>CM077083.1:33489642-35889642 GCA_039513925.1 Platanthera zijinensis
AAACTGGACTGATTTCTGCCCAGAAATCAGTCCAAAAACTGGACTGATTTCTGGGCAGAAATCATCCAGAAAACTGGATGATTTCCGGGCAGAAATCATCCAGATTTCTGGATGATTTCTGGGCAGAAATCATCCAGTTTTCTGGACTGATTTCTGCCCAGAAATCAGTCCAGATCTCTGATCTCTGGACTGATTTCTGGGGAGAAATCATTCCAGATTCCTGGATAATTACTGAAAATCATGTTTATGCTTATTTGGTTGTTGTTTGTGTATTCTTATATTTTTAAAATGCTTAATTGGCTTTGTAGATGTCTGCCTCTGGGTCCGGTTCAAAGCCGGTTGGAAAAAAGTTCCGAATGAATGCATCAGGTTCGAGAGGTGATCCGGGTTGGGAGCATGAGATTGAAATTGATAGTACAAACAAAAAAGTGCAATGTAAGTACTGTTTAGTTATTAGATCTGGTGGGATATATAGATTGAAACATCACCTAGCCGGAACTAAATTTAACGTAGAACCTTGCACTAAAGTACCTGAAAATGTTAGAATACAATTTTTGAATATTCTGCAAGCTCATGGGGAGGAGATTGTTAAAAATAAAAGAAATATTGAGGAGGCTATTCATTATGATGAAGAAGTGGAAGTGGGTATAGGAACAAAGCAAAAAGGAAAAGAAACAATGGATGTTTTTGTTAGAAAATCAAGTCAAGCAACTATTAGTCATATTTTCAAGAAAGATGCACGCGAAAAAGCCTGTCAACAAATTGCTCGTTTTTTTTTATACAAGCGCAATTCCATTCAATTGTGTTAAGAACCCAGAATTTGTAAGCATGATTGAAGCAATCGGACAACACGGCCCCGGAATGAAACCACCATCTTACAATGATATTAGGGTAAAATACCTAAAGCAAGAGGTGAGCAGAACTCTTGAGTTGCTAGAGGATTATAAGTTGGAATGGAAGAAAGTTGGTTGTACAATTATGTCAGACGGATGGTCAGACAGAAAAAGGAGATCCATATGTAACTTCTTGGTAAATAGCCCGAAAGGTACCGTGTTTTTATTATCAATAGATACATCTGATTTCTCCAAAACTGCAGATAAGGTTTTTCAAATGCTAGATGAAGTTGTGGAGAAAATTGGAGAAGAGAATGTAGTGCAAGTGGTAACCGATAATGCCTCAAACTACAAGGCGGCCGGACAAATGTTAATGGAGAAGAGAAAACATCTATATTGGACACCCTGTGTTGCGCATTGCATTGACTTAATTTTAGAAGATTTTGAAAAAAAAAAAATTGAATTGCATAAATTAACAATAGCAAAAGGTAGAAAGATAACATCTTACATCTACTCCAGAACTTTGCTACATACTTGGCTGCTTGATTTTACAAAGGGTAGAGAGTTGATCCGCCCTGCAGTTACCCGATTTGCCACAGCTTACTTGACATTGGGATGTCTTTCTGAGAATAAGGGTGGTTTGATGACGATGTTTACGTCTACCAAATGGAAGTCTAGTAGGTTTGCCGGTTCAAAGGAGGGGAGATCAATTCAAAAAATTATTTTAAATACAACTGGATTTTGGTCTCATGTCACTTCATGTTTAAAAGCAGCATTTCCACTCATCAAGGTGCTAAGAATGGTTGATTCGGAGGCCCCCGTGATGGGATTTATATATGAGCAGATGGATCGAGCTAAGGAGAAAATTCAAAGTAATTTTGAAAATATCAAGAAAAAGTAAGTAACTACAGGCTATAGCTTACTTGTTATTTTAAGTTTCATTGTGTTTGGATGTATATCATAACATGCAATTGTTATTTTATGTGTTATGTTGTAGATATGAACCAATATGGGCTATCATTGATGAGAGATGGGCAAGCCAACTTCATAGACCCTTACATGCTGCAGCTTATTATTTGAATCCTCATTACCACTTTAGCCCATCATTTAGGGCAGATGCTGAAGTAAAATTGGGATTCTACAGTTGTCTCCAACAGATGATTCCAAATGAAGAGGAGAGAACAAAAATAGATATTCAAATGGATGATTTTAAACATGCAAAAGGGTTATTTGGGCTAGAGTCTGCAAAAGCCACTAGGAACAAAAGATCTCCGGGTGAGACCGTGAGACAAATTATGTTTATAATATTTTAAATTATTAATAAAAAAGCATGTAATTATGTTTACAATATTTGCAAAATTTTCAAATTTACAGCTGATTGGTGGGATTCATATGGTGACAATTGTCCCGAATTGCAAAGATTTGCTATTCGGGTTCTAAGTCTAACATGCAGCTCTTCCGGATGTGAACGTAACTGGAGTGCATTTGAGATGGTGAGCTCGATGCCTCAAATATTGTTGTATGTTTAAAACCATAATCTCAGGAGATTTCTTATTGTCATTAACTCCTTATAATTGATGTTTCAAAGGTTCATGCAAAAAAAAGAAATCGTCTACATCAAAAGAAGATGAATGATCTAGTGTTTGTTATGTATAACAAAAAATTGATGGAAAGACAAGATAAAAGGGATATGCAGTTAAAGGAAAAGTTTTTTAATTTTGAGGATATCCCTTCTGATGATGAATGGATCACAGAGATGGAAGATCCAGTTCTTCCCCGCAAGAGCAACTGATTGAGGATTATTCAACAAAAAGATGCTCAGGAAACATATAGTGACGATAGCAATGAAAGGAATGTTAAACAAACCACTACTGAAATCAATGAAGAAGGTAAGTTTCATATTAAATTTAAAATAGATCTGATAGACTCTCTTTTCTTAATAGATCTCGCATCGTGCTCTCTTTTCTTAATTAAATTCCTTTTTTTGTAGGTGGAGTTGAAGTTCTCACCATAAGGGGCAGTAATCACGATGCTATCGAATATATTAGTGAGGGTGAATGGGATGATGACGAGAATGTCAGTGGTGATGATGAGGAAAATGTGACACTTGATGATGAGGACATGGTCGACATACCGATTAAGGATTTGTTCTGATTTTTGATGGTTTTCATTGACCATTAGATGAATCATGAATCTACTATTCCATTTGTTATTTTGTTTTAGACAATATTTTTGTATTCGTATTTGATATTGTGGAAGACTTATAATTGAAGTGTTTGTAAATGATTTGTTTTAGACTTATATTTGAAGTGTTTGTTAGTGATTTGTTTTCATTGACCATTATATTTTAACTATCTGAATCATCTGATAGGCTGATAACATTGTAAATTACTTAATTTGTTATTGTTATAACTTACAAAAGGGTTATTTGGGTTGATTGTCTCTGTGATTTATGTTTTCTCATTTATAGGTTCATCTTCATAATTTGGTTATTGATGATAGTTTGACGAAGGTGGGACAGGCGGACAGCTAAGACAAAAATGCTTGCTCATCTTGGCTTTAAAGTTGCTAACATAGAGTCTGAAGTTACACTACTCAGGTACATTTAGAATCATAATTGTTTCTTTATGCATGTTCTTATTTTGTCTTACACTCATGGATCTATTCTAGATTTCTCGTATTAATAGTCTTATTATTCTTAAGTAAACAAATGAAAATGTTTAATTATATGATTTTTGGTATAAATTATTTGTGTAATTGTATGATATGATTGATATCAAATTCAATTTCATCATTTAAGTCTAGTTTTAAGAATGTAGTGGGATCTTACGATCCACGATCCGATCCTACGATCCGATCTGATCCAACCCCTTAAACGATCTCACCTAGGATCTCGATCCTGACAACCTTGATAATAAGTATTACGATAACTCCTTGAAAGTCGAGTGTCTCATGGTGGTCATCATGAACACTGAGCTTTAGAAGTAACATTAGAGCATGGTTGTTTATGAAATTATTGAGCACCTCAAGAAAATATTTCAGGGGCAAGCTTGGCAGGAAAGGTATG
Organism: Platanthera zijinensis; assembly: GCA_039513925.1. Lineage (NCBI taxonomy): Eukaryota > Viridiplantae > Streptophyta > Magnoliopsida > Asparagales > Orchidaceae > Platanthera > Platanthera zijinensis. Next base: position 33,493,543 of record CM077083.1, read on the forward strand.
ACGTATCAAGGGCGTTGTTTCAGAGTAAGATAAGACCTCGCGACCCAGTTAGAACTCATGTGCTCAAGATGATTGGTACATTGAGAACATGCAAAAATAGGGTTTTTTGATGGGTCAAGAGTTATCCATGGCCTTGATCCTGCAATCATTTGCTTGATAATTATTAGTAGTTTGACTTGAATTACAATATGAATGAAATTAACAAAACACTGTCTGAACTTCTAGGCATGTTGAGAACTAACAAAAATAATCTTTAACATGAAGATGATCAAGCCTACTAGACTCATATTGATGATTCATAAAGGTAAGGATAAGGTCAAGGGATGTAAGAAGACTAAGATTGGATCTAAATCTAACTCTAATATTAAGTCTTCTGCACCAAAAAGAAAATAATTGACAAAGAAAGGGAATTGCCACTATTGTGGAAAGTCGGGGCACTGGAAGAGGATTTGTCCTTCATACCTTGAGGATCTGAAAAAAAAATGAAGTGAGACTTCTATTTCAGGTATATTTGTTATAGAAGTCATTCTACCTACTTCATCTTAAGTATTGGATACTGGATGTGGTTCTCATATATGTGTTAAAGTGAAGGAACTGAGGAGCAGAATGTGGGCCAATGACGAGGTATACCTACGAGTTGAAAATGAAGCAAGAGTTGATGTTGTTGTTGTTGTAGGAACTTATTATCCATCTTTGGATACTAGACTTGTAATAGAGTTAAAGAACTGTTATTATGTATCTACAATTACTAGAAACATTATATTCATTTCTTATTTAGACTTGAAAGGATTTTCGCTCATTATTAAAAAAAAATTATTTTGTATCTTTGAATGATATTTGTTTTGAAATTGCACAAATGTTTAATGATCTTTATATTTTGAACTTAAATCAACTCATCTATAACATTAACGAAAAGATTAAAATCGAATGACTCAAATCATATATATCTCTGGCATTGTCATTTGAGCTATATAAATGAGAAATGCATTTCCAGAGTCTACAGGGATGGAATATTTGACTCATTTGATTATTAATCATTTGATAGATGTGAATCTTTGTTAGGCAAGATAACTAAAGTCCATTTCACTGGTCATACTAAGATGGTAGATGATCTTTTAAGTATAATATATTCTGATATATGTGGGCCCATGAGCTCGATTGCTGGAGGAGCATTTCACTATTCCATTACATTTACTAAGGATTTGAGAAGATATGTATTTATATATCTAATGAAACACAAGTTTGAATCATTTGAAAAGTTCAAAGAGTTCAAGAACGAAATATAGAACCAATTAGAAAAAAATAATTAAAGCACTTTAATCCGATCGAGGTGGCGAATAGTTGAGTGAAGAGGTTCAAGACTATCATAGAGAGTATGGTATTGTATCACATCTAACTCCACCTGGGGCACCACAACATAATGGTGTTGCTGAGAGGAAAAATCATACCTTTTTGGACATTGTGTATTTAATGATGAATCATGCAAATCTTCCAGTTTCATTTTGGCGATATACTCTGGAGACACACGCTCTTACACTAAACCGTGTTCCTACTAAAATAGTTCAGAAGACGTCATATAAGACTATGAAGCGTCCTAGTATATCTTTAATAAATATTTGGGGTTATGAGGCATGCATACGACATCAAATATCTAACAAACTTGAGGTCAGATATAATAAATATTATCATTTGGTGTATCCTAAGGAAATTAAATGGTACAATTTTTATAAACACTCTGAGGGCAAAGTGTTTGTCGCAAAAAATTGTGTTTTTTTGGAGTTCATATTTAGAAAAACTATCAAGATAGAGCTTAAAGAGGTTCAAGAACCAATAATGATGAATGAAGCTGAGCAATGACTATAAGTTGTTGTAGATAGAGAGCTTACTTAAAAACATGTGTCATATTTAGATCTGATAGACCATGATTTAGGCTTGAGAGATATGAATTTCTCATAACTCGAGATGGTAATGTGTTGATAATGGATCATGAAGATGAGCCTATAACCTATCAAGATGTTATAAGTGGACCCGACTCCAAGAAATAGCTTGAGGCTATGAAATTTGAAATGGACTATATGTACGTAAACAAAGTTTGGACCTTGATGGAACCACCTAAAAGGGCAAGACTCATAGGATTAAGTGGGTTTTTAAGAAGAATGTTGACATGGAAGGAAATATACAGACATTCAAATAGCGATCAGTGGTTAAAGGTTTCAAGCAAAATGACGATGTTGAATATAATAAGACCTTTTCCCCAGTTGTTATGATAAAGTTCATCAAAATCCTTTTTATTATTTTTGTGTATTTTGTTTCTAAAGGAATTCAAGTATGTGGCTTAAATGTAAGATCCTGTGTTTATATAAAACATTATTCCTAAATAGTCTCTGACCAAGGTATCATTGCAGAATCAGGGATGGATCTATGGGGGTGGCAGGGTCCCGCCCCCCCCCCCCAAGAATTTTTGTAAATAGATGTTGAATTTGGATTGTTCTCGTCGAGACAATGGATTTCAACTACTTATACGTCAAAAATAGTGTGAATATGGATAAAAGGATTCGGAAATGCAGAGACGTTCAAATTTCATTTTGGATAAAAGAGGAGGAGGACGACGTGATTGTTAACTAGTTTAATTAATTTTTGTAGATATGACATATGTAAATTTAATTGAGACAACTGCAACCAATTTAATCTCCCCAAGTTCATCTTTTTCTTTCTTATAGCTTCTTCGTAATCTCTGAAAAAAAACATCACCATCTTCGACACGATATAGCGCGACATCTTCTTTACTCAGCACTTATAATTTTATTTATTTTGACAGTGTATCATTTATTACACCCTATGAGTACATGAGATCAAGGTTGGTCAATAGACACTTAAGAGAAACAATATGTTAAGCAGTATCCTTTAATATTTTTAAATTATAATTCATTTTTTCATATTTGATCTTTAAATATATAAAAAGAAATTTTTTAAAACAAAAAATATATTTAAGATCAGGGAGATACCTAGCTAGATGCGAGAACGAAGCAACCACCAACGAGGATGAGGGATTGCGATTTTCTTAAAACCAGAGAAGTGACGTTAAGCGATCGAGCTTTGTGAAGGGCTAATTTTTGCAGAAGAGGGATTTAGGAATTAGAAGCATGATTTCTAATTAGTGCATTTTTATATGATTCTCTAATTAATATTTTTATATAGATATGTGCCCTAAATATATAATATTCTCTTGGCTGATTTTTTTTAATTAGTGCCCTCACGCACACAAAATAAGTTGTTATGTGACTTCATTTTTTAAATCAATCTTCAACACTGTATTCGTCGACTATGGGTTTCTCAAATTTCTTGAAAGGTCTGGGCCCCACCTTGTTAAAATTTTGGGATCCTCCCCTGTGCAGAATTGTAACAATGATGGTACATTGAGGCTAGTATGTAGGATGGACTAATTGCCGAGTCTCATAGGTCATGATATTAGATATCAAGGCATCACAAAAGTACTTATTAGAAAACAAGTGCACTGGACAAAACCTCCATGAGATTACTTTGTAGATTATTGTATATGTATTCCAAGTAGTTTTCATAGTGACAATGATGTATGTAGATTTTTGACTTAAAGTTATGGTAAACATTATGTGAGGAGGAGCATACTTTGATGTCATTTGACATCTTCCTTGTAAAACGATGATCATAACAGTGGTTATTGGGTACATTTCAAATCATGTATGAAGTTGTGAGTGATGTAGATGGGATTTGTCCTCTTATATAACAGAAGTAACATTCATGGGCCCCTTGATTGAGTGGTACTATAAAATGCATATCAATGCTAAGTCGGGTCAATATATGATATTGAGTTTACTTGTTTCATATAGTCTGCTCAGGAATCAGCAAAGGAAAGATTGAATGATTAAGATGGTCACACGGTTCACGCCTCGAGTTAAGTTTGGATATCATGGGATAAACTACACATTGAGCATTAAAAGGTTCTTCATTGAGTTACTCTTGTATTACTTGATAACAATGATGCATTGCTAGATACAGCTTATTGTTTGTGAGATTATGATTGCTACATTCTAGCTCAAGTGAGAGATTGTTAGAATCTTATGATCTTGAAGTAATCAAAGAATTATTCTTACTATCAACGTGATATGAGCCTATGGGTTGCTCATAAGAACGTACGGATAATAGATACTTAATCGTGTTGATTTATGTTATATCAAATATAAATGAAACCAAATCCTCAACATGTTTAATTGAGAATTAATCAATATGGAATAAATTAATTTCGGTTTTGAACCGAAATGACATTCCATCTTTTCTCTCTGATATTGAAGGGTATGTAGTTTTGGAAACTATTGTGCGCGTCCTTTTAGGGTGTACTCGAGAAAAGTTCCCTTTTATCTTTTAAGTGGAGACTCGAAGAACAAGTATTCGTCATTCTGTCTCTCCTTCCCGTAGAAGAGGAAGAAAAGTACCTCTGCAGAGAACGGAACTATGATTTTGTTGCGTAGAAAGGCGTTCATCTTCCAGCCCCGAGCCCGTTGGACCAACTGCGAGGTGTTTTCAGCATTCGTGTGGATACCTATACAGGCACAAACAATATTCTGTGTTTTGGTCTCAAACACCAGTTATTCTTCGTGAAATATAATTTTGTCGCGGGTATAAATTTTTTTTTTTTTGATTTATTAGTTTTTGCATAGATCGAATCAAGGGTTTCCAGTATTTTTCCACTACGAATTTGATGCTTTAGAAACCGAACATATCCACACCTTGAAACTGCTCTCTAGTTGGTAGGAATTTGTTATGGGCACGCGTAGGGGGTGACGACGTGCCTGGGATGACGTGTATATGTTGTTACTTTATATCATTATTTTTGCGCCCATTTATCTCTCTCTTTAGTTTCATCCACTTTTAATCTCCACGCATTATATAGTCGGGGTGATTGGCATATTTGGTAAATTTTGTTAAACTAGTTCCTCTCTTTATATATTGGTGGGTAGGGTGGGCAAGATGGTTATTATGATAAACGTTAATCCTCTTTCTCTTGAATTTTTTTTTTGTTCTCATCTTCTTGGCTAGGGGGAGGGTTGAGCAAAGCTTTCTTGTTCCCTCCACTCTCAATCAACTCCGACTCTAGTTGTATCCTCTGACATTGGAAAGGTTAGGTCGAGGAAGGATCGAGACGATCCTCTCCAAGATTTCTCACTCTCAAAAACGAGCACCCGCTCACAATAGGAGGATCATAAAATATTGGTATCAGAGCTTCTTTCATCCTCCAGCCGCAGCATCTGACTTCAGCCATCAAGTGCAGCGAGATGTCGGCAAAATGAAATCATGTGTCCGTCTATTTCATCTCCCAGTAGAGATGATCGGCCGACTTCTTCCGCATCGAAGACTTCATCTTCGGCATCCGCTGAACCCGCGTGTCCCACGCTGCCCTCGATGACTCCCGCATGCCTCCATCTGTCTCTTCAGCCCTGGTAGAGACAAGTCTGTAAAACGATTTGTCGGCAAAGATGCATCTGCCGATAGAGACGAATCTGACGACCCCTGTGGTGGTTTCCTCTACCCCAGTCCGCCGAACCTCCCTCACCTACCTCTGATGAGCCTACCAACCCTCCTATGTTGTTCCTTCGCTACTTCCATGCCCAGTCGAGTGTCCAGTCAGAAGCATTAGGGCATCCTTCCCTCTGCCCCCACTTATACCGCCTCCGGGTAGTACCTACGCGCCTTCGGTGACCATGGAAGAGGGCAGGCTTACCCTCGCTCAAATTATGGAGCCCATGCAATAGCTGATGGATGTTCATTTAAACAGCAAGCCACGATCACGACTTTGACTGCCCGCTTAGATGGCTTACCCCTACAGGAAGCCTCCCATTCACCCCCCCCACAGCGGAACAAGTTCTAATTAAAGCGTTTGTCGTTATTCATTCCCTCTGATTCCCACGCACCTTGGTCCACAAGAGACAGTGTTCCACGTTATGTGAAGTTGGATTTTCCCGTTTGACGACAACAGTAATCCCATAGCTAGTTTACGCGATGTGAGCACTTCCTCTTCAATCATCTCACGTCGTTGGAAGATTTGATCAGGTTGGATTCCTTCTGCCTCTTGGGCTCGGCGCAGCTATGGTATGGTCAACTGGCATGATAGACCCCTACTTTGACTTAGGCCACCTTCAAGCACATATGCAATCTGCGTTTTGGGCTGCCTCTCAGTGGCAATACCTTGGCAATACGGATCCGTGGATGATCACTTTAAGAGCATCCAGATGTTACTTTCTCGTGTCCCTTCTATCTTGCCAAAACATCAGGTGCTTATCTTAATTGTTAGTCTGCACGATCAGTTGCGCCTCGATGTTGAGTTCCAATCCCCGCTTAGCACATCCATGAGCCTCACACACATTTGTGAGAAATGTCTCCTAATGGACGCCCCGCTATGCCCTCACTAAGCAGAGTACATTGACATTTGGTGTGAGGATGCACACACCCGTTCTAGCAGTCTGTTTGCCCCACATAAGGTAAGGAGTCAGCACCACCTCAACCATCAAGCGATTATCACGAGCATAGATAGAAGAATGTCGTATACAAGACCTTTGTTTCAACTGTGATGAACCATATTTGTTCGTACACATGTGCAAGTGTCTTTTTTGGCTCCGGGTGATGAGGACAAGTAGCTATGTGGGACCCCCGTACTTTAAACTTGACGACAAGCCTGATCCAAACGGGAGGGGGTGTATGTTATGGACCCACGCAGCGGTGACGACGTGTGTCTGGGATGACGTATATATGTTGTTACAATGTATCTTTATTTTCACGCAATTTTATCTCTCTTTATTTCACGCACTTTTAATATGCACGTATTACTCACTATATATTGGTGGAGAGGGTGAGCTTGATGATTATGATGATAAAACCATAATCCTCTTTTTCTTGAATCTTCTCCTTCTCCTCATATTCTTATATAGGTCTAGGGTTGAGCAAGGTTCCCCTCTTCCCTCTTCTTGATCGAGCCTGACTCCCGTTGTATCCTCCTCCATTGGGAAGGCTAGGTCGAGATAGCGTCAAGACGATCCTCTCCGAGATTTTTTTTCCTCTCAATATCTCACACCTGCTAACATTTGGAGGCTCGTAACACAATCTTGTCACTTGGAGAAGCAAACAAATATGTGATTGCCCTGTCAAGTACTGAAACAGAGTTTAGCATCGTTGCTCATGAAATTTGTGAAGACTTATAACTATGCTCCATAATGTGTGATCTTGGGCATACAAAAGAAGAGTCTATTAGACTATATAATAACAAGGCAACCATTAGTATTGCGCACAATCATATCCAACATGACAGCGGCAAATACATTGAAATGGACAGGCACTTTATCAAAGAAAATATTGAGAGAGGAATTGTATGTATGATGTTTGTTCCCTCCAACCAACAACTGGTTGATGCTCACTATAAGATTGAGTGTGAGTGTCTTTAGAAAGATTATTGTCATGTTGGGCATGAAGAATATTACACGCCTAACTTGAGGGGGAGTGTTAATATTTGGTGTATTTTTTTATCTTTTTTCTTATAGTCTACCCCATATATATATAGGAGTGGGTACTAGCTAATTAATTATTATTTTGTTGAACTATATATGGATTGGTCATGTCAATGATAGAGGGGATTCAGCAGCTAAAGAGATGATTATCTCAGGTATTTGATGTAAAAGATTTGGGATTTTTGAGATACTTTCTAGGAATATAATTGCTCGCTCAAGATTAGTTGAACATCTCATCTTTCTTTCACAACACAATCTAACATCATGCATGTTGTAGATATTATTAGTCATTTATGCATTGTCCCATAGAATGCCACGTGGATGTAGTTACTAGAAACTGGAGGTACAGGGCAGCCCAATGCCTGCTGCCTATGGATTTTTAAAAGGCAAGGGTAACAAGTCTTGGATGATGTTCGTGAGTATAGTGTCCAAGATAAATGTCATTTTTATAAGTTTCTTTACAAAAATGGAAACCAACCTAAATTGATTTAAATAAAAAATAATGATTTTATTGTAATATAAGGTGGTTTAGTTAATGTTTAATAAGGACTGACAGTATTGATTTAGATCAAATATTAGTAAAATAATGAAGCCTGCCCATGATCCCCGCCTCTTATTTTAACTCTTGGAATGCCACCATCAAGCCATCTCTTGTATTCTCTCTCAGACGCCAATATTTCCTTCAGGACCAACTATTATTGTCGATCCCAATACAAGGAATCACCAATGTTGTCCACCTTCAAGAACTGACGCTGCAATCAATGACTTTAATTTCGCTTGGAAGGTGTAAACTCTTGGCACATCTATATTTAGTCTCACGCAGTATGTGGTGTGTTTAGTGAATTTATAACCTCCTTATATCTCTCTCATTTATGGGATGAATAGATGGTTTTCCTTTTCTCCTCAGCAGAAGGTAATAATTTACTCTTATGAATTAAATTTTAACTCATGACGGCCAACTACTTGTTTAGGTCTTGAATTTTGAATAGAGTGATTAAAGTATTTCTGCAAATAGTTGGGAAAAGGCTATAGGTGTGATGATGATTATGAGTAGGGAAATAATAAACTATTTATTGGCTGATAAGGAGGAACCAGGTTTTATGATCAATCATGATGGCAAGAAGGATACAGAAGAATAAAAATAAAGTTCAACTGAATTAAATGAACTTGCTACACCAAATTGTTTATAATTCTACCTCATCAGGCTCCACACCATTCCTTTTCATGTCATCATATATCGTAAGAGCAAAGTCCAAATCACCATTCTGACTGCAACTACTCACAGCAATTGTGTAAACATCTGGGGTGCCCTTTATGTTATATAGATGAAGCATTTTGTACACTTCGCGTGCCCGGTTGGCCTAAAGGATTACAGGTTAGTATTATTGATGTTGAGAAATTTTTGAGTTGGTAAAAACATATAAAGCAAAAACTGCATTTAGTAGAAAGCTTAAATAAGGTCAATACATAACTGGCTTGTATGAAATAGGGAAATTAATACCTGACCAGCTTGAATGCAAGCTCGCACCAACGCACCAATGGTGATATGATCAGGCTCTACTGGTTTAGGTTCAGATCTCATCTCTGCTAACACATCAAAAGCACGATCAAGTGCTCCTGAACGACCACATGCAGTGATCAATGCATTGAATACAACTCGATCTGGTTGAACGTTCTACTGCATGTAAGACCTTGTTAAGCTCGAAGCTACTATAAAAAAAAAAGAATAAACTCAACTACAACTCATGAAAGGATTTATAAATTGCACAAACTCAAAAGCTTTATGGCATTTCTTTATAATCAGACCTTAGATCTCATAATTCCATAAGCACCAAAAGCTTTGGCGACTTGTCCGGATCTAGCACAGCCATCAATCAAAGCACCATATGTATTAGCATTAGGCTCAACTCCAGAATTAACCATTTCATGGAAGACCTTTAAGAAGAAATTTTAAGATTTCAACAAAAATGACAGAAGCATTGTAGGCATAAACAGTACAAAGATAAATTATTCTGTTGCCGCCCATTCTTCATAAACTATTGGCAGTGATGAATGTGCTAACAACATCACAATATAATTCTAGTTAAATCCCAAAAAGGGGCTCCTCGTACATTTTTTTTCTTGCATTTAGTCTCACATCTCGTGTAAATTCTTCCTCTTCTACTCTATATAAAGTAGGGAGCACCCATGTAATATTTAGATTCTTTGAAATAATATTAATTTATATTTTAAACTCTCACATGGTATAAGAGCAAAGTGAAATGACTCAATGTTATGCATTCATATAAATACACTTGACCTAGCACAAACCTTTTTCGGCCTCGTGTGAACGCTCCAAGCCACATATGAAAACTCCTGCTATCAGCTCCCTCGCCAGTTTCGTGAACTCACCTCTCTCATGACTCATCCCCAGTAAAGCATGTCGATCTTTCTGAGCAGAGATCACCGATCTCTTTTTAGTGCGTCTGCGACCATCCCACCCAAGCTCGTCGATCCATCCCGTGAAGAAATCGCAGATCCATCCCTGGAAGCGCTCGTTGATTCATCCTTATAAAATTTTGACGATCCATCCTTTGAAAAGCTCGTTGATCCATCCCCTCTAAATTTAGAATGTGATATTTATAAGCTCACTGTTCGAGCAGTGATCTCTTGAACACTAATCCTGCAACTACGTTATTTTGGCGAGGTCCTAGTAGAGTGTGTTTGCAACTCTCCACAACCTATTCACTCTTGCTTGAATTGGACTATGACGACTCCACTTCTTCCTCCTGCTACCGCTACAATTGTTCCTACACCCACAATTATTTCCAGTGCATTTGGAAATCTCAGAACGACAACTAAATTAACTGAACCAAATTATCTTGATTAGAGTGTCTCTTTCACCTTTTTTGCTCTCAACGCAAACAACATCATCCCACAGATACTCCTCCTGACCCCGTGACTAGAGTTGTCACGGTTCCGATTCAATTCTGGTTCTACTAAGACCATGAACCAAACCTCTAAGATAACTGTTCTTCAAATTAGAACCAAAACATTATTTGGTTTGGTCGGTTCCGGCTACGGTTCCAGCAAAATTTTTGAAACCATCGTGTCAACGGTTCCAGTTTTGGTTCAACAAGAATCAAAATCAAACAGCCAATAACGGTTCGGTTCAATGCAGTTCAGTTCGGTTGCAAACTGTTCAATGTGTTATAATTTTAATCATTTTATAACTATATAATGTGAGTCATTAGACGCATTCACAAAGATTATTATGTCTTTAAAATGTATATTTGAAAAGAAAATTGGAATTCAAATAGTTGAAGAAATAATTTCATGATTTCTTAGTTCTAAATATGTTAAAATTGAACTAATACAAATATGCATGCAATAATATTTGATTTGACGTACTAAATAGGAAAAGAATGAGTAATATTATATGATTACAATAAACGTGATCTAAAAATTAATTAACATAAGCATGGTCATTAACATGATAGACAACAAATAACATTGCAATACTCAATGTTCAGTAAAAACAGACGTTTTACAGAAGTAGTTGAGAAATGACAGTCATAAGCATGCACAAAAAAGAGAATATAATTATCAACAAAATTAAATAACCACCAAATACACCTTTTGTATGTTGGCAGGGTCCATCACTGAGTACGGATGCAATTAGACGGCGCATATATGTATAGTCATATAGATAATAAATATTTATTATTAATATTATAAATAATAATATTAATATTAATAATAAATATATATTATATTTAAGCTTGTATGTATTGCTTGTTATCTATTGCTTGTATATTAATAATAAATATATATTATATCAATAATAAATATTGAGAGAGCACAAAATTTGTATGTATTGCTTGTGTATGTAAATACAAAGAGAGAATACAAATATATAGGAGACAGAAAGTGAGAAAAAATCCTATACAAGATGTGGGACTAAGAAGAGAAGAAGGAAATACAATAAAGAAAGGGGCCCAATAATGGGCCTTTTACATGGGCTTTTCTAACACCCGCGCAAGCTGGACCGTACAAATCGTATGTGCTAAGCTTGGACAAACACTGATAGAAGAGGGTGTTGGAAAGAGCCTTATTGAGGACATCCGCAACTTGTTCAGTCCCCGGAACATGCTTCAGGTCGAGCTTCTTCATTTGAACCTTTTCCTGGACGAAGTGACAGTCGACTTCAATATGTTCTGTTCTTTCGTGGAAGACCAGGTTCTTGGTTATATGTATAACAGCTTGACTGTCACAGAGGAGGAGAGCTGGGGAAGGGAGCTTTACACCCAGATCGGTAAGAATACTTTCAAGCCAAGTTAGTTCAGAAATCACCGAATCCATTGCCCGGTATTCTGCCTCAGCTAATGATCGAGCAACGACAACTTATTTCTTGCTTCGCCAGGTAATCAAATGTCCTCCAAAATATGTGTAAAAACCACTGGTTGACGGTCGATCATCAAGGGAACCAGCATAATCAACATCAGAATATGACACCAATGTTGGAGTTGAAGATGAGGTTTTGTATACCAATCCTTGACCAGGAGCCGTTTTAAGATATCTGAGAATGCGTTCAACGGCCTGAAGATGAGATCTTCGAGGGGAATGCATATATCGACTAACAATACCAACAACGAAGGAAATATCCGGTCTGATTACTGTGAGATAGATCAATTTCCCAACGAGAAGACGATGGTATTCTGGATTCTGGAGTAAAAGATCTGAGTCAAATGCCTGAGCGCATAACTTGTGATTTGCATCCATTGGTGTGTCAATCGGCTTACAACCTGAATAACCAGCATCATGAAGGAGGTCGAGGCAATAGTTCCACTGAGAGAGGACGAGACCATCCGGCCGTATGGCAACCTCAAGACCCAAGAAGTACTGAAGGGACCCCAGATCTTTTGTTTGAAAAACTGTGCTCAGGTGTAGTTTGACCTCTTGTATTCCTTTCGAGTCATCTCCAGTAATTATGATAGCATCAACGTATACTAACAGAAGAACCGTTCTCGTTGTTCGGTGACAAGTGAACAATAAGAAATCTGTCAAGCTCCGAGTAAAATCAACCTCCCGAAGGGCCTTACTGAACTTGTCAAACCACGCCCGTGGGGATTGTTTGAGACCATACAGAGTATTCCTAAGGCGATAGAACTGAGACTCCCCGTGGTCTCAAACCCGGGAGGTTGCTGCATATACACTGTTTCCTGGAGATCGTCATTCAGAAAGGCATTCTTAACATCCAGTTGGAGTAAGGGCCACCGGCGATGGAGAACCACGGAGATGAGGACTCGAACGGTGTTGAGTTTGGCCACAGGAGAAAAGGTTTCTTCATAGTCAAGCCTCTGTTGTTGGGTGAAGCCACGAGCCACCAGGCGAGCTTTCAGTCGGTCAATTGTCTCATCAGCAGCATGTTTGATGACAAAGACCCACTTACACCCAACCGGTTTCTGACCCGAAGGAAGGGGGCGAGAGTCCATGTCTGGTTGGCCCAAAGAGCAGCCATTTCGTCCACCATGGCGGCCCGCCAGCCAGGATGTTAGAGCGCATCCTGCACAGAGGTAGGAACAGACACCGAGGACAGTGAAGTAGAAAATGTCCGAAGGTGGGGAGAGAGGCGATGTAGAGAGACAAAGTTCGCCATCGGATGAGCAGTAGAGGCGGGCACCAGATCAGCAGGGCACGGAGAAGCCGAGGTCGAGGTCGACTGCGTAGGGGCAACGGAATGAGGAGGACGGCGAGTGTAGACACGGATAACAGGCGGCTTGTACAAAGCAGGAGTTTGGTCAGGAAGAACCTGTGGAAGAGGCGTAGTAACGGGGATGACAGGTCGTGGGACGGATAGTTGTAGAGGGGTCGGTGGTAGAGGAGTGGATAGAGGAGGAGAGAAGAAAGGTTGATCCTCTCGGAAGGTAACATCAGCTGATACGGAGACCTTCCAGGTAGCCGGGGAATAACACGCATAGCCTTTCTGAGTACGGGAATAACCAACGAAAATTTGTTTAGCCGTCCGGGGATCCAACTTGTCCGTGGACGGACCCAGAAGATGGACGAAGCAGGTGCATCAAAAGACCCTGGTGTAATAGGGAAGGTCGGAGCGGAGGGAAAGAGGAGGCTGAACGGAGTGGCATGGTGGAGAACCGAGGAAGGGAGACGGTTGATGAGGAAGCAAGCAGTGGAGACCGCAAAGTTCCAGAAAACTTTGGGAACATGCATGTGAAGCATGAGGGAGCGGGCAACGTCAAGCAGGTGTCGGTTCTTCCGTTCGGCAATGCCGTTTTGCTGGGGGGGTGTAGGCACAGGATGTCTGATGAATAATACCAAACTCCACGCACAGATTGGCAAATTCGTGTCTAGTGTATTCGCGAGCATTATCAGTGCGCAACGTTTTTATGGTAGTGGAGAATTGCGTACGAATCTCTAGCACAAAGGCCCGGAATACGCGAGAAAACTCGGAGCGATCACGTAGTAAGTAAAGTCACGTCATGCGAGAGTAATCATCAATAAAGGTGATAAAGTAGCGATAACCGGAAATACTAGTAAGTTTAAAAGGACTCCAAACATCGCAGTGCACTAAATCAAAAGGAACCGAGCTCTGAGTATAATGTGCAGGAAAAGAAGAACGCGGCTGCTTGCCGAAAATACAAGAATCACATTGAAAGGGAGGAAGAGATACATCAGGAAACGCCTTCTGGAGGACTGGCAGAGGGGCATGCCCAAGACGGTGATGCCAATCGACGGATGAGACAGAGGAAAGGACGGTCGGAGAGGCATCGAGAAGGTAGAGTCCGTTTTGCAGTTGACCAATACCAATGGTAATCCGCGTTCGTCGATCCTGTATCAAAAAAGCAAAGGAGGTGAATGTGACAGAGCAATCCATATCGTTAGTAAGATGGCAAACAGAAAGTAAATTAAATGGGGAGCCTGGAACATAAAGAGCCGAGCGAAGAGAGATGGAGGGGTTGAGGGATATGTTAGTACAGCCGAAGATCGGAACAATCCCCCCATTAGCCACGGTGATACACTTCGGATGAGGAGCATCCGAGAACTTGGGCGGCCGCATCGAGGTGATGTGATGAGTAGCACCCGAGTCCAAGATCCAGCGCGGACTGGAGGAAAAACAAGCCATACCTGCAGTGGAGGTGGAGGCAACAGAAGCGGATGGAGGGTTGAGCAGTCCATGGAGTTGCTGGAGCTGGAGGCGAACGGCCTCAAGGTCGGTTCCTGTGGCAGAAGAGCCATCAGCTGCAACAGCAGCAGTCGGACTAGGAGGGTAGCCATGTTTCTTGTAGCAAACGGCCTCATGTGGCCGTCCCGACCGTAATAGGAACACTTTGGGCAGCCCTGACCACCACGCCCCCTTCCGCGGGAGCCCGAACGTCCACCACGAGCAGAAGACGGTAGGGGAAGTAAGGGGGGAAGGTTCTGCTGGAGAAGAGCCGGAGAGGAGGGTGCAGGAGTATTCGGGGGCGGTGTCACTCGAAGGAGCATAGAGCAAACATCAGATAAGGAAGGAGTAGCGGTCGAAGCCAGAACCTGAGCATGGATACTCTGAAGGTGTGTCGGGACACGAGCCATCATCATAGCAATGCAAACGGCCTCCTTTTGTGCTCGCTGAGCAGCAAGATTAGTGGTAGAAGGCTGATGCTGACTCCAGGCCTCCGCAAGAGTCTTAGCACGAGCAACAAACGATGTCATGTTCGAAGCCCCGCCAACATCGAGAGCCTGAAGATTGGTAATAATGTCATAGAGGTGCTGAAGGTTGTCCTTGCCGGAGTATAAGGAGTGGAGCTCATCCCACAGCGTGGACCGTCTCATGATACATGACTATTTGGTAGGGCTCACCCTCCAGGGAATTGAGGAGCCACGTCTGAATACGACCGTCGTTCGCAACTAGTCGTCGGTAGGAGGAGAAGGAGGTCGTTGAGTGAGATGATGAACAAGGCCTTTGGCCTGAAGAACTCGGCGAACCGAGTGCACCCATGGGACGAAATTCTTCTTTCCAGACAGGGAAATGGTGGTGATCCGCAGCTCATCGCGAATTTCAGGAGGAGTCGGGCGGTCTACAGAGGGGTAATCCGCGCCCGTCGATCCTGTATCAAAAAAGCAGAGGAGGTGAATGTGACAGAGCAATCCATATCGTTAGTAAGACGGCCAACAGAAAGTAAATTAAATGGGGAACCCGGAACATAAAGAGCCGAGCGAAGAGAGATGGAGGGGTTGAGGATATGTTAGCACAGCCGGAGACCGGAACAATCTCCCTATTAGCCACGGTGATACACTTCGGATGAGGAGCATCCGAGAACTTGGGCGGCCGCAGCGAGGTGATGTGATGAGTGGCACCTAAGTCCAAGATCCAGCGCGGACTGGAGGAAAAACAAGCCATACCTGTAGTGGAGGTGGAGGCAACAGAAGCGGATGGAGGGTTGAGCAGTTCATGGAGTTGCTGGAGCTGGAGGTGAACGGCCTCAAGGCCGATTCCTGTGGCAGAAGAGCCATCAGCTACAACAGCAGCAGTCGGACGAGGAGGATAGCCATGTTTCTTGTAGCAAACGGCCTCAGTGCGGCCGTCCCGGCCGCAATAGGAACACTTTGGGCAGCCCCGACCACCACGCCCCCTTCCGCAGGAGCCCGAACGTCCACCACGAGCAGAAGACAGTGGGGGAAGTAAGGGGGGACGGTTCTACTGGAGAAGAGCCGGAGAGGAGGGTGCAGGAGTATACGGGGGCGGTGTCACTCAAAGGAGCATAGAGCAAACATCAGATAAGGAAGGAGTAGCGGCCGAAGCCAGAACCTGAGCATGAATACTCTGAAGGTGTGTCGGGACACGAGCCATCATCATAGCAATGCAAACGGCCTCCTTTTGTGCTCGCTGAGCAGCAAGATTAGTGGTAGAAGGCTGATGTTGAATCCAGGCCTCCGCAAGAGTCTTAGCACGAGCAACAAACGATGTCATGTTCGCAGTCCCGCCAGCATCGAGAGCCTGAAGATTGGTAATGATGTCATAGAGGTGCTGGAGGCTGTCCTTGCCAGAGTATAAGGAGTGGAGCTCATCCCACATAGCGTTGACCGTCTCATGATACATGACCATTTGCTAGGGCTCACCCTCCAGAGAATTGAGGAGCCACGTCTGAACACGACCGTCGTTGCACAACCAGTCGTCGATAGGAGGAGAAGGAGGTCGTTGAGTGAGATGATGAACAAGGCCTTTGGCCTGAAGAACTCAGCGAACCGAGTGCACCCATGGGACGAAATTCTTCTTTCCAGACAGGGAAATGGTGGTGATCCGCAGCTCATCGCGAATTTCAGGAGGAGCCGGGCGGTCTGCAGAGGGGTTAGCCGGGCGGTCTGCAGAGGGATTAGCCGCCTGGCCAGTGGAGTCAACGGAGGATCCCATGTAGCCCGGAGAGGCTGCAGCGAGCAGAAAAGGGGCGCAGCGGGAAGATGAGGGCGCCGCGGGAGAGAACTCTTGCACGACAAGCCCGCGCGGTTTATAGACGAGGCCGCAGCAGGTAGTCAAGGCGACAAGAGCAGCGACAAGCACTGAGAGAGAAAGGGAGTCCGCGACCTGAGTGCGGATAGACAAACCGCACGGTCACAGTGAACACACTAGCGGCCAGAGAATAAGCGACAAGAGAGGTTGGCTCGAACAGAATACGGGATTAGGTGCAGCGGTTAGGGAGATAGATCGCGCGAGAAGGAGAACCGGCGAGAAGGAGAACTCGAGCGGTAAGGAGAGGCAGCGGGTAGGAGAAGCCGCGAGAAGAGGCTGCGAGTAGGAGAACTCGAGCGGCAAAGAGAAGGCAGCGGGTAGGAGAAGTCGCAAGAAGAAGCCGCGAGTAGGAGAACTCGAGCGGCAAGGAGAAGGCAGCGAGTAGAAGAAGTCGAGCGGCAAGAGGAGGGCGGCCTTCGCGCGACAAGAAAAAAAAGACACGCACGCCAAAGAGACCGCGCGGCAAGAAGCCGCAGCGGACAGAAAGAGATAGGCCGAACCGGGAGAGGGTCCCACTGGTCAGGGGAGAAAAGGCTATAAAAGAGAGAGAGAGGGAGGGGTGGAACCACGGGAGAGAGAGGGAGAGGATGCGGGTAGACCGCGGGCAGGCCGCAGGCAGGCCGGCGAGAAGAGGAACCCGCGGATAGAAGCAGGTAGGAAAGGAGAGGCTGCAGAGCAGTCTGCGGACAGGGGAGGAAGGCGGTTTGGGCGGTTAGAAAATGGGAAACTGCGGGGACCGGGAACCTGGCTCTGATACCATGTTGAGAGAGCACAAAACTTGTATGTATTGCTTGTGTATGTAAATACAAAGAGAGAATACAAATATATAGGAGAGAGAAGGTGAGAAGAAATCCTATACAAGATGTGGGACTAAGAAGAGAAGAAGGAAATACAATAAAGAAAGGGGCCGAATAATAGGCCTTTTACATGGGCTTTTCTAACCATAATAAATATTTATTATTAATATTATAAATAATAATAATATTAATAATAAATATATATTATATTTAAGCTTTTGAAAACAGGACCGGTTAGTCTGACCGCTAACTGGACACCCAGCTGGTCCAGTCCAGGTCAGCAGCCCGCTTCTTCTGCGGAAAGCCTGGGAACCGGCGAACTGAGCGGGTTGACTACAGACCGACGCACTGGAGCGAGTTTTAAAAACTCGTCCGGTTCCAATAACAGTTTAAATTTTTTTTAAAGGTTGGCTAAGGATAAGAGAGAGCTCAAACCAACCAACCAAGAAATCAATTGTGGTATGATGTCAAATAGATTTTACTTATACATAACTAAGATGATTTATGCATTTTTATAAAAAATAATTATTTAAATATATGAATAATATGTATATAACAAATCATATTTATTATATTTATTTGTATGTATAATTGTATATTGTACTTACACGTTATATATATATATAATTATAATTTTAAATTTTTCATATTTATAATATAATATTAAATTTGTTTTTTCTTAAATTAACAACTATAAATATAAAATAAATAAATTTTTATATATATAGATAACAATAAATATAAAATAATATATAAAACTACTGACGTATAAAAGTATACAACTATAAAACAATAAATATATATATAAAAGTATACAACATAATATTTTTATATGTTTTATTATTTATTATAACATCACGGTTCATCCCCGGTTAAACCTTGAACCTCTCTTTCCAGTTCAATGTACGGTCCGGTTCTGCAAACGAACAATAATAATAAATGGATTGCGATTTGGTTCTGCTTCGGTCCGGTCTGAATCGGTCTAAAAATTCTGAAACCACATGATAGATTTATATTGCGGTTCTGATTTCGGTTCCGGTCCGGATAATAAAATAAAGGAACCGCACCCGAACCATTATTCTTTACGGTACCAAATTTCAAACCATAATCTGAATAATTCGCAAACGGTTTGACGCGGTTCTTTGCAGTTCCGGTTCGGTCCTGTTTCAGTTTTTGGTTTTAAGTGATAGCTCTATCCATGACTTCCACTTTGCTGATTGGGATGTCAGTGATGTTCTTGCTCGCACCTGACTTGCAAATAGTTTTATTAGTGAATTGAATGGGCGAAAATTAGATGTTTTATTCTTCCATATAAATAGGAGATCTGAATACAAATAAAGATAGCCCGTAATGTGGGAATAAACCCATTCCAAAAAAACACGTCAATAAACCAGAAAATACGTCAATACTCCCCCTCAAGCTGGCGCAAATAGATCAAGCAAACCCAACTTACCACAAGTAGAGAGGAGTCTGGAAGGCCCAACCGTCTTGGTGAAGGCATCTGCAATCTGCTCTGCGGAGGGAACATAGGACGCTTCAAGAGTTCCAGAACGGATGTGCTCCCTGAGAAAGTGAATATCAACCTCAATATGCTTAGTTTGCTTGTGCAGAACAGAGTCTGAGGCTAGCATGAGAGTGGACTGGTTATCGCAAATAAATGTCAAAGAACCAGAAGTAGGAAAGCCAAGCTCGGTCAAGAGAGTACGCAGCCAAAGGAGTTCAATAGCGTCATGGGTCATAGCTCGGTACTCAGCCTCAGCAGACGAGCGGGAGACAACACTCTGCTTTTTGCTTTTCCAGGAAATAAGATTGTCACCATAGAAAGTGCACATCCCCGAAGTAGACCGTCGATCAGTAAGGGAACCAGCATAGTCAGAATCTGTGTAACATGTGAGACCGGGGGACGGAGATAAACGGTAGAAAAGCCCGAGGCCAGGAGATCCCTTCAAGTGGTGGAGGATCTGAAACGCTGCATCAAGGTGAGAAGTTCGTGGAGCATGCATGAACTGACTAACCACACTCACAGCAAAGCTAATGTCGGGGCGAGTGTTGATCAAGTAGATAAGTCTGCCAACAAGACGCTGGAATCTGCACGGCTCAAGGAGAGGATCACCAGACTCGGCGTGTAATCGGTGGTTCGGATCCATGGGTGTAGACACAGGAGAGCACCCAAGAAGGCCAGTATCACTTAAGAGGTCGAGTGTATACTTGCGCTAAGACAAAGAGATCCCCTGCTGAGATCTGGTAACCTCAATCCCGAGAAAATACTTCAGAGGCCTCAAATCTTTCACTTTAAATGTCTTCTGAAGAACCCCCTTGATCTGAAGTATCCCCGAGCTATCGTCACTAGTAAGAATGATATCATCCACATAAACAAGAATAATGACCCTACGACCATCCACAGCAGTCCGAACAAATCACATGTGGTCGGCATGACATCTGGTGAACCCACTCTTAAGCACAATAGTATCGAACCGCTCAAACAACGCACGAGGAGACTGCTTTAGCCTATACAAGGACTTCTGCAAAAGGCAAACACGGCCCAAATACTCCCCCTGAAGCTTGCAACCGGGGGGCGGATCCATATAAACTTCCTCAGCAAGATCGCCATTGAGGAAGGCATTCTTCACGTCCATCTGATTAAGAGGCCACCCATGAAAGACAGCGAGAGAGACAAGTAGACGGACAGTAGATAGCTTGGCCACCGGAGCAAAGGTCAAGCCGTAATCCCCAGGAGTCTGAGTGAATCCCTTCGCGACAAGACGGGCCTTGTAGTGGTCAAGAGAACCGTCGGCATTATACTTGACAGTGTAAACCCAACGACAGCCAACAGTTTTTCGACCTGTAGGAAGAGGGACCAAATGTCAGGTGCCTGCCTTCTGTAGTGCGGACATCTCATCCTCCATGGCCGCCACCCACTCAGGGTGCTGGAACGCCTCAGTCATCGAACATGGAACTCTGATCTGGTCGGTAGCAGTCAAGAAAGCCCGGTAACCCTGAGAAAGATGATGGTAGGACACAGCTTGCCACGGGATGGTCAGTAACACAAGAACGCTTACCCTTGCGAAGTGCAATGGGTAAGTCAGAGGAGGGAAGAACATCACCTGCCAGAGGATGTAGCACAAGGTCCTGTGAGTTGGGCGTAACCAATGGATCCCGAAGAATGGGGTGGACATGTGAGGGCCCGCGTGGGCCACGAGTGTACGTCTGCAACGGAAGAGAGTCGTGCAGCGGAGCAAGGGCAACCGGAGCGGACTGTGGCGGAGCAAAAGGAGCAATAGGGACAGGGGAGGTACCATAGAAGGGGACATCCTCAAACAACGTAACATCCAGGGAGTGAAAAGTCCTGTGAGAAGAGGGGTCAAAACACCGATAGCCCTTGGAAGAGGAGGAATTTCCCAAAAATAAGCACCGGATAGCTTTGTCATCAAACTTTGCCCGAGTCGGACGACGGTCCTGGACAAAACACACACACCCAAAAAGAGAGGTACGGGAAGCAGAGGGCGGCGGGGAGCTAGAAGACTAAGGGGTACCCGACCCGCTAAAGGCTAACAAGGCAGACGGTTGACCAAGAAGGTCCCCGTAAGAAGGGTGGCACTCCAAAACGATTTGGGGACGTGAGATCCACGAAGAAGAGACCGGGTCACATTCAAGAGATGAGATTCTTGCGTTCCGCCACGCCGTTCTATTGTGGTGTATAGGGACAGGAGAATTGATGAAGGGTTCCTTGGCTAGCAAGGAAAGCATTGAAAGAGGAAGAGGTATACTCCCCCCTCGTTATCGGAGCGAAGGACCCGAATACGAGAGGAAAACTGAGTATTAACCATATTAGTAAACTGGGTAAATAAATCAAAGACATCATATTTGGCATGCGTAAGATAGACCCAATAACAACGAATAAATCATCTATAAATGTAAAAAAATACCAAAATCCATCATAAGAAATAACCGGAGAAGGCCCCCAAACATCTGAATGAATAATATCAAACGATGCAGAACTACGAGAAACAGAAACAGGATAGGAAGTGCGTGTATGTTTGCTAAGCTCACACACATCACACTGAAAAGAGTTTTCAAACGAGACACTCGGAAAAAGAGACGACACAATCTGAGGACTTGCATGCCCCAGTCTAGCATGCCAAAGAGCAGGTGAATAGTAGCAGCAGCGATGGATGGGGGTGAGAGACAGGGCGAAGGAGGTGGAAGATCCAGCAGGTATAGCCCGTCGTGCTCACGGTCGTGGTCAAAAGTCCTCTTCGTGATTAGGTCCTGAAAAACACAGCCAGAAGGACAAAATGTCACCGAGCAGTGCATCGAACGAGTCAATTGACTAACAGAAAGAATATTTAAAACAAGCTTGGGAACATGAAGAACTGAACCCAAGGAGAAGGAGGGAGACAAGAGAACTGTGCCCCGGTGAAGAATGGGGGTCACAGAGCCATCGGTAAGGCGAACCTGTCGATGGACGCTCGGAGACTCGAGAGAAGAGAACAAGTGTTTCTCACTAGTCATGTGATCAGTGGCCCCAGAGTCAATCACCAGGGAGAGGAAGACCCCTCTTGAGTGACATGGAAGGTCATCGGGGTACCTGACGCAGACGTTGAATTCGACGAGAATGACGAGGAGGCAGGCAACTGCTGAGCAGGAAGGAGCTGGTGCGAAGTCTGAAACTGGGACAACATCTGGAGCTGAGACTGAAGCTGCTGCACTTGAGGCATAAACTGACTCCAGTCGGCGTAAAGGACCCAGACGGGGCACCGGATTCAGGCTAGCTCCCAAAGTCGAAAGAAGTAGCGGCAGCAGCACGAGTGGTGGTGGACTGCTGGCGTAGGTGAGGAAAGAGCAGCCAGCATCGGGCCTTCTCATGACCAGTCCGTAGGCAGTGCTGACACTGAACAAAGACAAATGGGCTGCAGCGGCCACCCCCGCGACTTTAGAGGTAGTAGCATGCCCCCTCGCTCAGAAGAAGTACGACCGAAAGCAAGGGCTATTTGTTCTGGAAGAGGAACAAAAGTTGGAACTGATGAAATAGAGGTCAGGCGGGCACGGCGCTCATGCTCCACCATAGAATAAGCATCCAATATATCAGGAAGTGGATTCATGGTGACAATATGAACCCGAATCTGCTCAAACTCGGGTCGTACCCCATCAGGAACTGGTAGGTCTCCCACTTCTCCTGCCTCCGCTTGGCAATAAGCAGATCCTCTGGATGTGGAAAAGCACTAAGTGGCTCGAGGTCAGAAAGCTCCTGGAATTGCCTAGAAAGAATGGTAAAATACTTGTGCACCGAACAATCCCCCTGACGAGCAATAGAAATCTCTTGGAAGACAGAGTAAATCCGCGTATCAACGCGTGTGTGACCGTAGGTACGGGTCAAGGCAGCCCAAAATGACGGCAAGGAATTGAAACGCATGAATTGCTCGTAAATGCGGGGCTCCATGGAGCATTGAAGCAACCCGAGAATCTTGAAATTTTCCGTGCGCCCTTGACCGATAGCCTTTTCGTCGGAAGGATGGGGAACACCATTCGGTTCAAGCCAACCTAGCTTGTCATGTTCGGCAAGATGGACACGCACGGAGTTGGACCAAGCGATAAAATTCTTTTCATTGAGAAGGGTGGTGGTGATGCACCGAGCAAAGTCATCAGTCGAAAAAAGAGGTGAGGAATCCATGGGATGGGAACAAGAGAACTCCAAAAATAAACAGAAAATGCCAAGGGAGAAAAGGCTAAGAAACTCTCAAACCCAAGAGAGAAATCTCATCCCAAAAAAAAGGAAGACCGTAGATTACAGATCTAGGTCATGAGAAGAAAAGAAAGGGGAAACGAGGGGGACACACCAAGCAAAGCCGGCAGAAAAAGCTCTCGGAGAAACTGCGGGATCGGCGAAGAAGGGAGCGCACGGGAGGAGGGCGGGCAGAGCGGCGCAGGAGGAGTGTGAACGGACGGTCGCGGGAGAAGCGGCGGCCTCACATCGGCACGGTGGAGGAAGAAGGTCGCGGAAGAAGACGCGGGATCGGTGATGCGGGAGACGCCGCGGGTCGGCGATGCGAGATACGGGTTCGACGATGTGGGAAGCGGTTCGGAGATTAGGGATTGAGAGAGAGGGTTTGCTCTGATACCAAATTGAATGGGAGAAAATTAGATGGTTTATTTTTCCACTGTCGGGGATATAAATAGGAGATCCGAATACAAATAAAGGTAGCCCACAATATGGGAGTAAACCCATTCCAGAAAACACGTTAATAAACAAAAAAATACGTCAATATGGTGCATGTTTGCCCATCATTTTTCATGATTTTGTGAAGGCAGTATGGGATCATCTTGCTTCCTTTTACTACAAGGATATTGAAATCTCTCGTATTGACACCCTTTATTTTGATCTCTTCACTCGGACAATACTCTCTATCAATGCTACGTATTAGGAAGTTCAATGTCTCGGTACAGAATTTATCCAACATCGACCCTTCCCTGCTAACCTTGTCACTCAACAAAAATATTTTTAGGAACTCCTTGTGACATTAGTCTCTCCATCTTCCAAATCCTACAAGATCATATGATAGCAGATCTTGGGAGAACCTGATACTCCCACCTTAGATGTCGCTACAGCTCGCATATCTATTCGTACTAACCTTATGCAACAACCTACGATTGTGTGCCCTCCACCCACAGAAAATTATGCACATGTGGCCGGTCATGGAGCTCACTGTAGTAATGGGGGTGCACTGGGGTCATGGGGGACCTCACACTCTTGCTCGCATTGTGGACGGCTTGGTCATCTTGCTGACATATGCTTTGTGAAACATTCTCACCTTCATCCTCAGGCTCATGTCAGTACTACTGTGTCTGAGCCTTCTGCATCCCCGTCCAATCCACCGCCAGAGTCTGGTCGATGGTTCACTTTGGCAGATATTGAGACTCTCATCAATGCCTCCATCAATCCACCTTCGTTGTCACTTTTCCATGTAGAGTGCAAGTTGCTACACAGGATAAGTGGCGCATCTACTCTAGTGTCACCAATCATATGACTGAGAACTTTCTTGTCTTATCTCACCTTGAGAAACATAACCGATTATCACCGGTATTTGTGATTAATGGATCTATTACTCCTATTTGTGGTAATGGAGTTCTAACTACCACTTGTCTTCTCTAGTTGGACAATACTCTATTTATCACAAATTTTCCTGGCAATATGTTGTTTATCTGTGCTCTTTTACGACAATTGCAATGTTGTATCTCATTTTCTCCTACTGCATTTTATTTTCAGGACCTTCAATCAAAGAGGATGATTGCTCTAGGGACTGAACACGGTGCACTTTAATACCTCGATGATCTTCCCACTTTCTCTCCATTAGCCACTCCACTTCTCTGCTCCAATGGCACCATCATCTTGGTCATCCTCCACTACAGCTCCTCCAATAGCTCTTATTAACTTTAAAGTCAGACTTTACTTTAGAATGTGATATTGCCAATATGGCGAGCATCATCGTACAGCTTTCGCAGGTACTTTTTGTTCGCCCTTTTGACCACGTTTATTCGGACATCTATAGTCCTAATCCAACTAAGTCTGTTGGTGAAGGAAATTTGTACTTTAAAATTATTATTGATGATTTCTCGCGATGTACTTGGGTGTATCTTTTGAAGGAACACTCTGGACTTATTTTTTGTTTTCTCTAATTTTTATAATAAAATTTGGACACAGTTTAATCTCTTTTAAAATTATTCAAACCGATAATGTGAACGAATATATGAGCAAGAAGTTCTCATCATTTTGCACCTCTAATGGTATTATTCATCAAATCGATTGTGTAAAAGTTCTAACATAATGGAAAGGAAAATGGTCATTGTTACTCGAACGCTCTTGTGTAAGATGAATGTTTCAAGCTCTTATTGGGGTCATGTGATTTTCATTTCTTGTCTTCTCATTAACCGTATACCTTCTTTTGCATTTCAGGGAAAGACACTCTTTTCTCTTCTTTATCCAGATAGTAAACATTTTTCCCTTATCCCTCATGTGTTTGGTTGTACTGCTTTTATCCACACTCCTACATTTATAGCTGTCACTTAAAACCGAAAATCGTAAACCGAACAAAACCGCAAAGAACCGAAATGAGCCATTAGCGAATTATTTAGGTTTCGATTTGAATTTTGGAGTTGTGAACAACAATGGTCCGAGTGCGGTTCTTTCATTTTATTATTCGGACCGGAACCGAAATCAGAACCGCAACATATAAGTCTCGAGCGATTTCAGGATTTTTAGACCCAGTCTGAACCGAAACAAAGCAGAACCGAACCGCAAATTGCTTATTATTATTATTTTATACTATATTTTTTATTAATATTATTTTTTTATATAATTTATTTATAATAACTATATTTACTAATTACTATATATAAAAAAATACTCTCCATTGGTGTAACGTTGTCGAACCGCACAAACTTGATGAATCTACTTTAGAGGTAATTTTCAATCAACTAAATTGAATTTAACGTTATATAAGAATAAGATTCGATTATTATTCTATTGTAGCTATAATTAACATTTGTTTAATTTGAGTTACTCGATAATAGACCCAACCAACATACAGAGACTGTTATTTAATTTTATTAATGACTATATTCTCTATCTTGTTTATGTCTATGCTTATCATTTTTCAACTAATTCGGTAAGGCTATTTTTTTCTATTTAGTAGATCAAATCAGATATTATTGAATGCATATTTGTATTTGGTCAATTTTTACATATTTGGACTTAAGAAACTATAAAATTATTGCTCCAATCATTTGAATTCAAATACCCTTTTTGAATATGTATTTTTAAATAGATAATAATCTTGTGATTGTGTCTAAAAATCTTTATGATTGAGTCATAAAATAATTAAAATTATGATATATAGAACCGATTAGAACCGAACCGTATAAAATCAGATCAGGCAGTTAGTGGCCGGTTTGGTTTTGATTCTTGTTAAACCGGAACTGTTAACAAAACAGTTCCAAAAATTATGCTAGAATCGAAATTAGAACCGGAAAAACTAAATAAGGATTTGGTTATTATTTGAAGAACTGTTACCTTCGTGGTTTGGTTCACGGTCTTAGTAAAACCAAAATAGAATTGAGCTGTGACAACTCTACATCTGGTCGAGATAAACTCACAACTGACACTAACTCATGCATGTGTACCTCCTCTTTCACTTTTTACTTATCATTATCATTGCCACTCAGCTTTACTACCTGCCTTTTCTCATTGGAAGATTCCCTCATCTCAGCAGACTCAGACATGGATGTTCATATTGCTCCGCGCAAGGGGGTAAGGAGGAGTACAAAACATCCTCTTATTATTGTTATATAGTATGCCAATCTCAATCCTTCATGCAGCAAGTTTACCTGGGCACTCTTTACCACCACCGTACCTACTACCTTATCATGAAGCTCTTTGTATACTATACTGGAAAGTGGCTATGGATGACAATCTTTGTCTTGACATCACAGGTGTATAGACTCTTATCCTACCACATCTGGAGGATACATTGTTGGCTGTCGTTGGTCTTTGTTATCAAGTTTCTCCTAGATTACACTGTAGATTGATACATGGCTTGTTTAGTTGTCAAGGGGTTCACCCAGACATATGGTGTTGATTTCTCTGATACATTCTCTTTGGTTACTCATATCAGTATTATATGGTACACTTCTTCATGGCTGTCAGCATGAATCGACAAATGTCTTAGCTTGATATAAAAAATGTCTTCCTCTATGGTGACTTACACGAATAAGTCTATATATAGCAACCTCCTGATTTTGTTGCTCCAGGGGAGTCTCGGGTATATAAGCTTCGAAAGTCCATTTAAAATCTTAAACAAAGCCCTCGAGCATGGTTTGACAAATTCAGTCAAACCGTCTTTAACATTGGATTGACAAATTTTTGTTGCTTGCATAGACGACATTCTTCTTACCGGAGATAACTGCTTTAGAATAAAAAAACAAAGAAATATTTTCAGGAATATTTTGTTACAAAAAATATGGGTGCTCATAAATACTACTTGGGAATTAAAACTAAAAGACACAATAACACCATAGTTTTCTCTCAAAGTAAGTATATCCAACATCTACTCAATGAAACCGGTCTCCGTGGCACAAAACTTGATCGGAATCCTATGTCAATAGGCGCTGACTAACTTTGGAATGAGACATCCCCCTTCTACAAGATATTACTCAGTATAAGCTTCTGGTTGATAAACTAATTTATCTTATAATAATCAGACCTAGCATCTCCTATGTTGTTGGAAGGGTCAATCAATTCATGCAACTCCAGGGAGTGACATAAGGAAACTACCTTAAAAATATTAAATTACATTAAATAACCTGCGAAAAAAGAATTATTATTTCAAAGAAACAATCATTTAAGTATTAAAGTATATTCTGATGCAAACTATGCATATGATAAAGGAGATTTAAAATTCACTTCTAGATTCTGCACATATGTCAGAGGAAATTTGGTCACTTGAAAAAACAAGAAATAAATAGTAGTGTTCAGATCAAGTACAGAAGTTGAATACATAAGCATGACTCAGACTGCTTATGAGTTAAAGTAGTTAAGGACACTTCTAAAAGAGTTGGGAGAAATCTATGATTATACACTATCAATGTTTGGTGATAATAAAATTATAATTAACATATTTAAACATTCATTATTCCATAAAAGAATAACATATTGAAGTTGATTGTCACTTCACAGACACGAGGTTATCAAAAAGCTAATATACACTCAGTTTGTTTCTTCAGATAAAGAGTTGACCAACATCTTCACTAAACCAGTTTCCTCATCTTTTTCAAATATTTGTAACAAGCTGAGAACGATCGATATATATGTTCTACCTTGAGGGGGAGTCTTAAATCCCAAGATTTAAAGCACAAAAAGGAGTTAATTGTATATTTTCTCTTTCTTGCATTTAGTATCACAACTCCAAATATAAATTCTTCCTCCTTTACTCTATATTGGAGCTCTCATATATTATTTAGATTCTTTAGAATAATATTTATTTTTATTTCAAATCTCACAATTCTCGAAGTAAAATTAAATTAGTTGAAATTAGTGATGCATAAAGCTCTTAGGTGGAATAAGAAAACAAATATGAAGTTATTAAAAGATGTTAGGCCAATTAAGGTCCGGTTCATGCGGTCGTAGCCACTTGACCGGTGAAAATAAGTCCTTCCAAACGGAGCCTTAGTGTGCAGCTGCATCATAAACAGAAATTTGACAAGCACGGTCTGTCAAAGCCCATTAAATAAGACCCATCTTGATGGCCCATAAGAGAAATATTCTTCTGTGTGCATATATATACACATATATATAAATGACAGCCACGGGCACCTGTGGGCCTATGGTCAACCATGACAGTACTCCGGCTACGACATTGCCCCTACATGATGGCACTCCAGCCGCTCACAAACCCACGTCGCACTCGTCGCTTGTAAATTGATATCTATTATTAAATTATATCTATTGTCAAAAATTTGTGGGAGAGAGAGTGGAGAGAGAGGATCTTGAGAGATAGAGGGGAAATTTATTAAAAAACGAGTAGTTAAAAATTTGTGTTGAGAGAGAGAAAGAGTGGAGAGAGGGGGGATCTTGAGTGAGAGAGGGAGGATTTATTAAAGAAACGGTGGGAGCGAGAGGAGAGTAATTTGTTTTCAGATGCAAGGATATTGCCCCGTGCACCGCCCGACAGTACCCGGCCTGTGGCAGCGGGCATCGCCCAGCGGCATGGGCTTCGCTCAGCCCCAACAAGCTTCGCCCGCCCCCGCAGTTATCATGTAATTTTTTAATTAAAAAATATTATGAATTTTTTTTATTATATATTTTTAAAATTATTTTTTTACTTTTTGTAATTATTAATAATATATGGATTTTATTGCTAAAGCGCTCATGCCATAGTGGATAAGGCGTCTAAGTTTTAATCAGGTGATTGTCGGTTTAAGTCTCACCGGGCGCCCTTTTTTTATTTTGTTTTTTATTTTTTTATTTTCCTAAATGTGTCCCACGTCATGGGTTTAAGAAGCCTATTCGAGTTTAAATAATAGGAACGGAAACAATTGTTTGAAATTTGACAGAGTGGGCGGGCTAGACAGAGCAGGCTTGGATTTATGCAGACCCGGTCGTGCGTCTATATGCAGACCGGGCGGGCGGTTATTTACAGACCAGGCGGGTGGGCTTTTATCTCACCTCATTTTTTTCAAAATATGAAGGGTAAAATGGTAATTTCCCATTGTATGGTAGTAGCTCTATTAAATTATAGGTTTAGGACCCCCAACTATCATAGGTGTAGAAGACCTATAAAAAAATTAGACGAACGGTAATGATTTATTTGCGTGATCGAATGGCTGAAATGTTATGATCTGATCAGATCGGACCGCCAAGATTGTTTCGTCGTATGGGTTACACCATAAGGGGATATCTTTTTATATATATAGTGTGTGTGTGTGTGTATTAGTCTCACATTTCCTACAATGTTTTAAGACTGTTAAATAACTTATAAAGAAATGCCCATTTAATAGGCTCATGTAGAGCTCCTTAGAGATTAGTCCCACACCTTAGGTTGGTGTTTAGGCTCTCCTCTCTCCACCTATATATATGTACAAATACTTGTGTTGCATTCAAGTGAAATACACGAGTAATTAATAAAATATTGATTTTCTCTCTCCTATATCACAATTCTCTTTATGGTATCAGAGCGACCTGGTCCTCCAATTTCTTGAATAGCATGAGTTCCTGGTCCTTCGGGCTATCCCATCTCTACGGTCAGCCTATTTTTCTAACTGCAGCTCTACTCTATGAGGAATTCCCCTCCTGACGCTCCCTTTGTGTTTCTCTTTCCCGATTTTTATAGGCTTTTCCTACTTCCAATTGGACCCCACCTGTCGGGTGATTTCCACGGTCTCCCTTTCCAACCGCTCGACTCGGCTCGCATCTCACACTTCTGTGGTCAATACCTCGCTGAACTCCCTTCGAATTGCTAATACATGTGATCGCATCCCCCCCCTTCTGCCCGCGCCCTCAACAACTCGCGCCTCTGACCACTCCGCTCCCAAGCTCTTGCCTTCTGCTCGCGCCTCTGACTGCTCCGCTCCCGAGCTCTCGCCTTCTGCTAGCGCCTCTAACCGCTCCGCTCCCGAGCTCTCGCCTTCTGCTAGCGCCACTGACCGCTCCGCTCCCGAGCTCTTGCCTTTTGCTCGCAACTCTAACTCTTGCTCGAGTCGTCGAGATCGTGCTGCCAGTCCTCTCATGTCGCCAGCCCTATCCCCTCCTTGGTTCTCTCGCGCTACTTTTGGCCGGTGCCGACCTCTCTCTTATCTAACCTCCGCTTCGAGGCGTTGTCAAGCTTTGCTTGTCTCCTTGCTGTCAGGATGCTATGGTCGCAGCTTCCCTGTCCGTCAGGTCTGTCCGCTGCTCCTCCTGACCACCATTTCTCCTTTGTATTTGCCGCGTCAGCCAGCCAGTTCGTAGGCTCGCTCTTGATCGCCAGTCCATCAATCTCCTCTGCCCTTGGCACGCTCTTCGGCGGTATCAGCACTCTTGACCGCACGTTCTCCTGACCGAATGTGACCGCCAATTCTCTTGCCTGCCAGGTCTCCTACCCTCCAATTCATGACCTCCCTTTCCACGCTCCTCTTCTTGGTATCCCATCTCGGTGTTCATGGCCTTGAATGATGCTTCGCCACTTCCGGCTCATGTCGCGACAAATCTGTATGAATTTCGGGATGAGCTCCGGATTATCATTCTCTCTTAGTGGTCAGAAAAATTTTGAAGAGTGGGTCCATTTAGTGTATCGTGCCCTCAAGACCAAAGGACTTCTTCATTACCTTACAAAGGCACAACCTACTACCCTCATCGAGGACTGGCTCCGTGATGATGGACGTGTTCAAACTTGGTTTCTGAACTCTATGGACAGTGAACCACATTGTATGGTCATGCATCATGAAACGACCAAAGCTATGTAGGATGAACATCACTCTGTATACTCTGGCAATGACTGTTTGCAACACTTGTTTAACATCTTCATCGATCTCCAGTCTCTTGATCAAGAGGTGGATGCTAACCTGAGTTTCTTTGTTGTGTAGTCCAAGACTATCATTGAAGTTTGGATCCAACATCAGCATCCCACACTAAATATCATTGCCCAATGAGCCCAGTAAGAAGTTGTCGGCATAGCCATGATGATGGCCCGTGTTCCCAAACATTTCCATAGCGTCCGTGCCAATATACTCCCATCCTCCACCCTGCCCTCTTTCTCTGATGTGTGCTTCATGCTCTTAAAGGTTACATCGCCACCTAATACTCCCGACCCTGTCTCTCTAGTTCTTCTCAAACAATCTCCTGCTACTCACCTCCACCGTCGGCTCGTGGAGTTCGCAACGGCTCTCGGGGGAGAGAGCGCATCCCAAGTGCTCTTACTGTGGTCAAAAGGGTCATCTTGAGGCTACTTACTATCGTAAGCATGGGGTTCCTCCTACACACCTTGTGTCTATGGCGACGGCTGCTCCCACCGCTACTTCCCATGACGATGATGCATTACGTACTCAGTTCCAGAAACTTCAGGGTCTGCTTAGTCAGTCTTCGGGCTCTGTTGCGACAATCTCCAATGAAGGTATCTCCTGTTTATCTCATAGTTCAACTTGGATTATGAACTCTGGGGTTACCACTCATATTACTCCGTAGAAGTCTCCTCAGTACTTGGACACTACATATCCTAAGTTCATCATTGTGGTCAATGGTGACACCACTCCCATTCATGGTTCTAGAAACATGGACCTGACTGCATCCCTCTTTATCTCTCTTCACTCGGTTTTTCATGTTCCTGGCTCTCATTTTAACCTTCTTTTTCTCAATCGCCCTCAGAACCACGACTGTTCTGAAACAATTTTGTCCTCTTTTGTTTTGCAGGATAGACAAACGCGGAATATCATTGATAGAGGGCGATTGTGTAACAATTTGTAAAGCTTGGATATTTCCTCCACTGCTCTCTCCTTTATTACCTTTGTTGATTGGCATTGACGTCTTGGGTATGCTTCTCTCTCCACTCTGAAGAAAGCTCTTCCAGATTGGTACCTCATTGACTTCAATTGTGAATCATGCATCTTCGGCAAGCAGTATCGCTCTTCCTTTTCTTCTTATTGTATTCAAAGCAACTCTCCTTTTGTTTTAGTTCATTCGAACATTTGGGATCCCTATAAAATTTCTAGTGTTCCTGTTTATCATTATTTTCTTATATTTATTGATGATTACTCTCGCATGACCAGATTGTACTTCGCGATCGTTCTAAATTGGTTCGTGTCTCTCAAGCCTTTAATACTGAGATATGTACTCAATTCTCTACCACTATTAAAACTCTTTGTAATGATAATGCACAAGAGTATAATAGTCATGCATTTCCCAACCTTTGTATTGAGTTCGGTATCCTGCACCAAACCTCTTGTGTTTACACACTACAACAAAATGGCATTGTTGAGCGAAAGAACCGTCGCCTACTGGACGTTGCTTGTTCACTTATGTTTCAAATGTAGATGCCCAAGGTCTACTGGCATTTTGTGGTGTCCATCTCCTGCTATCTCAGCAATCGCATGTCTTCCTCTGTTCTTAATTTTGTCACTCTCTTCAGTCTTTTCTTCCCTACCACTCCCTTTCTCATAATGCCTCGTGTTTTTGGTTGTGTCTACTATGTTCACTCCCTTAGCCCTAAAACTGACAAGCTTGATCCTTGAACTACTAAGTATATGTTTGTTGGTTAAGCACCCAAAAGGTTATGTGTGTTATTCTCCTTCCACTCGCAAATTAGTAACGGTTGCGGATGTAACTTTCCTCGAAAATCATTCTTTTCACTCATTCCCTCAAGCTGCTCATGTACCATCTCTCTTACCGCGTTCTGTCATTCCTGTCATCACTCCTGAACCACCTCTCCTTCCCACACCATCCACCAGACCCACCAACCCACCTCCTCTTCTTCGTGTGTACATTCGTCGTACTCTTCACTTCGATGCCCCGAGGTTATTACCTCCTACCGATGAAGTTTTGCACGCCTTTGACAGCTCACCCCAACAATAATTTTATTTCTTTGCATCAATTATCTCTAGTGCTTCACACATTTGCAACCTCGTTGTCATCTGTTTCCGCCCCTGCTTCTTTGCAAGAGGCTCTTCAATATCCGGGCTAGCGGGTGGCTATGGAAGAAGAGATAGTTGCTCTCTGGGCCAATCACACATGGGATCTTGTCTCTCCCCTCCTGACTAGATATGTGTGAGTTGCAAATGGGTCTTTACTATCAAACATGCTCTAAATGGAACGGTTGAACGTCTAAAGGGTAGCCATGTGTCCCGTGGTTTTACTCAACAATAAGGCCCTAACTACGAAGAGACCTTCTCACTTGTTGCGAGGTTAAATGTTCGTGTCTTGATCTCTCTGGCCGTTCATTGTCATTGGCCGTTGTATCAGTTGAATGTTAAAAAAACATTTCTCAATGGTGATCTTGTTGATTCTGTCGACATGCATCAACCTCCAGTTTTGAGACCACGAGGGAGTCTCTTATATGTCACCTCAACAAATCTCTTTATGATCTCAAACAGTCTCCTCGGACATGATTTGACAAATTCATTCAGGTTGTTAGCGATGTTGGGTTTACTCGAAGCTTAGCTAACTTCTCTTTATTCATCTATCAATGTCCGACAGGCACCGTGATACTCCTGTTTTATGTTGATGACATTTTAATTACGGGCGACGATTCAAAAGACATTCACATGATTAAGGAACACTTGGCCTCCGCATTTCAGACCAAAGATTTGGGGAATCCTCGATACTTTCCTAAAATCAAGGTAGCTCGTCGTCCTGATAGCCTTGTCCGATCTCAAAGAAAATATTGTCTTGATCTTATTCATGACGCTAGCTAATCCGGTTGCAAGCCAACTGACACACTCATGAATATCAACCATAAGCTCTGTGTTTTTCCTTGGACTCTGATACACTCTTACCAAACCAAGAATATTATCGTCGTCTTGCGGGAAAGCTGATCTATCGAACAATTACAAGTCATGTTATATCCTTTATTGTTAAGGTTGTCCGTCTATTTATGCATGCTCTACGGACCTCATATCCGGGAAGCTGAGTGCATTCTCCGACCTGAAGTATGCTCCTGTACAAGAGCTCGTATATAAGCCCTCTTTATCTCTATTTCTCATTGCCTATTCTGATGTTGATTATGCAGGATCCTTGAATGATCGTCATTCCACAATTGGTTTTTACACATATTTTGGTGAACATCTTATTACCTGGCGAAGCAAGAAGCAATCTGTCGTTGCGCACTCATCTGCAGAAGTTGAGTATCAATCAAACGGTCTCTGTCGTCTCTGAACTCACATGATTGGAAAGGCTTTTGGGAGACCAGGGTGTCAAACTCTCCTCTCCTACCAGCTTGTTCTGTAATAGTCAAGCTGCTCTTCATATTGCAAAAAATCTTGTGTTCCATGAACGTACCAAGCATATAGAGGTCGATTGTCACTTTATTCGGGAAGAGGTTCAACTAAGAAAATTGGACTTGATACATATTCCTGTTGTAGAACAAATCATTGATATTCTTACCAAAGTCTTACGACGACCATTATATTTTCAGTTCTTGTCCAAGCTTAGTTCCTACGACTTGTATGCTCCAGCTTGCGGGGAATGTTGAATAACTTGTAAAGACAGACCCATTTAATAAGCTCATGGAAAGCCCTCTTAGGGATTAGTCTCACACCTTAAATTGATGTTTAGGCTCTCCTCTCTCCTATATATATGCACAAATACTTGTGTTGTATTCAAGTGAAATAGATGAGAAATTAATAAAATATAGATGAGGAATTAATAAAATATTGATTCTCTCTCCTCTGTCGCAATTCTCTACATGGACCATGTTATGTGTCTATATATATTTATATATATATATATATATATATATATATATCTTATACTAATATAAAAGGGAAAAACTTAGTTGCTACAGTGTCGTCTATCCGTTACATTTGGAATTCCCGTTTTACACTCACCGCAGGAAAAAATTGATTCGAGGTCATCTTATAATATGATGGAAGTTGGCGTTGCTACAGTTCCCGGTCACCACGTTACATTGTCAATACCGATTTTATCCCTCCTCCTACAACCACTCGGGTGGAGGCCACTACCACCGCCGGCGGCCTAACCGGACCTCACCGACGGGGTCGTCACACTCCGGCGACCCCGACGGGGGTAGGCCGGAGGCGGTCTGGCACAGTTTTTTTACATTTCGATCCCGCCTGCCCCCTCACCCAACCGCAGACCTTGCCCAGCCTCCTACCTAGCCGGGCCTCCGGCGACCTTGCCCAGCCTCCCTTACCCCTCTCTCTTTCTACACAGAGATCGCAGATGGGGTGTGATGGGCCCCGTTTGGGCAAGCCATCTGCTTGCTACGCCCCAAAAATGGTGTTCAGCGGACCTGTGCGGCGGAGATGGAAGAAGAAATGGGTTTCACTTTCAAACCACCTGTAATTAATAGCTGATTAATTAATGGAAATGCTTAATGAGAAATCTCTCTGTATTTCTTCGTTTTGCTTTTTCTACTGAAAGCTCTCTCTCTGTATCTCTTCCCTCAAAGACGCACCATATCTCAACCCACACTGCGCCGACATGGTCAATCTTCTGGGCCGATCAGATCACTTCGAAGAGGCTCCCCATGGATCCATACCCCGGAGTCTGGGGCGCTCCAGCTTCATGTCATCGCCGGCATTGGTTAAGAGACGGCTTTAGGAAGTGCCAGATGAATATTTAAATCTAACCTCCTATTGCAGGAAGAACAAGAAGTTGAAGATGGAAGCAGAGCCAGGCAGGCTTAATTCCCTCCGGTTAATATTCAAAAGGCAAAAAAAGACAAAAGATAAAGTCACAACGCACACTTCAAAGTTCCCAAATTACACACTGATAATATATAAAAATACCATAACATATATACAAGCTTCTTCGCACGGGCTACGCCCGTACTAGAAGCTCTCGGGCGGCGTTTGGCCGCATCCAGGCGGGCTTCGCCCACCTTCGCACGGGCTTCGCCCGTGCTTGATGCTTCGGGCGGCCTTCGGACGCATAGAAGCGGGCCCCGCTTCAACGCAGTTCACCGGCTCGGCGCCGCAACCGCCACTCGTGGCCCCCTGGATCCCTATAATTGTTTAATTTTGCATACGCACTCGAGGGGCCGCGAGTGGCGGTTGTGGCGCTGAGCCGGTGAACTGCGTGCAAGCGGGGCCCGCTTCTATGCAGCCGAAGGCCGCCCGAAGCATCAAGCACGGGCGAATCCCGTACGAAGCCGGGCGAAGCCCGCCTGGATGCGGTCGAAGGCCGCCCGAGAGCTTCGAACACGGGCGTAGCCGTGCATTTATATTATTTACTTATATTTATTCTTTATTTACTTGTTTTTATTATATATTTATATATACATATATGAAAAAGAAAAAAAAAACCTAAATCTCTCCCTCCGGCAACAGCCACCCGACGATGAAGAACCTCTGGCGTGCTCCTCCCTCATTTCCTTGGAAGGCGATCTCTTCCTCCAAGACCATCTCTGGGCTCCTCCTTCCTCCAAGACCCTCTCTGAGCACCTTCCTCATCTCAGTCGATGTGATCTCTTGCTCGAAGACCCTCTCCGAGCTCCTCCCTCCTCCAAGCTCCTCCCTCCTCCAAGCTCCGACCTCATCTCCACCAAGGCCGCTGATCTCCTTCTCCTCCGGCGTAGGACAACTCCAAACCTCCTCCTCCATCTGATAAAGGATATCCAACTCATCTCAAACTAATAAAGGATAGCCCGCCTGGATGCGGCCGAAGGCCGCCCGAGAGCTTCGAGCACGGGCGTAGCCCGTGCGAAGAAGCTCGTATTTTTACATTAATAATGTGGGAATTATCATTCTTCATGTTACCAAAGCATCACTGCCCTCGTTTGCTAAAGAGAAGTTTTGATCTCGTGAAGAAAACTTACGTTTTCATGCTTAGAGACGGTAAATAGCTCCTTTCAACATGGACTGAACCTGCAATAGTGACTCTCTCATGTATTGTGTACAACTCACTTAATAGACACTACAGAAACTACCATCGAGCTCTGTGACTACGACTCCTCACCTCGAAGGAACTCTCGCTATGCCACCTCTTGCTTGAATCTTTCGAGCGACATTCTCACTGCCTTACTCCTTTAGCAATATCTTCTCACACGAATCCTCTCGCATGATATTCCCTGTCAGAACCTCTTGCTATATTGTGACATTCAGAACCTCTTGCTATATTGTGACATTCAGAACCTCTTGCTATATTGTGACATTCTCGTTGCTCCTGACATCCATTGAATCTTCTCGCCAACTGTTGGAATCTGGTGTGCAAATTGTACATTTGGTGTGCAGTTAGCGGATTCCCTCCTTTTGGGATTAGTCCCACATCTTAGATTCGGGTTTAGAGTCTCTCTTGTATGTGCATAAATAGGGAGAAGTTGTATTGATTTGTATAAGTGAATGAGATAATAAAGATTTATTCCTAATTTTCTACTTGGTATCAGAGCTAGGTTCGGAAGAAAAATAAATAAAAAGATTGCGGGATTATATGTTCTCCCCCCAAATCACGTTTATTTCCTCTTCCGATAGTGAGTTGAAGGAATTACGAAATCCGTCAAGTCCCTATTGGCGGTAGGGGGAGAAGAAATCTCGATTACGGTTTTATTTCCTTTCCTAAGAAGGCGCGTTCCCCCCCCCCCCCCCCGAAGGCGGCACGACAGCAGATCGCGGAGCGCAGCATCGTGGAGTGTGGCGCATCACGGATCCGGCAAAGGAACGCACAGGGGGAATAGAAACAGTGCGCTCGACATTTCTGGGAGAAGGATAGTTGCGCAGGAAGCTTAATCGTGCGGGTCTTCTTGCTTGAGGACTCAATACGGCATCGATGGCGTGTGATAGCAGTGAAGCGGGAGAAGCATCGTGCATCGCGCAGCGGAAGCTGTGAAGCGGGAGAAGCATCGCACATCGTGGACGACGCAACAGGAAGGATTGTGGGAAAATTTGCGCGCAGAGTTGTGCGCGGGAGTGCGGCTCGTCGAGCATGCAGTGCCTGGCAGGAGTTGCGCGCGGGATTACGCGCGAAGTTGCGCGCAAGAGTTGTGCGGGATTACACCGGAAGTTCTATCCGTTGGAGAAGCATTGTGCGGGAGGAGTGCGGCAATCGCGCAAGAGGAGTGTGGCAGTGTGGCGATCACGCGGGATGAGTGTAGTAGTACGGCGCTTGCGCAGGAAGAGTGCGGCGCTCGCGGCAGGAGTGCGGCAGGGCGGAGGTCGCGGCAGGAAGAGTGTGGCGCTTGCAGCGATTGCGTAGAGAAGCGGAAATTATGAATCTGCTTCGTAGTTACTGCGCGTGGAGAAGGACCTCAGCTTAGGTTGTGGCACTTATAGAAGCATACGCGCGCGGTTCTTCTTGCGACAGTATGCGCGAAGGAAGAAGAAGAAGGATCCTTGGAACGGCAAACAAAGTTAGTGCACAGTGAGAGTGTTGTGGCTCAAGGGCTTCTCGGTGCGCGTTTCCTGTGGAGAAATTTATTTGCTTAAAGAAAAAAAAATAAGCGTGCTCATGGAGAAACTAGTCGCCAAAATGGAGGAGGCGGACTTAAAAAAAATTGAGTTCATGCGAATGTCCAAAGGCGAGGGCTCGACTCAGTCATCATCGTCTCCAATGAAGCTGAATCTTCCCCGGCGGAGCTAAAGCTCGATAGTCTAGCTACATACTTAAGTTGGTCGTGTCGGGTGAAAAGGACACTCTCCGAAAGGAACTTGGAGGGCTATCTGACGGGTGAAAGGAAGGAGCCAGAGAAGGACTCTGATGGGTACAATGAATAGAAGACTACACAAGCATGTTGCGCACATGGCTCCTAAACTCAATGATCCCATCTATTGCTATCACAGTGGATGGCACAGAGACTGTAAGCGACGTTTGGGGGAAGTTACAAAGGCTTTACGCAGGGGTTGACAACAACATGTGTGTGTTTCAGATCGAAAAGGAGATTGAGACTGTAACCCAGGGGGATCGCTCGATCCAGGAGTATGCAGCAAATCTTGAGCGATTATGGGTTGACTATGATTATTTCTCACCAGCCGCATGTTGCAAAGACCCCGAATGCAGGAAAGGGGAGCGAGATGCTCAACGGAGGACCATGCACTTTATGAGGGGGTTGAACCCGGTTTTTGAGCAAAGGTGTGCGACGTTGCTCGCTCAGCCACCAAAAGAGCGGGATGCAAGTGGACGAGGAAGGGGAGGCTATCGTTGAGGTCACAGAGACGGTAGAAGAGGAGGCTACCGAGCAAACCTTATGATAGTCGAGGACGAGGCATCCAAAAGTAGGGATGAGATGGGTAACTCTGAGGAGCAGGAGATTGTGAACGCTTACTCCCAACTAATGTGGAGAAAGCAGAAGGGAGTAATTGACGATGCACTTATACCAGCTTCATCTAGGGGTAACGTTGTCTCGTTCGCTCATTCAACCACAGGTACGAGAGAAACCCTTGCCCTCGCATCTATATCCAATACTAGATCACAAGATTGGATAATCGATCCGGGTGTTTCTCGACATTTTACTAGGGATGCTAGAGAGTTCCTTTCATATAATCCCTTAGCAGTCCCAGAACGTATCCAAATAGCTGACGACACGACTCAGCTAGTGGTTGGTAAGGGTGTTGTGCGATGTGCCAACACTTTAATTTTGTCCAATGTTTTGCATGCTTCTTCATTTCCTGTGAATCTCTTATCCATTAGTACAATTATATCTCAACTAAACTGTGTTGTCTTGTTTGATATCTCAAAGGTGATCTTCCAGGAAAAGAAGACTGAACGGAGGCTTGTGACTGGCACATGGCATAGTGGCTTGTGGTACCTAGATAAGGAGAATATGGGCTCAGCTCTTTCAGCACTTGTAGAGGAGACTGCAGGGGGTAGAAGATGCGTAGAGGACTTACTCATGCTTCATCACTGACGTATAAGTTATCCTTCTTTTCGGATTTTGAAACAAATGTATCCAGATTTGTGTGAAAAAGTTGATTGTAACAAACTTGTATGTGATGCATGTGAACTGGGAAAACATACCAGAAACTCTTATTCTAGTTCTGGTAGCAGGTGTCCTTATCCATTTAAGCTAGTACATTCTGATTTTTGGGGGTCATACCCCACACCTACTATGAATAGATTTCTGTATTTTGTGTCATTTATTGATTGCTTCTCTCGTGTAACTTGGCTTTATCTAATGAAAAACAAGAGTGATGTGTTTGATTGCTTCAAATATTTTCATAGAGGGGTTCAAACTCAATACGGTGCAGTCGTAAAGATGTTGAGGTCTGACAGTGGGACTGAGTACACCAACAGAGCGTTTGAAGAGTACTTGTCCTCGCAAGGAATCCAACATCAAACTACATGTTCGTACACATTAGAGCAGAATGGAGTAGCGGAACGAAAGAACAAGGCACCTTCTGGAAGTAACTCGGAGTATGATGATAACAATAAAGATGTTGAAGTACTTGTGGCGACAAGCTGTGTTAACGGCAGCCTATTTAATCAATCGGATTCCCTCGCAAGTATTGGATCAAAAGTTTCTGATTGAGCTACTACGAGGAAAGAGTGAAGATAGTCTTCCCCTCAAAACCTTTGGTTGTGTGTGGTTTGTGCATGACAAAAGACCAAACGTGAGAAAACTGGATCCGAGGACCCTAATGTAACATCCTAATTTTTGACGCGAAATTTATTTAAATTTATAGGGCCGAGTCGCGACGAATTTTGATCGAGACAGCGCGTCGTCAAGGTATAATGTTACTTTTCCTAATGTTAGCGTCCGCTAGTTTATTAAGTGTGTTAATTGTAGTGTGTAACGCATTTTTTTAAGTAGATGTGACGCGCGCAGTAAGAATGGGTTTATATTCAACAGAAATTAGTGTGGAGTGGGGTGCCAATAGCATTTTTCCCCCCTTCTCCTCTTACGGTTACCAAAACCGCAAACCGC
Organism: Platanthera zijinensis; assembly: GCA_039513925.1. Classification (NCBI taxonomy): domain Eukaryota; kingdom Viridiplantae; phylum Streptophyta; class Magnoliopsida; order Asparagales; family Orchidaceae; genus Platanthera; species Platanthera zijinensis. The sequence continues at coordinate 33,535,412 of CM077083.1, forward strand.
ACAATTAAAAACCCACACCCTCATGTCACGGATTAGAGAAAAGCCGCACACTTCTTTCTTTCTCACGGAAGGAAAATCGCGAACCCGCAGCAGCCGACTCCGCCTTCTGCCAAGCCGACACGTCTCCGCTGCCCTAGCCGCCACCCGATACCGCTCCAGAAGCCCTTTCCAACAACTCCTCCCTCCTCTGCAGGCGCCATCAAGCCTTTCTTTTCTTTCCTTGGCCTTGGAAGTGTCGGGTTTCAACCCTAACTGGTGGTAGTGGAAACTTCTGGTTTTGGTGAGTCTTTTTCCCCCTTATCTTCATTCCTTTGTAGAAATCTTTTGATTTGGAAACTAAAATAACCTAGGTTTTCTTTTTATTTGCCCTAATTAGGTTTTGGTGTTCGTGCTTCACCGCGGAATTTATGTAGGGCGCTTTGAGAGCCTCAATCGCTATACGTAAAGGTAATATCTAAATTTTAGCGCTTGAAATTTTGTAACCCTAGTTGTATAGAAATTTTCCACGGGAAAATCATAAAAGAAAAAATTATTAAATTAGGGCTGCCCTAAATTGCAGGACTTTGGTGGGTTTGGGGCAGCATTTTGAAGGTCCCCAACAGTAGGACTGCCTTCGGAAGAGAAAATGTCGCCGCGCCGAGTGTACGAGCGCCGCAACACCACGGTAAGAAAATTTAATTCTTGTTAGTTAGACGTAGTAAAAATTATATTTTGTATACGCATGAGTAAGTTTCATACAAACATCAAACATGCATAAAAAGGTGTGTGATAGGAAAACGGCCGCGAAAAAAGTGTAGGGTGACACTATTCTCGAATACCCAAGTAGTCAGATCACGAACAGTAACGTTAGGTACGAAAGCTTTAGCCGTGTACGTAGGTTTGGAATTTGTCTAAACAAGGGCGTGAATGTCCCTTCTAGTCGAACACAAGAAAGTCAAGGGTCGCTCAGTAGTTTCACCAAAAGAGAGATCTCAAGCATAGTAACATCAGACCGAAAGGTCAATCAGCACACTTAAGTATTTTCGTGCTAGGTAGAGGCGCACTACCTCTCTCATAAGGCATATGGTATCTTATGAGCAGCATAGTCTTGGGAGTTTACGTCCCTTTGAGACAGTTAGTAGATTCGAGACCGTGTCTGCGTGACACTAGAACAATTGAGTTCGTCAGATGGTCTCGGGTCGTTAGTTTCAGTTGCGCGTTAGGAGCTACTCTGCCTAGAGCCTTCCAAGTAGATGTGCAGGTTAGAAGCCACCTAGAACTCAAGTATAGACTTGACGGTACCAGTCCCTGCACCAGCTCCTGCCCCAATACCCATAGAGATGACCCTGGAGCGTTATTTGAGAAATTTTAGACAACTTCAGCCTTCGAACTACAGTGGGGATGAGATCCCGATGGATACAGATGATTGGATAGAACACACCAGACACCTGCTGAATGTTTTGGAGTGCCCAGAGAACAAGAAGGTTCATCTGGCTATTTTCCTCCTCCGAGGTGAGGCGAAAGTCTGGTGGGACAAGTACCGGGCAGATGATCCTGCAGGTAAAGCATTACGAAATTTTCCTCATTTTTATAGGAAGTGATGCGTTCATTTTAATTGTATGACCATATGTTTGGCCAGGTCGTACATCAGATATATTTACATGGGGTGAGTTCTCTAAAGCTCTCGCAAGTTGGTTTGTGCCTCCTTCCGCACGACGAGGTCTTCAGGAGAAGTATCTTAGGCTATTCCAGGGGGACAGGACAGTTACTGAGTACGAGCGAGAGCTTACTCATCTTGCTCGATATGCGGGCGTGATGCAGGGAGATCAGACTGAGAGATGCAGTCGTTTTGTGGATGGCTTGCGTGACTCATTGAGGCAGCCGCTGATGACTATGGTCAACGCTGATTACAGGAGCTTAGTGGATACAGCTCGCAGATTGGAGGCTGATCAGCAGAAAGTTCAGAAGCGGAGTAGTTTTCGTGCGAAACGATCTCAGGATTCGCATCAGCCGCAGCAGAGCAGGAATGATCAAGGAAAGAACTGGAACAAGAAGCCGAAATCTGAGGCTAAGAAGAGTGGTCAGTCTGGTGACAGGAGCAAGGACTACCCCATATGTCCTAAGTGTCAGCGTTGCCATCCAGGAGAGTGTTTGGCCAGCGCAGGTGTGTGCTACAAGTGCCGACAACCTAGACATATAGCTCGCTTTTGTCAGGAAGTTGGTGCGAATCAGGTAATTAAAGTTTTGTTGTATTCATTACATTCTTGTAATTTCAGTAGATATTAAATGAAAATTATTCCTGCAGTCGAAGTACGAGGTTGGTGGCTCTAGCAGGGTAGATAAGGGCAAAGCGTTGATGATTACTGATGGGAGACCACAGCAGGGTCGAGACTTAGTGCAGCCCAGAGCGTATGGGCTTGGTCAGCAGGAGGCGAAGGATCGGGAGGATGTAGTGACTGGTAAGTATTTTATTTTACTTAACAAGTTTATTTAAATCCTCTGTAGTGACATTTATTTTCATCCTTCATAATTTATTCATATAGGCATTCTTATGATTCGTAATTTAACCTCTAAGATTTTGTTTGATACGGGTGTCTCACACTCGTTTATCGCGGAATCTCTAGTGCGTAAGTTGGATTTAGAAGTATTCCCAGAGTCAGTACCGCTGGAAGTCATGATGCCGAATGGATCCCTTCTGCAGACCAGAGATAAGTGCAGAGTTCCGGTGCAGTTTGGGGATACCGAGATTTCGTGGAAGCTTTGCAGCTACCTATAGCAAGATTCGACTTGATTTTTTGAATGGACTGGCTTTCAGCAGTCAACGTCAGGATTGACTGTAGGGCGAAGCAGATTCAGTATGGCCCCAACCAGACATCACTTTCTTTTCAGGGTTTGAAGGGAGTAGTGAAGATGATCATATCTGCAGTCCAAGCGAGAAGGTGCATCAGTAAAAGTTGTGAAACCTTCGTAGTTTTGATGAGCGCGGAGTCTAAGACTGACTTAGCAGAGGTGTCAGTGGTGCAGGAGTTTCCCGATGTTTTCCCGGAAGAGCTCCCTGGTGCCCCTCCAGATAGAGAGATTGAGTTCCTGATATACTTGCAGCCTGGGGCTACACCGGTAGCCAAATCTCCCTATCGGATGGCTCCAAGGGAACTAGCAGAGTTGAAGACCCAGTTGCAGGAGCTGCTTGATTTGGGTTTTATTCGCCCCAGTATTTCGTCTTAGAGTGCTCTAGTACTATTCGTGAAAAAGAAGGATGGTAGTCTGAGACTGTGCATAGATTACCGTGAATTGAACAAGCTGACCGTAAAGAACAAGTACCTGATTCCTAGGATTGATGATTTGTTTGACCAGTTGGTGGGAGAGAGCACCTTTTCCAAGTTAGATCTGAGGTCGGGCTATCATCAGTTGAGGATTCGTGACATGGATATTCAGAAGACGGCATTTAGTACTAGATATGGACACTTCGAGTTCGTGGTCATGTCGTTCGGGCTGACCAATGCCCCTTCAGTATTTATGGACCTGATGAACAGGGTATTCCGGGAGTACTTGGATCGTTTTGTCATTGTCTTCATAGATGATATCTTGGTGTTCTCTAAGGGTGCAAAAGATCATGCAGCACACCTCAGGATTGTTTTGAGCACACTCACGAAGAACCAGTTATATGCTAAGTTTTCAAAGTGTGAGTTTTGGCTTTCAGAGATTGCATTTTAGGCCACATCATTAGTCAGAAAAGGGGTTAGTGTTGATCCGAAAAAGATAGAGGCCATTAAGAATTGGCCAAGGCCGATGACCGTTTCAGAGGTTCGCAGTTTTTTGGGTCTTGCTGGATACTATAGGAGATTCATCAGAGATTTCTCAAAGATAGCTTTACCACTGACTTCCCTCACTAGGAAGGGTAAGGGCTTGGTTTGGACAGTTGAATGTGAGTTGGCTTTTGAGGACTTGAAGGATAGGTTGATGAGCGCACCGATTTTGAGTTTGCTTTCAGGGCCTGACGGGTTTCAGATTTATAGCGATGCTTCAGGTCAGGGTATGGGTTGTGTTCTCATGCAGCATGGAAAGGTCGTAGTCTATGCATCGCGACAGTTAAAGGTTCATGAGAGGAACTATCCCGTGCATGACTTGGAGCTTGCAGCAGTTATTCATGCTCTGAAGATTTGGAGGCACTATCTCTATGGAGTGCGTTGCGAGATATTTACTGATCATAAGAGCCTCAAATATATCTTTGATCAGCGAGAGCTAAATTTGAGGCAGCGTAGATGGTTAGAGTTTCTTTTGGACTACGATGTAGACATTCAGTACCACCCAGGAAAGGCGAACGTTGTAGCTGATGCCCTTAGCTGGAGAGGCTCGTGTTTTTCCCTTCTCACTCAGCAGAAGGAGTTGGTACGAGAGCTGGAGAGACTGGACATCGTCGTTGTGCCCCGTTGCAGTTTTGGTTCAGCTTGGTTGAGTTGAATGGAGATTTCATGCGATATTAGAGATAGAATCAGGACAGCTCTACCGTTGGATCCAAAGATGACAGATATTTGGATCTTAGTGCAGTCTGGTCAGAAAGAGAGGTTCTCTATTCAGGATGATTTATTAGTGCATGATGGCAGAGTGTGTATCCCAAATGTTAGTCACCTTCGCGAGGACATTCTTTTCGAGGCACACAATTCCAGATATTCTATACATCCTGGTAGCACGAAGATGTATGCAAATCTTAAGAAGACAGTCTGGTGGCCAGGTTTGAAGAGTGATGTTGCAGATTATGTAGGGAAGTGCGAGACATGCAAGTTAGTTAAGGCCGAGTACCAAAGGCCTGGAGGCAAGTTGCAGCCACTTCCAATTCCCGAGTGGACTTTTGAGGATATATCCATGGACTTCATTCATGGTCTGCCGAGATCGCAGTGTGGGAATGATTCTGTGTGAATTATAGTTGATCGACTTTCTAAGGTCGCCCATTTCATTCCTCTTAGAAAGACGGATCAAGGTCTAAGGTTGGCACAGTTATACATAGACGAGATAGTTCGACTTCACGGTGTTCCCAAGACTATAGTTTCAGACCGAGATGGCAGATTTACCTCTAGGGAGTGGCGTTACGTACAGGAGCGGTTGGGTACCAGATTACATTTCAGCACCGCTTTCCATCCCCAGACCGATGGACAGACTGAGCGCACAAATAGGACTTTGGAGGATCTGCTACGGATGTGCATATTAGACTTTGGAGGAAAATGGGAGAAGTATATTACTCTTGTGGAGTTCTCCTACAACAATAGTTTTCAGGCAAGTATTTGGGATGACACCGTTCGAGGCCCTCTATGGTAGACGTTGTCGGACACCGTTATGTTGGGCTAAAAGTGAGGAAAGATCCACTATCAGGGAGTCATGGATTGATAAGACCACTGATAGGATCAAGCTCATTCAGGAGCGTATGAAGACAGCTCAGGATCGTCAGGCCAAGTATCATGATCAGAAGCATAGGTCAGTAGAGTTCAGTGTTTGAGACTACGTTTATCTGAAGGTCAGACCAGTTAGAGGAGTCTCTAGAATAAAGCGGATGAAGAAGCTGAGCCCCAGATTCGTTGGTCCTTTTGAGGTACTGGAAAGAGTTGGTGAGGTTGCATATAGATTGGCCTTACCTGAAGAAATGAGTGGTATACAAGATGTATTTCACGTCTCCTATTTGAGGAGAGCAGTCAGAGATCCCAGTCAAATCATCAGTACCGAGGAAGCACCAATTGAGAAAGATCTTAGTATTGAGGTTAGACCAGTCAAGATAGTGGATTCAAGGATTCAGAAGCTCAGGAACAGAGAGATTCGCATGGTCAAAGTCCTTTGGATGAATTGTGGCCGTCCAGAGTATACTTGGGAGCGAGAGGATGAGCTTAAGAACAATGCAGACTATTCTTTCCTTTTCGATTCAGGTATGGTTTCAATTTTCGAGGACGAAAATTTTTGTTAGGAGGGGAGATTTGTAATATCCTAATTTTTGACGCGAAATTTATTTAAAATTTGTAGGGCCGAGTCGCGACGAATTTTGATCGAGACAGCGCGTCGTCAAGGTATAATGTTACTTTTCCTAATGTTAGCGTCCGCTAGTTTATTAAGTGTGTTAATTGTAGTGTGTAACGCATTTTTTAAGTAAATGTGACGCGCGCAGTAAGAATGGGTTTATATTCAACAGAAATTAGTGTGGAGTAGGGTGCCAATAGTATTTTTTCCCCCCTTCTCCTCTTACGGTTACCAAAACCGCAAACCGCACAATTAAAAACCCGCACCCTCATCTCACGGGTTAGAGAAAAGCCGCACACTTCTTTCTTTCTCACGGAAGGAAAATCGCGAACCCGCAGCAGCCGACTCCGCCTTCCGCCAAGCCGACACGTCTCCGCTGCCCTAGCCGTCACCCGATACCGCTCCAGAAGCCCTTTCCAACAACTCCTCCCTCCTCTGCAGGCGCCATCAAGCCTTTCTTTTCTTTCCTTGGCCTTGGAAGTGTCGGGTTTCAACCCTAGCCGGTGGTAGTGGAAACTTTTGGTTTTGGTGAGTCTTTTTCCCCCTTATCTCCATTCCTTTGTGGAAATCTTTTGATTTGGAAACTAAAATAACCTAAGTTTTCTTTTTATTTGCCCTAATTAGGTTTTGGTGTTCGTGGTTCACCGCGGAATTTGTGTGGGGCGCTTTGAGAGCCTCAATCGCTATACGTAAAGGTAATATCTAAATTTTAGCGCTTGAAATTTTGTAACCCTAGTTGTATAGAAATTTTCCACGGAAAAATCGTAAAGGGGAAAAATTATGAAATTAGGGTTGCCCTAAATTGCAGGACTTTGGTGGGTTCGGGGCAGCATTTTGAAGGTCCCCAACAGTAGGATTGCCTTCGGAAGAGAAAATGTCGTCGCGCCGAGTGTACGAGCGCCGCAACACCACGGTAAGAAAATTTAATTCTTGTTAGTTAGACGTAGTAAAAATTATATTTTGTATACGCATGAGTAAGTTTCGTACAAACATCAAACATGCATAGAAATGTGTGGTGATAGGAAAACGGTCGCGGAAAAGTGTAGGGTGACACTATTCTCGAATACCCAAGTAGTCAGATCACGAACAGTAACGTTAGGTACGAAAGCTTTAGCCGTGTACGTAGGTTTGGAATTTGTCCAAACAAGGCGTGAATGTCCCTTCTAGTCGAACACAAGAAAGTCAAGGGTCGCTCAGTAGTTTCACCAAAAGAGAGATCCCAAGCAGAGTAGCATCAGACTGAAAGGTCAATCAGCACACTTAAGTATTTTCGTGCTAGGTAGAGGCGCACTACCTCTCTCATAAGGCATATGATATCTTATGAGCAGCATAGTCTTGGGAGTTTACGTCCCTTTGAGACAGTTAGTAGATTCGAGACCGTGTCTGCGTGACACTAGAACAATTGAGTTCGTCAGATGGTCTCGGGTCGTCAGTTTCAGTTGCGCATTAGGAGCTACTCTACCTAGAGCCTTCCAAGTAGATGTGCAGGTTAGAAGCCACCTAGAACTCAAGTATAGACCTGACGTGAGAATACACTAGTTAGTGAACGCCAGGACTTGAGTTAATGAACTAGAAGTTACGTACTTAAAACCATTAGATCTTTGACCAGGAAGTAGTGCGACTACATGCATAACATATAGCATAAAGGTTTTTAATGCACAAAACTGTTTTCTAAAGGCATGCATTCATCATATGAAAACTGTTTTTGATGTCACTAGGAGGAGTTATTTTAAGTTACTCTGACACCTCGTGGGCAATGTTTTTCAGGTGACCCGGGTGGGAAACTACGCCTAGGATGAGCGTTAAGTGGAGTCAGTTAGTAGTTACTTCCACTTTCAGTTTACTCTATTTCAGCATGTATTTGTAAATGTGGTCAATGTAACTTATTAATGTTTATTATGTCATGTATCAGACAATTAATGTTAAACAAATTTTCAGTTAATTCAATTTTATTCATGTTAGTGGCTCTGTGAATCCAGTTATGAGGTATGTGTTTACCCATAGCTTTTTTTTTCCTAGCTTCCGCTGTAAGTTTTAAATTTCTTAGTAGATGTTTCTTTTACCTACTGCATATTAGTTTTAATATTGTTTCCTAGTTTTCTTTATATCGCTGACCCGATCGGACGGCTGATTTCTGAAATACTGGGAGGGGGTATTACACCTAAAGTGTGTTTTTGTTGGGTATTCAGCTACCCAAAAGGGGTATGTATGTTGGAGTCTGATAGAAAGAAGGTTATTCGTCAGCATGGATGTCACGTTCAGAGATCTTGAGTTATATTACTCTTCTATTGACTCGCCTCTCGGAGAACCACTCAGTGAAGAAAATATGAGACAAGAGGGGGAGGATCGCTGTGGTGGTGAGAAGCGGACAGTGAGTATCCCGTTGGCACCTGTGCCAACGGAATTGACTCTTGAGGAGAGAGAATCTGTTGATGATGGACCTCAGACTCAGGGGGATTTAAGAGTGTATACGAGAAGACAGTTGAGCGAGCAGCCGAGCGAGACTACAATGCCTACGTTGCCATCTGTATCAGGTCTCTGCCACTGTCCACTTCAATCCTTGAGACACATGCACCATCCACCACAAGTTCAAACATCCCAGGTAAGATAACCCCTCATCTCACTACTCTCACTCCCTTGCCGTAAGACAGTACTCATAAGAATGCGAGAGTTTCACCTTATCAATATGGCTTTCCACATGACATTGCCCAATCTATTTCCTACTCCCATATATCCCCTACACATAGAGCATTCATTACATCTTTGGACATTGTTTCTATTTCAAAGTGTTGGCAGGTTGTTAAGGAGGATCCTCGATGGAAAGCTGCAATGCTAGAAGAACTTGGAGCAATGGAGAAGAACAAAACCTGGGATCTTGTGTCTCTATCACCAAGGAAAAGAGCAGTTGGGTGCAAGTGGGTTTTCACTGTGAAACAAAACCCAGAAGGACGAATTGAGCGCTACAAGGCCCGACTGGTAGCAAAGGGGTACAGCCAAACTTATGACATCAACTGCGATGAGACATTTGGACCCGTCGCAAAAAATGAGCACAGTACGAGACACTGATATCCTTGGCAGCAAATAGGGGGTAGAAACTACATCATCATGATGTGAAGAATGTCTTTCTTCATGGGGATCTGTTGGAAGAAGTGTACATGGAAGTTCCGTCGGTCTTTGGCACGAAACAAACAGCAGGGAAGGTGTGTAAACTCAAGAAGTCTCTGTATGGGTTGAAACAGTCTCCTAGAGCGTGGTTTGACAAACTCAGGAAAGTCATGACAGCCATTGGATATCAACAGACCAACGCCGATCACACCCTATTCTTTAGGAGGCATGGAACTCACGCCATAGTACTCGCGGTGGCGTAGATGATATGATCATCACAGGAAATGATGAGAATAAAATTGCTCATCTTAAGAAAAGATAGGGCAAGAAATTTGAAGTGAAGGACTCGAGTCAGCTACGATATTTTCTTGGGATTGAGGTAGTCTGCGGCGCACGAGGAATTGTTTTATCCCAAAGAAAATATGTGTTGGACCTACTTAAAGAGACAGGTATGATAAGTTGCAGGACCACTGTCTCTCCTATCGATCAGAAGACCAAGCTCGGTGCGGAGGCAGGAGAACCAGTTAATAAAGAAAGATACATTTTGCCGGTAGGCCGACTAATTTATCTGGGTCACACCCGGCCCGACATCTCTTTTGTTGTGAGCGTAGTAGCCTACTATATGCACGATCCCAGAGAGGGGCACTTGAATACAGTATATCAGATTCTTAGATACTTGAAGAGTGCACCAAGAAAGGGACTAATCTTCTGAAAGAATGGACATCTGAGTATCGAGAAATATTGCGACTCTGACTGGGCTAGTTATATAGATGACAGGAGATCCACATCGGGATATTGCATGTTTGTAGGGGGCAACCTTGTCTCCTAGAAAAGCAAGAAGCAGACTGTAGTTGCAAGATCTACAGCCGAGGCAGAATATAGGGTCATGACCTCAGGTGTAGGGGAGCTGCTATGGTTAAAAGCCCTGCTGAGTGAACTCAAGATGGATCAAGGCGGACAGATGGCATTGTGGTGTGATAGCAAGTCAGTCATCAGCATTGCAAATAATTTCGTCCAACATGATAGAACCAAGCATATAGAGATCGGCAGGTTCTTAATCAAAGAAAAGCTGGTTGGTTGGATACTGAAGCTTGGATATGTTGCTACAATATAACAAGTGGTTGATTGTATAACCAAGGGACTTAGCTCATTGGATTTATGTAGATTGTGTGACAAGATAGGCTTAGTAAATATATTTCGCCCACCTTGAGGGGGAGTGATGGAATATGGTGTGCAAATTGTGCATTTGGTGTGCAGTTAGCGGATTCCCTATTTTTGGGATTAGTCTCACATCTTAAATTCGAGTTTAGAGTCTCTCTTGTATGTGTATAAATAGGGAGGAGTTGTATTGATTTGTACAAGAGAATGAGATAATAAAGGTTTATTCCTATTTTTTACTTCTCGCCAACACCTTGCGCTCTCGTGCTCGTTAATCCTCTCGCTTCTGTGCTTTATGCTCTTCACCAGATTGCAACATCTTTCGAAACAGCCTCCTACCTTCTCCTCGTACACAAAAGTAACAATGACATCTTAGAGCAGGTGCATCTAAGTTGGCTCCTCATGATGAATTCAAGACTACTTTTTTTGTCTCACAAATATCTCTTTCATCGGGGCAGCAAACTACTTGCTCTGTTCTAATGATATCGAATAATGTGTTGGATGATATATAACAATAGAGAATCATTACTTTGCCAGATTTAGCAAAAAATAACCATATAAGAATTACCTTAAAGTTGACATGTATCATTTTATTAATTGCCGTGCATTGCATGATCATATTAACAAGTTAACTGGACAATCTAACTTCAATTGAATGATAAACAGGATGTAAGCATATCCTCACCACAAAGATGGCAATACATGGCAACAGATCGCAAGAGCAGTGCAAACGCACATCTTAGTAACTAAAAGATAAGTCTCTATAATGAATTTATTTCCACCGGAGTCGTAAAAATGAGTAGGGAGTCGTAAGAATGAGTAGGTTAACATACTTCAAACATGGCGTCAACTTTTTCACATTTCCCACAAGCTGATATCAATGTGGTGTACAATTTACAATCAGGCTTCAGCCTAGCCTCCTTCATTAACAGCATCACTTTGAAAGCTCCTTAAAAAATGTGTACAGCAAGTATTTGAGAATTCAGAAAGGCCATGGATCATATTTAAATTGTCAATAAGGCTATAGATGAATGGCTTACCATCAAAATCCTGTGAATTTGCACAGACAGACAAAAGCATATTAAAAATGCTCAGTGTCGGCTTATTGATCAATTTACAGAAGCGAAATGCCTCTTTGACAGCCTTGTGGCTCTTACAAGCATTAAGAAATCTTGTGTGATGGACCTAAAAAACAAGCCGGACAAGTAACCTTAAGACACATTGAAGATAAGGACTAAAATTTCAAAAACAACAAAAAAACAGGGGTGAAAAAACAGATCATACCTTGTCCATATCCAAAATTCCCTTCCTTTCCATACTATCCAGTAAATCCAAACAATCTTTCAATCTAGTGTGAAGCAGATCAAGTGATTCAGAGAGATAATGTCACAGGACCCAACTAAAAATTACAGAGTGTAAACTTACAAAGGTTCTTTATTGAACTTATCTCGCAGTAAAATATTAAGCATAATCTATCACATGTAAAACAAAATTAAAAAAATAAACTAAAACCAGGGTCATGCTGTACCTTGCATCCCTTAAAAAGCATTCATAGGATCTTAAGCAAGTTTCTAAATTGCTTGAATCCTTTACAAGACCTCCATTTGGCTGAAAACTGGACAATTGCTTGTTCTCTTTTCTCCACAAGAGACTTCTATCAATCTCCTGTATGGAGCTTTGCCCTTTATTTAGTCCCTTCTCATTAATACCCAAAGATTTCTTTAAGCACGTAACAAGGGTCTGTCTTTCTGAACAATCTGATTTTGCTGTAATATATTATCAAACAAAGTAATCAGCTCAACAATAAAACTTGATAAAACTATTGAGAGCAGAGGCAATGCAGACATTTTGAATTTGCAATGATAGAAGCATATTACGCATAAGCATGTTAGGACTTTAACCTGCACCTTTATTTTCAAGGACTTCTGCCCTCTTCAAGGATTGCTTTAGATCACGATAACCACCATCGCTCCGAAGAACAAGGTTGAGAGGTTTCTCATTCAAGCTACTAAAGCATGATATAGACCTGACCTCAAGCTGTTCTTCACTACAATCATAAGCCTCTTTGGTAGATCTATAGTAATCTTCATTGTAGTTTGAATCTAGAAGCTCCCTTTCATCAGCCATATGTTTCTGTGTTCGGTAATACTGGCCTTGACTGAAGTTTCTCCGTTTGCTCTTTACTGGGATCATAAGACAATTAGATATCCGGAAAACCTTCAAAGGGTGAGCATTGCTAACTGAAAGAGTCTCTTCTTTTTTTCCAATGATGAAATCTGAATTGTCAACAACAAGTTTCCCTAATGATTCAATTTCACCATGTAAGAGGTCATTTGCCCCGTCAACTTTGATTTTGTCCAACATTCTTGCAGGTGGGAACAGAGCAAGAGGTTCATCAACTAGATGCAATTCATTATTTGACACATCTTCAGTTACCACGGATGTATGGTTACATAGTTTGCCATCATTAATGATGGAACTGTCATCATTAGTTGAATAACTTTCTTCAAGAGTTCTACTGGTTGTATTCGTTTTATAAAAAAAAGAAGGCACTGAATAAAGGGTTTCACTTGCTAAAACATGCATCCCAATGCATTCCTTCTGGGGAATATCAGTGTCTTCAGACAACTTACAACTTGTCAAAGCAACAGAGAATTCTTGTTCTGAGGCCTAAGGATATAAATAAGAATGAAGGTTACTTATATTCATAAACTACAAATAACAGTTAGGATAAATTATAAACTAAGAAAATGTATAGTCCATCAAAAAACATAGAATAATAGCAAATGCTCAAAAATGAGTTGATGGACAAGGAACGAAGTGAAAATCTTCAAGAAGAGACGTTCCAAAATATAATGGAATATACAGTATATAATGTGATTACAAGAGAATAAGTATTTAATTAATCTTACACCAAGATGATTGTTATGTGCCAACTCAGAGCGGTGGCCGGAGGATGATCGGAGGTGGAGATGACGGTGGTGATAGATACAACGGAGCCGTAACCGAGGCTGCCAAAGGTGGACTTGCTCGTTAGAGGGGAGAGCTTCCAAGAATCTCGCGCTAGGGGACAAGGAATTAGAACTTCTTTTCTCGCATAACTTCCTTCAACATGCATATGTCTTTATATAGGCTTACAAGAGGACATAAATCATAAAAACGGCATACTTTGTCTAATTATGACTAACGCAACATAAAGATGTAATAAAGATATAAACATGATATAACCTACGCTAGACTCGATAAAGACACGGCATTCATAACTAGATATGCAACACAGTAATTGGGCACGCAGACCATAACGTCTCTCCCGGCCATCAAATCGAGTTTTGTCCTCAGCTCGAATGAGGCTTACATTGCTTGATTGTCTAACTCCTTGATTTCCTGCCAGAACAACTCTCGGTATCACGTTATTGTCGCGTAGGCTGCATCGAACTGCCAGGATGTCAAAGCGATACCCGGCGGCAGAAAAGGTGGCGAGGAGTGAGTGCGACGAGTGTGTCTAATGGCTACAAACAATCGAAGGTGGATGTGGCTCGGGAAGAAGAACTGCATTGATCATGAACGGTGGCGCCGACTTGGGGACGGTCGGCGAAAGAAATAGATTTGTAGGGTCCGGCAGGGTAGGTGGTCGTGGAAGAGGTAGCGAGGAGGCCGGAGAGCATGACAAGGCAGGGGCCAACAATAGAGGTGGTGACGTGACATCTGCGGGGACTGGTGGCGGCGGGAAAGTAAACTGCGATGCGAGGAACACTGGCGGCAGGGATGGCGTGACACGAACAGCGGAGAGCGGCGGAGCTTTTGTGGTCCGCAGTGGGGACGGAGACCGCTCTAGCGGAATCTGCGGCGGGAAAGGTGGAAACTGCTACAGGAAGGCGGTTATCAAATCAGCAAGCTTGTGGAGGCGTGTGGTCATGTCGTCCTGAAGACAAGCGTCGGCATTCTAACGACGTGTTTTGGCGTCCTGAAGGCGAGTCCCAGGAGGGCAGAATTTCCTCTATCAAATGGAGGGAGGCCTCTTCTGTCGTACTTAGCTTCCATCCATCAATTAGTTAATGGATTAAAGCAACTAAATCAATTAATTAACTAACTAAGCAATTAAATCAATGAATTAATTTACTAAGGCATTAATCAATTTAATAGACCCCCATAAGTCGGCTATTTTGGTGGCTCGAGACGGAAAGAAGCATGTGGAGCAGAAGGGGAAGGCGTGGCCATGTGGGGCTCGAGACAGAAGAGCTATGTAGGGATAAAAAAAGGTGTGTATGGATTGTGAAATGGGAGAGGCGGGCGGAGTCTAGACTGCGTGCATGTGGAGGTGTGCGTGCAAGCGGAGACAAGTTGTGTCGATCTCGCTGGAGGGGAACAAAGCAGCAGGTGAGTGTGTCGGTGAATGTGCTGCGTCGATCGCTGATAAATCTTGCTCAAGGAGACGTGTCGGTGGTTGATAGGTTGGGCCTGAGCTTCCGTCTAAAAGGCCGCTGGTGATGCACCGTCGAAGAAGATGGACGAGGTCTATGAAGCAACTGCTCCTGCGCTTGTGCTGCCGAAGCATAGATACGATTCATTCGGGTGCGGCAGGTGACGAGGAAGAAGCGAGCAGATGGACGAAACAGAAATTTAAGAGGTGGTGGGGAGGATGGATAGCTCTAATACCAAATTGTTATGTGCCAACTCGGAGCGATGGTCGGAGGATGAATCGGGGCGGAGATGACGGTGGCGAGAGATACAACGGAGTAGTAACCGTGGCTTCCTAAGAGAGGTTTGCTCGTTAGAGGAGAAAGCTTCCAAGAATCTCATACAAGGCTCTAAGAAATTACAACTTCTTTTCTTGCATACCTTCCTTCAACATGCATATGTCTTTATATAGGCTTACAAGAGGACATAAATCATAAAAACAACAAACTTGGACTAATTATGACTAACGAAACATAAAGACATAATAAAGACAGAAACATAATATAACCTACACTAGACTCGATAAAGACACGACATTCATAACTAAAGATGCAACACGGTAATTGAGCACGCAGCCCATAACAACAACCTTCTAAACACCCGTCCTCCTAAGGGAAATATCGTAGTTTGTATGTCTCACTCCACTATATAATGGAGTGGCAGTGTGTCTTATTAGATTATCTTGGGTCATTTGTTTGGTCTTGGGTTCTCCTTAAAGAGAAGGCTCTTAGAGGGATTGATAGGCTCGAAGATCGGATTGAAATTCTCAACCTCCTTTTTCGAGATCTTGCGTCCATGATGGTCAACCGCCCACCGGCCCCTCCGACACCACTATTGCATCCTCCATCGGCTCGTCCTAGACTATATGGGGCTTCTCCATTCAGCTGCGTTGGACGTGCCAACAGATCCTTGGCCTCTCGTGGCCAACACAGAAGGAGGAACTCCGCCACTACGACACCCGTTAGACGGGCAATGCATACTAGTGCCTCAACTTTGTTCCTCAATCCTCCACCATGGACACCTACATCACGGAGTTCATCGAGGTGGCCATGCAAGTATTCGGCCTATCCCCAGACCATTACCTGGGTACGTTCTTGAGGGTCTGCAACCCCACTTATGGGCACGCCTTCGAGTCCACAACATGACTAGTCTCTCACGCGCTATAGAGCAAACTCGTCTCGACAAGGAACTCTACACAGCCCAGCCGTCCTAGTCCTAACCACCCCATTAGTCGGTATCATAGCCACATTCTTCTTCACCTCTCCCTCGCTTGGATCATCTGACTCTACATGGGTACCCGTTGCTTGGCCCACAGCCACCAGTTCTGCTAGTACCATTGGTTCTAGCAGTTCTGCCCCAATGGCACCTGGCAACCCCAGTGCTTCTCTCACCATAAGCACCTCGAGCTTTTCCGCAAGGGCATTTCTTTCGTTGCAAGCAGTCGTATTCTCCCACCCTCATCCGCCCTCTCAAGGACTTGTGCTTGCTGCTCGGAGCTGAAGATGACGGTCCTGACTTCGGTGACTTGGATCCTCTTAAGCTCGCGGATGACACCTATGAACCTCGACCATGAGGATAAGGTCAATTTTTGGCTGGGGGTATTGAATCAAAGACGACCACCTGGACACACGTCCTCCTCTGCATATGTAGTCTAAGGGCATTACATAAATTAAACGTCTCACTCTCCTATATAAGGGAGTGGTAGTGAGTCTTATTGGATTATCTTGGACCATTTTTTTAGTCTTGGGCTCCCAATGGAGAGAAGGATCCTAGAGAAAATCAGCCATCAAGAGTTTGGATCGAGCTTGTCTCGATTGTTGTGTCTTTATTTTGCAATCAATCATACAATTTTGCATTCAATGACAGTGTGCATCTATCATGATCATAAATGACTGTACTAGAGCAGTAAGATGACTATTAGGAAATGGACTAAATCTAAATCTCTACTCATAAATGCATCCAAATAGAACCTTTACAGTAAATGGAAATAAATTTTGGCCATTACTCCATAAATCTTGCGCTCTCCCCCCTCAACTAGGGAGTAGATATTCATCATGCTAGTCAATTCTAGTCTCAAAATTGGGTATAGTATTTCCTTTGTTAGAAAATCTTCTAGATGTTTTAGTTGGCATATAGGTCATATAAATTATCCAAACTTCAAATTTTAATAAAATGTGGATCTACTGTTACCAATAAACTCCGAAGATGTTATGGTCCCACTGCTGCCCCTGCCTCGTGAAGAGTTGAACCGGAGCTGCTTTATTTATTTCTTTATCTTGGCATTAATGCAGTAATTAAATAATATTTCTTGTAATGTGTCTCCCCTCCCTATAAAAGAAGGCCTTAATGTAGTGAAGGCGGCATCTCATATGTTAGTCTATGGAGAGCTTTGTGCGAGGCAAGAGAATTAGCCTTCCACTATATCTCAGTGAGAGAATATCTCTCGATTAGTGTATTCATCTTCATGTTTTCTCTGTTTACTTCGAATACCAATTTCAAATATCTAAAACCTTAGTCCAACTTGCCATTTCTGCTAGTTGTGACCTTTGGCCACGGAGTACCAGCTTTTCCCACTCCCTTTGTCGAAATGGACACAAAATTAGCCTACTTTAACACCAACAATGATCAGATAGATACTTACCAGTCTGAAATCAAGCACCATCTTTCTCGCCTCTGGCCCACACTATCTCATCATCCCTCCTTTCCATCAACCATCATAACTCCCTTCCTTGACATCCATGCTACCCCTTATTCATCTATGTTGCCGTCACCAGCCACAACAACACATGGCTTCTCTACTTTGCTCCAAACAACCAAGCTCATCCATTTCTAAACATTTCAAACATCTCTCGGCAATATTGTTCCATGTCGACTCCGCATCACTAGCCACGGCGTTGTTTTTCTTCTTCCACTTGCAGGGAGATGATTTATCTTCCTCTCCTCTTCACGATCTATAAGATTTGTTTGTGATCCGAAGATTATGTGATATAGGGGTAGGCTGACGAATAATTTATCAATTATTAAACAACCTTAAATGCAGTGCGCGTGCAACCAAGATGCAACAGTCTGGCTCACGATCTATCAACAAGTAATTAAAATTTAATAAGCTCAAAAAACAACTTGCATGATTGGATAACGAGTTAAAACGAATAAAGAACAATTTATGATTACCACTGAAAATGAGGCGCAATTACCATTCAAGTGCACTGAATACGTCCCGCAAATTACACAGCGAATAATGATTTCAAACACATAAGAGAATTAAAACCCAAAGCAAAAGTTCATTACCAAAGCAATAAACACAGAGAAATAAATAACATCCATACCTAAATTTACTTATGCATGTGGCGGCGTGATTAGGGATGGGAGTCCAGCGGCGGTACCGTCCTTGGATTGATGAATGGCTCCACGGAGGGGTTGCGAGGGTTAGATGAGGGTAGATCTGTGGCTTTATTTTGAGGTGGAGGGTTGTGTAACATCCGAATTTTTGACGCGAAATTTATTTAAATTGTAGGGTCCAGTCGCGACGAATTTTGATCGAGGGAGCTCGTCGTCAAGGTATAAGGTTACTTTTCCTAATATTAGCGTCTGTTAGTTTATTTAGAGCGTTAATTTCTGTGCGTAACACATTTAAATATTTTATTGTGACGCGCGCGGTGAAATGTGTAGTATTCTAAGGTTTTGTGAGTTGGGTGTGCCAATAGCAATTTCTCTCCCCCTCTCTTAATGCGGTTAATAAGAAATAGCCACACCCCCCTCTAATATTAAAACCCGCACCTTCATTTCACGGAAGAAAAACCGCTTTTGCTCCCGTCCTGTTCCGTCTCCCGCAAGAGGCGAGCCCGACGACTTCCGATCTGCAGCCGACGCCTTCCGCAGGGCTCGCCGCCGCCCGATCCTCCTCCGGAACGCATATTCGACTCCTCCTCCCTCCTCTGCAGGCGCCTTCAAGCCTTCCTTTTCCTTCCTTGGCCTTGGAAGTGTCGGGTCTAACCCTAGCCGGAGAAGTGAGATCCGATTTTTGTTTTTGGTAAGTCCGATTTCTCTTTCTCGTTATTCCTTCGTGGAAATTAGTGTTTTGGAAATTAACCTAGACTAAGTTTTCGTTCCCTTGTGTCCAAATTAGGTTTGGAGATTCTAAAGCCTCTACAGAAGTTGGGTAGGGCGTTTGGAAAGCCTTGGTTTGCCCTCTTAAAGGTAATATGCGAAGCTAGCTCATTTATTTTTGTAACCCTAGTTGTTTTGGAATTTTTCCACCGGAAACCCTTAGGGGAAAATGTTGAATTTAGGGTTGCCCTTTCTTGCAGGACTTTGGTGGGGTCGGGGCAGCATTCTGAAGGTCCCCAGTAGTAGGATTTGCCTTCGGAAGAGAAGATGTCGCCGCGCCGAGTCTACGAGCGTCGTAACACCGCTGTAAGGAAAACCTAACTTTTGTTAATTAGACATAGCAATAAATATATATTTTGTATACACATGAGTAGATTTATTGCAAGTACCATGACCATGCATAGAAAGGTGTGTTGATAGGAAAACGGTTACGAAAAATGTATAGGGTGACACGATTTCCCTAAGACCCAAGTAGTCTGATCACGAACAGAAACATAGAGTACGAAAGCGTTAACCGTGTTAGTAGGTTTGGAATTTGTCCAAACAAGGGCGTGAATGTCCCTTTATGTCGACCACTAGAAAGTCAAGGGTCGCTCAGTAGTTCACCAAAAAGGATTTCCCATGCAGAGTAGCGTCAGAACAAAAAGGTCAGCAAGCACACAGAGTTCTTTCGTGCTAGGTAGAGGCGCACTACCTTTCTCATAAGGCACATGGAACCTTATGAGTAGTACAGACTTGGGAATTGTCTTCCCTTGAGCCAGCTAGCAGATTCGAGACCGTGTCCGCGTGACACTAGAACAATTGAGTTCGTAAGATGGTCTCGGGTCGTCAGTTTCAGTTGCGCGTTAGGATCTACTCTGCCTAGAGCCTTCCTAGTAGATGATAGAAGTCATATAGAACTCAAGTATAGACCTGTCGTGAGTTAGTACACTAGTTAGAGAACGTCAGGACTGGGGTAAATGAACGGAAAGTCACGAATATAGAACTAATAGATGTGTTGACCAGGAAGTATAGGAAAAGCATGCATAACATATAACAAAAAATGTTTTCAGTGCACGAGACTATTTTAAAGGCATGCATTCATCAGTAAAACTATTTTTAGTGTCACTAGGAGGAGTTATTTTTCCTTACTCTGACCCTTCGTGGGCACTGTTTTTCAGGTGACTCAGGTGGGAAACTACGTCTAGGATGAGCGTTATGGTGGCGTCAGTTTGTAGTATTTATCTTATTCAGTTTACTTTATTTCAGCATGTACTTTTAGATGAGAACATTGTAACAGAGTAATGTTTTATCTAATTTGTATCAGACTATTTATGGTTAACCAGATTTTCAGTTAATTCAGTTCTATTTTCCTGTTTAGTGGCTCTGTGAATCCAGATATCAGGTATGTGGTTACCCTTAGTTTATTTTTTTTAAAACTTCCGCTGTAAGTCTTAAATTGCTTAGTATAGATTTTATTACCTGCTGCTACTAGTTTTAATACTGTTTCCTAGTTTTCTTTATATCGCTGACCGGGCCGGACGGCTGATTTCTGAAATACTGGGAAGGGGTGTTACAAATTGGTATCAGAGCAGGTTTAGGATCCCTGGACCCTAGAAAGAATTCACAGAGCCATAGGAGCGTATAAGAGTAAACTCTTGTTAGTAAAGTACTTTAAGTGCGATTAAGCTCTAGTGTTCGCTAGAGTACGAAATAAATTGCTAAGCCAGATTACTTAGATGTTTGATAAATAATCAGATTTCCTTTATATATTCTATCAGGCACCACGAGTTAGTGAACCAGGTGAATCTTCACGCCAGGACCCGGTTCCTAATGCGACCATGGGAGACGCTGCCGTGCCACAGGTACCACCAGTTCCAGCAGCTCCAGAGGGCACTGACATAGCGTCTCAGATTGCCAAGGCGGTTACAGTTGCCTTGATGGAGTTTCAGAGAGGACTGGCTGCAGGGTTTCCAGCTCCAGTACAAGTACCAGTCCCTGCACCAGCTCCTGCAGCAGCACCTGTGGAGATGACCCTGGAGCGCTATTTGAGAAATTTCAGAGAACTTCAGCCTTCGAACTACAGTGGGGATGAGACCCCAATGGATACAGATGATTGGATAGCTAACACCAGAGACCTGCTGAACGTTTTGGAGTGCCCGGAGAATAAGAAAGTTCCTCTGACAGCTTTCCTCCTCCGAGGAGAGGCAAAGATCTGGTGGGACAAGTACCGGGAAGATGATCCTGCGGGTAAAGTGTTATGATCAATTCCTTTATTTTAGGAGGTAATGTGTTAATTTTAAAATAGTATGACCATACTTTTGGCCAGGTCGTACACCAGACATGTTTACTTGGGGCGAGTTCTCTAGAGCTCTTGCTAGTTGCTCCGTGCCTCCTTCAGCACGACGAGGTCTCCAGGAGAAGTATCTGAGGCTTTTCCAGGGGGACAGGACAGTTACTGAGTACGAGCGAGAGCTGACTCATCTGGCTCGATGTGCGGGCGTGATGCAGGGAGATCAGACCGAGAGGTGCAGTCGCTTCGTGGATGGTTTGCGTGACTCATTGAGGCAGCCGCTGATGACTATGGTCAACGCTAATTACAGGATCTTAGTGGATACAGCTCGCAGACTGGAGGCTGACCAGCAGAAGGTTCAGAAGCGAAGTACTTTCCGTGCGAAGTGATCTCAGGATTCGCATCAGCCGCAGCAGAGCAGAAACGATCAAGGAAAGAACTGGAACAAGAAGTCGAAGCCCGATGCTAAGAAGAATGGTCAATCTGGTGACCGGAGCAAGGACTATCCTACGTGTCCCAAGTATCAGCGTCACCATACAGGAGAGTGTTTGGCCAGTGCAGGCGTATGTTACAAGTGCCGACAACCTAGTCACATAGCTCGCTTCTGTCAGGAAGTTGGGACAAATCAGGTAATCAAGGCCCTTTTGTATTGATTACATTTATGTAATTTCAGTAGATGCTAATTATAATTTGTTCCTGCAGTCGAAGTACGAGGTTGGTGGTTCTAGCAGGGCAGATAAGGGTAAAGAGTTGATGATTACTGATGGGAGACCACAGCAGGGTCGAGATTTAGTGCAACCCAGAGCTTACGGGTTGGGTCAGCAGGAGGCGAAGGATCAGGAGGATGTTGTGACTGGTAAGTGTTGTTTTGCTTAACATGTTGGTTTTTTTAAAATCCTCTGTAGTGACACATTTATTTTCAT
Organism: Platanthera zijinensis; assembly: GCA_039513925.1. NCBI lineage: Eukaryota > Viridiplantae > Streptophyta > Magnoliopsida > Asparagales > Orchidaceae > Platanthera > Platanthera zijinensis. The sequence continues at coordinate 33,557,414 of CM077083.1, forward strand.
CCTTTATAATTCATCCATGTAGGCATTCTTATGATTCGTAATTTACCCTCTAAGATTCTGTTTGATACGGGTGTCTCACACTCGTTTATCGCGGAATCTCTAGTGCGTAAGTTGGATTTAGAAGTCTTCCCAGAGTCAGTACCGCTGGAAGTCATGATGCCGAATGGATCCCTTCTGCAGACCAGAGATAAGTGCAGGGTAGCGGTACAGTTTGGTGATACCGAGATTATCGTGGAAGCTTTGCTGCTACCTATAGCAGGATTTGACTTGATCTTTGGAATGGACTGGCTTTCAGCAGTCAACGCCAGGATTGACTGTAGGGCGAAGCAGATTCAGTTTGATGGCCCCTACCAGATATCTTTTTCTTTTCAGGGCTTGAAGGGAGTAGTGAAGATGATCATATCTGCAGTCCAAGCGAGAAGGTGCATTAGTAAGGGTTGTGAAACCTTCGTAGTACTGATGAGCGCGGAGCCTAAGGCTGAATTGTCAGAGGTACCAGTGGTGTAGGAGTTTCCAGATGTTTTCCCGGAAGAGCTCCCTGGTGCTCCTCCAGATAGATGAGAGGTTGAGTTCCCGATAGACTTGCATCCTGGGGCTACACCGGTAGCCAAATCTCCCTATCGGATGGCTCCAAGGGAACTAGCAGAGTTGAAGAGCCAGTTGCAGGAGCTGCTTGATTTGGGTTTTATACGTCCTAGTACTTCGCCTTGGAGTGCTCCAGTGTTTTTTGTGAAGAAGAAGGATGGTAGTCTGAGACTGTGCATAGATTACCGTGAATTGAACAAGCTAACCGTAAAGAACAAGTACCCAATTCCCAGGATTGATGATTTGTTCGACCAGTTGGTGGGAGCGAGCACTTTTTCCAAGTTAGATCTGAGGTCGGGCTATCATCAGCTGAAGATTCGTGACGCGGATATACAGAAGACTGCTTTCAGTACCAGATATGGTCACTTCGAGTTCGTGGTCATGCCGTTCGGGCTGACCAATGCCCCTTCAGTATTTATGCACCTGATGAACAGGGTATTTCGGGAGTATTTAGATCGTTTTGTCATCGTCTTCATAGATGATATTTTAGTGTTCTCTAAGAGTGCAGAAGATCATGCAGCACACCTCAGGATTGTTTTGAGCACACTCAGGAAGAACCAGTTGTTTGCTAAGTTTTCAAAGTGCGAATTTTGGCTTTCAGAGATTGCATTCTTAGGCCATATCATCAGTCAGAAAGGGGTTAGTGTTAATCCAAAGAAGATAGAGGCCATTAAGAGTTGGCCAAGACCGTCGACAGTTTCAGAGGTTCGCAGCTTTTTGGGTCTTGCTGGATACTACAGGAGATTCATCAGGGATTTCTCAAAGATAGCCCTACCACTGACTTCCCTCACAAGGAAGGGAAAGGGCTTGGTGTGGACTGTTGAGTGCGAGTTAGCCTTTGAGGACTTGAAGGACAGATTGATAACCGCACCGATTTTGAGTTTATCTTCAGGACCAGACGGATTTCAGATTTATAGCGATGCTTCAGGTCAGGGTTTGGGTTGTGCTCTCATGCAACATGGAAAGGTCGTAGCCTATGCCTCGAGACAGTTAAAGGTTCATGAGAGAAATTATCCCGTGCATGACTTGGAGCTTGCAGCAGTCATTCATGCTCTGAAGATATGGAGACACTACCTCTATGGAGTGCGTTGTGAGATCTTCACTGATCATAAGAGCCTCAAGTATATCTTTGATCAGCGAGAGCTCAATTTGAGGCAGCGTAGATGGTTAGAGTTTCTTTCAGACTACGATGTAGACATTCAGTACCACCCAGGAAAGGTGAATGGGGTAGCTGATGCCCTTAGCCGTAGAGGCTCGTGTTTTTATCTTCTCACTCAGCAGGAGGAGTTAGTACGAGAGCTGGAGAGACTGAACATCGTCGTTGTGCCCCGTTGCAGTTTGGTTCAGCTTGGTTGAGTTGGATGGAGATTTCGTGCGATATTAGAGATAGGATCAGGACAGCTATACCGTTGGATCCAAAGATGGCAGAGATTTGGATCTCAGTGAAGTCAGGTCAGAAAGAGAGGTTCTCTATTCAGGATGAGTTGTTATTGCATGATAGCAGAGTGTGCATCCCAGATGTTAGTCACCTTCGTGAGGACATTCTTTTCGAGGCACACAATTCCAGATATTCTATACATCCTGGTAGCACGAAGATGTATGCAAATCTTAAGAAGACAGTCTGGTGGCCAGGTTTGAAGAGTGATGTTGCAGATTATGTAGGGAAGTGCGAGACATGCAAGTTGGTTAAGGCCGAGTGTCAAAGGCCTGGAGGTAAATTGCAGTCACTTCCCATTCCCGAGTGGACATTTGAGGATATATCCATGGACTTCATTCATGGTTTGCCAAGATCGCAGAGTGGGAATGATTCCTTGTGGGTTATAGTAGATCGGCTTTCTAAGGTCGCCCATTTCATTCCTCTTAGGAAGACGGATCAAGGTCCGAAGCTGGCACAGTTATATTTAGACGAGATAGTTCGACTTCACGGTGTACCCAAGACTATAGTTTCAGACCGAGATGGCAGATTTACCTCCAGGGAGTGGCGATATATTCAGGAGCGGTTGGGTACCAGGTTACATTTCAGCACCGCATTCCATCCCCAGACAGATGGACAGACTGAGCGCACAAATAGGACTTTGGAGGATCTGCTTCGGATGTGCATTCTAGATTTTGGAGAAAAGTGAGAGAAGTATGTTACTCTTGTGGAGTTCTCCTACAACAACCGTTTTCAGGCAAGTATTGGGATGGCACCGTTCGAGGCCCTCTATGGTAGACGTTGTCGGACACCGTTATGTTGGGCTGAAAGTGAGGAAAGATCTACCATCAGAGAGTCATGGATTCTTAAGACCACGGACAGGATTAAGCTTATTCAGGAGCGTATGAAGACAGCTCAGGATCGTCAGGCCAAGTATCATGATCAGAAGCACAGGTCAGTAGAGTTCAGTGTTGGAGACTACGTTTACCTGAAGGTCAGACCAGTCAGAGGAGTCACTAGAATAAAGCGGATGAAGAAGCTGAGCCCCAGATTCGTTGGTCCTTTTGAGGTGCTGGAAAGAGTTGGTGAGGTTGCATATAGGTTGGCCTTACCTGATGAAATGAGTGGTGTACATGATGTATTCCACGTCTCCTATCTGAGGAGAGCAGTCAGAGATTCTAGTCAGATTATCAGTACCGAGGAAGCACCAATCAAGACAGATCTTAGTATTGGGGTTAGACCAGTCAAGATAGTGGACTCAAGGATTCAGAAGCTCAGAAATAGAGAGATTCGCATGGTCAAAGTCCTTCGGATGAACTGTGGTCGTCCAGAGTATACTTGGGAGCGAGAGGATGAGCTAAAGAGCAATGCAGACTATTCTTTTCTCTTCGATTCAGGTATGGTTTCAATTTTCGAGCACGAAAATTTTTGTTAGGAGGGGAGATTTGTAACATCCGAATTTTTGACGCGAAATTTATTTAAATTGTAGGGTCCAGTCGCGACGAATTTTGATCGAGGGAGCTCGTCGTCAAGGTATAAGGTTACTTTTCCTAATATTAGCGTCTGTTAGTTTATTTAGAGCGTTAATTTCTGTGCGTAACACATTTAAATATTTTATTGTGACGCGCGCGGTGAAATGTGTAGTATTCTAAGGTTTTGTGAGTTGGGTGTGCCAATAGCAATTTCTCTCCCCCTCTCTTAATGCGGTTAATAAGAAATAGCCACACCCCCCTCTAATATTAAAACCCGCACCTTCATTTCACGGAAGAAAAACCGCTTTTGCTCCCGTCCTGTTCCGTCTCCCGCAAGAGGCGAGCCCGACGACTTCCGATCTGCAGCGACACCTTCCGCAGGGCTCGCCGCCGCCCGATCCTCCTCCGGAACGCATATTCGACTCCTCCTCCCTCCTCTGCAGGCGCCTTCAAGCCTTCCTTTTCCTTCCTTGGCCTTGGAAGTGCCGGGTCTAACCCTAGCCGGAGAAGTGAGATCCGATTTTTGTTTTCGGTAAGTCCGATTTCTCTTTCTCGTTATTCCTTCGTGGAAATTAGTGTTTTGGAAATTAACCTAGACTAAGTTTTCGTTCCCTTGTGTCCAAATTAGGTTTGGAGATTCTAAAGCCTCTGCAGAAGTTGGGTAGGGCGTTTGGAAAGCCTTGGTTTGCCCTCTTAAAGGTAATATGCGAAGCTAGCTCATTTATTTTTGTAACCCTAGTTGTTTTGGAATTTTTCCACCGGAAACCCTTAGGGGAAAATGTTGAATTTAGGGTTGCCATTTCTTGCAGGACTTTGGTGGGGTCGGGGTAGCATTCTGAAGGTCCCCAGTAGTAGGATTTGCCTTCGGAAGAGAAGATGTCGCCGCGCCGAGTCTACGAGCGTCGTAACACCGTTGTAAGGAAAACCTAACTTTTGTTAATTAGACATAGCAATAAATATATATTTTGTATACACGAGTAGATTTATTGCAAGTACCATGACCATGCATAGAAAGGTGTGTTGATAGGAAAACGGTTACGAAAAATGTGTAGGGTGACACGATTTCCCTAAGACTCAAGTAGTCTGATCACGAACAGAAACATAGAGTACGAAAGCGTTAACCGTGTTAGTAGGTTTGGAATTTGTCCAAACAAGGGCGTGAATGTCCCTTTATGTCGACCACTAGAAAGTCAAGGGTCGTTCAGTAGTTCACCAAAAAGGATTTCTCATGCAGAGTAGCGTCAGACCAAAAAGGTCAGCCAGCACACAGAATTCTTTCGTGATAGGTAGAGGCGTACTACCTTTCTCATAAGGCACATGGAACCTTATGAGTAGTACAGACTTGGGAATTGTCTTCCCTTGAGCCAGCTAGCAGATTCGAGACCGTGTCCGCGTGACACTAGAACAATTGAGTTCGTAAGATGGTCTCGGATCGTCAGTTTCAGTTGCGCGTTAGGAGCTACTCTGCCTAGAGCCTTCCAAGTAGATGAGCAGGTTAGAAGTCATATAGAACTCAAGTATAGACCTGTCGTGAGTTAGTACACTAGTTAGAGAACGTCAGGACTGGGGTAAATGAACGGAAAGTCACGAATATAGAACTAATAGATGTGTTGACCAGGAAGTATAGGAAAAGCATGCATAACATATAACATAAAATGTTTTCAGTGCACGAGACTATTTTAAAGGCATGCATGCATTCATCAGTAAAACTGTTTTTAGTGACACTAGGAGGAGTTATTTTTCCTTACTCTGACCCTTCGTGGGCACTGTTTTTCAGGTGACCCAGGTGGGAAACTACGTCTAGGATGAGCGTTATGGTGGCGTCAGTTTGTAGTATTTATCTTATTCAGTTTACTCTATTTCAGCATGTACTTTTAGATGAGAACATTGTAACAGAGTAATGTTTTATCTAATTTGTATCAGACTATTTATGGTTAACCAGATTTTCAATTAATTCAGTTCTATTTTCCTGTTTAGTGGCTCTGTGAATCCAGATATCATGTATGTGGTTACCCTTAGTTTATTTTTTTAAAAACTTCCGTTGTAAGTCTTAAATTGCTTAGTATAGATTTTATTACCTGCTGCTACTAGTTTTAATACTGTTTCCTAGTTTTCTTTATATCGCTGACCCGGTCGGACGGCTGATTTCTGAAATACTGGGAAGGGGTGTTACAGGTTGTGGGTAGGGAAACTGGGTGGATGGGGGTTGTAGGTTGACAGATCTGAGTAGGGAAGATGTGGGGCGGCGGTAGGATTGGGGAAAAGGGGTTGTCGGGACTGGGAAGGGGTAACGGCTTGGTGGAGGAGGATTAGAGGAGGTTGACGGGATGGGGAGTCAGTAAGGAGGCTTACGACGGGCTGCAGGTTAGTGGACGGGACAGGAAATGCGGGGAGGCAGCTGGAGGATAGTGGGGCGGCTGGTTATCTGGAATCGGAGAGGGGAGGGGAGGCGCGGTGGTTGGAGAGATCCGACGGGACGCAGCCAGGCATCAGCATGCACAAGGTAGAGGAACCGCTCGGAGTCCATCGAAAATGACCAGCCGGTTGCACCAAGGAAACTATCGATCCCTAATTCCAGCCATATACGTAAGTATATATAGGGGGAGAGGGGAAATAAGAACTAGGGCACCCTGATAGGACGGCTGATATCATTTGTCGATCAGGTGCCAAATACAACATTAAAATATAAAATAATATATCAAAAAGATTCGGAACAACCATCCGGGCGCATCTGCGGACTCGGATCGCCCAAATGGGTCGCTAATCACCGCCTCCTGCGGGAATAAACGTGTGTGTGTCGTCGATCGTCATCAACTCCCACCGACTTGAAATCACTCATCTTCGGTGAGTAAAGACGGTCGTAATCTCGGCGTAAGACTGGGGCGAGTCTCTCGAGCTCCTCAGCATAAATCTAAGTATCGACAAAAACCGGGCGAGTGAGCCAATGAACCAAGTATCGCAGAACCATCCGACCGCCCATCGTAGTGAAGTCATGACCAATAATCTGTAGTGAATCTTCGGTAGGCGTAGGCAACTGTCGAAGCAATGTATCTCTGTTTGAAAGTGGTGTTGGTGGAACTGTCGGCGGGGTGGTGTGGTCCTCCGAGCAGTGCTCAACCGTCTGCGACTGCCTGGGCATGGGGGTGTACTCGTGTAGAGGTACTAGAGAGGGGTAGGGCAAGTTGTGGCTCAAGGGTAGCTGGAGACAATGGGTCCACATACACTCGCTCCTCGTAGTAAGGAGTTAAATCCTCCACATTGAACACCCGGTGAATTCTCATTGCTGGTGGGATATCAACCTCATAAGCGTTCGCACCAATCTGTCAAGTGATTGTATAGGGGCCCATTCGGCGGACACTTAATTTCTTCGCTGCCCCCTGTGGGAGCCTCTCAGGTCGAAGGCGGATTAGAACCTGCTCTCCAACATCAAAAACCTGCTCCTTCCTGTGCAGATCGGCTTGAGCTTTCACTCCTCGTAGTAAGGAGTTAAAAACGTGCACACTCTTGTCCTCCTGTCCTCCAGTCGGGGTATTTTCACGACGAGGCGCTAAATAATCATTGTAGGGCTCCTCAGGATCGTACTCGTACTGTGCAGGTGGGCCACGACCTCTGAGGGTCGGTGGCAGTCGTGACTTATAAGCAGGACGGGGGTTACCCACCGGAGCGGGGCCACGACAATAATCATACGCAGGCTCAGGAGTCCCTCTCCGAGGAGCAGGGTCCTGACGCGGTAGCTCTCTCGCTCGTGTCTATCAGATAGAGGTGGGACGTCTCGTGGATCTTCCGCAGGCTCCTCATAACGAGGCGCTAGGGCTGGACCTCTAAGGGCTCCTAACTGGTCGACTCTAGTGTTGACCCTAGCAATGTCATTCTTAATGGTTGCAAATTGCTCGGGGACTAGGCGTTGAAACTCCGCCGGCGTCATGCCCAAATTCGAACTGGAGGCCCGATCATCGGTGACATTCTGATCTGACATCGGGGTTCGAACAACCTACCACTATGTAGCATAAAACATGACTCAAATCTACCTCTGATACCAAATGATGCAGGGGTAGGCTGATGAATAATTTAACAACTATTAAGAAACCTTAAATACAGTGCGCGTGCAACCAAGATGCAACAGTCCGGCTCACAATCTATCAACAAATAATTAAAATTTAATAAACTCTAAAAACAACTTGCATGATTGGATAACGAGTTAAGACGAATAAAGAACAATTTATGATTACCACCGAGATGAGGCGCAATTACCATTCAAGTGAACTGAATGCGTCCCGCAAATTACACGACAAATAATGATTTTAAACGCATAAGAGAAGTAAAACCCAAAGCAAATATTCATTACCAAAGCAATCAATACAGAGAAATAAATATCATTCATACCTGGATTTACTTACGCATGTGGCGGCGTGATTAGAGATGGGAGGTCGGCGGCGGTACCGTCCTCTTGTTGATGAATGGCTCCACGGAGGGGCTGCAAGTGTTAGATCAGGGTAGATTTGTGGCTTTATTATGAGGTGGAGGGTTGTGGGTAGGAAAATCGGATTGATGGGGGTCGTAGGATGACAGATCTGAGTGGGTAAGATGTGGGGCGACGGTAGGATTGGCGAAAGGGGTTGTCGGGACTAGGAAGGAGTAACGGGTCTGGCGGAGGAGGATTGGAGGAAGTTGACGGATGGGGAGTCGGGAAGGAGGCTTGCGGCGGGCTGCAGGTCAGTGGACGGAACAGAAAATGCGGGGTAGGCGGCTCGAGGACAATGGAGGGGTGACTGGTTATCTGGGACCGGAGAGGAGAGGGGAGACGGGGTGGTTGGAGAGATCCGACGGGAGGTAGCCAGGCGTCAGCGTGCACACAGTAGAGGAACCGCCCGGAGTCCGCCAAGAATGACCGGCCGATTGCACCAAGGCAACTATCAATCCCTAATTCCAGCCACATACGTAAGTATATATAGAAGAGAGGGGAAATAAGAACTAGGGCACCCTGATCGGGCGATCGGGTGTCAAATACAACATGAAAATATAAAATAATATATTAAAAAGATTCGGAACGACCATCTGGGCGCATCTGCGGACTCAGATCACTCAAATGGGTTATTGATCACCGCCTCCTACAAGAATAAACGTGTGTGTATCGCTGATTGTCATCATTATGAATCTTAGATGACTTCGGGGCTTTACCTAGGTTCCGGGAATTCTCTAGTTTTTTGGTGATCTTCAAATGTCTATTCTTGAGTCATCATGATGGCCATTGTTGATTCTCCCACTCCATCGCCAGCAGTTGTTACTCCAATGGGATCTCTCAGAACGAGCCATGATCATTAAACTTTCCAAATTTCTACCATTCGTTTTGATGATTCCAACTACCTTCTGAGGCCTCGCTCAATCACCTTGGCGTATAAGAAACGTCGCATATTTGGTTATGTAAATGGACTCAAAGGCAACCAAAGAAACCCTCATTATATTGGATGCAATGGGCGTTCGAAAACTCCTTAGTCAAGCCCCGGTTTACAAATTTCTTGTAGGAGTCCATTGCTTGCAACTATTTATTTATGGACACTGCTGCTAAAATTTGGAAGAGCAAAGTCTACTTACTCTCACAAGGGCAAGGCTGCTCGAATCTTCCAGTTAAGATGGAAGATATTCTTACTTTGTCAAGGAGATCATTCTGCTTCAGTTTAATACATGGAGTTTATACAATTGTACCATAAATATGATCATTTTAATCCCCTCACATTGTTCAAGCTCGTAAAGAGCGTTACAGGATTTTTGAGTTTCTTTATGGGCTTCATCACGAATTTGATCAGATTAGTGGTCAGATTCTTGGGCGCCCATTGTTACTAACCTTGCGTAAGGTATACAATATTATATAACAGGAGTTTGATTGTTGAAGACCTTACTTCAAGACTCTGCTACTGAAAGTTCTGCCTTTGCTACTACTATCCCTATTTCAGGTGTCCGCCAGACACTTGATGCTAAGATGAAGGGGACCAATAAAGATGATGTAAAAAGGATTCTCGAGGCGATTTTAAATAAATAAATTCGAAGGCGATTAGGAGAAATTCGTCTCGAAGTTCTTTATGTGTTCATTCTTAATCTGAGAACAATCGAATGTCGTAACACTATTAATCAAAATTTGAGAATGAAATTCTTTCGCGCTTGCCATTTGAAACTTAACTCGAATCAAATGTTCCACACAATAAAGATGCATAAAATAATTTATGGAAAACAACAATAATCACAAAGAATTGTGGAGATTAGGGCAAGCACACATAATATTAAGAAACAAAATAAAAATATTGTAACAAAGTTAAGCATGAAAATTTAGGAGTTTTACCCAATTCTAGAGGGCTGCGATTAAGGGAAGGGGTCTTTGTGGGTCGGGTAAGACTTAGCGCGCCACTGGAAGCTTTTGAAGGCGTCGACAGTGAATTTTTGAGCTTCCGGATGGAACGGAGAATCGGGATGGGTTTGACGTCGACAGGTCTGTGGGGCTTCAAGGGAAGCCAAATAAAGGAGCGGCAGAGCTCGCAGTGGCGTCGTCACGAAGGGGTTCCACCGTCGGAAGGTATGTCGAGGTCAACGACGGCAGATACGTGTGTAGAGGGATCAACGATGGACGACGCAAGTCGCCGAAGATTGTTGGTAGATCGTCAGTTGCGGAAATGGTTTCACTGGATGTCGAGAAGTGGTCTCGTCAGTCGGCTGACAGAGGGGAAAGAGAAGGGTTCTCATTTCCTCTGTATTTTGGCCTCCATTAGCTTCCGATTTTAGGGTTTTAAACAACAACTTTGAACTTTGAAAATTTTGGCAGATCTTTATTTTTTTATCTACTTCCATTTTTGTTTTTCCCATAGATTCATCTTCAGATTTTTCTTCCTTTAATTAAGTTGCCCTCTAGAGATATTATGCTTCCTAAATTATTTTTATTTTTATTTATTTCTTAAATAATGGGAGTTTGCCTCTCTCCCTAACCATCTTAAATTATCGGCATTTTTATTAATGGTTTTACCGGACGGCCAACCCGATAAGTCGTCTTCAAACAGTAAATATGCGCACATTCGAAAACAATGTAACATAATGCAGACAATAATTAGCAAAAATACGAAATTACTACGGTTTATCATCAGATGTGACCTAGGTTGCATCAAAAGACCACTTGATTTATGATTATTGTGGAAATGGCCGTCACACCAGGGACACCTACTTCAAACTCCGTAGATTTACACCACAGAGAGGAGGTACGGCACCACGAGGTGGTCGTGAATAGAAAACCTCAAGGTAATCAAGACTCTCCTCATTCGGCTCATTTCACAGATGTCATTGATGATTGGGAAGATAATTGGCTTTGGTAGTATGGTCAATTGTCACTGTGTTCGAGTCCAGCCAAGTGTCATCTCCACAAGCCTTTCATTTTAATTCCTCTCACCATTTGTATTCCTAACATTGTCTCCTAGCACACTCATCTACCCTATTATGAAACTGATATTTCTTGTTATATCTGCAACTATTTTTTATTCTTGTGTGTACAATGTATATACTCTTAACAAATATTGACAAGCTACTTTTAATCATGTTTCTATGTCTAGTACAACTCTTTTTGTTATTATTCACATTGATGTATGGGGATCTCGTGTCTTTTATTTTGATTGTGCTTGGTTTATTACCTTTATTGATTATTTCTCACGCATTGCATTGACATATTTACTGAAAAACAAAATTACGTTTTCTTTGCTTTTCAAAAATTTCACAAATTGATCTCAACTCAGTTTAATACCAATATTCAGATCGTGTGTAGTAACAATTGTCGTGAGTATTTAGATTTCCAGTTTGAGAAATACCTTGAATATCATGGCATCATTCACCAAACAACATGTGTTTACTCTCCCGCTCATAATGGAGTTGTTGAGCGTAAAAAACATCATCTTTTGGAGGTTGTTAGATGTTTATTGTCAACTATGCACGTTTTCAAAACTTGGGTGATGTGGTTCTTACTGATGCTTATCTTATCAACTGTAGGCCTTCTCTTGTTCTGGGGAACTACACTCTTCATGAGTCCCCTACACAACATTCTCCACGGGTGTTTGGATGTGTATGCTTTGATCATATTCATCACTCTCGTCATACTAAACTTGACCACAACACGCTCAAGTGCGTCCTCATGGGTTACTCACTCGTCCAAAAAGGGTTTAAATATCTCCATCCGCCTACCAAGAATTTTTTTGTTATTATGGATGTCACTTTTTGTGAACCCAAGACGTACTATAGTCCCTCGCTTCTGGGGGGAGGGGGTATATACCATTGGGAGTGAGCTCCCCTGCTATCCCTCTACCAGCTCCTCCTACCTTTTAGGTTTTTACCAGTGTGCAAAAAGGGGGCCAACACATAGGGTCTTTCCATTCAGCCAGAACAACCATCAAATCCTAATTCAGGGCCTCCTGATCTATCCATTGCTCACAAGAAAGTTACTAGATCATGCACCCAACATTCTCTATCACATTATGTTTCTAACGAATCTTTCACAGCTTCTCATAAGAACTTTGTGTCTTCACTTGCATTCACTTTCATACCCTCATCTTAGCAAGATGTTATTGGAATCCCTGTGGCAAGAGGCGATATTTAAGGAGATGACAACTCTTAAGAAGAGCTACATAGGGAATCTGGTGCATCTTTCTCAAGGAAAAAATTATTGGGTGTAAATGGGTGTTCTCTGCCAATCAGAACTCTCAAAGAATTGTTGAAAGGTGTAAAGCGAGGTTGGTGGCAAGAGGTTATAGTCAAACCCTTGGGATTGACTATCAAGAAACCATTTCCCCTATGGCAAAGATGAACTTTATAAGGGTTTTATTATCATGTGCTGCCTGAAAGAGTGAGATCTTAGCCAGCTAGATGTGAAGAATGTGATTCTCTATGAGAACCCAGAAAAGGAAGTATACAAGGCTCTTCTGCTTGGCCTTGACCCTAAAGGGTTTGAGGAAAAAGTTTGCATGTTAAAGAAGACCCTATATGGGCTGAAACAATCTTCAAGAGCTTGATTTGGGAGATTCCACGAGGTTATGGGGTCCTTCGGATATAACCATAGCAATGTTGATCATACACTATCCATCAAGCACAAGGCAGGTAAACTAACTACCCTTATTGCCTATGTTGATGATAGTGTTTGATAAGTAAAAAGTTGGTTTTTTTATTTTATTTTAACGGTGATTGGATAATTCAATTTATGCGTTGCGTTTTATCTCTTTACTTATATACTGCGATTAAGGCAAGCGTACCTATCGAGTAATAGTATAGTATTTTTTCAAATATCAAGGTCGTATTTTTCCACAGATCTGTGTCGAGTACTCTACTTGAAGGAATGAAGCTATTATTTTATCGAAAAGAGTAGAGGTTTATGTTTGTTTTTGTTAGAAAAGCTCATGTAAACGGGCCCATAGAGCCCATGTATTTGTTTATTTTTCTCTCTCTTCTTTAGTCCCACATCATGTATAGGACTCTCTTCTCTCTTTCTTCCTCCTATAAATATGTATTCATACTTTGTATTTGAATATAGAGAAAGTATTTACAAGTTTGAGTTTTCTCCACATGGTATCAGAGGGACTCGGTCTCTCCTTGCGGCTAGTTTTCTGCTAACCGCCCGACCCTCCTCGGTTTACGCTACGTGCGGTCTGTGTTCTTCTAACCGGACGACCTTCTCCTCTCGCGCAAGGCGCGCGGCTAGGGTCTCTCTACCCGCCTTTCTCTTCCCCCTCCTATCCCGCGGCTAGGATTTCTCTACCCGCTTCTCTCTTCCCCTCCTATCCCGTGGCCTCCACCTTCGTTTCTCTCTACTCTCTCTCCTTTTATAGGAGTTTCTCTCGCTAGTAGACCCCCCTCCTCCACTTTCTCTCCCCGCGTAGTTTCCTCTCTACCCGCGCGGTTTGTCTTTCTCTCCCCGCGCGGTTCTCTCTCTACCCGCGCGGTTTGCCTTTCTCTCTGCCCGCGCGGTTGCCTTTCTCTTCCCGCAGCGAGCTCCGCTCTTAGCTCGCAGTCGTCTCTACCCACGTGGTTTCCTCTCTAACCGCGCGGTATGTTTCTCTCTTCCCGCAGCGGGCTTCACTCTTCGCTCGCGGCATCTCCCTGTCTTTTGTTCTTCATCTCCCTAACCGCGCGGCTTCTTCTCTATCCGCGGCGACCTTTGCACTTGGTCGTGGCATCTTCCCCTGCCGCTGGTGTACTCACCTTGACCGTACGGACTTCGTGTGTCCGTCTTCTATTTCTCGTGCGTCCTTCGGATCGGTTGGTCGTCGTGGTCTCCCTAACCGCTCTGGGCTTAGCATCGTGGTCGCGGCTTCTTGCCGCTGGTGACTTATCACCGAGATCGTGCGGCCTCCCCAGTTCGCTTTCTATCCGCTCGACCTCTTATGGTCGCTGCCTCTTCTATTCTAGCCGCTGCCTTAGCCCTATACGTCTTATCGTACGGCCTGCCTGCTGCCCGCTTCTAGTCTTCCCGAGCGGTCTCTCCATCTATCCGCTGCTTGACCTCTTGGCGGTCTAGTCCTCTGCCCGCCTGGTAATGGGGTCCTCTATTAACTCTGCCGAACCGGCGGCTTCATCGGCTGAACGCCCAATTCTTGCCCCCGAAATCTGTGATGAACTGCGGATTACTACTATCTCTTTGACCGGGAAGAAGAACTTTACGGAGTGGGTGCACTCGGTTCGCCGTGTGCTTCAATCGAAAGGTTTTCTTCATCATCTGACCCAGGCCGCTCTCATTCCTCCCACTGATGATTGGCTACGCAACGACGGTCGGGTCCAGACATGGCTCCTCAACTCTCTGGATAGTGAACCATACCGCATGGTCATGTATCATGAAACCGTCAAGGTCATGTGGGATGAGCTCCAGGCCCTCTATTCTGGCAAAGATAGCCTCCAACACCTCTACGACATCATCACTGATCTTCAGAATCTCGAGGTTGGCGGGGCCTCCGACCTCACGTCGTTTGTTGCTCGCGCCAAGACTCTGGTCGAAGCATGGATTCAGCATCAACCTCCCACACTGGATCTCGCTGCACAACGTGCTCAGAAAGAGGCTGTCGGTGTGGCCATGATGATGGCTCGTGTACCACATCATCTTCAAAGCATTCGGGCACAGATTATCTCCTCTGCGGCTACCCCATCCCTATCTGATGTGTGTGTTATGTTACTCAAGGTTTCGCCTCCTCCTGATTGTTCTGCTCCTCCGTCACCGGCTCTCCTACAACAGGCTTCTGCGCCCTTACTACCTCTTCCCCCTCCAGCTCGTGGGGGACGTTCTGGCTCCCGGGGCCGAGGTCGGGGAGCTCGGCCTCGACCAAAGTGTTCCTTCTGCGGGAAGGACGGCCACCTCGAGGCTGTTTGCTTTCGGAAGAATGGGTTTCCTCCTCGCTCGCAGGCCACTGTTGCTACCACAGACTCCTCCGCTCGTACTGACCTTGAAGAGGTCCGCCTTCAGCTGCAACAACTCCATGGCCTGCTCAGTCGCCCACCTGCCTCGGTTGCTTATGCTTCCTCCATCTCCCATGAAGGTGTCGCTTATCTCTCCACTAGTCCACGTTGGATAGTGGATTCCGGTGCTACTCATCACATCACCTCTATGCGACCACAACAGTACCTGACTTCTCCTCATCCCAAGTGTATTACAGTGGCGAATGGGGACACTATTCCTGTCTCCGGCTCGGCTGACATCCCTCTCACTTCCTCTCTTTCTCTCTTCGCTCGGCTCTTCACGTTTCGGGCTCCCCATTTAATTTGCTTTTTGTTGGTCGCCTTACTACTGATTTAAACTGCTCAGTAACCTTTACTTCTTCTTCTTTTTTGATACAGGATCAACGGATACGGACTATCATTGGTAAAGGGCGACTACAAAACGGGTTCTACCTCCTTGATGACCCTCCAGCTATCTTGTCTTCTGTCTCCTTCGTCGATTGGCATCGCCGTCTTGGGCATTCCCCTTTACCTATCCTCCAGAAGGTTCTTCCCGATGTATCTTTACCTTCTTTTCAGTGTGAAGCATGTATTTACGGCAAGCAGTCGCGTTCATCTTTTCCATCTCATTGTACCCGGAGCGCTGCTCCTTTTATCTTAGTACACTCTGATATTTGGGGACCGTACAAAATTACTAGCATTTCTGGTTATCGTTATTTCCTAACTTTTATTGATGATTACTCCCGAATGACATGGCTCTACTTACTTCGTGATCGCTCCGAGCTTCCCCGTCTTTCGGGCTTTCCTCCTTGAGACCCGCACGCAATTCTCCATAACTATCAAAATTATTCGCACGGACAATGCCCGTGAATACACTGGCCACGAATTTGCGTATCTCTGCTCGGAATTCGGGGTTATTCACCAAACTTCATGTGTCTATACCCCGCAACAAAACGGAACCGCTGAACGTAAGAATCGACATCTCCTCGATATGGCTCGCTCTATCATGTTTCAGATGCAAGTTCTCAAATCTTATTGGAACTTCTCTCTCTCCACGGCCTGTTACTTGATCAACTGTCTTCCTTCCCCTGTTATCAACAATGCCACTCCATTCAGCCTCATGTTCCCTTCTACTCCGCCATGCTCCCTTACCCCCGCATCTTTGGATGTGGCTGTTATGTCCACACTCTTGGTCCCTCCATGGACAAGTTGGATCCCCGGGAGGCCAAACATATCTTTGTTGGCTATTCCTGGACCCAAAAAGACTACGTATGTTACTCTCCGGCCAACCGAAAAGTGATTGTATCTGCTGATGTAATCTTTCAGGAGGATCTCCCTTTCTTCTCTGCCTCAGATCCTACACCTCTACCACCAACGGTCGTACGTCCTGCCATTCCCGTTACCACTCCTTCACCACCACGAGTTCCTGACAAGGCTCCCTCTGTTTCCAAGCCACCTGTTATACGTGTTTACACTCGTCGTCCTCCTGCCTCCGTTGCCCCACTGCAGTCGGCTTCGACCTCTGACGCTCTGCATTCTGCTGATCCGGCACCAGATTCGACCGCTCATCCCATGGCGAACTATGTATCCTTACATCGTCTATCTCCACCACTCCACACTTTTGCCACTTCATTATCCTCTATTGCTATCCCTAACACTGTGCAGGAGGCTCTCCAACATCCTGACTGGCGGGCGGCCATGGAAGAAGAAATGACGGCACTTTGGGCGAACCAGACCTGGCACCTGGTACCTCTTACCCCCGATCAGAAACCCGTTGGGTGTAAGTGGGTCTTTGTAATCAAACATGCTCAGGATGGGACGATTGACCGTCTAAAGGCCCGTCTGGTGGCTCGTGGCTTCACCCAACAGCACAGTCTTGATTACGAGGAAACCTTCTCTCCGGTCGCAAAGCTTAACACCGTTCGTGTCCTTCTCTCAATGGCGGTTCATCGCCAATGGACATTACACCAACTGGACATCAAAAATGCTTTTCTGAACGACGACCTCCAGGAAACAGTATACATGCAGCAACCTCCCGGGTTTGAGATCACGGGGGAGTCCCGAGTTTGTCATCTGAAGAAGTCCATCTATGGTCTCAAACAATCTCCTCGGGCATGGTTTGACAAGTTCTGTAAAGCTGTTCGGGAAGTCGGTTTTACTCGAAGTTCAGCAGATTTTTCCCTCTTTACGCGGCACCGAGCAACGGGAACGGTTCTTCTGCTGGTATATGTTGATGACATCCTGATTACTGGAGGCGATTCAAAGGGCATCCATGCGGTTAAACAACACCTTAGCTCGGTCTTCCAAACAAAAGATCTGGGTCACCTTTGGTACTTCCTTGGCCTTGAGATCGCAAGGCGACTAGATGGTCTTATCCTGTCCCAGATAAAGTATTGTATGGACCTCCTTCAAGATGCTGGTTACTCTGGATGCAAGCGTACTACTACTCCAATGGATGCAAATCATAAACTGTGTGCTCAAGCTTCCGAAGCAGATCTTCTTCTTCAAAATCCGGAATACTATCGACGACTTGTTGGGAAATTGATCCACCTAACAGTTACAAGACCGGATATATCCTTCGTTGTTGGAGTGGTCAGCAGGTTTATGCATGCCCCGCAAATTTCTCACCTTCAAGCCGTTGAGCGCATCCTCAAATATCTTAAAATAGCTCCGGGTCAAGGATTGGTCTACAAGACCACATCTTCTACTCCAAGATTAGTTGCATATTCTGATGCTGATTATGTTGGTTCCTTGGATGATCGTCGATCAACCAGTGGTTTCTGTACCTACTTTGGAGGTCATCTCATTACCTGGCGAAGTAAGAAGCAAGCAGTTGTGGCTCGATCCTCCGTAGAAGCAGAATACCGATCAATGGCGTCGATTGTCTCTGAGCTAACTTGGCTTGAAAGTCTTCTGGTCGACCTCGGGGTAAAACTTCCCCCACCTGCCCTCCTGCTATATGACAGCCAAACAGCCACACACATTGCAAAGAATCCAGTCTTCCATGAGAGAACGAAGCATATTGAAGTAGACTGTCATTTTATCCGGGAAAAAATTCAAATGAAGAAAATAGAGTTAAAACATGTTCCGGGCACTGAACAAGTTGCTGATATCCTCACAAAGGCTCTACCAAATACCCTATTCTATCAGTTTTTGTCCAAGCTTCGTGCATACGACTTGCACGCACCAGCTTGCGGGGGAGTGTTAGAAAAGCCCATGTAAAGGGGCCCATAGAGCTCATGTATTTGTTTATTTTTCTCTCTCTTCTTTAGTCTCACATCATGTATAGGACTCTCTTCTCTCTTTCTTCCTCCTATAAATATGTATTCATACTTTGTATTTGAATATAGAGAAAGTATTTACAAGTTTGAGTTTTCTCCACAATGTTAAACATGAAATAGCGAGTAATATAGAACCTGAGAGGAAATTATATCAATATCATAAATGTTAAGGGTTAACCTCATGGGAGGGGAAAACCCTCGTGCGAGGGGTGAATATCCTATAGAATTATGATAATTTCAAGGAGGGACGTGTGTTTGATCCCCTGAATTGGAATCAATGGAATTGTTTAATCTAGGGGCAAGAGAGTATGTTGTGTGTTTGATCGTCCTAGATTAGACATTGACAGGCTGAGATGACTAACGGATTCGACAATTGCCCTTGGCATTTCAAAAGAACAAGATAAGATAAGAAAAACTTTAAACTGAACATAGATAAGAACAAAAATAAAAAGGAATACTGAACTTATTACATGTTCCTAACTTTATTTACTAGTTCTTGTATACCTATACTATTATTGTACTCTTTACTCTTGCTACTGCACACACACACACATATATAGATATATATATATATTAATCTTTCATAGATAAGATTAGTATTACTAATCTTTCATATTTGCATGTGCAATAATTTAAGAGAAAAAAAACTTACATAATTTTATAAACTAACAGTTTGTTGATTTATATTTTTAGCATCCGATAGCTAGTATGCCAAACCCGGGTAAAAGGTTAGTTGTCGCAGAAGTGAAGAAGCCGAGGGAGGAAGCATACGGACTTTGGGTATAGCTAGTAGGATTAGAGTTTTATTATAGTATAATATCTTTATTGTAAAATATAGTGTGTTATGCCCCTAGTTGCCAAGGCGCGCGCCTAGGCGCACCAGGCGCAGACCGCCGCGCCTCAGCACGGTTGAGGCGGGCGATGTGCCCCAGGCGCGCCCAGGCGCGCGCCTTACAGGCTCCCAGGCGTGCCAAAGGCGCACCCGGCCTTTCAAGGTATTTTTTTAAAACAAAAAAATTTTATATGGGCAAAAACATGATCTTAGACGCACCTGAGGCACCCCTCGACGCACTTGGGCGCCCAATTCGCTGAAAATAATTAAACTAATTGGGCGTCCAATTCGCTGAAATTGAGCGAATTAGGAGCTCATTCGCTGAAAATCAGCGAATTTGGCTCCCAATTCACTGAAATTCAGCGAATTCGCTCAATTTCAGCGAATTGGGCGCCCAATTTGCTCAATTTCAGCGAATTTGGCGCCCAATTCGCACAATTTCAGCGAATTGGCGCCCAATTCGCACAATTTCAGCGAATTGGGCGCCCAATTCGCTCAATTTCAGCGAATTGTGCGCCCAATTCGCTTAATTTTCTTTTTCCCCCATTTTTGCGCCTCACGTGCCTCAGACGCGTGTCTGCGTCTTGCGCCTTGCGCCTAAGCTCCAGGGGCACTTTGCGCTTCGGTGCGCCTTACGCCTTTGATAACTTAGGTTATACCTAGTTTCTTTTTCGTAGATGTTTATATGTCCTCTGATATAACATGATGTATCATGAGTTGAAATGAATGAAAAAGGTGTATTATGTTTTCTCTTTGTACTTAGTTGCAATATGATAAAATACTGCGTTATAACATTACCAAAATCTGCTCAGAATAATAGAATCAAATTATGGAATATGTTTGTCTCATAGTCCCTCTTGGATTATGGACTTGGGGACCACCAATCACATTACTCCGACAATGCCTTCTCAGTACTTGGACTCTTTGTGTCCTAAGTTCATTACGGTGGCGAATGGTGACACCACACCCATTGTTAGCTCTGGCAATGTGTAGCTAACCCCCCCCCCCCTCACTCTCTCTTTTCGCTCAACTTTTTATGTTCCTGGATCTTGCTTTAACCTGTTTTGTATCAACCGTATTTCTTAAGATCATGATTATTTAATCACTTTCTCTTCTTCTTCTTTTGATGTGCAGGATCAGCAGACGGTGACTATCGTTGGTAGAGGAAGACTTTTAAATGGGTTTTACACTCTGGATTTTCCTCGGCCATTCTCTCTTTCGTCAGCTCTGTTGATTGGCATCGGCGTCTTGTTTATGCTCTTATTCTCATCCTCCAGAAGGCACTTCATGATTTTTTCTTTGTCTACTTTAGATTGTGAATCATGTATTTATAGGAAACAACATTATTCTGTTTTTCCTTCTCATTGTACTCGAATCTCTGATCCTTTTGATTTAGTGTATTCTGACATTCGGGATCCATATAAAAAAGTTATATATCTGGATATCATTATTTTCTTACGTTTTTTGTTGATCACTCACACATAACATGGTTGTACCTGATGTAAGATCGCTCTGAGCTTCTGGCTCTATTCCGCTCCTTTGCAACTGAAACCAAAACGCAACTTTCCTGCTATAACCTCATTATGGTTTTTGTAGAAATAACTAACATACAAGCATATACAAATATTCAACGTAGTGCAAATACAAATGAAGAAGGTAAAGAATCAAATTTGAATTATTTTTCACCTAAATATATTTGATTGAGGATAAATTGAATGAATTTTTCCGTTGTTGAGGAAAATGGTGACCATATTGTTTTGGGGGAGATTATGTGAATCACAACCATAACCTAATAATTTTTTGTTCCAGATATCAATTAGGACAGTACAGGAAATCGACAAAGGAAAATTGCATTTAATCAAATCTCCTAAGTAAATTTCTTATTAGTTTCATTCCAGCCAAACACCTAATATAACAATGTGTAGTAATTGCTTTTGAATTCCCTATAGTTCAATCGAACCAAAAATACCATTACAATACTCACATCATAATCAATTTCATTGTTGCAGCCTCCTCCCCTGTTACCATTTGGATAAACCAGTTCAATTGACGCAAAGACTGCAACCGTCGCAGCGATGACAAGAACGGAGTTCTCGTAGAGAGAATCGAGGAAGATGAGACAGCGTGGCCCTAGCTTCCTGCGTTCCGTGCGGCAACGAATGCCCGGGGGTCTCATCTGAATTCCGCATCCAAGGAATTCTCTACGGGATAGGCTCTGGAGGTGAAAACTGGGAGAGAAGACGGAGGGGATTAGGGCATTGTTTTTTGTGCAGAACCTCAAATCCATGGATAGCGATGAGAGAGGGAGAAGGGAGGAGCGGATGACTGGGTGGTAGAGTTCGAGGCGGGGAAGTGAGGAAGATAAACCTCCCTCTGATTAAAGTGTGGGGCCGCACAATGGCGAATTGAAATGGTTTTTATTAAAAATAATTATAAAATATTAATTAAAAATTAAAAATATTTTAAGATTCCTCACTACCCCGCGATGCTCTATGATTTTGGGTGTTGGACAGCGAATTGTGTACATGAGCAAAAAATAAAAGTTACGGAGATGAGAATATTTAGGTGGATGTGTGGACACATGAGACTGGATAAAATTTTGAATGTATTACTGATAAGACAGGAGTAGCTTCAATTACAGAGAAGATGCGAGAAACTTGACTAAGATGCTTTGGACATGTACAAAGGAGACCATTGGAAGCACTTGTTATGCATTGTGAGAGTCTAGTCACTAGACATGTAAGACGAGGGAGGGTAGACCAATAAAGACTTGGAATGAAACTATAAGGAAAGACATGATTACTTAGGCATTAGTGAGATTATGACAAAAGATAGGGATCAATGGCGACAAAGGATCCATATAATCAATCTCACTATAATGGGATAAAGGCTTAGTGTTGTTGTTGTTTATTTTAAGATTTTATTTATGCATAAAAATGTTTTAAAATTAATATTTGGTCGGACATCATGTGAAGACCTTTTATTCTGGGCTTCCCAAAAGATTTTAAGAATCGAGCGTATTTTCAATACAAGGTTGCAGCATAAAAACTACAGTATAAAAATTATAAACACCAGAATTTTTATTCATTAAATTATTTATTTACAATAGTTGCTACAGAAAATTTAAAGTACTTAATCGTACACAATACAAAAATCACAATTAAGATCAATACAAAAGGTTTTATGCATTTTCTGAGCTTCTTTGATCCCTATAAATTTCTTCAACCATACCTTCGTCAACTCTTCATGCGGAATCATCTTTGGTGCACTGGGAGTCGTTCATGTTGCCAAAAAAAATGAGTCTATAATGGGTTAGTCATAAAAATTATGACTATGTGAGAAAAATATTTCGTGAATAATTATACATGCAAACAAGGGGAGATAGTAAAATGTATACATCACATTAAACAATAATTACTTAAATGTTTATTCTCAAAATAGTTTCTTGAACCCCCCTCCTCACCTTTAACTATATCAAGTAGGAATTTTTTAGATATGCAACTTGAATTAGCCACACCCTTTTAGGACAAAAATTATAGGCACACCACTACTGGTAAATCATCAGTAGATGCTTCTGCATCATAAGATTCTAAGCTTTTATATTTTCTTATGCAGAGTTTTAAATTGATTCTTATCTTCATCATAATTTTTGCGAAAACAGGAGTTTTGTAATAAAAATATTCCCCTCAGAAATATGTACCGCTTTCATGTTTTTCCCTCGCCCACATTTATTCCATAGCGATATATCATTAAGTTAAACTCATATGCACAGACAATGTTTAATTAAAAAGGTAAAACAGGAATATGAAATTACGTGAATAAAACTTAATCCAAGAAATAAGAAACTCATCAAGGCATTGCTTTTATCAATACTTTTGTTTGCATTATTTCCACGATTATCTTGCGACGTCATTCTCTTGACTTGGGCCTCGAAAACCACTGAAATAGTACACATTTTTTATTTGGGTTGCGTCACTTGATATTCGTAGCGTTAATGTTTTAAAAGATTTATGAATAAATGTTTAAAATCCGTTAAATCTGAAAGTCAACATAAACGACAAAAGAAATTTTAATACGAGCTGTCCAACCAAAACAGTCCTCAACCGAGACTGTGAATCTCAAACTCAGCCGCCAAACGACACAAAATAGTCAGAAACAGCTCTTAAAATAGCTCAAAATAGTCCAAATATGGAAATAAGTACAAAAATGAACATAAAACAACTCACTAATATGAAAGCCTTAAAATCCGCATAATGAACTTGCAAAAATAATACTAAGCAGCCAAACAGCCCACCAAAGTAGTCAAAACAGCCCACTAAAGCAGTTTCAGCAAGCCACAATTATAGGAAATGTATAGTAGAAAGGAGGAGAACATCCTTACTGCGGGATAAGAAGGAGAAGGGCAGTGAAAAATAGCTACATAAGAGGGAGCAGCAACAGCTCGGGAGTAGCAGCAGGGAGCAGTAGCAGCTCGGGAGCAGTAACAGGGAGCAGCAATGGCTCGGGAATAGCATCAGAGAGCAGGAGAGTAGAAAACCAGCAGCCAGGAAGAAGAAGAAGAAGCCGGAAATAGCAAAGCAGCGGTAGCAAAGGTAGAAGTAAGGCAGAAGAAGAGAAGAGGAGGACGGGAAGAAGATCCACGACACAAAAGCAGCGACGGCATGGCGCCAGTGATGGCACAGAAGCAGCCACGACATAGTAAAATAGGTACAAAAGCAGTAGCAGCAGCAAAGCAATAGCAGAGCAGTGGTAGAGAGAAGGCGCAGAGACAGGTGCGGGAAGAAGCAAGGTCTCGAGCACGATTTATTCATAATAGTAAGCGGCCAGCGGCAAGAAGAAGCCAAGTATTGTTCCAGGTGTAACACCCCTATCCGTCGCATAGCATATAGCAGTAGGTCCGGCCGGGGCCCGACGCCATATACCACGGACAGACCGGTGGGTTACTCATTGAAACCATTTAACCAATACACACGTCCTACACAGAGCATCTAGCAGAAGTAATTTATTAAGTTGCAACAATAAGAACCCTACCAACAAGCATGAATGTCCACTAACAGAAAACTCAGTAGGAATGAATTACAAAATACACAAAAGTACTAGCCTTAAGGCCTTATAATAGTTTGCTCAAATATTAGTGTCTTCCAAACCTTAGCACGTAGGCCGGTCACACATGAGAATACAAGAAAACACTCAAAATTTAGGCCTTCGAGGGCCGGCTCAGCAACCTGGGCTTTAGCCCGCTATTTACCGCTCGGCTCCACAGCACCTGCAAGCACAATTCACCGCAACGGTGGCAAACAAGAATAACGGTCAGCTAAAGCTGACCAAATTATAATGATTCCGCCCCCAAACCGGGGTGGCAAAGCCTCTTCCCTGCACTTGTTAGCAAAACAAGCAACATAGCGAATAAACATCACATCATAGGTGCACGCGCATACGGCCGTACACCCCGTGCTCTCAGGACACGTACTCGGCGAAGCCAGTCCGAACCCAGTCCGATCCTCGACTCCACC
Source organism: Platanthera zijinensis (assembly GCA_039513925.1). Lineage (NCBI taxonomy): Eukaryota > Viridiplantae > Streptophyta > Magnoliopsida > Asparagales > Orchidaceae > Platanthera > Platanthera zijinensis. The sequence goes on from CM077083.1 coordinate 33,581,950, forward strand.
ACCACCCCCAGGGCGGCAAACCTCGTGAGCATTTAGTCTTTTCAGCCGTATCCTAGACTCGATCTCCAAATCATTGGTAAGTGTCACGTTAACTTTAGGTCTCTTTAACCGAAACAGATGGAGCGGGTAGGATTCCACCAGCCCGTTGCTCACCCCGCCATGGCCATTTGGCTTTTGACGCGGGTCAAGCTTCCCCCAGTCCCAACTATCAATAAAACACAGTACATAGCCCCGATATATACCCGGCTGACTCCCAGGCCACCGAAATGGCAGAAATGCGTTTCCGCCCAGATTTCCGGGTGCACCTTGGGGTTAATCCCCAAGATTCCCTGATGCATTCTAACGCATAGCAACCCGAAAACAATCAAAATGCACGGAGTCTTCTCCGACACAAAAATGCATAGCAAAACATCACCGATCCAAACCAACATGTCTGGGTAGGCTTCACACACCATGCATATGTCTGTATTACGATTCCGGACTCTAATAAGGGGGACTTTACATATCTACCCCAAGGAATACCGCAACCTCACCGCACACTCGCGGGAGCGGGTTTCCCATGCAAAGGAAGAAGAGCTTCACATGCTCAAGATGAAAATCATTACCCTAGCGTTTTTCCTTGGCGCCATGGAAATCTACGCGGATGAAAAGCACCGCAATCTCCTTGCCTCCGCAGATCCGAAGTCGGCTTGCAATTTGGAGCTTTGAAGCTCCGTCGGTGACCGGATCTAGCCTTCCTTATTCCTCCTTGCTCTCTCCTCTCTCTAGATCTTAGAAAGAGAGTAACCCAAGAGAAATAGGGTTTTCTAAGCCCTAAACCCGGGTATATCCCTGGGGAAACAACCCCCAGCTGTCGGATCTCAAAAATAAGGAAACAGACGGCTGCGATCCGGACTTGAAATCAAAGATTTAGGTCGAACACGGCTTGCGACACGTCCGTGTACAAGGCCGTGTCACCCATTCGCCGTCAAAACCATCGCATCCCAAAAAGAACACGGGTACTCGACACGCCCGTGTCAGGCTTGATATGCCCGTGTCAGCCAGTACATGCCCGTGTAGCTGGGCGCGTGCCTCCATTGACACAAGTCCAGAACGTCTAGAGCACGACACGGCCATGTGACACGACCGTGTCACATGCCATGTGCTAGACACGCCCTGGGACACGCCCGTGTCTCAGGCCATGTATCTACCTTAGCACAACTCGCCAAAACGTCCGAGGAGGACACAGGTATTCGATACGCCCGTGTTGAATTTGACACGCCCGTGTCTGACCCGAACACGCCTGGGCTCAGGCCGTGTGTTCACACTCAACGATCGTTGAGTGAAAGGCTTTGAGTGCCTGACACTCCCTGGGACACGCCCTGGGACACGCCTGTGTCCCAGGCCATGTTCACCCCCCGACGACCGTTGACTGCAAAATCGTCGACCACGCGACCAGAGCCGAACCCGAGCACGACACGCCCTTGAACACGCCCGTGTCCCAGGTCGTGTCACCTCTACCAAATCCCAGATTTGGCTCAAAACACCACCTATCACTCTTTTGAGTTTCGGGGCGTTACACCAGGTGCCACCCAAACAAGCCCCAAGGCTCAAACCAGCCAACACTACACCAGCCAGCACACCAGTTCAGCCAAATCAGCCAGCCCACTAATGGCAGCCCACTTATCAAGCCCATTTTAAATGGCCAACCACTTAACAAGCACACACAATAACATTTTTTGTCTAGTTGCACCCTTAAAAATAAATTAAAGAAAATTTAATAAATAAAATGAAACGGAAAACGCGAAAAATTGTTCGAAAAAATTCGATTTGCCTTGTGTTCATCATCGGGGAAAAATTTAATTTTAATTGACGCATTTTTGGATTGTCACAATTCTTCCCTCCTTAAGAGAGCTTTTGTAAGACCCTCTCCCGGAACACAAAACACGGCACGAGAGGGGTCTTATGCCTAGGACAGCCGCCTTGCGGTAACACTAGCACTCGGGCTAGACCGTACCACAAGACACCTATCCTGCCGGCTACAACCAATATCAACACATAAATGCCAACCTAACCATAATAATATAAGAAAGTCAATCCACACTAAGCATGAGTCCATAAGTACAGCAAAAGAGAAGCTAAATAAGATTCTACATAATCAGAGTACGTAAATAGATTTGCCCCAAAAAGGGCTACACCAAAATCTCTCTCACTCACATCTGTAACCGACGGTAGCGACGGTACCGTCCCCTCAGGCCCTGTCGTCCTGGCCTGGCTGTCCAGCTGCATAGCCTGCTGCTCCACCTGAGGGGTTTCCTCCTAAAAAGGAAGACGTAGCAACCGTTAGTCATAAAGACTAAGTGGCTTCACATCCGCTCCCCCGGCGACTCCTCGGCACCGGGCGGAGAAAGGAACAGGTACAATATATAAAACAGTTGTACAAGCAGGTGAAGTAAGTATACATATCATAAGTAGCAATAGCAGTAGTGTATAATGAACAAGCTCTTATTCTACAATTTACAGCAGCGAGAGAGTATAATGTTATAGCAGTAAGTAACTCAACTTATATGGATGCCCATACAAGAAAATAAGTTGAGGGTCGTTCAGCAGTAAATAACTCATCGTATAGGAGTGCCCATACAAACTTATACGATGAGGGTTTTGTGTATGTAATGAAGTGCAATGGTATGTATGCAATGCAATGACACACCCATGATCAAGCACATGCAATCGCTATGTCGACACAGACTTATAGTTCCCACTATTCGAGCAGGTAGCTAACCTCTCAGGCGTCAACCGTCGTGGCCAAATGGTGATAGTAGAGCGGGCATCTCCACTACTAGGCTGGTCTCCACACTACCAGGCCTAGGCCTCCGTACGCCTCAATGCTAAGAACACAATAGCGGAGCTCACATGCGTACTACGACTATGCGGGTTCTCTTGGGTAAATGAGCACCAAGATCCTAGCCCCGAACTGGCCTATGCGTGACACGGAAGGAGCCTCGGAAGTGAGCACGAGGACCAAGCACAACCGTTCACTTGGCACGGAAGGAGCCTCGGGACGTGAACACCGAGGACCAAGACCAACCGTCCAAGGTCTAGTTGTCAACTCCCATCAGTGTGACGATTGGCGAGCCCGTAGACCTGCCACACTATCCTTAACCCAGGATTACGACACCACGTGTCGACTCACACCGCATGCAATTCCACAATATCGTGGCATGGAAGGAGCCTCAGGACATGCACACTGAGGACCAAGCCCAACCATCCATCACATACGGAAGGAGCCTCGGGACGTGAACACCGAGGACCAAGCCCAACCGTCCAACTTTACTCATCTCAACCCCATTCCAACTAGTGACGGTCAACACCGCACTTGCTAACTTCCACAATGCTACCCGTAGGTAGACAACGCTCTAAGCATTGGATTACTAATTCCCTTCTATCCATTCAACATACATCATGACCATAGTTAAATCATTTATACATCCATTAATTTATAACTACCCATTTATATCAGGCTCTTCCTTCAATTAGGCTTGTCCACAACTCGTTATACGAATTCAGATTTATAACCTCAACCTATCATATCACTATGATGATTATGTCAAAAGAGTTCACCCAAGCTTCGAGTTGGATCGCAACATTAAATTCCACCAAATCGCACTCCACATTACACAGTCAAGAAATTAGGTGCAGCCTTAATCCGGGCAGCAACTTCGACCAATGATTACCGCGGCTATATAAATCCGGCGAGTGCGTGTAACCACTCATTGGAAAGATAATTTCAAAGTCTACGACTTTCGTGTTTATTCGAAAACCCAGATCTAATTAGAACACCCCCGAAATCGGCCACGTAGATCACTGCGTACAGAAATCAAATTTCTACACGCATCTTAAGGCGAGATGAACGACATCCATTCATTTTCCTCCTTGCATAGATCTCCCAAAAACTTCTCCAGAAAATTCGTCCACCCTTATTCACCCTCACAAAGCCATATTTCTCCACGAATCACTCTCTCATCTTCACTTTGAAGGATGAAGAGGTTGGAGGGGACTAAGGCCTAGAAAACAAACCTAGGCATGGCTTTCCTAGGAAATCTCCTTCTCACCATCAAGACTCTATGGAGTCGATATCTCTCCTAGAATATAACTACAGATCTAGCACCAAGGGAGAGGGGAGGAAGCTCACCTCATTTCCAGTGGTATCACCATTTCCGGCCATGGATCTAGTCGTCCTTCTTTGCGGCATCTCTTGCTTGGTGCAGTCGTTCTTTACGGCAAAGGAAGGAGAGAGAGAGAGAGAGACGCATCCAATAGCTCCGCCTGCTTCCTTTGGCTCTGTCGGTTTCGCGAGGTCCACGATGACGGCAGGATCAATCGGCAAGGATGGTTAGGGTTCGGCTTTATCGTCTCTTATAAACCGATGCATTAGGTTAAATCCTTCTGCCACGTGTCAACGCCCCATTGGACCGCCCATAATGGGTCATATTGAAGTGACCCGGTCCAAGGAATCATCCAGCGCAAATACCGAAGTCCGGTTCGGTCCGCCTGTACAAGTCGGCGAATCTGCCTGAGCGAAGAAAACGCCCAAGTCAAATTCGACGGGAATCAATTGTCATTCTCAACGATCAGCGAGAATCGTCGGGCATTCTCGACGAATTCGTCGGGTATCAACAATGATACCCGGCGAATTTCACTTAGACAACTTATCGGAAATCCTGGCGTTGAGTGCGTTGAGTATCAGTCAACGATACTCGACGATCGGTGGGTATCACTGGGCATTCTCGACGATCGGCGAGAATCGCTGGGCATTCTCGACGATTTTCCCTTAACCTAATTCTCAATCTACAGTTCTGGATCCGGCGGGTATCGACCATCGATACCCGTCGAATCAGCGAGTATCATTCCCGATACCCGTCGATCGGCGTGCATAACTCCCATTCCCGTCGATTTCATCGGATATCACTCAACCCTACACTCCATTCAGCGCTCTTAACACCTTTTGCCAGTGTACCCCGAGCCCGAGTCAAGTCTCTTGACTCAGAACTCGTGCGAGGGGCCTAGCACGAATTGGGACGTTACAGATCCTATAAACAAAATAAAAGATTTCGTCCCCGAAATCAGGCTGAGGTCATGGGGAGTAAAGCATACAGAAAATAAATATGCTTTTGAATAAAATTACCTGAAGGAAACAGCTCCGGGTAGCGTCTTTGCATCAAATCCATTGGCTCTCATGTGAATTCCTCCCTCCCATGATTAGACTATAGCACTTTTACCAAGGGAATACTTTTGCAGCGCAAGGTTCTTATCTCATTATCCACGATCCGCACCGGCTCCAGTCGCACAGATCTGTCAGACGCCATCGTACCATCAGTTGTGGGGATGTATTGTTCGGGCCGCAACAGCGCCTTCCGAAGCGACGATACATGGAACACATCTTGGAGATTCTCTAGTTCTGGTGGCAATCCAGCCGGTAGGCCAACGGGCCAATCCTTTCCACTATGACATAAGGTCCAACGTACCTTGGGCTGAGCTTCTTCACACCTCGTACTCGTGACACTCCATGCATCGGCCGGATTTTCAGGAACACTTTATCACCCACTTGAAACTCCACCATACAGTGTCTTGCGTTATAATACTTCGCCTGCCGACTTTGAGCCTCAAGCATGCGATCTCGTATCAATCTGACCACCGCATCCGTGTCATCTATATATTCAACACCCAAAGTCTTCGGATCTTCATCTTGCACCCAAGACAAGGGGGTTCTACACCTCCTTCCATATAGGGCTTCATGGGGTGCCATGCCAATGCTAGCTTGATGGCTGTTGTTGTAGGAGAATTCCACTAAGGGCAAGAGTCTTTCCCACGGCTCTCCCTATCGATCACACACAACCTCAACAGATCCTCCAATGTTCGGATGGTCCGCTCAGACTTCCCGTCCGTCTGAGGATGAAATGTGGTGCTGAAGGTAAGACGCGAGCCCAAATACGCCTGCACCGCCTTCCACTCCTTGGAGGTAAAGCGACCATCACGGTCCGAAACTATCGTCTTAGGTACGTCGTGATACCGTACAAACTGCTCCACGAAAAGGCGTACTAAGACATCCACATGAGCCTCCTTCTTCATAGGAATGAACCGGGCAACTTTCGTCAGGCGATCGACAATCACCCACACTGAATCATTTCCTGAGCGGGAGCGAGGTAGCCCATGTACGAAGTCCATGGAGATATCCTTGAACTTTCACTCGGGGATTGGCAACGACTGTAACAGGCCACCGGGACTCCTGCACTCCGCCTTCACTCTTTGGCAGGCTTCACAATGCGTGACAAAGTATCGGACATCCTTCTTCATTCCGGGCCAACACATTGTCTTCCGTAAGCCGGCGTACATCTTGGAAATTCCCGGATGCGCTAAATATTGAGAGTAATGCGCCTCTCTCAAGATATCCTCCCGTATTTTACCGCCCTTGGGAATGTAGAGCAGGCCGCGAAAGTAAATGAGGCCGTCCTTTAGGGTGTACTTGTCAGTAGCCCCGTCCTCGATCAACTTGAGTGTCGGGGCCAGAGCCGCATCCAATCCTTGCTCCACTCGGATTCGGTCCCAGATATCACAAACCATGCTCATGCTGGACAAGTACTCCGTATATTCTGCCGAAGGAGCCTTAAATATCAATGTAATATCCATCTCCTCAATAATCCGTGCCAACTCCATGCTCATCAACCGAGACTCTGGGCTCGAGCCGGGTACCTTCCTCTCAATGCGTCGGCTACAGAGTTTGCTTTTCCGGGGTGGTAGTTCAAGGTGAACTCATAATCACATAGAAACTCTAACCACCGTCGTTGTCTTAAGTTCAATTCCTTCTGGGTATGGACGTACTTCAAGTTTTTATGATCCGAGAAGATTTCGCAGTGGACGCCGTATAGATAATGCCTCCATACCTTCAAGGCGAACACCACTGCTCCTAGCTCCAAATCATGCATCGGGTAATTGATTTCATGCTTCTTCAATTGTCTTGAGGCATAAACAATTACGTGCCCGTGCTGCATCAACACCGCTCCCAACCCCTGATAAGACGCGTCCGTGTAAACTTGAAATCCTTCCTTCCCAAACGGCAGAGCAAGGATGGGGGCGGAGGTAAGTCTATCCTTCAATTCCTGGAATGCCGCTTCACATTGGGATGTCCACTCAAATGGCACTCCTTTCTTTGTCAAAGAAGTAAGCGGGAGGGCAATCTAGGAGAATCCTTTTACGAACTTGCGGTAGTATCCGGCAAGTCCAAGAAAACTCCTGACATCGGCCGCCGACTTCAAGGGCGACCACTCCTTCACAGCACGCACCTTGGCCGGATCCACAGCTAATCCAGACCCACTGATTACGTGACCCAAGAAAGCCACTTCCCTAAGCCAGAATTCACACTTGCTAAACTTGGCGAACAAGGCGTGCTCTTTTAACTTTTCCAGATCTAAGGCCAAATGCCCGACATGTTCTTCCTCCGTCTTCGAGTAGACTAAGATGTCGTCAATGAACACAATGACGAAGACATCTAGATAGGGCTCAAACACTTTATTCATCAAGCTTATGAAAGCTAATGAGGCATTTGTGAGCCCAAACGGCATCACTGTGAACTCATATAAGCCGTACCTTGAGCTGAAAGCCGTTTTCTGAATATCATCCTCTTGTATTCTCAGCTGATAATACCCCGAGCGCAAATCCAGCTTGGAGAACCAATGCACTCCCACCAGTTGGTCGAACAACTCATCGATCCGAGGTAACAGATAGGTGTTCCGTACCGTCAGTCGGTTGAGTTCCCGATAGTCTATACATAAACACAAGGTTCCATCCTTCTTCTTAACGAATAGAACAGGGGCTCCCGAAGGTGATGAGCTGGGGCGAACAAACCCTGATTCTACCAAATCCTGCAGTTGAACTCTAAACTCCGCGAGTTCTTTCGGGGCCATCCGATAAGGGGTCCTGGAGACAGGCTTAGCTCCTGATACAAGCTTAATCTGAAAGTCCACCTCTCTATGCGGGGGTAACCCTGGCAATTTCTCAGGAAATACCTCAGGGAAATCCCGTGCTACCCGCACATCCTTCACATCTACCTTCATCTCCTTTAGTTCAAAATATATCATGTAGACTTCATCCCCTCTCATATGAGCCTTCAAGGTCTGGATTGAGGATAACAATAATCGTGGTACAAATTTTATACCTTGGAAGACCACATCAGTATCTCCATGTCTCAAATAGATTCGCTTCTCCGCACAGTCGATCCTTGCATGGTGCCAATCCAACCACGCCATGCCCAGAATGAGGTCGAATTCTGGTATTCTCAAAATTGTGGCAGGGGTATCAAAGGTCTTTCCCCCAATGGTTATCTCCAACTCACACTTTGCGGTTGCCATCATCTCAGATCCGTCTGGGAGGCGTACTCTTCGAGCAATACCAGAGAAATATTGCACTCCGTGCATGTCCTTGATGAAGTCTTCGGACACGAAAGAATGTGAGGCACCGATGTCAAATAACGTACAAGCCGGTTTCCCGCCTACCATCACGGTGCCTAAGTGTCATTAATAATACTCAAGCTAGACGTCTAGTATATCTTAAGCCACTAGAGGATATTAATGAAAGTAGATTGGGTAATTCAAATCGTACATGCAATCATCTACTGAGGATTCCGCTCTTGAGTCATGTCCAAGGCATATATTTGATCCTGAGCGGGTCTGGGGTTTCTTCCTCGTGGTCCACGTCCTTGACCACGCACGTACCCACGTTACCGAGAGGCTGCTGTAGGGAAAGCAAAAGGCGCATCTCCAAACAGTTGCGGACAGTAGCGTCGAATGTGGCCCGGTTGGTTGTATTCAAAGCACACCCGTTCCTGCCTTTCGCCGTGTTGCTGAAATTGTTGAGGTGGATGTAGTGTTGGCGGTTGTGGAACCGGGCGCTCCTCTCTAAAATTCTGGGGGAAACGCCCGCCACCTCTCCGATATCCTCTTCCTCTTCTATTGTCAAACCTCCTTCTGTTGCTGGGGCCGGCTTCCATCACGCCCTCCGCTGGCCTCTTACCACTTCCCAAGTGGTCCGCTTCCAATCTCTTCGCCATATCGATAATCTCCGCCAGACTAGAGTCCGCTATAAACAAAAGGGCTTGCCTTAGTCTCACAAGCCTTTGTAGAATCGTTTGGCGTACCCTCTATCATCCAACTCATAGGAGTCAGCGAATATAGCCAAGTGCTGAAACTCCCGTTGGTACTCTGTCACCGACATGGACCCCTTGCTTTAGTTGCAAAAATCTCTCTTCAAGACCATCCCGAGCGGCCGAGGGGATGAAATGCTCTAAGAAGGCTGCAGAGAATTCGCTCCAACTAATGTCCGTGTACACTCTTCCACGAAAAGTGGAGCCCGTGAGGGACTTCCACCACCTTTTGGCGTGCAGCTCTAAGAGTGTCACCACAAGGGTCACCGCCATGTTGTTTGGGCATCTTATTCCTGCCAACAATTCTTGTATAGTATCGAGCCACTCTTCCGTACGCACCGCCGACTCTGTCCCCATGTAAGCGGGAGGGGAGAGAGCTCGGAAAATGCTTAACCAACTAGATCCTGGACCCTGTTGTTGTACAGGTGCCTGCTGAGATTGGGACCTAAAGGCGTCCAAATAGCTGTGAGCGTCTGCCCCAGCTCTGATTGTTGGAATTGTGTAGGTACGGACGGGGCGGGGGTGCCCCTCACTGGCTCAGCATGTGCTGGGATCTACACATAGGGTACAAACCTAAGGTTAGGTTGGCTAATCTAAGGCCAAAGATGGACAACTTAGTGTGAATTACATATGGGCACACCACTGCTTCCGCTAAGTAAGTTTGTCCCCAAACTGACTAATCAAACGTGGGTGGCAACATTGTTAAGTGACTTTCTCCTTGGAGGATCGTAGCAAGCTGATACCATTTGTAAGACCCCCCTCCAGGAACATAAAACACGGCACGAGAGGGGTCTTATGCCCAGGACAGCCGCCTTGCGGTAACACTAGCACTCGGGCTAGCCCATACCACAAGACGCCTATCCTGCTGGCTACAACCAATATCAACACATAAATGTCAACCCAACCATAATAATATAAGAAAGTCAATCCACACTAAGCATGAGTCCATAAGTACAGCAAAAGAGAAGCTAAATAAGCTTCTACATAATCAGAGTACGTAAATAGAATTGCCCCAAAAAGGGCTACAACAAAATCTCTCTCACTCACATCTGTAACCGACGGTAGCGACGGTACCGTCCCATCATGCCCTGTTGTCCTGGCCTGGCTGTCCAGCTGCATAGCCTGCTGCTCCACCTACGGGGTTTCCTCCTAAAAAGGAAGACGTAGCAACCGTTAGTCATAAAGACTAAGTGGCTTCACATCTGCTCCCCCGGCGACTCCTCGGCACCGGGAGGAGAAAGGAACATGTACAATATATAAAACAGTAGTACAAGCAGGTGAAATAAGTATACATATCATAAGTAGCAACAGTAGTAGTGTATAATGAACAAGCTCTTATTCTACAATTTACAGCAGCGAGAGAGTATAATGTTATAACAGTAAGTAACTAACCTTATATGGATGCTCATACAAGCAAATAAGTTGAGGGTCGTTCAGCAGTAAATAACTCATCGTATAGGAGTGCCCATACAAACTTATATGATGAGAGTCTTGTGTATGTAATGAAGTGCAATGTTATGTATGCAATGCAATGACACACCCATGATCAAGCGCATACAATCGCTATGTCGACAAAGACTTATAGTTCCCACTATTCGAGCAGGTAGCTAACCTCTCAGGTATCAACCGTTGTGACCAAACGGTCACAGTAGAGCGGGCATCTCCACTACTAGGCTGGTCTCCACACTACCAGGCCTAGGCCTCCGTACGCCTCAATACTAAGAACACAACAGCGGAGCTCACATGAATACTACGGCTCAGCGAGTTCTCTTGGGTAAATGAGCACCAAGATCCTAGCCCTGAACTGGCCTATGCGTGACACAGAAGGAGCCTCGGAAGTGAGCACGAGGACCAAGCCCAAACGTTCACTTGGCACGGAAAGAGCCTCGGGACGTGAACACCGAGGACCAAGACCAACCGTCCAAGGTCTAGCTGTCAACTCCCATCGGTGTGACGATTGGCGAGCCCGTAGACCTGCCACACTATCCTTAACCCAGGATTACGACACCACGTGTCGACTCACACCACATGCAATTCCACAATATCGTGGCATGGAAGGAGCCTCAGGACATGCACACCGAGGACCAAGCCTAACCATCCATCACATACGGAAGGAGCCTCGGGACGTGAACACCGAGGACCAAGCCCAACCATCCAACTTTACTCATCTCAACCCCATTCCAACTAGTGACGGTCAACACCGCACTTGCTAACTTCCACAATGCTACCCGTAGGGAGACAAGGCTCTAAGCATTGGATTACTAATTCCCTTCTATCCAATCAACATACATCATGGCCATAGTTAAATCATGTATACATCCATTAATTTATAACTACCCATTTATATCAGGCTCTTCCTTCAATTAGGCTTGTCCACAACTCGTTATACGAATTCAGATTTATAACCTCAACCTACCATATCACTATGATGATTATGTCAAAAGAGTTCACCCAAGCTTAGAGTTGGATCGCAACATTAAATTCCACCAAATCGCACTCCACATTACACAGTCAAGAAATTAGGTGCAGCCTTAATTCGGGCAGCAACTTCGACCAATGATTCCCGCGGCTACAGAAATCCGGCGAGTGCGTGTAACCACTCGTTGGAAATATAATTTCAAGGGCTAAGACTTTCGTGTTTAGTCGAAAACCCAGATCTGGCCAGAACACCCCCGAAATCGGCCACGAAGATCGCTGCGTGCAGAAATCAGATTTTTGCACGCATCTTAAGGTGAGATGAACGACATCCATTCATCTTCCTCCTGCATCGATCTCCCAAAAACTTCTCCAGAAAATTCGTCCACCCTTATTCACCCTCACAAAGCCATGTTTCTCCACGAATTACTCTCTCATCTTCACTTTGAAGGATGAAGAGGTTGGAGGGGACTAAGGCCTAGAAAACAAACCTAGGCATGGCTTTCTTAGGAAATCTCCTCCTCACCATCAAGACTCTATGGAGTCGATATCTCTCCTAGAATATAACTACAGATCTAGCACCAAGGGAGAGGGGAGGAAGCTCACCTCATTTCCAGTGGTATCACCATTTTCGGCCATGGATCTAGTCGTCCTTCTTTGCGGAATCTCTTGCTTGGTGCAGTCGTTCTTCACAGCAAAGGAAGGAGAGAGAGAGAGAGAGACTCCTCCAAGAGCTCTGCCTGCTTCCTTCGGCTCTGTCGGTTTCGCGAGGTCCACGATGACGGCAGGATCGATCGGCAAGGATGGTTAGGGTTCGGCTTTATCGTCTCTTATAAACCGATGCATTAGGTTAAATCCTTCTGCCACGTGTCAACGCCCCATTGGACCGCCCATAATGGGTCATATTGAAGTGACCCGGTCCAAGGAATCATCCAGCGCGAATACTGAAGTCCGGTTCGGTCCGCTTGTACAAGCCGGCGAATCTGCCTGAGCGAAGAAAATGCCCAAGTCAAATTCGACGGGAATCAACTATCATTCTCGACGATCGGCGAGAATCGTCGGGCATTCTCGACGAATTCGTCGGGTATCCACAATGATACCCGGCGAATTTCACTTAGACAACTTATCGGAAATCCTGGCGTTGAGTGCGTTGAGTATCAGTCAACGATACTCGACGATCGGTGGGTATCACTGGGCATTCTCGACGATCGGCGAGAATCGCCGGGCATTCTCGATGATTTTCCCTTAACCTAATTCTCAATCTGCAGTTCTGGATCAGGCGGATATCGACCATCGATACCCGTCGAATCGGCGAGTATCATTCCCGATACCCGTCGATCGGCGTGCATAGCTCCCATTCCCGTCGATTTCATCGGATATCACTCAACCCTACACTCCATTCAGCGCTCTTGACACCTTTTGCCAGTGTACCCCGAGCCCGAGTCAAGTCTCTTGACTCAGAACTCGTGCGAGGGGCCTAGCGCGAATTGGGACGTTACAGCTTTCGTCCTCGAAAACAAAACTTTTAAGAATTATTTATATACAAGAAGTTAAATACATCTGCATCTGTTACAATTTATTTCCTGCGATACGGTTCTAAATTGAACGCTCGCGGCTGGATTAAATGCTCTTTAGGAACTTCTGGAGGAGGAATTGGAGCAGGGATAGGTGCAGGTGGAGCTGCTGAAGCTAACAATTCAGCAAGCATTTGATATATGTGTTGTTGCAGAGGAGGTTGCCTGCGATAGTTAATTTATTTGTTCAGGAGCTTCATACACATTTTTTTTTGTATGGCCAGGTTGACGGTAATAATAACAAGCCCCAATTAAACATTCTCCTCAATGAAATCGGCCACATTTGGCATACTTCATCGTAGATGTTTGGGATGCATTACTGGTTGATGGGCTAGTCTAAATTGTCTGAGCATCTTTACTTTGTGGTTCATCTTACGCCTGTGTTTCAAGTATTTTTTTTCTACTATCCCGGCGCTTCTGCGACTTTTTTTGATCAATCTCCACTAATCGTGCTCACTCGACCAGTTTCCCATATTCTAAAATATCAAAAGGTACTAGCAAATTACGAATATCGTCTTGCAGTCCTTGTTGGAATTGTCGACAACGATCTTCTTCGGAGGTTACGAGAGAATCGGCATAGTATGACAACTTGGAGAATTCCGTCTCGTATTGCAGCACTGATTTTGTCCCTTTGAACGATTCGCAGGAATTGGTCGTGCAAAACTCTTTTATCTGACTGCGTCACAAACCAATTTGTAAATTCCTGAAGGAAGTTTGGCCATGTTACAATGCCACGTCTGGCGAACTTCGTAGCGACAACATTATTCCACCAATGCTTAGCTGCGCCTTCAAGTAAAAATGAGGCTAATCCTACTTTTCGATCTTCTGGATAGTCCATAACTTGAAAGATCGTTTCTATGCGGAGAATACAGTCTTCAGTCTCCAAGGGTGACAAGCCTCCGATAAAGGTTGGTGGTTTTAACTCTATGAATTGTTTTAGTTCATAGTCCATTTGTCGGTGTTGAGTTGCAGGTACTACCGGAGGAAGATTAGGAGGAGGGTACATTGGATATTGTCTAGGAGTAGTATCAACATGAGGGAGTGTTGGTCCTAACACAACTAATATAGGAAACACTAACTTAAGGGCTTCCGCAATTAGTAACACAAATTCTGAAGGGTACTGTTGACGATGTCCATTATTGCTTTCCTCGGATCCTGTTCCTTGTTGAACTCACGTTCTTCTCGAATCTCTTGACGACGTCGACTGGAGTACACTTGGACGGGTTCTTATACGTAAATTTTAAATTATGTTACATTTTTAACTTATGTTATGACTTCGTACTGCCTACGACACAAATTATTGAAAATCGTTCCCTAAGATACCAAGTTGTGAAGACTTTTTATTCTGGGCTTCCCAAAAGATTTCAAGGATCGAACGTATTTTCAATAAAAAGGTCACATCAAAAAAACTACGCTATAAAGATTATAAACACCAGAATTTTTATTCATTAAATTATTTATTTACAATAGTTGTTACAGAAAATTTAAAGTACTTAACCGTACTCAATACAAAAATCACAATTAGGATCAGTACAAGAGACTTTATGCCTTTTCTGGGCTTCTTCGATCCCTATAAATATCTTCAATCATACATTCGCCAAATCTTCTGGCGAAATCCTCTTTGGTGCACTAGGAGTCACACATGTTGCCTAAAAAAATGAGTCCACAATGAGTTAGTCATAAAAATTATGACTATGTGAGAAAAATATTTCGTGAATAGTTATACATGCAAACAAAGAGAGATATCAAAATGCATACATCACATTAAACAATAATTACTTAAATGTTTATTCTCAAAATAGTTTCCTGAACCCCCTCCCCCCTTTAACTATATCAAGTAGGAAATATTTAGGTGTGCAACTTGAATTGGTCACACCCCTTTAGGATAAAAATTATAGGCTCACCCCCAGTGATAAACCATCAGTAAATGCCTCTACATCATAGGATTCAAATCCTTCATATTTTTTATGCAGAGTTTTAAATTGATTCTTATCTTTATCGTAATTTTTGCGAAAACAGGAGTTTTGTAATAAAAGTATTCCCCTTAGAAATATGTATCGCTTTCATGTTTTTACCTTGCCCATATTTATTCCATAGCGATATATGATTAAGTTATACTCATATGCACAGACAATGTTTATTTAAAAAGGTAAAACAGAAATATGAAATTACGTGAATAAAACTTAATGCAAGAAATAAGAAACTCATCAAGACCTTGCCTTTATCAGTACTTTTTTCGCATTATTGCCACGATTATCTTGCGACGCCATCCTCTTGATCTTGGGCCTCGGAAACCACTGAAATAGTACGCATTTTTTATTTGGGTTGCGTCACTTGATATTCGTAGCGTTAATGTTTTAAAAGGATTTACGAATAAGTGTTTAAAATCCGTTAAATCTGAAAATCAACATAAACAACAAAAGAAATGTTGATACGAGCTGTCCAACCAAAACAGTCCTCAACCGAGACTGTGAAACTCAAATTAAGCCGTCAAATGACACAAAATAGCCCAAAACAACTCTTAAAATAGCTCAAAATAGTCACAACATGGAAATCAGTATCAAAATGAACATAAAACATCCCAATAATATAAAAGCCTTAAAATCCGCATAATGAACTTGCAAAAATAATACTAAGCAACCAAACAGCTCACCAAAGTAGTCAAAACAGCCCAATAAAGCAGTTTCAGCAAGCCACAACTATAGGAAGTGCATAGTAGAAAGGAGGAGAACATCCTTACCGCGGGATAGGAAGGGAGAAGGGAAGTGAACAACAGCTACACATGAGGTAGCACAACAGGGGGCAGCAGTAGCTCGGGAGTAGCATCTGGGAGCAGCAGCAACTCGAGAGCAGTAGTAGGGAGCAACAGTAGCTCAAGAGCAGAAATAGGGAGCATCAATGGCTCGGGAATTGTAGCAGAGAGCAGGAGATTAGAGAACTAGCAATCATGAAAAAGAAGAAGAAGCCAGAAACAGCAAAGCAGCGACACCATGGTAGAAGAAAGGCAGAAGGAGAGAAGAGGAGCATTTGAAGAAGATCCATGGCACAGAAGCAGCGACGACACAACACTAATAACGCCACTGAAGCAGCGATGGCACAGCAAAATCGGCACAGAAGCAGTAGCAACAAAGCAATATCAGAGCATCGGCAGAGAGAAGGTGCAGAGACGGGTGCGGGAAGAAGCAAGGGCTCGAGCACGATTTATTCGCAATAGTAAGCCGCCAGCGGCAACAAGCCAAGCACCGTTCCAGGCGCCACCCAAACAAGCCCCAAGGCTCAAACCAGCCAACACCATACCAGCCAGCACACCAATTCAGCCAAATCAGCTAGCCCACTAATGGCAGCCCACTTAACAAGTCCACATAATAACAATTTTTGGCTAGTTGCACCCTTAAAAATAAATTAAAGCAAATTTAACAAATAAAATGAAACAAAAAATTGTTCGTAAAAATTCGGTTTGCCTCTTGTTCATGATCAGGGAAAAAAATTAAATTTAGTTGATGCATTTTTGGATTGCGGCACATCAGGCTTTGTTAAAATCTGATTGGAAATTTGATCGGACACCGTGTTTTATTGGCGGCCGATGACATATCGGATGGACAATATTTAACGCACATGGTTCTCAATTATTCTACCTATATGTAAAAATTGCTCGGACAAATGAGGCAAGATTGGGAATTTAAGGACGAGGAAAATATGTCTGATAGGTGAATGTTAGTCGCATCTGGAAATTTTAAAAAAATACCTATTTTTGTGGTTAACCACAACTCAATGCCTCCTTCCTCCTTCCTCCTTCCTCACACTGAAATCTCCTTCCTCCTTCCTCCAGTTGAAAACATCGAAAAACATCTCATTGAACTTCCTCCCAAGAGGAACAATTGGCAGAACCTACAGGAAAGCAAGAATGAAGTTATATCAGGCTTATCAGTCAAACTATTGATTTTTGTACTCATATTGATTTTTGAATAGATCAATTCAATTCGAAAATTTTAGTGTGCTCACTATATCTCAAAACATTTCTTTGCTATCTTCAAGCGCCGAAATGAGCCTCAAACTAAAGAAAACAAACAAGTCGTTATGGAAGAAGATACTACCTGTCAAACGAAGCAACCTGGAGAGTGTAGCCAATCCAGTAACCGGATGACCTCGTCTCCAAAGTCTCTGATACCATACGCTCCCGTGTCGAATCTAAGATGAAGACGAAACAGAAGACAAAGGGAGAGACGGAGTGGGAAGAAGAAAATAAGAAACGATTGAAAAGGTCTTGTATTAATGGTAAAGTCTATAGACTACTGCTCCTTATATAGATACAGAGGAAAGAGAAATTACAAATATGTCATTCCGTATTTTATATTTCCACATCCCCCCTTAAGTTGGAATTGGGAGGAGATTGCAAATTCCCAACTTGCTTAATATGAACTGTAACTGTGTATGCCCCAAAGCTTTAGTGAAGACATCCGCAAGCTGCAGTTTGGTGGAAATATACATTGGAGCAATCACACCGGCAACTAATTTCTCCCTGACTAGGTGGCAGTCCAATTCGATATGCTTTATTCTTTCATGATAAACGGGATTAGAGGTTATATGTAAAGCTACTTAGCTGTCGCAGGCCAAAGGGATTGGAGTGAGATTGTCCAGCCGTACATCATGCAAAAGATTAACTAACCAAGTTAGTTCACAACAAATGAAAGCCATTGCCCTATGTTCTGATTCTACCGAGGACTTGGATACATTCGTATGTTTCTTTGATTTCCAAGAAATGAGAGAGCCTTGAAGCTAAACACAATATCCAATAAGTGACCATCTGGTTGTGGGACATGATGTCCAGTTCGCATCGCAAAAGGCCTTCAATGTGAGATCTTCTCTTGACGAGAAGAATAGACCTTGTCCAAGAGTGTCATTCACATATCACAATACTCTATGAACCATATAAAGATGTGGGATTCATGGTTTGGCCTTGAATTGGCCTAAGATATGTACAACATAAGTAAGATCAGGACGTGAAACAGTTAAGTATATTAGTCGGCCAACAATACGTCTATAGATGGAGGGATCTGTTAACTCTGAGCCTTAAAATTCATTAAGCTTGTGATTTTGCTCAATGGGAATAGGGGTAGGCTTGCTCTCTGAAAATTGCATGTCCTTGATGATGTCTTGAGCATATTTATGTTGATGAAAATAGATACCCAAATCCTAAGAAGTAAGACAAGGATCCCAAATCTTTTATTTTGAAATGCCCATTTAAAGTTTCCTTTAACACATTTAGATCACTTTGGAATGCTCATGTTAGAATTACATCATCCATGTAAACTAAAACAATAATAAAGTGCTCTTTGTATCCTTTGGTGAATATTGAGTGATCATTGTGAGATTGTTTGAAGCCAAGAGATAGGAGTGTGGATGAAAATTTCGAGAATCATTGTCATGATGATTGTTTGAGACCATATAACGACTTCAACAAACAACACACCAATTGGCTATTACCTGGATTTTGTGGGGGAGTAAAGCCTGGGGGAAGCTGCATGTAGACTTCCTCTATCAAGTCGCCATGTAAGAATGCATTGTGTACATCTAGTTGATTTAAAAAACCATCCATTTGAGGCTGCCACAATAAGTAAAGCACAAATAGTGGTCATCTTTGCTACCAGAACGAATGTGTCTTGATAATCAAGTCCTTTCTTTTGAGTATAACCCTTCGCCACAAGTCACGCTTTATATCGTTCAATGGAGCCGTTGGCATGATATTTAATCTTATAGACTCACTTATAAAAAAAAAATCTTTTCAGGTGGTAAATGAGTGATGATCCAAGTCTTACTGGCCTCCAATGCCTATATTTCAAATGTCATTGCTTCCCTCCATGCTGTAACTTTAAATGCTTCAACATACGTAGTAGGTTTGATATGAGAACCTGGACCATTTGTGTGACCAGTGTGATCTCTAGTAATAATGGAAGAACAAAGATAATCTTTGTGTCAGGATGGAGGAATAGAAAGATGATTGGATCGTCTAGGTTGTGTTGTTAGATTATCAAGAGGATGAGACTCGGTTGTGCCAAGATTGAAAGTGTTTGTGGTATATGTAGTAGGAATGGGATTGGAATTGTTGGGGGTATCTGTAGTAGGAACATCATGTACAAAAGCAGAAGGATCACTAAATTCATCTGAGTCCGAAGGATAAGGGGCAATGTTAGGCAATGGTTGAAATATTGGACAACCAGATGTAGAAGTTGATTCAATAGAGGAAAAACGAAAAATGAATTCAGAGACATGAACATCACGACTTATAAAGAATTCATGAGTGGTAAGATTTAAAGAGTTAGTATCCTTTCTTGCCAAATGGATAGCCAACAAAAATACAATGAGAAGCTCGTGGTGCAAATTTGTCGCGAGTATGAGCTATAGTAAATGCAAAACAAAGGCATCCAAAAACCCATAAGTTATTGTAATGTGGTTTAGTTTGAAATAAGCTTTCGTGAGGGGTTTTGTGATGTAAGATAGAGGAAGGAATCTTATTGATTAAATAGGTTGTTGTAAGAACGCATCCACCCCAAAATTCAATAGGTAAGGATGCTTGAAATCGAAGAGCTCTAGCCATTTCTAAAATATGGTGATGCTTTCGTTCTGGAATACCGTTTTGTTGAGGGGAATAAACGCAGCTGCTTTGATGTATTATCCAATCTGTTGAGAAGAATTTTTTGAGTGGGTCATTAGTGAATTCTGAGCCATTATCAGTTCTGAAAAGTATGACAGAAATTTGAAATTGATTAAGGATTAGAGAATAAAAGGATTTGAGTAAACGTGGAACTTCCCCTTTATAAATCAGTAGGTAGGTCCAAATATTCCTTGTTTGGTTGTCAACAAGAAATAAAAAATAATGAAACTCATAGTGTGTAGGACTTTTATAAGGTCCCCAAACATCGCAATGAACTATATCAAAAGGTTTATTACAAAAACTATCAGATTTATGAAACGGAAGGCGAGTTTGCTTTGCCAGAGGGCAGATATTACAGTCCATATGATGAACATAATGCAAATCAGGAATAACAAAAATAAGATGTCGTAATTTGTCGGTAGACAAATGACCCAAGAGACTATGCCATAACATTGTGTTGTCATGGATGGTTGTGGCATGGCTTTGAGGAACAACATGACTAGAAAAGAAAGAAGTAATAACTGATGAAGAATTTGAAAGACAATAAAGACTATTCATCCATTTACCAAGTTTCACACTGATCTTCAGCGGATGGTCCTGCATAAGACAGAGAATTAAAATTAAGTTGCAGCCAGAATCTGATGTTAGTTTACTAACATAAATGAGACTGTGTCTGAAAGAGGGCACATATAGCACGTTTTTCAATGAAATGAAAGAGTTATCTATAGAAATTTGAACACTTTCAATATATGTAACTGCTGATAAAGATCCATCAGGAAGATGAACTTGTTGTGATTGATGAAGAGGATGGAGTAGGGTAAAATGTCGAAGAGAGTGAGAAATGTGATGTGTTTCCCCACTGTCAAGTATCCATCCATTATCGGCATGCTGTAGAGACAAGCAATAAGAAATACCTTCTATTTTTTGAGTATCTTCGATAGGAGTAGAACAAGAACCCTATTTTGATGTGGAAAGAAATCCAAGAAGTTGATTTATTTAGTCCTTGGTGAGCCGAGAACAATCATTGATAGGAATGGGAGCTTCATGTTATAAGAATTCCACGTTGTGAGCTTTGAGATTCTTGTCAACATTTGCTTTCCCTTTAAATTTGTAATTGGGCGGGTAACCGTGAATTTTGAAACACTTGGCCTTAGTATGGCCGTGGATCCGACAGTGATCGCACCATAAGTTCTTCTTTTTAGCCCAGGAAGTATTTAGAACATCATTTGTAGATTTCTATTGATGTCTGGAAGAATCCTGGGGAAAGGTTTTGCTCATCAGTGTTGCATTCATGCAATCCATGAGATAGGGGGAAATATTGATTTGGCGTTTTTCTTGCTGCAACATGGAGTATGTATCCTCAATGGTAGGTAAGGGTTTCATTAATAAAATATGCCCGCGAACGGGCTTATAAGTGTCATTCAAACCCATTAAGAACTGCATTAATTTTTGTTCTTCTTGCTTTGTTTCCCAAGCTTCGGTGACCTCACATCGAATGTTTGATTTGCAGGGAGGAGTAATAGCAATAACATCTAGCTCATCCCATAATTGCTTCAGTTTGGTGTAATATCCTTCGATCGTCAATCCTTCTTGATTACAGGAAGATATAGCTTACGCAAGTTGTAGACCATGGATCCAGTACTGTGAGAGAATCGTCATTGAAGATTATTCCACATGGCAGCCGTTGTAGTAGCATGTAAGATTGAATTGCCGATATCTTTGGAAACAACAACAAGAATCAAAGAAATTACCATGTTGTTTACTTGGTCCCGTCTGGTGCAATTGACATCTTCATCAACAGGTTTGGGAACATATCCAGTAATAAATCTGAGTTTATTTTATTTTTTGCAAACAAGGGTAATTTCCATCGATCGACGCCATGGAACATAGTTGGAAGTTCCTTCAAGAATCTGATTAATTAGAATCATACCTGGAGAATAAGATTGCTGTAATAAAAGAGAAGGGTTAGGTATGGTTGGAGAAGCCATTGAAGCCGATCCTTCAGGAGAAGCCATTGAAGTTGATCCGTCAGGAGAAGTCATTTAAGTCGATCCTTCCTCTGTAGAGGAGAAAGACAGAGCAATAGATCGTCTTCTTGAATTACGCGATAGAGGATCTTGATCGCTCTGATACCATATTGAATCCAAGATGAAGAGGAAAGACGGAGCGGGAAGAAGAAAATAAGAAACAATTGAAAAGGTCTTGTATTAATGGTAAAGTCTACAAACTACTACTCCTTATATAGATACAAAGGAAAGAGAAATTACAAATATATCATTTTGTATTTTATATTTCTACACCCCGACAACAAATTCAAGTGAAACAGCGTCCCGACCCTCCTCCACCCGCTTGAATCCACGAATTTGAGTTGCGATCCGTAATCCCCCGATAAATCCGCCGATTTGGAGGAGATTGACGAGATGCAAATGACACCGGCATGGTAGGAGGAAGGAGGCGTGCAAGCCAAAAATCGGATTGCTGATGACATTTCGGATTACGATTAACATTGGGGTGCGACAAGCTAAAGACGAATTGTGGTTAATAATCGCCTATTATTAAGGCTAAATACTCATTTCAATCCTAAATATTTGGTCACTTTGGGATTTTGGTCTCAAAGGTTTTAATTGTAAGATTTTGGCCCCCAAAATTTCTTATTTTTATGTTTTTTTGTCCATAATATAACTTTTCATCTATTTCTAACGGATCTTCTTCGCCGTTTGTTCTTTGTTCTTCTTCTTTCTGAAAGAGGAGTGAATGAGTTCTCTGCCATAGGAATTCTGGAACTTGTGTTAAGCTTATCTTCAACTTTTTCATTTACTATTGCTAGCTTTGTCTTCTTCATTGGTTTAAGGGTACATGTGCCGCCATACTTGCTTTATTCCAATCAGCAGCATCTCTTACGGCCTTTGATCTTTCAAATCATCTTGTCACGCGGGTTGAGCTTTCTTTTCTTCAAGATTGTTGCAACCAAACAAACTGTCTTTGTTCTTCTAGAATCATGCACCTCCTAATGCTTCGTTTGGTTAGCCGTTTAGGGGCGGCGTTTGGAGGAAACGCTGCCGCAGGGCGGCAAAACAAACGGATCGTCGGCTCCGTTTCCTCCCACCGGACAGAGGAAATGACCCCCACCACTCGTTTTGATCCCCACCTTCCCCCTCCGGTCCCAATGCTCCCTTTCCAGCCGTCGGCTGCTCCCGCCACCGCCTAATCAAACGAAGCCTAAGGCTCCGTTTGGCAAGGTGGCGGCGGTCGTAAACGGATGGGTTAAACCGTCATTTGATAAGGATCACCTAACAAACATCATCCGTTTGAACATAAAAGTGGATGAAGTTTCTTAGGTGGGCGTTAACGAATGACAATTTAACTCTCATGTTCATGACCGCCACCACCATGCCAAACGGAATCAATTTGTCTTTCTCCAACAGAGATTGTGTAGCTGGATGAGACTGTCTGGGTATTCACAACCATCGACTAGGTCGTTGTGGAAAGGAACAACGTGAATGAGATGAATATAAGATCCATGGGGGCGAGGACGCAAATCTGCCATTTTAGTTAAAACTCATTAATTTTTTTTTTATATTTGTAAATAAGTTTTGATGAAAAAACAAATTTTCAATGCAGTTTGTGAATGTTTGAATTTATCTGTGTTCCCTAAATTTTTTTTTAAACTTGTTTGTATGAAAAAACATATTTTTTTGAGGTATTTCTTCATATTATAGTGTATTCCTAAATTTATATTTACTTTAATAATTATTTGTTTCCAAAACACGCAGAGGTTGTTGAATGTGCCTGTGTTTTATTTGTGCTTTTGAGTTGTATGAACTTATCACTATCAATAAGATATTCAGATGAAACCTCAAAAACAAGTTTTACAGTCAAAAGCATAAGTTTATTATGAATCCTCAAAAAATTTGTTTTTTTCAACAATACTTCTTTACAAATATAAAAAATTTGTTTAAATGAGTCTTAATGTACCGATGTTAATTGAATTTAATTTAAAGGACCTATTTGAAATCAGTCCTAAAGATAAGGGACTTATTTAAATAGTTTATAAGGTTCACCGTTAGATTGCTAACGAAATAAAGAAAAAAGGTCTGATTTTAAATAGGAATAGAAGTTAAGGGACCATTTGGATCCAAATAAACTTAAAGGACCAATTTAAATTGAGATGTAAACATAAGGGACCCATTTGGATATTTTGCCAAAAATTTATTATTAACAAAAATCAAATGGTGGTGTATAACTATTTTTAGCATTAATTAATTAATAGTGTGTTTATTTAAATTTGCAAAATTAATTGATAGGGTAGAGCCCTGTGCCTGTAGTGGTGCTCAGAATCAGACTGGGCGTGCAAACAGTCGAAATGAATCACAACAAATGACATGAGACGTTTTTTACATGGAAAACTCGAAAAAGGTGGAAAATCACGTGACTGGAACTGTGCCGAGTCAAAATCCATAAGTTTCTTGGAGTTTACAGAGTTTGGTTTGATCTCGGAGGGCGACAAACCGTTACTCCGTTACAAGTGCGGAAAATGAGTAAAAATGACTAAGTACTCGGAGCTTCGATGAAAGCGCTCCGGCCTTGGAAAATTGTTGAGCTCGCAGAAACTGGATGAGAGCGTTCCAACTAGAAAATTCTCTAAGTCCATGGAGCTTCTGGTCAGGGTGCTCTCGTTGATGTGGAGCCTTGATGGGAGCGCTCTCGCGGAGATGGTTAAATCTACTTGGGGCATGCTAGAGTCTGAGCGGAGAGAATTCATGAGTGGAGAATCGGCCTAAGTCCACGATCTTGCCGGAAAACCTCAGAGTTCTCTCTTGTCTCTGGAGTTGCTTGTCTTCAAATGAAGGTCTGAGAGTCTATTTATAGTTTTCTGGAGTGTCATAGTGGTAATTGTGCCAGAGAGTGATTTATGATGACGAATGACGTCACTCCGTTCTGATCACTTGAATCACCATTTTTTCCAAAATGACGAGAGTGCCCCCGGTTAACAAATTTAGGAGTGCGCGTCGCTACGACGAATAAGTGTTTCTTGAAATTCTACTAAATGTAACAACGCATAAACCTACATGATCGTTTTAACCAAGTTCTTACAATCTCTAGTTGGAGTGTTAATACAAATTATTTTCCTAAATTAAGAGCACAAAAATAAGTGAGCTAGATTGAACGGTAAATGAAGTGTGGCGTTAATTTATGCCGTTCTTGGAATCTAGCTCGTTCTTCATGATCGCGGAAATGCGCAACAATTTCGACGAGTTGTCCTTATGAATTCCACGACGCTCGCAGAACCTGCTAGCATAAAAAAAAATCTGCAACTTTGCTTTATTTACCAACAGAGAGTTAGCATAAATAATCAGAGCAGCATAAAATTATCTTAAGAATTAGATGAGACTCATAATCAAGATCTAATAATCTCTGCTAAGTTGCAATATCGTCTAAAACACACTGATTGAATCTTGGATTATAACGTTAGTGTTAGATCTGAACATGAAAATCAAGCGTATATGAATGTGTGATGATCCAGAACAATCATATCAACAATCATTAAACATAGGATTTTACTTTTATTGATGGAAATCAAATGTGTATGCACAGATAAATAGATCTGTTGATATCAACAGTGATGGGATCCAGATGGCCTCTTCTTCCAAAAGGCTTGGTTTCACAAAAAAAATGGGAGGAGCTTCTCTTGAAGCCGATTGAATAAAGGCCAGAGAGGCCCGCCGGCAATGTAGATCTGCAAGAAGACGACGTTGGCAATGAAGATCTGCAAGAAGGCGGCACCGGCGATGAAGATTTTCTAGAAGACGGCGTCGGCGTTGAAGATGAGATGAAGATCGACTCTAGATTTCCAAGACCTCCGACGACCTTAGTGTGGCTTTTCCACTAGAGTCGAATAGGAAAGATTCGACTCTCCTTGTTTTTTCAATGCAGGAAGATTGCGCTGCCCTTGCCCCTTTCTCAAGATCTGCTAAATCACCAAATGGGAATATGGAAGTTACCGGAACGAGAGAGGAAGAGAACCACAGAATTTCACCCTTGTTCATCTTGTTGGAATGAAAAAGGATTTTTGGGCTTAATAGGGAGGCCCTATTGGGAGTTACCAAATGAGGTCAATTAATTCTCATAACTCCCAAATTAAAATCCAAATAAAATTAAATCTCATCAACTTAATTGAGATTTAAATACCAAGTCCATTCATATGCCAAGGGTGAGGCCGATTTCGCGACTGAAGTTACGAGACGATCTGACCCACCTATCACAGGCTTCGGCCGTTCACACGATTGAACTAACTCACGCTCGTAGGAGTCCAAATATTCACGTATGACTTTAACGGGTCATCTCGATTAATCGAGTCCGCCTAATGAGAAATTTCCAACATTCTCCCACTTGGACTTGTATTCATCGCAATTTATGACATTTTGATAAAATCTTCACTAAACTTAAGGGTACCAATTAGCGAACGCGATATTGAGCCTACTTCTATGTCAATCCGGTCCAACCAAATCCTTCACTCTGAATCATGGCGGCAACCGCATCATTATGCGACACGGGACATTTGATGGTCACAATAGCTTACAGACTCAATCGACATGAACAAAGCGCGGTTATTTAAAACATAGAACAACAAACATAAATTGTGTACATGAAGGTTGTTCTAATTGGTGGTCAACCTTCTCAAATGAATGCACTAAACCATGCTGCGAGAAGTTCTTAAGTGTTTGAAAGAACAAGTATGTCTAACCTTAAGGTTTAAAATTTATGTGTTAAAAGACATACAACAAGCCTTAATTTAAATGAAGTGTCATGGCCTTGTGCTCTGACTAACACAAGTCATGAGACTTTTAATGTAGTGTGACGTATCATGGAAATTCAACGAATGTCGAAACTTAATGATATTCCTGAATGAATATTCTTTAATTATTAATGAACTAAATAAAGTGCAATATAAATAACAGATAATTGAATTGGAGCTTCATGTAGCCCCCACTAATTTAGCACATCGATCGGCTCTTTAAGCCTCATATTAATAACATGTTTTTGAAACACGTAAGGGTGAAGTTCTTTAGTAAGTGGATCAGTCAACATGTTATCTGTACCTAAATGTTCCACTAAAATGTCACCCTTCTTGATCAATTTCTTAACAGTCAAGAATTTAATTTTCATATGCTTAGACCATATGATACTTTTATTGTTCATCGAGAACATAACTGCAGAGATATTATCACAATACATCTGAATGGGTCCAGCCATAGAATCGATGGCCTTCAACTCCGTAATGAAATTCTTAAGTCACACCACGTGAGTGGAAGCTCCAAAAAGAACGACGAACTCTGCATGCATTGTGGATGAAGTGATGAGTGTCTGTTTGACACTCTTCCACGAAATGGCCCCACTAACAAATTTAAAGATAAAACCTGAAGTAGACTTCCTATCATCTTCACACCCGGCAAAATTAGAATCAATATACTCCACTAACTTAAGGTTTTGTACTCTATGGTAGATCAACTTAACATCCCTAGTTCCTTTCAAATACCTCAAGACTTTCTTGGCAGCCACTGAATGACCAGGTCCTGGGTTCGACTAATATTTGCCTAAAAGTCCTACTGCGAAGACAATGTCTGGTCTGTTACAGATTTGAGCATACATTAAACTGCCTACAACACTAGCGTAAGGTATATCCTTCATGCGCTTTCTTTATATCGTTCCTGGGGTATTGTGATAAGCCGAGCTTATCACCCTTAAGCACAGGTACGTCACCAGGCTTACAATCAAGCATGTCAAATCTCTCAAGTACACGCTTGATGTAAGCTTCTTGAGAGAGTGCTAATGTATAGTGTGATCGATCCCTAATGATCTCAATTCCTAGAACGAAGGATGTCTCTCTAAGATCATTCATATCAAAGTATTTTAACAAAAATTGCTTAGATTCATGCAATAATGTCAAATCACTACTCGCAAGCAAGATATCATCTACATAAAGAATTAAGAAGATATATCTACTGTAAGACCCCAACCTCGGAGTTGATCGTGGGGCGATCAATCAGCGCTTTTGGAGGTCTGAACAGGGGCACACGGCCAGGCACACGGCCGTGTGCCTACCCGTGTTCAGTGGTTTTGTGCAGTCTCGAGTCAGAGAAGTACACGGCCTGAGACACACGGCCGTGTCTTAAGCCGTGCGTGGGGCACACGGCCTCGAACACGGCCGTGTTCGAAGCCGTGTTCTGGAAGCCCGGCGATCGTTCTGAAGCTCCAGGTAACACGGCCCGTGGCACACGGCCGTGTCAGGACCCGTGTCGATCGGCGAATGAGCTACACGGCCAGGCACACGGTCGTGTGCCAACCCGTGTTCGGCCCAGATTTTGTTATTTTGGATCTAATCTCGGCCGTTCATTTCCTTGGATCTGGATCCGACGGTGGGGGCTGCTCCTGGGGGGTTATTAGCCGGGAAATGGGGGGAGAAACCCTCATTTCAACTTGAGTTTCTCTTTCTACATCCTAGAGAGAGGGGAGAGCTCCCTTGGTGGTGTGAGGCCAAAATCCGGCCGCCGGAGGAGGTTCGAAGCTCCAAATCGCGATCCGAGCCCAGATCCGCGGAGGCGACGACATTGCGAAGCTTTCTAGCCGCGTAGTTTGCGATGGCGCCGCGGAAAAATGCAAGGGTAACGATTCTTTATCTTGGGCATGTGAAGCCCTCTTTTCCTTGCATAGGAAGCCCGCTCTCGCGAGTGAGCGAAGAGTTGGAGCGCTCCTTGGGGTAGATATGTGAAGTCCCCCTTGTGTAGAGTCCGTATGCGTAAACGGACATAGGCATTGTGTGTGAAGCCTATTCGGACGTGTTGGTCCGAATCGGTGATGTTGCATTGCATTTGAACCGGGCAAGACTCCGGATGTTTGGGTGTTTTCGGGTTTTTCTACGTGGTAGATTGCATCAGGGAATCTTAGAGATTAACTCTAAGGTGCACCCGGAAAACTGGGCAAAAGCGGGTTTTGCCAACACGGAGGCCGGGGAGCCAACGTGAACATAACTGGGTTATGTGATTTTGTAGCGGAAACGGGACTCGGCGAGTCTTGACCTGCGCATATGGCTTAAATTGTCGTTGCGGTATGAGCACGGGTCAAGCGGAACCGTACCCGGTCTATGTCGTTCGGTAGGACCGTTGGCATGGACGAGGGTCTTCGACGGTCTATGGCTTAAATTGTCGTGACCAAGGCTAAGGAGACAAATTGCTCATATGGATGACCGTCCTAGAAGCGGTGGTGGATCGGGAACGTCTATGGCTTGAATTGACGTGACGTTGGCCGGTTCGCCGAGAATGTGCCCTGAGTGCACGGGGTGTGTGGCCGTGCGAGCCTACGCCTGTGGTGATGTGCAATTACCTTTTATAAATGCCCATACTAATAAAGTGCAGGGAAAAGAGCATCCCCGCCCCGATTGTGGGGGCGGGATCGTTATAATTTGGTCAGCATTGCTGACCGTTGCTATTGTTTGCCACCGGGCGGTGGTTTGTTGCTTGCAGGTGCTGCGGAGCTGAGCGGGAAATAGCGGGCTAAAGCCCTTGTTGCTGTGCCGGCCCTCGAAGGCCTAATTTGTTATGTTTTTTCCGTTCATTCATGTATGGCCGGCCTGCGAGCCGAGGTCTGAAAACACTATTTTGTTAAGTGAACATTGTAAGGCCTTAAGGCCAGTTCTCTTTTGTGTATGTACTCATTCCTGGGTTGTAGTGGACATTCATGCTTTGTGGCAGGGTTCTTATCTTTTTGCAACTTAATTAAATTGCTTCCGCTAGGTGTTGTGTAGGACGCTCTGATTGGTTGTATGGTTTCAACGCGTAACCAACCGGTCTGTCCGTAGTATATGGCGTCGGGCCCCGGTCGGACCTACTGCTATATGCTATGTGACGGATAGGGGTGTTACAAATTGGTATCAGACTTCTGGTTTCGGTCATACTTAAATGAATTCGTGGACGAATTCACTTTAAGGGGTGGTGAGCACATTGTGTGCGTCATCGTTATAACATGAAAAGAACCCATGAATGTCCACTTAGGAATGAAAATACACATGTTTGAGGAACCTGCGTGTTCCTATAATTGCTGTTCGCAGTAGTGTTTGGTCGCTTATCGGTGTTTTGCACGATTATAGGTGACCAGAAGTGGCGCTGGGCCGTCTGAACGGCCAGGTTCTGAGGCGAGCAGTGCGCCAAGCGATACGCCTGCAACACCTTTGTCTGCCGAGACCATTAGGTTGGTGGCAGAAGCGGTCATGGCAATGATTAATGCGCAGCCTGCAAGGCAGGTGCAGCAGCCTGCTCCTGCTGTAGAGCAAGTACCGCTTCAGACGGCAGAGCAAAGGAGGGTTGAGCAAGTTGTGGTGGAACCAGAGTTGCCGCGGAGAGCAACTGAAAGACAACTGAAGCATGTCATGGGCTTTCATCCACCGGTATTCACGGGGGCAGAAACCCCGACCCAAGCAGAGGATTGGCTCTCAAGGGTCAACAGGGTGATGACTGCGACGGAAACTGAAGGGTGGCAGAAGACCACTATAGCGACGTTCCTTTTGGATGGGGACGCAAGACTGTGGTGGGAGGGCCTAGAGCTGCATCAATTGAGGGGAAGGCCATTGGCCGAAGTCCCGATGGAGGAGTTTGCGAGACTATTTATGGCTCGATACCTCCCCTCGGCGCAGAGGATCGCGCTAGAGAGCGAATTCCAGAAGTTGGTGCAGGGTGATAACACCGTTGATGAATACCTCCACGAGTTTACTCGGTTGGGGAGATATGCCGGCGCTACCTTCGCAGACGAGGAGCGCAAGACGAGCCGCTTTTATGAAGGGCTAAGGGATGATTTGAGGTTGCTACTGTCGGGACCCAAGGCGCAGGGTTTCATGACCCTGGTCAGTTCGGCCCGGTCCTTGGAGAAGGATATGAGAAACGTGCAAGAGAAGAAGGAGAGGAAATCTGGTGGCAAGAAATCAGAGTTCAAGGCGCCGACAACATCGAAGTCGGGCTACCGTAGATTCTTCAAGAAGGCTAAGACATCGGGTCCAGCTCCTTCTGCAGGTGCCTCGGGGACAACTACCAATCGAACCCCGGGCGCTTGTTTCACGTGTGGAAAGCCGGGGCACTTTGCCCGTGACTGCTGGAGTGGACGCTCAAAGTCCGAAAGGAAACAAGGAGCTACCTACGAGGAAAAGGGCAAAGCGGTGGAGTCGACCGCGTCCCACTATGCTCCGACTCAGCCTAGAGTCTACAACTTGGGCCAGCAGGAGGCCATCAAGCAAGCGGATGTGGTGACAGGTATGAGTTAATTTATGCAAGTTGACTTGAGAATACTATTACCTATTGCTTGTTAAGCTAATGTCTTTTGCTTAGGCTTTGTGGTGATTAGCGATAGTCCGGCACGGGCACTGTTCGACACTGGTGCTTCGCATTCTTTCTTGTCCGAACAGTTTATATCGCGCATCGGAGTCCCTTCTTCGATGGCGAAGGACAAGTTAGATGTGTTGCTACCGAATGGGTGCTCGATGCGTGCGGACAGAGTGTGCGCCGTGAAGGTTCACATAGGGAGCCAAGAGTTCGACTTGCTAGCGTCATTATTGTCGTTAGTAGAGTTCGATGTTATCTTTGGAATGGATTGGCTGTCAGAGCAGAAGGCTTGGATCAATTGTGACCGTAAGGAGGTCAAGCTGGGTGTAGGGCGGGAGACTACTTTCGAGGGGCTTAAGGGGTCGAGCAAGACACTGATGTCTGCTCTTCAGGTGGTGAAGGCAGTTCGTGCTGGTGCAGAGCTGTTCTTTGTGATAGTGGGGGCTGTGGAGCCAAAGTCCCCGTTGGATAGCATCCCCGTGGTTTGCGAATACCCCGATGTGTTCCCGGATAGCCTTCCCGGAGCCCCACCGCAGCGAGAGATTGATTTTACGATCGAGCTCGTGCCGGGTGCCAAACCCGTGTCACGTGCTCCTTATAGGTTGGCGCCAAAGGAGATGGCGGAGTTGAAGGTTTAGTTTGAGGAACTGATGGAGCAAGGATATGTGCATCCAAGCTCGTCGCCTTGGAGCGCACCGGTCCTCTTCGTTAAGAAGAAGGACGGGAGTATGCGGCTGTGTATCGACTACAGAGAGTTGAACAAGCTGACGGAGAAGAATAAGTACCCGATCCCGAGGATTGATGATCTCTTTGATCAGTTAGTCGGATCGTCTGTATACTCCAAGTTGGACTTGAAGTCGGGGTACTATCAGCTGAGGATCAGGGAATGTGATATCCCAAAGACGGCGTTCAGTACGAGGTACGAGCATTTCGAGTTCACGGTCATGCCGTTTGGACTAATAAATGCGCCATCGGTGTTTATGGATCTGATGAACAGGACGTTCAGAGATTTCCTGGATCGCTTTGTGATCGTCTTTATTGACGATATTTTGGTATACTCGCAGTGCGAAGAAGACCACTTCAAGCATTTGCATTTGGTGTTGGAGACTTTGAGGAGGAATGAGCTTTACGCAAAGTTCTCCAAGTGCGAGTTCTGGCTACCCTCGGTAGCGTTCCTTGGTCATATAGTGAGTGGGGAAGGTATAGCGGTGGATCCGGCGAAGATTGTTGCGATATGGGAGTGGCCTGCGTTATCTTCTGTCGCGGAAGTCCGTAGTTTTCTCGGGCTTGCCGGATATTACAGGCGCTTCGTAGAGAACTTCTCGCGGGTAGCGTTACCTCTCACGAAGTTGACAAGGAAGGATCAGAAATTCTTGTGGACGCAAGAGTGCGTGCAAGCTTTTGAGGAGCTGAAGAGGCGGTTGACCACGGCGCCAGTGCTTAGTTCGCCGAGTGGGACCGAGGGCTTTGAGGTGTATAGCGACGCTTCGGGTAGTGGCTTGGGCTGCGTGTTGTTGCAGCATGGAAGTGTGATCGCGTATGGATCGCGTCAGCTGAAAGTGCATGTAAGAAATTATCCGGTGCACGACTTGGAGTTGGCGGCCGTGATTTTTGCACTCAAATTATGGAGGCACTACCTATACGGCGTAAGAGTCGATATATACACCGATCACAAGAGCCTAAAATACTTGTTGGATCAAAAGGACCTTAATATGAGGCAGAGGAGGTGGATGGAGTTCCTGGGGGACTACACCTTCAAGATACATTATGTACCCGGGAAGGGCAACGCAGTTGCGGATGCGCTGAGCCGCAGGGCTCCCGCCCGAGCCAACTGGTTGTCGGTGCATGATGAGAGGCTAGTGCGGGAGTTGGAGGAGCTTGAGATCTGTTGCGTTGACAAGCAGACGAGTGCCAAAGCAATGTTAAACTGGACAGAGGTGCAGTATGACCTGGCTGACCGGGTTCGGCAGGCATTGGAGTTAGATGACTCCATGAAAGAGCTTATGGAGGCCGCTCTGGATGGGTCAAATTCCCAGTTCTCGGTGGATGATGGTTTGTTAAGAAAGGATCATCGGTTGTGCGTCCCGAGTGGGGGTAACCTCCGGGCGGAGTTGATGTACGAGGCTCATCATACCAAGTACTCAATCCACCCAGGGAGCACGAAGATGTATCGTGATCTCAAGAAGCTGTTTTGGTGGCCGGGGCTTAAGAAAGATGTGGCGTTGTACGTGGTTAAATGCCAAACGTGCGCCTTGGTGAAGGCGGAGTGCCAAAAGCCAGGAGGATTTCTGAAATCCTTGCCTATACCGGAGTGGAAATTCGATGATATATCTATGGACTTTGTGCACGGGTTGCCAAGGTCGCAGAAGGGGAACGACGCCATCTGGGTGATCGTAGATCGACTAACCAAAGTGTCGCATTTCATTCCGCATAGGAAGGATGATCCTGTGGAGAGATTGGCAAAATTGTATGTCGACAATATTGTTAGGCTGCATGGTGTGCCCCGTAGCATTGTGAGTGATCGCGATGGGCGGTTCACGTCAAATGATTGGAGGTTGGTGCAACAAATGTTGGGAACAAAGTTAAAGTTCAGCACAGCTTTCCATCCGCAGACGGATGGGCAGACCGAGAGGGTCAATAGAACGATGGAGGACATGCTCCGCATGTGTGTTCTAGACTTCGGGAAGCATTGGGAAGACCACCTTTATTTGGTGGAGTTCGCGTACAACAACAGCTACCAAGCGAGTATACAAATGGCGTCCTTCGAGGCCCTGTATGGTAGGAAGTGTCGCACGCCGTTATCGTGGCTTGAAGCGGGTGAGGCAAGGTTGTACAAGAAGCAGGAGGTGGAGAGTGCTACCTCGTTAGTGCGGATCATTCGGGAGCGCTTGTTGATCGCTCAGGACCGGCAGGCGAAGTATTACAATGCCAAGCACCAGAACGTGGAGTTCGCGGTAGGCGATTGGGTATACCTGAAAGTGAAGCCGTTCAAGGGGGTTTCGCGGGTGAGACGCTTGAAGAAGCTGAGCCCAAGATACCTTGGACCTTTTGAGGTCCTGGAGCGAGTCGGCGAAGCTGCATATCGTTTGAAGCTATCAGTGGAGTTGAGTGGATTACATGATGTGTTCCACATTTCTGTGTTGCGGAAGGCGGTGCAAGAGCCTTCGCAGGTGATCGCGGCTGATCAAGTACCGGTTGAGGAAGGGTTGACAACGAAAGTCAAGCCCATATCTATTGAGGATTTCGAAGTCAAGCGGCTTCGGAACAAGGAAATCAGAATGGTGAAGGCCCGTTGGGATAACTGCGGACGCGAGGAGCTCTCTTGGGAGCGAGAGCAGACAATGCGCGAGGAGTACCCCGAGTTGTTCCCCTCAGGTACTCATTATGTTTATGTTTTTTTTTGTGTAGTCTCTGTTCTTAATTTCGGGACGAAATTCTCTTAAGGGGGAGGGAGTTGTAAGACCCCAACCTCGGAGTTGATCGCGGGGCGATCAATCAGCGCTTTTGGAGGTCTGAACAGGGGCACACGGCCAGGCACACGGCCGTGTGCCTACCCGTGTTCAGTGGTTTTGTGCAGTCTCGAGTCAGAGAAGTACACGGCCTGAGACACACGGCCGTGTCTCAAGCCGTGCGTGGGGCACACGGCCTCGAACACGGCCGTGTTCGAAGCCGTGTTCTGGAAGCCCGACGATCGTTCTGAAGCTCCAGGTAACACGGCCCGTGGCACACGGCCGTGTCAGGACCCGTGTCGATTGGCGAATGAGCTACACGGCCAGGCACACGGCCGTGTGCCAACCCGTGTTCGGCCCAGATTTTGTTATTTTGGATCTAATCTCGGCCGTTCATTCCCTTGGATCTGGATCCGACGGTGGGGGCTGCTCCTGGGGGGTTATTAGCCGGGAAATGGGGGGAGAAACCCTCATTTCAACTTGAGTTTCTCTTTCTACATCCTAGAGAGAGGGGAGAGCTCCCTTGGTGGTGTGAGGCCAAAATCCGGCCGCCGGAGGAGGTTCGAAGCTCCAAATCGCGATCCGAGCCCAGATCCGCGGAGGCGACGGCATTGCGAAGCTTTCTAGCCGCGTAGTTTGCGATGGTGCCGCGGAAAAACGCAAGGGTAACGATTCTTTATCTTGGGCATGTGAAGCCCTCTTTTCCTTGCATAGGAAGCCCGCTCTCGCGAGTGAGCGAAGAGTTGGAGCGCTCCTTGGGATAGATATGTGAAGTCCCCCTTGTGTAGAGTCCGTATGCGTAAACGGACATAGGCATTGTGTGTGAAGCCTATTCGGACGTGTTGGTCCGAATCGGTGATGTTGCATTGCATTTGAACCGGGCAAGACTCCGGATGTTTGGGTGTTTTCGGGTTTTTCTACGTGGTAGATTGCATCAGGGAATCTTAGAGATTAACTCTAAGGTGCACCCGGAAAACTGGGCAAAAGCGGGTTTTGCCAACACGGAGGCCGGGGAGCCAACGTGAACATAACTGGGTTATGTGATTTTGTAGCGGAAACGGGACTCGGCGAGTCTTGACCTGCGCATATGGCTTAAATTGTCGTTGCGGTATGAGCACGGGTCAAGCGGAACCGTACCCGGTCTATGTCGTTCGGTAGGACCGTTGGCATGGACGAGGGTCTTCGACGGTCTATGGCTTAAATTGTCGTGACCAAGGCTAAGGAGACAAATTGCTCATATGGATGACCGTCCTAGAGGCGGTGGTGGATCGGGAACGTCTATGGCTTGAATTGACGTGACGTTGGCCGGTTCGCCGAGAATGTGCCCTGAGTGCACGGGGTGTGTGGCCGTGCGAGCCTACGCCTGTGGTGATGTGCAATTACCTTTTATAAATGCCCATACTAATAAAGTGCAGGGAAAAGAGCATCCCCGCCCCGATTGTGGGGGCGGGATCATTATAATTTGGTCAGCATTGCTGACCGTTGCTATTGTTTGCCACCGGGCGGTGGTTTGTTGCTTGCAGGTGCTGCGGAGCCGAGCGGGAAATAGCGGGCTAAAGCCCTTGTTGCTGTGCCGGCCCTCGAAGGCCTAATTTGTTATGTTTTTTCCGTTCATTCATGTATGGCCGGCCTGCGATCCGAGATCTGAAAAAATTATTTTGTTAAGTGAACATTGTAAGGCCTTAAGGCCAGTTCTCTTTTGTGTATGTACTCATTCCTGGGTTGTAGTGGACATTCATGCTTTGTGGCAGGGTTCTTATCTTTTTGCAACTTAATTAAATTGCTTCCGCTAGGTGTTGTGTAGGATGCTCTGATTGGTTGTATGGTTTCAACGCGTAACCAACCGGTCTGCCCGTAGTATATGGCGTCGGGCCCCGGCCGGACCTACTGCTATATGTTATGTGACGGATAGGGGTGTTACATCTACTCCCACTGATCTTGAGATATATGCAATGGTCTACCTTATTTTCCACAAAATAAAAATAAGTAACAACCTCATCGAATTTTTGATACCACTATCTAGAAGCTTGCTTTAGACCATATAAGGACTTGTTAAGTTTACATATATGTTGGTTGGAATGACCAGACTTGAATCCCTCAAGCTGCACTATATAGACCTCTTCGGCAAGATCGTCATTTAAGAATGCGATTTTTACATCCATCTGGTGTATCTCCAAATCATAATGAGCTACTAATGTCATTATCACTCTGAAAGAGTCTTTAGAGGAAATAAGAGAAAAGATCTCATGATAATCGATTCATTCTCTCTATATAAATCCCTTGTCTACCAGTCTGGCCTTAAACCGCTCGACCTTACCTTTAGAGTCTTTCTAGGTCTTAAACACTCATTTA
This sequence comes from Platanthera zijinensis, assembly GCA_039513925.1. Classification (NCBI taxonomy): domain Eukaryota; kingdom Viridiplantae; phylum Streptophyta; class Magnoliopsida; order Asparagales; family Orchidaceae; genus Platanthera; species Platanthera zijinensis. Next base: position 33,618,933 of record CM077083.1, read on the forward strand.
GAACCAATGGGCTTACAACCTTTGGGTAACTCAACTAACTCTCAAACCTTATTCAGCTTCATATAGTCCATCTCGTCTTTCACCGCATCCAACCACAGATCAACTTGAGGTCCAGACACAACTTCATTAAATTTCACTGGGTCAACCACTTGACCAATGTCATAATCACTCTCTCCTAAGTATACTTCATAGTCTGAGGAAATTGCAGGTCTTCTCTGCCTAATGGATCTCCTAGCGGGTGGATGCACCTCTTGAACATGAGGAGGAACCTCAACTGGAATAGGTGGTAAGACCGCTTCCACATCCTCCGCTTGTTCCATCACGGGTTCAGACACCGCATGATCTCCTACCAAAGGCACATACAAATTAATGGGCACAACTTCCTCGAATTCACTAATAGGGCGAGAGTAACTAGGTTCGTCAACAACATCTCATTCTAAAAAATTAGTTGTTTGTGACTACATAATTCTTGGTCCTCCTAAAGGAGAATAGAAATTAAATCTCTTGGAGTGATCTGGGTAGCCTATGAAATAACAATGACAAGACCCGTGGGTTATCTTACTTTATGATGGGTTGTATAAACGGACTTCTGCAGGACAACCCCAAACACGCAAATGATTAAGGCTAGGTCGTCTACCAGTCCATAACTCAAATGGGGTTTTAGGTACTGACTTAGACGAGACTCAATTAAGAATGTACACTACAGTATTAAGCGCCTCACTCCATAAAAATTTAGGAAGATTCGTTCTACTTATCATGCTCCTCATCATTTCCTTAAGGGTGCGATTACGCCTTTCAGCAACATCATTTTGCTCAGGACTACCCGGCATGGAGTACTGAGCAACAATGTCGCATCTCTCCAAGTATTTGACAAACAGACCTTTATGTTGTCTGGAGACATCATGTCTACCAAAATACTCGCCACCTCTATCAGACCTAATAATCTTGATGACTTTCCCTATTTATTTCTCAACTTCAGTCTTGAAAATCTTAAACTTTTCAAGAGATTCAGACTTCTCCTTAATTAAGTACAAATAACCAAAACGAGAGTAGTCATTAATGAATGTAATAAAATATGTATTCCTATAGAGAGTAGTGGAATAAAGACCGTTGATGTCCGTATGAATAACCTCTAATAAGCTTGAACTACGAGTTGAGCCTTTCTTTTTAATTTTGGTCATCTTACCTCTATAGCAGTCCACACATGTCTCTAGGTCACTAAAGTCTAGAGTAGGAAGAATATTTTTCTTAATTAATCTTTCTACTCTTTCCCTAGAGATATGACCTAACCTTTTATACCATAGCATAGAAGAGTGTTCCTTAATGAGAGGTCTTTTACTAGCAACTTTTTCTACATTATATGATGTGGTATAATAATTAACTGGTGCAAGACATATTCTATATAAACTATTAGATAAAGAACATTGGTCAATAAACCATGATTCATGAAAATGCTTAATTAAACTACAAGAAATATGAAAGCCATAATTAAGTCTATCTAATGCAGAAACAGAAATCAAGTTCCTTCTAAATGAAGGTATATAAAATATGTATTTTAATAAAAGTTCATATCCTGAATCAAGGACTAAACAAATATTCCTGATGAACTCCGCCTCCACCTCAGCATTGTTGCCAACCGTGAGTATGCACTCACCCTTGCTTGACCTCCTCCTTTTGATGAACCCATGTAGTGTGTAAGCAACATGATTAGTGGCTCCACTATCGAGCCACCAAGAACTTGATTGGGCTTCAATTAAATTAGATTCACAAAGGACAAAAGCTAAAGGATTACCTTTAGGTGCAAATCCACGCTTCTCCATCCAAGACTTAAATTTGAGGCGCTCGTGCTTCACATGCCCATTCTTATTACAAAAGAAGCAACTAAGAGGCTTCTTTCCACCAGTGCCCTTAATCACTGAAGCTTGTTCATCTTGAGCCTTAAAAGAAGCTTTGAACTTCTTCTTCTTAAACAGGGATTTGACTACGAGCAAAGCAGTGTTCGTCTTTTCTTTCTTCAGTTTCTCCTCCTCAGCAATGCAACGAGTGATGAGATCATTTATCTTCCACATCTCATCCTGGGAACTGTAACTAGTCTTCAGATTGCTGAATTCCGTAGGAAGAGTATTTAGTGTCTGATGCACTATCAAGGCTTCTGGGAGAGAAATCTCCATCTCTTTCAGCTTGGTCTGGTAATAGACCATCTTTAGTATATAATCGGAGACTCTGCCTCCTCCCAAATATATCATGAAAAAGAGATCCTGAATCAGAGTCCCAATCTCAGCATTGGAAGACACCTTATACCTTTGCCCAACGACAGTCAGAAAATTCCTAGCGACGATCGTGTCTGGAAGACCACTCAGCAGGTGCTCCGGAATGGAATGCTACATAATCAACAAGCAGATCTTATTAGACTTGTTCCATGCACCATATAGATCCTTCTCAGCTTGAGTGTTGGTTACTGTGAGGGTTGTAGGCTGGTTGATACTCATGGCCATCTCGATATCCTCAATCTCAAGAGCAAACATGATGTCAGACTTCCACTTCTTAAAATTTGATCCAGTGAGTTTCTCAATGGTCATCATGTTATTATGCACTGTAAAGGTGACTGTGTATAAAGAAAAGAAATATTAGAGACAAATAGTATTGGGTACATTGAAAATTGTGTTCTAGATTCGGAGAAGCCTCACATAACTCAATGATATATGTAATTTTGTATTTGATGGAATTTTGAGTTTACTTGTGCAGACTAAAGATTGCAGAAAATATTCTAAGTACAAAAGTGTCGAGACACTTATAATGTGTCGACACCTTTGAAGGAGCAGCGTCGAGACTAGAAGCAAGGTTGTATCGATACACAGGACTTGTGTCGACACACAGAATTTGAGTCTACAATAGCTGTGTCGACACTCAGGACTAGTGTCGACACACTTAGACTAGAAGTGTTGACATTATCAGAAGAAGCTGTGTCGACACACAGAATTAAAGTCAACATCAGTTATAAATGGAGAAGCTATGTCGACACACAGAATTTTAGTTGACACTAGTTATAAATGGAGAAGCTGTGTCGACACACGAGACTTGTGTCGACACATTCTACAAATGCTGTGTCGAGACTGAATAAAGAGCTGTGTAGACAGATTCTGAAGATGTCGACAACATCAAAGAAGCTGTGTCGACACTAAGGAATTGTGTCGACACACATTACATTTGTGTCGACACATTCTATATTTGTGTCTCGACACATTCAGCTGAGTTAAATAAATTGCCAGATCTCAAAACTGAAGACTTGACATCTGTTAGAATCGTCAAGGCCATCAGATATGTCAGAACTGTCAGATGTCAGTTAACTATCGGATCAGTCGGTTGCCTCTGATGAGATCTATAAAAAGAGCTGATCTATCACAAAATGAATATGAAAAAAGGAGGGAAAATAAGAAGAAGGAGAATCACTCCAAGAAAAATTCACATAATTCTATACAACAAGAAGATCCTGATTCAAAATCAGAGAAGTAGACAACATCTCATCAGATCTGTCAGTGTTTGCAGATTTAATTCTGCAAGGAGGAAGAAGCTGGATCTACACCAACTTCTCAAGAAGATTCAACCTAGGTTCTCTCTTTCAAGAAGCTTTGAATAAGCTAAGTCAGGTTGAATTAAATTCATTACAGCAAAGGTCAGGAGAAAGCAGATCTATCAAGATTTGATCAAGATTCCCTCACCCCTCTCTCTCTCTATCTAGGTGAAGGAAGAAATAAACACTTTAATAAATTTTTTGTAAGATCTATTTTTAGATCTGAGTGTAAGAAATTTAAATCTCTGAGTTGTAAGCCAATAACTATAAAGGCTGAGATAAGGCTGTTTGCCTGAGGTAAGAGATTAAGTTCTCTGAGCTGTAGGCCTGGTGATAAGGGCTGAGGTAGGGCTTTATTGCCTGAGTTGTAAGAGTGTGGATTCACTCTGAGGTAGGGTTCTTGGGAAAAGCCTGAGTTGTAGGACTTGTTGAAGTCTGAGCTGTAGGAACCAATTTGGGTTCTGAGTTATAAGATCTGAGGATCTGAGAAGGTGGAAGGAAGTTTGGCTGAATCTAGTGTATTGCTAGATAGGCGAAGGGGGAAAGTGGATGTACCCATCATTTGGGGAACCACTATAAATTTATGTGTATGTTGTGATTAGATTATAGTGTACTGTGGTAACTGTAGAATTTATAGTTGTGCTGTGATTAGTTAATTAACTGCCTAAGTGAATTGGAATTGAACCTATTCACCCCCCCTCTAGGTGTTTAGACATTCTTAAAACCAATTCTTTCAGGTGGTATCAGAGAGAGGTTACTCAAAATTAGACTTAACAGTTTGAATATATCTCCAAGGCAGTAATAAGATAGTCAAGTTGGGTTCAGGTGAAAATCACAAAGAACTTGGATCCATGAAACTTCCCATTTGTAGAAAAGAAATATTTGGGATATGGAAAGAGAGGATCAGATTATTCATGGAAGCATCTGATCCTATAATCTACATCACAGTTCTAGAAGGTCCTTTCATCCCAATGAATACATCAGTTCTTGATGCAAATCTACAGACTCCAAAGAGTTATTCTGAGATGACAAAAGATGATATCATCTTAGCAACTTTGGACAAGCGGGCACGGAACATAATTGTTGGTGTCATAGATGATGTTAACTTTCAGAATTTGGTCCACTACAAAACCTCAAAGGAAATGTGGGACACTTTGATTGTCTACATGGAGGGGATAGAAGAAGTAAGAGAGGATAAGAAGTCCATGCTCAATTAAGAGTATGAAAGCTTCAGACAAGCCAAGACAAATAGCGTAGCTATGTGCTATGAAAAGTTCTTCAGAATTGTCAATGAGCTGATGACTTATGGAATAGTCTTCAGCACTTATGAACTGAATGACAAGTTTCTCAGATCATTAACCAAGGACTGGGATACCAAGGTCTGTGTCATCAGAGAAGTGGCCAGACTTGCACCAACCTTGTTTGAAAAATTATTGTCTTATGAAATGCAGCTAACTGCCAGAAAGGAAGAGGAGAAAAGCAGCAGGTATTTTGTCAAAGATAAGTCTGTGGCTTTCAAAGTTGAAGCTACAAGTAAGGGCAGGAGAAAGACTCCTTCTCCTCCCAGAAAAGTTGTTAATACTGATTCAGAAAGTTCAGACACAAGTACATCAGATTGTCATAACTCTGATGAGGATTTTGCTATCTTTTCTAGGCAATTCCAGAGGTTCCTGAAGAAAAAGAACTGGAGGAGCAGGCCATCCTCTTCTTCTTACTCCAAGGATGACTACTACAAGGGAAAGAAGAAAATCTCTAAAGAGGAAAGGTATGGTTCTAAACCTGGTAAATAAATTTCTACTAAAATTGTTTGTTATTATTACAGCAAGTCATGACATGTTATAACAGACTGTCCTATCAAAAGAAAGGAGTCTGGTGAGAAAAAGAAACACCAGCATAAAGGCAAGAAGGAGAAATCCTTTGTGGCCAAGAAGCAGAAAAGCTGGACTGACTCTTCTTTATCAGAGTCAGAAAATGAAGAGGATGTTGAGGCCTACATTGGGTTGTTCTCAACTGAGAAAGATTTTGTAGAAAAAAATTCTTACAGTTGCTGAATGATATCAATAAAGCAGAAGATAGCCAATGCATAGGGATGATGGCTATAGTTGAGGATGGATACAGCCAGGAGCAGTCTGGTCCTAGTAAGGTACAATCTTCATTTTCAGTGTCAGATTATGTTACTAACCCAGAGTCAGAAGCAGTTTCATCAAGAGATGAAGGTGGCTCTGAATCTGAAGGAGACATCAATCAACTGATTAATGATTATGGAGAGCTCCTGCAAGTCTTTAAGGAAAGTAGGCTCCTAGCCAAACAGCTGGCAAAGGAGAATGCTTCTCTGAAGTTGGCTGCTTCAGACTCAGCAAAAGTGTTGGATCTGAAGTTAAAAGAGATTAGTAAATTGAAGAACATAACAGTTATTCAGATGGATACCATTACTTTCAAGAATAACCACATTAGGAATCTTTAAAGTAGACTCCAAAAGGAGAGGGAGCTAGTGGCCAAGTTCTCAAAACATAATTCTGTGTTACCTTTGATAGATTCCTTCTCTTCCAAAAAAAGTAAGAAGGGATTAGGTTTCAAAGGAAGAATAAGAGCTGTCAATTTCAACGGGAAAGACAAATCTCCAGTTCAGCTACTTGCTTCCAAGCCTCCAATTATTTTTAAAAAGTGGTTCAACCTTCTAACAGGTATGACCATGATAGTATTTATGGTCACTGTGAGCAAGGAAGTAGAAATGTCAAGGGTGCTAGTGCCTATTGGGCAGTCCATGAGAAAACCCAAATGACCCATAATGGACCATTTGTGTTTGGTGTACCAGCCCCAACACTTAAGGACAAGGTAGCAGATGACTCACAAAGTCTACCAGTTCATTATCAAGGAAAGGGAAAGTCTGTTAGCAAATCAGACTTAGGAATATCTGAAGCTATCAGGAGTATGCATTCTGAAAAGAAGGCAGCTGCAGATAGGGTTTAAGATATCCCAAGTACTTCTACTGGCAGACAAGTCCCTAAGCAAGCCTTGGCTGAAAGATTTAAGAAAAGAGCTTATGTACCAGCTGGTTTAAGAGCTGCAAACAACATTACTGTTAAGACAGTTCTTAAAAGAAGGTACAATGTGCATGAGTGCTGGTGTTGTGGCAAAGTGGGCCACTATGCCATTGATTATTGACACAATGAGAGTGTCCAGAGAAGTAATGGTGGCTTACCTGTCAGAAGAACTGCATGTAGGCATGTTCAGTTTAAGTCTAACTTGCACCTAGGACCCAATAAAATTTGGGGTCCTAAGGTTTGATAATATATTTGTTGCAGGTAAGTCCAAGTGGTCATACCCCTACATGGTACTTGGACAGTAGATGTTCCAAGCACATGACTGGAACAAGGAGCATGCTAAAGGAATACACTTCTATTGAGAATGGTCCCAAAGTTATCTTTGGGGGATCAAAAAAAAGGTAACTAAAGGTTTGGGTAAAATATCTAATGACATAGTAACTATCACATAAGTAACTTATGTGAAAGGTTTAAAACATAACCTTATAAGCATAAGTCAACTATGTGATCTTGGCTATGACATTTCTTTCCTCAATGATGAGTGTCAAATTAGAAGGTCAAGTGACCAAGGGGTTATCTTGATAGGCATTACGAGAGGAGATGTTTACTGTCTAGACTTTGAGTGTGAGAGTGAGGACTCTCCTATATGCCTAATTGTAGATGAGAAAGTTTCTCATTGTGTCCAATGACATAAGAGGCTAGCTCACCTGAACAACAATATCATAGGCAGAATCTTTAGTGAAGAGTTGGTGAGGAATGGTCCTGAGGTTAAGTGTATTAAGGAGGGAATCTGCTCAGCTTGTCAAAAGGGCAAGTAGACCAGGTCTTCCTTCCAAAGTCTTGATACCAAAGACTCAGTGAGGTGTTTATACCTCCTGCATATGGATCTATTTGGTCCTATGTCAGTTCATAGTCTAAGTAGGAAAGTCTATACCCTTGTGGTGGTTGATGATTTTTCCAGGTTTGCTTGGGTATTCTTCCTAAGAAGAAAATCTAAAACCTCAGATATCTTCCAGACTTTTGTCAAGAAAATTCAGAATGAACTTAATAGTTTTGTGGTCAAGATCAGAAGTGACCATGGGATTGAGTTTCAGTCTGAAAGTATGACAAAGTTCTGTGAAGGGCTAGAGATTCATCAAGAATTCTCCTCACCTAGAACTCCCTAGCAAAATGGAATTTCTGAAAGGAAGAAATAAACTCTAATCGAGGCAGGTAGAACCTTGTTAAATAACAAGTGGACTCATCCATTTTGTTTGTCCAGGTAGGTACAAGACATCAATCATAACCTTTTAAGCAAGTCTTAAACCTTATGACTCTTGAAATTAACATGATTGTTAAAAAACTTTTTCCCAAAAGATTCAAGTCTAGATCTTGAAATTTTGTTTAAGAAAACTCATTTTATTGGGCAACTAGTGTAGCCAAGATATTCCCACCAGATGAGCAAGTTGTGCCTCACACAATAATCACTCACTTGCGGCCTAATATCAAGTTTACACACGCTCTACTATGTCTAGTAATTGAAATCACACTCATGATCAGTCAAGTTACTAGCTTAAGTGGATAAAATGAGAATGAAAGTAAATCTTAACTTTTTATTTGCAAATTCCTTTAAAGAGCTAAGGAACCAAAACAAACCTAACACACGAGCATTCTAATTATTACATCATCCCAAAGAATACATTCCAGAGATCAAAATATTAATAATAATAATAATAATAATAATAATAATAAATTCCTCCTAAAAGAAACTAGTTTTGGACGATTCATGTCGCCTAAGCTCAAAGAATCGCCTATATCATTCCTCTCCCTTTTTTTCATACACAAAAAGAGATGATCTCCACATGATCCTTAAGGAATGGATCATGAAAATCTGATCAGAGCTTCAGACATGACGAAACCAAAACAAAAGAGAGCACTAGTACAAAACTACCACCATTACCATGGGTAAATCTGTAACCTAACCTCTGATACCACTGTTGGATTTTGTGCAATACTCATGGCCATGGGAAAGCTCATGGGGAGGTAAAAAAATTTAAACATCCTTCACAAGGGATAGAGAAGATCATACCTCTAGAGAAATAAATCTCTAGGTGAGGAGGAGTAGTGGTGATGAGGTTGGTAACGGTTCCACAACAACAATGAGGCCGACCGCCTCACCTCTCGGTTCACCTTGAACCCGAACAGTCAAAATAATTTACTCTGATGATAGAAGGAGTAGAGAGAAGAAGCTTAGACCTCCTTCTTCAAGCCGTCGAAGACCCCAAGTGGCCGGACCACACTTAGTCACCCGGAAGAAGAGATGTGATCGGAGGCACCAGACAAGGATGGCTTGGGATCGGGTTCACTAGCCCGAGCCTCTTGTCGGATTAGTGCCGAAGCCTTGAAGTCGAGAGGCATTCCTCTAGGTTGTCGGGAAACTCCAGGAAAAGGAAAAAGCCGCCGTCGGGTTTGTTTCAGGAGCCGAAAAACAAAAACTGTGAAACCCTATCTCATCTCTCAATTAACCCTTGAGCAATGAGTTTATATACCCCATCTATTAGGGCTTTGATCTTGGGTCAAGATAACCCTTCATTTTGCTCATGATATAACCTCAATATAAATAAGTTATTTTAGTTGATTGAGATAATAAAAATTGTGCCGCCTCGCTATCAAAAACACGATGAACCAATTCATTGCATCGCTTAATAGTCACACAATTTTACAACTCGTCTTGGTCTAAGCATGTCAAAGAACGACATTATAAATACACACTTATTAAGGTGTCTTGATCGCATGTTGTATGAAATCAAGTACACAATATAAGTTGAACAAAGACTGTTCCCGTTCATATGGTGCGACCATATAGAGGAACCACGTCGTCTTGGCGATAATATAACAACTTATATTATGGACTATAAGAGGCTTTATAAGTGCATTATAGTCGCCACAACAACACGGTAGCAAGGTAACATATATAGATGAACAGTGTATTCCTTCGTCACATGATATTATAAATATTGTGCAAAATCGGATCGTGTAATTTTCGCACAATATTCATCTTTCTCGGTCTCATAAGCGAATTGTATTCATAACTACGTAAGTTATATTGCATGCATTACAATCTCGTTTTACCAAGGGGCCCGTCAATATCATAACCCAAACAATTTTGAGGGACAGAAGATATTTGATATGGAGATTTCTCACGCACAAGCATGCGTAACAAATCACAATATTTATCATTATCAAAAGATAGTCTTCAATTGTAATCACGTCGCTGACACTGAAGCGATAAATCTCAATGCCTCATATCTTAGATCCAATGGACACGTTGAGAACATTAATGACACTAAACACAATCCCCATAATGTTACAATTTGGGTAGGTCAAACTCAATATGCATAAGATATACACATCACACATATCCATATGATTAAATGACAATCATTTGTCAACATTCATAAAACTACAATGTACTTTAATCGATATGACATTCTAAACTCGACAATTAATGTTCCTCTTTGATTACCTCGATTGTGAGTAACAACATAAGATTATTGAAAAAAATAAAATCAGGGTTCTATTGTTCAGGATCAAGAACATCTTCCTGAACCTAACATGAGATACAACACATAATTAATGAACAAAATGTGAATAACATTTTAGATCATGAATAAAAGAAAACAGAATTCACAACTTTCAAAACACTACATCCTTCAGATCGGCTCTAGATCTCCAAGACCTCCGGCGACCTTAGTGCGGCTTTTCCACTAGAGTCGAATAGGAAAGATTCGACTCTCCTTATTTTTACAATGCAGGAAGATTGTGCTGCCCTTGCCCATTTCTCAAGATCAGCTAAATCACCAAATGGAAAGGACAAAAAAAGAAGATGACAGTTACCAGAACGAGAGAGGAAGATAACCACGGAATTTCACCTTTGTTCATCTTGTTGGAATGAAAAAAGATTTTTTGACTTAATAGGGAGGCCCAATTGGGAGTTACCAAATGAGATCAATTAATTCTCATAACTCCCAAATTAAAATCCAAATAAAATTAAATCTCATCAACTTAATTGAGATTTAATTACTATGTCCATTCATATGTAGAGGGTGAGACCGAGTTTGCGACTGAAGTTACGAGACGATCTGACCAACCTATCACAAGCTTCGACCGTTCGCGCGACTGAACTAACACACGCTCGTAGGAGTCCAAATAGACCAAATATTCGCGTACGACTTTAACGGGTCGTCTCGATGAATCGAGCTCACCTAACGGGAAATTTTAAACACCCCCTTCCCCCGGGAAGTTCGGCCGGCCCGGGCATGGAGCCCAGAGGCGGCGACGGCGGTCGGAGGTGGCCGACAGCGAAGGAGGCGGCCGGGGATGACGAGGATTGCCGGAGACGGTGCGCGCACAAGGAGGCGGTGCGCGCGGGAGCGCGCAAGGGAGAAATGTGCACGGGAGCGCGCAAGGAGGCGGCGCGCGTAGGAGCGCGCAAGGGAGAAATGCGTGCGAGAGCGCGCAAGTAGGCGGCGAGCGCGTGCGCGCAAGGACTAGACGTGTGGGGGAGCGCGTAAGGGAAAAATGCGCGCGAGCGCGCGCAAGGAGGTGGTGCGTGCGGGAGCGCGCAAGGGAGAAATGCGCACGGGAGCGCGCAAGGAGGCGGCGCGCGCAGGGAAGAGAAATGGAGGAGAGATAAAATCCGTAGGAGGATTTTCCGTACGGAGAAGATGAAGATCTTCGAAGGAGGCGTCAAAGACGAATGAGTTCTTTAATGAGCGTTTGAAGGCCTTCGAGGAAGGAGGAGATGAAGGAGGAAGGAGAGAGAAAATCCGTAAGAGGATTTCCCAGACGAAGAAGATGAAGATCTTCGAAGGAGGCGTCGAAGACGAAGGGGATCTTCAAGGAGCGTTTGAAGGCCTTCGAGGAAGGAGGAGATGAATGAGGAATGAGAGAGAAAATCCGTAGGAGGATTTCTCGAGAAAGGAGAGAATGAATTAAAAGGGGGAAGAAAGGCCTTATTTATAGGCTTCATGGGTGGTTATGGAGGTCATGCGGTTATTCGCAGCCCATAACCACCATGAATGCTATTAATAGGCTCACTCATGAGATAATATGCACATAAAATATTTAATAATTATACTAACCGCAGACCAGTTTATTTTTAGCCGCGCATTTCCCCACTACGAAAGATCATGAGGGTAGTTACATGGGTTGTTACCCACGTAATCGATGTCGGCGATTACGGGAGCGTGATCGGACGGTGGAGGAAAGTCATGACCGACGACGACGGACGGCGACGGCGGCGGCGGCGAACGATGACGGCGGCGGTCGTGGAGTTGGGAAATAACGGCCACGGCGTTGGGAGACGGCGGCGGCCGCGGGAGAAACGGATGACGACGACGATGGACGTTGAGCCGAGAAATAACGGCGGCGGCCGTGGGAGAAATGAACGACGGCGGCGGCGGCAGTGGAGCCGTGAAATAACGGCGGCGGCGGTCGCGACGTTGGGAGACGGCGGCGGCGGCCACGGGAGAAACGAACGACGACGGCGATCATGGAGTCGGAAAATCACGGCGGCAGCGGCCGCGATGTTGGGAGACGGCGACGGCGGCGGCGGGAGAAACGAACGACGACGATGGTCGTGGAATTGTAAAATAACAGTGACGACGGCCGCGACGTTGGGAGACGGCAGTGGTGGCCGCCAGAGGAACGAACGACGATGACGGTCGTGGAATTAGGAGATAACGGCGATGACGGCCGCGACATTGGGAGACGGCGGCGACGACGGCCGCGGGAGAAACGAACGACGACAACGGTCGTGGAATTGTAAAATAACGGCGACGACGGCCGCGGCGTTGGGAGACGGCGACGGCGGCCGCGGCGTTGGGAGACTGCGGCGGCGGCCGCGGGAGGAATGAACGACGATGGCGATCGTGGAGTCGGGAAATAACGGCGGTGGCGGCGGCCGGCGGTAGTTGTTGAGTAGGAGGCCACCATGATCTCTCCTATTGTGGTGGAGATCATGGGGGAGTGGGTTGACCAGTCAAACCCATGATCTCCACAATAGAAGGGATCATGGAAGAGATAGTTAAGTGCACACCCAAGCCTTAAATGGGGTTTCATCCCCATCAGACATGTACTTTTGTGCAGGACCCATAGATTCGTGGCTTTTCATTGATCCCGATTCCATCCGGGTTTCGGACGGAAAAATCAGGTCCTTCCCCCCCTCAAACCCATTTTATTTTTACCCAACTTTAATTTACCATTTGAAATCGAAGTTGACGCATCATGACGGGATAAGGGAGTTTTATTACTCCAACAACATATTTTAGTAAAAAATTAACGCATTTAATGCAGCAAAATTTAACTTATATACGAAAAATGTATGCTATCACAACAACTGTAGTGAAATGACAGTATTTCTTAGGACACCTTTAACCATTCTTATAGATCATGAAAGCCTTCGCCATTTACTCACACAAGACCTACATATGCCCAAAGGTCAAATTTTCTTTTCAAACTACTTTGATGTGATTATACCATTCGTTATAATGCAGGAAACCACAATGTCGAAGCAGACACACTCTCAGGCTGTCAGGCATCACCTTAAATCCAGAATAACCCCTGCTAATGAGGAAAAATTTTTAGGTGAGTTACTCCCACCTTGAATTAGGTGAGAGAATAAATAACAACATTTGGAGTGGGGTCCACTCCCACTTCTTCCCCAGAATTTTTTTCCTCCCCCGACCTCTCCTCTTGCGAAACCGTAAAGGGCGATTTCATGGCTCCTCCTCCTCCCACGGTGACACCCCTTCTTCTCCTCCTCCCGCATCGACCTTCCCTCTTCCTACTCCCGCAACGAGACCCCCCTGCTCCACTTATATGAGTGATATTTATTCCCGCGGTGAGACCCCCATGCTCCTCCCACGACGAAACCCCGACTTCCTCCTCCAGCGGAGAAACCCCGACATCCTGCTCCTCCAACGGCACCCCCGGCCTCTTGCTCCTCCAATGACGAAACCCCGACCTCCCAGTATTTTGGTCAAATACTGAGAGTTCTGACGGTATTTTGTTGAAATATTGAGAGTTCTGTCAGTATTTTGATCAAATACTGTATATTATGACAGTATTGTGACCAAAAATGTCAATAACAAATACATTGCAATTTATCAAAATAACATAATATTACATTATGTAATCATATTAACATCTTCTCTCCACTATTATATATATTATGATATAAAATATCTACTTTATAGATTGTATTGTTCATGATATTGAACAATATATTAACTGTTGGGTTGGCTCCGCTCAAGGTATTCTATGTATACCTATCAAGTTTGGAATAGGTATATATAGTACCTCCATCGTAGAGCGTAGCCCTAGAACGACACGAACCCAATAACCCGTTCCGAGTCGGACCCGACACGAGCGGACATATAACTTATTATTTCTAACAATCTCATTCTTATGTCCGCTGTGAACCCGACGTCGGAAAGGGGGGTGGGGTGGTTTGTGAAATGTTCAGTCAAACGTGAATCATTCACAACCGTGTCCGGCACCTGTTACAAATTATTAGACTGAACAAGAACAAAAATAGTATGCACGCATAAACAGAAAGAAAGTTCAGCCACATCACAGCATGTCTTAGATACAATCAGGGCACATGCCCTAAACGCCTAGCGTCCCAAATCAACCAGAGAGTAGTAAAAGTCCAAACAAACAGGTGAAATTAAAAAAGAGAGCTAAACAGTGCTCTGAAATAGAGATACCAAAAAGAAAGAAGTCTAACAATACTCTAACTGTCAGTATCTAGAAGATCATCATGATCAGGATCCCAGTCTACCAGTGCTCTTCCTAGATCAGCAACCCCTGTAATTTCCAACAGAGAATTTTATTTTAGAATGAATTCAATCTTAGAAAATGTACAGATATCTAGTTCTACTAAAGAACGTAGCATTATCATTTCCATGATTATTAGTGTTGGCTGGGAGGACGCTTCTACAGAGTATTATAGATTAATTGCAGAATCAGTTATCTGTTTCCAAATGAAACAATTTACTGACTTCTGGACGCCACAACTATATCTGCGTTCCTATATGGAATGTCACAGTTACTTCTCTTCTAGAGTTGACTGGAACTCATCAAGTTTGTAATGGAACCAATCAACAAGAGAAAAGTTAAACCAAGAAAGATCATGTTATCAAGTTTGGAATAACACTCTCCTGCAAGACAAGATAGCTGAATCAAGATAAAGTTATTAGCATCAGATTTGGAATGAAACAACTTACCGGATCCGTATTCAGCAACCAAGAGCATCAACGGAGCACAACATGCTTGTTTGACAAAGGAAATCTGATTAATCAAAACATTTGGACAAAGGCTGAACAAAGTCGCCTAATCTTGACCAAAGGTCGAACAAAATCGCCTTTAGACCCATTTCCCCCACTGTTTTGATTAATCTGTCTTTGGGCATTCCTTTTTTCAATGGATTAGCCAGGTTATCCTTCAAACGCACATCGATCAAAGTGATAATTCTTTGTTCTTTTAGATAATTCAACAACGCATGTCTCAGTCGTACATGTCTCCTCTTTGTGTTATAAAGAGCATTCTTTACAACTTGAGCTACTGCTTGATTATCACAATTCTAGCTCAACGAGTTGACTTGTAACCTAGACAGGGGTATGTCTAGAATCAGGTTTCTGATCCAATCTGCCTCTTCACTAGCTAAAGCTAAGACAAACAACTCGGCTTCCATGGATGACAAGGCTATACAAGTCTGTCTTTTGGATTTCTAAGTAACAGCAGCTCCACCCAAAGTGAAAATATATCCACTGGTAGACTTGCTATTCCCAATTTATGAACACGACGAGGCATCAGAGAATCCATCCACAGCAGGAGGATAACCAGTATAGCACAAGGCATGATCTTTGGTACCTCTCAGGTATCTCATCAGCCTATCTAGGGCATCCCAATGCTCCTTGCCTGGACTACTAGTAAAGCGACTCAGCATGCCTACCGTGAAGGCAATGTCTGGTCTAGTATCACTTGTGGCGTACATGAAACTACTAATGATTTTAGAATATTTTAATTGATCAATGTTGGTTCCTTCATTAGGACTCAACTTAACATTTTGTCAAACGGTGTCTCAACTGGCCTACAGTCTTTGTATCCTCAGGTAGAAAGTATTTGCTCTATATAATGAGCCTGGCTAAGGGTTACTCTACCCTTGTCAACTATAACTTTCATACCTAACAGGGTATTCACAGGACCAAGGTCCTTCATGTCAAAAGCTTCTGCGAGAGTGGATTTGACGTCCCTCACTACAACAAGATCTGAACCCAGAATCAACATGTCATCCACATATAGACATATGATGACTATTTGATTGGACAATGAGCGGTGATAGAGACACTTGTCTGAAAGACTGGACTGAAATCCAATGCTCTTTATCACTTGATCAAACTTCATGTGCCACATCTTAGACACTTGTTTAAGCCCATAGATTGATTTATTTAGTTTGCCCACTTTGTCTTTTAGATCTTTATGAACATAACCTTTAGGTTGTGCCATGTAAATCTCTTCATCAAGCTCTCCGTTTAAGAAGTTTATCTTCACATCCATCTGATGAACTATGAAGTTTTCGATAGACGTTAAAGCTAGAAGAATCCTAATAGTCGATAGGTGAAACACAGGTGAATAAACGTCAAAATAGTCTATTCCCCCTTGTTGCTTATATCCTTTAGCTACTAGACGCGCTTTATACCTGCCTATAGACCCATCACTATGTAATTTCTTCTTCAGCACACTATTGCATCCTAAGATTTTTGCTCCTTTCGGCAGGTCAACTAGATGTCAGGTGTTATTTTGTAGCAGCGAGTCTATCTCATCATTGATGACTTCTGACCACATTAATGAATCTCTAAATCTCATTGCTTCCTGATAGGAGAATGGACCATCCTCTAAGTGGTAGGTGACGAAATTCTCACCAAAATTCTTAGGGATTCTATCTCTTGTAGACGCTCTAACAGGAACAGGTTCCACCTCTAGAGGTTGGGGAGTAGTGCTAGAGGGGGCAGCTTCAGGTTCTACAGTAGAGTCTACAATCACGTCAGTAGATCCGGAGACGGTTAAGCCATGATCTTTGATAAATTTGTGTTCAAAGAAAATAGCATCTCTAGACTCTATCACCGTATTAGTGGATAGATCCAGAAACCTGTCAGCTGCACTATCTTCTGCACTACCTTGGTAAACACATGTTGTTGTTTTAGGTCCCACCTTAGGTCTCTTAAGGTCTTATAACCGCACATAAGCGATACAGCCCAAAGTCTTTAGAGTGTTATATCTACAAGGATGACCATGCCACAAATCATACGGGATAGAGATGAGCTTGGAGTGAGGCACTCAATTTAGAATGTGATTCGCAGTAAGCACTACTTCTCCCCAAAATGAATTAGGCATGCCAGCTGTTAGGAGCATAGAATTCAACACTTCTATTAAAGTTTTATTCTTTCGCTCAACATCGCCATTAGACTTGGGTGAGTAAGGAGTTGTGGTTTCAAGGATTATGCCCTCATAGACACAAAATTCCCTAAACTCAATTGCAGTGTATTCTCCTCCTCGATCACTTCTAAGTCTCTTAGGCTCTGTTTGGTTGGGCTGTTGCTGATGAAAAGCTGCTGATGAACTGTTGCTGATTGAAAAAGTGCTGATTCTGGAAAACAGAGTTTTGCTAAAAAACTGTTTGGGTAAAACAGAGTTTACAAAACGGAGTTTTCCAAAAATTTGTTTGGATACAAAACAGAGTTTACAATCTCAGAAATGATAGTGACAGTAGAAATATGCAAAAAATGGAGGAGGCGGTGAAGAAACAGTGAATAAAATGGAGGAGATCCGGTGGTGTGCAAAAACCAGTGAAACAGGTGGTGTGCAAAAATGTAGAACTATGTAGAAGTCCTTGTAGATCTGAGAAGAACCGGGGGTCAGAGAAGAGGATACCTTGTAGATCTGAGATCGACGATGGGAGAAGAAAGAGGGGCCGCCGGCGGTGTGCTGCGTGAGGAGAAGAGGCGTCGACCGTGTGCTGTCGGAAAAAAAAATGAAGCAGCCGGCGGTGTGCTGCGTGAGGAGAAAAGGCGTCGACGGTGGGCAGTTCGGGTCAGCAGGCGGTATGCTGCCAGCGGTGTACTACGTGAGGAGAAGAGGTGCCGATGGTGTGTTGAAACCCTAGGTTCCGGTTGATCGGGGGTAGCGAGGAAGGGAATCGGGAATGAAGGAGCTGTTTCGGTTTTGGAGGAACGCAGAAAATTCGGGCGGTTCGGCTCAGGCGTTAAAGCGTGGAAATTAAAAACCTGAGTTTTTAAGATCAGCCACTCCAAACGCAGCTTATGTCGAAAATCATATTGTGTTTCCACCGCACAACAGGCAATAAGCCGCGCCAAACGCCACCTTAATCTTAAGATTCAACTGATTTTCCACACGAGACTTAAAGATTTTAAAAGTCTCAAAGGCCTCATCTTTCGATCTCAACAAATACACATGACAATATCTCGAAAAATTGTCTAAAAAGGTAATTAGATACTTCTTTCCCCCTCTAGTGATATGACTTCGGAAATCACAAATGTCTGAATGTATCAATTCCAGAAGTTGTGTGCTCCTAGACACCGACTTGAAAGGCGTTCTAGTAATTTTTGTTTGCGCACACACCCCACACTTGTCAAATCGAATAGACAGATCTAAAGGAATGTTTTGACTCTTATCTAGGTCTAGCATTTTCCTACAGTTCACATGTCCTAGTCTGTTATGTAACAACTTCGGATCAATAAGATTAGAACTCGCTTGGTTAATGCTATTGTTATTTAGGCTAAGTTTGTACATTCCGTTGATCATATACGCACACCCAAAATAATGTGAATTGACCATTAAAGTCATTCTACCGTTTTGAGTCATGAAGAACATCCCAGCCTTATCTAATAAGCTTATGGAAATCAGATTTTTAGTTATAGATGGAACTACTTTAATATTATTCAAAATTAAAGTTTTACCTGAAGAGAGGACCAGCTCAGATGTCCCAGCATGAGTGACATCAGTCTCTCCTCCATTGCAATTTTCCACCTTCTCCTCGACTGCCACGACCTCTGAGTGAAGGCCTCTGTCATTAGTGACATGACAGGTAGCACCGCTATCCAGCCACCACTCTAAGGATGTACTGCGGTGATTACTCCCGACCATAGCCACGAATGGCCTGGGATCCGGGTCGTCGACCGACAGATGTCCATTGTTTTGATCCTCGAGGCAGATGAGTCTCTTGAGATCATCTAGAGTGTTCTCCTCCTCCAGTCGGAATGAAATCCACCCAGGAGGCAGCTTTTGCAGAATCAGACTCACAAAGAGAATATCGGATATTACGGACTGTTCGTCCGCCAGCTTGAGACGTAGTTTTTCCAGTTCTACAATTTGGGAGGTGATTGAAGATTTGCATCAAATTTAAAGTTAAAGAATTGCTCGCTAAGCGGAATTCTCAATGATCCCTCCTCCTCTTGGAAGCGCGCATTCAAGTGATCCCAGAGCTCCTTTGCAGTCTTACAGCCACCGTAGGTCATGGCGAGACGAGGACATAAGGATCTTCGGAGGTAGTCCCTGCATAAAACATCGTCTTTTTCCCATTGAGATACGTCCACATCCTCTCGGGTAGTGGCGTAATCGCTCAGAACTGTGTAGAAAATATCACGTTTTTTCGTCCCTAGCTTGACGTGCAATTTCCAAACATGGAAATCAGTGGGAGCGAACGACTGAAGCTCCATGATGTCGAGTGAGCTACACCTCGACATCTTAATTCAGCTTGAACAAAAAACAAGTAAGATGTCACCTGATCTGTGTGAAGACGTCAGAAAATATCCGAATCCAATACAGTAATAATAATTTGCTCCTCCTCTCTGGCTGAACGCAATCACCGACAACTAGAATTGGGCAAAAATATCACCCCACAAGTGCACAGAAAACCGTTGCCTCAACTACTTTTTAGATCTGCTAAAGTGGAGCTTTGAATCCTTTAGAAAGTCTTCTGAATTTGGAGAAGCTCGGTGAACAGGATCCCTCTCTTGGAACAACAGAGATAAAGCAAATAACTTGGAGCAATTTGATCCCTCTTGTGATAGGATCTAACAATAGGCACTTTACTGGATTGCACCAGAGCAATTTCAATAATAGAATTAGCCTTGGGTAGGTTTTCTCCAATATCTGTGCTTAATCGGCTTCTCCCTCACCGAGGAGATCTGGAGACCGGAATAAGGCTCTACAGTGAGGATCCTTCCTTGCTGTTAGTGAACGAAATAGGATCACGATAATCAAGACCGGAAAAGCAGCATAATCAAGATCACGGTAAGGATCGACGGGCTCCAAAGCAGCAAACAGATCAAGGCGGCAACAGGCGCAAGAATAGGGACGGCGGTCGGATCTGGGAAACGACGCACGGATCTGAGGAGCAGCAACCGGATCTGCACCGGAGGCGGCCAGATCACCACCAGGCGATCGGGAATCGGTGGCCCTTCTTCCCGATAGGCGGCGACAGCACAAAAAAAACACGTGATTTCCTCCTCCGTTCGGCAGCAACGAGATGTCCTCCTCCGTTTGTGACCCTTGACGGCGACGGGAAACACATGAGCGGCATGGTTTTGTGATTCCTCCTTCGCGATTCAGAGCGGTAGAAATCGGGAACTATCGAGAGCCGCGAAATCGGGAAAACGCGAACAGGAACTACCATCGGAAGAGCGAAATTGTAGAGCGTCGAAAGACGAGAATCACGAGAATCTCCGAAGAAAACCCTAGCAGAGCACACGATATCTTGAGAATATTGGGTTGGCTCCGCTCAAGGTATTCTACGTATACCTATCAAGTTTGGAATAAGTATATATAGTACCTCCAGCATAGAGCGTAACCCTAGAACGACACGAACCCAATAACCCGTTCCAAGTCGGACCCGACACGAGCGGACATATAACTCATTATTTCTAATATTAACAGTATATTGGTGAAATATTGGAAGTTCTGACAGTATTTTGGTGAAATACTAAGAGTTCTGATGGTATTTGGTCAAATACTGTAAGAACTCTCAGTATTTCACCAAAATACCGGGAGGTCGGGGTTTCGCCGCTAGAGGAGGTTGGGGTTTCATCGATGGAGGAGGTAGGGTTTCACCTCGGGAGGAGGAGGAGGTCGGGGTTTCATCACGGGAGAAGGTTGAGGTTTCGTCACGGGAGGAGGAGGAGGTGATAACTTCCCAAAAGAAGTTATCTAGACTTGTTTTCTGACATATTACTCAGCATATCCGACACGAATAAACAAAAAAAGCTCTAGAAATGAAAGTAATTGTTTGATTATCTAATTCAAGGCTAATTTGATCTCTTTTCATTGTATGTTTACTAGTGGTGCAAGAGGAATAGGCTCATGGACAAAAATCTGCCAAAATATCAAAATCTGGAAAAAGGTTGCAACACCCCAAAAATGAAGGTTGCAACGTCTCCTGGGCAGTTTTTAGAGTTTGAAATTTGAATTTTGCTATCTTTTCAAATATGGAAGGAGGCATCCCTTGGCATATCTGGTGGCGTTTTTAAAGGACAAAAGGAAGGAAAGAGAGAGAGAGTTCTGGACATAGAGAGGAGAGCTTTTGGAGGAGAAGAACCATCTTGGCCAAAAAAACCCTAGGCAAGAAGAAGAAGACCACCGGATCATCAAGAGCAACGAATCTCCCACATCCGAGTGAATTATTTCTTGAAACTTTCGAATTTTCTACAACATATCTAGTAAGATCCATCTAATTTGCTTTCATCTCTCCGTCATGAACTAATTTCTTAGATCTTGTGTGTTGTGAGTACCTTACTTGTTGTGATGATTTGATTCAAGATTTTGACTTAATGATTGTTTGATTTTCTATCTTTATTAGAATTGTGTTCTCTATTTGTGGATGTTTTGAGTAAGTATTCATCTTCTATTTAGCATGACGAGATTCGAGAGAGGAGTTATGCTAGTCTAGGGTTGAATCCTTTATATTACGTGGCGAGATTCGAGAGAGGAGTCACGTATTTCTTTAGTCAAAATTCCATATTTTTACTGGACTGCGAGAATCGAGAGAGGAGCGGTGTAAGTGCAACATAATTTCTAATATAACTTCGAGAGAGAAAGAGATTTCCTCTTGAGTTAGCGTAGTGGATTTGTGCGCTTTTCGTTACTTTCTTTCCACCCAAGTTAGAGATAACTGGGGGAATTTGGGTGACCGGATCTCGGAAATCGAGGGATAAAGAGATCCGCTTTTAAATCCTTGCAAGATAGAAGCCAAACGACTCATGGAAGCTTTTTCTATAAAAAATCATCGCAATAGGTAAGGGAAACCAACATGCAAGATTGCTTCCCTAAAACTTGGATAACAATATTTTCTTGTCCGCGCATTTTAGTTCTTGTCTTAAGAGTACTTCTTTAAATAAAACTAGAAATTCACCTTAATTATCGTCTTGAATTTAGAGAACGGGAAGAGCTAGTAATTGTGATCACTAGGTCAATCACCTCCTCGAGGGAACGATCACTTCTCACTTTATATTACTTGATTCGGCACGTGTACTTGCGTAAATATACATCTATCTCGGGCGTATCAAGTTTTTGGCGCCGTTGCCGGGGAGGTGCTTCTGAGTTAGTGTTAATTATTTTCATAATATTAGTGAATCCCTAGTACTTAGAGATCAAGTCTTTGTTTGTTTGTTTGTTTGTTTATTTGTTTGAATCAAGTTTATTTGAAAATCTGTGCAGTGTATGTCCAATTATAGGCAAGTAGAATTATTGTCTTTGAATTCTGAAATTGAGCATACCTGTAGACAAAATAGGAGAGACTTTAGGACCGTTAACATTATTCATCCTGCGATGGATAATCATGTGCAAAACAACGTTGATGATAATGAGGAGCATGCTGAACAAAATGTTCAACCTAATGCACCTCGCATGACATGCTACGACTATAATACACCTCTAGGTGGGGGTTTGTATTTCAGCATTGCTCGTCCGGCAATTGCAGCAAATAACTTTAAAATGGACCCACTAATCATGCAATAAGTTCAATACAATAAATTTGGGGGTCTCAATCATGAGGATGCAAATTCTCATTTAAAAACTTTCTTAGCCATCTGTGATATGTTTAAGTGTAACGGGGCATCCGATGATGCAATTATGTTACGACTGTTTTCGTTCTCACTAGAAGGGAGGGCTAAGGATTGGCTAGATTCTTTACCTGATGATTGTATCACAACTTGGATGCAACTAGTCGAAAAATTCTTACATAAATACTTTCCTCCTTCGAAGACTGCAAAGCTAATAAGAGATATAACCACATTCACACAGGGAAACGGAGAGACACTATACGATGCTTGGGAGCGTTTTAAGGAGCTACTGAGAAAGTGTCCCCACCATAGGTTAGCCCTACATCAACAAGTTTCCACCTTCTATAATGGATTGCAAACTGCAACCATGATCTTAGTAGACGGGGCTGCTGGAGGATCGTTACTTAAGAAGTATCCCGAGGACGCGTATGCAATCCTCGAAGATCTCACTGCAAATAACTATCAAGCCTATGAGCATCAAGGGAACAACAACACGGTTGGTATCCACCAAGTGGACCAAATCACTTCCTTGGCCGCTCAAATGGCATCACAATTCAACCTAATTAATAAGAGATTAGATTCATTATCACAGCCTTCATCTAGTGCTCCATTGACGGTGGAGCAATTAAATCAAATTTCTAAAGAAGCAAATTATGTAGGAGGAGCACAAAGGCAAGGTCCACCTGGATTTGCCAATCATTATCACCCCGAATGGCGAAATCACCCCAATTTCTCCTGGAAAAACAATCAAGGGGCGAATCACCCACCAGGGTTCAATCAAAATATGAACCACCCTCCTATCAATAATAACTCTCAACCCCAACAATTAAACCAAAGGAAGATATCAGATGAGTTTATCTTAGGCATGTTCCAAAAGTATGACTCAAGAATGGGAGGAATAGAATCTTCATTAAGATCACTAGAAACAACTATAGGTCAAATTGCAAATTCATTAAGTCAAAGACCCATTGGAACTCTACCTTCTGATACCACACTAAATCCAACGAAAGAAAATCATAATAATCAATGCAAAGCTATTGCCTTACGGAGTGGTGTAGAGATTCCAAGTGGGGAGGGGTTGCTTGAGAAAACTAGGGAAGAAGAGGCAAGTAAGATGCCGAGTGAGTCGAGCACATTAGAGAAGGAGGTGGGAGAGAAGCAAAAAGAGAAATTAAACCAAAAGAAAGACGTAATCTACCCACCACCCCCATTTCCATCTAGACTGGCTAAATTCAAACTTGACATACAATTCCAGAAGTTTATGGATATTTTCAAAAAGCTAACTATAAACATCCCATTTGCCGAGGCCCTTGAGCAAATGCCGAGTTATGCTAAGTTTATGAAAGATATCTTGGCAAAGAAGAGAAAGTTTGTTGATAAAGAGATAGTGGCGTTGACTGAGGAGTGTAGTGCTATATTGCAGAACAAGCTGTCACCCAAGCTTAAGGATCCCGGTAGTTTCACAATTCCTTGTTCTATTGGAGTGAAGTTTGTTGGGAGAGCGTTATGTGACCTTGGAGCGAGTATCAACCTGATGCCATTATCTATCTATAAGAAGTTGGGTCTAGGGGAGATAACACCAACATCTCTTACTCTACAGTTGACCGATAGGTCTCTTGCATTCCCTAAGGGAATTGTAGAAGACGTGTTGGTTAAAGTGGAGAAATTCATTTTCCCCGCTGATTTTTAGTACTTGATATGGATGAGGATAAGGATGTCCCCATCATTCTTAGTAGACCATTCTTGGCCATCGGAAGAACACTCATTGATGTTCAGAAGGGTGAGCTTACGATGAGAGTTAATGATGAGAATGTGACATTCAACATCCTCAAAGCCATGAGATTTCCGGATGATAAAGAGGAATGTTTCTCTATTACGGAGGTGAGTGCACCTATACGGATGATGCATAATGAAAATAATTGGGATCACAAAATTCTTAGTGCTTTAACAAATGAAGAAATAGAAGAGGATCCAGAATCAATGGAAACTGAGGAAGCGTTATGTACTTTTGAGCATTTACCAAATGCTAACGCGTTTGAGTTAATTAGCAGGTCAAGCGAGTCGGAAATCATGAAGCCGTCTATTGTAGAGCCACCTATGCTTGAATTGAAACCGCTACCAGAAAACCTAAAGTATGTTTTTCTAGGTGAGGACAACACATTACCGGTTATTATTGATGCATCTTTAGAAAAGGAGAATGAAGATAAATTGATTGCGGTTCTTTGTGAGAACAAGAGAGCATTAGGATGGACCATTGCAGACATTAGAGGGATAAGTCCTTCAATTTGCATGCATAAAATCCTTCTAGAGGAAGAGTCAAAAGAGTCAATAGAACCCCAACGAAGACTTAGCCCACCCATGAAAGAAGTGGTCAAGAAGAAGATAATCAAATGGCTGGATGCGGGTATTATATATTCTATCTCCGATAGTCGGTGGGTAAGTCCTGTTCAGTGTGTGCCAAAGAAGGGGGGTATTATGGTAGTTAGAAATGAGAGCAACGAGTTGATTCCAACTAGAACGGTAACTGGATGGAGGATTTGTATGGATTACCGAAAGTTGAATAAAGTGACTAGGAAAGACCATTTCCCACTCTCATTCCTTGATCAGGTTCTTGATAGGCTAGCAGGAAATGAGTATTTTTGTTTCCTAGATGGTTACTTAGGGTATAATCAAATCATGGTAGCTCCCGAGGATCAGGAGAAGACAACCTTCACCTGTCCTTTTGGAACATTTGCATTTAGGAAAATGCCCTTTGGATTATGCAACACTCCTGCCACATTTCAGCGCTGCATGATTGCTATCTTTACTGAACTAATTAATGAGGGGATCAAGATCTTTATGGATGATTTTTCAGTGTTTGGGAGATCGTTTGATGAATGTTTAGAAGTGCTAAAGAAAGTTTTGAACAAATGCATTAAAGCCAACTTAATTTTTAACTGGGAAAAATGTCATTTCAAGGTCAAAGAAGGGATTGTTCTGGGACATAAGGTGTCCAAGAAGGGTTTGGAAGTAGACCGAGCGAAGACTGAGGTTATAGAAAAATTGCCCCCACCGACTAATGTTAAGGGAGTGCGTAGTTTTCTAGGTCATGCAGGCTTTTACCGTCGTTTCATTAAAGATTTTTCTAAAATCTCTAAGCCGCTAAGCCAGTTGTTGGAGAAAGATTCCCACTTTAATTTGGACGAGGAGTGTTTAGCCGCCTTTCATACGTTAAAGCAAAGTCTAGTTTCTTCACCGATTATTATTTCACCTGATTGGTCTCTACCATTCACCATTATGTGTGACGCAAGCAATTTTGCTGTGGGCGCAGTCTTAGGACAAGTGCGCGACAAGGTCTTCCACACAATCTACTATGCTAGCAAGACACTGATCGACGCACAAATAAACTACACCACTACCGAGAAGGAACTATTAGTAGTTGTTTTTGCTTTTGACAAATTCCGCTCCTATTTAATATTATCTAAGGTGATAGTTTATACGGACCATGCTGCTATACGTTTTTTGATAGAGAAAAAGGATGCTAAACCTAGATTGATTAGGTGGGTACTCCTTTTGCAGGAGTTTGATTTGGAGATTAAAGATCGTAAGGGGGCAGAGAATCCTGTAGCAGACCACCTATCACGTCTAGAGTCTGAGTATGGGAAGAATGTAGACATTGAGATTAGGGAGAATTTTCCTGATGAGAGTCTGTTGGCAGTGTCGGAGGGGAATACCCCATGGTATGCTGACATCGTAAATTTCATTGTGAGTAACATTTTGCCGTCAGATTTAAATTATCAGCAGAAGAAAAAATTTCTTCATCAGGTCAAGTTTTATCTTTGGGACGCCCCCTATGTATTTAGGATATGCGCTGACCAAGCTATTCATAGGTGCATACCTGAGATAGAAGTTCGTGATATCCTAGAAAAGTATCATGCATCTCCTTATGGAGGGCACTTTATGGGAGAACGAACTGCTATGAAGGTACTAGAGGCTGGTTTCTATTGGCCAACGCTATTTAAGGATGCTCACGTGTTTGTCAAGGCGTGTGATAGATGCCAAAAGACGGGCAATATTCATCGGGGGGCAAGTATGCCTATGACCAATATTCTGGAAGTAGAGGTATTTGATCTTTGGGGCATAGATTTTATGGGGCCGTTTGTGAATTCAGGAGGAAATTTCTACATATTATTGGCAGTAGACTATGTGTCAAAATGGGTAGAGGCCATTGCCACACAAAAAAACGATGCCAAGGTTGTACTTAAGTTTATAAAAGCAAATATATTTACGAGATTCGGCACGCCTAGGGCGATAATTAGTGATGGGGGCTCACATTTTTGTAATACACAATTTAAATTACTTTTAAAAAAATATGGTGTAACACATAAAATGGCCCTAGCATATCACCCGCAAACCAATGGATTAGCCGAAGTCTCCAATAGAGAGATTAAGTCCATATTAGAAAAGACAGTGAGTACAACCAGGAAGGATTGGGCATTCAAATTAAATGACGCGTTATGGGCCTATAGGCTTGCTTACAAAACGCCCATAGGTGTGACTCCCTTTAGGATGGTGTATGGAAAGGGCTGTCATTTACCAGTAGAATTGGAACATAGAGCTTTTTGGGCGATCAAGAGACTTAACTTTGACTTTCAAGAAGCAGGTAAAAGAAGGCTTCTGCACTTGAATGAGTTAGAAGAGCTTAGATTTAATGCTTACGAGAACACGAAGCTTTATAAAGATCGGATTAAAAATGGCATGATTTGAGACTGCAGAAGAGAGAATTTAGAAGCGGACAACTTGTGCTTTTGTATAATTCACGCCTTCGTTTATTTCCAGGAAAGCTGAAATCGAGATGGTCTGGACCATTCCGAGTTGTTGAGGTATTCCCACATGGTGTAGTAACAATATGTAACGAGAAGGACGGATCAACTTTCAAGGTGAATGGACAGCGACTAAAAATTTATTATGAGGGTGGTGACCAGCGCGATGCGATAGTCATAAAATTTCATTAACGAGTACTAGGAGAGCCGTCTTGCCGAGACGATTAACTTAGGCGCTAGGTGGGAGGCAACCCATCGCTGTATGTTTGAATTTAGTAGTTTTTCTTCAAGTTTTCTTTGGTTTTCATTAGGAAAGTAGTGGTGGAGGAATGAATTCAATTACTGATGGAAAAATTGGTAGGAGCAGTGGTGGTAGTTGCAGCGCTGAAAATTTTAATTTGACGCAACGTCCAGATTTCTGTCCCGAGAGTTTAAACTGCACGGGTGTTGCAACAACAGCAAAAATAAATGGTTGCAACACCTTTCTTTCTGGTTGGGCTGGAGAGTGTAAACCGCGCGGGTGTTGCAACAACAGCAAAAATAAATGGTTGCAACACCTTTCTTTCTGGTTGGGCTGGAGAGTGTAAACCGTGCGGGTGTTGCAACAACAGCAAAAATAAATGGTTGCAACACCTTAGTTTCGGCCAGTACCGAGGAATAGGCGGTCAATCCGGCGCTGAACTGGCTAGAAGGATCCATTCAGAGTGCGCCACGTGGCCCCGGTTCACTTGAACCGGGCTTCTTCTTCTTTGGACACGCTCATCTATATAAAAAAACAAGGGAGGAGGGAAATCGAAACGACGCCAAATGCCTGTTCCCTACCCTAGTTCGCGAGCACGGAGGCGTCGGCGAGTTCTGCGGGGCGTAATCGGCGGCGAACTGCTAGAAATTGATTCCCAGCGAGCCCATCCCCATTTCGCGATCTGTCGACGAGTGCAACTTTGCCGGACCCTTTTCTACCGCAGCACATCTCTAGCACGATTAGGTAATGTCCGAACACGCCTAACATTATTCTTATTTTAGTTCGCATCTCCATGCCTGCGTCTCGAATGTGTGAGGGTGAGGAGTTCCTGATCTTGCTAAACCTATAATGTAGAAATGTCATCCAAAAGAAAAGGGAAATCGATAGCGAAGAAAGCGTCACAGTTTGTTAGCGAAGTTGCCGCATATAGATTTGAGAATCTAAAGACGTTACCAGTGATTTATGAAAGGGGATTCCTGATAGAGAAGCGAGCATGGAGCCTTCCCTACGTGCTCCAAATGCATGAGTTGCACTGGGAGACGTTCTGCCATCACCGGTCGGAGGCCATTCTATCCTGGGTATACGAATTTTACGCAAACGCTAAGCAAATGGAGGATGAGGTAGTGATGGTACGAGGGAAGCTAATCAACATATCTTCCAATGTAATCAATGAGCTGTACGAAGTAGGTGCTGATGAAGAATTGGAGAGTCTGAACTATCAAATTACATCGGATGAACTGGCAGCTGCGATCGGCAATTCACCAGACCTGGAATGGTCAAAGAGGTCGACGAAGGCGCTGAAATC
Source organism: Platanthera zijinensis (assembly GCA_039513925.1). Classification (NCBI taxonomy): domain Eukaryota; kingdom Viridiplantae; phylum Streptophyta; class Magnoliopsida; order Asparagales; family Orchidaceae; genus Platanthera; species Platanthera zijinensis. Next base: position 33,648,018 of record CM077083.1, read on the forward strand.
CACATCCCTGTCCAGGGAAGCTAAGGTGTGGCTCCTTTTCATAAATGCTACCGTTATGCCTACACGACACCTGAACAACGTCACTTTGGACAGAGTAGAGCTGATATATCACATTTTGAAGGGGCATAGGATTAATGTGGGAGCGATAATCAGCAACCATTTGAAGATGAAAATCCGGGAGGACAAGGCCAAGCTGCTATGGTTCCCAATCTTGATCACGGAGCTTTGTAGGCAGGCAGGGGTAGCCTGTGGTGCTGAGGATTTGCTAACCCAAGTGCGGAGGCCGATAACTGGACAGGTTGTGAAGGTGAATATTAAAGTAGGGACTGAGATGGACAACGGTTTTAAGACACCTCACAAAAGAATAGGATGTCGATATTCAGCGTCATCGGTCAGAAAGCGGGAGAAAGTAGCAGTGCCATCCGGGGAAGGGGTCATGTTGCATGAAGCTATTTATAGTATTGAGTACATAAAGGTATACTTGAGATGCCAGCACTGCTACTTCAGTTCCCGACTGGATATTATGGAGAGGAAGATTGATAGTCTCTTGAAGAGAGCAAAGTTGTAGGTGGATGAAGAGCCGTTTCAATATCAGTGGCAGTTCAACGATAAGGGAGAGTTGCTAGCGGTTGATGGAAGCACTCTCGACCCAACCGAATTAGATGAAGAAGACGAGGATCAAGAGGAAGAAAGGAATCAGGAAAAGAGGTGGAGCCAGAAGGCGAGGAGGATCAAGAAATGGATGAACCCGAAGAAGACGATGAGGGGGGATCTGATTAGATCTTTTTTGATTCATTTGTTTTTGGATGACTGTACTAATGGTTGATGGATACTATTTTGTTTCTTTTATGCTCTAGATGACTTTATTTTGAACTATTTTGCTTAACTGCATGGTGACTAGTTACTCTGCACTGCTCACATGATATGATATGATCTTGCGTGTTTATTTGGACTCATTAAGTTTCTAGATATTTTGGAAAGCCTAGTTTAATTTACCTTATTACTCTGCTCCTATGTCCAAATTGATATAACATGATTTAGGCTATTGCTATAATTGACAGTTATGACATGAAAATGAAGGCGATTAAGTTATTCTGGTTCATTATTGTTGCTAATTCATGCAGTTACGAACTTTATTAGATTGCCTCCATGATTTGTTCTCTTCTGTCATAGCCAAGATAAAAGTTGGGCAGGTAAATATGGTACGGAGTACTGCAGATCATCGGAGCAAATGGGGAGCACATTAAAGAAACTCAAGAGACTCAGAGGAAATCATTTCCTTATCAGGGGAGTTTTTACTGTTTCAATTTCATTTTTATTAAATTCATGCAAAGGCTGAGTAGTATAGAAAGAATATTTTTTTTTATATAACACATTAACCTTGCTAGGGCCTAGCAAGCCCTTAAGTGTGGGGGTGTTGGCTAACATCGCCCCTGCAATTGTGGTGGTAGATAATTTGATCACTCGTAATTGTAATATTTCGTATATTAACAGTACTTAGTGATAAGTTATTCTTGAAGTTCAATGATAATTAATTGGTACGGCTAGGGAATCCTAGGAGTTCAGATTTTGAATTTGAAATTAGCAAGATTTTTTTTGATAAAGCACTCTAAGGCATTTGTTTCATGCACATCCTTTTCCAATTTTCGTTTACTTCTCTGAAAACTTTTGATGTTGATTTCTAAAATTAGGAAATGGGGTGAGCAAGAACTAAGTAATAATGTGAGTCAAGATAATGTTTTAGTAGCTAGACCATTTTGAACTTTCATGAGACTCTTTGATTGGTTTTGTATCATTTTGTTACCCACTACTGAAGGACCAAATTCCCTATATTTCACTAGTTTTATCTTAATCCACTAGCCATTTATGGGTGTTCCAATTCAGCATTTATATATAAAAAAAAAAGAGAAAAATTGTGAATTGTCATAGTGATATGCGGCCTAAGTATGTACACGCCTATCTAGAATGATCCCAACTATGACCATATGAAAAAAAAAGGAAATAATCAAAACTTTTGTCATAGTGATATGTGGCCTGGGTAGGCAATTACATACTTGGAATGATCCCAACTATTGACACAATATGTTTATATATGCAAGACTTAAGGATTGAACCTCGTAATATGGTGAAAGATTGAGATTATTAACTAGGGAATTACCGTGCTACTATTTAAGCCTATTCATGAATTGCCAACCAAGCCAAAGCTAAACCTATGCTCTCGTATGCTGCTAATTCTTGTCAAGGCTAGCGTAATGACTTGGCTTATTCTTACCCTTTTGAATTATTGAGGATGTTCAATGAAAAAGTACGGGGGAGTAAATAATCTGGAAGAAGGCGCACACACCACACAAAATTCCTTAGTATGCTTTATCTTTTATCAAGCTAATGGATTTGTGATGTTTGAACTTTTAATGATAATCAAGCTTATAAGTTGAGTAAAACGAACTTCTTGAGTATCTTGGACTAACGCATGTTAAGATAGGATTGTTCTTATTTGGGGTGTAATAATTATCAGACACCCATTAGAAATAATTATTTCTCTTTGCTCGGGACTAGCAAAGGTTTAAGTGTGGGGGTGTGATAACTTCCCAAAAGAAGTTATCTAGACTTGTTTTCTGACATATTACTCGGCATATCCGACACGAATAAACAAAAAAAGCTCTAGAAATGAAAGTAATTGTTTGATTATCTAATTCAAGGCTAATTTGATCTCTTTTCATTGTATGTTTACTAGTGGTGCAAGAGGAATAGGCTCATGGACGGAAATCTGCCAAAATATCAAAATCTAGAAAAAGGTTGCAACACCCCAAAAATGAAGGTTGCAACGTCTCCTATGCGGTTTTTAGAGTTTGAAATTCGAATTTTGCTATCTTTTCAAATATGGAAGGAGGCATCCCTTGGCATATCTCCTGGCGTTTTTAAAGGACAAAAGGAAGGAAAGAGAGAGAGAGAGAGAGAGAGTTCTGGACATAGAGAGGAGAGCTTTTGGAGGAGAAGAACCATCTTGAGCGAAAAAACCCTAGGCAAGAAGAAGAAGACCACCGGATCGTCAAGAGCAATGGATCTCCCACATCCGAGTGAATTATTTCTTGAAACTTTCGAATTTTCTACAGCATGTCTAGTAAGATCCATCTAATTTGCTTTCATCTCTCCGCCATGAACTAATTTCTTAGATCTTGTGTGTTGTGAGTACCTTACTTGTTGTGATGATTTGATTCAAGGTTTTGACTTAATGATTGTTTGATTTTCTATCTTTATTGGAATTGTGTTCTCTATTTGTGGATATTTTGAGTAAGTATTCATCTTCTAGTTAGCATGGCGAGATTCGAGAGAGGAGTTATGCTAGTCTAGGGTTGAATCCTTTATATTACGTGGCGAGATTCGAGAGAGGAGTCACGTATTTCTTTAGTCAAAATTCCATATTTTTACTGCACTGCGAGAATCGAGAGAGGAGCGGTGTAAGTGTAACATAATTTCTAATATAACTTCGAGAGAGAAAGAGATTTCCTCTTGAGTTAGCGTAGTGGATTTGTGTGCTTTTCGTTACTTTCTTTCCACCCAAGTTAGAGATAACTGGGGGAATTTGGGTGACCGGATCTCGGAAATCGAGGGATAAAGAGATCCGCTTTTAAATCCTTGCAAGATAGAAGTCAAACGACTCATGGAAGCTTTTTCTATAAAAAATCATCGCAATAGGTAAGGGAAACCAACATGCAAGATTGCTTCCCTAAAACTTGGATAACAATATTTTCTTGTCCGCGCATTTTAGTTCTTGTCTTAAGAGTACTTCTTTAAATAAAACTAGAAATTCACCTTAATTATCGTCTTGAATTTAGAGAACGGGAAGAGCTAGTAATTGTGATCACTAGGTCAATCACCTCCTCGAGGGAACGATCACTTCTCACTTTATATTACTTGATTCGGCACGTGCACTTGCGTAAATATACATCTATCTCGGGCGTATCAGGAGGTTGGGGTTTCGTCGCGGGAGGAGACCTGAGTTCGTCGTGGTAGGAGGCCGGGGTTCGCCATGAGAGGAGGAGGCCGGGGTTTGCCGTGGGAGGAGGCTCCCCGTGGGAGGAGGAGGTCGGGGTTCTCCGTAGGAGGAGGAGGCCGACATTCGTCATGGAAGGAGGAGGTCGTAGTTCGTCGTGGGAGGGGGAGGTGGTGACCTTAGTGTTTCACCGAGAGGGAGATGAGAGGTCAGAGGGGGTGCATGGAATTTTTTTGAGATAGGAAAGATGTGGGGTCCACTTTCAATGAGTATTTATTTTCTCACCTAAAAATAGGTGAGAGGAACGCACAGAAATTTTTTTCACTAATGAGCCTCAACACAATGTCAACTCCAATCTCATCGTGCTCAATGGATTGGAACTAGACTATGACACAAATTCTTTTACCCAAAATATAATACAACAAACCACTACAAACACCACACATGATATCTGTAACGCCCCAAAACTCATTAAGGAATGGTTAGCATTCTATGGCCAATTTGGTGACTGATTAGGTTCACACGGCCTGTGACACGGACGTGTCCAGGGCCGTGTCATGCCTGAGGTCGATGAAATACAGTCGACGATCCTCGGAGTCAAGCCAGGTCGGGCAGACAACCTGTAACACGGGCGTGTCAAGGGTTGTGTCTTGCTATGTGTTATGTCGGGCTATGTCGAGTGAGTTACACGGCCTGGGACACGGGCGTATCCAAAGGCGTGTCTGACAAACGTCCTGTGACACGGGCGTGTCACATGGCCATGTCTTGTTCGGGATGCGACAGTTTCAACGTCGATTGGGGCACACAGCCTATGAAACGGGCGGGTTCATGTTTGACATGGGCGTGTCCCAAGCCATGTTAGAGGTCGTGTCCTGTTCTGTGTTTACTAGATTACAGCGAGTGCGGAACACGACCTATAATACGGGCGTGTCACAAGCCATGTTCGGCCCAGGAAAGTTATTTTTAGGTGCGAATCGTGGACGTTCGTTTCCTTCAAATGGGATCCAAGGGTCCATATTGGTCCTTGCTGTTATAAGGCCGGGAATAGGGGTGAAACCCTCATTTTTCATAGGGCTTTCTCTTTCTAAAGTGTTAGAGAGAGGGGAGAGAAAGGAAGAAGGAGAAGGAGAAATGCGGCCGTCGGTGGAGCTTCAAAGCCCCAAATCGCGAGCCGAGTCCAGATCCGTAGTGGCGAGACCGTTGCGATGCTTTTCATCCGTCTAGTTTCCTCTCTTCTTCATGGCGCCAAAGCGAACCGCAAGGGTAACGATTCTCTTCTTGGACATGTGAAGTCCTCATCCTTTTTGCATAGGAAACTCCCTCCCGCGAGTGAGCAGTGAGTGCGAGGTATTCCTTCGGGTGGACATGAATAGTAACCGTTGTTTTGCATATAGAGTCCAGAATCAAAGTACGGACATAGGCATGGTGTGTGAAGCCTACTCGGACAAGTTGGTCTGGATCGGCGATGTTTCATTATGCTGGTATTGCCGAAGAAGACTCTGTGCCGCTTATTTTTGGGTTTCTACGTGGTAGATTGCAGCAGGGAATCTTGAGGATTAACTCCAAGGTGCACCCAGAAATCTGGGCAGAAGCGAAGTTCTTCCGTTTTGGTGGCCTGAGAGCCAACCTTGTGCATAATCGGGTTATGTACTTTTGTATGATCGATAAATCGGGATTCAGGGAAGCTTAACTCGTGTCGATAACTTGAATTGTTGTGGAGATGTGAGCAACGGGTTGAGTGGAACCGTACCCGCTCTATATGGTTCGATTTTAGAGGCCTACCGATGGCATAGAGGGAGGTTCTTAGGCTTCGGATGAAAAAGACTGTTATCTCATGTTATTGCCGTCCTAGGGGCGGTGGTGGACCGAGCTCACCAAGAATGTGCCCTGAGTGCACGGGGTATGTGGCTGTGTGTGCCTACGTCTGTGGTATAGTATTATTTCATAATATTGTTTGGCTATGCTACTAAAATGCAGGGAAGGAGCACCGCCACCCCAAATCCGGGGTGGGGTCGTTATAATTTGGTCAGCTTTAGCTGACCGTTGCTTTTGTTTGCTACCGCTGTGGTGGAATGTTGATTGCAGGTACTGCGGAGCCTAGTGGTAAGTAGCGGGCTGAAGCCCTTGTTACTGAGCCGGACCTTGAAGGTCAATGCGAATGTTTACTTTTATACTCATGTGTGACCGGCATGCGTGCCGATGTTTAGAAGACACTTATTGTTTAAAGTAAACTCTTGTAAGGCCATAAGGCCAAGTACTTTGTGTATTTGTACGCTCATTCCTACTTTGGGTTTTTAGTGAACATTCATGTTGTGTCTTGAGTTCTTTTCTTTGCAACATTTAAAATGCTTCCGCTAGAATGTGCTCTGTGTAGGACGTGTGTTATTGGAAGAATGGTTTCATTTAGTAACCCTTCGGTCTGTCTGTGGCATATGGCGTCGGCCCCGGCCGGACCTACTGCTATATGTTCTGCGGCGGTAGGGGTGTTATAAATTGGTATCAGACTACCGGTTTCGGTCTTGCTTATTGGAATTCATGGGCGAATTCTTTTAAGGGGTGGTGAGCACATGTATGTGCGTCATCGTTATAATATAAAAAGAACCCATGAATGTCTACTTAGGAATGAAAATACACATATTTGAGGAACTTGCGTGTTCTTATAATTGCTTTTTGCAATTTTGTTCGGTCACTTAATGGTGTTTTGTACGTCTATAGGTGACCAGGAGTGGTGCAGGGCCTTCAGAACACTCGCATTCTGAGGCAAGTAGCGCACCAAATGATGTGCCTACAACCCCTCCTTCGGTAGAAACTATAAGATTGGTGGCTGAAGCGGTGTTTGCAATGATAAATGCCCAGCCAGCAAGGCAGGTGCAACACCCAGCCCCTGTGGTGGAGCAAGAACCGCTTCAAGCGGCAGAACCTAGAAGGGTTGAACAAGTGGTTGTGGAGCTGTTGATACCGAGAAGAGCGACCGAAAAACAGCTCAAACATGTTATGGGCTTTAATCCTCCGGTGTTCTCAGGGATTGGAACCCCATCCCAAGCTGAGGATTGGATCTTTCGATTAAAGATAGTCTTGATAGCTACGGAAACGGAGGAGTGGCAGAAGACCACCATAGCCACTTTCCTGTTGGATGGAGAGGCAAGGTTGTGGTGGGAAGGTTTAGAGCTACATCACTTGGGTGGAAGGCAACTCACGGACGTCTCAATAGAGAAATTTTTGAGACTATTCTTGGCAAGGTACCTTCCCTCGGCTCAAAGGATCGCTATGGAGAATGAGTTCCAAAGACTGGTGCAGGGAGATGTAGCATGGATGAGTACCTCCACGAGTTCACACGGTTGGGTCATTATGCTAGCTCCATTATGGTTGATGAGGAGCGTAAGACCAACCGGTTCTATGAAGTTTTGCGTGATGACCTAAGGCTAATACTCTCGGGGCCTATGACGCAGGGCTTCCTAACCCTGGTCAATACGGCTCGGTCATTGGAGAAGGATCTGAAGAATGTGCAAGCGAAGAAAGACTCTAGTGCAAAGAGGACGGAGTTCAAAATGGCAAACTCCTCAAAATTTGTGTTTCGTAAGTGGAATAAGAAGGCTAGGACTTCTGGTCCAACCCCTTTTTCTGGTGCATCTAGGGCGACTATAGGACGAACCCCGGGCACATGTTATAATTGTTGGAAGTCGAGACACTTTGCCCGCGATTGCTGGAGCGGACGTTGAAAGTCCGAGAAGAAACCTGGAGCAACCTATGAGGAGAAGGGCAAGGCGGTGGAGTCAACCGCATCACACTATGCTCCAGCCCAACCTAGAGTTTTCAACCTTGTCCAGCAGGAGGACATAAAGCAAGCTGACGTTGTGACAGGTATGGTTTTATTTATAGCAGTTTAGCTTTAAATACTTGTTAACTTGCACATGTTAGCTTATTACTGCTTGTGCTAGGCTTTGTTTTATTTTTTGATAATCCGGCGAGAGCACTGTTCGATACGGGAGCTTCACACTCCTTTTTATCCGAAGGATTTGTATCGCGCATCGGAGTACCTTCTTCGATGGCCAAGGACAAATTGGATGTGTTGTTGCCTAATGGGTGCTCAATGCGTGCGGATAGATTTTGTTGCGTAAAGATACAGATTGAGAGTCAAGAGTTCGACTTGCAAGTGTCGTTACTGCCGTTAGTGGAGTTCGACGTGATATTTGGTATGGACTGGCTCTCGGAGTAGCAGACATACATTGATTGCAACCGCAAGGAGGTCAAATTGGGGACTGGTCGTGAGACGACATTTGCAGGCTTGAAAGGGTCGAGCAAGACTTTGATGTCTGCTCTTAAGGTTGTTAAGGCAGTTCGTGCTGGTGCAGAGCTGTTCTTCACACTAGTGGAGGCTTCAAAGCCTAAGCCTAGTTTGGACAGTATCCCGGTTGTATCCGAGTATCCTGATGTGTTCCCTGACAATCGCCCTGGAGCCCCACCTCAGCGAGATATCGACTTCTCTATTGAGCTAGTGTCAGGTGCCAAACCTGTGTCACACTCTCCGTATCGGTTAACACCTAAGGAGATGGCGGAACTGAAAGTTCAACTTCAAGAGTTGTTAGAACAGGGTTATGTGCATCCAAGTTCGTCGCCTTGGAGCGCATCGGTCCTCTTTGTTAAGAAGAAGAACAGAAGCTTGCAACTCTCTATTGATTACAGAGAGCTGAATAAGTTAACGAAGAAGAATAAGTATCCGATCACAAGGATTGATGATCTGTTCGATCAGTTAGTTAGGTCATCGGTGTACTCGAAATTGGATCTTAAGTCCGGATATTATCAGTTGAGGATAAGAGAAAGTGACATCCCCAAGACAGCTTTCAGCACGCAGTATAGGCATTATGAGTTCACTGTCATGCTATTTGGGCTGACTAATGCGCCATCCGCGTTTATGGATCTGATGAACAGAATGTTCAGAGAGTACCTGGACCACTTTGTGATAGTCTTTATCGACAATATATTGGTGTACTCGCAGTGCGAGGAGGATCATTTCATGCATCTGTATTTGGTGTTGGAGACGTTGAGGAGGAATCAGCTATATGCCAAATTCTCCAAATGCGAGTTTTGGTTGTCCTCAGTAGATTTCTTTGGTCATATAGTTAGTGGATAGGGAATTGTAATGGATCCGACTAAGATAGTTGCTATACGAGAGTGGCTTGTGTTGTCTACGGTAGCGGAAGTCCGGAGTTTTTTGGGACTTGCCGGCTACTACAGGCGCTTCGTAGAGAACTTCTCGCGGATAGCATTACCCCTCATGACATTGACGAGGAAATATCAGAAGTTTGTTTGGACGCCTGAGTGCGCACAAGCTTTCGAAGAACTAAAAAGTCGGTTGACCACGACGCCTATTCTTTGTTCGTCGAGTTGGACCGAAGGATTTGAGATCTACAGTGATGCTTCGGGCAGTGGTTTTGGTTGCGTTCTACTGCAGTATGGGAATGTAATAGCTTATGGCTCACGTCAGCTGAAGGTACACGAGAGGAATTATCCGGTCCATGAATTTGAGTTAGCGGCCGTGATATTTTCCCTGAAGCTATAAAGGCACTACCTGTATGTTGTGAAAGTCGATATCTATACCGACCACAAGATCCTGAAGTACTTGTTGGATCAAAAGGACCTAAACATGCGGCAGCGGAGGTGGATGGAGTTCCTTGGTGACTACACCTTCAAGATACACTATGTGCTTGGGAAAGGCAATATGGTTGCTAATGCGTTGAGTCGCGGGGCTCCCACGCAGGCCAAATGGTTGTCGATACCTGATGAGCGTTTGATTCGTGATTTGGAGGCATTTGAGATCTCTTGTGTTGATAAACAGACTAGTGCCGAAGCATAATTGAACTGGACAGTGGTGCAGTTTTACCTTGCTGATAGGATTCGGCAAGCTCTAGATGGGGATAACAACATGAAGCAGTTTATGGATGAGGCTTTGGATGAGTCAAATTCCAAATATAATGTTAAGGATGAACTGTTATGGAAGTACAGTTGTCTGCGCGTCCCAAGTGTGGGTAAACTACAGAAGTAATTGATGTACGAGGCTCATCATACATAGTACTAGATTCACCCGGGGAGCACAAAGATGTATAGAGATATGAAAAAGGTATTCTGGTGGCCAGAACTTAAGAAGGACGTGGCACTTTATGTGGCGAAGTGTCAAACGTGCGCCTTGGTGAAGGCGGAGTGCCAGAAGCCCGGAGGTTTCTTGAAGTCCTTACCTATCCCGGAGTGGAAATTCGACGATATTTCAATGGATTTTTTGCATGGGTTGCCAAGGTCACAGAAGGGAAACGACGCCATCTGGGTGATCGTAGATAGATTGACGAAAGGGTCGCACTTCATTCCGAGGAAGGATGATTCGATGGATAAGCTAGCAAAACTCTATGTAGATAACATTGTTCGACTGTACGGTGTGCCCCACAGCATCGTGAGTGACCGAGATGGGCGCTTCACGTCCAATGACTGGAGGTTGGTACAACAAATGTTTGGAACCAAGCTGAGTTTCAGCACGGCCTTTCATCCGCAGATGGATGGTCAGACTGAGAGGGTCAGCAAGACGATGGAGGGCATGCTTCGTATAGTACCCCCCCCCCAACCTTTGCCCGGGTCGGGTCGGAGGGGTACTACTGGTCCAAGACGTCCACCCAGTGCTCCTTAGGGGAAACGATCCACCCTATCTAAGCACTAGTTGGCCGACTTGCTCGTCTTGAATCACAACATTCACAACCCATCAGAGTATAGCGGAAGCATTAACAGGAAACCACTGCAGATATATATATCATATCATATAATAATGTAGGGGTTCTAGGGACGAAGCCTAAGTATTTATATAAGCTTGTGGGTGTTGGGTCTTGTTTCCACAATGACCTTAATTTGAAGAAGTCCTCCTAAGACTAAGGTGAATTGCAGTTGTATTTGATGCCTTGTTTAAGTTGTGTTTACAGGACTATATTGCCAAGTGTAGACCAATGTCAGTCTACAATGGGTCACCTAACACAGGACCATACAATGTAATCTCTCATTGTGTGATTCATGGTGTTGACTCATGTGTAGCCTCTCTATTGGGATGCACTTCATTTCACAAGCACATGGACAAATGGAACCTTGAAGTGTTGCTGATCTTTAGTAGGAGAAATGAGTTCTTAAGGAAAAAAATTTTCTAAGTCTACATACTCGAGTAGATAGCTTCATATACTCGAGTAAGTAACTTAGTACTCGAGTAATCCAAAGGACATACTCGAGTCTTCAGATTCTTCCTTATACTCGAGTAGGTTAGTACATACTCGAGTAGGCACTATGAAACTCGAGTAGCTCATGTATATACTCGAGTAGTCCAGCCAAGTACTCGAGTATATCCTTTACACTAGTATGTTAGTTTGCAAACTCGAGTAGACCAAAGTCAGTACTCGAGTAGCTCATGTATATACTCGAGTAGTTTAGTTTTTATACTCGAGTAGCTCATGTATATACTCGAGTAGTTTAGTTTTTATACTCGAGTAGCTCATGTATATACTCGAGTAGTTTAGTTTCTATACTCGAGCAGCTCATGTATATACTCGAGTAGTCCAGCCAAGTACTCGAGTATATCCTTTCTTCCAGCTCAGAATTATTTTCTAACTACTGGACTCGAGTATGTCCTCATGTACTCGAGTAGTTACTTCACTTACTCGAGTAGCTATTCTGTGTATATCTGTGTTTTTCCAGAATATTTTCCAAGTCCAGAGTTTACGAGATTTTCAAATACTCTAATATGACTGGTCCACTTGTACGTGATTAAGAGTGGATTTGACCGTTACAGAGACCTTATAAATAGGTCTTGTCAAACGTCAAACCCTAAGAAGTATTCTGAATCCGATTTCTATCGTCCACATCGGGAAGCCGACAAGATCACGCCGACAAAAGCGTTGTTCATCTTCTTCGTCGCCCGTCTTCTCCGATCCAGAGATTCAGACAAGAATTTTCAGAAGATCAAGCGATTCTCAATCGACAGATCCAGTACTTGATCTCGCTGATTCTAGTTCTCCAGATCGAAGAGATTTCGTCTCTGTCTTCCTCGACTTATTTTTGCCGATCCCTAAAAGCTGAAGAAGGAAGAAAGGGTTGAAGATCCAGATCTGAATATTTCTGGTTGTATTTCTGTATACACCTTTTATTCTTGTAGGATTCTTGACTCCGAGTTCTGTAGGAGTTTTTCTCTGAGTTTATAGGAAGGTTTTCTTCCGAGTGTAGATCCGTTTGGATCGAGATTTGTAGGAACGTTGTTCCGAGTTGTAAGATCGTTTTGATCCGAGATAGTGGGGTAGCCAAGTCTAGTGATTTACTAGATTGGTGAGGTGAGAGTGGATGTACCCAAGGTTGGGGAACCACTATAAATCCTGTGTACTCTGTGGCTTGCTTGGTTACTTTCTGCGCATCGATCTTACATTTTTTTTATTCCGCAAAATTACGCAGACCTCACCTATTCACCCCCCCTCTAGGTGATTTAGGTTGACAACTTAGTTCTCTCAATTGGTATCAGAGGGAGGTTGGTTGTTAAAATATTAACCCCTTGATCTAATCCTTACCAAGTTGTCTCAAGAGAAGTATCAAGCATGAGTAAGACCAAGGATTTTTCTAAGCTCCCAGTGTGCAATAAGGCAAACTTTCCCATGTGGAAAGAGAGAATAAAGCTTTTCATGGAAGCTGTTGACCCCCGCATATTCATGATAGTGGAGGAAGGTCCTTATATCCCTATGATTGCCTCCACTAGTGATCCTACAAAGGAGGTGCCAAAGAAGTTAATGGATTTGGATAAGGACGAGATTGCACTTGTCTCTCTGGACAAGAAAGCTAAAAATATTATAGCAAATGCAGTCGATGACTTGATGCTGCAAAATCTGATTCATTGCCAGTCTGCCAAGGAGATGTGGCAATCCCTGGTGACTCTGATGGAAGGCACTGAAGAAGTTAGGGATGATCGGAGATCCCTTCTAAATCAGAAGTATGAAGCCTTCAGGCAAGGTCACAAGGAAGCCATAGCTGACACCTTTGAGAACTTTTTCAAAATAGTCAACGGCCTAAGAGTTTATGGCCGAGTCTTCACCAACGGGGAACTAAATGACAAATTCTTAAGATCCTTGACCAAGGAATGGGATAATAAGGTTTGCGCCATTCGGGAGTTCGGAAGGTTAGCCGAGACGGACCCGCAGAATCTATTCGGAAAGCTTATGTCTTACGAGCTTCAAATCAACTCAAGAAAAGCTGAAGAAGAGATGAGCAGGTCTGCATCCAATAATAAGCCGGTTGTACTAAGGGCAGACAGCTCATGAAAGGCCAAATCTACTTCTCCTACTTCCACTCAAGGAGACTATGAAGAAGAAGACTCTGAGCCAAGCACCTCAGGCTCAGATTTATCCGATAAAGAATTTCATCTTCTCTCCCGACAATTCAAGAAGTTTCTTAGCAATAAGAAACAAATGAGAGAAAATGATTCCTCGACCAGAAGATCATGTCTTGATGGTGATCGTCACAACAGCCATGGCAGGTATAAATCTAAACCGAACAAACATGTTTCATCTAACGTTGTTTGCTATTATTGTAGTAAGCCAGGGCATATAAGCACTGAGTGCCCTTTGAAGAAGAAAGAAGGAAGAGGCATAGAAAAGAAGTCCCGTCAAGGGAAAAGGAAGAAAGAAAGAAGCTTCATTGCCAAAAAGTCAAAAACCCTCAGTGACTCTGACTCGTCTGAGTCAAGTGAGGATGAAGAAGCTTACTTCGGGCTCATGGCTCACTCTGATGATGAACAAGTCCCCCAGTTCACTGGGGAGGTAAAATCTCACACTCCTCTCTCTGAATCTGATGATGATAATGAGCAAGAGGGCTATTCCTCTGAAGATGAATCTGAACTCATGGGACAGTATAAGTAGTTACTCACGACTTACGAAAAATGTCGCAGAGTCGTGAAAACTCAAGCTAAAGAAATAAAATCTCTACAGGCTAGTGAGAGCAGCTTGAGGGAAGAAGTCACCAAGACTAATTCTCTTCAAGAGAACTTCAATGTTGCTATGGAAGAATACAATCAAGCTCTCAAGCACCTCGACCTTAAAGATGAAATCATCAAAGAATTGGAACAACAACTCGAGGCTGAGAAGAAACTTGCTGAGAGTTTCTCCAAGCCTAAGACAGTTCTTCCACTCGTTGCTGAGTTCTCAGCTAAGGCCAAGGGTGCTGGTATAGGCCACATTGGTGCTTCTAGTAAATCTTCTAGGAGAAACAAGGCCAAGAGAAAGAATAAGGCTGCCCAGAAGGCTCTAGCTGAAGAAAAGGGGAAAGCTCCCTTGGAACCGGTATTGTTCAAGAAAGTTATCTTTCCTACGAACGAACTTGACTATGAGTCCACCTATGGACACTTCTCTAGGCCGATCCCCGAGAAGCCTAAGTCAAGATACCAAGGTTGGACTCATCCTCGTAACTTTGGCGAGAGTGTCTTTAAGGCACCTTATGAAGAGATTCAACTTCAGAACTATGGACCATATGCTCATGGTCATAATATCAAGAAGACACCAAAAGTAAAACCTATTATGGAAAAGCCTATGAAGGAGAAGACTTCATGTAGCTGCCACCATCATGAAGCTTCCTCCTCCAAGAGTGAAGTTCCTGCTAGACCATCACTTCAGAAAATCAAGCAGGAATACACCAGGCAAAGATACAACAGGTTCGACTGTTGGTGCTGTGGCAGAATTGGTCATTTTGCCATCGATTGTTGGTTCAATCCTAGAAATGCTACAACCCCTCAAGTTAGCAACGTGAGAATGACCACTCATGAGGCTAATGCTCGTAGGGGGAGAATACTAACAAGAGACCTAGGACCCAATCTTGTTTGGGCTCCTAAGGGATTCTAATCTTGTGGATGCAGGTATGTCCATTGGCCAACAAAATTCTTATCTGGCAATTGGACAAGAGGAAGTTCCAGGAAAATTCTTGGAACTAGAAGATTTAGGTTCCACTGATGGAAAACTTGATGGTTTAGCAGTTAAAGAAGAATTTCCTTATGCATTGGTTAAGGGGGAGTTTCTAACTGATCACCCTATCCAAAAGAACCTCAGAGGTGTTTGAGCTTTCAGTAAGGATGGAGACATGATTGACGTCCCCTGCCATGTCCCCTATTTAAAGAGGTCAGAAAGGGGGAGAGCAAAAGGAAATGGAATTGCAAATCCAAATAAAGATTTCAGGATAGGAAGGGGGATAAATGCAAAGCAATTCTAGTTAAGAAATGTAAGTCAATGCAGCAATTCTAGTTAAGAAATGTAAGTCAATGCATCCTCTTTCACGTTAATATTGTTTTAATATCTCTAGCAATTCAACTTAGTAGATGGAGTTCTGACTTCTTCAAATAGGGGGAGATTGTTGGGTCTTGTTTCCATAATGACCTTAATTTGAAGAAGTCCTCCTAAGACTAAGGTGAATTGCAGTTGTATTTGATGCCTTGTTTAAGTTGTGTTTACAGGACTATATTGCCAAGTGTAGACCAATGTCAGTCTACAATGGGTCACTTAACACAGAACCATACAATGTAATCCCTCATTATGTGATCCATGGTGTTGACTCATGTGTAGCCTCTCTATTAGGATGCACTTCATTTCACAAGCACATGGACAAATGGAACCTTGAAGTGTTGCTGATCTTTAGTAGGAGAAATGAGTTCTCAAGGAAGAAATTTTTCTAAGTCTACATACTCGAGTAGATAGCTTCATATACTCGAGTAAGTAACTTAGTACTCGAGTAATCCAAAGGACATACTCGAGTCTTCAGATTCTTCCTTATACTCGAGTAGGTTAGTACATACTCGAGTAGGCACTATGATACTCGAGTAGCTCATGTATATACTCGAGTAGTCTAGCCAAGTACTCGAGTATATCCTTTACACGAGTATGTTAGTTTGCAGACTCGAGTAGACCAAAGTCAGTACTCGAATAGCTCATGTATATACTCGAGTAGTTTAGTTTTTATACTCGAGTAGCTCATGTATATACTCGAGTAGTTTAGTTTTTATACTCGAGTAGCTCATGTATATACTCGAGTAGTTTAGTTTCTATACTCGAGCAGCTCATGTATATACTCGAGTAGTCCAGCCAAGTACTCGAGTATATCCTTTCTTCCAGCTCAGAATTATTTTCTAACTACTGGACTCGAGTATGTCCTCATGTACTCGAGTAGTTACTTCACTTACTCGAGTAGCTATTCTGTCACTCGTGTATATCTGTGTTTTTCTAGAATATTTTCCAAGTCCAGAGTTTACGAGATTTTCAAATACTCTAATATGACTGGTCCACGTGTACGTGATTAAGAGTGGATTTGACCGTTACAGAGACCTTATAAATAGGTCTTGTCAAACGTCAAACCCTAAGAAGTATTCTGAATCCGATTTCTATCGTCCACATCGGGAAGCCGACAAGATCACGCCGACAAAAGCGTTGTTCATCTTCTTCATCGCCGGTCTTCTCCGATCTAGAGATTCAGACAAGAAGTTTCAGAAGATCAAGCGATTCTCAATCGACAGATCCAGTACTTGATCTCGCTGATTCTAGTTCTCCAGATCGAAGAGATTTCGTCTCTGTCTTCCTCGACTTATTTCTGCCGATCCCTAAAAGCTGAAGAAGGAAGAAAGGGTTGAAGATTCAGATCTGAATATTTCTGGTTGTATTTCTGTATACACCTTTTATTCTTGTAGGAGTCTTGACTCCGAGTTCTGTATGAGTTTTTCTCCGAGTTTGTAGGAAGGTTTTCTTCCGAGTGTAAATCTGTTTGGATCGAGATTTGTAGGAACGTTGTTCCGAGTTGTAGGATCGTTTTGATCCGAGATAGTGGGGTAGCCAAGTCTAGTGATTTACTAGATTGGTGAGGTGAGAGTGGATGTACCCAAGGTTGGGGAACCACTATAAATCCTGTGTACTCTGTGGCTTGCTTGGTTACTTTCTGCGCATCGATCTTACAATTTTTTTATTCCGCAAAATTACGCAGACCTCACCTATTCACCCCCCTCTAGGTGATTTAGGTTGACAACTTAGTTCTCTCAGTGGGCTTTACAAGTACTACATATAATCCTCACACTCTCTCTCCCTAAGCTGATCGGCGGTACTCACGTCTCTAAACTCTGAGGACGTCAGGGGTGCATTTGCTCGAGTAGTCCTATCCGCTGGCGTAATATCCTGTGGCGGCGGGTCACTACGATGCTTCATTTCCTATGAATGGTTATTTAGATAACTGTTAGTCACAGAACTAAGTAAAAACAAATCTCCCCCCCGGATCCATATCCTGGGGACGAGCACACACCCACCCAACAGAAGAAAATAGCCGAAGTAAGAGAGGGTTAACACATCATTTCATATATGTATAGCTAGGAGCAACTATAAAAGAGTGCAGGATAGTATAATTGGGAAAAACAGCAGCAATATAAATCAGATATAACAAGGCTCGACTAGCATATTAGCACATCAGGTTTTCATATCCTGTATCCTATCGCAGGCATTCACAGTCGCGCACACAAACCGTATGCCGACATAGTTTGGACCGCTTCTGTTCTAGCAGGGTAGCGAGCCCCGCGGGCCTCACCGATGTGTCCGTCGGTGATAGTTGTCAGTCCTGCCACTTCTGGGGGTGGTCGTACCGCACAACACCAGGCCCTAACATACAACCTTATGTACTCTTGGATGTGAGAGACATCCGGCGAATCGTTTTGGCCGACCAGCGGAGGAAACCCGACGGGGAATAATATAACGGTCGGTCACCCGTAGTACCCATCTCCCTGTCGCCTTGAGTCGTCGACCTTCCCGCACCGGTACGAACGGTCTGCGGGAGGGACTGACCCGCCACTATTTCACCGCAAGCAATTTACAAACAATCAAACAAATGTAAAACATAATACACACCGGGTATACGTCGGTCTGCCCTACTAGATTTAAACTTCGTGCGGCGACACTTAGCTCTACTTTCGACAAGGAGCGTGGGAGCGCATTATTTAGGACTAGACCTAGAGGAATACCTCAACTCCGGTTAGCCCCAACTAAGGCTCAACCTTAACAATGACTGCTCTCCAGAGTAGGACACAAGATTATAATAGTAAATTACAATGAGGACAAGTGCGGTGTTTATGCTGCTTATTTAAAGTGCTGGAATGAAACGTGACCAGTACGAAACTGGAGTAGTACTGAATTAAAAGTACTTGAACAGTACGAGACTGGAGTAGAGCTGAATTAAAAGTTCTTTGACCAGTACGAGACTGGAGTAAGGCTGAATTAAAAGTACTTGACCAGTACGAGACTGGAGTAGAGCTGAGTTAAAAGTACTTGACCAGTACAAGACTGGAGTAGAGCTGAATTGAAAGTACTTGACCAGTACGAGACTGGAGTAGAGCTGAATTAAAAGTACTTGACCAGTATGAGACTGGAGTAGAGCTGAATTGAAAGTACTTGATCAGTACAAGACTGGAGTAGAGCTGAATTAAAAGTACTTGACCAATACGAGATTGGAGTAGAGCTGAATTAAAAGTACTTGACCAGTACGAGACTGGAGTAGAACTGAATTGAAAGTACTTGACTAGTACGAGACTGGAGTAAAATATAAATAAAAGATTAGTAGTCCAATCACTCCAGTTAGGAGGCTTAAGTCTCATCTCCGTTCTTAGGAGGTTCCCTTGAGTTTCGCCCATTATTAAGGTCCGATTGAAATCTGGTTGTGCCTTTTAATCACGGCTTAATTGGATTAGAGCTTGTTAGGTGTTACACCTTTATTATTCGTCGAGAATAATTCCTAACTCATCACTCGTACTCGCACCTTCCGAGCGTTTCCAAATTACCCGAGGGTCGAGGCGTTCGATGGTTTCACGAAATCTCAGAATACTCGGAGTTTGGTCACTTGCCTCGGCCACTCTCGTCGATAAAGTGATTTGAGTTCATTATTTAAATTATAAGGAGTCACATGCTCCAATTTTTATTTTCGAAGAAAATACGAGCGTAATAATTATCGAGCGGGACCCCAGGCTTCTATAATTTGGGAAAAATATCAAAATTTATCACCATGATCTCAAATTTTGATACAACCTTTAAAATGACCTAGAAATAGCCTAATAATTTTTTTATAATTTTCCCAAGTATTTTGGGCTTTTAATTTGGCTAAACAAATTTTATTTTGGCTTTTAAAAATACTAAATCAATTCCAAAAATTCTAAAACTTTTTTTGGAAGAACCTCTCATCATGGGAAACATTTTTCATGTCGATCACTTTTCCCCTAGGGGCCTAGGTTTGGCCCAGAAATTTCCACCAATTTCTATTAATTAAGTGGAATGCAATTAGCAGATCAAAGGAAGATCCTGCGGCTGAGATTGAGCCGCACCGCGCAATAGGCCAGCGATTCCCCACAGCGGATCGACCACGGATCCGTTGTGAGTGGCACAGAAGAGGAGGTGGGGGCGGGGATTAAGGAAATCCCAGCCGCCCGATCTTTATAACCAGATCGGGCGGCTGCTGCTCCTCGCCGACGGTACGGAGGATGAGCGGCCTCTGCCACCGCCGGTAGGCCGCCACAGGATGCCGTCACCAGCCCCGATCAACTCGTCGGGGGCCAGCGACTCTCTAGGCGGTGGTCCGGCGGCCTGCCGCCGCCGGTCGCCGCCGGAAAAGTCCATCCCGAGAGCTTGGGGTGCCGGTGTCTTTGCTCCCGGCGCCACCGCGCCACCCCCGCTCCTCGGGTGGTTGGTCGTCTACCGCACCACCCCAGGCCGACACGCCGAGGGTCGGTATACTCGCTGGCGGTGGCCCGGCGGCTTTATGCCGCCGGCCACCGCCGCCGCCAGTTTTAAATAGAGCCTTTCTCTGTTTTGCGGGTGCCGCCGGAGCTGCGTTTTCCGGTGGCACTGCCGCTCCCCACCGCTAGGGGTCGCTGGCCCTAGTGGTCTAGCACTGCCCCAGCGCCACCACCGGCGCTGGGGGAGGGCTTTCCTCCTTGGGCACCACCCGTCCAGAATGGGGAAGGGGGAGGGAGAAAGTTTGCACCTGGGTTTGGTGGGCTCGGGAGGGGCCGGCCTGGTCGGCCATGCCAAATGTGGCGGTGGTGGAGGGGAGGTTTGCCTTTTCCGGCCACCTGAGCTCCGGCAGCGCCTTGGCAGTGGTGGTGGTGGGGGGGGGGGGTTGCTCTGTGAGCTGTGAGGAGAATAACAGGGAGGGGGGTTTATAGGCTGAAGGGGGAGGGTTTCTCCTCCCCTCTATGATGTGGAGTTAATCCCTCCTTAGGGAGGGATTAATCCCCACCCTCCAGCTATCCAAGGACAGCTGGAGGCTCAAACTCATTTCCCCATGTGGGAAATGAGGTTAGCCCCTCATGGGCTTGGGCTTTTGTAGGCGGGGGAGGGGAAAGGGAGAGAAGGAGGGGTAGTGGTGGGCCTCCACTTTCCCTAGGGTGGGCTTGCTGGTTGGGGGCCCAAAGGAGAGTGAGGGGCAAGGCCCTAAGTGGTCATGAAGAGGGGGGTGAGCTCCTTTTTAGGAAAATGTTCCAAAAAATGGAAAAAGAATGTTTTGACCAAAGTCAACCCCGGGGGTGGTCAACCCATGGGGTCAAAGTCAAAATATGTCCAAGTCATCGGGGTTGGGTCAAAGTACGGATGTCGTGTCACAATTTGTGTGCGCACGCTTTTTGGTGCACGACTATGCTTGATTTGACCACGAGTTGACCAATTGTCATCGAAATTGACCGGAATGACTTCTGTTGACATCGTATTGACCACACAAGTCCGATATCACTGACTGGGGTTAAATCAGAGTCCGTTTGGCGAAAGTCCGAAATTTGTGCGTCGTAGCGCGCTAAAACGGTCAAAATGTCTAAATCTGTCGTTAGATTTCGGATTGTGACGCGACGGGTTCCGATGCACCCGTCTAGGTTATATGTGGTCACACGAATCGACGGAACTCAATTCGGAGTTCTCTAGCTCGATATCCAAAATCTTGCTCTAGTTCGTTTTACGAGGAATGATCCCATCCACTATATGACCTCGAGGTTCAACTGAAAGAGTTCTGATGCACTCGTGGTGACTATACGAGGCCACAGTAACTGACAGAACTCAATTCAGAGTTCTCTAGCTCTATTTCCTACCTAGGGTTACCTCCCACCGGGTCATGGGTAGGGTCTGGGCACTTTTATTGGGCCCACTAGGGCTCTGGTGGCCCAATAAAAGTCGGGATGTTACAATTCGTATGTGCGTCTTTGATTTCGAAAAGCGGTGGGAAGATCACCTGTACATCGCGGAGTTTGCTTATAACAATAGCTATCAAACGAGTATTCAAATGGCGCCCTTCGAGACCTTTTACGGTAGAAAATGTCGTACGTCATTGTCTTGGTTGGTGATGGGTGAGTCGAAGCTGTACAAACGGCAAGAAGTGGAAGACACCACTTCGTTGGTACAAACAATACGAGAACGATTGCTGATCGCTCAGGACAGGCAGACCAAATATTATAATGCATAGCATAGGAACGTTGAGTTCGCTGTTGGCGACTGGGTATATTTGAAGATTAAGTCATGCAAGGGTGTTTCACGGGTACGACGCTTGAAGAAGCTGAGCCAGAGGTACCTTGGATCGTTTGAGATTCTAGAGCGAATTGGTGAAGCAGCTTATCGACTAAAGTTATCATTGGAACTGAGTGGTCTACACGATGTATTCATATATCAGTGTTGCGGAAGGCGGTGCAAGAGCCTTCACAAGTGATTGCGGTCGATCATGTACCGGTTGATAATGGGTTGACGACGAAGGTCAAGTCCGTTCGTATTGAGGACTTTGAAGTCAAGCGACTTCGTAACAAAGACATCAGGATGGTCAAAGTCCGATGGGACAATTGAGGTCGTGAGGAGCTTTCGTGGGAGCGAGAGCAGAACATGCTTGAGGAGTATCCCGAGTTATTTCACTCCGGTACCGTTTAATTTTGTGTATCTCTTCCATTCGGTAATTTCGGGACAAAATTATTTTAAGAGGGAGAGAATTGTAACGCCCCAAAACTCATTAAGGAATGGTTAGCGTTCTATGGCCAATGTGGTGCCTGATTAGGTTCACATGTCCTGTGACACGGGCGTGTCTAGGGCCATGTCGTGCCTGAGGTCGACGAAATGCAGTCGACGATCCTCAGAGTCAAGCCAGGTAGGGAACATGGTCTGTGACACGGGCGTGTCAAGGGCCGTG
Source organism: Platanthera zijinensis (assembly GCA_039513925.1). Classification (NCBI taxonomy): domain Eukaryota; kingdom Viridiplantae; phylum Streptophyta; class Magnoliopsida; order Asparagales; family Orchidaceae; genus Platanthera; species Platanthera zijinensis. The sequence goes on from CM077083.1 coordinate 33,670,228, forward strand.
TCCTGCTCTGTGGTATGTCGGCTGTGTCGAGTGAGTTACACGGTCTGGGACACGGGCGTGTCCAAAGGCGTGTCTGGCACACGGCCTGTGACACGGGCGTGTCACATGGCCGTGTCCTGTTCAGGATGCGACGGTTTCAACGTCGATTGGGGCACACGGTCTATGACACAGGCATGCCCATGTTTTACAGGGGCGTGCCCAAGCCGTGTTAGAGTCCGTGTCCTGTTTTGTGTTTACTGAATTACGGCGAGTGTGGAACACGGCCTATGACACGAGCGTGTCACAAGCCGTGTTCAGCCCAGGAAAGTTATTTTTAGGTGTGAATCGTGGCCGTTCGTTTCCTTCAAATGGGATCCAATGGTCCAGATTGGTCCTTGCTGTTATAAGGTCGGGAATAAGGGTGAAACCCTCATTTCTCGTAGGGCTTTCTCTTTCTAAAGTGTTAGAGAGAGGGGAGAGCAAGGAAGAAGGAGAAGGAGAAATCAGGCCGCCAGTGGAGCTTCGGAGCCCCAAATTGCGAGCCGAGTCCAGATCCGTGGAGGCGAGGACCTTGCGGTGCTTTTCATCCGTCTAATTTCTTCTCTTCTTCTTGGCGCCAAAGCGAACCGCAAGGGTAATGATTCTCTTCTTGGACATGTGAAGTCCTCATCCTTTTTGCATAGGAAACTCCCTCTCGCGAGTGAGCGGTGAGTGCGAGGTATTCCTTCGGGTGGATATGAATAGTCCCTGTTGTTTTGCATATAGAGTCTGGAATCGAAGTACGGACATAGGCATGGTGTGTGAAGCCTACCCTGACAAGTTGGTCTAGATCGGTGATGTTTTCATTATGCTTGTATTGCCAGAGAAGACTCTGTGCCGCTTATTTTCGAGTTTTTACGTGGTAGATTGCAGTAGGGAATCTTTGGGATTAACTCCAAGGTGCACCCGAAAATCTGGGCAGAAGCGAAGTTCTGCCGTTTTGGTGGCCTGAGATCCAACCTTGTGCATAACTGGGTTATGTACTTTTGTATGATCGATAAATCAGTATTCGGGGAAGCTTAACTCGTGCCGATGACTTGAATTGTTGTAGAGATGTGAGCAACGGGTTGAGTGGAACCATACCCGCTCTATGTGGTTCGGTTTTAGAGGCCTACCGATGGCATATAGGGCGGGTCTTAGGCTTCGGCTGAAAAAGACTGTTATCTCACGTTATTGCCGTCCTAGGGGCGGTGGTGGACCGAGTTCACCGAGAATGTGCCCTGAGTGCACGGGGTGTGTGGTCGTGTGTGCCTACACCTGTGGTGTAGTGTTATTTCATTATATTGTTTGGCTATGCTACTAAAATGCAGGGAAGGAGCACCGCCACCCCAAATCCGGGGTGAGTCGTTATAATTTGGTCAGCTTTAGCTGACCGTTGCTTTTGTTTGCCACCGCTGCGATAGAATGTTGATTGCAGGTGTTGTGGAGCTTAGTGGCAAATAGCGGGTTGAAGCCCTTGTTGCTGAGCCGGCCCTTGAAGTCCAATGCGAACGTTTACTTTTATACTCATGTGTGACCGGCCTGCGTGCCGATGTTTAGAAGACACTTATTGTTTAAAGTAAACTCTTGTAAGTCCATAAGGCCAAGTACTTTGTGTATTTGTACGCTTATTCCTACTTTGGGTTTTTAGTGGACATTCATGCTGTGGCTTGAGTTCTTTTCTTTGCAACATTTAAAATGCTTCCGCTAGAATGTGTTCTGTATAGGACGTGTGTTATTGGAAGGATGGTTTCATTTAGTAACCCTTCGGTCTGTCTGTGGTATATGACGCCGGCCCCGGCCGAACCTACTGATATATGCTATGCGACGGATAGATATGTTACAATATCAGACTAGACAATAAAGATAAATACATTTTTATACAATTATACTATAAGCAAAGGCTAAAAGTCCAATGATGCACTATTAGAAAAATAACTTTTAGCCACTTTTTTTTTCCATCGAAAAAATCGGGGTTAATAATGAAGTATTAGTCACGATCTCTAATTCGTGGCTAATAAGCAAGTATTAACCATGAATGTCTAATTTGTGCCAACAAGTATTAGCTACGGTTTGACTAATTCGTGGCCGATAAGCAAGTATTATCTACGGATGCCTAAATCGTGGCAAACAATAAAGTATTAGCCATGATTTGACTGCTTTGTGACTAAGAAGTTAATAGTAGCCACGATTTCCTAATTCGTGGCTAATAATTTAGCCCTATTTTTAAAATAATATAGGAAATTATTATCTGCAACCTTTAAATTACTATCGCAACACCAAAATATTAAAAACACATTAAATTTTCTCCTTCTATTTTCTTTAATCGTAAACTCAAGTTCTCTTTTCATGAAACTGATCAACTTTTTGCGTTCTAGCCGGTCTTAACACCAAAGTTCTCTGTTCCTCTTGCCCTTGTGTCATAAGGTCATCATCTGTGCTGCCATACCGACGAATCTTATTAATTCTAGTTTGCCCTAACTCTGATTCTCGCTGCTCTAGTCCACCATAGTTTAACATGCAACTTTCAATGTGGATGTATCTGGTTCGATTGATCCACAACGAGTGGCCTAGTTTGGTCCGGATGACTCATTTACACAACTATATATGGCATTGAACATACCATATTTAAAAATACATGTAAACCCACATATCGACTAACTTATTCATATATGAATTGACTCTAGTTAGTCTCAGTGAACTCCAGTGATCAATACAAACACAACAAAACTGCATGTGCATGATTTCATGCAATGAACATCAAACAACATCAGAATCAATCCCAATTAGCTTCATTAGACTTATAACGACAATATATATGAATGACCTAGATGAGGAAAATTTGGTCATTAATGATATGCTTTTTGAGTTATAGTGACCAATTTTATATTTGATCACTAAATAAATAAGAGCTATGTGAATAGTCGCTATGTGAATGTTCTAAGATGAGTGCCGAGTCACGATAACAATGTAGAGAATAACGTTGATGAGTTAATTAGTTGAATAGTCACTGCATCATGTGAAGAAATATATTTCATCGCTAAAAATATATTTGTGTGACGGAATTCAAGATATGCTTCACTTGTCTGATATTGGAGTGGTTCAAAATATTGTGTTTTTAAATAGCTTTATGTTTGACCAGGAATTGTTGGCAAGAAATTCTTCGACGACATCGGCGCCTTCAATTCGTCGGCCTTTGTATGTAATTTTTGCAAAAAATTTCAATTCCCTACTATGCATATTGATTACTTCTTTTGTGCTTTGATTTGAAATTTTGGTTGAAATTAAAATTTATGTATTATTAAATCTTATTTACATGAAAATTCATATTGCTGATTTTTATTTTGACTAAATCCATTTTTTATTTTTGGGCCATCTCTAGCGAGTTCATTTGAATTTTTCCTGAAACCGAGCAAAAATTAAAAGTATTATTACTTTTTGATGTTTTAATGGGTCTACTAAAATAAAAATAAAAATATAATAATTATGTTGTAATTTTCTATCAAAATCATGTTTGATTTGACCTTAAAACTAGATTCACTACAATTAACAATTAGATAAAATATATTGAAGTTTCAATCAAAATTTGATGTTTTTTGGTGAATAGTGTTTGCCATGGTAGCTTTTAAAAACAAACCGACCAATTATTGGCTACTGATCCTAATTATGGCTAATATTTTTTTTAATAAGTCAATAAATCATCTGCCATGTTTTAAATTGTGGCAAATATTTTTTTTTAAAATAATTTCATTGAGTATTTGCCACAGTTTGTAACCGTGGCAAATACTTATATAAAATATTTCTATCAAGCATTTTCGACGGTTTATTACTATGACAAATTTGAGATTTTTAGCCACGACAAAAAAACCGCGGTAAATAAGGGAATGTTAACCAGGCAGGGAAATAGGGACTAATAGTCTCAGACTTTAGCCACGGATTTAAACCGTGGCCAAAGGTCATGAAAAAGCTTACTTGCCACAAATTGAGCATGTCAAATACTTTTTGACACACTTACATTGCTCACGTCTAGTACTGCATATAAAAACCGGTCCCAACCGGTCCGGTCCGGTCGGGACCGGACAGGGACCGGTCCCAGTTAGGACCGGTCCGGTCCCAGTTAGGACCGGTCCGGTCCAGGACCGGTCCAGTGGTCCCTGGCAGTCTCCCCTTTAAGGGTAAAAATCGGGACCGGTTTCGGGACCGATCGGGACCGGAAAAGAGCCTAACGACTCTTTTAAAAAAGCCGTTAACGGCTCTTTTAATGAGCCTGCCACATGACAGGCTCATTAAAAGCCGTTTGGCTCTTTTATAGTTTTATTAATAAAAAAAATATTTTTTTTTAATTTAAATCTTATAACCCCCCCCCCCCCCCCTCTCCCTCATTTCCCTCTCTTACTCTCTCTCTCTCACTATCTCTCTCACTCTCTCTCACTCATATTCGTGTTAAATGGCTTCCTTCTCCTCCATGCCGGCGTCCTCCTCAGCGTCCGTCGATCATGAGATCGTTGAGCACCGTCATAAAGCGACGGTATGAGATAACTTCGATAAAGTGCGGATCGGCGGGGAAATTAAGGCGAAGTGCAAACTTTGCGTGAAGCTTATGGCCGCTAACAGTAGCAACACAACGCTCGCCCGACACAACAAATCGTGTCTTTCCAAACAAGCCCCGTCGGAGGCCAACCAAGCTTAAATTTCGACAACCGGGCACATTTGGACGTATGATCAAACTCGGCAACGGGAGCGACAAATGGAGAATGTCATCAAAAGCGGACTTCCGTTCAAACACTACGACAACGACGAAATGACGTCTTACATACACGAAGCACTCCAACCAAAATATCAACAGGTAAGTCGTACCACAACTCGTCGTGATGCTTTACAAGCTTACCTGCACTCAAAATTATATTTACAAAATTATTTTGAAACATTCAACGGTCGAGTTAGTTTAACGAGCGACGTTTGAACTAGCGGTTTAGTTGACGGACTTTCTTATATTTGCATAACTTGTCACTGGGTCGATCCCGATAGTTGGGAATTAAATAAACGTATAATTTGTTTTGAAGGTTTTGAATATTCGCACACCGGTAAAGTTATTTATCAAGTGATTATTAAGTGTATTATAGATTTTAAAATAAAAGATAAAATTTTAAGTATTTTGTTTGATAACGTCTCGAATAATAATATAGCTATTAAATATTTGATTAATGATCTGGAACCTATGCTAGATGGTATTTTTTTATACACGTTGCGTATGTCACGTTCTTAATTTAATTGTGCAAGATAGTTTAACTTTTATGAAAAATTATGTTATTAAAATACGTACTATGTTACGAGTTATTTATAGTTCAAAACGACGAAAACAAGATTTCAAAAAATTTGTTATAGCACAGGGTAAAAAATTTTTGGGTTCATCTTATGATATGTCGGTACGATGGAATTTCACGTACAAAATGTTAAAGCGAGCTTTGTCACAAAAATCGTTATTGATAGAATTTTATAATATTATAGAAGAATCACATGATTTAGATGCGTCAGATTGTGCTATAATTGAAGATTACATAAATTTATTAGAAAGTTTTTATCGGGCAACAACTATTTTATCTGGAGTTTATTATCCTACTAGCTCGCTTGTTATTGAAAATTTTTTATTAATTACTGAAACATTTAAAACTTACAAAATTAACCCAATGTGACGTCCGTTAATATTATTAATGGAGGCAAAGTTTTTAAAATATTATATGCATATGCCACCTATGTTTTCTTGTGTTGCGGCTTTAAACCCTTTAATGGGTGTAGACGTGGTTGAAAATTTTATAGAGGAAATTAATCGAAATTTAGAGTTAAACGAATCTTCTAGTGATTTTCACGACGTTAGTGTTTCAAAATTTAATTCTGATTTTACTCGCCTATATAATTATTACGATCAACTATATGGATTGCGATCTCGCGAGGAATCCACCGCCCCTCGAACAAAAGATATTTTAAAAAATAGATTTTTAGAATTAGCTTCGAAGAAAAAACAACAAACTTCGAGTACTCTAAACGAATTAGGTTTATATAGCAAAACACAGTTTCAAGATTTTATGACCGCATACGAAATAGAAAATTTTGATATTTTAAAATGGTGGAAAATTAAATCTAATAATTATCCTATTTTGGCCTTAATGACCCGTAATTTACTAACCATCCAAGCTAGAACGGTAGCTTCGGAGTCTGCGTTTTCTTTGAGTGGCAGGATTCTGAACGAGCGAAGGAGCCGTTTAACCGAAGAATCTTTGGAGATTTGTATTTGCTACAAGGACTATTTGGACGCTTTGAGGAGGAGACAACACGTCTCTGTAAGTGTATATTCGGACGAATAACAGGTTCGGGGGCTTTGCGGGTCTTAACCCTAGGTTTACTCTATAAATAACTAGCTGGGGGCAACGGGGAGGGGGTTCCACTTAGACCCTCCTTCGGATGTTTCGAGCACCTCTTCTTACATTCTCGTAACAGCCTTTTCTCTCCCCGGTGCTCGTGCTCGTTCCCGACGCCGTCTGCCTACTAGGGTAAGTCGTCGCTCGTTCTCCCGTGGTCGATCGACGACCAGCGCAGCCCCCCTTCTCTCGTGCTCGTTCCCGTCGCGGATCTAGGGCTAGCCCTGCTTACCGGTGCTGGTCGCCTTTCGCGAACTAGGGCAAGCGATTGCTTTCCCGTGGCCGATCGAGTACTAGAGGAGCCCCGCCTCCCGCCGCTCGCTGGTCTCCCGTTTGCCTGCTAGGACAAGTGGAGCCCCGTCTCCCGGCGTTCGTCCCCGTCGTTGGAGCCCTCCCGTTCGCGGATCTAGGACTCACCGTCGCGTTTGACGATCGACGTTCCGGTCGACGATCTGCTCCGCCGCTTCGATCGACGATCGCTCAGCTCGATGATCTACTCCGCCGCTTCGATCGACGATCGCTCAGCTCGACGATCTGCTCCGCCGCTTCGATCGACGATCGCTCAGCCCGACGATCTGCTCCGCCGCTTCGGTCGACGATCTGCTCAGCTCGACGTTTGTTTTCGTTCAACGATCGACGGTAGTCGATCTTCCCGCAGCGCTCGACGATCCGCCCCACCCCTTCGCCGATCTGCCCCGGCTCGACGATCGACGATCGACGTCTTTCGGTCGATGTTTTCCCGATCGACGATCATCGACTTCTTTGCTGGACGATTTCCTGGGAGCTGATCCAGCTACTGCCTCAGCCGATCCAAGCCTCTGTTTCTGTGTTAGGGCTTGCAGCAAGAGAGCAATGAGGAACTCTTCCTTGTCCTCTCCGGTGCCCATGATCAAGCTTGAGAAGTTCACGCCCTCCGAGTTCAACGACTGGAAGTTGAACACGCAGTTTGGGATGAAATACCTGAATGTCTTCTACACTGTCAAATCTGTTCGTGCTGATATTGCTGGGACAGAAGATGAAGCTCAGTGGGTTGTAGATGAGGATTTCTGCAGGGACTACCTGCTGAATTGTCTCTCCTCAAGCCTGGCCAAGAACTACATCAAGATCCAGTCTGCGAAGGAGATATGGGAGGCCCTGGAGGAGCACTTCAGACAGGAGGAGGACCTCTCTAAAGCTCATCTGGTGGACAAGTTCCACTCCTTCCGTTTCGACGAGGAGAAAGCCATTCTCCCTCAGGTATCAGATTTTGAAAATTTGGTTGATTCTCTGCATAGTGAGTCCATTAGCCTGCCCGAAAGTTTTGTTACCGGTACAATTGTGTATAAGTTGCCCTCCTCGTGGTACAATTTCAAAACGGAAATGTATCACAAGAAGATGCAAGTTGGTCTGAACGACCTCAAGCGCTTCATACGCATTAAGGACGAGAACCGAACGAAGCACGCTTTGGAAGCTGTTGGCAAGCAGAAGGCTGCTGCCAATATGATTACAAGATCAAAGCGCGCTCCTCTCCCTCATAAGACCAAAACGTCTCGCAGTAGCCCTCAGGTTGTAGGATCTAGTAGACCCTCTAAAAAGTTTAAGGGTAAATGTTTTAACTGCAACAAGTGGGGACACTGTGCATCTGACTGCAAGGTACCGTGAAAAGAAAGAACTAGAGCACCGCAAGAAGGCAACCAGGCTCATCTGGTTAGCCACGCTGAGCCATCCGACTTTGTTGCCATGGTCGGACACGCGCAAGCCAGCATGGAGTGGTTCCTAGATTCTAGGGCAACGTGTCATGTTTGCAACAACGCTAACCTTCTGACAGAGCTGAAGGACACAAAGGAATCAGTAACTGTAGCAGATGGAGGCACAGCTGGCGTACTGAAGGTGGGGAACGCAACTCTGATGCTCTCCTCAGGTAAGTCTTTAATTTTAAAGAACGTAAAATTTATTCCTTCTTTATCTGCTAATTTAGTGTCTATTAGTTTATTGTGTGATGCTGGTATGTCCATTAACTTCTGTAGTGGTAGAGTGACTCTGTCAGTCAACTCACATTACTTTGGATGTGCTTACGTCCAGAATAGGATGTACCGTTTGAGTCTAGCACATGAGGTAGTGTAATAAGTTCAATTGAACTTAGTTAGCCCTAGGACTATACATGAAAGACTAGGACACGTAAACTATAGGAAAACATTCCAAGTAGCTAGAACTCATAAGATCACACTAGACACTAAGTCTCCTTTTGGAAAATGTTAAGTGTGTGCTCAGACAAAGATCACTAGGAAACCTTTTGGTACGGTTACTAGGAGCACAACACCTCTTGAGCTTATACATTCCGATATTTGTGACTTTAAGAGTTTTGTCACAATAGGTGGGAGGAAGTATATGATCACGTTCATAGATGACTGTACTAGATACTGTCACATTTCATTGCTTAAAACTAAAGATGAAGCGTTTGAAAAGTTTTGCCTTTTCAAAACCAGGGTAGAAAACCAGCTAAGCATGAAAATTAAGCGGTTTAGAAGTGATAGAGGAGGAGAATATATGTCCAGTGAGTTCAGATGCTTCCTTGCTTCACAGCGCATCATAACAGAAACCACTGCTCCTTACTCCCCCCAATCTAACGGCATAGCCGAGCGCAAGAATAGAACGTTAACAGAGATGTTGAACTCTATGTTGCTCACTGCAGGCATGCCTTCTGCTTATTGGGGAGAAGCAGTCTTGACTGCGAATCACATTCTGAACAGAGTTCCCCATGCTAAGTTAGAAGTTACACCCTACGAGCTTTGGTTTAAGCGACCGCCGTGTAACATCCCATGTTACTTCTAGGCCCCTTAACTTAGATTGGGTTAGGCATATGGTGAGTCAGGGGGAAATTAGCTAGGTTGATCCTAGGTGGTGAGTTGTCACAAGGTGGGGCCCACTATAGGACCAAGTCAAACTATGACTAAATAAGGACCCTAGCCACACCAAGACCCTCACCACACTGCCCTAACCCTATTTGCAATCTAAGTAGACCCAAGGTCATGCCCTAGGTCAACACTTTGACCATAGTTGACCCAGGTCAACCTTGGATCTAAAGTGGTCAAACCCCACACTCATGAGCCCAATTGGATCAAGTAGGGCATCACCATGACCCAAGCCATGTTGGGTGATGATTTAGACCTCATGACCACTAAGTGGGGTCAATCCATTCACCCATTTGACCAAGTCCATCCTAAGGTCAAACTTGGTCAACCTTAAGCCTAATTAAGGGTAATTGAAGACCAAACTCATTCCTAGTGGGCTAAGACTTTCACCATGGCCTAACCCATGTTAGGCGATGACATGGAGTCCATGGCCATCATGTGGGGTCAGCCTACTCATCATGTTGACCAAGTCAACCATAAAGTCAACATGGTCAACATTAGGCCTAAAAGAGGAAAAATGGACCCAAACCAATTCCCTTGGGCCAAGCCCACCAAATATGGCCCATAGGCAGCCAAAAGAACCAATGACCAGCCCTACCCCTCTGGTTGAAGAGAGAGAGTCCATGCAAGAGGGCAATTTGGGGAAATTACCTAAAAGAGGAGAGAGAAATGGAGTGGTGATGAGAAGAGGGCATATGGCCTTCACTTCTTCAGCCCAAGGCTTGCTGGCCGACCACCCCACTCCTCTGCAGAGAGAATTGGTGCATGGTAGCAACCTGGCAGCCATGGTGAAGCAACCAAAGCACCAAACCGAGCTCACCTCGGCCATAGCTCCTTATACAGCCACTCCAGGCCAAATCCAAGCCCACCATCAGCTTCAGAATGTCGAGAGGAGTGGAGAACGTGTGCTGGAGCAGAGAAAACGGTGAAGAAATGAGAATTCGGGCAGGAGAACATCGGAGCAGCTCGGCCATGGCCAACCACCGCCACCACCGCCGCCGGGCTCGGATCAAGGTCCGTTTCGCCACCCCTCTTCCCGTACTAGGATCCTAGATCGTTTAGGAGAGAGATCGGGCTCAATTGAGCCCGATGCCATGCGAGATTTCTCGATTTTTCAGAGGATTTTTATACCTCTCGGGATTGCCGGAGCCGCCATCTCCCGCCGCCTCATCGCCGGCAAATTGTAGCCACCACTACCGTGAAGGTGGTGGCACCGTTGGCCGGCCACGGCGCCGCCACAGTCGGCCGGAAAACGTCCCGCAAGATGGCCCAGGAAAATTCAATCTGGGCCGTTAAACGCTTGGGGACGATGAACGGATGCCGTCCGTTATGCTTTAAGATTCGCGCTGTATCATTAAACATTAAGTTTGATTTAAATAAATGAACAGTAAATACTGTCACACTTTTACAGCCATTTTCAAACCAAAAGTTAGGGTGCTTAGGTCATTTCTAGGCCAGGAGTGCTGAATAGAATTTGTAGCCTTAAGTGTTAACTTTCAAATGCCACAGAAATCATAGGATTTGACCCAGTGTACTGTCCTGTAGGTCATTTTTCCTAGGGCTGGTCCTAGGCTAGGGCAGAAATTAAAAATGAAGCCCATGCCAAACCATGTGTCCTCATGACCTGAAATTTTTGTCATGTGCATGTTTAGGGCATATCTAGCCCCTGCCAAAAATTGGGAATTTTTGGGAAACATTTTCCTATAGTTTTAATCAAAATGTCATAAATTAAATAAATAGAATAAATGGAGTGTTAGGTCTCCAAATGGCCCCAAATTTTGGTGTCAAGTCCTCTGGGATATTTTTAGGGTCTGACAAAAATTTCAGCCCATTTGGACTTCTGCATGATGGGTTAACCCACTTGCAAGTGTAGGCTAGTATTAGCCTTGGTGTGCCAATAGCAAGTTTTACTATAATGTGAATTTATTCATTATGGAGCTTTTGCAGACCATGAAATTAATTCTAGAGGGCATTTAGGTCAAATGTAGTCCCTCAAAATTTTATGGGATTTTTGGGATCAAAAATCCCATTATTTGGATTTTTGGAAATTATAGCCTTATTTGTAAATTAAAATGAAAAATTGGAATTAATTAGGTAAAAATCTTCAAATTTGGCCCTGTTGTATAGTGGACCATAATTGATTAGGGGTAATTTTAATTTCTCTGTTTGAAGTCTTTTGAAGTAACATAGCATGAATTGACCATTTTACCCCTATCCTTTTTGTTTCATAAATCAATACAAATATGGGTCAGAAAAATTTGGAAATATTTCTAGAGGTGTATATAAGTATGAGTCCACTGAATTATTTATTTCAGAATTTTTGAATGTACCTATAAATTTTAAATCATCATAATTGCATTTTGGTAATTATCCAATATAATGATTTGCAAGTCTATAACTTTGTTAAAGTTGATGAAACTTGGTCAGTAGAATTATTTTGATGAATTAGATTCCCTGTAAATTTATTGGAATTTTTGTGATTAAATTCCATATACTTCATTTGAAAAGTAGTAATTATGATGGCTTATGTAAATTAATATTTAAATACATAAATTTGGGGAGAAATTATGAATTTTGGAAAATAGTGATGATTCATCATGATAATGATAAGATAATTATTTTGCATCATTAGGACTATGCAACGACATACTTCATGTGTTAAATGACCTTGGGGAAATATTTGGAGAAAATAAAATAATTATAAAAATAATAGAGAAAATTATGAAAATTACCATACACGTTCTAGTAGGTCATACCACCTTAGGATAAATATTTGGGGTCTGGTGGCCCAAGGATTTGGAAGTTCGATTTCGGGGTGGTACTAGGCCCTGGGGTGCGCATAGAAAAGGTAGGTTATACTATAGGCCACCAGGGAACGAATCAACAACTGAGTTAGAGTTTAAGATCGGAAGTATAACCCTGGGTGGCAGATGTATTCTAGAGATGAGAGTAATAGTGCAACCTTAGACTTATCTAGGAGGAGCCGACGGAAGACCGTCATTCCTCAACCCATAGCTTAAGTCACTAAGTCACTCTATGTAACAGGGAGAGAAAAAGGGGTTCTAGGTAGACATCAACTAAAGTAAATATCCTTGAGAAAGGGAGCTTTGGGATTCAGCCCATCGTAGCTCTTAGTGCCTCTGAGAGCCCTTCACCGGGAATACCTTGGGCAGTCCTGGGATTAACCTTAAGACTCTAAGTATGATAATCTGTAGGCAAGAGTAGTCTAATAGGTTAAGTGAACTGGACATGTGCTCACTTGTGCCGGGTTGGAGGGACTTGAAGTCTTTTGACTACTTGCTCACCCGTGCAGAGTTGGAGGAAAGAGATTGGCTTATATACACTCACCCGGGCAGGGTTGGAGGTTCTGTAGCACATACTCACCCGTGACGGGTTGGAGAGAGTTGGGACTGGTTAGTCCTTCGAGCTGGAGGCTCAATATACTATACTTGCATGTGCATATACTAGTGGCGGGCCATGCGGTACTGTCCAGTCGTCACACTGACGGCAGTACGGTGGACCAGGCGGGTGCGAGGGTTAGAAGGACCGGTAAGATATTTATACTGGAGTCTGGAGGACTTTTCCTAATAACACGCACCCAGCCCAACAAGACTGACGGGTAGTCAGCAAAGTGGTACGCAGAGACTCTAGAGTGCACCGTCGGTGTACAGAGGCGTACAAGAGAGGTCTAGGCCTGTTAGTGTGTATACCCGCCTAGAAGGCGGAGATGCCCGCTCCGCTGCTGCCGTAGCCACAACGGTAGTACCTGAGAGTGATGCTAGCTCTCGAAAAGTGGGAACTAAAGATCTGTGATCACGGAGTCGTGTGTGTGTGTTGCACTGCATGTTCATATCATACCCACCATATAGATGCTTATCATAAATATACATAACAACCTGTGACACCTAATGTATAAGTGGTATGAGACGCTTATACATTAGGACCTGCTAAATGATCCCTTAGCCTATAAGCTTGAGTGGGCAAACTTATAGGTTGAGGTTACTTTCCTTTTTATACATATACTGTTTATGATACCTGACACCCCATCGTATAAAATGGTATGAGACATTTTATACGATGGGAGCCTTGCAGAAGACCCCTTGCTTATGCGTACTCGCATAAGTGAAGGTTACTTTTCATTACTTACTTGGTTACATATTCTGCTTAGTTTCCTGTCACTTGCTCCGCCTTTGTCACCCCTTGTTGTCCTCCGCTTCGTCCTCCCGCACGGTGCCTAGGAGTTGCGGGGCGAGGTGTGGAGGAAATGACTTAGTCTTTTTGACTAATGGTCGGTGACCATACTATTTTTAGGAGCTCGAGGAGATGGACCAGCACGACGAGGAGGCAGGACTTGAGGAGCAATTACATGCACCTTCTACTACTACTACTGGAGCACGTCTGCAGGTGTGATGAGTGAGATTTTAGATTTCCGCTACTGTTAGTTGAGAGAGAGACTTGATTTTGATGTACAGGGCATAAGCCCGTTTTACTCTCATTATATTGTACTCATTGTGGACTGTACCCTGTACTTTTCATTTGTTATATATATATGTTTAGTACTGTGGCTGTGGACTTCTCCATTTTTGCTCTGCTTTGTACTCTTTTATTCTCATATTGGCCGACAGGTTATGATCGTACTAGCCGGCAGAATCGGCGTCTTGCGGTGTCGACTAACCCGTGCATTAGTGTCACCGTAAGGCGGCGGTTCTGGGCATAAGATCCGGGTTAGCCTCGGAATGGGGAGACAGGATCTTACAAACTGGTATCACTTGAACACACGATCATATGAGAACAAAAGTCCACAACACTGGAACACCCCGCTCGAGCATTAGTTTGCGAACAAACTATGCAGCGGAAGCAATGGTGTGTCCATGTGTAAAAAGCCACATAAACCAGTCCATTAGCAATGAGTTAGGCCAATCCAACTAGGACACCACCCTAGTTTGACTTACCAAGAGGATTTTGTGTCGTACCTTAGGCCAAAGATCGACTTCAGGTGTAGATTAGTTACGGTACATGGATAACCAAATCGATTAAAGAAAGATCTAAATGTCAGAGTCCCTACTTAAGGCTTAAACCTCGGTGTTCCTAAGTCGTAGATCGAATGATATTACCAATTCTTACTCAAACTGATAAGGACCACCTCGAGAAGAATTGATGCATAAGCTTAATGGTGGATTAGTAGGGTACTCGTAAGCTTAATCCTAGTACCGATGACTTGATTACGCCAAGACAACCACGATGATAAATATCCAAGGTTGAATTAGAGTTCAGATTTTAGAAGAGACACTTCCTAGTTTGGTCACATGTTGACCTTGAACAGATTGTCGTACGATAACCTTGAAGGCCTAAGGTAGATAACATATCAATTGAATTGGAAATCCATGCCAAGGATGATTAGCTCTAAGGATTATGGCATGTACAAGATGACTGCATTGTGAAAGTCAAAGGAAAAATTAACAGGTACTCGTAAGCTTAATCCTAGTACCGATGACTTGATTACGCCAAGACAACCACGATGATAAATATCCAAGGTTGAATTAGAGTTCAGATTTTAGAAGAGACACTTCCTAGTTTGGTCACATGTTGACCTTGAACAGATTGTCGTACGATAACCTTGAAGGCCTAAGGTAGATAACATATCAATTGAATTGGAAATCCATGCCAAGGATGATTAGCTCTAAGGATTATGGCATGTACATGATGACTGCATTGTGAAAGTCAAAGGAAAAATTAACAAAAATATATGGGGGCTTAACTTTTTGTTTATAGGGCTTATTGATAACAACTCGATTTTTCCTAAGCCTTCTCATTAAGAATGTGTCGCAAGCATAATGATTTAAAACTTGGATTATTTAAAGATCGCTCAAGTAAAGATGAGAATTGTATGTACATGACCAGTATGATGATCAATCGTCCCCGGAAGGTTAGGACTCTCAAAGATCTTCACCCTATTTATTAATCTTAAGTAGCATAGACTATTGACGACAAGATAGGAACGCAATAAATTCACAAGTGAAATAGGAAAGTAGAATCTTTCGAGAATGACTTCTCACTCTCATAAGTACTCCAAGACCGTTGGAGTAAGTGAACAAGTAGAACAGTGAAATTGGTTCCGTGAAAGTGCATAAATGCTGGCTTAGTGATAAATACATATGACCTTGAAACTAGGGAAGACCGTATAAGACTTCAAGAGGTTTTCCCCAATTTCGAGTTTAAGGAAGTAGGTACCCACTTAAATCGTAGTCTAATGAACACTCGTGATTTCCTTAATACAAACACGGTATAAATCTTTTACGCATACATGTGAAATCAGAGAAATTCACGTTCAAAAGACCGAATTAGAATCAGTATGGGTTGTAGAAGGATGTACAAACAATTAAGGTTTATTTTGATTATCGCATCAACAAGCATGTTTCAAGGATACTCTAAACACCTTAACCCAATCAATGTAATGCGTGGTTAAGGGACTCAGATGTACTGCAAGGGAAACCAATGGGAAATGAGGATTCGAAATATCTGAATAATTATGTCTACAACAATGGGTGCACCATAACCCTAGAAAGATTTAAATCAAGGAAGAATCAACTAAATTTGGAAGAAGTATAAACATAATGACGGATCACTACTACCCGTACCTACGTAACATACCCAGGCCATTAATTGGAAACATACAGATTGTGACAAAGTAACGACAAGATAAAACGAAGGAATGATTGTAAATCTCAACTGTTATTTGAGAGTCCATGAAGTGGAAATGCTGGAATATCCACACGATTACATCCATAACAAGGAGAGTATAGTGACCCCAGCAAGCATAAAATCAGGTGAAAAAACATACTAGATTGGAAAATGTATACTCTAGGCATAACCTCGTGGATGTGACTCAGATGATCTCAGGAATCAAAATGAAAATACTTGATGAAATAATAATCTCCCTCAAAAGGTTCGGGATTTCGATATCAACCCATGATTATGGATATATTATTATCTTTAGAACCGATGTTATAACAATTCAGAAAACTTGATCGTGAGTAGACAATACCAGCATATCCTGCACACGAAGAAACGAATAAGTTTCAACATTACCTATGTTAGGTGGTGCGAGGTATGTACTTTTGGGAATATATAAGTGATGAAAACTCATGAACTTAGAGATATGTTAGTCTCTACCATGACATAATAATTTTTGAGGATTAAGTTTACATATGCTTGAACTAACCTCGTAAGTATAATAACTCTAGATGGGTATTCACCCATGCTTGTCAATTAAGATGGCCATATGAACATGTATAAGAGAATTACTACGAGCATACCGAATTGAAACTTCAAGCACGTAAAGGTTTAAATTGTCAAGGCAGGACATTTACAATGGTAACGACTCAACAAATTGGAATATGGCCGATGATAAGTTGTAGCATACGCATAGGAATGATCCCTTGGTTGCGGTTACATCAAGAACCAAGACACGAATGTTGATAACATCATGATCACCATAGGAAAATTCATGACAACGAAGTAATCAATGTTAGATTGTTATCACGGATACGGTGAAATACTCGAGAACAATTGGACATTTATTAAGATTCGATCAATGAAGAAATTAAAGTGCTTTAATTTTGAAAAAAAAATGTGCACTTATAATTTATAGGTTAGACTGAACATGAAAAACAATTGAGGGTCAAAAACTCATTACAACGTTCATATTGATAATAAATGCTTCAGGTATAAAACAAGTCAAGGATTATACATGTATATATGACCCTTGATCATGATAGCATTAAAAACTAGGATACACACGTGGTAACATTTTAATCGCCAATAGGAGATTTCATGACAATGATATATAGATCTTGACTATCAAAGGCATATACCAAGGTAATCGGTGCTCAATAAAAGTTCCTTTTTGCTAAATCAAAATTGTGTCGGATCTCACCATACCCGAAAAGATACGCTCATGGATTCATGAATTAGACTATATGTGAAAAGTGATCGAGAGTCACTGGTACGAACATCAATATCCATAATGATCGCTTGATGTACGCTCGAAAGGTGAACACACTACGAACCATGTTACTGCTTAGATAGAGATGTGATGAGTCTTGAAGTTGGGAGAAATGAAATGATGATCTTTTCATCACATCAGGATCTCGGAAGTTGATTTACTACTATACATAATAATGTTGATCTAATGTACAGAATATCTTGGGGTGATTATAAGTTCTCGCTGAATTATAAATAAAAACCTAGGTGGACCGGAATGGAAAAGATTCCTACTTATGAAATTGTTAATTTACAAGTACTTGATGATTATGGGTCGTAAGACTACAATCCAATGAGTGGTTAAAGCTTATTTTGATTAAAAAAATATCGAGGGACTTGGAAACGTGTCCTCACAATATGAGTAGCCCAAAATATGAGGAAAGTGCATTCGGAAGAGGATTGTTACCTCTAATGAGTTCTTATGATTCTCAAAAAGAACCCCGTAAACCCGAACTTAAATTTCGGGGACGAAATTATTTGTTTTGTTTATAGGATTTGTAACATCCCATGTTACTTCTAGGCCCCTTAACTTAGATTGGGTTAGGCATTTGGTGAGTCAGGGGGAAATTAGCTAGGTTGATCCTAGGTGGTGAGTTGTCACAAGGTGGGGCCCACTATAGGACCAAGTCAAACTATGACTAAATAAGGACCCTAGCCACACCATGACCCTCACCACACTGCCCCAACCCTATTTGCAATCTAAGTAGACCCAAGGTCATGCCCTAGGTCAACACTTTGACCATAGTTGACCCAGGTCAACCTTGGATCTAAAGTGGTCAAACCCCACACTCATGAGACCAATTGGATCAAGTAGGGCATCACCATGACCCAAGCCATGTTGGGTGATGATTTAGACCTCATGACCACTAAGTGGGGTCAATCCATTCACCCATTTGACCAAGTCAACCCTAAGGTCAAACTTGGTCAACCTTAAGCCTAATTAAGGGTAATTGAAGACCAAGCCCATTCCTAGTGGGCTAAGACTTTCACCATGGCCTAACCCATGTTAGGCGATGACATGGAGTCCATGGCCATCATGTGGGGTCAGCCTACTCATCATGTTGACCAAGTCAACCATAAAGTCAACATGGTCAACATTAGGCCTAAAAGAGGAAAAATGGACCCAAACCAATTCCCTTGGGCCAAGCCCACCAAATATGGCCCATAGGCAGCCAAAAGAACTAATGACCAGCCCTACCCCTCTGGTTGAAGAGAGAGAGTCCATGCAAGAGGGCAATTTGGGGAAATTACCTAAAAGAGGAGAGAGAAATGGAGTGGTGATGAGAAGAGGCCATATGGCCTTCACTTCTTCAGCCCAAGGCTTGCTGGCCGACCACCCCACTCCTATGCAGAGAGAATTGGTGCATGGTAGCAACCTGACAGCCATGGTGAAGCAACCAAAGCACCAAACCGAGCTCACCTCGGCCATAGCTCCTTATACAGCCACTCCAGGCCAAATCCAAGCCCACCATCAGCTTCAGAATGTCGAGAGGAGTGGAGAACGTGTGCTGGAGCAGAGAAAACGGTGAAGAAATGAGAATTCGGGCAGGAGAACATCGGAGCAGCTCGGTCATGGCCAACCACCGCCACCACCGCCGCCGGGCTCGGATCAAGGTCCGTTTCGCCACCCCTCTTCCCGTACTAGGATCCTAGATCATTTAGGAGAGAGATCGGGCTCAATTGAGCCCGATGCCATGCGAGATTTCTCAATTTTTCAGAGGATTTTTATACCTCTTGGGATTGCCGGAGCCGCCGTCTCCCGCCGCCTCATCGCCGGCAAATTGTAGCCACCACCACCGTGAAGGTGGTGGCACCGTTGGCCGGCGACGGCGCCGCCACAGTCGGCCGGAAAACGTCCCGCAAGATGGCCCAGGAAAATTCAATCTGGGCCGTTAAACTCTTGGGGACGATGAACGGATGCCGTCCGTTATGCTTTAAGATTCGCGCTGTATCATTAAACATTAAGTTTGATTTAAATAAATGAACAGTAAATACTGTCACACTTTTACAGCCATTTTCAAACCAAAAGTTAGGGTGCTTAGGGTTATTTCTAGGCCAGGAGTGCTGAATAGAATTTGTAGCCTTAAGTGTTAACTTTCAAATTCCACAGAAATCATAGGATTTGACCCAGTGTACTGTCCTGTAGGTCATTTTTCCTAGGGCTGGTCCTAGGCTAGGGCAGAAATTAAAAATGAAGCCCATGCCAAACCAGGTGTCCTCATGACCTGAAATTTTGGTCATGTGCATGTTTAGGGCATATCTAGCCCTGACAAAAATTGGGAATTTTTGGGAAACATTTTCCTATAGTTTTAATCAAAATATCATAAATTAAATAAATGGAATAAATGGAGTGTTAGGTCTCCAAATGGCCCCAAATTTTGGTGGCAAGTCCTATGGGACATTGTTAGGGTCTGACAAAAATTTCAGCCCATTTGGACCTCTGCATGATGGGTTATCCCACTTGCAAGTGTAGGCTAGTATTAGCCTTGGTGTGCCAATAGCAAGTTTTACTATAATGTGAATTTATTTATTATGGAGCTTTTGCAGACCAAGAAATTAATTCTAGAGGGCATTTAGGTCAAATGTAGTCCCTCAAAATTTTATGGGATTTTTGGGATCAAAAATCCCATCATTTGGATTTTTGGAAATTATAGCCTTATTTGTAAATTAAAATGAAAAATTGGAATTAATTAGGTAAAATCTTCAAATTTGGCCCTGTTGTATAGTAG
The DNA here is from genome assembly GCA_039513925.1 of Platanthera zijinensis. NCBI lineage: Eukaryota > Viridiplantae > Streptophyta > Magnoliopsida > Asparagales > Orchidaceae > Platanthera > Platanthera zijinensis. The sequence goes on from CM077083.1 coordinate 33,690,304, forward strand.
ACCATAATTGATTAGGGGTAATTTTAATTTCTCTGTTTGAAGTCTTTTGAAGTAACATAGCATGAATTGACCATTTTACCCCTATACTTTTTGTTTCATAAATCAATACAAATATGGGTCAGAAAAATTTGGAAATATTTCTAGAGGTGTATATAAGTATGAGTCCACTGAATTATTTATTTCAGAATTTTTGAATGTACCTATAAATTTTAAATCATCATAATGGCATTTTGGTAATTATCCAATATAATGATTTGCAAGTCTATAACTTTGTTAAAGTTGATGAAACTTGGTCAGTAGCATTATTTTGATGAATTAGAGTCCCTGTAAATTTATTGGAATTTTTGTGATTAAATTCCATATACTTCATTTGAAAAGTAGTAATTATGATGGCTTATGTAAATTAATATTTAAATACATAAATTTGGGGAGAAATTATGAATTTTGGAAAATAGTGATGATTCATCATGATAATGATAAGATAATTATTTTGCATCATTAGGACTATGCAACGACATACTTCATGTGTTAAATGACTTTGGGGAAATATTTGGAGAAAATAAAATAATTATAAAAATAATAGAGAAAATTATGAAAATTACCATACACGTTCTAGTAGGTCATACCACCTTAGGATAAATATTTGGGGTCTGGTGGCCCAAGGATTTGGAAGTTCGATTTCGGGGTGGTACTAAGTCATGGGGTGCGCATAGAAAAGGTAGGCTATACTATAGGCCACCAGGGAACGAATCAACAACTGAGTTAGAGTTTAAGATCGGAAGTATAACTCTGGGTGGCAGATGTATTCTAGAGACGAGAGTAATAGTGCAACCTTAGACTTATCTAGGAGGAGCCGACGGAAGACCGTCATTTCTCAACCCATAGCTTAAGTCACTAAGTCACTCTATGTAACATGGAGAGAAAAAGGGGTTCTAGGTAGACATCAACTAAAGTAAATATCCTTGAGAAAGGGAGCTTTGGGATTCAGCCCATCGTAGCTCTTAGTGCCTCTGAGAGCCCTTCACCGGGAATACCTTGGGCAGTCCTGGGATTAACCTTAAGACTCTAAGTATGATAATCTGTAGGCAAGAGTAGTCTAATAGGTTAAGTGAACTGGACATGTGCTCACTCGTGCCGGGTTGGAGGGACTTGAAGTCTTTTGACTACTTGCTCACCCGTGCAGAGTTGGAGGAAAGAGATTGGCTTATATACACTCACCCGGGCAGGGTTGGAGGTTCTGTAGCACATACTCACCCGTGACGGGTTGGAGAGAGTTGGGACTGGTTAGTCCTTCGAGCTGGAGGCTCAATATACTATACTTGCATGTGCATATACTAGTGGCGGGCCATGCGGTACTGGCCAGTCGTCATACCGACGGCAGTACAGTGGACCAGGCGGGTGCGAGGGTTAGAAGGACCGGTAGGATGTTTATACTGGAGTCTGGAGGACTTTTCCTAATAACGCGCACCCGGCCCAACAAGACTGACGGGTAGTCAGCAAAGTGGTACGCAGAGACTCTAGAGTGCACCGTCGGTGTACAGAGGCGTACAAGAGAGGTCTAGGCCTGGTAGTGTATTTACCCGCCTAGAAGGCGGAGATGCCCGCTCCGCTGCTGCCGTAGCCACAACGGTAGTACCTGAGAGTGATGCTAGCTCTCGAAAAGTGGGAACTAAAGGTCTGTGATCACGGAGTCGTGTGTGTGTGTTGCACTGCATGTTCATATCATACCCACCATATAGATGCATATCATAAACATACATAACAACCTGTGACACCTAATGTATAAGTGGTATGGGACGCTTATACATTAGGACCTGCTAAATGATCCCTTAGCCTATAAGCTTGAGTGGGCAAACTTATAGGTTGAGGTTACTTTCCTTTTTATACATATACTATTTATGATACCTGACACCCCATCGTATAAAATGGTATGGGACATTTTATACGATGGGAGCCTTGCAGAAGACCTCTTGCTTATGCGTACTCGCATAAGTGAAGGTTACTTTTCATTACTTACTTGGTTACATATTCTGCTTAGTTTCCTGTCACCTGCTCCGCCTTTGTCACCCCTTGTTGTCCTCCGCTTCGTCCTCCCTCACGGTGCCTAGGAGTTGCGGGGCGAGGTGTGGAGGAAATGACTTAGTCTTTTTGACTAATGGTCGGTGACCATACTATTTTTAGGAGCTCGAGGAGATGGACCAGCACGACGAGGAGGCAGGACTTGAGGAGCAGTTACATGCACCTTCTACTACTACTGGAGCACGTCTGCAGGTGTGATGAGTGAGATTTTAGATTTCCGCTGCTGTTAGTTGAGAGAGATACTTGATTTTGATGTACAGGGCATAAGCCCGTTTTACTCTCATTATATTGTACTCATTGTGGGCTGTACCCTGTACTTTTCATTTGTTATATATATATGTTTAGTACTGTGGCTGTGGACTTCTCCATTTTTGCTCTGCTTTATACTCTTTTATTCTCATATTGGCCGACAGGTTATGATCGTACTAGCCGGCAGAATCGGCGTCTTGCGGTGTCGACTAACCCGTGCGTTAGTGTCACCGTAAGGCGGCGGTTCTGGGCATAAGATCCGGGTTAGCCTCGGAATGGGGAGACAGGATCTTACACGCCGTCTTTAACCAGACTCAAGACCTAGGGCTGTTTAGCCTATGTCAGGGTTTCTAACCCTAGACGGTCTAAGGTTGGACCTAGGACCAATACGTGTGTCTACCTAGGTTATGCTGAAGATAGTGCTGCAGATAGGTTCCTTGATATTTCTAATAATATCATAATAGAATCTAGGGATGCGGTGTTCTTCGAGGACAAGTTCCTCAAAGATGAGAACTTAACTATCCCAGGTATGTAAGCAACTATTATTGAGGAAGATCCTGAATCAGTACCGAGCACCTCCTATTCTGTTCTGGTAGACAACTCTGTCCTAGAGTCTAGGAGGACTTTAGTGAGAGAGAGAACCCCTAGAACCTTCGGTAGTGATTTTGTCACTTACCACGTTGAGGCCGATCCATCTAATTTTAAGGAAGTGATGAGATCAAGGGATTTCCTACTCTGGAAAGAAGCAATTGAGGATGAAATGAACTCTCCCCTTCAGAACGACACCTGGATTTTAGTTGATAAGCCAATGGAGCTAAAACTGTAGGGTGCAAGTGGGTTCTGAAAAGGAAGTTAAATCCCGATGGTAGCGTAGCTAAGTATAAAGCACGCCTGGTGGCTAAAGGTTTCACACAAGTAAGCGGAGTAGACTATTTTGACGTATACTCACCCGTGTGTCACTTAGCAACCATTAGGGTTCTTCTTGCTATTTCGGCCATTGAGAACTTTGTTGTTCATCAAATGGATGTTAAGACTGCATTCTTGAACGGAGATCTGACCGAAGAGATCTACATGAGTCAACCTGAAGGTTTCATTGTAGACGGTCACGAAAACAAGGTCTGTAAGCTTTTAAAGTCGCTATACGGATTGAAGCAAGCGCCGAAATTATGGCATGAGAAGTTTGACTATACTGTAAAGAATATGGGATTCATGTCGAGTCTCTCGGATAAATGTCTTTACATACGTCATAGATCAGACAACGTCGCCATAATATGCTTGTATGTGGATGATATGCTTATTCTTGGATCTGATCAATCCGAAGTGGATGACGTAAAGTCAGGTCTAATTAAAGAATTTAGTGTGACAGACCTAGGTATAGCTGACACTATACTAGGCATGCAAGTGAGCTTTAGGAAACATGGCATTTCCCTAAGTCAAATCCACTACATCCAGTCCTTGTTGGACACGTGGGGATACAGTGAACGAAAAGCGGTTGAGACACCATACGACTATTCTAACCGCTTAAAGCCCAATGAAGGGGCTGCGGTTTGACAGTTAGATTATTCTAAACTGCTTGGTAGCCTCATGTACGCTATGGTCTGTACGAGACCTGACATAGCCTTCACGGTCGGCATGCAAAGTAGGTTCACTAGCAATCTTGGCCAAGACTATTGGGATGCCCTCGATAGACTGATGCGTTACTTAAAGCACACCCGAAAGTATGTTTTATGTTATAGTGGTCATCCTCCCGTTCTGGAAGGATATTCTAATGCATCATGGTGCTCAGAAATAAACGACAGCAAGTCCACTAGTGAATTCCTCTTTACACTAGGAGGAGCAGCTATAGCCTGGAAGTCTAAGAGACAGTCGTGCATTGCACTCTCATCTATGGAATCCGAACTCTATGCTCTAGCTTTGGCTGGTGAAGAAGCAGAGTGGTTAAGAGATTTGGTGATGGACATTCCATTGTCGGGCCTGAAACTGAGTTCTGTTGCAGTTTACTGCGATAATCAGGCCACTAAAACGGTTGCCACGAACATTTTGTTCAATGGCAAAAGAAGGCAACTCGGGATGAAACAGGCCTGGTTGACCTCTCTCACAAGTCAAGGGATCATGATCCTGGTTGATGTGAGATCGAAAGATAATGGTTCAGACGCCCTTGCTAAAGGATTAAATAGAGCTCTCACAATCAAAACATTGGGGGAAATGGGATTAAAGTTCATAGAAATATGAAAATTTCCACCAACGTTTATGTTTTGATATGCACGAGCTTATAGCTGCCAACATTCAAGCATCTAATAAGTGACAGACTGAAAACCCCAAATAATTTCTTGATGAAAACCCAAGATGGTTGGATGCGGGTTATTCCACATTTGATAACATAACGTCCTTCCATTGTAATTTGATTCAAGAGTTATTCAACTGGAAATTGAAAGTCATTGTATATGTTAATCTAAACATTATTGGTCACAACACATTATTCAACATTTGATAATATTGCACGTGATGTGTGCCCACATGTGTTGGTGAGGCACATAGTGATCTGTAATGAGTAAGGTAACGTGTCTAGTTCTAGTTAGACTGGATGAGATGCTGACAGAGTTACTTCACCGTTGCTAGAAGTGCTAAACTCATTTAGTAAGAGCTAGTTTACTTTAAATGTTACTGCATATGTTTATGAATTCATTGAGTCTGACTCATGAAATTCCTTGCAGGCTATGATGAAGATTTTGGAGGAGCTGTAGACCTGGACATGGATGACGATGATCTACTAGATGAGTAGAATCATCAAACGTTTAATTCATGTCTTTGTTTTTGTTTTGTAATAATTCAGACTATGTTTTGGGATAGCATCTGTGTGGTGGTTTGCCGTTTAGGCAAAACCTTTACTTTGATTTATTAGTATGATCTGTCCTGATTATTCCGCTTATTTTGGATTATTATTTTGTCTACACTCCAGCACCCCGAAACGTCACCGTTATTTGTCACGAATATAGGAGGAGATTGTAAGTGTATATTCAGACGAATAATGGGTTCGGGGGCTTTGCGGGTCTTAACCCTAGGTTTACTCTATAAATACCTAGCTGGGGGCAACAGGGAGGGGGTTCCACTTAGACCCTCCTTCAGATGTTTTGAGCACCTCTTTTTACAGTCTCGTCAATTGAAGACAGTGAGTCTGAATTTGAAGACGAGCTTAATAACTTAAATCTGGGGAGCACCGCAGAATAATGACGTTGAAGTTGAAGACGAGTTCAAAATCAAAAGCGACTCCGGAGTTGAAGATGAGTCCAAGGCTCAACTCCAAATTTTGAATTTGTACTTTGTATTATAATTTCAAATTTAATAAAAATGTTTGTATTTTGATTTTGTATTATAATTTGTAATTTGTATTTTGATTTTGTAGTTTTATTTCAAATTTAATAAAAAAATTTTATTTACTTTGCAATTTTGCATTTCAAATTATTACATGCTATTTAATTAAATTATTAAAAACGAAATATAATAATATATAATAAAAAAAATTAAAATAATTAATTTAATTAACCGGTCCCGGTCTGGGACCGGTTAGGACCAGTCCTTCCGGTCCCAGGCGGTCCCGATTTTCAAAGGAAAAATCGGTCCCGGACCGGGACCGGTTTGGGCAGGACCGGTCCGAGACCGGTGTCCCAAAGGACCGGTCCTGCCCAGGACCGGTCCCGGACCGGGACTGGGGTCTTTATGTGCAGTACTACTCACGTCCATTTGTCATGACTAAATGTCTTTTACCGCGATTTTGAACTTTTAGAAACGACAACTTGTCGTGGCTAAAAATACAGTTTCTAGTAATGGTGTAATAATTGGATGCCCAAAATACCCTCCACAATTCAATTAATGACACATGCAATTCAATAAAATTTTAAAACAATTCAAAAATACAAGGTCAATTACGTCCAAACGCATCGCGTCACTGATTCACCGACTTCTCATAATGCCCTAACCAAAATCAAACCTGCATGCCCTCACTCCTCTCGTAACTTTACAGCGCCAAGCTCGCGACCTGCCTTCCGCCTTCCGCTCCATCCATCTGTTAGGATGCAGACACGTATCAGCTTAGCAGGGTTTAGCCTCCAGATCTCAACACGTGGCAGAGCTGGATTAATACATCTTCTTTCAGCAACAGTAGGATCAGCGTACACTTGGCGACATCACAGCTGAGTCCGCTTTCCAACCAGACAGCATCAATTAATTTGATTCCAACAATACCAGGAGCATTCAACACGTGGCAACATCACAGCCATTCCAATTTATCATCCAGACAAGCATTAAGCCATTGTAATAGATCCTTTACTAAGGGTTATTTTGTAATTTGACTCATGAGTCTAATGTAGGTTATAAAAAGGGTCAGAGTCTATAATTAAGTTTTATGCGTGATTAATGAAGTTTCTTTTCTCTCCCGCCTCTGTCTCCCTCTCCCTCTCTCTCTCTCTCTTCCTTTCCCTCTCTCTCTATTCTCTCTTGTTCCCCTTTCACTGACCCCTTCTTCTCCACCTCCGGCGGCCTTCCGGCGACACCGTGGTTATTGTTTTATTACCCTAACATTTGGTGCTCTCGTTCCTTGAACTCACCTTCCACATGGCAGATCATAAACGCTCTATGGAAACACACACCCATCTTCTTGAATTACAAGAAAGATTCCATGCAGAGCAAACGACTCGGCAAACTCAAATCGCAGAACTTCGTGATGACATCCAGACAAAAGAAGCCTTCCTCATCCAGCAAATCGTTGAAACAAGAACGGACGCGACGGATAAAATTGACACATTACGGCGTGACATGATGGCCCAATTCAAGCAAATGCAGGCCTCCCTAGAAATCATGCATGCTCGCACAATACCGGCAGATTTCGGCGCACCCTCTTCGTCCCAAGGAGTTCTTGGACACTCCCCAAATCTTCCAACGTCGCACCAGGTTGTTTCTACCCTTTCTTATTATAAATTTACCTGTACACATTTTAGTGAGGGCGACCCGACCGATTGGCTCTATAATTTGCAACTTTATTTTCAGTATCATAATACCAACCAAAGAGATTATCTCTTGATTGCGACCTGTCACCTTGACCGGCCAGCATCTCGTTGGTATCAAGCGACGTTACGCGATGTCCCTAATATTACGTTCACAATTTTTGTTGATGCACTAATAAAACGTTTCGGTCCTTCTGCATATGACGATCCAGCGGGGGCCTTAAAATAATTGCAACAAACCTCATCTGTTACCGATTATAAAAACCAATTTGAAGAACTCCTCACACGTGTACCCGGTCTTACTCCCTGATTTATCACTAGCATTTTTGTATCCGGTCTAAAACCTAGTATACGTAGTATTGTGAAAATGCAACGTCCAACAGATTTACACGATGCTTACTCCCTAGCCCGGATGGTCGAAGACAAGGAATTAGACACCTCTTCAGCTAACTTTCTCCGCCCACGTATTGACCACACACCACCGCCAAAAAACCTGCCAGTAACACATAGTCACCTATTCCTCGTCTACAATGGCACTCTATTTCTAATGCGCCCGAGTTACCAAAACCACCATACCCACCCAAATATCCAATTCGTCGCCTCTCATCTGCAGTGCGACAACGTCGCCGGGATTTAGGTTTGTGCTATAGCTATAACGAGAAATACTCCTTTGGCCATCGTTGTAAAGGTTCCAACACACTGTTATATTTCCAAGGGAGCGATGAAACCGACCCCACTGACGATCCTAACGAAGAACCAATACAGGAAGCTGTAGATCAAAGTGGCTCTGTATGCTTCTATGCTCTTACAAGAGAACCCTCTAGTACTTGTTTACGGGTCTTAGCCAACATAGGTACCCACACATTACAAACATTATTGACAGCGGGAGTTCACATGATTTCATTTCCACACGTATAGCCAAATTTTTGCAATTACCAATTCTTGCCATCCAACCCTTTAAGGTTTTCATGGGCAACGGTATGTCGGTTCTCTGCACAGGCAAGTGTGTGGACATCATCCTGCTCATTCAAACCGTAAAGTTTAAAATCACTTTATACGTCTTGGACCTTCACGGGGCAGATATCGTCCTGGGAGTACGATGGTTACAATCCTTAGGACCGGTGACCACCGACCACTCAACCCTCACGATATCTCATCTCTCGAACCAGGGCCCAATCACATTACACGGTCAGCCCTCCGATTTTGATAAGACGGTTTCATCATCGCAGGTAGCCCGATTGATGTGCCTACAAGCATCTGCACTGTGCATACTCACCGATAAATTACCACCCGACACTGCACCAAGCTTTCCCGGGATGATTTATGATCCAACTTTACCCCCCAAATTTCAATCACTCTTACAGGATTATTAAATCATATTCCAGGAAAACCCGATTTTTCCTCCAAAACGTTCCATTGATCACACTATACCCATCATCCCTCTTTCCAAACCAGTAAATGTCAAACCATATAGATACCCGCACTATCAGAAGAATGAAATTGAAAAATTGGTTCTTGAAATGTTAAATTCAGGACCGATACGTCCTAGCACATCTAGTTTTAGTTCCCCAGTAATATTAGTAAAAAAAAGATGGCTCGTGGCATTTTTGTGTCAATTACAGAGTCTTAAACTCTATTACTATAAAGGATAGATTTCCCATACCTACCATAGATGAACTGTTAGACGAACTGTTTCACGCACGTTTTTTTCCAAATTAGATTTACGGGCAGGCTACCATCAGATAAAGAATGGCAGAAGAGGACATCCATAAAACGTCCTTCCGTACGCATCATGGTCACTACGAATTCACTGTCATGCCTTTCGGCCTTACAAATGCCCCATCCACATTTCAATCATTAATGAATTCCATTTTCCGGCCGTACTTACGTAAATTTATCGTGGTTTTTTTCGATGACATATTAGTGTTTATCATAATGGAACAAAAACATTTAGACCATCTGGCCACAGTTTTCCAAATACTTTATACTAATGTATTGAAGGTTAAGTACTCCAAATGTTTTTTTTAAAGGGCAATAGAATTTTTAGGACACTGCTTCACTGAGGGCACCGTCTACCCTAACCAAACTAATATTCAGGCAATCGAAAAATATTCTACCCCAAAAACACAAAAGGACGTATGAGCCTTCTTAGGCTTAGCCGGCTTCTACCGAAAATTCATTAAAAAAATTTCAACAATTGCTGCTCCTTTATCAGACTTGCTTAAAAAGAATAATTTTGACTGGAATACTCACACAGAGACTGCATTCCAGACATTAAAACGAGCTTTAATATCAAAACCTACGCTATCTTTACCAAATTTTGTCGAACAATTCACCATCGAAACCGATGCCTCAGGAATTGGAATATGGGCAGTTCTGTTACAAAATAAGAACCCAATAGCATACTTTAGTAAAAAAAACTAACACCACTCATGCAACGGAAGTCCACCTACGTACTAGAATTATATGCGGTTACTTCAGTCGTTGCCAAGTGGAGGCAATATTTACTTGGGCATCAGTTTCAAATAATGACAGATCATAAAAGCTTACATAACCTTATCACCCAAGATTTGCACACTCCCGACCAGCAAATGTTCTTAGCCAAACTAATTGGTTTTGATTTTACGATCAAATATAAACCTGGGAAAAGTAATATTGTAGCTGATTCCCTTTCACGATCGTGTTCCGACCATCCTGAACCCATTAAAGGCTCACCGACTACAACACATAGCACACCAGCAAATCTACTTACCATGACCATATCAACCTCATCCTCCTCCTTATTAGAAGGGTTTGCCTCAGCTTATGCCACAGACCAATTTTCCCAGGAATTACTGGGTAAATTGCGAACAAACTCTAACACCGAATGAGATTGGACACTAAATGGATACCGCATTTACTTCAAACATAGGCTTTTTATACCCGAACACTCCCCGATCGTTCACAAGATCATAACCAATTATCATGATACCCTCTATGGAGGGCATTCAGGAATTAAAGCAACCTTACATAGAATTCAAAATAACTTTCACTGGCCTCACATGAAAAAACATATAACTGATTTTATCAACAACTGTGAACTGTGTCAGAAAGCTAAACCTTCAAATCATCTACCCGACAGTTTACTTCAGCCATTACCCATTCCAAATCTAATTCGGTCCGATTTGACTATGGACTTCATTACACATTTACCTAAATCCAATAGTTTTACCATAATCATGGTAATAGTCGATCGACTATCCTGGACAGCTCATTTTGCAGCCTTGACTCCGCCCTTAACTGGACCCAACGCTGCCGCAGCATTTTGGGAATCAGTAGGAAAATTACACGGCCTACCTACATCAATAATTTCAGACCGTTATACCGTTTTTCTGTGCCATTTTTGGAAAGATTTATTTACACTACAGGGCACCAAACTTTTATATAGTTCGGCCTATCATCCCCAAACAGATGGGCTGACAGAGCGAACAAACCGAAGTTTGCAGCAGTATTTACGCTTGTTTACTCATGAACACCCCAAAAAATGGTCCAATTATTTAAGCTTAGCGGAAAATCATTTCAATACTACTCTTAACACCTCGACCGGCATGACTCCATTCGAGGCCATGTTCGGTCGATCGCCCCCTGGGCTTCTTACTTATTGTGCAGGAACCAGCAGGAATGAAGCAGTGGACATTACACTCCAAACCAGAGAAACAATATTGCATCAACTACGACAACACCTCCAACGTGCTTAACACCGGATGAAGACAATTGCTGACAGAAAAAGAAGTGAAAAAACCTTCCAGCTTAACGACTGGGTGCTACTAAAATTGCACCCCTACCGTCAGCTTACACTCAAACAGAAAAGTTGAAGGAAGATCTCTCTCCGCTATTACGGACCCTTCCAGATCATAGAAGTTGTGGGAGAAACAGCCTACAAACTTCGACTCCCGGATGACTGCAAAATACACCCTGTATTTCACGTATCCTTGCTCAAACCGTATACTAGCAACAACACCAGACAAGTGACGCCCTTACCAACACAGAGCCACAAGAATATGCCCTTGCATGTTCCGTTAGTCGTGGTTAGTCTGCGACAGATTATACGCAACAATCTGCCGATCCAGCAAGGACTAGTCCAGTGGAAGGATCTTTGGTGTTGGTAAAACCGTCTTTTATTTTTAAAGGAAAAAAGAAAAGATGAAAGTGATTTTATTTATTTATAAAAAAGGGCAGTTGAAACGAGTTTTAACGAAAGGTAGGCAAGTGCACCTATCACGTGTAGTACAGGATATTCCAGTGTGGAATATCGGGGTCGTATTGTTCTCGGGGCCGGCTTACCTATTTCTACTCTTTCCCTGAAAGCCTATTATTCTACCGATAATATTTTAGGTTGTTATAAAAAGAAAAGATGACCTAAAAAACATAAAAAGTGCATAATAATAAAACAGAAAATAAAACATGTAAAAATGCAGGAAATAAATAAAGCAGAAAGCCGATGAAGAACTCAGCGCGACGATACAAAAAGAGAACTGAACTAAAATAACTTTTAATAAGAAGAGATCCTAAATTTCAAATTAATTAAGGCGGAGACTCGGTCGTGGAGGTTCCACAAAAATGAGCACACCTATCTCTAGGTAATATCGCTCACCTGAACGCTAAGACTATTTAACCGATCGCTAGACCGATAAAGGATTCCTCTTAACGCCCGCATTACGCTAAGAACCCCACTATTGGGTGGAGAACCAACTCCGGTAGAGTCACGCGCCTCCTCTCTCGAGGGTTAGCGTGGAGCTCTCTTTACCCAAGGGTGATCGGTCCATACGCACGGCCTCTCGGTGTTGCGTATGGATAACGAAAATAGACCCCGCACATCGATATGCGGTCCTACGAGTCGTTAACCCGGGGCAAACCTTAAGAAATTTAATTAAACTGAAAAACATGACCTTTAATTATTTAAAGCTACTTTATCTGTCCCAATGCTCTTCAATATTGAGGGCTAAGGGCGGTTAGCCACTCATCGGAATGAGGACACTTACGCTAGAAAGCGATAAAAGAAAGCTGTAAAGAAAACAGGAAATAAAGCAGTAAAGGAAAGCAGAAAATTGCGAGTCCTACTCAAACGAGCAGGGATGAAGAAAGCAGTAAATGCGAATCCCGGCTCAAATGAGTGGGTGGGGGTAAATTTATCTCATACACGCACGCACTCTACAGAAATGAAAACACACGCACACACTCTACATAAATGAAAACGCACACACGCACACAAAGTTTTCCTACTCAAGTGAGTAGGAAGAAAATGAAAGCAATAAAAAGACAAGTCCCACTCAAACGAGTGGGCGGGAAATGAAAGCAGTGCGCTATTTAACTCTTAACGAGTAGGCGGAAATAGATGCATACACACACACGCACTCTACAGAAATGAAATAAAGCTATAAAATCTAACTCATACACGCACGCACACTTGCAAAAAAATAAGAAAAACAAAGTTGCAGGAAAATTAAAACAAATGCATTTCTACCGCTAGAATGCGGTAGAAATGCATAAAAAGAGAAAATAGAAATTAACCGAGCGAAAAATTTTGCAAATAAACGCAAAATGAAAATGCTCAAAAAATTAAAACGACTGCATTTCTACCGCTAGAATGCGGTAGAAATGCATAAAAAGAGAATATAAAAATTAAACGGGTAAAAAGTTTTAAAAATAAAAAGCTAAAACGAAGTGAGCGAAAAATTGAAATAACGACATTTTCATTCTTATGTTTTTATAAAAGCTCCTAAAAAGTTAAAATAAAACTAAAAAAGACGAAAAGTTTTACATTCCTAAAGAGCCTAAGTTAAAGAAAATTAAAAATAACACTTTTAAATGTGTTTTTATAAAGCCTTAAGAATGAAAATAATAAAAAGGAAAAACTAAACCTAAACAAGTTGTATGAAAATAAATCACCGGCATAACGGCTAGAAATGCGGATAAAATCCTAACTATACAAAGTTATAAAACTATAAAGATGAAAACATAAAACATAAAACACAAAAAAAAGAACGAAAAATTGCTTAGAGTAGGGCTTCCAAATGAGACTTTCATGCAATATAAAGAGAGAAAAAAAGCTATTTTATTAAAATCATAAGTGATTACAACAAAGCTAGAATGAGAAAGCTAATACAAACTAAGGGAGGGGGAGAAAATTCTCTTACATAACATTTGGAATCCATTTGGGCAGCACCTCCCCTAAGCAAAGTGGTCAAAAAAGTTGACAGGAAAGCTTTCTAAAAGCTTTTATTTATAGAAAAAATTTCGGGCTTGACACGCCCTAGGTCACGGGCGTGACAGGGGGCGTGACAGGGGGCGTGTCGGGGGGTGGCATGTTTGACTTGGCGAAATCTGGCAGCTGGCTTCATTTTGGAAGGTTCTGGAAGTGACATGTGGTGGTCACGGGCGTGACAGGCATGGTCACGGGCGTGACATGGGGCGTGACATGGACAGCTGGCAGTCCCGATGTCGGCAGCGTTGAGTGTTGAAAAGGCATTGAGTGTCGACATTGACACGGGCGTGACGGGTCTTGGACACAGGCGTGACTGGGGCGTGTCTAGACGGCGTTGAGTGTTGAACAGTAAAATCGTTGAGTGTCGACTGGCGAAAGGCGTTGAGTGCCTGTCACGGGCGTGTCGGGCATGGTCACGGGCGTGACAAGTCAAATTTTGACTTTTTTGGAAATTTTTCAGAAAAACAAAAATAAGCTAAGTTAGAAAATATTTAAAAAAAAGCATTTTATTAAAGAAAACAAACTAAAAAAGACAAAAATAAACAAAAGTGACATAATAAAAATACTATAAAATAGGTATATTTACAACTCATCAATCTTCCACCCGAAGACAGCACCTGGGAAGATCTAGACTCTCTACCAACAGATCTAAAACACTCACCAAACGTACTCTCCACAACGACCCCTTCAACGGAACTCACAGATCTACTTCCCACAACCTGGCATCAACAACGAAAACGCACGGCGCGCTGATCCCCATCCCACCTCTAACCCGACGCAAAGTTAGAAGGATATTACCATCAAACCAGCAAAACAGGGCTATCGCCGGACGAAGCTTCGCCGCCATTCGATTCGTCCACTCCAGCCTTCTCTCTTTCATGGATCAAAAATTCCTCCAGCCAGCAGATGGATTTTCTCGTCGGCCGCATGTCCTCACCAAAACCCTAAAGTAGATGCAAATAACATAACGATGAGGACATCGTTTTTAAAGGCGCGGGCATTTGTTAGGATGCAGACACGTATCATCTCAACAGGGTTTAGCCTCCAGATCTCAACATGTGGCAGAGCTGGATTAATACAGCTTCTTTCAGCAACCGTAGGATCAACGTACACTTGGCGACATCATAGCTGAGTCCGCTTTCCAACCAGGCAGCATCAATTAATTTGATTCCAGCAATACCAGGAGCATTCAACACGTGGCAACATCACAGCCATTCCAATTTATCATCCAGACAAGCATTAAGCCATTGTAATAGATCCGTTACTAAGGGTTATTTTGTAATTTGACTCATGAGTCTAATGTAGGTTATAAAAAGGGTCAGAGTCTATAATTAAGTTTTATGCGTGATTAATGAAGTTTCTTTTCTCTCCCGCCTCTGTCTCCCTCTCTCTCTTCCTTTCCCTCTCTCTCTCTCTTCCTTTCCCTCTCTCTCTGTTCTCTCTTGTTCCCCTTTCACTGACCCCTTCTTCTCCACCTCCGGCGGCCTTCCGGCGATGCCGTGGTTATTGTTTTATTACCCTAACACCATCTCCATCCGCCGAATCTTCGTCTCCAAGAAATTTTGCCTTCGCCTTCTTTGCGTCTTCTTCACCTCTACATTCTTTGCGTCTTCTTCGCCTTTGCCTATTTGCTTTTTCGCATTCTTCCAACAGTAAGGGGTTACCTCTATCACATGTTTAAGGTAGGACATCGGTTCAAATCTACTCTCCCCCCTGCTCCTCTCTTTCTATCTATACTCTCTCCACTCCATTTGAAGCATCACTAAAGCCCTTCTTCTCTCCACTCTACGCTTTAGGGCATCTCAAAACTCCAGCTTATTAGCTCCATGACACTCCACCGGCGATTTCATTTTATTCTTGTGGCAGCCTACCATTGCAGAAACTCGATGTGGAGATGCCCGAGGTGTAGTTGAAGCTTACAAAGCACTTTCTCGGATTCACCGCAACTGTTGAGACTTGGAACTCTAGGCCATCCTTGATCGATATAGATATGTTGATTGCTGGCCAAATTTTTCTTGGTAATTGGGTTCGAATTTGTAAATCAAGTGTGTTATATTGCAAAATCACTGATGTTGCTTCCTCAATTTTCCCCCTTTCCCTTGTTTTTAGCCTTTTAATTTGGATTTTTGGCACTTAAACCCCCTCCCCCCCCCCAATTGGAGGTGTTTGGCACATTGCACCCCAACATTCAAATCTTGGCACTTACCACCCTCCAAATGAGATTCTTTGGCACTTTGCACCCTCATGTCATTTAATAAATATTATGCCATTTTTTAATTCCAAAAATTGAATGTAGGAGGGTCAAATTCGTCCTTTTTAAATCATTCCATTTATTGTTAACTGCACACCAATTTTTATAATTGTTATTGTTTATTTTCAGCCACTTAACATGAGATTACTTACCGCAGACCAAAAAATGTTATTGTTATTCTCAACCCAACTTGCTCCATTTTCTATTGCTCCCGCGAAGCCAATTTGAGGATGAAATAGTGGTTTCTTTTCAACTATATATTCTCTCCCGAAATATTATTCGTAGATCAAATAATGGATTTTGTACCCAATAATTCTATCGAAACGCACTTTCAACCATTTCGAAGATTCATAAGAATATTTTGTAATGACTTTTTTATATAATTGTTATAAAACACACTTTTTTTGATTATATATCCATTTGATTGATGTCTTAACGTTTAGGGACCTTCCCGGTGCCGATTTTTAAATTTTGCAGATATTAACTATATATGTATATATTATAGAAAAGTAGTCCAATTTTTGAAGTTCTTTTTTTGTAATAAGACATTAAAGCAGCGATATCCCAAATCTTCACATATGTGGTTCGTTAACTACATAGCAGTAACATTAACATCAAATTCGGTGCACAGTAATACTAGCCATAATTCGTAAGACAATCTCATTACACAAAACAATCACATAATTTCAAAATAAGCTTGAAGTGATGAAACTTTTCACTTCACATGCCGCGTCATTGACTTTCTCATGGAAATCCAATTCCGTTACATAAAGTCTTCAAATCCTGCATAGAATACATAAGAATTACAATGTGCCAATATAAAAAAATCATAATTTTAACGTATGATTGCAACATCGTATTCTAACCTATTGTAAAAGATGGCAGTGATGAATTTGGTGGTTCCGTGTATGTATCATGTGATGCAGTGTTCTTTTTTACCTACAAAAAATATTTTACTAGTTTATTTTAGTAGTTAAATAATATTATAAATGAAATCTAATAATAAATCACTAACCGGTAACTTTGATCTAGTAGTTGAGGTTGTTGGTATAGGATGACCACAACTTTTTTTGGTATGCCCCGCCACGGCACAGTTGGAGCATGTATATTTAGTACCATGCCTTTTCAAACCATATTTTTTACGTTCTAACTCATTTTGCTCCCTCCTTCTTGCATGCAATGAAGGCCTTCCAACTTTTTTCCCTTTCACATTCCATGGAACCAAAAGATTTAAGCAAGTTGGAGGTCATTCCTTTTGTCCCTTTATTGGATTCAACATATGCTAAAATGTGACCTTGCCCAATTTCTTGGGTGTCTTGCCCTCACCCAATTATAAGCCTCGATATTAAATGCCTTCATTTTTTCCATTTCACTATTAAAATCAACAAGTCTCGAGGCTGATGCGGCCTTCCACAATAAAGATTTGAGTTGTAGACCTTTATGTATTTGCTTGAAATTATTGTACATGTGTCTAACACAAAACCGGTGCTCTGCATTTGGTGACAATTCTTCGACCGCTCTTATTAGTCTTTTTTGCTTATCAGAAATAATTGTCCAAACATAATTGTTTTGAATGTTCAAGTCTTGTATTAGTAGACCAATAAACCACTCCCAAGACTTTCTGTTTTCTTTTAAAACCATTGCATAGGCTACAGGATACATTCCATTATTGCCATCAATGCCAACTGCGCATAGTAGAACACCTCCATTTGAGGTCTTAAGATGAATACCATCTAGACCTAAAACTGGTCTACATCTGGCAAGGAATCCCAATTTTAAAGCACCCCAACATATATATAATCGCTTGAAAATACATGTTTGGGTGGTTGATACTTCCTTACATTGAACCTTTACTGTTGTGTTCGGATTAGTGCGTCGTATTTCCTCGCAATAACTCCAAACGCTAGCATATTGCTCCAATTCTGAACCATGAATTAGTTTGTTTGCATATTTTTTTAGCTATATACATTTTCCAAATGGATAGAGAGGTTCTGTTTTCCGTTTGCATCATCTCTTGCATAGATGTAACTGGTCATTCCGGGTTACTCCTTAAATGATCTTGATATTTTTTTGCAAGGAAATTAGATGTGCAATGTTTAGAGCTTGGGGTCCTATAACATGAATGTTCTACTTTGATGGTCTTTACTTGAAAAGTCCTATCATTTTTTGAAATGAAGGAAGCATACATTACCCAACCACACTCACATGTAACTTGTACTTTGTCACTGCAATTCTTTGTAAACTTTATAGGCTTTCCTTGCATGTTTGAGTATGTTCTCACCGCCTCTCTAAAATCTTCAACCGTATTAAAGCACATGCCTACTTCAAACTCAAAATTACAGTCGTTTGCATTGCCTTGATATATTTGATAACATAAGGTTTTTCCTTTATTAGCCTTAGATGGTGGAAGGATTTTGTTCTTCGGGTGATCTATGATTTGATTGACGGTGTCATTCAATCCAACCCATTCAACGGCTTCATCAACATACTCATCATAGTCCAAATCATCAATGTCAAAATCAACATCTTCAAAATCATCGCTAAAAGTGGAGTCATTTTAATCTGTGTCATCTTCATTGCTAATTGATTCACTGTCTTGCATAAGTTCAACTATCGGCCCTCCATGGTCATGTTCATCGTCACTAGTTCTTTCTGGCATATCACAGTCAAACACAGCTTCAATGGTTTCAACATAGATATCCACTACCCTTTCAACATTGATATACCTAACCAGATTTGTCACGTCATCATCATTCACTACCAAAATCAAATTATTGTTGTCGAGAAATCCAGCACTACAACAATAAAATCTCACCCACCCCATGTGACCAACTAGTTGAGCCATATCGTGCAAATCTCTCAACACTAAACAATTACAATCACAGAAATCCAAGAAGCTAATTACATCAGGCCTATATGACATTTTAATGGTACCAACGAACATCCCTGAATGATGAAGCCTGATAGTAAATAGAGATGCTTCAAATGACATGTAACATGTGCCCGCTCTTGAATCATTCGCTCTCAACATCCAGACCATTCTATGAATAAAACCAATGAAATTTATAAATAAAACTTCTAGAAATTAGGGCTACAAACATTTTAATATGGCTTGTCTATGTAGATAAATGAGTAAAAAGCAATCTTTAATCATATTAAATAGCATGAAACAACCAAAATGTATGAACGTGCATGCCCTTATAATTATTTGCATGGATAAGTGACTGGAAGTTATCCAAAAAACCTAAAACAACAAATGTTACAAATAAAAATATCACAAGAGGTCATTAGGTTACAAACCCTAAAAAAAATATCAAAAAATTATACCTCAGCAGATTTTGAAACAGCGACGGGAAGAATGGCGCCGGGAAGAGTGCTCCAGTCGCCGGGCTTTCGTCGGGGAAACACTCGCCGGAGAGGGTCGGGTTGTCGTCAGAGAGATATCTGGTGGTTGGCGGCTTCGGAGGCTTCAGCGGTTCTTGGGGCTGTTGTGGGCGAAAGAGTGAGGGGAGGGTAATCGGGAGAAGAGAAAGATATTTAGGTTTAGGTTATGATTCTTCCAATGTACCAAATATGCACTTATCCTTTATAAAAAAATGATTTCATAACTTTTTAAAAATCAGAACATAATATGAGGGTGCAAAGTGCCAAAGAATCCCATTTGGAGGGTGGTAAGTGCCAAGATTTGAATGTTGGAGTGCAATGTGCCAAACACCCTCAATTGGGGGTGTTTAGTGCCAAAAATCCTTTTAATTTCACAGACCATATTTTATATTCAACCAAATTTCATCTCTTCATGGCTATGGCTATGGCTATTGATAACTGAATTTGATGCCGATAAACTATTTTAAGCATAGTTTTGCATTAGGGTAAAACATTTTTAGTTATGTGTAGTTTTTGCACATTCCTGCATCTTCAAATAAGATGAGATAAGTTTTTGGATGAATTTGTTGGTTGAATCTACAAATTTTGGTGGATTCAATTCAATGCAGGGTTTTTATGAGAAATTCAGTTGTTCTGTGGTGGTAAATCATTCTTTCTCCATACTTAGGCTTTGTTTGGGGAGACTTATTTTCACCGATCAAACGGTTACGACCGCATGAATCAGACCTTAATTTATATATCAAAATGAGTTTCTTTTTAAAGTCTAGTTCATGTGGTCGTAACCGCTTGACCGGTGAAAATAAGTTCCCCCAAACGAAACCATAATGTAATAAAAATTTACAAGTACTATGTTTTCATGCATAAATTTTGCACAATATGACACGTTCACTGTTATTTATTATGAAGATTGAACATTTACACATTTCTCATGTTTACATAGTTGACATTTCTGCTGTTGAAAAAATGTTCTCCATCACAGGCACAGAAATATCAAAGAGAGATTCTTTTTAATTATCTACATTTAAAACCATTTAGCGCTCTTCATCATTAGTTTTTTTGCATCAATTAGAGTTCGATTTGGTGTTGTTTTCCACCCTTGAATGAGCCAGTGGATTGGTAGGCATATATTCTTAATATGGTGATCGTATTTTCTTTGGTCCATATAAATGCGCTTATAATATAAATAACTTCTTTATCATGAACATTTGATCCATATTGTTGTCTTTAAGTTTTTATATTCTGAATTTCATATAAATTATTTTATGAGCTTGGTGTTGATGTCTATCCTAATCTAGAGGCTCTAGTTCATGGTTATGCTTAGGAAGGAGGATGTTGCCATCAGGTGCGAGATGCAATTATATCTTTTGTTCTGTAATTGTAGTTATGTTTGCAACGAAACTGTATTGATTGTAATATTGTCATTTTCTCAAATTTTCTTTATGCGCCAAATATGTGTGTGCGTGTGTGCGTGTGTGCGTGCACATTATGTCAAAATATATTACCATATTTACTGGATTCACGTGTTTGATAACATGTAGGCGTTAAAAATGCGTCAACCCCCGATGTTCTTTATCGCGAGCCAATGCACTATATTCGCTTGGCTAAAGTGATGGTGGCACACTCATTTCAAGAATGAAGCATTGTTTAATTTTCATCATTTTTTGTCTAGCCATCGTAAAAATTTGTGAAATGCGGAAACCGGAAAACCAGATCGCAGGAACACTCAATCAAATCAAGTCAAGTAAACCAGATGCAAACAGAAGTGCAAGAAAATCTTGTACTATCAAAAATCTTTACAGCGCGAGACATACATGGCGAGACATGATACACCAATGTACCCGATGAAAGCAAAAAACAATAAGGCAAAAACCTAGCCGTGCGGACTCAAGGAGTAACCGCTGACTCTGCGGAGCTGCACTATGGAGTCCGCTGAAGCTGCTAAGTCGCCAGACCGCAACCTAGCCGCGCGGACACCCCGTTATTCCAATGCTGAAAAACTGTGTTCGCTATCTGTTAGCCGCCTAACCGCGAGGTCGCCTAGACGCCAGATTATCATAGAACAGCTGCTGTCGAACTGAACAGACCGCCAGAAGCAGACAGCTTTATTGAACTGGGAAAGATTGCCAAGAGAAGACCGTCCGGTCGCAAGCCGCGACCTGCTGTTAACCGCCGATTGTAACCGCAGAGTCCGTACTGGTCCTTGACCTAAGTCAGAACCAAGTTCGTGGCTTCTCAGCACTATTCGCACAATCTGCATAACAAAAAACCGGTCAACTTCTCAAATCACATGGACATAAAAACTTGTCCGTAGCAATCGCCCGAGCTCACTTACTGTTCATTCGGTTATACTGTTGATGTGATAGGAGGTCCTATTTATATGCACAGAGATGAGTGTGGTCACCACCCTAGCCGATAGGAACACCGCCCATCTCACGGTGAAAACAAAGCGTATCCGCATAACGCGGACACAAAGCCAGTTCTCCTTGTCGCCAGGAATTGATCAGTTTGCTAAGCCCCCGGACACTGCGGATATCATCACCAGTCCACTACATCTTAAGGACACTGATCCAGTCCGCACACTTCGAGCTCGCAACTATACCAAGCTGATAAGTTATCGAGCTCGGCGGATAGAAAAGCAGTCCGTGTTAACCGCGCGAACTTGCAGACTGAGCACAACCGGACTTGGTTCAAATCCAGACCAAGTCCACACCTCCAGCCATCCCTGGTGCAAACAAAACACCAACAGATACAAAAGACAATCTGCACAAACCGGCGAACTCAAACACCAGTCCGCACTAACCGGCAAACTCCGCAGTTTCCATCAAACCGCACACTAGAGCAAGATCAAGGTACAAGGTCATCTCCCGAGCTCCAAACTAGTTCTGAACCATCCGGACTCAGAGAACTCTAGACGAGTCTGCAACAAACTGTGGATACCAAACCTATTCACCCGGTTACCTCCTGGGAACAAGCTGCATGCAGAACACTAGCCAACCTGGCTAGTCGCCACCCCTGTCCGCACAGTCCGTACGGACAGTCCGCCCAGGCCATCACTTTCACTTCAAAAAATTCAACACTCCCCCTTGAAGTGGGAAGTGGAAACCAGCCCTAGCAGTCCCCGTAACCGAATAATGACCCCTTTGACAGCGACTTTGTGAAGATGTTCGCGATGTTGTCCTCGCTTTGCACATCTCGACCATAAGAGAACCCCCAGCACTTCCCGAATGAAGTTGATAGTTTTACTTTCAAGACAACCTAAACACCTAGAGGGGGGTGAATAGGTTCTAATTGCTTGTTTATACTTCTAGGCAGAATTCAATTGCAGAAATAAAACATTCAGCACAGCAATCACAGAAATTGAAACATCACAGATTGCACAATGTTTTATAGTGGTTCCCCAAGGTTTGGGTACATCCACTTTCCCCCTTCACCTATCTAGCAGTATGCTAGATTCGGCCAAAATTTCCACTATTATCAGATCAGCAGATCCTACAGCTCAGAACCTGGATAGGTTCCTACAACTCAGGCTCAAGAGCCTTACCTCAGCATTGCCTCAAGGCCTACCACTCAGAGAAGAATCTCCTCCTACACTCAGGCAAATAACCCTACCACTCAGAGATCACCTCTCCTACACTCAGCCTTTATAACACAGGCTTACAACTCAGATCTGTGTAAACAGATCCTACAGAAATTTAGAAAGGATATTTTAATGTCTTGCCTTTGTTGAGAGAGAAGAGGACAAGACACTTCTTGATCAGCTGATGAAATCAACTGAAACTGAGCTTTCTTCAAAGCCTCTTGAATCTGAACTTAGTTGAGTTGATTTCCAAACAGCTTCTTGAGAAACCACTGATGGCTTCCTTCTTCTTCTTCAAGATGACTGGATCCCTCTCTATCCAACACTTTTTCTGATACTTCAGACTTCTTCTACTTAGATCTTCTGATGAAGATCTTCTTTAGAGCTTAGCACTTTCTTGAATTGAAACTTCAATAGGATCGTAATCCTTTTTTTTTCTTCTTCTTGGATCTTCTTCTCTTCTGAATATGTCTATTTATAGACTTTCTTCATGGTAACCGGCTGATCCGGTTTCTAACTGTTTTCTGACAGGTCTGACAGCTTCAGTTAAACGGTGGCAACCCACAGCTATCAAGTCTTCAAACAGTTCCTGTACCTTAGCCTTGGACAGCAAAATGTCGAGACAGTCTGTCAGAAAGTGTCGAGACCAATCTGTCTATCTGTGTCGACACAAGTGACTTTGGTGTCGACACAGTCTTTGATGATGTCGACTAAGTTGCCTTTAAGTCGACACAGCTTCTTCAGAAAATAACTTGGTCTTGACTCTGTAGTGTGTCGACAAAAGTCCTGTGTGTCGATACAGTTGTTGTAGATTCAGAGCTCAGTATGTGTCGACTCAGCCTTCAGGTGTCGACACAGCAATCTTCAATTCTGCCAAAATGTGTCGACTCAGTCTTCTGGTGTCGACACAAGCACAGTCGACTTCTGCCAATGTGTGTCGACTCAATCTCAAGGTGTCGACACATCCTCCCAGTGTCAACACAGTTGAGGTCGACTATCTTCTTCTGTGAGTCGACTATCTTTCTCTGGTCAACTATCTTTCACTAGTCGACTATCTTTCACTGGTCGACTAACTTTCTCTGAGTGTCGACTATCTTTCACTGTGTCGACACTGCTTCCCAGTGCTGAGGTCGACGATCTTCTTTATGTGTCGACACTGCTTCCCAGTGTCGACATAAATGTGATCGACTATCTTTCTCTGTGTCGACACAGATATTCTGAAGTGTCGACACAAATATTCGAAGTGTTGACACAAATATTCTGAAGTGTCGACACAAATATTCTGAAGTGTCGACACAATTTCTTCAGGTGTCGACACGTGGACTTAGAATATTTTTCTGTATTCTTTAATACTTCTTCACCTGCACATGTCAACTTAAAACAACATCAAATATACCTTGATGTATATCATTGAGCTAAGTTGGGCTTCTTCAAATTAGGTACACATTTTCCAATGTACCCAACAATCTCCCCCTATTTGGAGAAGACATAACCCTTATAGCCAATGATATACACCATTTATAAAAAGTATAATATGATGATATATGACATAACAGGAATACTTAATATAAACAAAATATAAACAATCCATCACAGAATGAACATTATATGATACCAAACAACATTTTATTTATAACTTGGTAATGATTGATTACAGAGTTTTACATTTAATGAACAAAACATAACAAAACACTTTGAAAGAACTAAAAATTAAGACTAATCAGGCTCTTTTATGACAATCCCTTTGCCAGATTGGATTTGAGCCTTCACAGGAGCTTCAGAATCTTCAGCTGGTTTCTTGCCTTTTAGCTCAGCTTTCTTCAGAGCTTCTTCCTTGAGCCTTTGCCTTTCAAAATAATGAAAGGGCTTTGGAAAGTACTTGCTCGGCTCCTGAGCATCTGGTGGCAGCCTACCCAGCTTGGCTTTTCTTCTAAACTGTACTATTGCCTCTTGCCTGGCTTCATACTTCTGCCATTCCATCTCATTGAACCACTTGCCTCTTTCATGTTCTTGGTCTTTGACAGCCTTCCATGCAGTGAGTATAATATTTCTGGAAGTAGGACTCCACTGCTCAAAGTCTGGCTTAAGTTCAGCCTGCTCTCTAAATCTTTTCTTAGATAGTAGAGCATCTTGGTGTTCTTTCAAAGTAGCCTCAGGCTTATCTACTTTCCCAATAACAACCCTGTGAACCTCCTTTGGAGGACTATACATTCCTTGAACTTGCTGATCAATCATATCAAAATCTAGAGGAGGGTAAATGACTTGGGCAACCTCAGGTTGATTGCCTTCAAGTAGACCTGTTTGTATTCCTGACTCAGCCACCATAGCATCATCACACAAAGGTGGATATCCCAATGTGGCTCGAATACTATTGGTCACCCATTTGGTGTGCTCTGAGCCTGCATGAACTAACAACCTCTCCCCCTTTATGGCTTCTCTAATAATATGATCTCTTAGATCTTCCTTCTGAAATCTGATTTGTCCATCCAGATAATTCACACCCTCTTTAAAAAATGGTTTTAACTTTAGAAGCTTGTCAGATATGTCCTTTTGAGAGGTAGTGATAGCAGTTTTAACAGAATCAATAGCAGCTTGAAATTTCTTATCAAATTCTTCCATTTCCTTTGCTCTAGCTGCAGGCAGACCTGGAATAGTCTTTTTCAATTCATTAATGATCTCATGATGAGATTCAGTTAAATTGTCATTCATCCTTATCTGATTTTCCAAAACATAGCTTTGCTTTAAAGCAATATCATCCACTTTAGAAATGATGGACTGCTGTTGTTTTGCCAAATATACCACAGCATTATCTCCCTTATGGAAGCAATCTGTCATCTCCTTTTTATGCATATTGACTTTAAATCGAATAGACTTTATATCCTGAGCCAAGTCAAATTGCAGGGACTTGTTGTTCTCATCATCATATTTTTCAATAGCCACTCTGTGTTCATCCAATTTCACTTGTAAATCGACCATAAACTTGTTATAATCAAATTCAGAAGGAGTGTGATGTGCTGTAGGCTGTAGAGCCTGCTTATAGCTCTTGCTCCTTCTCTTGAAGACCATAAGTTTTCTATTTTTAGCCATCCTGGCTTCTTCATTCTCAGAATCAGAAGTACTATCAATTTGAACTCTCTCTTTGGGAGGAGGAGGAACATCTGCTTCAGTGCCATGTTGTTCAGCCTCAACATGCACAGGCTCCCCCTCAATTGCTTGCTCCACTTCCATTCTATCAGTAACTATTTCATCATTTGGAAATAACTCATCTAGAGTATATTCCTTCTGGGCTGGAACATCTGCAGTATTCAAATCTTGAGATAAATCAATTTGAGCTTCCTCTTGCACTTGCTCAGACAGCTTCTCCCCCTGTACTTATTCAGTATTGGTGATGTCCTGGGCAGGTGAGGACACTTGCTTCCCCTAGACCTGTGCAGAAATAGAAATATTAGAAACGTCTTTTGTAGGAAAATACAC
Source organism: Platanthera zijinensis (assembly GCA_039513925.1). Lineage (NCBI taxonomy): Eukaryota > Viridiplantae > Streptophyta > Magnoliopsida > Asparagales > Orchidaceae > Platanthera > Platanthera zijinensis. The sequence goes on from CM077083.1 coordinate 33,716,562, forward strand.
CAGCTCCCCCTGCACCTGTACCTGGTCATGAGTAGATACAGCCTGTGTAGGTGAAAAAACTTACTGAGCTGGTATTCTTACTTCTTCTCCTTGAATTGCAGGTACAGTGGCATCCTGAACTTGTGTAGAAGCAGGCTGTTCTTCAACCTCTTGTCTTACTTGCTCTTCTTGTGGGTGCTCAGTACTGGTAGCATGACCTGGGGATTTCTCAGGTGAATCCTACCTTTCCACTTCAGGCATCTCTTTGGTCAGCACCCTATCCCATCTGGAAAACAATCTCATGTCCATCCTTCTCATGTGATTAATTTTTGTTCCAGGTAGTTGTTGCATAACATCAGGAATCTCCTTAGTTAGGTATATACTCATTATTCTAGCCAAATTTGGCTTCTTGATTCCTTCCTTAATCTTTTCAAAGATTACAGTTGACCAATCTGTTGGAATTGTAAACACAATCCTGGTCATGAGGCTGAACATATAGGCGGAAATCCTATCATGTCCACCTGGCTTGCACAGAATTACTTTTCCAACCACCTCAGACAGAAACTTGCCATGTTGATTCATTCCTTTCCTGTTGAAAGCAGCTCCAATTTTCATGGTGGAATCCAATCCACACCATTGAAGAGCCTCACTTGATTTAGAAGCAGGGACGTCCTCTTCATTCTCAATTATAGGTAATTGTAGAATTGTTCTTAACTTACTTGGAGTAATTTCCACTGTTGACCCATGAACTGTGGATTTTATCTTGTGACTTTCAGAATCTACAAATGCAGAAGTAAAGAACTCATGCACCTCCTTCTTCCATATCTTAGATGGTTCGGAGACCAGAAATTCTAATCCCGAGTCGGAGAGGAGAGAGATAACCCCGTGAACATCTGCTGGGGCATCAGCAAAGGCCTGGCGCACCAACTCATATCCTTCATTTACGTTATCTTCAATCTTTGGCGCCATAGATCAGTCGAGAAAGCTTGAAAGATGAGAGAAAGAGAGAGAGAGGAAGAATGTCGACACAGGGTTTCAGTCTCGAAAACCTTATAAGCGTGTCGACAGAATGAGTTTTTGACCTATTTATACCTTCTGTTTAAAGAAGATCAAAAGTCGCCAAAAACAAACTATAAGTGTCGACACAGATGGAATGTGTCGACACAAGCTTCTATTGTCTCGACTTCAAGTCCGTCTATTATATGTCGACACCAATTTGCGGATATGTCGACACCAAAGATATATAGTAGTGCATCAGAAATTCTGTGTCGACTCTTAGTATAAGTGTCGACACAAAATCTGTAAGTGTCGACACCACTATCCTGGTGAAGTCAACACTATATTCCTGGATAAGTCGACAATAAGATTCTTAAGTGTCGACACATATTTTCTGTGTCGACACAATATCTCTGACTTGTCGACATTACTACTCTGAGTCGACATATTATTACTGAGTGTGTCGACACCATCTTACTTAGCCAATTTCTGTTTGTTCAACACAACTTATAAGTACTACAAAGTACTTGATACTACTTCAATGTGTCTTTATATTACTTGAATGTCTTGTTACCACTTCAACTTCATTGTTGATGATTTTGTGATTACACTAATCAATGGTTAACATACCTAATTCAATTTTAAATTTATTGAATTTGATCTCATCTAGGGGCTTAGTAAACACATCTGCTATTTGATAATCTGTTTTCACAAACTCCAATGAGATGTCTTCTTTTTCTACATGTTCTCTAAGAAAATGGTATTTAATTTCTATATGCTTAGTTCTACTATGAGAAACAAGATTATTAGCAATAGAAATTGCACTCTTAGAATCACACAAAAGAGGTGTTCTACTTACTTGAATACCATAATCCTTAAGTTGATGCTGCATCCATAATAGCTGTGCACAGCAGCTTCCAGCAGCAACATACTCAGACTCAGCTGTGGAAATTGTCACACTGGTCTGCTTCTTACTACTCCATGATGTTAGTCTTCCTCCCAGGAATTGACAAGTACTTGTAGTACTCTTCCTATCCTCTCTACATCCTGCAAAATCTGCATCTGAATAGCCTGTTAGTAGAAAATCTCTATTCCTAGGGTACCAAAGACCTAGATTAGGTGTGCCCTTAAGATATCTCAGAATCCTTTTGACTGCAGTATAATGAGACTCTTTAGGGCAGGCTTGGTACCTAGCATAGACACATGTAGCATACATAATATCTGGTCTACTAGCTGTGAGATATAGTAGAGAACCAACTATTCCTCTATACAAAGTCTCATCAACAGGTTGACCTGCATCATCTTTGCATATAGGCATACTTGTCCCCATAGGAGTTCTCATGATGGAGGATGACTCCATACCATACTTCTTGATTAATTCTTTAGTAAACTTTGACTGGGATATGGACAAGCCATCATCAGTCTGTCTTACTTGGAGTCCCAAGAAGAACTTCAGTTCCCCCATACTGCTCATCTCAAACTTCCATTGCATAAGTTTGGCAAACTTTTTACAAAGGTTGTTTTGAGTAGATCCAAAGATTATGTCATTAACATATATCTGGACTAAGATGATCTTACCTTTGGATTCCCTAAGGAATAGAGTTTTGTCTATTTTTCCTCTTGAGAATTTATTCTCAATGAGAAAAGTAGACAGGGTTTCATACTAAGCCCTTGGAGCTTGCTTTAACCCATACAGAGCTTTCCTAAGCTTATAAACAAAATCAGGTTTAAGAGGATCTACAAAACCTGATGGCTGCTCTACATATACTTCTTCTTTAAGATCTCCATTCAGAAATGCTGACTTCACATCCATCTGGTATACTTTGAAGTCTTGATAGGCTGCATAGGCAAGGAACAATCTGATTGCCTCCAGCCTTGCTACTGGAGCAAAGGTTTGATCAAAGTCAATCCCTTCTTCCTGCCTGTATCCTTTTGCAACCAATCTTGCTTTATTCTTCACTATTATTCCACTTTCATCTAGCTTGTTCCTATAGATCCATTTTGTGCCAATTATATTGTGGCCTTTTGGTTTAGGAACAAGCTCCCAGACATTGCACCTTCTGAATTGATTCAGCTCCTCTTGCATAGCATCAATCCAGTGCTGGTCTTGGATAGCTTCTTCAAACTTCTTAGGCTCCATTTGTGACAGGAAACTTGAATGTAGAACTGTGTTTTGATTTCTGCTTCTAGTTTGCACCCCCTGTCTTGGATCACCTATTATCTGATCAGCTGGATGATCTTTTAAATGTCTTGTAGCTGGAGGAAGATTCCCTTCTGGTTGAACATCTCCAGCTCCTTCATTTAGCTAAATCTCTGGGTTTTCATCAGCTTCTGTAGTGTCTTGTTCTCCCCCTGGACAGAAGCCTTCATTTTCCAATGCTCCATCTTCCTTTGATACTTCAATAATGGAGAGCTTGTCCATACTTTTGCTTATACCTGTTGAGTCATTTGATCTACAAGACAACTCACAGTTGATTAATCTTGTTTCATCAAACACAACATGCACAGATTCTTCAACAACTTGAGTAGTCAAGTTGAAGACTCTATAGGCCTTACTATTTGTGTTGTACCCAACAAATATCCCATCCTGGGATTTGGCAGCAAACTTAGTCAAATATGACTTGCCATTGTTAAGTATATAACACTTGCAACCAAAGATCCTAAAGTAAGATAGATTTGGTTTTCTACCTTTCACAATCTCATAGGGAGTCATTTTGTGGCTTTTGGTGATAGTAGCCCTATTGATTACATGACAAGCTGTGTTAACTGCCTCAGCCCAAAAATATTCTGGGAGAGAGGTGTCACTCAACAGAGTTCTACCTGCTTCAATTAATATTCTATTCTTTCTTTCAGCAATTCCATTTTGCTGAGGTGTTCTAGGTGAGGAGAACTCTTGGAAAATCCCAAAGTCTTTACACAATTTTGTTATGCTTTCAAATTGAAACTCAGTACCATGGTCACTTCTAATTTTGACCACTGTACTATTCAGTTCATTCTGAATTTGCTTTACAAAATTAAGTAATACACTTGGGGTTTCAGATTTCTGTCTCAGAAAGAAACCCATGTAAATCTAGAATAGTCATCTACAACCACAAAAGTGTAGACCTTCCTACCTAGACTATGAACTGGCATAGGACCAAAAAGATCCATATGCAAGAGGTATAAGCACCTCACAGAATCCTTGTTTTCAAGGCTTTGAAAGGAGGATTTTGTCTGCTTGCCCTTTTGACAAGCTGAGCATATCCCTTCCTTCACACACTTAACTTGAGGACCATTCCTCACTAACTCTTTGATAAAGAGTTGGCCAATTGTCTTGTAGTTAAGATGAGCCAATCTCTTGTGCCACTTGACACAATGAGAAGCATTGTCATCAGCTACAAGACAGATGGGAGAAGCTTTATTCTCACATACAAAATTAAGACAATATACATTTCTCTTTCTATACCCAGTCAAAATGATCTCTTGATCACTTGACCTTTTGATATGACATCCATCCTTAACAAATGAAATGTCATATCCTAAATCACTCAGCTGGCTTATGCTTATTAGATTATGTTTCAAACCTTTTACATAAGCCACTTGGGTGATAGTAATTAGGTTAGAAGAAATGTTATCAAACCCTTTGATGACTCCTTTTTCAGATCCACCAAAGATCACTTTAGGTCCATCTTTGACAGATGAATACTCCTTCAGCAGCCCCTTTGTTCCGGTCATGTGCCTGGAATAACCACTATCCAAGTACCATATAGGGGCATGGTTACTTGGATTCACCTGCAACACAGATTTACTTTCCCTTAGAACCCAATCAAGTCTTGGGTCCTTGGTTCAAGTTAGCATAAACAAAGCTACCATTATTTCTTCTAACAGGTAGACTATTGTTCTTTCTAACACTTGTGTTATACCAGCAGTCTAGTGTAAAATGGCCTCTCTTGCCACAGCACCAACATTCAAACTTATTGTATCTAGATCTAGATACATCCTTGTTAGAAGAATTTCTGTTCATTGCTGGTGCTGCAGCAACTTCACCTACTGATTTCTTAAAACCATTGGGTTTATGACCATAGGTAGGCCTGCTTGCATTTACACCCTTGTTCTTCAGAACATTAGTCTTAATATGACCTTGAATATCTTCATGATCATATTTGTTAGAAGGCACTTCCACCTTACTAAACTTTATGGGGACTGAAAGGCTTAGTGACTGAACAGGAGCCTTGCCTTTCCTCTTGAATCTGCCAGCCCTGGAGTTACCTTTAAATCCTAATCCAGCCTTACCCTTTTGAGTGACAAATTCATCTATCAAGGGTAAGACAGATTTTGGCTTAGAGTAACTAGCCACTAAATCCCTTTCAATTCTAAGTCTGGCCTCCAGACTCTTCACTTGATCATTGGTATAATTAATTGTGCCCATCTGAATAATAGTTATATTCTTCAGCTTGGCAATTTCATTTAATTTTTGATCAATAACTTTCTCTAACTCAGTTGTAGCAATCCTTAGTTCAGCAATTTCCTGAGCCTGAGATTTAACCAAGTTCTTGCTTTTCTTAAGGGCCTGCAACAAGTCCCCATACTTGTCTATCAATTGATAGACATCTCCTTCAGATTCAGATGCATCTACATCACTTGATGCAGATGTAGCTGATTCTTCACTTATACTACAAACAGATGTAATAGAAGGACATTGTACCTTATTAGGACCAGACTCATTCTGGCATATGTCCTCTTCTGATCCTGCCATCAGCCTCATACACTGATGATCCTTTTGTTCATTGATGGAGTCTAGTAACTGTAGAAACTCCTCTTCTTCAGATGCAGCATATAGTCCAATATATGCTTCAGCTTCAGATTCTGACTCTGAAGTTGACTGGTCTGTTAGACTCTTATCTTTTTTTGCAACAAAGGATTTCTCCTTCTTGCCTTTCTGATGAGTCTTCTTCTTGTCTGAAGACTCCTTTCTCTTATCAGGACAGTCAGCCACTACATGTCCAGGCCTATTACAACAATAGCAGACAATCTTTGAAGTAGTGGCTTTGCTGGGCTTTGATATGCTCTTCTCTTTCCTTGATGACCTTTTCTTCTGATAATAGTCATCAACTTGCTGTGATGTGGAAGGCCTAGACTTCCATTGCTTCTTTTTCAAGAACCTCTGGAATTGCCTTGTGAATGCAGCAAAGTCTGCATCTGAATCACAGCTTTCTGAACCCTTATCTGAATTTTCAGAACTATCTTTTGCAACTTCCTTAGGAGGAGATGGTGATTTCCTCCTATTCTTTCTAGTGGCTTCTGCATTGAATGCCACAGTCTTTTCTCTATGCTCTCCTCTTGAATTCTTTTCCTCCTCCTTCCTCACCATAAGTTGCATTTCATAGGATATCAACTTTCCAAACAAGGTGGGAGGAGAGATCTCTGCCAATTTAACCACTTCTCTTATGGCACAGATCTTTATGTCCCAATCCTTTGTTAAGGATCTCAAGAATTTGTCATTCAGTTCATAAGTACTGAAGACTCTTCCATAGGACATAAGCTCATTCACAATTCTATAGAATTTCTTGTAGCACTCAGTTATGCTATCAGATTTTCCTTGTCTAAAACTTTCATACTCCTGATTGAGCATAGATTTCCTGTCCTGCCTTACTTCTTCAGATCCCTCTATGTAAACAATCAATGTGTCCCACATCTCTTTGGAGGTCTTGCAGTGAATCAGATTCTGAAATGTTGAATTATCTATGGCACTAACAATAATGTTCTGAGCTCTTTTATCCATGGTTGCCAAGATGATTTCATCCTTGGTCATTTCTGAATAACTCTTTGGAGTTTGGATATTTGCATCAAGAACTGATACCTTCATTGGAATGAAGGGGTCTTACTGTACTGTGATGTAAATCCTTGGGTCAGATGCCTCCATAAACAATCTGACTCTTTCTTTCCAAATTCCAAAAATTTCTTTCTTGCATATGGGTAATTTCATAGACCCTAGCTCCTTATGATTCTCACCAGAACCCATCTTTTTGAATCTTGATTCTGCCTTTAAGATCTACCTCAGACTGTTAAGTCCTTTTTGAGGAACCTGCCTCTGATACCACTTGATAGTTTTACTTTCAAGACAACCTAAATACCTAGAGGGGGGGTGAATAGGTTCTAATTGCTTGTTTATACTTCTAGGCAGAATTCAATTGTAGAAATAAAATATTCAGCACAGCAATCACAGAAATTGAAACATCACAGATTGCACAATGTTTTATAGTGGTTCCCCAAGGTTTGGGTACATCCACTTTCCCCCTTCACCTATCTAGCAGTATGCTAGATTCGGCCAAAATTTCCACTATTCTCAGATCAGCAGATCCTACAGCTCAGAACCTGGATAGGTTCCTACAACTCAGGCTCAACAGCCTTACCTCAGCCTTGCCTCAAGGCCTACCACTCAGAGAAGAACCTCCTCCTACACTCAGGCAAATAGCCCTACCACTCAGAGATCACCTCTCCTACACTCAGCCTTTATAACACAGGCTTACAACTCAGATCTGTGTAAACAGATCCTACAGAAATTTAAAAAGGATATTTTAATGTCTTGCCTTTGTTGAGAGAGAAGAGGACAAGACACTTCTTGATCAGCTGATGAAATCAACTGAAACTGAGCTTTCTTCAAAGCCTCTTGAATCTGAACTTAGCTGAGTTGATTTCCAAACAGCTTCTTGAGAAACCACTGATGGCTTCCTTCTTCTTCTTCAAGATGACTGGATCCCTCTCTATCCAACACCTTTTCTGATACTTCAGACTTCTTCTACTTAGATCTTCTGATGAAGATCTTCTTTAGAGCTTAGCACTTTCTTGAATTGAAACTTCAATAGGATCGTAATCCTTTTTTTCTTCTTCTTGGATCTTCTTCTCTTCTGAATATGTCTATTTATAGACTTTCTTCATGGTAACCGGCTGATCCGGTTTCTAACTGTTTTCTGACAGGTCTGACAGCTTCAGTTAAACGGTGGCAACCCACAGCTGTCAAGTCTTCAAACAGTTCCTGTACCTTAGCCTTGGACAGCAAAATGTCGAGACAGTCTGTCAGAAAGTGTCGAGACCAATCTGTCTATCTGTGTCGACACAAGTGACTTTGGTGTCGACACAGTGTTTGATGATGTCGACTAAGTTGCCTTTAAGTCGACACAGCTTCTTCAGAAAATAACTTGGTCTTGACTCTGCAGTGTGTCGACAAAAGTCTTGTGTGTCGACACAGTTGTTGTAGATTCAGAGCTCAGTATGTGTCGACTCAGCCTTCAGGTGTCGACACAGCAATCTTCAATTCTACCAAAATGTGTCGACTCAGTCTTCTGGTGTCGACACAAGCACAGTCGACTTCTGCCAATGTGTGTCGACTCAATCTCAAGGTGTCGACACATCCTCCCAGTGTCAACACAGTTGAGGTCGACTATCTTCTTCTGTGAGTCGACTATCTTTCTCTGGTCGACTATCTTTCACTAGTCGACTATCTTTCACTGGTCGACTAACTTTCTCTGGGTGTCGACTATCTTTCACTGTGTCGACACTGCTTCCCAGTGCTGAGGTCGACGATCTTCTTTATGTGTCGACACTGCTTCCTAGTGTCGATATAAATGTGATCGACTATCTTTCTCTGTGTCGACACAGATATTCTGAAGTGTCGACACAAATATTCTGAAGTGTTGACACAAATATTCTGAAGTGTCGACATAAATATTCTGAAGTGTCGACACAATTTCTTCAGGTGTCGACACGTGGACTTAGAATATTTTTCTGTATTCTTTAATACTTCTTCACCTGCACATGTCAACTTAAAACAACATCAAATACACCTTGATGTATATCATTGAGCTAAGTTGGGTTTCTTCAAATTAGGTACACATTTTCCAATGTACCCAACAGAAGTGATACTCGATCTCAATATGCTTGGTTCTCGCATGCAAACTGGATTGTTAACCAGTTTAAGGGCACTTTCGTTGTCACCGTGTAACATAGTGGGACCCCGCACTTCTTCATGGACGTCATCTACTAGCCTCCTAAGACAAATGGCTTCTCGAGCTGCCAAGGTTGAAGCCTTGTACTCCGCTTCCGTAGTAGAGACAGACACCGAGTCTTGCTTTTTGTTGTACCATGATATGTCTGCTGATCCACATGTAAAAATTTAATTAGACGTCGACTTCCAATCATCTGAGTCTTCCCTATAATCAGCATTTGTATAACCGTATAGGTTGAAACCCGTGTTACTCCCATAAAAGAGTCACATATCAGAAGTAATCTTCACATACTTCAGAATATTCTTCGCCGCCACCAGATGAGACTTTCGAGGCTTTGTCATATAACAACTTAGAGTTCTCTTTTTCCTCTGAAGTTGCTTGTTTTCAAATGAAGGCATGAGAGTCTATTTATAGTTTTCTGGAGGGTCATGACGGTAATTGCGTCAGGGAGTGATTTGTGCTCACGAATATTGTTGCTTCGTTTTGATCACCTGGATCGTCATTTTTGCTAAAACGACGAGAGTGCTCCTTCCCCTCGGGCAGTTCGGGTGGCCCGGGCAAGCTGCCCGGAGGCGATGAAGACGGTCGGAGGAGGCCGATGGCGAATGAGGCGGTTGGGGACGGCGAGGGTCGTCGGCGGCAGTGTCCGTACGCCGGTGCGCGTACACTGGATGCGACCGCACGGAGTGCGACATCGGCCATGCACTGGGAGAGGGTGCACAAGCGTTGATGCAACTCGCGTCGCGTCGTTATTATTATTACACATCTTTTCTTACTTTTGTAACACACGCTTTCGCACAATTTTTGAGTTGTTTGGTAGCGTAGAGTTGTATTTCGTGTGTTGTGAGCGCTTGAGTTTTATTTCGTATTGCGCATGTTGTTCGCGCAATTTTTGTTTGGCTCGTTGGGGTGACCGACCAACGAGACCCTGATGTTGGTTCTACCATTGTGATCTAGAAGTGATCAAGCATGTGGTCTCACTGCCAATGCAATATAAGCATATGAGGTCGCACATAAGAGCTCTGGAAAAGTTGGATAGGTTTGTGTTGGCCTTGCTTATATGTGATATGAGTGAATGACCAAGCCTATGACGATCTGGACATGATGGAATTTCATTTTGGGACCTGCGTTGTTATTGTGGATCGACCGGTATGAAGTCAGCACGAGCTAAAGGGAAATTCGTTGAGTATAGGTAATGGGTTTCGACGAAAGGTCTCGATTCGTCGAGTATCATCGAAGCCCCTCGGCGATTCGTCGAGTATCGTCCTGGTCCCTCGGCGATTCGTCGAGTATCGTCCTGGTCAATCGCCGATTCGTCGAGTATCGATATGGCTCCTTCACGATTCGTCGTGTATCGTCATGGTCACTCATCAATTCATCGAATATCACGCTGATACTTGCTGAATTCTGCTTCGACCGGTTTATTTCTTCTAAGTGCGGTTTTTCTGCGGGTCTGCGGGTATCGGTCTTCTTAGTTCGTTGTATAAATAGGTTTCACTGTTGAACCGAGTGGACTACTGTTCATCCCGACCTAATTTCGCGATGACGTCTTTCTTCGCGATGGAACTTTTCCGATTTCACGACCGACGCTGAACCCGCCGAGCGCCGCTTGTTGTTGCCGACTGCCGCTTGTCGCCGCCGACCATCCGCCGTCCCTAGCCACCGCAGGAAAGTGTTTCCAAGGCGTCATCTTCGTCGTTGCCTCCTCTCCTTGAACGGATCTAGCACTCCGTGGAGACGTTGAAGGCAAGCCTCTTTCTGATCTAGATCTTATGCGACAAGAGTCTAGGGTTCTCCGTGCTCGTGTGGATACTCGTAGAGGCGTGGACACTATTCTACGCTCGGAACTCCGATCGTTGCCGTTTGTTGGAATCAATCGGAGCACCTAGGTTGAGTATTGACTCAATCCCGCGAAGGTATTTATTTATTTATTGCAGCATTACTTCTTGATTAATGGTCATCGCAAGATCCACAACTCTCTTTTGGGTTTTCCTTGTTTCCTCATTTCGCTGCGCACAACTGTTGTGTCGTATAGCAAAACCCAACACCTGAATGCATAGGTCTGTTAGTTTAGGAGGTAGATTAGTTTAGGGCAAGCTTAATTAATTAACAATTTTAATTTATAATTAGCAATTTTCTTTCAAGTTAAGCCTAAATTTGAAGTGTTCTCCAAAGTCCATCAAAGCCCCTATTCCTAAAGCCCATTCTTCCTAAAGAGAAAACCATGTCTTCCATTAGCCAATAAACCCTAATCCCTTATTATATAATCAGCCCTCTTTCATGTGAAATGGCGGCTGGAATAAGAAAACTGAACAAGATTTTCTCCCTTGTTCGGGTTTTCTTCCAGCGCCCACTGTTCCTGCATCGTTTCCTCCCAACAAAGCCCGACGTCGCCGCTTGAAGCCGCCTCCTCCAGCGTTCACCTCCTCCGACGACAACCTTCGACCAAGTCATGCCTCCTCGGCCTGAAGTTGTGGCGGCCTGTGGTTGTCTTCCCCGACGGAAATCGTCCAGAGAAGATCTACCGACCACCGCCTCTACTGCAAATACACCTCCAGTTATCTTCTTCTCCGACGCCGACGAGCTCTCCTGAGCTTCTTTAGGCTCTAGCTACCTCACAAACTAGCTCCTCCGGCGGATTCAGGAACCGCCGACACTTCTTCGTCTTCCACAGTGGTCCTAGCACTCCGGCAGCCCTGCTACCACCCCTCCGACTGATTCGACACCTCTCCTGCCAGCTTCCAGGTAGCCCGATTCTTGGCCATCTCGACCCCTGCAGCCTCCTATAGCTGCCTCTTACATCTTGAGGGGATTTAGAAGACTCCACCTCTCTTCCCCGGGGTATACCTCTCATCTCATCGCTTGCGAACACTAGTACTTTTTATGCTTACGTGTTTAAATGAATAATAATTAATTTGAACTTGCCCTAGTTAATTTCATCTCTTGATTATCGTTTGTTTTCAAACACGTGAATGCCACCAGTTAATTTCAGTGCTTGTGGAATTGCGACTCGTAGCGTTTGTATGTTCATGCGGTAGCGTTTTCGTTCGTGTGAGACACTTATGGTCGTTTTATCGGTTTAAAATAGCCCGTGAAATCCTTCGCGCCGTATTGATTTTAAAAGATCGTTATTTTCTATTTTTTCAAAACTACACCCTCACCTCGGATCACATCAGTTTGGTGTGGCTGTTGGGATATCTGACTCCTATCGTGGGATAGCCGAGCGCCGATCGTTTTCAAATTTCTAAGTTTAGAAATTTTTGTTTTAAAAAAAAGAAAATGATGAGTGATTTGGATGCGCGCATTAAAGCTTTGAAGAAAGATGTTAAGCGCGTCACTGCTGACGTCCGACAGAATCTGCATGGGTTGTGCACCTCAGTTCACAACCTGGAGGTGACAACTCATACGTATTATGTTGTTCCTTCATACCTTCCCACTTCATATCACATAGTGGAACCCGAAGTTAGGTGTTTCGTTAGTCCTCCACATCTCCTCAGTTTAACGACGAACACTTTAGCTCTACCCACCCCCACTGCGACACTCACTTTAGTAGAGGAGATTTTTCCAGAGCCCCTGCTCCAGGAAGAAAAATTTCCTCCTATCTTTATCACCCCGACTGATGTCGTGAGTCCACGTGTCTCCACTACAGCACTCCCTTCAGTCATGAGGTTCTTCCTGAGCCCCTGCTCCAGGAAGAAGAGCTTCTTCCTATTTTTACCACCCCGACTGAAGTCGTGTCTCCAACTGTCTCTGTGTTAGCACCCACTTCGATCGAGGATGCTCTTCCTAAGCCCATGCTCCAGGAAGATGAGTTCCCCCTTATCCCTTCCTCCCGATTGACATGGTGTGCCCACTTGCCCACACTGACTCACATCCTTCAGTCGTCGAGTTGTTTCCTGTGGCCCTGCTCCAGGGAGGAGTTAATAGGGATGTGTCACTCACCTCGGATACCACATCATCTTTCTGCCTTCTCCCAGAGGAGTTGGTTCGTGATGAGGCCCTTATCTTGGGTGACACAGACTCATGCGTCTTATGTCCCGATTTTCTTAGCACACTACTGCCACAAACCCTTGAGCCCACAGACATTGTGTTTGGCGATCCCTCACCTGTGGCCCTCGAGTCACCACCCTATGTTGATTTTGATTTTGGCGAACACGTCTTTTGTTCGCATCACTTCTTTATGGATATAGGACAACATGTTGCACCACCACATCACTTCCGTTTGCATGCTGACACTTCTAGGTTTAGTAGTCTCGAGAGAGTCGAGACAATACTTAGATTTTTTACTCCTCATCAAGACACCCGCTTCAAAGGATTTTTATGGAAAATTTTACACGGTAAAATTAGGATTTTCTTAAAATTTTGTGACTCGAGTGGGATGTTGACGGGTGAAATCATGACGATAGACGACCTTGGTCTAGCAGACTTTCGTAGGTGTCTATTAGACGAGAGTATGTTGCGTGATGAGTTACTGATTCCACGGGCTGATTCCACTTGCTTCCTGTTCCCCCTGCTGCCACATGTTTTCCCCACACACCGCTCCTGTCATCCTCTGAAAGCTCTAATAATTACTGTTTATTTAAATATTTGACATGAAATTTTGACTAATGGATTGCGAGCTTTTGGAATGAGAGATTACTTGTAGGTTTTGGGTCGCACTCATGGCATCAACAAGACAGTATGCATCATCTCCTTGATCGACGCTTGGACTTTCTACTTGCATGTTACATCGAGTCTCGTCGGGGTTGAGCTCTTTCAACCCCGGGAGAATTGATGCAACACGTGTCGCGTCGTTATTATTATTATTGCACATGTTTTCTTACTTTTGTAGCACACGCTTTCGCGCAATTTTTGGGTTGTTTTGTAGCGTAGAGTTGTATTGCGCGTGTTATGAGTATTTGGGTTTTATTTTGTATTGCCCATGTTGTTCGTGCAATTTTTGTTTGGCTCGTTGAGGTGACCGGCCAACGAGACCCTGAATGCATAGGTCTGATAGTTTATGAGGTAGATTAGTTTAGGGCAAGCTTAATTAATTAACTATTTTAATTTATAATTAGCAATTTCCTTTCAAGTTAAGCCCAAATTAGAAGTGTTCTCCAAAGCCCATCAAAGCCCACTATTCCTAAAGCTCATTCTTCCTAAAGAGAAAATCATGTCTGTCATTAGCCAATAAACCCTAATCCCCTATTATATAATCAACCCTCTTTCACGTGAAATGGCGGCTGGAATAAGAAAATTGAACAGGATTTTTTTCATTGTTCGGGTTTTCTTCCAGCGCCCACTGTTCCTGCGCCGTTTCCTCCCGACGAAGCTCGCCGCCGCTGCTTGATGCGGCCTCCTCCAGCGTTCACCTCCTCCGACGACATCCTCCGACCGAGTCGTGCCTCCTCGGCCTGAAGTTGTGGCGGCCTGCGATTGTCTTCTTCGGCGAAAATCGTCCAGAGAAGATCTACCGACCACCGCCTCTACTGCCAAGACACCTCCGGTTCTCTTCTTCTCTGACGCCGACGAGCTCGCTTGAGCTTCTCTAGGCTCCAGCGACCTCACCAACTCGCTCCTCCGGCAGATTAAGGAATCGCTGACAGTTCTTCGTCTTTCATAGTGGTCCTGGCACTCAGGCGGCCCCGCTACCACTCCTCGGGCTGATTCGACACCTCTCCTGCCAGCTTCCAGGTAGCCCGATTCCAGGCCATCCCGAGCCCGGCAGCCTCCTACAGCTGCCTCCTACATCTTGAGGGGATTTGGAAGACTCCGCCTCTCTTCCTCGTGGTATACCTCTCATCTCCTCGCTTCCGAACACTAGTAATTTTTATGCTTACATGTTTAAATGAATAGTAATTAATTTCAGCTTGCCCTAGTTAATTTCATCTCTTGATTATCGTTTGTTTTCAAACACGTGAATGCCACCAGTTAATTTCAGTGCTTCTGGAATTGTGACTCGTAGTGTTTGTATGTTCGTGCGGTAGCGTTTACGTTCGTGTGAGACGCTTAGGGTCATTTTATCGGTTTAAAATTGCCCGCGAAATCCTTCGCGCCACATTAATTTTAAAAGATCGCTATTTTCTATTTTTTCAAAACTACACCCCCACCTCGGATCACATCAGGCATGCTACCCTGCTGTCGCGCGGGTTGGCTGCGAGCGGCGGCATGGGGTGTGGCTGCGCAGGGTGCGGTCGCGTGCGGTCGCGCGCGCGCAGGCCGGGAGAGCAGGCAGGCTGCGCGGGTCACGGTGCCAGCCACGCGGCGTGCAGGCCGGGCGCGCCTGTGCGGCCCTAACATGTGTGTGTGCGGATTCGGCCTCTCTCTTGGGTGCTCCAGGAGCTTGCGGTTTTGTTGAGCATAATTGGTGTGATCGGGCTTGCTAGAAATTTCACGGGGACCCATCAACAACCTTAGTGAAACCGAACACGTCACTCATTTATAACGCACGCTTGGCATTTTAACTCAATATAATGTTTACATAAAATTATCCAAATGTTTCTTTTTAACAATTCAATTAAATTTTTTGGTATCAAATTTCAAAAGGTAAAGTTGGAAATACAAAAATTAATTTGGACGCAGTTAACAATTTTCTTAACTCCTAAAAACCAAAAAGATGTCGTTGCTATTTAGGTTTAATTTGATACTAAAGAAAATTCATTAAAAAAAAGCAATGTCTGTCGTTCCTTTGACCAAATTGCTATAAAAATGTACTTTTTCAATGTCTGCCTTATGGTGGCGGACCTTCTCGATGATCACGGTGGTTGGAGTTTGGGCTGCTTTCGCCAGTTGTTTGGGCCTGAGTTGATCTCTCTGATCCTTCAGGTCCCCGTGGACCCGGAGCTGCTGCAAGATACTCCTACCTTACTTTCGCGTTTCTCGGGGCGGACTGTGACGGGCCTCGCCTACGCGGCCCTTTTCCCCCCTCCATCGCAGGATGCTGGCTGGCTTAAGAAACTTCGGCTGCGCCCCCGCGAGCGTTCCTTCTGGTGGCGTCTCTCCTTGGATGTTATTCCTACTCGGACTTGGATGGCCCACTGCGGGATGGCGATTGCGACTAACTGCCCGTGGGGCTGCTTCGCTCCTGAGTCGCGGGACCATCTGCTCGGTGAATGCAGCTGCCTCCAGGCTGTTGGGACGGCGCTGCAGCGGTGGGGGCTGACCTTACCCCGTGTATCTTCTTGGACTGATCTCGTGGATAGCCTCTCCGATTCGGCCTGCTCCAGCACATTTACTCTCCTTGGTTTTGCGGTTTATCATTGTTGGCAGGCGCGCAACGCCAGGATCCACCTTCATGAGTATGCCACTCCCACCCTTATTGCGACGCGGGTGTTGGAGTCCGCTTCTCGATCGGCGACCTTCCCCTCCCAGGCGAACTGGGGCACCACCCGGCCCTCCCGGCCGTCTTCTCCCCTGTGGTGCCCCCCCCCCCCCCCCCCCCCCGCCTGGCTGGCTCAAGATCAACTTCGACGGCGCTCTTCTTCCTTCTCGCCAAGCCGGGGTGGGGATTGTGGCTCGTGATTCCTCTAGTACGGTCCTCTTTGCGGCCGGCCGGCCGCTGCTGCAATGGGATCCGGGCCGAACGGAGATGGCGGCCCTGGCTGCCATTCGGGGCCACCTCACGGTTGACTGCTTCGATGCTTCAGGGGTGATCATTGAGGGCGACTGCCTCAACTTGATCAAGTATTGTCAACGCTGCTTTGACTCGCGTCTTTGGGATGCCCACTTCCCGGACACTGATGCGTTGGGCTTTCTTTTCGAGCTTCCTCGTGTCCTGCTCCGACATGTTCCGCGGGCGGCCAATCGGGCTGCAGATGTTTGTGCGCACCTTGCTATTTCCTGTACCTTCCGGTGGTCATGTTCTGTGGACTTCCCGCCGGTTCTCTCTGAGGTTGTTCAGAGGGACCGGGCGAACATCCTTGTTTTTTGACCCGCTTTTGCGGTCCTTTTTTCTCTTTCCGTTCTAATGCGAATGCAATCTCTCAAAAAAAAAATTGACGGATAATTCAAAAGCCTGGAATTGCACGTGGGAACACACCCATTTTATTTTTACCCAATTTTAATTTACCATTTCATGACGTATTTTAGTAAAAAGTTAACGCCTTTAATGCAGCAAAATTTAACTTATATACAAAAAAATGTATGCTATCACAACAACTGTACTGAAATGACGATAGTAACTCTTAGGACACCCCTTAACCATTTTTATAGATCATCAAAGCCTTCGTCATTTACTCACACAAGACCTACATACGACCAAACGTCAAATTTTCTTTTCAAACTACTATGATGTGATTATACCAATCGTCATTCGTTATAATGCAGGAAACCATAATGTCGAAGCTGACACACTCTCATGCATCACCTTAAATTCAGAATAACCCCTGCTAATGAGCCTCAACGCAATGTCAACTCCAATCTCATTCTTGCTCAATGGATTTGAACTAGACTATGACACAAATTCTTTTACCCAGAATATAAATATATAATACAACAAATCACTACAAACACCACACATGATATCAGACTAGACAATAAAGATAAATACATATTTATTCAATTATACTATAAGCAAATGCTAAAAGACCTATGATGCACAATTAGAAAAATAACTTTTAGCCACACTTTTTTGTCATCTGGAAAAAATCGTGATTAATAATGAAGCATTAGTCATAACCCCTAATTCGTGGCTAATAAGTAAGTATTAGCCGTAAATGCCTAATTTGTGCCAAAAAATAATTCTAGTCCGCCCTAGTCTAATGAGAGAGCGAGAGTGCAAGTGAAAAGGAAGAGCGAGTTCTACCGGATGCCACAACCAGACGAAGAATGGAAAGGAGCGAGAGCCAAAGGATAAGCGTTGGAGATATCTAAGAATTTTGAAAAAATGATGAAATTTGAAATTCCGGACCTTCAACTACAAAAATGTTGAGAAATGAGTATTTCATGGTCATTGCACCCACAAAAATGTAGGAAGGGTGCTGATACAATTTACACCAAGTCATAAAAAATTATCATGTGTTATTATCCAGGAAAAGCAATGTTGAACATCTTTTTTCTTTATACTAAAATTTTTAAGAAACTTAAACAAAAAAAAAAAGTTAAATCAATTAGAAAAAATTCATCTAAAAAAATTTCATTTTTGTCAAACAGTTTTTTCAAAATAACTTATTACAAAGTTCTTCAAACTTCGGCTCTGTTTGAGACAACTTATGATGATGAATAAGCCGCTAATTGAAAATTGATGTTTGCATAGAGATTTTATAAAATCAATGATGAATAAGCAGTCGACTGTTTGGATAGTGTGGTCATAAGTGCTTATCTAAATTTCTAATTTATTCATAAGGGTCTGTTTGTTTGGACGTGCTTTTTTTCGTCCGTGCACGATTTTTTTGTCTGGGGGCGGTTTTTCGCTCGAGCGTGTTTTTTCGTCCGTCACGATTTTTTTCGTCCGGTCAATATTGTTTACGCCCAAGCTCGATTTTTTTCGCCCAAGCTCGATTTTTTTCGCCCAGACTTGATTTTTTTTCGCCCGGGAGCGATTTGTTCGCTCGGGCGTGATTTTTTCGCCAGGTCGCGTTTTTTTCGCTCGATCACGTATTTTTCGCCCGCACGATTTTTTTCAACCGGGCGCATTTTTTCTCACGCGGACTCAATTTTTTCGCACAACCACAATTTATTCACCCGGCATGTTTTTTTCGCTCGAGCGCGTTTTTTCCGCCTGATCGCGTTTTTTCCGCCCGATCGGGGTTTTTTCGCTCGGTCGCGGTTTTTTTCGCCGAGGCGCATTTTTTTCGCTCGGGCGCGATTTTTTCGACCGGCCGCGTTTGTGTCCCAGGCGCAATTTTCTCACAGGCGCGATTTTTTCCCCAACACAATTTTTTCACCCTGATGCAATTTTTTTGCCCGGACAAAAAAAAAACTCCCGGATGAAAAAATCATGCCCGGGCGAAAAAAAACACGCTCGGGCAAAAAAAATACGCGTCCGAGCGAAAAAATCACTTCTCGCCGCGCCTGGGCGAAAAATCGCATTCGGGCAAAAAAATCACTTTCGGGCGAAAAACTCGCTTCCGGGCGAAAAAATCGCTTCCGGGCGAAAAAATCGCTTCCGGGCGAAAAAAGCGCTTCCGGGCGAAAAAATCGCGCCCGGGCGAAAAAATCGCGCCCGGGCGACAAAATCGCGCCCGGGCGACAAAATCGCGCCCGGGCGAAAAAATCGCGCCCGGGCGAAAAAAACGCGCCCGGGCGAAAAAAACGAGCCCGGGCGAAAAAATCGCGCCCGGGCGAAAAAATCGCGCCCGGGCGAAAAAATCGCGCCCGGGCGAAAAAATCGCGCCCGGGCGAAAAAATTGCGCCCGGGCGAAAAATTGCGTCCGGGCGAAAAAAGCGCGCCCTGGCGAAAAATCGGGCCTGGGCAAAAAAATCACGCCCGGGGAATGTCGCGCCTGGGCTAAAAATATTGTGCATGGGCGAAAAAAACTCTTCTGGGTGAAAAAAACATGTCATAGCAAAAAAATCGCGTCAGGAAGAAAAGATCGCGTCCGGGCGAAAAGATCGCGTCCGGGCGAAAAGATCGCGCCCGGGCGAAAAGATCGCGCCCGAGCGAAAAGATCGCGCCCGGGCGAAAAATTCACTCCTGGGCAAAAAAATCGCGCATTGGTGAAAAAATCGCGTCGGAACGAAAAAAATCATATATGGACAAAAAATCACTCATATGGCTTTTAAGAGATAAGCGCTTATAAGAAGTCATAAGCTGGACCCGAATAGCTTATTAAAAATCAATTTATCATCAATTTTAAAATAAGTGATTTTATATAAGCTGCACAAACAAACAACTATAAAACTACTTTTGCGTTTTAAATAGAGATTATTGATCAGCATAAGCCGTCTCAAACAGAGCCTTCATTTCACCCAAAAAATTTTTAAACAAAACCCTATTTTCCAGAAACAATACTTTTCCTATCAGTAACTTTTCATGAATAGTTTTTCATCAGGAACAGCTCAACCAAACGCACCCTAAGAATTTTGAGAAATCTGCAGAAAATGCATATAATTTGCAGGATATGATTGCACCTATCCTAAGTCCAAGATCATATTCCAAACATTGGGAAAAAAAGAGGAGCAACTGAAAAGGAACTAAAGGTAAAAAAAGAAAAATCAATGCCTTAAAAAATGAAATATATTCAGTGATGCACATCCAATATTGATTATAAATAACTCATCCAATTCCATTTTGGGTCTGTTTGGCGCAGCTCTGGCGGCTGGAGAATCTCTATTCCAGCCGTCAGAGCTGTTTTTTAACTGTTTGGGATAGCTCCTTGTGAAGAGCTTTTTAGAAATCTGGAGCTGTTTTGCAGCTCTTCAGAAATCTCCCTCCCCCAACTTCAGCTTCCGCAAAATAGCTTTCTCTCTCACAGGTTTTGGAAATCTAATGGTTTCTTCATGTGGAACATGCTCAGAGGCCGGACGGCCTTCCTCCGGCGATTCCGAGCCCCGGACGGCCTTCCTCCGGCGATTCCGAGCCCCCGACGGCATTTCTCCGACGATTCCGAGCGCACTTCTGCACAGAACACCCAAACACTCTGCAGCTTTTCAAAACTGCTCCCCAGAGATCTATTTTAAAACAGCTCTATCCGAACAACAGCTTTTCAATCCGCCAGAGCTGTCCCAAACAAAGCCTTAGTCTCTCGTTCGAACCTGTTGCTGCTTCTAGTACTTGTCAGAAAGAGTGGCGGAGAGGTGAATCTCTTTGCTCCTAGCCACCACCGCCTGCTTTGCCAAGTTGCAGCATTTGCGCTATCTCCTCCCCCATTCTTTTACCTCTAGGGGCGGATTCAGAGGGGGCCCGAGGGACACTGGCACCCCCATTATTTTCCAAAATGGTTAATGTATTTGGATTCCTCTCCTCGAGGCAATGAATTTTGACTACTTATACGTCAAAAACGGTGGCCAGATGAGGGAGAAACATCTCCCATAAGATTGAAACGTTCAATTTTTTTTTGAAGGAAGTTGATGTCTGACCTCCCATGTAAAAATCTTTAGAACTCAATGACGCATTCAAAAAAAAATTATGTGCACCCCCATTGTTAATTTTCTGTATCCGCCACTGGTTACCTCAACAACTCGAAATCTTAAACCTCTCTCGTCCACTCTTCTCGGACCACAAACTGCTCCCACCACGGAAGATCCATCCTCTTCCAAGAGAGCCAGGGTCATCGCCTTTCAGGCGAGTAGCTCGAGAAGTAGCACCCTAAAGCTGTAGATGTCCGCCTTCTACTCTTCAAGCATCAGTGACTTGCTTTGATGCTAGAGTGGCGTCGGCGAGGTATCAAGGAAAGTGAGCCAAACACGCTAGATAAATGATGAAAAAAATATGTACATAACCTGGAAATGTCATGCTTGGGTCATGGTTAGTTTCCTAAATTGGAATCTTCAGGCTCGATAAATCATAAAAAAAGGACATAAAGGCCTTGAATAAAAGATCTAGCGTACCATTTTTACTGCTAGATCAAACAATCAAAGTTGGTAATGCTTGGACAGGTTTTTGGGCATGCTGCACCCTCTCCCCCCACAATTTTCTGAGCGTTTTGCACCCTAGTTCATATTATAAGAGGTATTTTCATCCGATTCAGCAAAATATGTGTTATATTATTTTTTGATAGCCCGGATTTTTGGCGGAAATTCATCAAAACCAAAATTCATATTGGCCGGATTTCATTTTTGTCCGATGAAATATGCTTGCAATCAAAGATATATCGAAATTTAGCAAAATATGTTTTGCTCGGATTTCTTTTTTGGCCAGATTTCATTTTTGCCGGATTTTCAATCTGTTCTGACCGGATTATTGGAACCACGATATTTAGCAAAAAAAATTTGATCGTGTTTTCAATGGAGATTTTTTTTTTAATTCAACGAACAGATTATAAAATTTAGTAAACTCGTTAAAATACATCTTAACACATTACAAAATACATTAAAGTCATCAAAATCTATATAACATGAAATTGTATAGCAAAATACATCATAATACATGAAGAACACTAACAAATTACCAAAGTAATATCATTACACAAAAGTTAGACTCATAGCAAAATACATCATAACATAGAAGTTTCTCTCATTGCAAAATACATCATAACACATGTAGTTAACCTCATAGCAAAATACAATCTTAAACATAGCATAATTTTTTAGCAACCATCAAAACACAAAATTTGTCTTCAAAATTGCAATCTAGCCATGGACCTGCAAATTAACATTAAGATTTTAGAATGAAACATGTTGATTAAATATAATTTTTTATAATTTATAACATATTGAATACCTACAGAAAATAAGATATAATCACTCGCATATGTTTCATTCTTCAATCTGTCTTACACACCTACACATAAAGATAAAATTTGAGTAAAAAAAAGTTAAATGAAATATAACCCAATTATATAAATGTTTTTTACATACCAGATTTTTGAGTTTTTTAGTCGATGATGCAGTCGAGGATATTGGAACTACTCCACAATTCCTTTTGTTATGTCCTCCCATTCCACATTGTGAACAAGAGTATTTCAAGTCATGTCTCTTTATGTCATATTTTTGAGTTTCCAGCTCCTTTTCCTCCATTCGTCTTACATGTCGTGGCGGTCTTCCGACATTCCTCCGAACAGTAGTAGGTCACGGAACAATAGGATTTAGGTTGGCTAATGGTCATTCCATTTGAGAATTAATGAGATTTAGTAGATGCTCATAAGCACGCAAAAACACCTCCTTGTACCAATATATCATGCAGTCTTCCACTTTTTCCCTTCGATAGAAAATACATGCAGTCGCATGTACACACAGAATACCAGTGAGATCTCATCGTCTGCAGCTACAACTGTTGAAACCTAAGTCAACTGTCCATTTATCTTGCACATACCTTTGGACTTCAAATTTATTTTGCCCGTTCCACCCCAAAATGTTGTCATGTGCATTTTTCTTATTGTTTTCTATTATTTTTTTGAAAGGGCATATTTCTCCACTGCTTTTGAGTACCTTGTCCATTTAAGTGTGTAGCCGTTTCATTATGATTACCCTAATTATTTCCAATATGGTCATTATGAGCTTATATCTGACCCTTAAAATGACTTTGTTAAATGCATCACAGTAATTATTAAGCAACATATTACATTTAGGTCAAGTGCTGAAATGAGACCTTGTCCAATGCTTATCAAGTCTTTCATTTACTCATTCATTTGCTTTTTTTATCACAAGCCTTCAACTTCTCCAATTCAATGTTGAAATCAACAATCCATGTTGCAAATTAAATGAAGCCCTCCATAAAATTTTTTTGAGTTGTATACCTCTAAATTTCTGCTTGAAATTATTGTATATATGTCTTAAGCAAAACTTATGCTCGGCATTAGGCAATAACTCATCAATGGCTTTTACTAAACTTTTTTGCTTATTTGAAATGATAGTCCAAAAATAACTATTTTCAATACACAAATTTTCAATAAAAATACTAACAAAAAATCTCCAAGTTTTAGTATTTTCAGTCAAAACATAAGCATAAGCAATATGATACATATTGTAATTACTATCGATGTCAACTGCACATAACAACACTCCACATATATGTGTCTTCAAGTGTGTACCATCCAAACCTATTATAGGTCTACAACCACTTATAAACCATTTCTTCAATGCACCCCAATATATGTAGAGTCTCTTAAAAATGCAAGTTTGAGATGCAACATCATGCTTGCATTTAATTTTAACCATGGTTTTCGAATTGGTCTTGTAAATTTCCTTACAATAATCTCACAGCTTTGCATATTGCTCATGTTCTGTATCACTAATAACTTTATTTATATATTCTTTATACATTTTCCAAATGCTAAGAGAAGTATTGTTATCTATTTGCATTATCTACTGCATAGAATTTATTAGTCATTCTGGATTACTCCTAATATGTTGCTCATATCTAGTTGCAAGAAATTTAGCACTATAATGTTTAGAACTTGAAACCCTGCAACATGTATGATCTCCTTTAATTGACTTCACTTGAAATATTTTTTTCATTCTTCAAAATAAAGGAGACAAACAAAACTCAACCACAATCGTAACTAACTTGAATTTTATCACTGCAGTTTTTGGTAAATTTAATTGGCTTCCTTTGTATTGTAGCGTACATTCTCATTGCACCTTTAAATTCAGAAGAACTATTGAAACACATCCCAACATTAAACTGAAAATCATGTTCATTTGCATTGTCTTCATAAACTTGAATATACTTTTCTTTCTCAAAGAAATTGATGAAAAGCAATCACCAAACTCTCTAATATGTATGCCAACATTTGTGCTATAATTTATTTTGGCCGCCTCTGTTCTACCAACCAACTCAATTTCAGAGTCGATACTTTGATCAAACATCACATCACCTATTCAAAATCGCTATCTACCAAATCAATAGAAAAATCACTGTCATTGGATTTTTCTACGGAACTCACTGAATCACTGCTACTATTTAAGGTCTCTTGTAAACTATTTTCTTCAACTATCACATTTTTCCAATCTAGATCTAGAATAATAACATTACTCACCATTACTAAATTTGACTGTAGCAAATTTAAAATCAACTATAACTAAAATAAAAATGGATGAAATGTATATCTACCATAGCTTGAAGAAATCGATCAAAGAGAGTTGTAGATTGAAATCTGTAACTGGAATCGGTAAACTGCTGCACCTAAAAAAAGGAATGGAGCTCATCAATCCTAATGGAAAATCACTGTCATCTGGAGCAAAACCATTGAACTAACTGGAACTACAAAAAAATTTAACCTAATTGGAATTGGTAAACGTTGTCTGGAGCTAGATCGACGCCTAAAAAATCTGAAAAAAAGAATGGTAAATGGTTAAGGGAGATATTTAAGTCTCTGAGACTTAAATATCAATTTCGGGTGAGGAACTGCAGGCTCCAACTATGTTGGAAACATTAAAGAATTTAACCTATCTGAAAAGATTTCTCTACTGATATGGGGGTGCAATATGCCGATTCCATTAAACAACATATCACTCTAACTGAAAAGACTGGTAAACGTTGAAGAAATGGAACTAGAAAAAATGAACTGAAAAAAATCGGGCTTTTACCGAGGGTTATCGGGCGAGGAAATTGCAGGCTCCGAGACTCCCTTCAGTTGGCCAAAGAATAATCCATGGACAATGTCGAGCGATGAAGCATGTTTTGCGTCGGCGGTGAGGGCATCGGTGGTGAGGGCGTCTGAGAGAGTGTCGGCGGAAGCAAACAAAGAGAGAAGCCGGGCTCGGTGAAAATAGAAAATGGAAAGAAGTGGAAGACCTAACAGGGGTTAAGTAATTTTTGAATAAAGACAACATTACCACTTCAAAATAAGCCCTGAGGTGCAAATTGCTCAGGAAATACATATTGGGGGTGCAATGTGTAATATTAGAATATTTATGGTGCAGATTTCCAAAATGTGGAAAAAAAACTGCTTTGATATGATTAGAATCATGAAAAAAATCTAAACTTTTTTCTTTCTGCCCTCTGAAAGAACCTACCAGATTAAAGGAAAAGAAAAAAACAAAGAAAAACGGCGGGTGTTGGTTAGAGCAACGACGAAAAACGAAGATCATGGGGAGATAGAGAGGTTAGAAATGGGAGTAAAAGTTCACGGAAGCCAAAGCTGAACGTACCTTAAGAATGTCAAGGTTACCTTGAGCTGAAGATTCCTCTAGTGCTGAGAAGAGCTTGGAAGATCCCCGTTCCCCAAGTTCAGTGATCATCTCCCCCTTCAAGTGAGTTTTCCATGGCTTGGAGTCCAAATATTGGGTATCTTTTGCTGTGATGTGCAGTTGCTTGAGAAGGCTGTCGTGGAAGCTCTGGTGAGGGTTGAACGCAGTTGGGAGGGGCGTGCTTTTGCTTTCGGTGGGAAACAATGAGAAGCAAATGGTTTACTTATAGCGGGGGGTTTGCTTGCAGGAGGGTTTTGGAGAGGTGTGTTGTGACTGGAAGTAAAGGTAGGGAGAAACATTGAACCTGTAGCTTTTGGAGGTGTTTAGTTGCAGATCCTAAAGAGAGGATATTTGAGTTGAAAGGAATTGATAAGTTTAGTAATAATGGGGCTTAAGTTGAGCGAGAATTAGAAATTTGAGCGGGAATGAGTTAATTGACCGAAAAGTACGTTAATTTTCAAAAAATTGAAATATATCATTTCATAAAATGAATAAGGGTAAAAATGAAAGAAGCAATGATGCACCAAAAAATGTTTTTTGCTTATAGAATAGTATATATCTATCTATATACACACACAAGCAGTCATGCACGGGGGAGCCCGTTCGGGTCGTGGGGGCGACATAGGTCATGAGGGCGACATTGATCGGGGGCGGCGACATTGGTCGGGGGCGGCGACATTGGTCAGGAGCGGTGACATTGGTCATGGGGGCGACATTGGTCGTGGGGGGCGACATTGGTCGTGGGGGGCAGGGCATTAGTCGTAGGGGGCGACATTGGTCGAGGGCGGCGACATTGGTCGTGAGGGGAGATATTGGTCGTAAGCGGCGACATTGGTCATGAGGGGCAACTATGGTCATGCACGGCGATATCGGTCATGGGCGAAGACATCGCTCATGGGTTGTGACATCGCTCGTGGGAGGCGACATCGGTCATGGGCGGCGACATCGGTCGTGGGCAAAGACATCGGTCTTGGGCAAAGACATCGGTCGTGGGCAAAGACATCGGTCGTAGGCAATCATGCACGGGGGACCTCGTGCGTGCGACAACATTCGGCGGAGGCAACGACATTCAGCGGGGGTGTCGACATTCGACTGGTGCGGGGGAATTTCGTCGGGGGTGGCAACATTTGGCAGGGGCGGCAACATTCATCAGGGGCGGAGACCTTCGGCGGGGACGACGACAATCGCCGTGGGCGACAACAATCGGTGGGGGCGGGGACATTCGAAGCAGATGACGAAAAAATTGACTGATTTAGTTGTGTGCTCAAAATTGAGCAAGAGCCCACAATAGTTGAAACAAATTATAGACTGCTTAATTAATTCTTGTCATAGTTCATCATCCTATTGCTTGGAGACAAACTCCACAACCTACAACAAACTTTGACACCACATACTTTATATATTTCCAAACTTCCAAATGAACTAAGTTAGTTTGCTTTAAATTCACCTCTAATTTAACAATATATTGCAGTATATTTAAATGTTACAAAACAAACTCCTCGGGATTTTTACATTTAAAATGCAAAATAAAACTTCATAAAAAAC
The DNA here is from genome assembly GCA_039513925.1 of Platanthera zijinensis. Lineage (NCBI taxonomy): Eukaryota > Viridiplantae > Streptophyta > Magnoliopsida > Asparagales > Orchidaceae > Platanthera > Platanthera zijinensis. Next base: position 33,743,777 of record CM077083.1, read on the forward strand.
CTAGGCCTTCAACAATTGTTAGAAGCCATTGGATCAAAAGAAAGTTGTTGATTTTGCCAAACAACTCATTGAAATCACATGATCCATAAATTATTTGAAAAAGTAAATCCTATGGAAAATTGGCAAAAAATACACAGACTGCACTCTTGTTGCAAGTCAATATATTCCTTCTGAAAACAAAATAGTTTTTTTTAGAACAGTCAATCCAGACAGCTTTAAGAACTTCAGCCTTAATAACTTCAGCCTTAATACAGTTGAAAGTAGGATTTAAATGTAGGATTTAAATATAGTTATCAAACAGCTGAAAACAGGATTTAAAGAGATTTAAACACAGGATTTAATCATCAACAACTGAAAACGCAAAAAGCTTAAAACGAGATTTAAAGAGAATCAAAACAGCTATAAAAACATGATTAAAAACTGGATTTAAAAGTCAATTTGCATCAGAACAGCAAAACAGCGGAGAAAATCTATGAAAATATGAATTGAGCTCTATGAAAATAAAACACATGAAGATCAATCATATTTCACATCAATAACTGTGTAAACATGCAAAACAATATATAATGCAATTTAATCTTTCTTACCAATTTCTTAAGATCACATCAATAACTGTGTGAACAACATAAAACGGTTCAATTGCTTAAGATCTAATCTTTCTTACCAATTTCTTAAGATCATATCAATAACTGTGTGAACAACATAAGACAGTTTAATTGCTTAAGATCTCATCATCGAATAGGCCGCTTGAATCTCTATCAGAGAGAAAGTAGAAGAAGCATGTAGAGTTGAGCTAAATAAATGCAAAGGCTCGATTAGGAAGCAACATGTGTTGAGCGAAATAAAGATATGCATACCTTCAAATAATTGGAGAGGTGGAATGATTATATAAAGCAAACAACTTAGCATGGCTTAAGCACGTCCTTAGAAGCTTGAAACAAACTAATTTAACCCTTCCAAGCTTATCACACAATCATCCTCTAAGTCTAAAAAGTTGTGTAGAAATAATGAAGTCTCCCCAAACATTTAATCAAATATTTACCTTGCAACTTCCTTGCATACTGAAAAATGACGGCCTATATAGAAAAAAAACAGAAATTAAAGTCATGTTTATGAAAGAAAACGAGGAGTAGGAAACATAAACCAAAGAAGCAATATACTTGCTGAGTACTCTCCATCTTCAGAGCATGAAGGGACCGTCTCCTCCAAATCAGTCGCGGCCATTTCTTCTTCCATCCAGCTTTGACTCCTGCAACAATTTTCTTCTCACTTCCTTCCTTTGAAGCATATGTATCATCCGGAGGGGGGATCTAATTTTACCGTGGAAGATGCAAACAGACGTTGGGGGATTGAGGATGGGGGCTTCTACTTTTTCCACCATGCAGCGAGAAGAGATCAGTCCTCTTCGAACGTCGATGCCAAGTTTCGCAGAAATAAGGCAGCGGAAGGAAGGCGGAAGACAGATTTGGAGGGGGAGGCTGCGCAAAATATCTCTTGGGGTTTATTTTCGAAGAATGGGGAGAGGTTACAAAACCGACGATCAAAATTTTGGGGGGAAAGATGCGCGGCAACATCAAATGACCGAAAAGTATACGAAACCGACGATCCTCCAAGCTTTTTGCAATGCAAGTAGAGACGTTGAGCCAGTCAGAGCGAAGATCAGTAATGTGATGCACATCACAGGTCACAATGCTTCCAAGAAACTACATGATCTAGAACATCATCGGAACAGGAACATTGCAGAACTAAATAGCCTTCAATTTGAGAATTTCTGTGAAGGGATTCCAGAATGTCGGAGCCCTCTCCGAGGACAAATCCATCGCGATCTTTGGCCCATGACCTCAAAGCTTTCTACGGATCATATTTCCTCTGCGCCAGAGCGCAGTAGGCGGAGCCGCGGAGAAGGCACCTATTCTGATTGGAAGGATGGACGCCTTAGCGCCTCCAGCGACCATGATATCGGCTCCCCCTCTTCTTTTGTGATGATGATGAAAAGAAATAGAAATGAGGTTAGAAGAGGGGGGTGAATGTTGAGTGGCTTGAAAATACCTTGGGATGATATGAACGTTGAGCGGGAACCGTCGAGGAGCTATGGAGGAGGAGCCAGGAGAAGTGGAGGAAGCTGTGGGGAGGAAGAGAGTTTTACAGGGGTGTGCAAAAATAACCGAAGAATCGAGAACCGGATCGGAACCGAATCGAATTGAGCGGTTTGGGTCGGTTCTTATGTTTCTCGGTTCGGTTCTGGGTCCAAAAAATTTCAGAATCGACCACTTGGTTCGGTTCTCGGTTCTTACACTCGGGTACCCATAACCGATCCGAGAACCGAATTATTGAATTTAGGTATCAATAATATATTTGTGATGAGCAATAGACTTTTGAAAAAAAAATGATGAATAATTAACTTGATGAAAATATTTCGTATGTAACTTTATAAATTATTTGCTTATATTTTGAAAATGTTAAAATTTTTCTTAATTGTTAGAATCTTTGAATATAAAATGTTGTATGATAAGATTATTAAATATATTTAGTAATCTAAGAAACTTTGATGATTTTGAAGTCATGCAAGCTTAAGGTCTTCTAGTTTCTTTGATTTATAAACATTGATTTTGTATTTATTTTTTATAGTGTAACAACATATTTACACCCTAAATTTAAGGAACCGAGAACCGAACCGAAACCGAACCGATATTTCCGGTTCGGCTCCGGTTCTACAATTTAGAACCGTGGGTCGGTTCCGGTTCCAAAAATTTAGAACCGAACCTATATAGGTGGTTCTTGATTCTGAGTGGAACCGATCCGAGTTGCACCCCTAGAGTTTTAGCGGTTGTTTCTCGGCCGAGTAGGAAGCCCGTTTTTCATGTAGAGGAGGCATGCATGATTTAAGAGAAATTTTACCGTCCGAGTCCCCCACGGTGTCTGGGATTATCGTGAGATACAATAGAAGCCTAAGCAGGTGCAGATTGCTCGCGAGATTCAATAAGCGCGAGATACAAATTTGCCAATGTGGTAGGCAAACAGCTCGTGTGGCATGATGTGATTGGTCACGGACGTAGTTCGAGTCCCGGACGGTACACTTTCGCGTGATTTAGACCCATACGGTGGGCGGCAGTCGAGGACTGAAGTGGCTTGTGCGAGTGGTTTTTTGGGAGCAGCTGCAAAATGAAACGACCGACAAAATCTAATGGGAAAGCTAAATGATGTATTGCCCCTACAAATTTTGAAAGTAAGAAGGTTTTCATGAGGGTGTTTCAAGTAAAGGATATAACATCCCTCAAGAAACTAGACCTCCTAGGAGTGGTTTTGTCATGACTAGGTCATGATAAAAGCCTAGAGAACCTAAGAGTATCAAGTGGACTTGAGAATATAGTTGAGGTCATTTTTGGTCTGCAAATAGCAGATTCCTAAACCCTAGGTTAGGATGACCAAGTGGTTTCACCATGACTCCAAGACTTCACCAACCCTTGGGAAGGCCCAACAAAGCCCTAAGGGCCCATTGGAGTCAACTCTAGATGGCCAAATGTACTTAGGACCATCCTAGGCCTACATTGGGCAAGGGGCCTAAATAAGGACAGGGTGCCCTTAATAAGCTCAACCAACCCTACCAAGGTCTCTCAAGACCTAAAGTGGGGTCAATGGGTCACCAAGGACCCATTGGGGTCAACCTTAGAGGCTAAGTTGACCTAAGTCAACTCTAGCCCCAAAGTGGTCAAAGTGGTCTTACCAAGGGACAAGTGACCACCAAGGTGTCAAGTCAGCCCTACCCAACCCTACCTAGGCCTTAGGGGAGACCAATGGGTCACCAAGGATCCATTAGGGGCAACCCAAAAGGTCAAAAAGACCAAAGTCAACCCAAACCTACTTTGGGTCAACCTAGCCCAAATGGGCTAGCCCAAGCTCAAGTCTCCTCATGTGGCTTCATTAGGGAATAATGAGCATGGATGGGCTGCAAATAGCCCTCCAGGTTGACCAAGTCAACTTGGTGACTAGGAGAGAGGGTGAGCTCCATTCCATGTTAATGGATGAGAGAGAAAATAAGAAAGAGGAGGGAATGAAGGGGCTCGGCCAAAGGGAGGCCAAAGGCCACCTTTAATGGCTGAATTCAACTCCTCTAGGGAAGGGGAGAAGTTTCCAACCATTTCCCGACCACCAAAGGCCTGGTTCAACCCCCCTCCTCCATGGCCGAGCCTATCCATTAATGGCTTTAATGGACATTGATAATCCAGCCCCTCCTCTCCCCAACTGAGGCTTTAAACACCATCAGTGTGCCGAGAGAAGACTTCCCTAATCCTTACCTGAAGAAATCGAGCCCCCCCCCCCCACTGTGCAGTTGCAGAAACCGAGCGGCGGCGCCTTCAAAAATGGTTTCCCGGCGATCTTCTTTGTACAACCCCGTATTCGCAGAGTAGGGCCCTCCCGGCAGGCACAAGGCCAACTATAAGTTTTTAAGCTTTTGAGAGATTTTGACCTCTTGGCGGCCAATTTTGGCCTAACCCTTGTAGTATACTAGTAGGGGGAGGAAAAATTTGCCTCCCCCTGTCCCCTTTTGGGGGGGCGGGTGCGATGAGTTGGCAGAGACCCGCCCCCGGCTCGATAGGTGCGAGGTAGGAGCAGCAAGATCGGCTGGAGGCAAGGATCCCGCCCCCTACACCTTAGCCTTGGGTAGGGCGAGACTGGTCAGGCGATCAGCTCGCGGGGGCGAGAGCGGCCTGCGGCCAGGTTCTCGCCCCACGCGGTCAGCTCGCGGGGGCGAGAGCGGCCTGCGGCCAGGCTCTCGCCCCGCGCGGTTAGTTGGTGGGGTGAGACCGGCCAGCGACCAAGGTCTCACCCGCGCAGTGAGCTCGCGGGGCGAGACCGGCCGGCGGCCAGGGTCTCGCCCGCGCGGTGAGCTCGCGGGGCGAGACCGACCGGCGGCCAGGGTCTCGCCCGCGCGGTGAGCTCGCGGGGCGAGACCGGCCGGCGGCCAGGGTCTCGCCCGCGCGGTTAGCCCACTCGTCTCGGGTGCCCGGGGAGGTGGGGGTATGGCTTGGCCTCCTCCCGCCCTTGGACCTCTTTGGGCCGTGCTTTTACCGTTTTGCCCTCGGGGGGTGGGGAATTACCTTTTTACCCCCCGGTGTGGAGGTTTTCTATTGGCTCGAGGAATTTTTGCCTTAGGGGTATTTCGGACATTTCGGCCCCTAGGTTTGGAAAAACTATAAATAGACCCCGTTGGGTACCTTTGGAGAGGATGAGTTTTTGGCTTCCTCTTCCCTTGGTTTCTTCTTCTTGGTTGAGTTGAGAGAGCTCTCCAAGGTGCCCAGCTCAGCCATTGGTGAGGGAGGGGAAGTGCTCTTGTGACCTTCCGGGTGTGTGGTGAGACCTCCACGCTAGAGCCGAGGGTATATTCCAAGTTTCTCAAGTCTTTGGTCTGTGACGTTCCCCCGAGTGTAGTAGGTGTGAGGTCACCCCTCTTTTGGGACCTCGAACTCCACAGAGACCAAGTTTTTGGTTTCAACATTCTCGACTTCAGGCCGCCGGCAAGGTCCTCCTCCTCTCCTTGTCTCATGGTTAGATCAAAATAATGCTTAGGTTCAAGGTTCGGGCTCAATTGAGCCCGAACCAATTCCTAGTTTTCATGGTTTCGGGCCGAGAAATCTTCTTGATAGAACCGCTGGAATCCGCCCCTCCGGCGGCTATGTCACTGCCAGTCGATAGCCACCACCTCGATGGAGGTATTGGTGGCGGTGGCCGGCCAGGGAAGTGCCGGGATGGGCGGCAGCGGCGGCTGGAAGTGGCTCCAGGCTCGGGCTATCTTAGCTGTTGGCTGGAGGTAGACAATGAGCCCGGGCCACTGGATTTGCGCCAAGATTCGTGCGCCAGATTAGATAGGAATCATTTTAATTTGATTATTGTTTCATTTCTGTCACACTATTTGCAGTAGATGGTTTTAATTTTTAAAAATACTTAGGCTCCTCTACTGAAAATGTGACCAACATAAAGTTTGTAGCCCTAAGGGTCTACTTTAATTCAAAATTAATTTGAACAAATTTGGACCTCTGGTTGGGCACCCATTTTGGTGGGACCTATACCTAGGGCTATCCTGAGATTCAAATGGGTGCCCACTCTTCATCCCTTGTCCAAATAACCTGAAATTTGGGCAAGGGGTCACCCTTAGCTATACATAGAGCCTGTCCAAAAATGAGAATTTTTGGAGATATTTTGACTATGGTTTTAATTTTTATTTAATAATATTAAGGTAATTTAATTAGGTGGTCTAATGACCTCTAAACTCTCCCAAATTTTGGCGAGTGGTCCCTGGACCCATGACATGTCTCGGTATAAATTTTCACCTCATTTGGATGTGTTTTGGATAGGGAATGACATAACCCTAATTTTACCTTAATGAGGGGTTCTTAAGTAAAAAGTGCACCTTGAGGTTGAGTGGTCAAATCACTTCAATAGAGGCTGAGATTTTGACCACTGACTTGGCATAACCTTTAACACCCTCATAGGGATTATGGGGTAGTCTAGGGTAGTTTTGCCCTAGAATCCAAACTCAAACCTAAGGAGGGGCTTTTGAGTGTTGTGAAGGGCATGGGATCAAATGCCCTTGTGTGAACTTTCAACTTGGTAGAAATGATGCTAGGGTAGCCCAAGTCCTCTGGTATGAATCTTAGAGGATTTTTAGATGGATAGACACCTCAAAACCATAACCCTAGTTTAGGGCATAATCACTTTTTGTGCAGAATAAGCCACCAAAACTTACTACAAAAAGGTGTGAAACTTAGGTAGCATGAACTCTAAGTTAGATAGGACCTCTGGTGAATTTATTGGAATTTTATGAGTAATATTATTAGCACTTCCTTTGTTATACATGATATGACCATAAATGGTATTTTATTTATTATGATCACACTGTACATTATAGACTCTTGAAATTTGGGCAGATGTTTTAAGTCAAAATTATTGTTCCTGAATTTTATTATAAATTTTAGTTGAATAACTTCTGTACTTTCTTCACAAGTTTAAAAAGGTGTAATTATGGTCAATAAATTATTTAGAGCTATTTACTTATTGAAAAAATTGTGAAATTAGTTCCCTGATATTTTTAGGTCAATAAACACTTGGAGAAATTAATTCATGATTTTTAGATGATTATTTGTAGTACATACTTTACAAACCCATAATTTTGGGAATTTGATGTATAATTTATTCAGAGCTTATTTCCTACTGCAAAATTAAGAATCTTGGTCAGTGGTGTTGGTAGGACAGTAGTTGCATAAGGAAATTAATTCTCAATTTTTGCATGATTATTTTCTGTACTTACTTCATTAATATAAGAAAATATGACATATTACCAAAATATTTTAGGGCCCTTAAGATACTGGAAAAAATGTTATATCTTGGATTTACAGTATTGATTAAGCTTAGTATTTATCATAATTATTTTAGGCATCTTGCATCACTATATAGGGTACTTTATGTTCAAACTGGTGGCACCTGGATCTTTTGAGAAAATTAAATAAATGCCAGATTAATTAGGAAAAATATAATTGACTGTATTTAGCCTAGTTAGGTCATGATAGACCCCCATTATTTATCTTGAGGCATTTGGAAGAATAATTATAGTACTACCTACTATGTACTTCATATCGCTAAGGATGGTCTACAATTAGCAAAAGTGCAGGACATAGGTTGGTGTGTGAGTGTTGGCATAGGGTTTGGGATTCTAATAGTCTGCTGAATTGGATAAACAATTGGGGGCATCTCTAGAAGATAGGTTGACTAAAGTGTGGAGTTGACTAGTGTTAGGTGGCGTTCGAGATTGGCGAAGGATCGTCTTTCCCGAAGGGAGGAAGAGTCAAAATCATACTAGGTTTAGTCCAGCGTAATACAAAAAGGGAATGGGTAAAAGGAGGCAACCAATAATAATAAGTGTCTTGTGAAAGGGAATGATGGGTTTCAGCTACCATCATAGTTCCTAGTGTCCTTTGAGAACCCTTCACCGGGTATACCGGGTATACCGGGGGCAGTCCTGGGCTAACCTAAACTGTAGGCAAACTAACTTGCAAGAGTAACTAGCATAATTAGGGATTCAATTTCACTCACCTTGATGTCTCGGGATGTTAGGTTGGTTCACACGGGCTGTAGGCCCGGGGTTTTTGTGATGGGCAGGTTGGCCCGACGAGCTTTGGCTCAGTTATTGATTGTAACGGACGGGATGGTCCGGAGAGCTTTGGATTGATTAGTGATACATAAGGTTGCATGTGCATAAGGTATAAGGTGATGGGTCTTCGGTATTGGAGGTTCGATGCACCGACGCCAATACGACGACTCGGCAAGTATGGTTTAACACTTCGCCATGTAAGTCCGGTGCGCTAGCCGGCAAGAGTACGCAGGCGCTCCGCTTTGTGCACCGACATTGATGCGTACGATAGGTCTGACTGGTAGTGTAATTACCGGTTTAGAGGTGGGCTAGGCCCAACCCACTGCTTCCGTTTGTCACTACGGAGGTATCCTGGGAGGTTCGGCTCTAGAAAGGGGGAACTAAAGGTCTGTGTACACAGAGTCGAGTGGGTGAGTTGCACTTGCATGTTCACATCATGGCATAATTGCATGTCATAGCATAATCATTGCATATAACCATGACACCTATTGTATAAAGTGGTATGGGACGCTTTATACAATAGGCTCCGCAAGACGACCCCTTGGTTTATAAGTTCGCGAGAGCATGCTTATAAGTTAAGATTTTTATTCAGTAGATTTATATATTATGCCTGCTAGAAAACCGACACTCTAACGTATAAATTGGTATGAGACTTTTTATACGCTAGGAGCCTTGCAAAAGATTCCTTGACTTATGTGCTTTCATATAAGTTAAAATTATATATTTCTTTGTTTACCTTTTATATATTTCCTGCCTTTCTTTAACTGTTTATATAGAATTGCTAGTCTAGTTCCGCCGTTATCTGTTTTTGTTATTCTCCACTTTCATGTCCTCTCCTTTCTTCCTCTCCGCTCGGAGCCTAGGAGCCATGGGGGAAGGGGCTGGGGATGATAGGGCTTAGTCTTTTAGACTAACGGTTTTCGAACCACATCATTTAGGGGATCGTGGAGCCCAACATGGAGGAGCAGCCCCGGAGGTCGGCACGCTTGGAGATGGGGAAGTCTAGTACCAGAGTTCAGACAGCTGGGACTGTGAGTCCCAACCACTAGTAGTTTTTTAGTTTTACTTCCGCTTGAGAGACTCTTGTAGTGAGAATTTGATGTATTGGGCATGAGCTCTGTTTTCAGTACTTTATTATTCTTTGGACTCTTCCTTCGTGGAGATATTTACAATGATATGTGATTTCTGTGGACTGATGTTTACTCTGCTTTGCTACTTTTCAGTGATCGAATTGGCCGGCAGGATCGGCGCTTTGTGGTGATGACCATTTAGGGTGTGAAGGTATCACCGCAGAGCGGCGGTTCTGGGCCTAAGACCTCGTGGTTGAAAAGAAAAAAGATGGGGTCTTACAAGTGGTATCAGAGGGAATCTCGATCGAAAAAGTAGCAGTCCACAACCCATGGGTCACCCCCGTGCGAGTTTAGTTTGGGGACAAACTAAGTAGCGGAAGCAGTGGTGTGACCATATGGGTGATTACAGGTAAATTATCCACTTTTAATTAGTTTGAGTCGATTACTTAGAATGGCTTTTGTTACGCAGCCTCCGGCACAGCCTACACCACAGGGTGGAGTCCAGAAGACTCCGAATGTTGCACCACCTCCCCCGGTCCCCACTCCATTCCTACAGTCAGAGATGGGGCAGACCCTGGCAGCTATTCTGGATGCTTTCAGGGCCCAACAAGTTCCAGCTCAGCAGCCAAACCCGGGGGCCAATTGGCTGAGTATTTTCCGAGGACTTTCTCCCCCCATCCTACTTGGGGACAGAGTCGGTCGTTCGGACAGAGGAGTGGCTGGACATCATGTTTGAGATGCTGACTGGGATACGCTGCCCTTGGGAGGAGAGGGTGCCTTTGGTTGTCTCTTGCTTGGAGTCTCATGCCAAGAGATGGTGGAAGACATCGCTGGACACGACGTTTGCTGATAGAGAGGTTGCGGAAATTGCTTGGGATGAGTTCAGGGCCGCACTGTTGGAGCATTTTGTTCCGCAGTCGGCCAGAGACGAGTTGGAAGACAGGTTTTTTGCAGTTGAGGCAAGGTACCAAGACGGTGGTGGAGTGCCACCGGGAGTTCAACCATCTGGCCCGATTCGCAGATTCTTATCAGTTGGATGAGGCAGGATACACCAAGAAGTTCTACAAGGGCCTGAGAGAGGATCTGAGGGAAGCTCTGTTGTTCATATCTGACGGGCCTATTCCTCGGATATTGGAGATGGACAAGAGGATTGAGGCAGATTGACATACTACTCGAGGCCGGAAGCGACCAACTGAGAAACAGGGCTGGGGAGCCAGAGAGGATCAGCGACGGGGCCGCATCACTGATGGGAGAGATGGGAGAAGAGCAGAGGACCAGCCTCGTGGTGAGACAGGAGCAGAGGGAACCAGTAGTGGTGGCCCCTCAACCTCTCCAGATGCGGGAGACACAGAGACCTGGGGGTATGACATATCCCCCGCTGGAATGCTTCAACTGCCATCAGATAGGGCATATCCGGAGAAACTTCTCCATGAGGGGGGCACCACCGGCTGCCCCGCCTGCTCAGTATTTGGAGGCCGAGGACGTGGATACCAGGGTGGAGACCGTAGGCAGGAGAGGGAGTAGGTGTATGTACTGGATCTACCTCAACAACGGAACCCGAAGCAAGTGATCACAGGTACGCCAGTAAATGTTAATTTTTCTTTCCTAAATATTTAGATTCATGGGTATAGAATTTACAAACTAGAAAAGAAACCCATAATTAGATTTCTAAGACATTTAACTACCCAAGGCATAGTTTTCATCAGCGGCAACCCGCATATACACTGTTCGATACGGGTGCTTCACACTCGTTCGTGTTGGAGGCCTTTATTGAAGGGTTGGAAGGCGTGGAGAGATTCACAGGCTTGATGATGAGGATACGACTACCCGACGGATCAGAGTTGTTCACCTCTGCCCACTGCAACATGGAGGCGGAGATCAACAGGAAGGCGTTCGAAGCACCAGTAATGATCCTAAGGATGCCAGCTTATGACCTGATCCTGGGCATGACATGGTTGCATTGGAACCATGCCCAGATCGACTGCCTGTCAAAGAAGATCACCGTGAGGCATGGGGATTCCCACATCATCATCGAAGGTATCAGACCTATTCCCCCTCTCTTATTGTCATCCGTGCAGGCCGTCAAGGCCCACTTGTAGGGGGGATGAAGTTTATGAAGTGTTGTTCGAAATGACTGAGGCCAAGGATTCCATCTCTAATATCCCGGTGGTGCGGGATTTTGCTGACGTATTCCCAGAGAAGCTGACAGGGCTACCCCCGCATCGGGAGCAGGATTTCTGGATATAGCTGGTGTCAGGGGCTAAGCCGGTATCTAGAGCCCCTTACCGGATGGCCCTGAAGGATTTGACAGAATTTCGAAGCTAGCTGCAAGAGCTAGTGGAAGCCGGATTTGTCCGGCCGAGCTCTTCACCATGGGGAGCCCCAGTGTTATTCGTCAAGAAGAAGGACGGGACACTTAGATTGTGCATCGACTACCGAGCACTGAACCGGCTGACAGTCCGGAATACTTATCCATTGTCAAGGATAGATGAGTTGTTTGATCAGCTGGAGGGGGCGCATTTCTTTTCAAAATTGGATTTGAGGTTGGGCTACTACCAGTTGCGGATCCAGGAGGAGGACATTCCGAAGACTGCCTTCAGTAGCAGATATGGGCTATTCGAGTTTACAGTGATGCCCTTCGGGCTCACGAATGCACCGTCGACGTTCATGATCCTCATGAACCGGGTGTTCGAGGCATATCTGGATGTGTTTGTCATTGTGTTTATTAATGACATCCTCATCTACTCGATGACAGAGGAGGAGCACACTCGACATCAGACGCTTACCCTAGAGAGACTGCGGGAGCACCAATTATATGCGAAGTTCAGCAAATGCCAGTTCTGGTTGAAGGAGGTGGCTTTCCTAGGATATATCATCAGTGGAGCTGGGTTGGCAGTGGACCCGGCCAAGATTCAGGCAGTTCGGGATTGGCCGCAGCTAAAGGCAGCCACAAACGTGCGGAGTTTTTTTGGGACTTGTCGGTTATTACCGGAAGTTCGTGGAGGGATTTTCTCGTATTGCCCTTCCACTCACGTCCCTGACAAAGAAAGATGTGCCCTTTGTTTGGACCCCCAGTGCGAGGCGGCTTTCCAGGAGCTAAATGATCGACTCACCTCGACTCTTATTCTTACCCTTCCTTCGGGGGAAGAAGGATTCCAGATCTATACCGACGCTTCCTACCAGGGCATGGGAGAGGTGCTGATGCAGAATGGTCACGTGATAGCATACGCTTCACGGCAGCTAAAGAAGCATGAGCAGAACTACCCTGTTCATGACTTAGAGATGGGGGCGGTCATATTTGCTCTGAAAGTCTGGCGGCATTATCTGTACGGTGTCCACTGCGACATATACTCTGATCACAAAAATTTGAAGTATGTGGACAAGCAGAAAGAGCTGAATATCAGGCAGAGGCGATGGGTGGAATTTTTAGCAGATTACCAGTACGAGATGCATTACCACCCAGGGAAGGCGAACGTGGTAGTCGATGCGCTGAGTCGGAGAGCCGCCACCTCCGGAGCGGAGCCCCAGATTATGTCATGGAGCTAGTGCAGAGATTAGAGGATATGCACATAACGTTGGTATCGTCTGATGACCCCGAGCTTTATGGGGAGTATTTAGTCGCGATGAGCGCTACTGATGACATTCGAGACCGAGTCAGGGATGGGCAGAGGCAGGATGCCAAGATGGAGCCGATATTCCGGGCCTTGGAGGCAGGTACTGCTGGGGATTACACATTGAGAGATGACTTGGTGTGCTTCAAAGGACGGGTTTATATACCAGAGGGAGGTCGGGTCCTGGAGGATATCATGACAGAGGCCCACTGCAATCGGTATTCGGTACACCCGGGAGTTACGAAGATGACTGCGGATCTGAAAAAGACCATGTACTGGACAGGCATGAAGAAAGATATCACCTACTTCGTGACCCACTGCGAAACATGCAAGCGGGTGAAGACGGAGTGCAGAAACCCCGCAGTTTTGTTGCGACCACTCCCAGTGCCGGAGGGGAAATTCGAGGACATCGCGATGGACTTCATACATGGGCTTCCCCGATCACGGACAAGGAATGATTCGATCTGGGTAATTGTCGAGCGGCTGACGAAGGTAGCCATATTTATCCCGATCAGGAAGGATGACTCGGTTGGTATGTTGGTTCTGAAATTCGTGGAGCAGTTCATCCGTTATAATAGCGTACTCAGGACGATTGTATCGGATCGGGATGGACGGTTTACGTCCAGGGAGTTGAGATCAGTGCAGACTTACTTGGGCACCTGGCTGACATTCAGTACAGCTTTTCATCCCCAAACCGACGGGCAGACGAAACGCACCAATCGCACCTTGGAAGATCTACTGCGACTATGCATTCTGGACTACAGAGAGCCCTGGGAGAAGCTATTACCATTGATCGAGTTCTCATATAATAACATCTACCAGTCCAACATAAAGATGGAACCTTATGAGGCCCTATACGGACGAAGGTGCAGGACCCCACTATCATGGATTCAGGATAAGGATCCGCAGGCACTCGGCTCGGAGTTTGTGGAGGATATTGATGCTCAAGTTAGGCTGATACGGGACAGGATGTTATAAGTCCAGAGCAGACAGTCTAAGTATTATGACGCCCGGCATCGTCAGGTAGAGTTTCAAGTGGGGGACCGGGTATTCTTGAAGATCCGGCCAATGCACGGAGTTTCACGGGTGCGGGGTTGGAAGAAGAAGCTCAGCCCTAGATATATGGGCCCTTATAGGATCCTGGAGCGGATAGGACCCCTAGCATATAGGCTGGAGCTGCCACTGGAGCTGGTAGGTCTGTACAACGTGTTCCACATATCCTCTCTTAGGAGGGCCTTACTATGCCCGGAGCAGCAGATTACGGCCACAGATGGGCCGGTAGCATCTGATCGGTCAGTTCACCTAGAACCGGTTCGTATTGACGACAAGGGGATACAAGTCTTGCGCCCCAAGAAGGTTCCATTGGTCAAGGTTGTAACACCCTTATTCGTCACATAGCATATAACAGTAGGTCCGGCCGGGGCCCGACGCCATATACCACGGATAGACCGGTGGGTTACTCAATGAAACCATTCAACCAATACACACGTCTTAGACAGAGCATCTAGCGGAAGTAATTTATTTAGTTGCACAAGTAAGAACCCAGCCAACAAGCATGATTGTCCACTAACAAACCACACAGGAATGAAATACAAGGTACCAAAGAGTACTGGCCTTAAGGCCTTACAATAGTTCACCAATATTTAAACAGTGTCTTACAAACTTCGGCTCGCAGGCCGGCCACACATGATTTAAACAAAGTAAACAAACAAGGCCTTCGAGGGCCGGCTCAGCAACTTGGGCTTTGGCCCGCTATTTGCTGCTCGGCTCTACAGCACCTGCAAGCACAAATCACCGCAACGGTGGCAAACAAGAATAACGGTCAGCTAAAGCTGACCAAATTATAACGATTCTGCCCCCAACCTCGGGACGACAAAACTTCTTCCCTGCACTTGCATTAGTATAAACAAACAGGATTGCGAAAGTACAATTTAAGCACACTTCACCACAGGTGTAGGCACGTACGGCCGCACACCCCGTGCTCTCAGGGCACTTACACGATGAACTCGGTCCATCACCACCCCAAGGACGGCAATCTCGTGAGCATTTAAGTCTTCATGGCTTAAACCGAAGACCCTCCCTCTATGTCATCGGCAGGCCACTAAACCGAACCACATAGAGCAGGTACGGTTTCACTCAACTCGCTGCTCCCACAACCACGACACTAAAAGTCATCGGCGCGAGCTAAGTTTCCCCGTAACCCGCAAATCGATCAAACAACGTACATAACCCGGTTATGTACAATGATGGCTCCCGGGCCACCAACAATGGCAGAATCACGCTTCTGCCCAGATTTATGGGTGCGCCTTGGGGTTAATCCCCAAGGATCCCTGCTGCAATCTACCGCATATAAACCCAAAAAACACCAAAGGCACGGAGTCTTCTCCGGCTAACAATGCATAGCAAATCATCACCGATCCAGACCAACACGTCCGGGTAGTTTTCACACACCATGTTTATGCCCGTACTTCGATTCTGGACTCTAAACAAGGGGACTTTACATATCTACCCCAAGGAACACCGCAAACTCGCCGCACACTCGCGGGAGAGGGTTTTCTCATGCAAAAGAAGAAGAGCTTCACATGCTCAAGATGAGAATCGTTACCCTAGCATTTCTCTTCGGTGCCATGGAAAACTACGCGGATGAAAAGCACCGCGATGATCTTGCCTCCGCAGATCTGGGCTCGATTTGCGATTTGGCGCTCCGAATCTTCTCCGGCGACTGGATCTTTCTCTTCCTCCAAACTCCTTACTCTCCCTTCTCTCTAGGTTTTAGAAAGAGAATGGCTAAGTGAAAGTGAAGGTTTAAACCCCCAATCCCGGCCTTAACCCTAGCATGGAGAGCCCTGGGCCGTTAGATCCCAAAAAAAGGAAACGAACGGCTGCGATTCAACCCGAAATTAAACTTCCTGGGCCGAACACGGCTTGCGACACGCCCGTGTCCAAGGCCGTGTTCCTCGATCGACACCGAAATCGTCGCGTCCCAAAAATAACACGGGCACTCGACACGCCCGTGTCAGGCTTGACACGGCCCGTGTCAGCCAGTACACGCCCGTGTTGCTGGGCGTGTGCCTCCAACGACACAGGTCCAAAACGTCCCGAGAACGACACGGCCACGTGATACGCCAGTGTCACATGCTGTGTGCTAGACACGCCCTGGGACACGCCCGTGTCCCAGGACATGTAGCTTCCTTAGCACAATTCGCCAAACGACCCGAGCAGGACACGGACATTTGACACACCCGTGTCGAATTTTACATGCCCGTGTCGGACTCGAACACGCCTGGACTCAGGTCGTGCGTCCTCATTCAACGATCGTTGAGTGAAAGGATTCGAGTGGTTGACACGCCCTGGGACACGCCCGTGTCCCAGGCCGTGTTCACCCCCCGACGACTGTTGACTGCAATTTCGTTGACCACGCGACCAGCGCTGAACCCGAGCACGACATGCCCTGGGACACGCCCGTGTCCCAGGCCGTGTCACCTCTACCAAATCCCAGATTTTGCTCAAAACACCACCCGTCACTCTTTTGAGTTTCGGGGCATTACAACTCTCTCCCTCTTAAAATAATTTCGTCCACGAAATTACCAAAGGAAAAGAAAACAGAAAACCAAAAGCGGTGCCTAAGTGAAATAACTCTGGGTACTCCTCAATCATGGTCTGCTCCCGTTCCCAAGAGAGCTCCTCACGACCACAATTGTCCCAACGGACCTTGACCATTCCGATCTCCCCATTACGAAGTCGCTTGACTTCAGAGTCCTCAATACAAACGGGCTTGACCCTAGTTGTCAACCCTTCATCCACCGGTACTTGATCAACTGCGATCACCTGCGAAGGCTCTAGCACCGCCTTCCGAAACACTGAAATGTAGAATACGCCGTGTAGACCACTTAACTCCACTAATAGCTTCAGACGATAAGTCGTCTCAACGATCCGCTCCAGGACCTCAAATGGTCCAAGGTACCTCGGGCTCATCTTCTTCAAGCGTCGTACCCGTGAAACACCCTTGAACGGCTTTATCTTCAGATACACCCAATCGCCAACCGCGAACTCCACGTTCCGATGCTTGACATTGTAGTATTTAGCTTGCCTATCCTGAGCGATCAGCAAAAGCTCCTGAATGGTTCGTACCAATGAAGTAGCGCTTTCCACCTCTGGCTTTTTGTACAACCTTGCCTCACCCGTTTCTAGCCACGACAACGGCGTGCCACACTTTCTAACATATAAGTCCTCGAAGGGTGCCATTTGTATGCTCGTTTGGTAGCTATTGTTGTACGCAAACTCCACCAAATACAGGTGGTCTTCCAATTGCTTTTCGAAGTCTAGAACACACATGCGGAGCATGTCCTCCATGGTTCTGTTGACCCTCTCGGTCTTCCCATCCGTCTGCGGATGGAAGGCTGTGCTGAACTTCAATTTAGTCTCCAGCATCTGCTGCACTAACCTCCAATCATTGGACGTAAAATGTCCATCTCGATCACTCACGTTGCTGCAAGGCACACCGTGCAGTCTGACTATATTATCCACATACAGCTTCGCCAGTTTCTCCACTGAATTATCCTTCCTATGCGGAATGAAGTGTGACACTTTTGTTAACCGATCTACGATCACCCAGATGACGTCGTTTCCCTTCTGCGACCTTGGCAAGCCATGCAAAAAGTCCATCGAAATGTCGTCGAACTTCAACTCCGGAATAGGCAAAGATTTCAAGAAACCCCCTTGCTTTTGGCACTCTGCCTTCACTAAGGCGCAAGTCTGGCACTTAGCCACATATAATGTCACATCCTTCTTGAGTCCTGGCCACCAGAACAACTTCTTCAGATCTCGGTACATATTCACGCTCCCTGGGTGAATTGAGTACTTGGTATGATGAGCCTCGTACATCAACTCCACCCGTAGATTTCCCACGTTTGGGATGCACAAACGACTGTCCTTCTTTAGCAGTCCATCTTCAACTGTAAATTGGGAATTTGACCCATCCAAAGCTGCATCCATGATTTCCTTCATGCTTCTATCCAAATCCATAGCCTGCCGAATCCGATCAGCTGGATCATACTGAACTTCCGTCTAGTTAAATAACGCTTCGGCGCTAGTCTGTTTGTCAACACAACAGATGTCTAACGCCTCCAACTCCAGAATCAACCGCTCATCATGAATCGACAACCAGTTGGCTTTGGCGGCAGCCCTGCGACTCAACGCATCCGCAACTGCATTGTCTTTCCCGGGCACATAATGAATTTTGAACGTATAGTCCCCTAGGAACTCCATCCATATTCGCTGCCTCATGTTCAGATCCTTCTGATCTAACAGGTATTTCAGGCACATGTGGTCGGTATAAATATCGACCTTTACGTCGTATAAATAGTGTCTCCACAGCTTTAACGCAACAATCACGGCCGCTAACTCCAAGTCGTGGACCGGATAATTCATTTCGTGCACTTTCAGCTTATACGAGCCATACGTAATAACACTGCCATGCTACAGCAGCACGCAGCCAAAACCACTGCCTGACGCATTGCTGTAGATCTCAAAGCCTTCGGTCCCACTCAGCGAACTTAGCACTGGCGTCGTGGTCAACCGACTCTTCAACTCTTCGAACGCTTGCGCGCACTCTTACGTCCATTTCTGATCTTTCTTTATCAACGTCGTGAGAGGTAACGTTATCTGCGAGAAGTTGTCCATGAAGTGCCTGTAATAGCCGGCAAACCCCAGAAAACTCCGGACTTCCGCTACCGAAGACAACACAGGCCACTCTAGTATCGCAACAATCTTCGCTGGATCCACTGCAATCCCTTCTCCACTGACTATGTGACGAAGGAACGCCACTGAGGATAACCAAAACTCGCATTTAGAGAACTTTGCGTATAGTTCGTTCCTCCTCAGCGCCTCCAAAACCAAATGCAGATGCTTGAAGTGATCTTCTTCGCACTGCGAGTACACCAATATGTCGTCAATAAAGACGATCACAAAATGGTATAAGTACTCCTTGAACGTCCTTTTCATCAGATCTATGAATACTGATGGCGCATTAGTCAGCCCGAACGGCATGACTGTAAACTCGAAATGTCCATACCTTGTGCTGAACGTTGTCTTTGGGATATCACTCTCCCTTATCCTTAGCTGATAATAACCGAACTTCAGATCCAATTTTGAATATACCGACGACCCAACTAATTGATCGAAAAGATCATCCATCCTTAGGATCAGGTATTTGTTCTTTTCCGTTAACTTGTTCAGTTCTCTGTAGTCGATACACAGCCGCAAACTTCCGTCCTTCTTCTTAACAAACAGGACTGGTGCGCTCCAAGGCGACGAACTTGGACGCACATAACCTTGCTCCATCAACTCTTCGAGTTGAACCTTTAGCTCCACCATCTCCTTAGGCGCCAACCTATAAGGAGAGCGTGACACAGGTTTGGCACCTAGCACTAACTCGATGGTGAAATCGATCTCTCGCTGTGGTGGGGCTCCGAGAAGATTGTCCAGGAACACGTCGGGGTACTCGCATACCACTGGGATACTACCCAAAGTGGGTTTAGGATTTACAGCCTCCATTAGCGTGAAGAACAGCTCTGCGCCAGCACGAACTACCTTGACCACCTGAAGAGCAGACATCAACGTCTTGCTCGACCCCTTCAATCCCGCAAACGTTGTCTCTCACCCAGCACCCAGCTTGACCTCTTTATGGTTACAATCTATAAAATCCTTCTCCTCCGAAAGCCAGTCCATACCGAAGATAACGTCGAACTCTACTAGCGGCAGCAACGAACAAGTCGAACTCCTGACTTCCAATATGAACCCTTACGACGCATACTCTGTCCGCACGCATAGAACACCCATTCGGCAGCAGCACGTCCAATTTGTACTTCGCTATCGAAGAAGGGACTCGGATGCGCGATATAAAACTTTCGGACAAAAAGGAGTGCGAAGCTCCCGTATCGAATAGTGCTCTTGTCGGACTATCGAAAATCAAGACAAAGCCTATACAAACAGTAATAAGCTAACAAACACTAGGTAACAGTATTTAAAGCTAACTTGCTATAAATTAAACCGTACCGGTCACCACATCCGCTTGTTTGATGGTCTCCTGCTGGCCCAAATTGTAGACTCTTGGTTGAGTCGAAGCATAATGGGATGCGGTTGACTCCACCGTCTTGCCCTTTTCTTCATAGGTTGCTCCCTGCTTCCTCTCGGACTTTGCACGTCTGCTCCGACAATCTCGGGTATAGTGCCCCAACTTTCCACAAGTATAACAAGCGTCCGGGGTTCGGTTGGTAGTTTCCCCCGAGGAACCTAAAGAAGGGGTTGGTCCCGACGTCCTAGCCTTTTTATTCCATTTGCGGAACACCGATTTTGAGGAGTTCGGCTTTTTGAACTTCGACCCCTTCTCATTAGAGTCCTTCTTAGCCTGAACGTTCTTCATGTCTTTCTCCAAAGACCAGGCCGTGTTGACCAAGGTCAGGAAACCCTGCGTCATAGGCCCCGAAAGTAGCAGTCTCAAGTCATCCCTCAGACCTTCGTAGAATCGGCTTGTCTTACGCTCCTCATCAGCGAAGGTAGCGCTTGCATACCGACCTAAACGAGTAAACTCGTGGAGATACTAATCCACGGTACTCTCTCAATGAACCAACTTCTAGAACTCATTTTTCAAAGCAATCCTCTAAGCTGAGGGGAGGTATCGAGCCATGAACAGTCTCGAAAACTCCTCCATTGAGACGTCAGTCAACTGCCTACCCCTCAGATGGTGTAACTCCAAGCCTTCCCACCATAATCTTGCGTCACCATCCAACAAGAACGTGGCAATTGTGGTCTTCTGCCACTCTTCCGTCTCAGTAGCAATTAACACTCTCTTAACCATGGAGAGCCAATCCTCTGCTTGAGTTGGGGTTCCCATCCCCGAGAACACTGGAGGATTGAAGCCTATCACGTGCTTAAGTTGCTTCTCAGTTGCTCTCCTAGGCAACACTGGCTCCACTACCACCTTCTCCACTCTCCTTGGCTCCGCTGCTTGGAGCGGTACTTGCTCCATAGCAGGGGCAGGCTGCTGCACCTGCCTCGCAGGCTACGCGTTGATCATCCCAAACACTGTCTCCGCTACCAATCGAATGGTCTCAGCCGAAGGAGGTATTGCCGGCGTATCACTTGGTGCGCTGCTTGCCTCAAAAACTGGTCGTTTTGACGGCCCAGCACCACTCCTGGTCACCTATAATCGTATAAAACACCGATAAGCGACCAAACAACATTGCGAAACACAATTATAAGAACACGCAGGTTCCTCAAACATGTGTATTTTCATTCCTAAGTTGACATTCATAAGTTCTTTTCATGTTATAACGATGACGCACACACATGTGCTCACCATCCCTTAAAGTGAATTCGTCTACGAATTCATTTAAGCCTGACCGAAACCGGTAGTCTGATACCAAATTGTAACACTCTTATCCGTCACATAGCATATAGCAGTAGGTCCGACCGAGGCCCGATGCAATATACCACGGACAGACTGGTGGGTTACTCAATGAAACCATTCAACCAAAACACACGTCCTACACAGAGCATCTAGCGGAAGCAATTTATTTAGTTGCACAAGTAAGAACCCAGCCACAAACATGAATGTCCACTAACAAACCACACAGGAATGAAATACAAGGTACGAAAGAGTACTGGCTTTAAGGCCTTACAATAGTTCACCAATATTTAAACTGTCTTACAAACTTCGGCTCGCAGGCAGACCATACATGATTTAAACAAAGTAAACAAACAAGGCCTTCTCAGCAACTTGGGCTTTGACCCACTATTTGCTGCTCGGCTCTGCAGCACCTGCAAGTACAAATCACCGCAACGGTGGCAAACAAGAATAACGGTCAGCTAAAGCTGACCAAATTATAACGATTCCGCCCCCAACCTCGGGGCGGCAAAGCTTCTTCCCTGCACTTGTATTAGTGCAAACAAACAGGATTGCGAAAGTACAATTTAAGCACACTTCACCACAGGTGTTGGCACGCACGACCACACACCTCGTGCTCTTAGCACACTTACACGGTGAACTCGGTCCACCACCGCCCCAAGGATGGCAATCTCGTGAACATTTAAGTCTTCATGGCTTAAACCGAAGACCCTCCCTCTATGCCATCGGCAGACCACTAAACCGAACCATATAGAGCAGGTACGGTTTCACTCAACTCGCTGCTCACACAGCTACGACACTAAAATTCATCGGCGCGAGCTAAGTTTCCCTGTAACCCTTAAAGCGATCAAACAACGTACGTAACCCGGTTATGTACAATCATGGCTCACGGGACACCAACAATGGCAGAATCACGCTTCTGCCCAGATTTCCGGGTGCGCCTTGGGGTTAATCCCCAAGGATCCCTACTGCAATCTACCATGTAGAAACCCGAAAAACACAAAAGGTACGGAGACTTCTCCGGCTAACAATGCATAGCAAATCATCACCGATCAAAACCAACACGTCCGAGTAGGCTTCACACACCATGCCTTTTCCCGTACTTTGATTCCGGACTCTAAACAATGACGACTTTACATATCTACCCCAAGGAACACCGCAAACTCGCCGCACACTCGCGGGAGAGGGTTTTCCCATGCAAAATAAGAAGAGCTTCACATGCTCAAGATGAGAATCGTTACCCTAGCATTTCTCTTCGGCGTCATGGAAAACTACGCGAATGAAAAGCACCGCGATGATCTTGCCTCCGCAGATCTGGGCTCAGTTTGCGATTTGGCGCTCCGAATCTCCTCCGGCGACCAGATCTTTCTCTTCCTCCAAACTCCCTACTCTCCCTTCTCTCTAGGTTTTAGAAAGAGAATGGCTAAGTGAAAGTGGAGGTTTAAACCCCCAATCCCGGCCTTAACCCTAGTATGGAGAGCCCTGGGCCGTTAGATCCCAAAATAAGGAAAGAAACGACTGCGATTCAACCCGAAATTAAACATCCTGGGACAAACACGGCTTGAGATACACCCGTGTCCAAGGCCGTGTTCCTCGATCGACACTGAAACCGTCGCGTCCTGAAAAGAACACGGACACTCGACACGCTCGTGTTAGGCTTGACTCGCCCGTGTCAGCCAGTACACGCCCGTTTTGTTGGGCTTGTGCTTCCAACGACACAGGTCAAAAAAGTCCCGATCACGACACGGCCATGTGACACGTCTGTGTCACATGCTGTATGCTAGACACGCCCGTGTCCCAGGCCGTGTAGTTTCCTTAGCACAATTCGCCAAACGACCCGAGCAGGACATGGGCATTCGACACACCCATATCGAATTTGACATGCCCGTGTCGGATCAGAACACGCCTGGGCTCAGGCCGTGCATCCTCACTCAACAATCGTTGAGTGAAAGGCTTCGAGTGCCTGACACGCCCTGGGACACGCCCGTGTCCCAGGCCGTGTTCACCCCCGATGACCGTTGACTGTAATTTCGTCGACCACGCGACCAACGCCGAACCCGAGCACGACACGCCCTGGGACACGCCCGTGTCCCAGGCCTTGTCACCTCTACCAAATCCCAGATTTGGCTCAAAACACCACCCATCACTCTTTTGAGTTTCGAGGCGTTACAACTCTCTTCCTCTTAAAAAAATTTCGTCCACGAAATTACCAAAGGAAAAGAAAACAGAAAACCAAAAGCGGTACCTGAGTGAAATAACTCTGGGTACTCCTCAAGCATGGTCTGCTCCCATTCCCAAGAGAGCTCATCATGACCGCAATTGTCCCAACGGACCTTAACCATTCTGATCTCCTTGTTATGAAGTCACTTGACTTCAGAGTGCTCAATACAAACGGGCTTGACCCTAGTTGTCAACCCTTCGTCCACTGGTACTTGATCAACTGCGATCACCTGCGAAGGCTCTAGCACCGCCTTCCGCAACACTGAAATGTGGAATACGTCGTGTAGACAACTTAACTCCACTGATAGTTTCAGACGGTAAGCCGCCTCACCGATCCGCTCCAGGACCTCAAATGGTCCAAGGTACCTCGGGCTCAGCTTCTTCAAGCGTCGTACCCGTGAAATACCCTTGAACGGCTTTATCTTCAGATACACCCAATCGCCAACCGCTAACTCCACATTCTGATGCTTGGCATTGTAGTATTTAGCTTGTCTATCCTGAGCGATCAGCAAATGCTCCCGAATGGTTCGTACCAATGAAGTAGCGCTTTCCACCTCTTACTTTTTGTACAACCTTGCCTCACCCGTTTCTAGCCACGACAACGACGTGCGACACTCTCTACCAAATAAGGCCTCGAAGGGCGCCATTTGTATGCTCGCTTGGTAGCTATTATTGTACGCAAAATCCACCAAATACAGGTGGTCTTCCCAATGCTTTCCGAAGTCTAGAACACACATGCAGAGTATGTCCTTCATGGTTCTGTTGACCCTCTCGGTCTGCCCATCCGTCTTCGGATGGAAGGCTGTGCTGAACTTCAATTTAGTCCCCAGCATCTGCTGCACTAACCTCCAATCATTGGACATAAAATGCCCATCTCGATCACTCACGTTGCTGCAAGGCACACCGTGCAGTCTGACTATATTATCCACATACAGCTTCGCCAGTTTCTCCACTGAATTATCCTTCCTATGCGGAATGAAGTGCGGCACTTTTGTTAACTGATCTACGATCACCCAGATGACGTTATTTCCCTTCTGCGACCTTGGCAAGCCATGCAAAAAGTCCATCAAAATGTCGTCGAACTTCAACTCTGGAATAGGCAAAGATTTCAAGAAACCCCCTAGCTTTTGGCACTCTGTCTTCACTAAGGCGCAAGTTTGACACTTAGCCACATATAGTGCCACATCCTTCTTGAGTCCTGGCCACCAGAATAAGTTCTTCAGATCTCGGTACATTTTCATGCTCCCTGAGTGAATTGAGTACTTTGTATGATGAGCCTCGTACATCAACTCCACCCATAGATTTTTCACGTTTGGGACGCACAAAAGACTGTCCTTCCTTAGCAGTCCATCTTCAACTGTAAATTGGGAATTTGACCCATCTGAAGCTGCATCCATGATTTCCTTCATGCTGCTATCCAAATCCATAGCTTGCCGAATACGATCAGCCGGATCATACTGAACTTCCGTCCAGTTCAATATCGCTTCGGCGCAAGTCTGCTTGTCAACACAACAGATGTCTAATGCCTCCAACTCAAGAATCAACCACTGATCATGAATCGACAACCAGTTGGCTTTGGCGGGAGCCCTGCGACTCAACGCATCCGTAACTGCATTGCCTTTCCCGGGCACATAATGAATTTTGAACGTATAGTCCCCCAGGAACTCCATCCATCTCCGCTGTCTCATGTTCAGATCCTTCTGATCCAACATATATTTAAGGCTCTTGTGGTCGGTATAAATATCGACCTTTACGTCGTACAAATAGTGTCTCCACAGCTTTAGCGCAAAAATCACGACCGCTAACTCCAAGTCGTGGACCGGATAACTCCTTTCGTGCACTTTCAGCTGACGCGAGCCATACGTAATAACACTGTCATGCTACATCACCACGCAGCCCAAACCACTGCCTGACGCATCGCTGTAGATCTCAAAGCCTTCGGTCCCACTCGGCGAACTTAGCACTGGCGTCGTGGTCAACCGACTCTTCAACTCTTCGAGCGCTTGCGCGCACTCTTGCATCCAAACAAACTTCTGATCTTTCCTTGTCAACGTCGTGAGAGGTAACGCTATCTGCGAGAAGTTCTCCACGAAGCGCCTGTAATAGCCGGTAAGCCCCAAAAAACTCTGGACTTTTACTACCGAAGACAACACATGCCACTCTCGTATCGCAACAATCTTCGCCGGATCCACCGCAATCCTTCTCCACTGACTATGTGACCAAGGAACGCCACTGAGGATAACCAAAACTCGCACTTAGAGAATTTTGCGTATAGTTCGTTCCTCCTCAGCGCCTCCAAAACCAAATGCAGATGCTTGAAGTGATCTTCTTCGCACTGCAATTATACCAATATGTCGTCAAAAAAGACGATCACAAAATGGTCTAAGTACTCCCTGAACGTCCTGTTCATCAGATCCATAAATACTGATGGCGCATTAGTCATCCCGAACGGCATGACCGTAAACTCGAAATGCCCATACCTTGTACTGAACGCTGTCTTTTGGATATCACTCTCCCTTATCCTTAGCTGATAATAACTGGACTTCAGATCCAATTTTGAATATACCGACGACCTAACTAACTGATCGAAAAGATCATCAATCCTTGGGATCGGGTATTTTTTCTTTTTCGTTAACTTGTTCAGTTCTTTGTAGTCGATACACAGCCGCAAACTTCCGTCCTTCTTATTAACAAAGAGGACCGGTGCGCTCCAAGGCGACGAACTTGGACGCACATAACCTTGCTCCATCAACTCTTCGAGTTGAACCTTTAGCTCTACCATCTCCTTAGGCGCCAACCTATAAGGAGAGCGTGACACAGGTTTGGCACCTGGCACTAACTCGATGGTGAAATCGATCTCTCGTTGTGGTGGGGCTCCGGGAAGATTGTCCGGGAATACGTCGGGGTACTCGCATACCACTGGGATACTACCCAAAGTGGGTTTAGGATTTACAGCCTCCACTAGCGTGAAGAACAGTTCCGCGCCAGCACGAACTGCCTTGACCACCTGAAGAGCAGACATCAACGTCTTTCTCGACACCTTCAATGCCGCAAACGTTATCTCTCGTTCAGCACCCAGCTTGACCTCTTTACGGTTGCAATCTATAAAAGCCTTCTGCTCCGAAAGCCAGTCCATACCGAAGATAACGTCAAACTCTACTAGCGGCATCAACGACGCTAGCAAGTCGAACTCCTGACTTCCAATATGAACCCTTACGGCACATACTCTGTCCGCACGCATAGAACGCCCATTCGGCAGCAGCATGTCAAATTTGTCCTTCGCCATCGAAGAAGGGACTCCGATGCGCGATATAAAACTTTCGGACAAAAAGGAGTGTGAAGCTCCCGTATCGAATAGTGCTCTTGTCGGACTATCGCAAATCAAGACAAAGCCTATACAAACAGTAATAATCTAACAAGCACTAGGTAACAGTATTTAAAGCTAACTTGATATAAATTAAACCGTACCTGTCACCATATCCGCTTGTTTGATGGCCTCATGCTGGCCCAGATTGTAGACTCTTGGTTGAATTGGAGCATAATGGGATGCGGTTGACTCCACCGCCTTGCCCTTTTCTTCATAGGTTGATCCTTGCTTCCTCTCGGACTTTGCACGTCCGCTCTGACAATCTCAGGCATAGTGCCCCAACTTTCTACAAGTATAAAAAGCGCCCGGGGTTCGATTGGTAGTTGCCCCCGAGGCACCTGAAGAAGGGGCTGGACCCGACGTCCTAGCCTTTTTATTCCATTTGCGGAACACCGATTTTGAGGAGTTCGGCATTTTGAACTCCGACCCCTTCTCATTAGAGTCCTTCTTAGCCTGAACGTTCTTCATGTCTTTCTCCAAAGACCGGGCCGTGTTGACCAAGGTCAGGAAACCCTGCGTCATAGGCCCAAAAAGTAGTAGTCTCAAGTCATCACTCAGACCTTCGTAGAATCGGCTTGTCTTGCGCTCCTCATCAGCGAAGGTAGCGCTTGCATACCGACCTAAACGAGTAAACTCGTGGAGATACTCATCCACAGTACTCTCTCCTTGAACCAACTTCTGGAACTCATTTTCCAAAGCAATCCTCTGAGCTGGGGGGAGGTATCGAGTTAAGAACAATCTCGAAAATTCCTCCATCGAGACGTCAGTCAACAGCCTACCCCTTAGATGGTGTAGCTTCAAGCCTTCCCACCATAATCTTGCGTCACCATCCAACAAGAACGTGGCAATTGTGGTCTTCTGCCACTCTTCCGTCTCAGTAGCAATCAACACTCTCTTAACCCTGGAGAGCCAATCCTCTGCTTGAGTTGGGGTTCCCGTCCCCGAGAACACTGGAGGATTGAAGCCCATCACGTGCTTAAGTTGCTTCTCAGTTGCTCTCCTAGGCAACATTGGCTCCACTACCACCTGCTCCACTCTCCTTGGCTCCGCTGCTTGGAGTGGCACTTGCTCTATAGCAGGGGCAGGCTGCTGCACCTGCCTCGTAGGCTGCGCGTTGATCATCGCAAACACTGCCTCTGCTACCAATCGAATGGTCTCAGCCGAAGGAGGTGTTGCCAGCGTATCACTTGGTGCGCTGCTTGCCTCAGAAACTGGTCGTTCTGACGGCCCAGCACCACTCCTGGTCACCTATAATCGT
Source organism: Platanthera zijinensis (assembly GCA_039513925.1). Taxonomy (NCBI): domain Eukaryota; kingdom Viridiplantae; phylum Streptophyta; class Magnoliopsida; order Asparagales; family Orchidaceae; genus Platanthera; species Platanthera zijinensis. The sequence continues at coordinate 33,771,856 of CM077083.1, forward strand.
ACAAAACACCGATAAGCGACCAAACAACATTGCGAAACACAATTATAGGAACGCAATTATAGGAACACGCAGGTTCCTCAAACATGTGTATTTTCATTTCTAAGTGGACATTCATGAGTTCTTTTCATGTTATAACGATGACGCACACACATGTGCTCACCACCCCTTAAAGTGAATTCGTCCACGAATTCATTTAAACTTGACTGAAACTGACAGTCTGATACCAAATTGTAACACCCCTATCCGTCATATAACATATAGCAGTAGGTCCGGTCGGGGCCCGACGCCATATACCACGGACAGACCGGTGGGTTACTCAATGAAATCATTCAACCAATACACACATCCTACACAGAGCATCTAGCGGAAACAATTTATTTAGTTGCATAAGTAAGAACCCAGCCAACAAGCATGAATGTCCACTAACAAACCACACAGGAATGAAATACAAGATACCAAAGAGTACTGGCCATAAGGCCTTACAATAGTTCACCAATATTTAAACAGTGTCTTACAAACTTCGGCTCGCAGGCCGGCCACACATGATTTAAACAAAGTAAACAAACAAGGTGTTGGGTACATTGGAAAATGTGTACCTGATTTGAAGAAGCCCAACTTAGCTCAATGATATACATCAAGGTGTATTTGATGTTGTTTTGAGTTGACATGTGCAGGTGAAGAAGTATTAAAGAATGCAGAAAAATATTCTAAGTCCACATGTCGACACCTGAAGAAATTGTGTCGACACTTCAGAATATTTGTGTCGACACTTCAGAATATTTGTGTCGACACTTTAGAATATCAGTGTCGACACAGAGAATGATAGTCGACCACATTTATGTCGATACTGGGAAGCAGTGTCGATACATAAAGAAAATCGTCGACCTCAGCACTGGGAAGCAGTGTCGACACCGTGAAAGATAGTCGACCAGAGAAGATTAGTCGACACCTTGAAAGATAGTCGACCAGAGAAGGTTAGTCGACACCGTGAAAGATAGTCGACCAGAGAAGGTTAGTCGACACCGTGAAAGATAGTCAACTAGTGAAAGATAGTCGACCAGAGAAAGATAGTCGACTCACAGAAGAAGATAGTCGACCACAACTGTGTCGACACTGGGTGGATGTGTCGACACCAGAAGACTGTGTCGACACATATTGGCAGAAGTCGACTATGCTTGTGTCGACACCAGAAGACTGAGTCGACACATTTTGGCAGGATTGAAGATTGTTGTGTCGACACCTGAAGGCTGAGTCGACACATGCTGAGTTCTGAATCTACAACAACTGTGTCGACACACAGGACTTGTGTCGACACACTGCAGAGTCTAGACCAAGTTATTTTCTGAAGAAGCTGTGTCGACTTAAAGGTAACTTAGTCGACATCATCAAAGACTGTGTCGACACCAAAGTCACTTGTGTCGACACAGATAGACAGATTGGTCTCGACACTTTCTAACTAACTGTCTCGACATTTTGCTGTCCAAGGCTAAGGTACAAGAACTGTTTGAAGACGTGACAGCTGTGGGTTGCCACCGTTTAACTGAAGTTGTCAGACCTGTCAGAAAACAGTTAGAAACCGGATCAGCCGGTTACCATGAAGAAAGTCTATAAATAGACACATTCAGAAGGAATTAAAAGGCAGCTAAGCTAAGAAAAATAATAGAAGAAGATCTAAGAAGAAGAAACAGAAGGATTACGATCCTGTTGAAGTTTCAATTCAAGAAAGTGAAAAAGAAGATCTTCAACAGAAGGTCTAAGAAGAAGAAGCCTGAAGTATCAGTAAAGGTGTTGGATAGAGGGAGATCCAGTCATCTTGAAGAAGAAGAAGGAAGTCATCAGTGGTTTCTCAAGAAGCTGTTTGGAAATCAACTCAGCTAAGTTCAGATTCAAGAAGCTTTGAAGAAAGCTCAGATTCAGTTGATTTCATCAGCTGATCAAGAAGTGTCTTGTCCTCTTCTCTCTCAACAAAGGCAAGACATCAAAATATCTTTTTCTAAATTTCTGTAGGATCTGTTTACACATATATGAGTTGTAAGCCTATGTTATAAAGGCTGAGTGTAGGAGATGTGATCTCTGAGTGGTAGGGCTATTTGCCTGAGTGTAGGAGAAAGTTATTCTCTGAGTGGTAGGCCTTGAGGCAAGGCTGAGGTAGGGCTGTTGAGCCTGAGTTGTAGGAACCTATCCTGGTTCTGAGCTGTAGGATCTGAGGATCTGAGTATAGTGGAAGTTTGGCCGAATCTAGCTTATTGCTAGATAGGTGAAGGGGGAAAGTGGATGTACCCAGACCTTGGGGAACCACTATAAAACATTGTGCAATCTGTGATGCTTAGTTGTCTGTGAATGTTGTGCTAGATGTTTTAAATTGCAATTGAATTCTGCCTAGATTTATAGACAAGAAATTAGAACCTATTCACCCCCCCCCTCTAGGTGTTTAGGTTGTCTTGAAAGTAAAACTATCAAGTGGTATCAGAGGGAGGTTCCTCAAAAAGGACTTAACAGTCTGAGGTAGATCTGATAGGCAGAATCAAGATTCAAAAAGATGGGTTCTGGTGAGAATCATAAGGAGCTAGGGTCTATGAAATTACCCATATGCAAGAAAGAAATTTTTGGAATTTGGAAAGAAAGAGTCAGACTGTTTATGGAAGCATCTGACCCAAGGATTTACATCACAGTACAGGAAGGCCCCTTCATTCCAATGAAGGTATCAGTTCTTGATGCAAATATCCAAACTCCAAAGAGTTATTCAGAAATGACCAAGGATGAAATCATCTTGGCAACCATGGATAAAAGAGCTCAGAATATTATTGTTAGTGCCATAGATGATTCAATATTTCAGAATCTGATTCACTGCAAGACCTCCAAAGAGATGTGGGACACATTGATTGTCTACATGGAGGGATCTGAAGAAGTGAGGCAGGACAGGAAATCTATGCTCAATCAGGAGTATGAAAGTTTTAGACAAGGAAAATCTGATAGCATAACTGAGTGCTACAAGAAATTCTATAGAATTGTGAATGAGCTTATGTCCTATGGAAGAGTCTTCAGTACTTATGAACTGAATGACAAATTCTTGAGATCCTTAACAAAGGATTGGGACACAAAGATCTGTGCCATAAGAGAAGTGGCTAAATTGGCAGAGATATTTCCTCCCACCTTGTTTGGAAAGTTGCTATCCTATGAAATGCAACTTATGGTGAGGAAGGAGGAGGAAAAGAATTCAAGAGGAGAGCATAGAGAAAAGACTGTGGCATTCAATGCAGAAGCCACTAGAAAGAATAGGAGGAAATCACCATCTCCTCCTAAGGAAGTTGCAGAAGATAGTTCTGAAAATTCAGATAAGGGTTCAGAAAGCTGTGATTCAGATGCAGACTTTGCTGCATTCACAAGGCAATTCCAAAGGTTCTTGAAAAAGAAGCAATGGAAGTCTAGGCCTTCCACATCACAGCAAGTTGATGACTATTATCAGAAGAAAAGGTCATCAAGGAAAGAGAAGAGCAGATCAAAGCCCAGCAAAGCCACTACTTCAAAGATTGTCTGATATTGTTGCAATAGGCCTGGACATGTAGTGGCTGACTGTCCTGATAAGAGAAAGGAATCTTCAGACAAAAAGAAGACTTATCAGAAAGGCAAGAAGGAGAAATCCTTTGTTGCAAAGAAAGATAAGAGTCTAACAGACCAGTCAACTTCAGAGTCAGAATCTGAAGCTGAAGCATATATTGGACTATATGCTGCATCTGAAGAAGAGGAGTTTCTGCAGTTGCTAGACTCCATCAATGAACAAAAGGATCATCAGTGTATGGGGCTGATGGCAGGATCAGAAGAGGACATATGCCAGAATCAGTCTGGTCATAATAAGGTACAATGTCCTTCTATTACATCTGTTTATTGTACAAGTGAAGAATCAGCTACATCTGCATCAACAGATGTAGATGCATCTGAATCTGAAGGAGATGTCTATCAATTGATAGACAAGTATGGGGACCTGTTGCAGGCCCTTAAGAAAAGCAAGAACCTGGTTAAATCTCAGGCTCAGGAAATTGCTGAACTAAGGGTTGCTACAACTGAGTTAGAAAAAGTTATTGATCAAAAATTAAATGAAATTGCCAAGCTGAAGAATATAACTATTATTCAGATGGGCACAATTAATTATACTAATGATCAAGTGAAGAGTCTGGAGGCCAGACTTAGAATTGAAAGGGATTTAGTGGCTAGTTACTCTAAGCTAAAATCTGTCTTACCCTTGATAGATGAATTTGTCACTCAAAAGGGTAAGGCTGGATTAGGATTTAAAGGTAACTCCAGGGCTGGCAGATTCAAGAGGAAAGGCAAAGCTCCTGTTCAGCCACTAAACCTTTCAGTCCCCATAAAGTTTAGTAAGGTGAAAGTGCCTTCTAACAAATATGATCATGAAGATATTCAAGGTCATATTAAGACTAATGTTCTGAAGAACAAGGGTGTAAATGCAAGCAGGTCTACCTATGGTCATAAACCCAATGGTTTTAAGAAATCAGTTAGTGAAGTTGCTGAAGCACTAGCAATGAACAGAAATTCTTCTGACAAGGATGTATCTAGATCTAGATACAATAAGTTTGAATGTTGGTGCTGTGGCAAGAGAGGCCATTTTGCATTAGACTGCTGGTATAACACAAGTGTTATAAAGAACAATAGTCTACCTGTTAGAAGAGGTTATGGTAGCTTTATTAATGCTAACCTGAACCAAGGACCCAAGACTTACTTGGGTTCTAAGGGTAAGTAATTCTGTGTTGTAGGTGAATCCAAGTAACCATGCCCCTATATGGTACTTGGATAGTGGTTGTTCCAGGCACATGAATGAAACAAAGGGGCTGCTGAAGGAGTATTCATCTGTCAAAGATGGACCTAAAGTGATCTTTGGTGGATCTGAAAAAGGAGTCATCAAAGGGTTTGGTAACATTTCTTCTAACCTAATTACTATCACTCAAGTGGCTTATGTAAAAGGTTTGAAACATAATCTAATAAGCATAAGCCAGCTAAGTGATTTAGGATATGACATTTCATTTGTTAAAAATGGATGTCATATCAAGAGGTCAAGTGATCAAAAGATCATATTGACTGGGTATAGGAAGAGAAATGTATATTGTCTTAATTTTGAATGTGAGAATAAAGCTTCTCCCATCTGTCTTGTAGCTGATGACAATGCTTCTCATTGTGTTAAGTGGCACAAGAGATTGGCTCATCTAAACTACAAGACAATTGGCCAACTCTTTAGCAAAGAGTTAGTGAGGAATGGACCTCAAATTAAGTGTATAAAGGAAGGGATATGCTCAGCTTGTCAAAAAGGCAAGCAGACAAAATCCTCCTTTCAAAGCCTTGAAAATAAGGATTCTGTGAGGTGCTTATACCTCTTGCATATGGATCTTTTTGGTCCTATGCCAGTTCATAGTCTAGGTAGGAAGGTCTATACTTTTGTGGTTGTAGATGACTATTCTAGATTTACATGGGTGTTCTTTCTGAGACAAAAATCTGAAACCCCAAGTGTATTACTTAATTTTGTAAAGCAAATTCAGAATGAACTGGATAGTACAGTGGTCAAAATCAGAAGTGACCATGGTACTGAGTTTCAATCTGAAAGCATAACAAACTTGTGTAAAGACTTTGGGATTTTCTAAGAGTTCTCCTCACCTAAAACACCTCAGCAAAATGGAATTGCTGAAAGAAAGAATAGAACATTAATTGAAGCTGGTAGAACTCTATTGAGTGACACCTCTCTCCCAGAATATTTTTGGGCTGAGGCAGTTAACACTGCTTGTCATGTAATCAATAGGGCTACTATCACCAAAAGCCACAAAATGACCCCCTATGAGATTGTGAAAGGCAGAAAACCAAATCTATCTTACTTTAGGATCTTTGGTTGCAAGTGTTATATACTTAACAATGGCAAGTCATATTTGACTAAGTTTGCTGCCAAATCCCAGGATGGGATATTTGTTGGGTACAGCACAAATAGTAAGGCCTATAGAGTCTTCAACTTGACCACTCAAGTTGTTGAAGAATCTGTGCATGTTGTGTTTGATGAAACAAGATTAATCAACTGTGAGTTGTCTTGTAGATCAAATGACTCAACAGGTATAAGAAAAAGTATGGACAAGCTTTCCATTGCTGAAGTATCAAAGGAAGATGGGGCATTGGAAAATGAAGGCTTCAGTCCAGGGGGAGAACAAGACACTATAGAAGCTGATGAAAATCAAGAGAATCAGTTAAATGAAGGAGCTGGAGATGTTCAACCAGAAGGAAATCTTCCTCCAGCTATAAGACATTTAAGAGATCATCCAGCTGATCAGATAATAGGTGATCCAAGACAAGGGGTGCAAATTAGAAGCAGAAATCAAAACACAGTTCTACATTCAAGTTTCCTGTCACAATTGGAGCCTAAGAAGTTTGAATAAGCTATCCAAGACCAGCACTGGATTGATGCTATGCAAGAGGAGCTGAATCAATTCAGAAGGTGCAATGTCTGGGAGCATGTTCCTAAACCAAGAGGCCACAACATAATTGGCACAAAATGGATCTATAGGAACAAGCTAGATGAAAGTGGAATAATAGTAAAGAATAAAGCAAGATTGGTTGCAAAAGGATACAGGCAGGAAGAAGGGATTGACTTTGATCAAACCTTTGCTCCAGTAGCAAGGCTGGAGGCAATCAGAATATTCCTTGCCTATGCAGCGTATCAAGACTTCAAAGTATACCAGATGGATGTGAAGTCAGCATTTCTGAATGGTGATCTTAAAGAAGAAGTATATGTAGAGCAGCCATCATGTTTTGTAGATCCTCTTAAACCTGATTTTGTTTATAAGCTTAGGAAAGCTTTGTATGGGTTAAAGCAAGCCCCAAGGGCTTGGTATGAAACCCTGTCTACTTTCCTTATTGAGAATAAATTCTCAAGAGGAAAAATTGACAAAACTCTATTCCTTAGGGAATCCAAAGGCAAGATCATCTTAGTTCAGATCTATGTTGATGACATAATCTTTGGATCTACTGAAAACAACCTTTGTAAAAAGTTTGCCAAACTTATGCAAGGGAAGTTTGAGATGAGCAGTATGGGGGAACTGAAATTCTTCTTGGGACTCCAAGTAAGACAGATTGATGATGGCTTGTCCATATCCCAGTCTAAGTTCACCAAAGAATTGATTAAGAAATATGGTATGGAGTCATCCTCCGCCATGAGAACTCCAATGGGAACAAGTATGCCTATATGCAAAGATGATGCAGGTAAACCTGTTGATGAGACTTTGTATAGAGGAATAGTTGGCTCACTACTATATCTCACTGCTAGTAGACCAGATATTATGTATGCTACATGTGTCTGTGCTAGGTACCAAGCCTGCCCTAAAGAATCTCATTATACTGCAGTCAAAAGGATTTTGAGATATCTTAAGGGGACACCTAATCTAGGTCTTTGGTACCCTAGGAATAGAGATTTTCAACTAATAGGCTATTCAGATGCAGATTTTGCAGGATGTAGAGAGGATAGAAAGAGTACTACAGGTACTTGTCAATTCCTGGGAGGAAGACTAATATCATGGAGTAGTAAGAAGCAGACTAGTGTGGCAATTTCCACAGCTGAGTCAGAGTATGTTGCTGCTGGAATCTGCTGTGCACAGCTATTATAGATGCAGCATCAGCTAAAGGATTATGGTATTCAAGTAAGTAGAACACCTCTTTTGTGTGATTCTAAGAGTGCAATTTCTATTGCTAATAATCCTGTTTCTCATAGTAGAACTAAGCATATAGAAATAAAATATCATTTTCTTAGAGAACATGTAGAAAAAGAAGACATCTCATTGGAATTTGTGAAAACAGATTATCAAATAGCAGATGTGTTTACTAAGCCCCTAGATGAGACAAAATTCAATAAATTCAAAATTGAATTAGGTATGTTAACCATTGATTAGTGTAATCACAAAATCATCAACAATAAAGTTGAAGTAGTAACAAGACATTCAAGTGATAATAAGACACATTGAAGTAGTATTAAGTACTTTGTTGTACTTATAAGTTGTGATGAACAAACAGAAATTGGCTAAGTAAGATGGTGTCGACACATTCAGTAATTATGTGTCGACTCAGGGTAGTAATGTCGACAAATCAGAGATATTGTGTCGACACAGAAAATATGTGTCGACACTTAAGAATCTTATTGTCGACTTATCCAGGAATGTAGTGTCGACTTCACCAGGATAGTGGTGTCGACACCTACAGATTTTGTGTCGACACTTATACTAAGAGTCGACACAGAATTTCTGATGCTCTACTATATATCCCTAGTGTCGACATAACCGCAAATTGGTATCGACACATAGTAGACGAACTTGTGGTCGAGACAATAGAAGCTTGTGTCGACACAATCCATCTGTGTCGACACTTATAGTCTGTATTTGGCGACTTTTGATCTTCTTTAAACAGAAGGTATAAATAGGTCAAAAACTCATACTGTCGACACGCTTACAAGGTTTTCGAAACCCTGTGTCGACATTCTCTCTCTCTCTCTCTTTCTCTCATCTTTCAAGCTTTCTCGACTGATCAATGGCGCCGAAGATTGAAGATAATGTTAATGAAGGATATGAGTTGGTGCGCCAGGCCTTTGCAGCTGCCCCTCCAGATGTTCTTGGGGTTATCTCTCTCCTCTCCGACTCTGGTTTAGAATTTCTGGTCTCAGAACCTTCAAAGATATGGAAGAAGGAGGTGCATGAGTTCTTTACCTCTGCCTCTGTAAACTCTGAAAGTCATAAAATAAAATCCACAGTTCATGGGTCACCTGTGGAGATTACACCGAGTAAGATAAGAACAATTCTGCAATTATCTACAATTGAGAATGAAGAGGATGTCCCTGCTTCTAAATCTAGGGAGGCTCTTCAATGGTGTGGATTGGAATCCACCATGAAAATTGGAGCTGCGTTCAATCGGAAAGGAATGAATCAACAAGGCAAGTTCCTGTCAAAAATAGTTGGAAAGGTTATTCTGTGCAAGTCAGGTGGACATGATAGGATTTCTGCCTATATGTTCAGCCTAATGACCAGGATTGTGTTTACAATTCCAACGGATTGGTCATCTGTAATTTTTGAAAAGATTAAGGAAGGGATCAAGAAGCCAAATCTGGCTAGGATAATGAGTATATATCTAAGTAAGGATATTCCTGAGGTTATGCAACAACAACCTGGAACTAAAATTAATCACATGAGAAGGATGGACATGAGATTGTTCTCCAGATGGGATAGGGTGCTGACCAAAGAGATGCCTGAAGTGGAAAGGCAAGATTCCCCTGAGAAATCCCCAGGTCATGCTACCAGTACTGGGCATCCACAGGAAGAGCAAGAAAGACTGGAGGTTGAAGATCAGCCTGCATCTATACAAGTTCAGGATTCCACAATACCTGCAGTTCAAGAAGAAGAAGTAAGTATAACAGCTCAGCAAGTTTATTCACCTACACAAACCGTATCTACTCATGACCAAGTACAGGTGCAGGGGGAGCTGGTGTCTTTTCCTACAACAGAGATTTCTAATATTTCTATTTCTGCACAGGTCCAGGGGGAGCAAGTGCTAGAAGATGCTCCAATTCATCAATCTCCAAATTTGAATACTGCAAATGAACAAGCCCAGAAGGAATATACTCTGTAGGAGTTATTTCCAAATGATGAAACAATTACTGATAGTCTGAAAGTGGAGCAAGAAATTGAGGGGGAGCCAGTGCATGTTGAGACTGTACAACATGACACTGAAGCAGCTGTTTCTCCTCCTCCCAAAGAAAGAGTTCAAATTGATAACACTTCTGATTCAGAGACTGAAGAAGCCAGGGTGGCTAAAAAGAGAAAACTTATGGTCTTTCAGAGAAGGAGCAAGAGCTATAAGCAGGCTCTACAGTCTACAGCACATCACACTCCTCCTGCCTTTGATTATAACAAGTTCTTGGTAGATTTGCAAGTGAAATTGGATGAACACAGGGTAGCCATTGAAAAATATGTTGATGAGAACAACAAGTCTATGCAGTTTGACTTAGCTCAAGATATAAAATCAATTAGGTTTGAGGTCAATATGCATAAGAAGGAAATGACAGATTGCTTCCATAAGGGAGGTAATGCTGTGGTATATCTGGCAAAACAACAACAGACTATCATCCCTAAGGTGGATGACATTGCTTTAAAGCAAAGCTATGTCTTGGAAAATCAGTTAAGAATGAATGATAATTTAACTGAATCTCATCATGAGATAATAGAGGAATTGAAAAAGATTGTTCCAGGCCTGCCTGCAGATAGAACAAAAGAAATGGAAGAATTTGATAAGAACTTTCAAGCTGCTATTGCTTCTGTTAAGACTGCAATCACTACCTCTCAAAAAGAAATATCTGAAAAGCTTCAAAAGTTAAAACCATTTTTTAAAGAGGGTGTCAATTATCTAGATGGCCAAATCAGATTTCAAAAGGAAGATCTCAGAGATCATGTTTCTAGAGAAGCCATAAAGGGGGAGAGGATGTTAGTTCATGCAGGCTCAGAGCACTCCAAATGGGTGACCAATAGTATTCGAGCCACATTGGGATATCCCCCATTGTGTGATGATGCTATGGTGGCTGAGTCAGGAATACAAACAAGTCTACTTGAAGGCAATCAACCTGAGGTTACTCAAGTCATTTACCCCCCTCCAGATTATGATATGATTGATCAGCAGGTTCAAGGGATGTATAGTCCTCCAAAGGAGGTTACTAATATTGTTATTGGGAAGGTTGATAAGCCTGAGGCTACTTTGAAAGACCAGCAAGATGCTCTTCTATCTAAGAAAAGGTTTAGAGAACAGGCTGAACTTAAGCCAGACTTTGAGCAGTGGAGTCCTACTTCCAGAAATATAATACTCACTGCATGAAAGGCTGTCAAAGACCAAGTGCAGGAAAGAGGCAAGTGGTACAATGAGATGGAATGGTAGAAGTATGAAGCCAGGCAAGAGGCCATTGTACAGTTTAGAAGAAAAGCCAAGCTGGGTAGGCTGCCTACAGATGCTCAGGAGCCAAGCAAATATTTCTCAAAGCCCTTTCATTATTTTGAAAGGCAAAGGCTCAAGGAAGAAGCAAAGAAGAAGGCTGATCTAAAAGGCAAGAAGCCAGCTGAAGATTCTGAAGCTCCTGTGAAGGCTAAAGTTCTGTCTGGCAAAGGAATTGTCATTAAAGAGCCTGATCAGTCTTAATCTTTAGTTCTTTCAAAGTATTTTGTAATGTTTTGATTAAATCATTAAATGTAATTCTCTATATTCAAACATTATCAAGTTATAAACAAAATGTTGTTTGGCATCATATAATGTTCATTCTGTGATGGATTGTTTTTATGTTTTGTTTATATTAAGTATTCATGTTATGTCATATATCATCAGTTTATACTTTTTTATAAATGGTGTATATCATTGGCTATAGGGTTATGACTTCTCCAAATAGGGGGAGATTGTTGGGTACATTGGAAAATGTGTACCTGATTTGAAGAAGCCCAACTTAGCTCAATGATATACATCAAGGTGTATTTGATGTTGTTTTGAGTTGACATGCGCAGGTGAAGAAGTATTAAAGAATGCAGAAAAATATTCTAAGTCCACATGTCGACACCTGAAGAAATTGTGTCGACACTTCAGAATATTTGTGTCGACACTTCAGAATATTTGTGTCGACACTTCAGAATATCAGTGTCGACACAGAGAATGATAGTCGACCACATTTATGTCGACAATGGGAAGCAGTGTCGACACATAAAGAAAATCGTCGACCTCAGCACTGGGAAGCAGTGTCGACACCGTGAAAGATAGTCGACCAGAGAAGGTTAGTCGACACCTTGAAAGATAGTCGACCAGAGAAGGTTAGTCGACACCGTGAAAGATAGTCGACCAGAGAAGGTTAGTCGACACCGTGAAAGATAGTCGACTAGTGAAAGATAGTCGACCAGAGAAAGATAGTCGACTCACAGAAGAAGATAGTCGACCACAACTGTGTCGACACTGGGTGGATGTGTCGACACCAGAAGACTGTGTCGACACATATTGGCAGAAGTCGACTATGCTTGTGTCGACACCAGAAGACTGAGTCGACATATTTTGGCAGGATTGAAGATTGCTGTGTCGACACCTGAAGGCTGAGTCGACACATGCTGAGTTCTGAATCTACAACAACTGTGTCGACACACAGGACTTGTGTCGACACACTGCAGAGTCTAGACCAAGTTATTTTCTGAAGAAGCTGTGTCGACTTAAAGGCAACTTAGTCGACATCATCAAAGACTGTGTCGACACCAAAGTCACTTGTGTCGACACAGATAGACAGATTGGTCTCGACACTTTCTAACTGACTGTCTCGACATTTTGCTGTCCAAGGCTAAGGTACAAGAACTGTTTGAAGACGTGACAGCTGTGGGTTGCCACCGTTTAACTGAAGCTGTCAGACCTGTCAGAAAACAGTTAGAAACCGGATCAGCCGGTTACCATGAAGAAAGTCTATAAATAGACACATTCAGAAGGAATTAAAAGGCAGCTAAGCTAAGAAAAATAATAGAAGAAGATCTAAGAAGAAGAAACAGAAGGATTACGATCCTGTTGAAGTTTCAATTCAAGAAAGTGAAAAAGAAGATCTCCATCAGAAGGTCTAAGAAGAAGAAGTCTGAAGTATCAGTAAAGGTGTTGGATAGAGGGAGATCCAGTCATCTTGAAGAAGAAGAAGGAAGCCATCAGTGGTTTCTCAAGAAGCTGTTTGGAAATCAACTCAGCTAAGTTCAGATTCAAGAAGCTTTGAAGAAAGCTCAGATTCAGTTGATTTCATCAGCTGATCAAGAAGTGTCTTGTCCTCTTCTCTCTCAACAAAGGCAAGACATCAAAATATCTTTTTCTAAATTTCTGTAGGATCTGTTTACACAGATCTGAGTTGTAAGCCTATGTTATAAAGGCTGAGTGTAGGAGAGGTGATCTCTGAGTGGTAGGGCTATTTGCCTGAGTGTAGGAGAAAGTTATTCTCTGAGTGGTAGGCCTTGAGGCAAGGCTGAGGTAGGGCTGTTGAGCCTGAGTTGTAGGAACCTATCCTGGTTCTGAGCTGTAGGATCTGAGGATTTGAGTATAGTGGAAGTTTGGCCGAATCTAGCTTATTGCTAGATAGGTGAAGGGGGAAAGTGGATGTACCCAGACCTTGGGGAACCACTATAAAACATTGTTCAATCTGTGATGCTTAGTTGTCTGTGAATGCTGTGCTAGATGTTTTAAATTGCAATTGAATTCTGCCTAGATTTATAGACAAGAAATTAGAACCTATTCACCCCCCTCTAGGTGTTTAGGTTGTCTTGAAAGTAAAACTATCACAAGGCCTTCGAGGGCCGGCTCATCAACATGGGTTTTGGCCCGCTATTTGCCGCTCGGCTCCGCAACACCTACAAGCATAAATCACCGCAACGGTGGCAAACAAGAATAACGGTTAGCTAAAGCTAACCAAATTATAACGATTCCGCCCCCAACCTCGGGGCGGCAAAGCTTCTTCCTTGCACTTGTATTAGTATAAACAAGCATGATTGCGAAAGTACAATTTAAGCACACTTCACCATAGGTGTAGGCACGCACGGCCGCACACCCCGTGCTCTCAGGGCACTAACACGGTGAACTCGGCCCACCACCACCCCAAGGACGGCAATCTCGTGAGCATTTAAGTCTTCATGGCTTAAACTGAAGACCCTCCCTCTATGCCATCGACAGGGCACTAAACCGAACCACATAGAGCAGGTACAGTTTCACTCAACTCGCTGCTCACACAGCCACGATGCTAAAAGTCATCGGCGCGAGCTAAGTTCCCCGTAACCCGTAAATTGATCAAACAACGTACATAACCCGGTTATGTACAATGATGGCTCCCGGGCCACCAAAAATGACAGAATCACGCTTCTGCCCAGATTTTTGGGTGCGCCTTGGGGTTAATCCCTAAGGATCCCTGTTGCAATATACCACATAAAAACCCGAAAAACACAAAAGGCACAAAGTATTCTCCGGCTAACAATGCATAGCAAATCATCACCGATCCAGACCAACACGTCCGGGTAGGCTTCACACACCATGCATATGCCCGTACTTCGATTCCGGACTCTAAACAAGGGGGACTTTACATATCTATCCCAAGGAACACCGCAAACTCGCCGCACACTCGCGAGAGAGGGTTTTCCCATGCAAAAGAAGAAAAGCTTCACATGCTCAAGATGAGAATCGTTACCGTAGCATTTCTCTTCGGCGCCATGGAAAACTACGCGGATGAAAAGCACCGCGATGATCTTACCTCCGCAGATCTAGGCTCGATTTGCGATTTGGCGCTCTGAATCTCCTCCGGCGACCGGATCTTCCTCTTCCTCCAAACTCTTTGCCCTCCCTTCTCTCTAGGTTTTAGAAAGAGAATGGCTTAGTGAAAGTGGAGGTTTAAACCCCCAATCCCGACCTTAACCCTAGCATGGAGAGCCCTGGGCCGTTAGATCCCAAAATAAGGAAACGAACGGCTGCGATTCAACCCGAAATTAAACTTCCTAGGCCGAACACGGCTTACGACACGCCCGTGTCCAAGGCCGTGTTCCTCGATCGACACCGAAATCGTCGCGTCCCAAAAATAATACGGGCACTTGACACGCCCGTATCAGCCAGTACATGCCCGTGTTGCTGGGCGTGTGCCTCCAACGACACAGGTCAAAAATGCCCCGAGCACGACACGGCCATGTGACACGCCTGTGTCACATGCCGTGTGTTAGACACGCCCTGGGACACGCCCGTGTCCCAGGCCGTGTAGCTTCCTTAGCATAATTTTCCAAATGACCCGAGCAGGACACGGGCATTCGACACACTCGTGTCGAATTTGACACACCCGTGTCGGACCCGAACACGCCTGGGCTCAGGCCGTGCGTCCTCACTCAACGATTGTTGAGTGAATGGCTTCGAGTGGCTGACACGCCCTGGGACACGCCCGTGTCCCAGACCATGTTCACCCCCCGACGACCGTTGACTGCAATTTCGTTGACCATGCGATCAGTGCCGAACCAGAGCATGACACGCCCTGGGACACGCCCTGGGACACGCCCGTGTCCCAGGCCGTGTCACCTCTACCAAATCCCAGATTTGGCTCAAAACACCACCCGTCACTTACTCATTTGTTTGAGTTTCAGGGCGTTACAAAGGTCCTGTGGAGGAATCATGGGCGAGAGGAGCACACATGGGAGTCGCAGGATCTGATGCAAAAAAAAGTATCCAGAGCTTTTCAGCCAGGTATACCTCACAACCTCTCGGGATGTTACAATTTACTTTTCATATTTGAACTCGGTAGGCTTAACTAGAATTTCGAGGACGAAACTTTTTGTTTATATATTGGGATTTGTAATATCCCTCAGGAAACTAGACCCTCTAGGAGTGGTTTTGTCATGACTAGGTCATGACAAAACCCTAGAGAACCTAAGAGGATCAAGTGGACTTGAGAATATAGTTGAGGTCATTTTTGGTCTGCAAATAGCAGATTCCTAAACCCTTGGTTAGGATGACCAAGTGGTTTCACCATGACTCCAAGACTTCACCAACCCTTGGGAAGGCCCAACAAAGCCCTAAGGGCTCATTGGAGTCAACTCTAGATGGCCAAATTGACTTAGGACCATCCTAGGCCTACATTGGGCAAGGGGCCTAAATAAGGACAGGGTGCCCTTAGTAAGCTCAACCAACCCTACCAAGGTCTCTCAAGACCTAAAGTGGGGTCAATGGGTCACCAAAGACCCATTGGGGTCAACCTTAGAGGCTAAGTTGACCTAAGTCAACTCTAGCCCCAAAGTGGTCAAAGTGGCCTTACCAAGGGACAAGTGACCTCCAAGGTGCCAAGTCAGCCCTACCCAACCCTACCTAGGCCTTAGGGGAGACCAATGAGTCACCAAGGATCCATTGGGGGCAACCCAAAAGGTCAAAAAGACCAAAGTCAAACCAAGCCTACTTTGGGTCAACCTAGCCCAAATGGGCTAGCCCAAGCTCAAGCCTCCTCATGTGGCTTCATTAGGGAATAATGAGCATGGATGAGCTGCAAATAGCCCTCCAGGTTAACCAAGTCAACTTGGTGACTAGGAGAGAGGGTGAGCTCCATTCCATGTTAATGGAGGAGAGAGAAAAGAAGAAAGAGGAGGGAATGAAGGGGCTTGGCCAAAGGGAGGCCAAAGGCCACCTTTAATGGCTGAATTCAACTCCTCTGGGGAAGGGGAGAAGTTTCCAGCCATTTCCCAACCACCAAAGGCCTGGTTCAACCCCCCTCCTCCATGGCCGAGACTAGCCATTAATGGCTTTAATGGACATTGATAATCCAGCCCCTCCTCTCCCCAATTGAGGCTTTAAACACCATCAGTGGGCCGAGAGAAGACTTTCCCAATCCTTACCTGAAGAAATAGAGCCCCCCACTGTGCATTTGCAGAACCCGAGCGGCGCCGCCTTCAAAAATGGTTTTCCGGCGATCTTCTCGACTTCAGGCCGCCGGCAAGGTCCTCCTCCTCTCGTTACCTCATGATTAGATCATAGCAATGCTTAGGTTCAAGGTTTGGGCTCAATTGAGCCCGAACTAATTCTTGGTTTTCATGGTTTCGGGACGATAAATCTTCTTGGTAGAACCGCCAGAATCCGCCCTTCCGACGGCTATGTCGCCGCCAGTCGATAGCCACCACCTCGATGGAGGTGTTGGTGGCGGTGGCCGGCCGGGGAAGTGTCAGGATGGGCGGCAGCGGTGGCTGGAAGTGGCTCCAGGCTCGGTCTATCTCAGCTGTTGGCTGGAGGTAGACGATGAGCCCGGGCCACTGGATCTGCGCCAAGATTCGTGCACCAGATTAGATAGGAATCATTTTAATTTGATTATTGTTTCATTTCTATCACACTATTTGCAGTAGATGGTTTTAATTTTTAAAAATACTTAGGCGCATCTACTGAAAAAGTCAACAACATGAAGTTTGTAGCCCTAAGGGTCTACTTTAATTCATAATTAATTTGAACCAATTTGGCCTCTGGTTGGATCAGGGCACCCATTTTGGTGGGACCTATACCTAGGTCTATCCTGAGATTCAAATGGGTGCCCACTCTACATCCCTTGTCCAAATGACCTGAAATTTTGGGCAAGGGGTCACCCTTAGCTATACCTAAGGCCTGTTCAAAAATGGGAATTTTTGGAGATACTTTGGCTATGGTTTTAATTTTTATTCAATAATATTAGGGTAATTTAATTAGGTGGTATAATGACCTCCAAACCCTCCCAAATTTAGGTGAGTGGTCCCCGGACCCATGACATGTCTCTGTATAAATTTTCACCTCATTTGGATGTGTTTTGGATAGGGAATGACCTAACCCTAATTTTACCTTAATGAGGGGTTCTTAAGTAAAAAGTGCACCTTGAGGTTGAGTGGTCAAATCACCTAAACAGGTGCTGAGATTTTGACCACTGACTTGGCATGACATTTAACACTCTCATAGGGATTATGGGGTAGTCTAGGGAAGTTTTGCCCTAGGATCAAAACTCAAACCCTAAGGATGGGCTTTTGAGTGTTGTGAAGGGCATGGGATCAAATGCCCTTGTGTGAACTTGCAACTTGGTATAAATGATGCTAGGGTAGCCCAAGTCATCTGGTATGAATCTTAGAGCATTTGGAGATGGATAGACACCTCAAATCTCTAACCCTAGTTTAGAGCATAAACACTTTTTGTGCAGAATAAGCCACCAAAACTTATTATAAAAAGGTGTGAAACTTAGGTAGCATGAACTCTAAGTTAGATAGGACCTCTGGTGAATTTATTGGAATTTTATGAGTAATATTATTAGCACCTCCTTTGTTATACATGATATGACCCTAAATGGTATTTTATTTATTATGATCACAATGTACATTATAGACTCATGAAATTTTGGCAAAAGATGTTTGAAGTCAAAATCATTATTTTTGAATTTTATTATAAATTTTAGTTGAATAACTTTAGTACTTTCTTCACAAGTTTAAAATGGTGTAATTATGGTCAATAAATTATTTAGAGCCATTTACTTATTGCAAAAATTATGAAATTAGTTCCCTGATAATTTTAGGTCAATAACCACTTGGAGAAATTAATTCATGATTTTTAGATGATTATTTACAGTATATACTTTACAAACCCATAATTTTGGGGATTTGATGTATAATTTATTCAGAGCTCATTTCCTACTGAAAAATTAATAATCTTGGTCAGTGGTGTTGGTAGGACAGTAGTTGCATAAGGAAATTAATTCTCAATTTTTGGATGATTATTTTCTGTACTTACTTCATTAATATAAGAAAATATGACATATTACCAAAATAATTTTAGGGTTCTTAAGATACTGGAAAAATTGTTATATCTTGGATTTACAGTATTGATTAAGCCTAGTATTTATCCTAATTATTTTAGGCATCTTGCATGACTATATAGGGTACTTCATGTTCAAACTTGTGGCACCTGGATCTTTTGGGAAAATTAAATAAATGCCAGATTAATTAGGAAAAATATAATTTACTGTATTTAGCCTAGTTAGGTCATGATAGACCCTCATTATTTATTTTGAGGCATTTGGATGAATAATTATAGTGCTACATACTATGTACTTCATATCGCTAAGGATGGTCTGCAGTTAACAACAGTGCAGGACCTAGGTTGGTGTGTGAGTGTTGGCATAGGGTTTGAGATTCTAATAGTCTGCTGAATTGGATAAACAATTGGGGGCATCTTTGGAAGACAGGTTGAGTAAAGTGTGGAGTTGGCTAGTGTTAGGTGGCATTCGGGATCGGCGAAGAATCGTCTTTCCCGAAAGGAGGAAGAGTCAAAATCACACTAGGTTTAGTCCAGCGTAATACAAAAAAGGAATGGATAAAGGGAGGCAACCAATAATAATAAGTGCATTGTGAAAGGGAACGATGAGCTTCAGCTACCATCATAGTTCCTAGTGCCCTTTGAGAACCCTTCATCGGGTATACCGGGGGCAGTCCTGGGCTAACCTAAACTGTAGGCAAACTAACTTGCAAGAGTAACTAGCATAATTAGGGATTCACTTTCACTCACCTTGATATCTCAGGATGTTAGGTTGGTTCACACGGGCTGTAGGCCCGGGGGTTTTAGTGATGGGCAGGTTGGCCCGGCGAGCTTTAGCTCGGTTGTTGATTGTAACGGATGGGATGTTTCGGGGATCTTTGGCTCGATTGGTGATACATAAGGTTGCATGTGCATAAGGTTGCATGTGCATAAGGTATAATGTGGTGGGTCTTCGGTATTGGAGGGTCGATGCACCGACGCCAATACGATGACTCAGTAAGTGTGGTTTAGCACGTCAGCATATAAGTCCGGTGCGCCAGCCGGCAAGAGTACACAGGCGCTCCGCTTTGCGCACCAGTGTTGAGGCGTATGATAGATCTGACTGGTAGTGCAATTACAGGTTTAGAGGTGGGCGAGGCCCAACCCACCGCTTCCGTTTGCCACTACGGAGGTATCCTGTGAGGTTCAGCTCCAAAAAGAGGGAACTAAAGATCTGTGTACATGGAGTCGAGTGGGTGAGTTGCACTTGCATGTTCACATCATGACATAATTGCATATCATATCATAATCATTGCATATAACCATGACACCTATTGTATAAAGTGGTATGAGACGCTTTATACAATAGGCTCCGCAAGACGACCCCTTGGTTTATAAGTTCGCGAGAGCATGCTTATAAGTTAAGATTTTTATTCAGTAGATTTATATATTATGTCTGCTAGAAAACCGATACCCTAACGTATAAATTGGTATGAGACTTTTTATACGCTAGGAGCCTTGCAAAAGATTCCTTGACTTATGTGCTTTCATATAAGTTAAGGTTACATATTTCTTAGTTTACCTTTTATAAATTTCCTGTCTTTCTTTAACTATTTATATAGAATTGCTAGTCTAGTTCCGCCGTTATCTGTTTTTGTTATTCTCCACTATCATGTCCTCTCCTTTCTTCCTCCCCGCTCAGAGCCTAGGAGCCATGGGGGAAGGGGCTGGGGATGATATGGCTTAGTCTTTTAGACTAACTTTTTTCGAACCACATCATTTAGGGGATTGTGGAGCTCAACATGGAGGAGCAGCCCCGGAGGTCGGCACGCTTGGAGATGAGGCAGTCTAGTACCGGAGTTCAGACAGCTGGGACTGTGAGTCCCAACCGGTAGTAGTTTATTAGTTTTGCTTCCGCTTGAGAGACTCTTATAGTGAGGATTTGATGTATTGGGCATGAGCCCTGTTTTTCATTACTTTATTATTCTATGGACTCTCCCTTCGTGGAGATATTTACAATGATATGTGATTTCTGTGGACTTGTATTTACTCTATTTTGCTACTTTTCAGTGATCGAATTGGCCGGCAGGATCAGCGTTTTGTGGTGATGACCCTTCAGGGTGTGAAGGTATTACCGCAGAGCGGCGGTTCTGGGCTTAAGACCCCTGTGTTGAAAAGAAAAGAAAATGGGGTCTTACAAAGGAAAGTTACACCATACATGCTTTTCCTCTTGCTTATAGTAATATATATATATATATATAGCTAAAAGCTGTAGCCATACATTGATACATATGGCCCGACTGGGCTATACAAAACTATAATATCTCTTTCTCTTTCTAAGGTCTATAAGCTCACATCTATAAAATGAGGAGACATGATAGGTGCATCAACTCAAGCAGACACTATCACAGGCACGGTCACACGATGTGGCAGGGTCTCACGCTGCTCCATCTCCTAAAAAAGATGTACAATGACACATTAGTAATAAGACTAGTAGATTCCCACATCCCCTACAAGATCCCTAAGGATTGAAGATGAAAGTGAGCCTCTACAAGATATAAATAGACAAAGCATTAAAAGTTAACAGCAATATATATATAGATTAACTGGAAACAAACTAGAGCAAAAGATAAAACTAATACAATAGAAATAACTGAAATGCTGGAAATCTATAAACAGTTGTTTAATAAAAGCTCTATTAGCTAACGCGCAATCACGCAAGTGTTCACAACCTGCATCAATATCATATGTTGACATTGTTTGACCATTTCTCTTCCACTGGGGCAACAAACCCTACATGCCTCACTGATGTGGCATATCAGTGATAGTAGGCGGTCTTGCCACTTCAGGGTATTGTCGTACTATACTGCCCAGACACCGATATACAACGTGGTATACTCCTGGATCACTAAATGTGATTGACATCCAGTGATAACAAAAATCAGGCTAACCAGCGAAAGGACTCGACAGGGCATACACCATGGCCAAGCTCTTAGGGTACACTCTCACTAGTATCCAGAGTCGTCAACCTTCCTATACCGGTATGAACGGTCTATGAGCATGACCGACCTGTTACTTTAACAGCAAATCAATTTACAAGCATTTCAATAATGAAATAAGTGAGGATGAAACAAGTGAGGACCTTTCAAGTCTGTGGTTTCTTACCATACTTGACATGAAAAAAATTCGGGCATGCGACCGCCTAACATATTGTAATACTCCAGGTTTCCCACAGTTGAAAAGCAATAAGTTATTGCTCGACAATTGTTGGAGCCAAAAAATGTCACCAACTCTCTACGCTATATGCCTAGGTGGGATGCCCGGTAGAGGAGAGAATGTGGTTCACGAGCGAACACTTATTGGCCATGAGAGTGATAACGGGAGCTCGAAATATAAGAGACAGCTGGCAGTGGCATACACCTGATTGGACCTGCTGTGGACAATGCCTCTCTTACGACGTGACGTGCCTCTCTTTATTAATTTTCAGAAAAGATTACAATTGTATGGTGCGACCACCCGTGGGGTGTGCAAGCATATAACGACTGAAAGAAAAGACAAGAGCTTAATGTCTGCACCTACAACGAGACAAATTCTGTGTTCAGTCCGCCTCCCCCCCCCGTCCAAGCACCCTTGGTGTAAAATCCCTCCTCTCCCGGTAATTGAGCACGACCGAGGAGAGATTTTATGCGCAGGACAGTCGCCTTACAATGACACCAACTTACGAGTTGGTTGCCATCATAAGACGGTGACCCTGCCAGTAGGATATAATCATACACATGACCAATAAGAGTAGAAGTAATACAATCAAGTGCACAACCACAATAATATATAAAACAAAATGGTGCACAATGAGATGCAAATGAGTAAGAGTAACAAGGGCTTAATCCCGGTACATGTCCAATAGTAAAAGCTCAAACTCTCTCTAATACACTATCATGTGAAAGATAAACAAAACTCTCATTAACTTGACTCCTGGTAGTAGTAGTGCGCTACAATGACTCCTCCAGTCTTGCTTCCACATGCTGCTAGTCCTCCGGGATGTGCTGCTGCATCACCATGCGCTCTTATAATGATATGGTCCACCGACTGTTAGTCAAAAGACTAAGAAATTATCATCCCCGCCTCCCCCCCGCAACTCCTAGGTGCCGCGTGGGAGGAAGGAATAGGAGAAAAACAAAGCAAAATGAAAAAACAGGTGACATGACACTATCTAACAGTTTATATAATAAGGAGTAAACAACAGAAGTAATAACAATGAAAGCAGTATGTAAGTAAACAATAAGCAGTAGCTAGTAAGTAAAGTAAGAACAATTACACTACCATTACAGAAGCGTTATCTTAACTTATATGAATGCTCATACAAACTTATAAGTTAAGATTTCCATTTAATTTAACTCATCATATAAAAGAGCTCATACTAATTTATTTGATGAGGGTCTGTAAGTAATGAATGCCTAGATATGCAATGCAATGTTTATGATTCATGCAAGTGCTTCTCACCCACCCATGTTGACTCTATGCACACAAACCTTTTGTTCCCACTCTTTGGAGGTAGCTAACCTCTTGGGCACCCCCGTCATGGTCAAACGGTGGCTATGGATCGGGCACCTCCCCATTCCTAAGTCAGTATACACACTACTAGGCCTAAGCCTCTGTATGCCTTTGTACACATCTCTGGTGTACTCCAGAGTCTCTGCATACCTGTTGGGTCCATTGATCACAATGTCCCGGATTTGAAGAAGGTCTACAGGACAATGACATACACATGTTTGTATTTGATGCATACCCTTAGTTCTATGTATGCAAGTGATTACTTGTTATACTGATTAGATAGGTTGTTTAAGTAACAATGACAGGTGGACACATGAAAGAATAATGAAAAGAAAGAAATCTATCCAAGTCCACATGCGTTGAATGAATGCAGTTCGCTCAACGCTAGATTGCCAGAAGCGTTAAGTAAAGACTAGATAGTTAAAGCCTCAGCATTGCCAAGACAGAAATCTGGTTAAGTCCAAAAGCGTTGAGTGAAGGAAGTTCACTCAACGCCTAGAGCTAGAAGCATTGAGTAAAGACTAGATAGCCAAAGCCTCAACATTGCCACGACAGAATTCTGGTTAAGTGCAAA
The DNA here is from genome assembly GCA_039513925.1 of Platanthera zijinensis. Taxonomy (NCBI): domain Eukaryota; kingdom Viridiplantae; phylum Streptophyta; class Magnoliopsida; order Asparagales; family Orchidaceae; genus Platanthera; species Platanthera zijinensis. The sequence continues at coordinate 33,795,296 of CM077083.1, forward strand.
AGCGTTGAGTGAAGGCAGTTCACTTAACACCCAGAGCCAGAAGCGTTGAGTAAAGCTCAAGTAGTCAAAGCCACTGAGAATCCGTCAAGAAATTTGGCCAGGTCCAGAAGTGTTGAGTGAAGGCAGTTCACTCAACGCCCTGTAGAGAAAGCGTCGACAGAACATAGTTCAGTCAGAGCCGCAGTATTGATTGATAAGAGAATTTCGTCTAAGTCCAAATGCGTTGAGTGAAGACAATTCACTCAACGCCAACTCAACAGAAATTCAACAAGTACAAAAGCGTTTAGTGAAGACTGCTCACTCAACGCCTCTTCAAGATGACGGGCAAAGGCAGAAAACATTGAGTATAAAAGCTTCACTCAATGCCTTCATACAGAGAAAAATGGCTAAATCCAAATGCGTTGAGTGATGAAGGCTCACTCAACGCCTAATCAGTTAGACAACTAAAGTCTATATTCGTTGAGTGATGACTGATCACTCAACACCTGGTGTTATATAAAAACCATTTAAGTATTTTGACATTGAGTGACAAGCCTTCACTCAATGTCTATGCTGAATTGTCTGAATTTGACTAAGTCCACAGGTGCCGATGCCAACAAAAATTCAAATGTTGCGGGAAGTATACAGTACACGACAAAAGACGCCGCTTGCCTTTTGTACTGTATTTAATGCAAAAGCAAGGTTGTAGCTACCAACTACTGGTGGTCCCGATGCTCAAAGAGCCGTTGGACGGCGGAGTAGAAAAGGAATCAGATCAGAGATATTAAACTTAACTTTTGGAAAGAACCGAACTTCATCTTCTTTCTCTCGACTAAGTTGCAGAGCTTGGAGAAGTTGTTCAAGTCACTGATCTGAAAGTGCAAACAGTTAGCTGTTGATCTTCATTAGCAAGTTCAGAGTAAATATTCTGAGGTAGAAGTTGCAGCTAAGGCAAACCCTAGCTGCAGTGATTTCACAGCTCAAGCTGAACTTTTCTGAAGAATCATTCTTAAAGTTGTGAAGGGAAAGGACAGAGTTAATCTTTGTTCAGAAGGAGGAAGGCACAGAGAATTTAGCTCTGGTGTCAAACATCATCGACTAACTACTATTCTTTTATAGGATCATTTTAATTTGAGTGTAAGTCTAACTTATAAAAGCTAAGTATAAGATTTTAAAGGATTCCTTTGTGAATTTGAATGATAGGGCTTTTGGCCTGCAGTAGGATCTGTTTCAGATCTGATCTGGGGTAGGTTCCGGTTCCGGACGGAAAAATCAGGCCGTGAAATAATAGCGTCCCGTGAAATTTATCAGGGAAACATCCCGCGCCGCTTCTCTCGTCGACGCCACCTACGACCGGCCCGGCGATTCGTCTCCGACGCCCGTCCTCTCTCTACACTTGCGAGCTTTCTCCTCCACTGCAGGTATAGCCCCTTCTCGTCGACGCCACCGCGTACTCGCCCGACCATTCCTCTCCTATGGCCGTCCTCCCTCTACACGCCGGCGAGATTTCTACGATTTTTCCTCCTTTTTGTGATCTCCCTCCTCCCCAGCTACCGATTTCTCACCATTTTTTTTTCCGATTTCAGGTTAGGGCATTGATCTACAGAGCATTTTCTGATTTCTGTTTCCCCTTATCCGGTGGCAGCATTTTCTGATTTCTGTAAGTTTCAGATCTTTGATATCAGCTGAAAAATTGGCTACCCCTTATCCGGTGGCCCAATTGAAGGGCGACCTGAAATATTTAATAAAGCACACTCAGCAAAAACGCCGCCGAACGCTCAGGAAAAACGTGTTATTCATGAGTATTGTTACAGGCTTGTTGTAGCCATCTCTTTTCCCCCAAGTCCATTCCTGCCGCTTGCGTCTGCTCTCAAAAAATAGGTTCAACAATCGACTGAGGAGTTCATCCTCAAGCTGAGGCGAAGTGCTGTGATTAGGTCCCTGCGCTGCATTATGGTCTCCCTTAAAGATCTCAAGACCCTATGCCAAGAGCTGCTGTTTTCCAATGCTCACATAAACAACCTACCAATCATCCTCTCCGCCCTTTCTCCTTCCTCCCCCCCTGACATTGCACAAGAAGCCCTAATTTCTCTTCATTCGTTCTTTCTTCCCCTCCTACCTGAAATTCCCTCTTCATCTCTTTACAAGCAACCCAGATCAGAGGAGGATCCGGAGGCTTTTTACTTGTCGTGGCTTCATACTAAGTTCCATGAGTTTGTGAATTTGCTGATAGAAATTGTTATTTCTCACATATCTGTTGAGCCCATTAAGGTACGCTTCTTGGTTTGAATTGTATGTTTTTAATAGTGCTCTAGTTTAAACAAATGCTAATAGTTTTTTCATTGCTCATACATTAACTTAGCACGCAGCAGTGGATTCAATTATGGAATTTGTGAAGCAAGATAAGGAAGGGAGGTTTAATTCGGCAATCTACCACAAATTTCTTCAGAGCATTGTAAGTGATATTTTGAACTAATTAATATTTCTATAACTAGCCTAGGTGTAGAAGATATAGCCGGAATAAATGCTTGGGCTTTTTGCTAACAGACCACATAATTTGTTGTTCTGTTGTTTAAAAGTGGCCATTATTTGATTTGGCTTGGTTCTTGGATAATATTTAGATATATTTTTCCAAGAGTGATAGCTAGATATCAACACAATCGGCGACATGTGAAGATATCAATGATGATTTATAGATAATATGCAATTATCATTTAGGGCGTGTTTGGCACGGACTTCTGCAGCGTGGATGAAAACCTCGCGAAATCCGCGGTTTATAGGGGGCAGGGCTGATTTTTCTTATTTTGACCTATATAAAACTATATGAATTGAACTTATATTATTATGCTACTATATTCTGGTACATGAATTGTTGAAGTGACTGCTACGTTTGGATTAACCTGCTTTGTATTATTATTATTATGGCAGCTGCTTTGTATTATTATTATTATGGCAGCTGCTTTCTACTATTATTATTATTATTATTATTATGGCAGCTGCTTTGTATTATTATTATTATGGCAGCGGCTAAGTATTAATATTATGGCAGCTGCTAAGTATTATTATTATGGCATCTACTAAGTATTATTATTATGGCATCTGCTATGTATTATTATTATGACAACTGCTAAGTATTATTATTATGACAACTGCTAAGTATTATTATTATGACAACTGCTAAGTATTATTATTATGACAACTGCTAAGTATTATTATTATGACAACTGCTAAGTATTATTATTATGACAACTGCTAAGTATTATTATTATGGCGGTCAGTTTATCATGTCAGGTGAGTTAAAATTGGATAATGAAGAGTTTAGAAATTCCAGGAATGAGGAATTTTACACTCTGACCCTTGAATGGAGTCCACATGTCGGCCTATATCATGATCGATGATGGGTCAACGACTGACTAAGGGCAAGATGGGAATCACGGGAATGCCTCTGCTGGGGTTTAAAAGGCTCTCGACATACGATTAATTTATTCTTTCGTCTTTTGTTTCATTTTTCTGCGAGCGCCTGACACTTGCCAAGGTTGTCAAGATTGAGATCCTAGGTTAGGATCGAGATCCTAGGTAGGATCGAGATCCTAGGTAGGATCGGATCAGATCGTGGGATCGGATCGAGGATCGTAAGATCCTACAAAAAGCATAAACTAAGACTTAAAATATGTAAATACATTTTTTATCATCAAATTACACACAATTAACACATAAGAAACTATAAAACTAATAAACATTTGAGTATTTATATCAGAAATAAACTAATGAACAACTAAACCCAAAAATAACATAAAGTTCACATGTCCTAATATAAATCCTTAACATATGTTCGTTCGACCGATACAAAACCACTAATATAAATCCTTAACAACTACATCAGTCATATCCTCATAATCAAGTTCTACATTCTCTGCAGCGTCATCATCACCGCAGTCATTATGATCATCATCCCATTCAGCATCACTAATATAATCGCCAGTATCAAGTTCATTGCGCCTTTTGGTGAGATTATATACTCCACCTAAAATAAAAAGGTTTTAATTATTATACACAATATAGTTGAATAATTTTGCATTTTCAAATTAAATAATATCAAACTTACATTTATTAGCTACGACTGCAACGGATTCTTTAACATTCCTTCCCGCACTATCATCACTATAGGTTTCTTGGGCATTTCTATTCAATTGCCCTTACGGGGAAGAACGAGATCTTCCTTCTCGGTGATCCATTCATCATCTGAAGGAATATCTTCAAAGTTTAAAAACATCTCCTTTAGATGCACATCTCTTCTATCTTGTCGTTCCATCAACTTCATATTGGACATCACAAATACTAAATCATTCATTTTTTTTTGATGCAATCAGTTTCTTCTTTTCGAATGCACCTATTAAAAAAAATGAAGTAGTCAAATGGTCAATATTAAGTGTTAGGATATATTCGTGTAGTAGATCTCACCATCTCAAAGACACTCCAGTTCCATTCACATCCAGAAGAGCTACATGTCAAACTTAGAACCTGGATTGCAATTTTTTTCAATTTTGGGTAGTTATCTCCATAGGAATACCACCAGTCAACTGTTAATAACAATACATTAAATGTTTAATATGATAATAATTAACAACATGTTTATTGCGTGATTATTGAAAATAGCATTAAACAAATATGTTTAACCCGAAGCTCTTTTGGTTCTAGTTGATTTTGCAGAGTTTAACCCAAATAATCTTCTAGCATGTTTGAAATCATCCGTCTGAATGTCTATTTTTATTCTCTCATCTTCATTAGGAATCATTCGCTGGAGTCAAGTATAAAACCTAATTTTTACTTCCACATCCCCTCTAAAGAAGGGGTTGTAATGATAATGAGGGTTCAAATAGTAAGCTTCCAGTGAGAACTTCTTGTGAGCTTTCTGAGAATAGAGATGGTGAGCATCAGAAATCAGAAATCAATCAAAAATCAAAATAAGAAGAAGACCTGGAAGCTAAGAAGAAGATCTGCGAGAGCTTCCTGTGAAATCAGAGCTCCCTGTGAAATCAGAAATCGGAGAAGAAATCAGAAATCAGCGAAGAAATCAGAGAAATCAAAGAAATCAGAGAAGAAGAAGAAGAAGAAGAAAAAGAAGAACAAGAAGCAGAAGACAAAGACCTGTGAGAGCCTTCAGGAGTGGAATAGGGTTTGAGGTTTGAGCCGTCGGGAGCGGAAACGAAATGGGGGAGGGGGACGATTTTCTAACCTAAGCCTTCGCGTTTCTTTAATGCGACAGACAGGATCGTGGAATCGTGTAGGGATTGCGATCCTAACGATTCCGCGATCCGGATCGCGATCCCGCATGGTCGCGCCTTAATTCCGATCTAGATTAAGATCTAGATCGAAAGTGTAACCCTCATCGTAGGATCGAGCAATCCTACGATCCGGATCGCGATCCTGACAACCTTGGCACATGCCGAGCGGGACTATTAAGGCTTCTGGTGCTGGGGTTATGACCACCAAAAAACTCTCGATTTCAACTTCTTCTCTCTTCTTATCTTCCCATCGAACCCTGTGATGTTGGTGCTGAGTACTTAGTTCTCTGCTTCATTGTCATGAGTCCTCTGTTGTTTTGTTGAGTCGGCTGGAGTCTTATTATTGAAATTGCAGAGGCCCCATCCTCATTTAACAAAATATTCGGTGGAAAAATTAGCATTCAATATTGCATCGATAGAAGAGATATTGACTATAAAAAGGGGAAGGACAAAGGGAAAACTTCAGTGAGTTTTAATTTCTATAATTTATACTATTTACTTTTAAATTCATACATATGCTTGTGATCTTGTCAATTGAATGCACTTATAAAATGAATATCCATGTTGTTGGTTGTATGTATATGCTTATATTATGAAATTATGACAATTTTTCTTAATTATACCAATGAGCCGATGAAATGTATTCTAGATGCATGATCAACATTTGTCAACCGAAGATGCAGGAAATTTATGAAATAAATAAATTTGAAGGGAGGATAAACCAAAATAAGCCTATGAATTAAAAATGAGAAATATTGAAAGCTAAAAGAAAGGATTGCATCGATGTATAATAAAAATGTTAAGGGTTAACCCTTGCAGGTGGCGTGAATTGTTTGCCAGTGATGAGACTTTGATTTAGGTGTCCCATAGGGACTCCATACTTGTTTAATAGCCCTGATGCATTTAATGATGAAATTTCGGTTCAAGTGTCAAAGTAATAGTACTTATGCCAAATAATACAATTATGACTACGTCTGATAGATGAAAAAAAGTTTGTGCATGCATGATAATTTGATAGAAGCAGACTTAACAATGCTGACTAAATATGAAGCTATTATTAATTGTAAAAGTAAAGAAAGTACAATTAATTACCTTAGATAGAATGCCTTACTCTTTTAAGGGGTTGTGCTAGTCATCCCAAATGTTAATTTCAACAATGAAAACTATTGATATGATAAGAAAGATATGTGAAACAATGCTATTTTTGATTTTAGGACAGAATGAAGATAAACGAGAATTAAGCATGACATTGGTTGTTTATTAATTTCTTCATGTTTTTCCAGCGGAGTTATCTGAATTGCTACCTACAAGAGAAGTGGAATTTGAGATTGTTAGAAAAGCCCATGTAAAGAGCCCATTATTGGGCCCTTTTTTGCTTTCTCTCTTCTCTCTTCTTTAGTCCCACGTCATGTATAGGACTGTTCTCTCTCTTTCTTCTTTCTATATATTTGTATTCTCTCTTTGTATTTAGACACACAAGAAATACATACAAGCTTTTGAGTTCTTTTTACATGGTATCAGAGGGACTCGTTGCCTCCAGCGGACTCCAACTGGATATCAAGAATGCCTTTCTGAATGGTGATCTCCAGGAGATGGTATATATGCAACAACCACCCGGGTTTGAGACCACGGGGGAGTCTCAGGTCTGTCGCCTCTTGAAGGCTCTGTATGGTCTCAAACAATCCCCACGGGCATGGTTTGACAAGTTCAGTAAAGCCCTTCGGGATATTGATTTTACTCGGAGCTCGGCTGACTTTTCACTGTTTACTCGTCACCGAACAACAGGAACGGTTCTTCTGTTAGTATACGTTGACGATATCATCATTACAGGAGATGACTCACAAGGGATACAGGCAGTCAAACTACATCTAAGTTTCGTCTTTCATACAACTACGATACTTCTTGGGTCTTGAGGTTGCCAGACGACCAGATGAGCTTGTCCTCTCTCAATGGAAGTATTTCCTCGACCTCCTTCATGATGCAGGCTATTCAGGCTGTAAGCTGAGTGACACCCCAATGGATGTAAACCACAAGTTGTGCGCCCAGGCATCTGATTCGGATCTCCTGCTCTAGAATCCAGAATATTATCGTCGTCTCGTTGGAAAATTGATTTATCTTACGGTAACCAGACCAGATATTTCCTTCGCTGTTGGTATTGTCAACCGGTATATGCACTCCCCTCGAAGATCTCATCTCCAGGCTGTTGAACGCATTCTCAGATACCTTAAAACAGCTCCTGGCCAAGGACTTGTCTACAGAACCTCCTCTTCAGTTCCAACATTGGTGGCATACTCGGATGCTGAGTATGTTGGTTCCCTTGATGACCGGCGATCTACCAGTGGATTCTGCACTTATTTTGGAAGACATCTGATTACCTGGCGAAGCAAGAAATAAGCGGTCGTTGCTCGATCATCAACTGAGGCAGAATACCGGGCAATGACATCTGTAGTGTCTGAACTAACGTGGCTTGAGTGTCTTCTCACCGATCTGGGTGTAAAGCTACCTTCACCTGCTCTCCTCCTCTGTGACAACCAAGCTGCTATACATATCGCCAAGAACCCGGTCTTCCACGAAAGAACAAAGCACATCGAATTCGACTGTCACTTCATCCGGGAGAAGGTTCAAATGAAGAAGCTCGATCTAAAGCATGTTCCAGGGACTGAACAAGTTGCGGATGTCCTCACAAAGGCTCTTTACAGGCCCCTCTTCTATCAGTGCTTGTCCAAGCTTGACGCATACGATTTGTACGCTCTAGCTTGCGGAGGAGTGTTAGAAAAGCCCATGTAAAGATCCCATTATTGGGCCCATTTTTTGCGTTCTCTCTTCTCTCTTCTTTAGTCCCACATCATGTATACGATTGTTCTCTCTCTTTCTTCCTCCTATATATTTGTATTCTCTATTTGTATTTAGACACACAAGAAATAAATACAAGCTTTTGAGCTTTTTCTACAGAGATAAATTTAGTTGAAGGAGCTGCATCGATAGCAAAGACATCGTATCAGATGGATCTGAAGGAGATGTATGATATGACGAGCCAACTTCAAGATTTTTTAGATAAAAAGTCATCGTGGGGAGATCTTGTACTATTTGTGTAGAAGAAATGAGACTCTGCGACTATGTATTGATTAATAGGAGTTAAATTAACTAATTGTGTCGAATAAGTATCATTTACCTCACATTGATGATCTTTTAGACCAATTGTCTATTGCCAGAATGTTCTCGAAGATCGATCTTCGAGTGAGTTATCAACTGAGAATTAAGAAAGGGTATGCAACAATGCCTCCAGTTTTTCAGTGAGTCCTCCTAAGACTATACCTCTCCATTATCGGCTGAGATTAGCTCTCCCCTTACATGTTGGCTGATGAACCCCTCGAGTGCAATTAATTAACAAACATACTCCTTTTTTCACTCCCTGACAAGAACTTATTCATGCAACGAAGAAGTTTTTTCACGTCCTGAAAATATGTCGTCGGTCCTAAGAGCAAAGCGAGCTCTCGCCTTGTGCCATCCTAAGAGCCTAGTGAGCTCTCGCCTCGTACTGTCCTAAGAGCCTATCGAGCTCTCACCTCGCACCGTCCTAAGAGCCTATCAAGCTCTCACCTCACACTATCCTAAGAGCCTATCGAGCTCTCGCCTTGCGCCATCCTAAGATCTCATCGAGTTCTCGCCTCACGCCGTCCTAAGATCCTAGCGAGCTCTCGCCTCGCGCCGTCTTAAGAGCCGAGCTAGCTCTTGCCTCGCACTGTCCTAAGAGCCCAACGAGCTTTCACCTCGTGCCGTCTTAAGAGCCTATGTGAGCTCAGTTCAGGAGTATCAATGATCCCGCGTGAGTGAGATAAGTGAAAAAAATCTAGCCAAAATAATATTTCTTTACTGACAAAATGATTACAAAAGACGGCGAATCTCGCCTATATACATTTGTAAATTAAATAAGCGATCTTAAATCCCAGCTTATCGAGACCGGAAACTTCTAAGTCACTTGAGGCCTCTCCTGTAGGGCCGCTACTTCCAAAGTCACCAGTCTCCAAGTGACCCTCTCTCAAAGAGTAGCCAGAGCTGCCACTGAAATGGAGGATATGGCCACCTCAGCGACAACGAGCTCGAGCATGAGCGAGTTAACAATTTTCGTCAACCCGACCTCAGTCAGACAACCTGCCTCCTTGAGACAAGCTAGAATCAACGTGCCACTTTGCCAAGAAGCCTGTTGGCGAATGACCTGCATCTCAGAGGTTGTCATGCGGGTCGAGGACCTCTGTTGAGGAGAGGTCTCCGCAGGAGTTGATGCTACAACAAGCCGAGTCTCCACCTTGACAATATGAACCCAGGATTTTTCTAGCTCATCCTGACAGTCTGTGTCTTATCCAATATAGAGATCTCCGATGCCGCTTGGAGCTCGATCTCCTATGAGACGAAAAGACGCACGGTCAAAATAAAAGTTCTAACCAAAAATTGAGGCAAAAGCAAATTGTTCTCGACTTACCGAGGTCTCGTCGATCATTTTCTTCTTCCTCGATGATGCTTCAACATCTACCCATTTGGCCTAGGCATTAACAAACTTCACGGAGGCCTGGAGGGCTACTTCCGGTTCGCCGACGTTCCTTGAAGCTTCGAGGTAGTTCCGAGCTTTTTGGTGGAAAAGCTCGATACTCCGGAGAAGAGACCGAGCTCCCTAGTCGGCGAGGTATCTTGGCAAGGCGCGGGCTAACAAGTTGTCATCGTCTTGCGCGTACAAACCAAATGCGGCCTTAAAAGCGTCGTCATTTTTCTCACCATCCTCAATCCAAGATGGTTGGTGCGAGCTGAGGTGAACTTTGTTCTCCTCGGCATCCTTGGCAAGAAGAGGCTCTCCCAGGATATCAACGTCGTCGGACCCCATGCCATAGTTAGCACGCGTTTTAGTGTCCTCGAAGACGTCACCTTCGTTGACAGAGGTTCACTCACTGTGGACGACCGTCTTTCTCCACCGCTTTTGTGGCAGCGGCAATTCTGACCGCGTCTCAAGAGACGGTTCAACAAAAGCCCCCCCCCACCTATTTGTCGAGGTCAATAACCTCAAAAGGGCGAGTAGGAAAGGACTCGCCGACTGGGGGGGGGGGGTCGCATCAACAAATAATCAGAGATTGGTGGTGGGAATGATGCGAGTACCTGCAGAAGCAAACATACGTTCAAACCAAGATGATCACTTCGACAACAAGGGAGAGTAGCCAAAGAGCTTGCCTACACTAACCTTCGCTCGATTTGATGAATCTAAGTTCTTTAGCCCGCTGGTTGCAGCGGACAATGTCAAACTTGCTCTTCTTGAGAGCGCTGAAAAGATTGATCCGAGGTCCCCTCTGTAAGGGGACTGAAAAGACATCCGGATCCCGCTGCTCCTGTCGAAAGTAGAGTGCGGCCGAAGTCATATCTATTAAAAACAAGCTGCTCAGTCAAGCGGTGGACATTTTTTTGCATTCCCAGGAACTTTAGGCCGCCGGTGCCACTACCGATGTAAGCAACCCCGTCAGTTGTATACTTCATCACGAATACCTTGCAAAGGACAATGAGTTAGAATTCTATGTCCTCGCGCTTGAAGCATAAGTACTCCACAATGACAACGATGCCATTGAGATTGATCTTGAGTAGGAACCAAGCCGAAGTGGCGAAGTATCTGCCAAAATTCCGACCAAAGAGGAAGGTGCGAATCCATCTCGAAGCGGGCCAGTGGGAAGGCGGACTCCTTAAAAAAATGTGTTGAGGTGCTCGCCATGGTTAGCTCGCCTAGCCAAATTCCTTGGGGGGCAAGAAGCGCAATCTGAAGTTGGCGAGATTTTCAACTGTCGTCTTGGACTCCTTGTAAGAATGGGTGGTGAATTTGCTCTCGCAGTTCAGGCGTGCTGATTTGTGCTCGCTTGTAATAGACATGACTACATCTCGACCCGCACGAACTAGCTTTCTTAAAAAAGAACTTGGAAGAAAGCTCATTTATTTTGGCCTTAGGGCCCCTATTTATAAACCGAGGTTGTTGGCGCCAATCCTTCCGAGCTGAACGACCCTCTTGCGACGCGAGCCGAGGAAGGGTTACTATAGTCCTTCAGCTCGCCAAGTAAGGCGACCTGAAATATAGCTTGCCGAAAGTCTTGAAATTAAAATACAATTCCCTCGAGCGCGACTTAAGCGAGTATAAAACATTGCAACATCGTTGCAAATAAGCTCTCCAAAGGGGGACCTGATTAAAAACACATCACAGATCGAAAGTAAAAACAAATACGTCTGTATGGGTGTTAATCATGCAGATAATGATAGAGCATATGTTAAAACAAGGTCATACAAATACAAGATGAAAAAGTAAAAAACGTCTAATGCATGAGGAGAGGGCGACAATGATCCGAGGTCTGGGTGTGGTGACCTTGCCTGACCAGCTCGCGACAAACCTAAATTCCTCATTGGCTCTCCCCAAAAATTCCTCATCATAGAGAATATGTTCCTCCATCTTCGACAAGGTGCTGATGGAGCCCATACTCGCGTGAAGACCATGAAGGCCATCTCCCTGCAAATCTTGTCGATGCTCCAGGTCGGCCACCTGCCTCTCCAAGTCACTGATCGCTAAGTACTTAGCCTCAGCTCCCCCAAGGCGATGCTCGAACTCTTCCACCTTTGACACTTGAACTTCTAATGAGGCAAGGTTCTGATTCGGCTCGCACGCCGCAAGCCTATCCACCTTTGATGGATGAGGTAGGTAGAAGCGAGGAAAGTATGGAACTCGCTAGGTGAGGCGCCTATGTAGTCGATAAATGCGGAGCCCGAAGAAGTAGCATCACCTGAGAAAATACGCGAGCTTAGACAATCTTCTCAAAAAACGAGGTCGGTCGAGGGCGTCTACCTGGATGAGGATTAGCCTTCCTTGCCTCTTAGCGAGGTGAGTGGTGGCATGACCTCGAGCGATCATGATGTCGAGAGCAATCTCACGAAGGTGATCGTCCGTGCGACCCGCTAAGACGCACCATCCCGGGATCAATAGACGACACTAGGGGGCCTTCCCGCCCTTTTCGTAGGAAGGCGACCTGTGAAGAGCCCCTCTTGTTTAAATCACCATATCTGGAGTCCGCGAAGAAACTTGCGGCGACAAAGGTGCATTAGGCCAAACGATTTGAATAGCCCCCCGAGGGGGAAGACCAGGAGGAGGCAGGGGAAATTTCACCCCTTCAGAAGGCGCCAGCTCGACAACAAGGAGTACCCGATGGGGTCAGAGTCGTGGTTGGCAACGTACCAAGTGAAGGATTGGGGTTCTCCATGGACAACCAGTTGGCCTCAACAAAGGGGTCCAGCGAGGAGGACTCTGGGAAGAGGCCTTGCAGTAGACGAGATCCTTCACCATCCTTTGAGGAAGACACCTCGCCCGCCCCATCGGTATGAGGTAAAGATTCGTCCGATGGGGTAATCTCCGTCCATGGTTTGCTAAAGGGCGCAACCTTAGGGGTCTTGGATGGATCACGAGTTGTAGGGAATAAATGAGTCAAAAAGGACGAAAGGTTTGGGAATCACAGATCGTGGAGAAGCATCTACCTGTCGAAGGGACCACTGTCGCTTGCTAAAGGGGACGAGATCGGGTAGTCATTAATAAAAAGGTCGTCAAATGACCCAAAGTCGGAGGAATCCACGCTCTGGGGAGGTCCTCCGTCGTCGTCAACCTTAGCAATATGCTCCGGGGTGGGCGTTTGGGGGTGGGGGGTGGGGGTGGGCGCCAAAGTATTGTTGGTGAGCTTGCCCCTATCAGCAAGAACTCCCTTGTTATCATGGGGCAATGTGGCAGAAGGCGAGGTAGAAGTCCTCTTTCGCTTTCTACTTTCCCGCCTCCGTCATTGATTCTTACGCTTCTTATGAGAAGAGTGATCTCGAAGAAAAGAAGTGAAGCTCATGGCTTGCGTGACAATGTCCGACCAGAGGTCCATTTTTTGTCAGCTTGCCATTGTTTTAAATGCCCTCCGACGTGTCTGCCATGTCTCCCGACGTTTCTGCCATGTCTCCCGACATGTCATTTTTAAGGGTAAAACGATATGTTTTTCTAAAAAAATAGATTATGTCCTTTTGTAAAATATAGACCGACATATCCGATTTTTTTCGATATATCGGCCGACACGACTTTTAAATAAATCGTCCGTTATTTTATTTTATCTTATATTAGCATACAAGCATCGTATGTTTAAATCTCCTATATATATTATATTATGTATGTTTAAATCGATTAGATTTATTGTTTCGATTTTTTAATGATTTATTCTTACAACAAATTTTGTTTCACAATTATTTAATTTCATATTGCAAAAAAAAAATGAAAACATTAAATGTATTTATTTCCCACTATAATGGGATGAAGGCTTGAGTGTTGATGTTGTATTAATATATTTATTAGTTAATTGTTTACGTGTTTTTAATATAAATTTTAAGTTTGGAAAGACTTATAATCAATCTAGATTTTTTAACTTTTAAAACTTCTTTATTTACAATAAATTTATTGTCATCAAAATAAAATAATTGTATGTTATTAAATGTATTTTACAATGATTCATTTTGTATTTGTTAATAATATTTTATCTTAGATATTATTTAATTTTATTTCGTAATATAAATGACTCATTTTTTATCTATTTGTTATATTATTTTTCTATTTTTATAACATATAATTATAGTTAGCATACTTTAAAATAAAATTTTTATTTATAAGACATGAAAATCCAATATTTTAAAATATCTCTGACATGTCTCTGACTTTCAATATCCGATATTTAAAAACTCAATTCGATATGTCGCCGACTTCCGATATTTACAACATTGCAACTCGTAATCATCGTGGAACCTATGGGGACCCCGTCTCATATTTATAGACGAGGGAAATTAGCGAACCGACAACTCACATAAGAGTCAATTTGGCACACACAACTCGCCGAATATGGGTTAAAATCCACGCTCGGAGCTCGCTCGCAAAGTAGGAGGTTTGTTCTATGTTATTAAAGGCTAAGGACGCACCGAGGCACAAAGGGGTTTTGGAGTCTAAGTGCAAGGTGTAAGGCGCATGCGCGCGCTTGAGGCACATGAGGTGCAAAAATGAGAAAAAAAGAAAAATACAATTGATTGAATACAAAAAACACAATTAATCGTTCATCATTCCAGCACACTAAAATTGCATATATCACAACTCCAAAGGCTACTTTTAGATTGTGTTTTACAAATATTTATTGATATATGTGCAAGTGCTGTAGATTGTTGTGATCACATAGAATTTACATTGTTCTTCTTCACCAGGGGAGTTCATTTGGTGATATATAATACAAGAACTAGACATAACTACAATTTTTTCTAGTGTTGAAAGACTACAAATTTTTCTAGTGTTGAAAGATCGATTGATGCACGATGAATGTTATGGATTCGTACCCATATTAAGGTGTATTTATAATTAGATGGTAATTAAGTCATGCCTGGATATTTGCACGGTGTATGAAGGATATAAGTAAACTTAATGAATTATAATTAAATATAATCCACTGATCGTATTGATGATGAATCCACTATTTTTCATGGACCCAACTCTGCGGTGAGCTGCCTAGGGGGTTCGGGGGGAGGCTAATTCACGAAGTCTCTTAACCTAATTCATCTTTCTCTACCCATAATTCTCTTTCTCAATCCTCGCTTGATCTCAACTATTTACCCTCTTGTATTTTTAGAACATGTACGTTCCAGATGATAAATATATAAATTAAATAAATGTAAATGTAACTTCCCTTACTTGATGGTAGATACATATAAAAAATCATGTTGAATAAAAGGCCTTGAAAGGCCCAAACGTGCCTGGGAGCTAGTAAGGCGCTCGCTGAGGCATGCCTGGAGCACCTCGCCCGCCTCTGCCTTGCAGAGGCGAGGCCCTGTGCGCCCGTTGCCTCTGACGTGCCTAGGCGCGCACCTTAATAACGTAAGGTTTGTGTACAAGCCGTTTTTACCGTGGGTGGGCCCTCCTATATATTTCAGAGCGTGTTGTAGGACCTCATCACTGCAGCTCGCGGGTCCTTTTTGTAGACAATCCAACCTTTAGTCTTTGTGATATGCTCACCCTTGCCATCAAATCTTTGGTGTTATACCGCATGGTCAGTAATCTCACGCTACCCTTTAGGTACAAACCTCTGTGTACCGGTTTATTTGTTCCAACAAGCGTGATCATGTTCCATGACGAGGTTATGCTACACCTTTCCTATGTATTTCAACCTCTATGCCTAAATTCACCCATTATCATGGATCCATTGCACATATGCATTGGCAGGGATACACGAGCCACATGATATATGTATTGAAGTATCAAAAGAGAACAATGAAAGATGTTCACACATTAGGAGCAGTTGTCTCAGTCAATATGCAAGATAGTGACAATAAGGAGCTTCTAATGTAGTTCAGGTGGAGGAAACAAGAGCATTGAAGCAACACTAAAGGAAGAATTCGAGAAAGTAGCCATTGCTACTACAGAGAACAATGAAAGATGTTCACACATTAGGAGCAGTTGTCTCAATCAATATGCAAGATAGTGACAATATGAAGCTTCTAATGTAGTTCAGGTGGAGGAAACAAGAGCGTTGAAGCAACACTAAACGAAGAATTCGAGAAAGTAGCCATTGCTACTACATAGAATTCACAAGAAGGAAAAATAATTTAGATTCATCCTATCAGGGCCCCCATCAGGACCCAGAGCGCTTGAAAAAGTCTATCAAACAAATATCTTGAGCTCAATCTGAAATTAAATTCTCCAATGAGGCAACGCAGAAATAAAAATCTATCATAGGTTTGATAAGTTGGATTGGCAACCCGATACAAACATTTAACTCATTTTAGGATGAGAAGCAAGGCAATTGAGTGGCCGATATAACATATCAAGGGACCGGTGAAGCATACCTTTTTGTCGACTAAGAGTGCGATGCTGCTTGGAATAAAAGATATCGTTGACCTAGAAACTAGTTTGAGAACACCACCAGAGGAGGCTGTTGACCTAGGAAGCACTGGTACGGATACTAGATACGATACGTATCCGGTATGTCGGCACAACAAATTTTAAAACTAAGGATACAGGTACGGAGGGATACGTTGTATTAAATTTAATAAATATATATGTATATATCACAAATGCAATTATAAATTCTCAAAATAATAAAACATGAAGTGTAAATAATTAATTGGAGACAAGTCCATAACTAATGCAATATAACATGAAGTTCTTAGACATAAAATATTCATAATTATTTCAAATTTAACGATGTTCATCACTTATTTTTTTCATTTTTCTCCATATTGTTGGAGATCAAGACATCTTCAATTTCTGGCTCATCTAAAGTCAAGTTGGCAATCGTAAGGACTCCAATTCCATCAAAAGGATTTGCCCATGCATTTCCTCCTATATCTCACATTCTACATATGTTATTAAAGGCGCGCCTTAGGCACGCTTAAGGCTCAAGGCTCACCAGGCTCAAAGGTTTGCGCTTCTGTGCGCCTTATTTGCACATTTGAAATATAAAAAGCGCGTTTGTGTGAGATTTTTGTTGTAAATTTATTATTCCAAAATTAATAAGAAAATAACAATAATTTTTTTTGATTTAGTGTTTGTGAAAGATAATTTTGCGTTGAAACTTGGATATGATGTAAGTGACTGCATTGATTCTATTTTTTAAGAGATATAAATGATAGTAATAAATGATTAATTAGTAAACTAGATGAATAATTTTATCGAGAAGCTGAAATGATGTTTGATGTTGATTATTTAAAATAGATATGGTTGCGCCTTGCCCTCGTCAGGCGTGTGCCTGCGCCTTGAGCCTATTCTCCATGACCCTTTTGCGCCTTGGTGCGCCTTGCGCCTTTAATAACTAAGCATTCTACTCCTTCCTTGATTGTAGATTTCGTTTCTCCTCGATAATAGACGTAGATTACCATGCACATACACCAAATCATCATCTCGTTGTGGTATAATTTTGTTTCTTCTTAATGAGTGAATGAATGAGTATGCGCTCCAATTTTTCTTGTAGCAGAACGATGAAGTAGGTTGACCTAATAACTTCAAAACAATTTTTTGCAATTTAGGTACTGAAATTTCATGGTAACTCCACCAATTTTGACCAATAATGAAACTCTACTCTCAAAACTATCCGACTCACTAAAAGCTTGATCAAACCCCGTGAATCTGGAGAATTCATTGATTATTATATTCCTCTCCACCACATCAGGAAAGTATCGTTTTAAACATTTATTTCTCTTCAAAGAAATCTCCTCATCCATATTTGGAGCAACTTTATTTGGCCCTCCATCAAGCCATTCTCGACTATAATACCTACAAATGAAAACATATAGTAAAAAATAAACCATAATAAATGTTTGATATCAAATAAGCAAAAATGTTACCTTGGATTAAGAGAATGTGCCATGCAATATAGTGATGTACAACTCTTGACCCATAGATTAACAAGAACATCATAAATTGCCTCATAAAGAGGGCAATGAGCTTCCAAGTCCGTTAACTTTTTGTGTCTATATATTTCAATCTTCACATATTCTATCATTGAATCCCACATGTCGTATATCAAATGAAGATTAGGTTTGTCTGTATCACAAGCCCTAAGTATATCATATATGAGTCTTGTATCAAGGGTCTTGTCCACATCATCCCACAATTTGTCTCTATAAATAATGTTTTTAACCTTTAGAGCTTTCTTAACATCATCTGCTCTATACATAGTCCATTCTGGACATCCAATCATATTAAACAAGCCCATCTTGACAAGTTTAAACCTCTTCAACATCACTATTGTGGAAGCAAATCGTGTTTCAGCAACTACAAGTATCTTCAGTGAAACAAAAAAGTTATACATGTTCAACCTGTATTGATGATTTATTATGAAAGTCCTGATTGATTGAGCATCATTAGCCACTTGAGTTATCCATCCACATTGTTCTCTAGCTGTTGCACAACGATCCGTATTATTGGATGCACAAATATTTTTTAATGCTAGATTTAAGGTGTGCACAATACCAGGTGTTCAAAAAATATATGGGAATCGTGTCCTCATAATTGCTCCTGCTGTCTTACACACCAGTGCATTATCACTTATCAGTGATAACTTTTATAACATTTTCGGCGCCAACTTCATTAATAACTTAAATCATTAAATTTGCAATATAATGTCTATCCTTGTACTTTCCCAATGCATCAACTACCTTTAAAAAATTAGGACCATCTCAGAGGCCGCCATAAATTTAATCAAAAGTTTTATTTGAGCATCTGTCCAACCATCACTAACTAAGTTGATTCCCTTTTTAGGCCAAGTATCTTTAATTGGCTGAAGCATTCTAGTGATATTGGATTTTCTTTTTGCAAAAGTGTAGTTCTTAGAGTATTATATCCAGAAGGAACAAATCCATCAAGATTGTGATTAGCAGCAAATTTATATGAACTAATATAATATGGATTTCTAGTTATATGAAGTGACAAATCACCAGAATAGAACATCCTAGCTATGCGACTTCTTAGCTCATCTCTAGCTTTATTTTGGAAAGCCATATCAATAACTCCACCTATTTTTTTATTATTTCCCCAACTAATTGAGAAGTTTTACTTGCATTACGAAACTGTAGAAAGAGGAAGAAATGTAAACTTTATGTATTCAAAATCTGCTCTACACTTGGAGAGAATACACGTATATATAGGAAGAGAGAGAAGAGAAGAATCCTAAACTAAAGATTTGGGATAAATCTAAACTAAGGGGGCCCCAACATGGGCCAAAATAATAAGCCTAAATACATGGCTTTTTCAACTCTCCCCCGCAAGCCGGAGCATGCAAGTCATAGGTACCAAGCTTGGATAGAAACTGATGATATAATGGTCATGATAGAGCCTTGGTTAGAATATCAATAACTTACCCAGAAGCAGGAACATGCTCCAATTCTATTTTCTTCAACCGAATCTTCTCTCGAACAAAATAACAGTCAACTTCAATGTGTTTTGTTCGCTCATGAAAAACTGGATTCTTAGCAATATGAATGACAACCCGACTGACACAGAACAGTGTTGCTGGTGAGGATAATTTAGCTCCCAATCCCTAGAAGACTCTCAAGCCCGGTAAGTTCTGACACAACAACCGCCATTGCACGGTACTCAGCCTCAACAGACGAACGAGCACTCACAGACTGCTTCTTACAGCGCCAAGTAATAAGATTTCCTCCAAAATAGGTACAAAAACTAGTAGTGGACTAACGATCATCCAGTGAGCCCGCATAGTCCACATCAGAGTATGCAATAAGAGATAGATAGGAAGATGACTTATACACGAGTTCTTGTCCAGGAACAGTCTTCAAATACTTGAGAATGCGTTCGACTGCCTGAAGATGAGAGATCCGTGAAGTATGCATAAATCGACTGACCACTCTAACTGCAAATGAGATATCAGGTCTCGCAACGGTTAGATATATCAATTTTACTATAAGACGCCAATAGTATTATGGATTTGGAAGCAGTGAATCAGTGTCAGATTCATGGGCACACAACTTGTGGTTGACCTCCATTGGGGTTTCCGCAGGTTTGCACCCTGAGAGGCTAGCATCTTGTAGAAGGTCAATGCAATGTTTTCATTGGGATAAGACACGGTCATTAGGTCGCTTTGCTACCTCAAGTCTAAGAAAATACCGAAGATTTCCCAGATCTTTTGATTTGAAAGACAAAGTTTAAGTGTTGCTTAACTTGTTGTATCCATGTGGAGTCATTACCAGTAATCAAAATGTCATCCACATAAACTAGGAAAATGACAGTCCCAGTTGATTGATGATGAGTGAAAAGTGAGAAGTCCACCGAGCTTCTCTTGAAGCCAACCTCACAAACAACCTTACTGAACTTCTCAAATCAAGCCCGAGGAGACTCTTTAAGACCAAAGAAAGATTTCCGGAGCAAACGCAGAGGAGACTCCCTCGTGGTCTCAAACCCGGGCGGTTGATGCTTGTAAACAGTCTCAAGTAGGTCACCATTCAAAAAAACATTTTTGATATCCAGCTAATGTAGGGGCCACTGGCGATGAATAACTAAGGCGAGCATAACCCGAACAGAGTTTAACTTGGTGACTGGGGAGAAAGTTTCATCATAATCAAGTCCGTGTTGTTGAGTAAACCCCTGGGCCACAAGCCGAGCTTTCAGATGATCAAGTGTCTCATCCGCCGCATGTTTGATTGTAAAGATCCACTTGCACCCAACACAACTATGTCCAGGAGAGAGAAATACAAGATCCCAAGTCCGATTGACCCAGGGAGCAGTAATTTCCTCATCCATGGCAGCACGCCATTTCGGATGCTGGAGAGCCTCCTGTAAAGAGTTAGGTATAGAAATGAAGGGGAGAGAGAGAGAGCAAATGTAAGAAGAGGTGGAGAGAGGTGATGTAACGAGACATACTTGGCCAAGGGATGAACCGTAGAGGTTTATGTTGAATCAACATGATGCGAGACCACACAGGTAGAGGGAAGCTGCTGCAGGGCATCAGAACGTGGAGGACGACAGGTGTAAACTTGAATGATAGGTGGTTTGGAGTGAACTGGCGGTGGAGTAGGTGTGAGAAGATGAGGTGGAAGCGGAGACGTGACTGGAACTGTGGGCCGAGATAGAGGAGGAAGAAGTGGATCTGTAGGTGTGGTGTGATATGGTTGGTCTTCACGAAAAGTGACATCAACAGACAACCATCTTACCGTCGGTAGGAGAATAGCAGACATACCCCTTTTGGGTGCGAGAGTATCCAACAAACATAGCTTTGGTAGCACGTGAGGCAAACTTGTCATTTGGTGGACCAAGGTTATGAACATAACAAGTACATCCAAACACACAAGGTGTGAGAGAGAAGCCTTGGATGAATAAAGGAGAGTGACTGAGGCCACAAAGTTGAGGATAGACGAAGACATGCGATTGATGAGATGACAGACAGTGGAAACATCAAAGTTCCAATAGAGTGGAGGAACCTGCATTTGAAACACGAGAGATCTGACAACATCGAAGAGATGACGATTTTTCCGTTCTGCTGCGCCATTCCGTTGAGAAATATAAGCACGCGAAGTCTGATGGATAATACCAAACTCGGTGCACAGATTTGAGAAGGTTCAACAGGTATACTCACGTGCGTTATCTGTACGAATAATTTATAAGCAAGTGGAAAATTGAGTGCGAGTCTCCGTAAGAAATGTACAGAAGGTCGATGAAAGTTCAGCACGATCACGAAGTACAATCAGGTAACACGTGAGTAATCATCAATAAATGTTACAAAATAATGATAACAAAAAACACTAAGGATCTTATATGGTCCCCAAATATCAGAATGCACTAATGAAAAAAGAGCATCGTTCCGAGTTCAGGGAGAAGTAAAAGATACACGATGTTGTTTATCAAAAGTACAGGATTCACAAGAAAACTCCTAAAGAGGAACATCAGGAAGAGCTTTCTTGAGAATTTGGAGAGAAGCATGCCCAAGACGACGATGCCAATCAACATAGGAGAAAGTGAAAAGAGCAGTAGGAGGAACATTCAGAAGATACAATCCGTTGGACAGCCACCCCCTACCAATTATATTCCGCGTTAGTTGATCCTGTACAACAAAAGAAGAGCGCGAGAAGGTTACACAATAATCAAGGTCCTGAGAAAGACGGCTAACAAAGAGTAGGTTAAAGGGGGATCCCGGAACATGAAGAACCGAGGATAACGAGAGGGATGGAGTAAGAGGAATATGAGCAGCACCAAAAACCGGGGTCGTGTCACCATTGACCACAGTAATGAACTTGAGATAATCAGAATCTAAGTATTGAGGTGACTTCTGTGGAGAGAGATGATGCGTGGCATCCGAGTCCACAATCCAGTGAGAGCTGTGTGAGAGGCAAGATATACCTTCATTGGAGATCAATGCCACAGATCCAGAGGAGCGACTAACCACCCCTTGTAACTGTTGGAGCTGAGCACACAGAGCAACAATGTCTTCACTAGTGGCAGAGGGAGATGCGGTAGTTATGGAAGCAGTAAAATGAAGTGGCAGACCATGCTAACGGTACCAGGTGGCCTCAAGATGACCGTCCTGGCCGCAGTGAGAACATTTAATGAGGGTATGGCCACCACGGCCCCGTCCTCGAGATTGGGGACCTCCACGAGCCTGTGGACCACGAGCAAAAGGAGCAAGAGTAGCCACGGGCTGCTGCAGGAGAGCAGGAAATAGATTTGGAGCATTTGGCGGGGGAGTAACTTTCAGAAGCATCGAACAAACGTCCGAGAGGGACTGAGTAACGACGAAAGATAGAATCTGAGCTCAAACACTATGAAGATGTGGTGGAACACGAGCCATCATCATTGCAATCCCAACTGCTTCTTTCTGCACACGTTGTGTAACCAAATCCGTAGTGGGAGGCTGATGCTGTATCCACGCCTCCACAAGAGTTTTAGCTTGAGCAACAAAAGAAGTCATGTCACCAGTAGCCCTAGGGTCAAGGGATTGAAGATCGATAAGTATGTCGAATAAGTGCCGAAGACTGCCCTTGGCAGACTAGAGAGAGTGAAGATCCTCCCACATTGCGTGAGCCGTCTCGTGATACATGACCATCCGATACGACTCGGTGTCCAGAGAATTGAGAATCCATGATTGAATACGCCCATCTTCACGGATCCACTCCTCAGTGGGTGCAGTGGGAGGAGTCCTTGTCAGGTAATGAAGAAGACCTTTAGTTTGCAGAACACGACGAACTGAGTGAACCCATTCAACAAAATTCGGTTTGCCACAGAGAGAGATGGTAGTGAACCGTAGTTCATCACGAAGCTCAAGCGGAGCAACATTAGCACGTGCAAGAAGAGAGGAAGCAGTGGTCGAATCTGAAGCCATACATACTCAATACCAAGCCCGACGACTAAGCAAACTGCCTGAGCGGTTAACAAAAGGCCAGCAGGCCGCAACAACCCGCAGTAAGCAACAACAGACTGAAAGAGCGGACAAACAACCAGTCTGCAGCTAGAGACCGCAAGAGCGAACTTCTGCAAGACCACAAGAGCGATAACAAACCGCGAAAAACAGCAACATACCGCGACACCTGGGAAGGGAGCAAGAACTAACGCAACTACAAAGGACAAACTGGGCGAGCGGAGAAGGCAGGCGGCCTCAGCGAGTAATGAGCAAGAACAGAGGCAGCGACAACAAAAAACAGACAAGCGAGTTGAGCAGAGAAAGCACAAAAAGATGCAGTACAAACCGCAACGAACAATCACAAACCGCAGTGGGCAAAGACCAAAAAGACGCAGACCGCCGACAAGTAGCAATGAGAAAAGAACAGACCGTCGCGAGCAAAAAAGGCAGATCATAGCGAACAGCGAACAAAAGGCAGATCACAGCGAACAACGAACAAAAGGTAGATCGCAGCGAACAACGAGCAGATCGCGAACGAGCAGATCGCCGACGAGTAGCAAAGAGCAAAAAGGCAACGAACAGACCGCGCCGCGAGCAGCAAAGAGCAAAAGGCAGCGAACAACGAGCAGACCGCATCGAGCAAAGAGCAAAAGGCCGCCGAGCAGCGAACAACGAGCAGACCGCTGCGAGCAAAAATGCAGGTCGCAGTGAGTAGCATAGTATAGACCGTAACCTTGCAGTCCGGAGAGGGAAAGGGCAGGCCGCACGGTGTCAGGTCAGTGGGACCTAGTAGAAAAGCTATAAAGACACGGGGAGTCCCCAAAAAAACAGAGGACACAGGCACGACTAGAATCCTGCAGATAAAAAAGGTGCTATCCGCCAGAGAGGAGGCGAGCTGTTAAGAGAAAGCGAGTAGCAAACAAACTGCCGTGAGTAAAGAGAGCCGACAGAAGCAGACAGATGAAAGCAGACCGCACGGAGAGGGTGTGGTTAGAAAAACGCAGACCGCCCAGAAGAATCGGTTTGTGCCTCTGATACCATGTAGAAAGAGGAAGAAATGTAAACTTTATGTATTCAAAATTTGCTCTACACTTGAAGAGAAAACGATAGTACCTTGGGAACCGGTTTGCATTTTTCTTCTGATGTAGCTACCACTTTTTGAAACTCTTTTAAATACTCTTGGGTTGCTTTTTGACATACCCTAATATCATTCCCAAATATTTTTAGCAAGTGACTCTTTACCCTAAAATACGAGCCACTGAAATCTATCTCACAAAAAATTGCATTTTCATTTTTTGTTTCCGCCACCAACTTCTCTACTATGGATAAGAGATACATAATCCCAAAGTGGCGTATTATCATCCTTGTTTGCGTCATCAAAAATAAATCTACTTGTTGCTGAGGCAGAAGTTGAACCAGTGACACTAATAGGAGATTGTGATTGAGATATAATTGCTGTAATAAGAAAAAGACAAAAAATATAATAAACATCCATCATTAATTTAGTGTTTGAGGAAGGTAATTATATGATGATTACTGCAGGAAACATAAAACAAACTGTGGTTACATAATATTAAGAGTTGTATTTGAAATATGTAATTATATGGTGGTTCACTAATTTCTGACTAAATTTCACAGAAATTTCTGTGAAGAAATTCTCACTGAAATTTCTTTGAAGAAGTTTTCACTGAAATTATTCACAGAAATTTCTGTGAATAATTTTTTCACAGAATTTTTCTACAGAATTTTTTGGGCAGTGAATTGACGTGTATGTCCTCAACACGGGCACAAAGGGAGGAGAGCTTGACCTTAATGCAAGCATCAGAAGGAACATGAATGCTGGCATCGAAGGAGGAGCACCAACTAAGGCAAAGATCAGATGACTCTGATATCATGTGTAGGAGTTTTGTATGAAAATAGATTGAATTTATTTTACCATGTACTTGTCCCTATTTATACGAGGTCCCTTGAGTTAACTATGCAAGATATGCGATGAACAATAAGTAACTAGCACAATAAATATATGCAGCTACTTTGCAACAACAGGAAGTTCCAATCTTAATTTTAAATAAACTGCGATCTATATCAGAGGAAATCTGGTTAAAACTATTCAATCTTCAAGGAAGATTACTCTTCGGAGTTCATCATTTCGAGGGTTGCTTTTCTTTTGCGAACAATGACCCAATGGTGCCCTTCAGCTATGAAAGAAACTTTTATTATTATTATTATTATTATTATTATTTTTGTTAAATCTGGAGAAACTTTTGGAAAAATTTTCTGTATCACGCTATCTACCTGGGATATTTATTGTGGGTGCATTTTTGCAGGTGCGCAGCGCAACTTCTACTGATCTTCTATTTAATTTACTTGCAACAAAGTATTTCAAGTATATAGATATGCGGTAAGTGTTTACTTTTGCCTTACATCTCGTCACTTGTCTTCTTTTATTGTCCATTTTCCCAAATTATTGTTTTTCTTAACATGAATTCATTTTTTTATTATAAAATGTTTTATTATGTTTATTGGATTATTTTTGTCAAAGCTGGCGGCTATCTTGTTTATTGAGTTTTACAATGGGTTCCGCCTAAGAATTTTTTTTGAGATTTTCATATGGTTAGGAGTGATCTCCGGTCTTGCAATACATTCAATTAAGGGTATGTTAGGCCTATGTTATTAAAGGCGCGCCTAAGACTTCAGGCTCACCGGGCTCAAAGGTTTGCGCTTTTGTGCGCCTTTAGAATATAAAATGCACGTCTGAGTGAATTTTTTGTTGTAAATTTATTTCTTCAAAAATTTAGAATAATGTAAGAACTTAATAATTTTTTATTGATTTAGTGTTTGTGAAAGATAATTGTTTGTTAAGTCTTAGATATGATATAAGTGACCACATTGATTCTATTTTTTAAGAGATATAAACGATAGTAATGAATGATTAATTAGTAGACTGGATAAAGAATTTGATCGAGTAGCTGAAATGATGTTTGGTGTTGATTATTTAAAATGAATGTGGTTGCGCCTTGCCTTTGTCAGGCGCGCGCCTGTGCCTTGAGCCTTGCACCTAGGCTCCAAGATTCATTTGCGACTTAGTGCGCCTTGCGCCTTTAATAACTAAGTGTTAGGCTTGATTGTAACGTTGTTAAAATTGGTGTGAAATTGTGGTGGGAAATCAGTTGTTGAACATAATGGTGAACAATTTGATAAAACAGTTGGAAGAATTCATTCTGTTTGAAGTCTTCTTCAGAATAAAGAAACAATTGCATTTGTTTGGAAGCACATCTGATCTGGGTGGTGGCTGGCTGCTTATTAAAAAAACGATAATTACACCATAGTGCAAAATATTTTTAATAGAATTGAAAATTTTGAAATAACAATTTAATCTTACAATAGTTTAAATATTATTTTAATAATTTATATTTTACTTATAGTTATCTAATTCATTAACATTACTTTATTAATTAAATACCATTATTATTTATATTACATTAATTTATTAATTATTAATTAATTGTCCTTTCATATAATTAGTTTATTAAAATTGGCATTAATTTAAAATAGAATTAAATAACTATTATATTAAGGTTAAACAATACTTTTAAAAAATATTTACATTGATAATATTATAATATATTTAATAGTATATTTATTTTAAAATGTCATGATTTAAAAATGTTTAAATAACAATTAGTAATGACCATTAATTTCAAGTAATTATTAACATTTGATAATACTATGTTATGGATCGGTTTAGGATCCTTCGTCGTTTATCTTATTATGTCATATGAAGTTCGTATTAGGAGTAAAGTCTTATTATATTAATGTATTTTTAATATTTGTTGTGTCATCATATAATTACGGTTTGCCACTGGGAAATTCTATAAATATACTCTTAGAGTTTTGTATCAATTATCAATGAATGAAGTTCTAATTTTTGTCCCTTTGTTGTGAGATCTTGGCGACTCTCTTCTCTAACGAGCAATCTCGCTTAGGTAGCCACGATTAAGGCTCCGTTGTATCCTCCACAACCATCATCACCGTCTCCGATCACTACTCCGCCCTCTCCTCTGACAACATTCTAAAACCCATAATATCTGGTATCATAACTGCTCGGTCCTATTCCGCCGACACAACTCCATTCCAGACAACCGTAGCTTCAACATATGACCGCCGTTTCAACGTCCTTCTCGGCCATCTTCCTCAACTTCACTGCACGCGCATCTCCCTCATTTCCCCGTTCTTCTCAGTCAATCCCCAGTCTTCCCAAATCGCAGCTTCTTCGACAACCATCACCAGAGGTCTCCTCCCTCTTCCATTGCAACCATCGCAGCCAAGATTCCTGCTCGGTTTCCTCGATTGCGAAGACTCCCTTGCACGTCTCTCACCCCGACGCCTTTCATCCAGGCATTTCTGGTGTTGCTTCCTTCACGAGAATCCAGAGCCTCCTTCCTCTCCAGCTTGGTTTTGTACCAGTGCGCGCCTTTCTGCTACGTAGAGGCACGTAACACCTTCATTAATAGACTTCCGCGCCGCCTACATCATCTCCTCGAGCCCAGCATGCCGTCTGCATCATCCCCCAATAACTTTATTTTTATATTTAATACCCTCCACACCCGCCACCTCAGCTGCATCCCATCGCGCCCCATCCACAACTACCCACATCCTCATCTTATTTTAATAAGTCTCGCTCCACCCGTGCTCCAATTAATTAATCTTTTTCCCCTTTTTACTATAAATTTCCTCCACTTATTTTGTTCCTCGAGCCTCACACCGTTTCCAATTATTCAGTCCCCATTTTATTCATTTTTTTTCCTAATTGCGCACGCTATCTCCCCATCCCTACTTATTAGTTTCATTTCTCCAACTTATTAATTTTTAATTGAATTAATTAATTCATCATAAATTATGGGAAACACCAAGCTGACTGCCGCGGATGCGTCTGCCTTCCAATCGACGCTACGACAAATAATGAGCTCCATAGATGCATTCCTTCGGGATGCGAAGCACGTCATCAGGACATCATGACAACGCTCCTCCACAATCTTGATAACTTGATAGCTGCTTTTCCGGCGAAACTGCCACCCTTGCCGCCGCCACCTCTTCTTGGGAAATCGCCAACTCCGCCGGCCGCTGGCGTGCCACCACTCTTAGTGGTAATTGCCCTTCCGCCATCACCTTCCGTGGTGGTGTCGCCCCACCTTGGGCGACCTTCGTCAGACACCGTGGCCGCCTTTCGCCAACACGTGCTCCCCCGACCCCCGCTCCGCACCCCGACAGATCCGTTCTTGCCTCCGGTCACCTCACTGCCTTCAGATCTGTTCCTTTTGCTGTCTGTCGCTTCCCCGGTCTACTTACTGCTGATGCTCATCACCGCTCTACTGACCTTGCCGAAGCCATTACTTTCGCCGCTCGTCTTTCATACGGCGCCGCCGCTACTTGCCGACGCCACCGGCCCACCGCCATCTCTACGCGATATCATGCATTGTTTTGGTGGGAGAGCAAGCTGCCAGATGATCCAGTCTCCACGTCGAGTTCGAGCTTTAGGGCAAGCTTGATTTCGAGGGCGAATGAAATATTACAAATCGATTTAGGATCCTTCACCGTTTTTCTTATTATATATTGTATGAAGTTCTTATTAGGAGTCAAGTTTTATTATATTAATGTATTTTTAATATTTGATGTGTCATCATGTAATTACGGGTTTGCCACCCGGGGGTTCTATAAATAGACCCGTAGAGTCCTGTATCATTTATCAATGAATGAAGTTCTAGTTCTTGTTTCCTTGTTGTGAGATCTTGGTGGCTCTCTCCTCTAATGAGCAATCTCGCTTAGGCTGTCGCGATTAAGGCTTCATTGTATCCTCCACCACCATCATCACCGCCTCCAACCACTACTCTGGTCTCTTCTACGACAACATTCTAAGACCTATAACATACTGTTATATTAAAAATTTTAATTATTCACTGGCAGCTGACTGAGCTTTTCCCCAACCCACCATTACTTGGTTGCCATGGTCAAAATGCGACGGCATGTGGCTGTTTTTTGTGAATTCTAAATCATCACAGCTATCTTTTTTTGGCTATTTGGAGGGGTTGCAAAAATTAGCAGTGCCCCACTCCAAACACGTGGATCCAAACAATGTCTCAGTTATTTCCTCTCTTGGGGTCCTAACAATTAATAATTTTTTTGCCTGATTGAGTGGAAAATAGTTTACACACTATTAAGGAATATTTTTTGGTTCCAAGACTTTGGCCCTGTTTGGCGGAGCGGCAGCATAGTTGCATGAAGCTGCTTTTGCTGCCTCCCCGCTAAACAAATAATTTGTGTGGGCGGTGGCAAGAAGCCACCGCCCGCTGCAGGCAGCAGCGCTGTAGCTCTGGAAAAGCTGCAACACTGTATTCTTAAAAAAAAAATTAAAAAAAAAAATATTTAACTTATATAAACTTTTTTATTATAACATTAATTATTAACATTTAATTAACGTTAATTATGTAACTTTTATATTATTAACGTTATTTATATTATAACTTTAATTATTAACATTAATTTATATAATTTTAATTAATATATTAAAATTATTAACGTTAATTTTAATTTATAATTTATATTATTTAAATTATTAATGTTAATTAATCTAAACATTAACATTTATTTAATCATAATTGAATTATATAATTAAATGTTTTATATATTAATGTTTTAAAGTTTAATATAATTTTTGTATATATTTTTTGCGGGTAAGTCGAGGCGCTTGTGAACTGGTCAAAAATTAACCGTTCTAGCTTGTGAGCGAGTCGAACACGCATATGCGCGTTTTGATGTTTGTTTGGAAGATCAAGCGGCCGGAATTGTTCGAGAATGGGCCCATTGGAATTGTAGCGTCGAATCAGACCCATAATCTTTGACTCGCTTGAACCTAATTTGGGGAACCCCATCAATATTAGCATTTAATATAATTAACTTTTACAATTAAAAAATATTAATATATTTACTTTTATAATTAAATAAAATTAATAAATATTATGCTTATATATGTTCAAATAAATATTTAATATCGAGCAAACTGCTTAATTATTATTTAGATTTCGTAAATTCTGCGGACTGTTTAATTATTATTATTACTGTTTAATTCTGCATCACTGTTT
Organism: Platanthera zijinensis; assembly: GCA_039513925.1. Taxonomy (NCBI): domain Eukaryota; kingdom Viridiplantae; phylum Streptophyta; class Magnoliopsida; order Asparagales; family Orchidaceae; genus Platanthera; species Platanthera zijinensis. The sequence continues at coordinate 33,825,608 of CM077083.1, forward strand.
CACACAGCACTGTAAATACAGTTTTTCAAACATTTTCTTGAATTTTTTCACTACTGCAAAACAGCAGATTCCTTTACTACTGTTTCCCACTATTGCTTCTCCCAACGCTACAGCTTAGCCAAAAAGGCCCTTTGTGTGAGAATATAAGTGAATTATTTAACTTCCATATACCTTTTTATGTACTACACTGGGAATATCTGAATATTGTTGAGTTCGCTCAAAATATTTTTGTCAACTACAGAGCTTATTAATTTCAAGCTGAATTACTTATTTGTTCATTTTGCTGTCTTTATTCTATGGAAGTATGCGTTCCTTGGGACAACAATAGTTGTTTTCTGTTCTTGTGTGACAGGTTTATGCTCTTTCTGCATGTTCCAATTTATGATTTGTTAAGATCTGAATATCTTTTGTATTTACTTTTATTTTTTATTTTTGTCATTCTTATTAGTATTGTAATTGTTAATATCATTTTCATGATTTACCAATGTAGTTACTTCACCTACATCAGCTTGGATAAAATTTCAAAGGATTGCAGCTCAACTACAATAGCTGGTATTGATATTTCTAATTCATTTATTTCAAATTTTCATTATGATGTTAAGTTTTTATTTTTAATTATTGTTTTATCTGCCCTGTAATTAGTTACATGCATAATAATTCTGAATTGTTATTTAATGTATGGCAGATGACACTAAACATCACTTGCAGAATCCTGGTGAGGAAATTGAATCACGGTATGCTTTGAACTCATTAACTCAATGCAATTATTTTGTTTGTCTGACATGTATTACTGATCCCATAACTACCTGAGAATAATTACAGTTCCCGTAATGTCAAAAAGCACTGTTGAATTACACTGATAAATCGTAAATAATAAACATTGATAGATTCTGGCTTGTCCATAAATGCTTCAATAACATTGATTGTGCTATTCTTTTCCTTTGTTTGCAGAGTAAAGGCTTCCATTTACATGATATACAAGATCATATCATGCGTGCCTCCTTTAGAAGAACTTGATGAGCAACAAAGTTATGAGATGTGGAGTAAGCTAGGTGAGTATCCTATTCTGAGGAATCCTTTTGATTATTATTTTTTATTCTATTTGTATTGACAATGTCGTGTTAATTGATATTTTCCTGCTATTCATTTTACAAATATTTTTTGAATCCTTATGCTGTTTATATCATCTTGTTTTTTAGCACCTAAATTTATATAATTGATGTTGGAAAACATATGCCATAAGGGCATGTGAGGAACAGCAAACTTGTTAGTTGTAACGCCCCCTAGATCGCCTCAATTTAAATACCTTTCTTCTTATTATTAAAGGTAGTGGTGGAGACCAACCTAGGTCAGGTCGACGAAACATGCCCGACGCCGTACCCGACCGGATCTCTACCAACCTTGAGTGATTGCATTTTCATTTTATGTATTGCATTTTATATTTGCAAGTTTTATGTTGTCAATTTTAGTTGTCTCACGCCTGTGCGCGTAGCCATGTTGTTGCACGCCTGCGTGCGTAGCCGTTGGAGTTTTATTTTACTCTATTATATATATATATATAACTATACTCATATATATATATATAACTATAGTACTATACACACACATATATATAAATATATATATATATATATATATATATATATATATATATATATATATATATATATAAAACCGGTTCAGCGAAGGAGTGAAAAGAAAAGCGGCTGGAACTATTCATCTTCCTGATATCCCCGACTCGACAATGGCACGCGGGTTAGGGCTCACAGCCTGGCGTTGCCTATTCCGCCAACTCCGGCCTCAAATCAAGCGGGAATCACGCTCCTTCACTTGCCCGCTCCCGCTCCTCGGCGCCATCAACGACCACGTCGGCTGCAAACGCAGAACACGACGCCCCGCTCCCCGGCGGTTCAGCCCCACAGATCTACCTCCATGGCCGCTACTTTTCTTCTTTTCTGTTTGTGACCCTATAAAAAGGGAGATGTTTGTATTTTCGGGTGATTGATGAAAATATTGAAATTGAATTTGCTTGGAGTTATTTTCTCCCGTGTAAGGTTGTTGTGTGCTTCCCGATAGAATTAGGCGTGAGGATTTCTGTGTGAATTCTTGTTACAATTAGGTGTTAGGCGTGCTGTAGACGTTTTTATTTAGGTGTTAGTTCTGTAGCTGTAGCAGGAGTACTTGATGAGAACTTGAGTCACTGTTCTTATTTCCTGTTTAGTTAGGTTGAAGTCACTGGATGCTTGCTGCTTCCTTTGAAAACTGGAGTGCTGATTTCGATTCCGTTTGACAGGAGAAGACAAACAGTAAAATTAATTTTACTGTGCTTAATCTATGATTTCCGTGAATAGTATTAGGAAATTGATTATTATCTCTTGTGCTTGAGAATTCGTGGAGCCAACTTAGTATTTGAGATTACGTGGATCCACCTTGAGTGTGAGAGCGAGTGAATTTTAGGTTTGTTAGTTTGTGACTTCTTACATTGTTGAGTGATTCCGTGGAACCACCTCGTGTGAGGAAGTGACTTAATTTCTTGGCGCCCGTGTGTGATAGCGGCCTACCTCGGAGTGGAGAACGAAGGTGACGAGGAGTTCCTCGCGTGATCGCCATCGACTTTGAAATACGGAAGACGCCTCTTCCGTGGGTAATTGTTTCTTTCTCCTTTCATTATGTGTGTCTAAGTTTTCTCATTATGATAATTAGATTCTTGTTGGGTATTCGCCCGAATTTTGTCAGCAAACACTACGTTGAAAACTCCAAACGGAAACGTATTTGGAGTTCACGATTTTTCGTTTTGCTACGACAAGGGGAATGGAACGAAAGTTGCGAACTTCCGTCCCCAGATTTAAAATTGAACCATTATTTAAGAAAATTTATTTTTTGAAATAAAGAAGTAATTTTGTGTTTTCAAAAAAAAATCCAAATTGCGTAATTTCTTAAGTGCCGCGCCCGCTCTAAAATTGGAAAAATTAATTATTCATCGCATGCATTTAGAGTTTCCTAGAAAAAAGCCGACAGGCGCGTAAACCCTACGCGTTGTTCTGCATCAATTTGGTATCAGAGGGACAGTGACCACTACTGATGACAGTTTTCAAATATCTTTGATTCAATTAGTATTAATGTTGATCTTCTCCGGTACTGCCGCTCGGAGCACTCACCAGAGATGAGTGATTTTGAGAGGGGGAGAGTTGGTGGGGACCAACCTAGGTCATCCATTATATATATATATATAATAGCCGTTGGAGTTTTATTTTACTCTATTATATATATATATAACTATACTCATATATATATATAACTATAGTACTATACACATAGATATAAATATACATATATTAAATATATATATATATGTTAAAACCGTTCAGCGAAGGAATGAAAAGACGCGAAATTTATTTAAATTGTAGGGTCGAGTCGCGACGAATTTTGATCGAGGCAGTGCGTCGTCAAGGTATAATGTTATTATTCCTAATGATCGCGTCTGTTAGTCTTTGAAGTGTGTTAACCATAGTGTGTAACACATTTTTTATTAGAAGTGACGCGCGCCGCGAAATTGGTTTATAATCTAAGGAGTTGGAATGGGGTGCCAATAGCAATTTCCACCCCTCTCCTCATGCGGTTATAATTAAAACCGCATACCCGCACGAAATAAACCCGCACTCCCTCTTTCTCTCGGGAAATAGCCGCAGCCCGCGTCTCCTGTTCCGCAGTCCGATGTCCGATTTCCGCCGAGCCGACGACGCCTCCGCCGCCCTAGCTGCTGCCCAATCCTCCTCCAGGAGACTTCACCGACTCCTCCCTCCTCTGCAGGCATCGGTGAGCCTTCCTCTTCCTTCCTTGGCCGTGGGAGAAACGGGTTTAACCCTAACCGGTGGAGGTTGAGTTTCGTTTTGGTTCCGGTGAGTTCGATTCCTCCCTTATCTCGATTTCTTTTTGGATATCCTTCGAGTTGGAGGTTAGGCTAAACTAATTTGCATTCCTATTGCCCTATTTTGGTTTTGGTGTTCGCGGTCCACCGCGGAATTTGTGTAGTACGCATTGAGAGCCTCAATCACTCCACGTAAAGGTAATATATGAAGTTTAGCATTTGTATTTTCTAACCCTAGTTGTATGGAAATGTTCCACGGGAAACCCTAAGGGGAAAAATATAAAATTAGGGTTTGCTTTGGACTGTAGGATTTTGGTAGCCTCGGGGCAACATTCTGAAAGTCCCAGACAGTAGGATTTCCTTCAGAAGAACAAATGTCGCCGCGCCGAGTCTACGAGCGCCGCAACATCACGGTAAGGAAATTTATTTTCTGCTAATTAGACATAACAATAAATATATATTTTTGTATACGCATGAGTTGGCTTTGTACAAATATCATGACCATGCATAAAAAGGTATGATGATAGGAAAACGGTCGCGGAAAATGTGTAGGATGACACTCTTCTCCAAGACCCAGGTAGTCAGATCAGAAATGGTAACGTTAGGTACGAAACCTGTACCCGTGTACGTAAGTTTGGAATTTGTCCAACCAAGGGCGTGAATGTTCCTTTTAGTCGACCACAAGAAAGTCAAGGGTCGCTCAGTAGTACACCAAAAGAGATATCCCAAGCAGAGTAGCATCAGACCGAAAGGTCAATGAGCACACAAGTCTTTTAGTGCTCGGTAGAGCCGCACTACCTTTCTCATAAGGCATATGGTATCTTATGAGAATTTTAGTCTTGGGAGTTTACGTCCCTTTGAGACAGTTAGTAGATTCGAGACCGTGTCCGCGCGACACTGGAACAGTTGAGTTCGTAAGATGGTCTTGGGTCGTCAGTTTTAGATGCGCGTTAAGAGCTACTCTGCCTAGATACTTCCAAGTAGATGTGCAGGTTAGAAGCCACCTAGAACTCAAGTATAGATCTGACGTGAGACAGTACACTAGATAGTGAACGCCAGGACTTGGGTTAGTGAACTAAAAGTCACATACATAGACAAATAGATGTTTTGACCAGGAAGTAGTGTGAAGACATGCATAACATATAGCATAAAAGATTTTTAATGCACAAAACTGTTTTCTAAAGACATGCATTCATCTTATGAAAACTATTTTTAGTGTCACTAGGAGGAGTTATTTTTCTTTACTCTTACCCCTCGTGGGCAATTTTTTTCAGGTGACCCAGGTGGGAAACTACGCCTAGGATGAACGTTAAGTGGAGTTAGTTAGTAGTTACTTTCAGTTTACTCTATTTCAGCATGTACTTGTAGATGTGGACGATGTACCTGATTAATGTTTCATATAATTTGTATTAAACTATTAATGTTATACAGATTTTCAATTATTTCGATTCCATTCATGTGTAGTGGCTCTTTGAATCCAGATATGAGGTATGTGTTTACCCTTAGCTTATTTTCCTAGCTTCCGTTGTAAGTTGTAAATCTTTAGTAGATGTTTCTTTTTACCTGCTGCATACTAGTTTTAATACTGTTTCCTAGTTTTTTTATATCGCTGACCCGGCCGGATGACTGATTTCTGAAATACTGGGAAGGGGTGTTACAAATTGGTATCAGAGGCAGGTTTAGGATCTCTGGACCCTAGAAAGATTCACAGAGCCATAGGAGTGCGTAAGAGTAAACTCTTGTTAGTAGAGTAAGTATTTTAAGTGGTGTTTAAGTCCTAGTTTTCACAAGAGTACGAGATAAAATTGCTAAGCCAGATTTCTTAGATGCTTGATAAATAATCAGATTTCTTTTATACGTTCTATCAGGTACCACGAGTGAGTGAACCGGGTGAATCTTCACGTCAGGACCCTATTCCTAATGCGACTATGGGAGACGCTGCCATGCCACAGGTACCACCAGTTCCAGCAGCTCCAGAGGGCACTGACATAGCGTCTCAGATTGTCAAGGCGGTCACTGTTTCCTTGATGGAGTTTCAGAGAGGATTGGCTGCAGGGTTTCCAGCTCCAGTACATGTACCAGCCCCTGCATCAGTTTCTGCCCCAGCACCCGTAGAGATGACTCTGGAGCGCTATTTGAGGAATTTTAGAGAGCTTCAACTCTCGAACTACAGTGGGGATGAGACCCCGATGGACACAGATGATTGGATAGCTAACACCAGAGACCTGTTGAATGTTTTGGAGTGCCCAGAGAACAAGAAGGTTTCTCTGGCAGTTTTCCTCCTTCGAGGTGAGGCAAAAGTCTGGTGGGACAAGTACCGGACAGATGATCCTGCAGGTAAAGCGATATGAAATTTCCTCTTATTTTAGGAAGTGATACGTTCATTTTTTAAATTGTATGACCATATATTTGGGCAGGTCGTACACTAGACATGTTTACTTGGGGCGAGTTCTCTAGAGCCCTTGCAAGCTGGTTCGTGCCTCCTTCCGCGCGACGAGGTCTCCAAGAGAGATATCTTAGGCTTTTCCAGGGGGACAAGACAGTTACTGAGTACGAGCGAGAGCTTAACCATCTGGCTCGATATGCGGGCGTGTTGCAGGGAGATCAGTCTGAGAAGTGCAGCCGCTTCGTGGATGGCTTGCGTGACTCGTTGACAGCCATTGATGACCATGGTCAACGCTGATTACAGGAGCTTAGTGGATACGGCTCGCAGGCTTGAGGCTGATCAGCAGAAGGTCCAAAAGCGAATTAATTTTCGTTCAAAGCGAGCTCAGGATTCGCACCAGCCGCAGCAGAGCAGGAATGACCAAGGGAAGAACGTGAACAAGAAGCCGAAGCCTGAGGCTAAGAAGAGTGGTCAGTCTTGTGTCAGGAGCAAGGACTACCCCACTTGTCCCAAGTGTCAGCGCCGCTATCCAGGAGAGTGTTTGGCCAGCGCAGGCGTGTGTTACAAGTGCCGTCAACCTGGACACATAGCTCGCTTCTGTCAGAAAGTTAGTGCGAATCAGGTAATCAAAGTCTTGTTGTATTCCTTACATTTATGTAATTTCAGTAGATGTTAAATGTAATTTGTTCCTGCAGTTGAAGTTCGAGGTTGGTGGCTCTAGCAGGGTAGATAAGGGCAAAACGTTGATGATCACTTATGGGAGACCGCAGCAGGGTCGAGACTTAGTGCAGCCCAGAGCGTATGAGCTTGGTCAACAGAAGGCAAAGGATCAGGAGGATGTAGTGACTGGTAAGTGCTTTATTTGCTTAACAAGTTTATTTAAATCCTCCGTAGTGACACTCTTTTTCATCCTTTGTAAATCATTCATGTAGGCATCCTTTTGATTCGTAATTTACCCTCTAAGATTCTGTTTGATACGGGTGCCTCACACTCGTTTATCGCGGAATCTCTAGTGCGCAAGCTGAAATTAGAAGTCTTTCCAGAGACAGTACCGCTGGAAGTTTTGATGCCGAATGGATCCCTCCTGCAGACCAGAGTTAAGTGCAGGGTAACGATGCAGTTTGGTGATACTGAGATTATCGTGGAAGCTTTGCAGCTACCTATAGCAGGATTCGACCTGATTTTTTTAATGGACTGGCTTTCGACTGTCAACGCCAAGATTGACTGTAGGGCGAAGCAGATTCAGTTTGAGGGCCCAAACCAGACTTCATTTTCTTTTCAGGGCTTGAAGGGAGTAGTGAAGATGATCATCTCCGCAGTCCAAGCGAGAAGGTGCATCAGTAAGGGTTGTGAAACCTTCGTAGTACTGATGAGCGCAGAGTCTAAGACTGACTTGACAGAGGTACCATTGGTGCAAGAGTTTCCCGATGTTTTCCCGGAAGAGCTCCCTGGTGCCCCTTCAGATAGAGAGATTGAGTTCCCGATAGACTTACAGCCTGGGGCTACACCGATAGTCAAATCTCCCTATCGGATGGCTCCAAGGGAACTAGGAGAGTTGAAGAGCCAATTGCAGGAGTTACTTGATTTGGGTTTTATATGCCCCAGTACTTCACCATGGAGTGCTCCAGTACTGTTTGTGAAGAAGAAAGATGGTAGTCTGAGACTGCGCATAGATTATCGTGAATTGAACAAGCTGACAGTAAAGAACAAGTACCCGATTCCCAGGATTGATGATTTGTTCTACCAGTTGGTGGGAGCGAGCACCTTTTCCAAGTTAGATTTGATGTCAGACTATCATCAGTTAAAAATTCGTGACGTGGATATTCAGAAGACGACTTTCAGTACCAGATATGGATACTTTGAGTTCGTGGTCATGCCGTTCGGGCTGACCAACGCCCCTTCAGTGTTTATGGACCTGGTGAACATGGTATTTCGGGAGTACTTGGATCGTTTTGTCATCGTCTTCATTGATGATATTTTGGTGTTCTCTAAGAGTGCAGAAGATCATGCCGCACACCTCAGGATTGTTTTGAGCACACTCAGGAAGAATCAGTTATATGCCAAGTTTTCAAAGTGTGAGTTTTAGCTTTCAGAGATTGCATTCTTAGGCCATATCATCAGTCAGAAAGGGGTTAATGTTGATCTGAAGAAGATAGATGCCATTAAGAATTGGCCAAGGCCGACGCAGTTCGCAACTTTTTGGGTCTTGCTGGATACTACAGGAGATTCATCAGGGATTTCTCAAAGATAGCCTTACCACTGACTTCCCTCACTAGGAAGGGTAAGGGCTTGGTATGGACAGTTGAATGCGAGTTGTTTTGAGGATTTGAAGGACAGGTTGATGACCGCACCGATTTTGATTTTACCTTCAGGGCTTGACGGGTTTCAGATTTATAACGATGCGTCAGGTCAGGGTTTGGGCTGTGTTCTCATGCAACATGGAAAGGTCGTAACCTATGCCTCCAGACAGTTAAAGGTTCATGAGAGAAACTATACCGGGCATGACTTGGAGTTTGCAGCAGTCATCCATGCTCTGATGATATGGAGACACTATCTCTATGGAGTGCGTTGCGAGATCTTCACTGATCATAAGAGCCTCAAGTATATTTTTGATCAGCGGGAGCTCAATATGAGGCAACGCAGATTGCTAGAGTTTCTATCAGACTATGATGTAGACATTCAGTATCACCCAGGAAAGGCGAACGTGGTAGCTGATGCTCTTAGCCGTAGAGGTTCGTGTTTTTCCCTTCTCACTCAACAGAAGGAATTGGTACAAGAACTGGAGAGATTGGACATCACTGTTGTGCCACGTTGTAGTTTTGGTTCTGCAAGGTTGAGTTGGATGAAGATTACTTGTGACATTAAAGATAGAATCAGTACAGCTTTATCGTTGGATCGAAGGATAGCAGAAATTTTGATATCAGTGCAGAAAGGTCAGAAAGAGAGATTCTCTATTTAGGATGAGTTATTGTTGCATGATGGCATGGTGTGTATTCCAGATGTGAGTCACCTTCGCGATGACATTCTTTTTGAGGCACACAATTCCAGATATTCTGTACATCCTGGCAGCACGAAGGTGTATGCAGATCTCAAGAAGTTAGTCTGGTGGCCAGGATTGAAAAGAGATGTTGCAGATTATGTAGGGAAGTGCGAGACATGCAAGTTAGTTAAGGCCGAGTGCCAAAGGCCTGGAGGCAAGTTGCAGCCACTTCCCATTCCCGAGTGGACTTTTGAGGATATTTCCATGGACTTTATTTATGGTTTACCGAGATCGCAGAGTGGGAATGATTCCTTATGGGTTATAGTTGATCGACTTTCTAAGGTTGCTCATTTCATTCCTCTTAAGTAGACAGATCAAGGTTCGAAGCTGACACAGTTATATATAGACGAGATAGTTCGACTTCACGGTATTCCCAAGACTATAGTTTCAGACTGAGATTACAGGTTTACCTCCAGGGAGTGGCTATACGTACGGTTGGGTACCAGGTTACATTTCAGCACCGCATTCCATCCCCAGACCGATAGACAGACTGAGCGCACAAATAGGACTTTGAAGGATCTGCTACGGATGTGCATATTGGACTTTGGAGGAAAGTGGGAGAAGTATGTTACCTTTGTGGAGTTCTCCTACAAAAACAGTTTTCAGACGAGTATTGGGATGACACCGTTCGAGGTCCTCTATGGTAGACGTTGTCGGACACTGTTATGTTGGGCTAAAAGTGAGGAAAGATCTACTATCAGGGAGTCATGGATTGATAAGACCACTGACATGATCAAGCTTATTCAGGAGCGTATGAAGACAGCTCAGGATCGCCAGACCAAGTATCATGATCAGAAGCACAGATCAGTAGAGTTCAGTGTTGGAGAGTACGTTTATCTGAAGGTCAGACCAGTCAGAGGAGTCTCTAGAATAAAGCGGATGAAGAAACTGAGCCCCAGATTTGTTGGTCCTTTTGAGGTGCTGGAAAGAGTTGGTGAGGTTGCATATAGGTTAGCCTTACCTGAGGAAATGAGTGGTATACATGATGTATTCCACGTCTCCTATCTGAGGAGAGCAGTCAGAGATTCCAGTCAGATCATCAGTATCGAGGAAGCACAAATCGAGACAGATCTTAGTATTGGGGTTAGACCAGTCAGAATAATGGATTCAAGGATATAGAAGCTCAAGAACAGAGAGATTCACATGGTCAAAGTCCTTTGGATGAACTGTGACCGTTCATAGTATACTTGGGAGCGAGAGGATGAGCTTAAAAGCAATGCAGACTATTCTTTTCTCTTCGATTCAGGTATGATTTCAATTTTCGAGGACAAAAATCTTTAATAGGCGGAGAGATTTGTAACATCCTAAATCTGACGCGAAATTTATTTAAATTGTAGGGTCGAGTCGCGACGAATTTTGATCGGGGCAGTGCGTCGTCAATAGAGCTGTCACGGTTCCGGTTCGGTTCCGGTTCTACTAAAATCATGAACCGAACCACTAAGTAACAGTTCTTCAAATTAGAACCAAAATCTTATTTGGGTTGACCGGTTCCGGTTTTGGTTCTGGTTCCAGCTTAAATTTTGGAACCTTCGTGTGGACGGTTCCGGTTACGGTTCAACAAGAACCAAAATCAAACCGGTCACTAACGGTTCGGTCCGGTTCCATGCGGTTTGGTCCGGTTCCAACTAAAACCAAAATCAAACTTGGCGGAATGAAATAAAAGCGGGGTACAAATAGTAAAACTCAAAACAACATCGAATTATAAATAATTATGTTGCGCACTTCTCGATGATCTTTTTCACGATCGGTGGGATAATATCCATTGTCTTCCTACGCGTGTAGACTTGTCACGACGTGTAGTTGGCTTGCGCACGTCTCGTTGGCATGCTCAACCGTAACAATTGGCTACAGGTAATCGTCTTTTATGATTACTAATAAATAGTAGTTGTATATATTCTATATATTTTTAAATAAAATATTTCAAAAAATATGTAAGTAAAATTGAAAATATATTATATAACTGTATAAAAATCAAACTTGCACTACATAAATTGACTCTAAAACGCACCAATGTCAAACCATACCACGCGGTTTTTATGCTGTGAAGTTTTGTTTGGTACAAAATCGACGCTCGTTAGTGCGATTGCGGTTTGGGTTTAAACTGCACCAGCTTCACTCGTGATAATAAGTATAAATATTATAGATAAATTATAAAATAATAACAATATACTACTAATAATAATATTAATAATAATAATAAACAGGTTGTGGTTTGGTTCTACTTCGGTCTGGTTCGGATCGGGTCTAAAAATCTTGAAACCGCTTGAGACTTGTATCTTGCGGTTCTGGTTCCGGTTCCGGTTCCGGTCCGGATAATAGAATTTAAGAACCACACCCGGACCAATGTTGTTCACGGTTCCAAAATTCAAACCGGAACCCGAATAATTTGCGAACGGTTCGGTCTGGTTCTTTGCGGTTCTGGTTCGGTTTCGATTCGGTTTGCGGTTTTCGGTTTTAAGTGACAGCTCTAGTCGTCAAGGTATAATGTTACTATTCCTTATGATCGCGTCTGTTAGTCTTTGAAGTGTGTTAACCATAGTGTGTAACGCATTTTATATTAGAAGTGACGCGACGCAAAATTGGTTTATAATCTGAGTTGGAATGGGGTGCCAATAGAAATTTCCACCCCTCTCCTCATGCGGTTACAATTAAAACCGCATACCCGCACGAAATAAACCCGCACTCCCTCTTTCTCTCGGGAAATAGCCGTAGCCCGCGTCTCCTGTTCCGCAGCCCGACGTCCGATTTCCGCCAAGCCGACGACGCCTCCGCTGCCCTAGCCGCCGCCCAATCCTCCTCCAGGAGCCTTCGCCGACTCCCCCCTCCTCTGCAGGCATCGGTGAGCCTTCTTCTTCCTTCCTTGGCCGTGGGAGAAATGGGTTTAACCCTAACCGGTGGAGGTTGAGTTTCGTTTTGGTTCCGGTGAGTTCGATTCCTCCCTTATCTCGATTTCTTTTTGGATATCCTTCGAGTTGGAGGTTAGGCTAAACTAATTTGCATTCCTATTGCCCTATTTAGGTTTTGGTGTTCGTGGTCCACCGCAGAATTTGTGTAGGACGCATTGAGAGCCTCAATCACTCCACGTAAAGGTAATATATGAAGTTTAGCATTTGTATTTTGTAACCCTAGTTGTATGGAAATGTTCCACGGGAAACCTTAAGGGGAGAAATATGAAATTAGGGTTTGCTTTGGACTGTAGGATTTTTGTAGCCTCGGGACAACATTCTGAAAGTCCCAGACAGTAGGATTTCCTTCGGAAGAACAAATGTCGCTGCGCCGAGTCTACGAGCGCCGCAACATCACGGTAAGGAAACTTAATTTCTGCTAATTAGACATAACAATAAATATATATTTTTGTATACGCATGAGTAGGTTTTGTACAAATATCATGTGTGACAAACCAAAAACAAGCATGTTGTACAATAACTAAAATGTGGTTTAATACAAGATTTTAAGTTTTTTTTTCAATCCCCGATGATGATAACATCAAAGCAGTGCGCATTTTACGCCAACGTTTGTGTTTTGGGTGATTTCCATTGCTATGTTGGTCTAATTGTTTTTATTTTATTTTATTTGAGCTTGCTGCCTTAGGGATATTTTGGGATAAATACTTCATGTGGGCTGAATTGATAGATTTTTGATTTAAGTATTCATTGAGGTGGACTTTTGGGAACATTTTTGGCCCTATTCTCTTGTTGGGCTGAGGTTGATTTCTAATGGGCTGGCTGGCTTAATGGGCTGATCGGGTTAAGTATTTGTGTTTGCTGCTTTATTTTGACTGGTTGTGTTTGGTGAGTTTGGTGGTTGGATTTGCTTGCTGGCTGAATAGGTGTTGGCTATGTATATATTTGGTTTCAGTTAAAAGGCACCTGGAGCGGTGCATTGGCGTGACCTGGCCGCCTAGCCGCTTAATCACTGTTATAAAATGAAGCCGGGCTATTGCTTCTTCCGCTCTACTTTCGTCGATCTCCTGCTCCTGCGCGTATTTCTTCTCCGTCGCCTTCTCCCTCTGGCTGCTCCAGTCGATCGAGACCTCTCTTCTTCTTTACCCCTTCTCGGTGTTGTGCTCGGTCTTGCACTGACCTTACGCCGCCGATCCTGCTAGGTCGACGGAACTGCCAGGCCTATTCTAGGGCTGCCGCTCCTCCCTTTTCTTCTTACTGCTGGTTGGCCGTGCCGATCGACTTGCTGTGTCGATCTTCTGGGTTGTGGCCGCCTCTTCTTCTTGGTTCCTTCTTCTTCTGTTACGAGCTGCCTTGGTGAGTGTTTCTAATGCCCTTCGACTAGGGCTGCTGCTGCTGCTTCCTTCTTCTACACCCTCTGCTCTTTTTCCGTACTGCCCTAAATTTCTCTGTTGTTTGGATTAAGTCTATAGTTGCTGGTTGGGCTTTTTGTATAATTACTTTTGGGGGCTGTATTATGCTACTTTTTGGATAGCTGATTAGTGACTGGACAACAAATCAGAGGACGGGAAGTCCATTTTTGGGGCTGGTATAGCCCATTCAAGTGATGTTTTGGCTGTCCAGTACTAATTATGAGTTGATTTTGGTGATTTCAAAGCCGATTTCACAGCCTCTTTCTGTTTATTTTGCAACAATTTCAAGTGTTAGTAACCAATATTATCCTGCCATATTATATACTTGAGTAAAGCGAGACGCAACCCGACTTGTGCATCTTCTTTCAGTGGTTTCCCAGACTAGGACAAGCGAGGATGGCGTCCCGTGATAATCAGGGTAATAATACAGGAAAGGATAAAAGGAAAGGCAAAGAAATAGTGAGTATTCGAGCTCTTGGAATTTCAAGTAACTTTGAAAACTTTTATTTTGGTATTGCCTATGCATTAAGTGTCACATGATGTATAAATATATTCTGAGGGGAATATTTTTAAATAATAAATCATTTTAAAAGCTGGCATGGGGAAATACGAGGGCTTTGAATCCAGTGACGTGGAGGCATCCACTGAGGATTCACCAGTAGGGGTGAGCCTACAATTATGCCCTTCGGGGGTGTGGCCAATTCAAGATTTGCATGACCTAAGTATTTCCCAGTAAATGTAATCTAAAGAAAGGAATATCCAGAAAATAAGATATATTTATTTGCATTTTAGTATCATGCATGCATATTGATATACCTCCTTGCTGCATAATTTCACGAGACGTTGTCTCACATAGTCATATTTGTATGACTAATCCAGTTGAATTACATGTTTTCAGGCAGCAGGAGCAAGTCCCAGCGCACCACAAAGGATTCCGCCAGAAGAACTGGCGAAGGTATGGTTGAAGATCTTTGTCGGTATCGGGGAGTGCCAAGAGAATCATCGAATTGCAAACCCAAACTGCGAGTGCGACTATTGTATCTATTATTATTCCTAAATTTGTCAAATGTAACGGATGTATATAAAATAAATAAAGGTTCATTTCTGATTGTGTACGACTATGACTCATATTTTGAAAACTTCTGAGTATGCCTCCTATCATTTGGGGAAGACCTGCGTTAGGGTTTTCACAATTGGTATCAGAGGGAGGTTTGTTTTCAAAATATTGTGTTATCAGGAGTACACGATTATCAGATGTCACCTAAAAGAAATTACATTCCCTTCCCTTATAGGAACCTATGCGAGTCTATTCCAGTCGACGCCGCCAGGAGGATCGCGAGGAACGGGAAGTTCAACAAGGAACGAGATCGGAGGAAAGTGACAATGGCCATCAACCAAGGAACCCTTCTGCATTTGTATTGGCAATAGCGGAAGCGCTTAAGTTGGTATTTCCAACGTTAGATACACTTGTACCCCCAATACCACAAGTTGATCCTATTCCTCAACAGCCTCGCCAACAATAAATGAACCCTCCTCCTAATCCTCCTTTTGACATGGTTGCCCCTCCACTCTATCATCGACAACTCGATTACGACCTTAAACAATTTTTGGATTTAAAACCACCAACATTTGTCGGAGGATTGTCCCCATTAGAAACTGAAGATTGGATACTTCGTATCGAAACAATATTCCAAGTCATGCGATGTCCGGAGGATCGAAAAGTTGAGCTAGCATCATTTTTATTAGAAGGAGCAGCCAAACGTTGGTGGAATAATCTCGTGGCTACAAAAGCCGTCAGACGTGAACATATATCATGGACAAATTTTCTTCATGAATTCACAAACTGGTTTGTGCCACGGTCTGAGAAGAGAGTCCTGCATGATCAATTTCTGCGACTGGTTCAGGGAACCAAATCGGTACTGCAATACGAGACAGAATTTTCTAAACTTGCATATTATGCCGAGTCTCTGGTAACGACGGAAGAAGATCGTTGTCGACTATTTCAACAAGGCTTGCATGACGATATCCGTAATTTGCTCGTACCCCTGGATATTCTTGAATACGGAAAGTTAGTCGAGCGAGCAAGACTAGTAGGAATTGACCAAAGTAAATCGCAGAAGTCTCGCGAAAGTGGGAAACGAAAAGCACCTGAAACGCCAACTCAACATGACGTACAAAGCAGCCAAGAACCAAAAGCATTACCAACTGCTCCGTCAAATATAACTCAAGTAACTGCAACAAAGTGTGCGAAGTGTGGTCGTTTTCATCGCGGAGAGTGCTTAATGGGGGCTTGCTACTATTGCCGTCAACCAGGGCATACCAAGAGAAATTGTCCAAAACTCTTAAGCAAAGCCTCTAGCACTCAGGGTCCTTCACCTCAACTATATCAAATGACTACCGAGTCTTTAGCATCAACGCCTACATCGGCCCCTGTATCTTTGGCTCCTCCCGCTCCTGTCCAGACTCCAACTCCTCTTCCTGATGTCCCAGAAGAACGAATGATTATGCCCCGAGCTTTTAACTTAGAACCTTATCGCAAGAAATAGGTTTATGTTCGCAGATTCTGTTTTCGAGGGCGAAAACTCCTTTTAAGGAGGGATGATTGTGACAAACCAAAAACAAGCATGTTGTACAATAACTAAAATGTGGTTTAATACAAGATTTTAAGTTTTTTTTCAATCCCCGATGATGATAACATCAAAGCAGTGCGCATTTTACGCCAACGTTTGTGTTTTGGGTGATTTCCATTGCTATGTTGGTCTAATTGTTTTTTTTTTATTTTATTTGAGCTTGCTGCCTTAGGGATATTTTGGGATAAATACTTCATGTGGGCTGAATTGATAGATTTTTGATTTAAGTATTCATTGAGGTGGACTTTTGGGAACATTTTTGGCCCTATTCTCTTGTTGGGCTGAGGTTGATTTCTAATGGGCTGGCTGGCTTAATGGGCTGATCGGGTTAAGTATTTGTGTTTGCTGCTTTATTTTGACTGGTTGTGTTTGGTGAGTTTGGTGGTTGGATTTGCTTGCTGGCTGAATAGGTGTTGGCTATGTATATATTTGGTTTCAGTTAAAAGGCACCTGGAGCGGTGCATTGGCGTGACCTGGCCGCCTAGCCGCTTAATCACTGTTATAAAATGAAGCCGGGCTATTGCTTCTTCCGCTCTACTTTCGTCGATCTCCTGCTCCTGCGCGTATTTCTTCTCCGTCGCCTTCTCCCTCTGGCTGCTCCAGTCGATCGAGACCTCTCTTCTTCTTTACCCCTTCTCGGTGTTGTGCTCGGTCTTGCACTGACCTTACGCCGCCGATCCTGCTAGGTCGACGGAACTGCCAGGCCTATTCTAGGGCTGCCGCTCCTCCCTTTTCTTCTTACTGCTGGTTGGCCGTGCCGATCGACTTGCTGTGTCGATCTTCTGGGTTGTGGCCGCCTCTTCTTCTTGGTTCCTTCTTCTTCTGTTACGAGCTGCCTTGGTGAGTGTTTCTAATGCCCTTCGACTAGGGCTGCTGCTGCTGCTTCCTTCTTCTACACCCTCTGCTCTTTTTCCGTACTGCCCTAAATTTCTCTGTTGTTTGGATTAAGTCTATAGTTGCTGGTTGGGCTTTTTGTATAATTACTTTTGGGGGCTGTATTATGCTACTTTTTGGATAGCTGATTAGTGACTGGACAGCAAATCAGAGGACGGGAAGTCCATTTTTGGGGCTTTGAATCCAGTGACGTGGAGGCATCCACTGAGGATTCACCAGTAGGGGTGAGCCTACAATTATGCCCTTCGGGGGTGTGGCCAATTCAAGATTTGCATGACCTAAGTATTTCCCAGTAAATGTAATCTAAAGAAAGGAATATCCAGAAAATAAGATATATTTATTTGCATTTTAGTATCATGCATGCATATTGATATACCTCCTTGCTGCATAATTTCACGAGACGTTGTCTCACATAGTCATATTTGTATGACTAATCCAGTTGAATTACATGTTTTCAGGCAGCAGGAGCAAGTCCCAGCGCACCACAAAGGATTCCGCCAGAAGAACTGGCGAAGGTATGGTTGAAGATCTTTGTCGGTATCGGGGAGTGCCAAGAGAATCATCGAATTGCAAACCCAAACTGCGAGTGCGACTATTGTATCTATTATTATTCCTAAATTTGTCAAATGTAACGGATGTATATAAAATAAATAAAGGTTCATTTCTGATTGTGTACGACTATGACTCATATTTTGAAAACTTCTGAGTATGCCTCCTATCATTTGGGGAAGACCTGCGTTAGGGTTTTCACATCATGACCATGCATAGAAAGGTGTGGTGATAGGAAAACGGTCGCGGAAAATGTGTAGGATGACACTCTTCTCCAAGACCCAGGTAGTCAGATCAGAAATGGTAACGTTCGGTACGAAATCTGTACCCGTGTACGTAAGTTTGGAATTTGTCCAACCAAAGGCGTGAATGTTCCTTTTAGTCGACTACGAGAAAGTCAAGGGTCGCTCAGTAGTACACCAAAAGAGATATCCCAAGCAGAGTAGCATCAGACCGAAAGGTCAATGAGCACACAAGTCTTTTAGTGCTCGATAGAGCCGCACTACCTTTCTCATAAGGCATATTATATCTTATGAGCAGTTTAGTCTTGGGAGTTTACGTGCCTTTGAGACAGTTAGTAGATTCGAGACCGTGTCCGCGCGATACTAGAACATTCGAGTTTCTAAGATTGTCTCGGGTCGTCAGTTTCAGATGCGCGTTAAGAGTTACTCTGCTTAGAGCCTTCCAAGTAGATGCGCAGGTTAGAAGCCACCTAGAACTCAAGTATAGATCTGACGTGAGACAGTACACTAGATAGTGAATGCCAGGACTTGGGTTAGTGAACTAAAAGTCACATACATAGACAAATATATGTTTTGACCAGAAAGTAGTGCGAAGACATGCATAACATATAACATAAAAGGTTTTTAATTCACAAAACTGTTTTCTAAAGGCATGCATTCATCATATGAAAACTATTTTTAGTGTCACTAGGAGGAGTTATTTTTCTTTACTCTGACCCCTCGTGGATAATGTTTTTCAGGTGACCCAGGTGGGAAACTACGCCTTGGATGAACGTTAAGTGGAGTCAGTTAGTAGTTATTTTCACTTTCAGTTTACTATATTTCAGCATATACTTGTTGATGTGGACGATGTACCTGGTTAATGTTTTATATAATTTATATCAGACTATTAATGTTACACAGATTTTCAGTTATTTCGATTCCATTCTTGTGTTGTAACTCTTTGAATCCAGATATGAGGTATGTGTTTACCCTTAGCTTATTTTCCTAGCTTCCGTTGTAAGTTGTAAATCTTTAGTAGATGTTTCTTTTTACCTGCTGCATACTAGTTTTAATACTGTTTCCTAGTTTTCTTTATATCGCTGACCCGGCTGGACGGCTGATTTCTGAAATACTGGGAAGGGGTGTCAAACTGTTCATCTTCCCGATATCCCCGGCTCGACAATAGCACGCGGGTTAGGGCTCGCAGCCTGGCGTTGCCTATTCCGCCAACTCCGGCCTCAAATCAAGCGGGAATCACGCTCCTTCATTCGCCCGCTCCCGCTCCTCGGCGCCATCAGCGACCACGTCGGCGGTTCAGCTCCACAGATCTACCTCCATGGCCACTACTTTTTCTTCTCTGTTTGTAACCATATTAAATGGGAGATGTTTGTATTTTTGGGTGATTGATGAAAATATTGAAATTGAATTTGCTTGGAGTTATTTTCTCCCGTGTAATGTTGCTGTGTGCTTCCCGATAGAATTAAGCGTGAGGATTTCTGTGTGAATTCCTGTTACAATTAGGTGTTAGACGTGCTGTAGACGTTCTTATTTAGGTGTTAGTTCTGTAGCTGTAGCAGGAGTACTTGATGAGAACTTGAGTCACTGTTCTTATTTTCTATTTAGTTAGGTTGAAGTCACTGAATGCTTGCTGCTTCCTTTGAAAACTGGAGTGCTGATTTCGATTCCGTTTGACAGGAGAAGACAAACAGTAAAATTAATTTTACTGTGCTTAATCTATGATTTCCGTGAATAGTATTAGGAAATTGATTATTATCTCTTGTGTTTGAGAATTCGTGGAGCCACCTTAGTGTTTTAGATTACGTGGATTCACCTTGAGTGTGAGAGCGAGCGAATTTTAGGTTTGTTAGTTTGTGGCTTCTTACATTGTTGAGTGATTCCGTGGAACCACCTCGTATGAGGAAGTGACTTAATTTCTTGGTGCCCGTGTGCGATAGCGGCCGACCTCGGAGCGGAGAACGAAGGTGACGAGGAGTTCCTCGCGTGATCGCCATCGACTTCGAAATACGGAAGACGCCTCTTCCGTGGGTAATTGTTTTTTTCTCTTTCTTTTGTGTGTGTCTAAGTTTTCTCATTAGGATAATTAGATTCTTGTTGGGTATTCGCCCGAATTTTGTCAGCAAACGCTACGTCGAAAACTCCAAACGAAAACGTATTTGGAGTTCACGATTTCCGTTTTGCTACGACAAAGGGAATGAAACGAAAGTTGCGAACTTCCGTCCCCTGATTTAAAATTGAACCATTATTTAAGAAAATTCATTTTTTGAAATAGAGAAATAATTTTGTGCTTTAAAAAAAAATTCAAAGTTGCGTAATTTTTTAAGTGCTGCTCCCCCTCTAAAATTGGAAAAATTAATTATTCATCTCATGCATTTAGGGTTTCCTAGAAAAAAGCCGACAAGCGCGTAAACCCTACGCGTCGTCCTGCATCAGACAGTTTTATTAGATTTTTTTAGCATTGCAACGGAAGCCTGCAAATTACTATTATACAAAATACCAAAAGGGCATTATGTAGATCAACTTGTAGCAAAAAAATGTGTGTGACTGTATAATGTGCATATTGTTGAATCCAGAAAATTCCCGACTTCAAGTTTTCAGATCTAAGTGTAGCCCAAAGTTACTGGTCCCGCGATCTAGCAAACCGGCTTTGAAGGCTAGAGCAAAGAAGAAAAATGAGCTATAAATAGACCCCGGTGCTACAACAGGGAGGTCCCACCACGTACCCGGAATTTTGGGAAAAACTTCCCCTCCACAATCAAGATGGTTGAGCTGGGTACGAGGAATGTACCACTTAGAGTCACTGTACTCACAAAAGGGGGGGTCCTCGAATTTTTGGTGCCATTTCTGGTACCCATGAGGGTGTATTTATAGATAAATCTGGGGGGGGGGTGGAGTATCTTGACGCGAATACCCAGCCCTTGCGAGGTTGCCTCTTTAGACCTGGCTACTTAGTGGTTTGATGGTCTGGCGACATGACGACTAGCGACATGACTATAGGAGGATCTCACCACACTCGCTGATAGTCGCTTACTTGGGCGAGCAACTCCGATACTCGTGCATGGCCTTAAATTCTCCTGTGGATTGCGATTGCCCATGTTTGCCGACTTTGACCTGATCTTTGATTTTGACCCTGACCTACGCGACACGACTGAGTCCATCCTTGACGAATATGAGTTGTACATAATTCTCGCTCTTTTCAAACGATCATGAAGCTTGGAAAGAAACATCCAACCGTTATTTGGCAAGACATTTCTACGAGCAATTGACTTGTTCGGCACATTCTGAGGACCAACCCAACATCCTCTATAAATAGGGGGGGGGGGGTACTCACACTGGGCACCCTTTCTGGAATCGCTTGCGATGTTTGGCATAGTCGAGAAGTTCGTAGCCGGCATGCGCGTCTTGGAAGAGCTACTGAATCCGGGCTCCTTGAAGCGTCATCTCTAGGATGATGATACCGACGTCCATCACAGGAAGAAGACTACTAAATCCGGGAGAGCTACTGAATGCGGATCAGTTGGTGATGAGAGCTCGCCCGAGAGCTCTTTATCAAGGAGGTCTCGAGATCGAATCTCGGCCTCAACAACCTTTCGGCTTCCTGTGGTGGGATCAGAGACAGGTTGCGGTGTATGGTCCGCGGACCTGATAAAGCTGCCATGGTGCGACGCCATGGTGGGCCCCCTGGTGGGACTCTAGGGTGGCGGGCAGGTGCTGATTCCTGTTTCGCATCAATTCCTCAATAAACAAATGTCTCATATCTGTTGGGAGGCCATTCACCCCTCCTTCTAAGGTTTACCCTTAATCAAATGATATTTTTAGGTGTGTGAAATTTTTATCTAGCCCCCTTCAGATTTACCTTTTTGCATCAATACCGCATGTAGTTAAATTTGTAATCGAGAAATAAAGATGGTTTCATTGTACCATTAAAATCTGTTTCCTATCATCCACATTCAATCTGCAAGAAAAATAAACCGAATAAAATTCTAAAAAAAATACTTTGAAAATCGACATCAAAATCTATAAATAACAGTCGAATCGATAGGAAACACTAAAATTGAAGTTTCTTTCACATAAAGCTAAAATCTAAAAACTTTAAAACACGTCAAGTGCGATGTCAAAAAATATTCCAAAACATGTATATTTTTCATGTACATGGTTGCAGATGTCAGATGTCGGGGATATGTCGGTTTGAGTTTTCATGTCATTTTTTATATATCAGGGGATATTATATATTGGGTTTTAATATTTAATTAATTATATATATATAATTATGTGTCTTTTTTAATTTTATACATGTTATAATACTAACTATTTTACAACCTATTGAACTTCTAAACATTAAAAGCTATATGAAACAACATTTAATATATGATACGTTAATGATAAAAAATTTGTAAAACTAGTAACTTTAAGAAGTTTGCAACTCTAGATATTTTCTATAACATCAAAATTTTAAAAATTAAATTTCAAACATATATTATTCTTTAGTCTTCATCGCTTTCATTCTCATCAATAGTTTGCAGAGTAAATAAAATATAATCATCATCTTATGAACCCTCTAGATCTGTCTCGTCTATCTCAGCTATTTTTCTTTTTCCCTTTTTTGACAACTAATCACCACGTCTTTGCACTTTATTTATCAAAAGGCACAATACATCCAACATTCATTCATCATTCATTATGGTTATACATCATCGATTGCAAAATAGAGGCAAGGACGTTATAGGCACATTTGAGAATAAGTCTACTGATAGGCCCCACCCGACTCACACTTTCACTCATACTGACAAGATTGTTGACCTCTCCCGATCGACAGTACACACGAGTACCCCAACACTTCCTGCCCGCCCACTAGAGGCAAAGAAGTTATATGCATTAGACCTCAGCTCTGGACGTTTCGTTGTTTAAGTGTATTTAGCCGGGCCATAAATCTTCTTAGTGCCCGCGACGTCACTTTGTCGCCGTTATCGATTTTGAGAGTGGATCCAAACCTGAGGATGTGGTATTTCTTAGTGATTCCCAGAGTGACCCAACCCCTGAGACTGAGTTAGAGAGTGAGCGTGAAGTTGATGGAGAGTAACCCAATCAGTTAGTATGTGTTCTCTAACATAGTCTCCTAACTCCTAAGACTCCCGCTGATGACGAATGGTTGAAGAACAATATTTTTCGTACCACCGCCCGCATACAGAGACAGTTATGTTCCATCATCATAGATAGCGGTAACATGAAGAACTTTGTTTCTCAATATCTGATTGATATGTTGAAGTTAAAGACACAACCCATAGAAATCCCTACAGTTTGTCATGGGTCATTAACAGTACGACATTCCTATCACACCAGTGCCTCATAGAGTTTTCCATAGACAGTACGTATTAGGATGCAGTTTGGTGTCATGTTGCTATTATCGAGGTTTGTCACATCCTATTAGGACGACCTTGACAGTACGATAGACACGTTCACGACGGTTTAAAGAACTCTCACTCCTTCGATTGCAATGAGCACAAGATTGTTCTTCTCCCCTAGAAGAATAGTCTTGTTTCCAAAGCCCCAAAGAGGACTTCACACCCTTCTACCACTGTCTTGTGATATCCTTTCCCTCCGCCACCATGTTACTGACTGAGTTCCAATTCTAGGAGGAGATAAAGGATAGTGAGGTCGTCTATATGTTGTCCGGTATCGATTCCACCCCCACTGCATTAAACATCCCTAGTACAATGCGAACTCTCATAGATGAGTTCTCTGAGATTATGGCGGAGGAGTTACCAAATCATCTACCCCCGATGGGAGATATGCAAGTATGCAACACTGCATTGACCTCATCCCAGGAGTTAGCTTACCTCATTTACCCCATTATCTCATGAGTCTGAAACATGCTTGTCACGACGTCAAGGTGAACCAAGGCGAGCGTCGGGCGCCTGGACGCTTAGGCGATAAGGCGGTCGCCTAGGCGACAATAAGACGAGCAACCCGAAGCGACATTGTGTCTTAATTTTTTTTTTAAAATGACTTTAGATAGCGGTTTTTATAAAAACCGATGTCAAAAGTCTTTTTTAATTTTTTTTACGTAAATATATATTTTAATTTATTTTAATGACTTTAGACAACGGTTTTTATAAAAACCGCTGTCTAAAGTCATTAAAAAAAATTTAAATTTAAATTTTTTTTTATAATGACTTTAGACTGCGGTTTTTATAAAAATCGCAGGCTAAAGTCATTAAAAAAATAATTTTGTTTTTTTTCATAAAATTATTATATATATATTTTTAATGACTTTAGACAGCGAAAACCGCTGTCTAAAGTCATTTTTAAAATTTTTTTTATACTTTTGACTGCTGTTTTTATAAAAACCCCAGTCTAAAGTATGTATAGACAACGTTTTTTATAAAAATCGCTGTCTATTCAAATTTTTTTTTTAAAAAATTTATTACAAGGCGTCCAACGCCTTATACACATTCGAGCGCCTGGACGCTTAGGCGTCGCCTAGGCGACGCCATGACAAGCATGGTCCGAAAGAGCATGAAGAGTTACATAGACAGGTGACCGATCTGATTTCAAATGGTCACGTTAGAGAGAGCATGAGTCTGTGCGCCGTCCTTGCGCTACTAGTACCTAAGAAAGATGAGACCTGGCGCATGTGTGTTGACAGTCGAGCGATAAATAAAATTACCATCAAATATCGCTTTTCGATTTCCCGTTTGGATGACATGTTGGATATGCTTAGTGGTTTCAGTGTGTCTTCAAAGATTGATTTAAAGAGTGGTTACCAATAGATTAGAATTCGATCTGGGGAGTGGGGATGAATGAAAGACTGCGTTCAAGACTAGGGAAGGATTATACGAGTGGCTGGTGATGCCTTTTGGGCTCTCCAATGCTCCCAAAATTTTTATGCGAGTGATAAATCAAGTGCTTAGGACACTCATAGGAGTTTGCGTGGTGGTGTACTTTGATGATATCTTGATCTATAGTCTTGATTATTATCAGCACCAGATTCATTTTAGGAAGGTCTTAGAGATCCTACGTGAAAATAAATTATATATAAATTTAAAGAAGTGCACGTTTATGACTGATAGTCTGACCTTCCTTGGATATATCGTTTCTTCTGAGGGCATTAAAGTTGATAGAGAGAAGGTCAAGGCGATAGAATCATGACCTAGCCCTAAGACAATTACTGAGGCTCGGGGATTTCATAGGCTAACATCATTTTAACAACGATTTATTTGGAATTTTAATACTTTGATCGCATCGGTGACTGATTGTTTGAAAAAATGATTGTTTATTTGGACTGAAGAAGCCGATTGTGCGTTTATGCTGGTTAAAGAGAGACTCACGAGTGCACCTGTTTTAGCACTGCCTGATTTTGATATGATTTTTGAGGTTGATTGTGATGCGTCTATTATAGGCATTGGTGCATTTTTGTGTCAGGAGGGTCTCCCTATAACATTCTTTAGTGAGAAGCTGAAGGAGCCAAAGACTAGATATTCTACCTATGGCATAGAGTTTTACGCTATCATCTAGGCTCCCTGCCATTGGAGACACTACCTGATTTAGCGCGAATTTGTGCTGAATACCGATCACGAGGCACTAAAACACCTGAACTCCCAAAAGGAGATACATTGTCATGCCAAGTGGGCTGCTTACCTGCAGGAGTTTACTTTCATTTGAAGCACAAACCTAGAGTCACGAATCGAGTAGCCGATGAACTTAATTGTCGCTCCCATTTACTAGTTACACTACAAGCTTGCATTACTGACTTAGACTCACAACGCGATTTATACACCACTGATCTTTTCTTCTGCGACATTTGAATCTCATGTCAGCATAGTGAGACTGATCCTACTATGCAATACGTAGTGAGTGAAGGATATCTGTTTAGGAGCACCCGCCTTTGCATCTACGAAGGATCACTTCGAGAGACACTACTTAGAGAGCTTCACTTATATGGGTTAGGAGGATATGTAGGCCAGTCCAAATTATTAGACCTCGCTAGTGCTCTTTATAACTGGCCAAATATGAAGCGCGATGTCACCAAATTTATTAGACACTGCACCATATGTCAACTGTGTAAGGGGCATGCTCAAAACACTGGATTATACACTCTCTTACCGATACCTGAGTGACTATGGGATGACATGTCGACGGACTTCGTAGTAGGGCTTCCTCGCACTGGAAGGAAGGTAGATTTTATTTTTGTAGTGGATCGATTTTCTAAAATGACGCATTTTATTCCATGTAGAAAAACCTCTAGTGTCGTACACGTCGCAGAGATATTTTTTCGAGAGATAGCGCGTCTAAATGACATCCCCAAGTCGATTACATCTGATAAGGATACTCGTTTTATGAGTTATTTTTGGAAGACACTCTGACTATGTTGTTAAAGGCACGCCTCAGGCGCGCCTAAAGCTCCAAGCTCACCAGGCTCAGAGGTTTGCGCTTCTGTGCGCCTTATTTGCGTCTTTTAGAATATAAAAGACGCATTTGAGTGAATTTTTTGCTGTAATTTTTTCTTCAAAAAGTAAGAACAAAAATACTGTAAGAACTCAATAATTTTTTATTGACTTGGTGTTTGTGAAAGATAATTGTGCGTTGAGATTTAGATATGATATAAGTGACCACATTGATTCTATTTTTTAAGAGATATAAACGATAGTAATGAATGATTAATTAGTGAACTAGATGAAGAATTTGATTGAGAAGCTGAAATTATGTTTGATGGTGATTATTTAAAATGAACGCGGTTGCGTCTTGCCTTCGTTAGGCGCGTTCCTGCGCCTAGGCTCCAAGACCCCTTAGCGCCTTGGTGTGACTTGCGCCTTTAATAACTAAGCACTCTGGAACCGACTTGGTACTAAGCTTGAGTTTAGTAGCGTGTATCACCCTCAGACCGACGGACAGACAAAGGTCATTAACCCGAGTTTGGAGGACTTTCTTAGATGTTTAACTGGGGAAGGTCCGACACAATGAGACCTCACACTTCCACAAGCCGAATTTGCGTACAATAGTTCTAAAAATCCTTCCACTGATAAATCTCCTTTCGAGATTGTGTATGTTTTTCCCATTCCCCACCTTCTTGACCGCCACTCTCTCTCGTACCACAAACATATTTCCTTCGATGCGCTAGCCCATATTGAATCTTTGAAAAATGTATAAGATTATTACTAATAAATTGCATCAACTTCTGAAACTTATAAATCCATGACCGATCGTCATCGTCGGGAATTATAATTTTCAGAAGACGATTGGGCATATACTTATTTCAGGAAGCAAAGATTTACACCAGGGACATATCATATGTTACAACAAAAGAAGTTTGACCCGTTTCAGGTTCGGAGGCGCCTCAGATAGAATGCCTATCTGCTCGATCTGCCCGTTGAGATCGGTGATTCCCCGAACTTCAACGTAGCCGATCTCATACCTTTTTATGGAGAGTCGTCGATTTCCAGCCCGATGCCACCATCAGCAGCACCAGACATTCCACCCGATCTAGCACCAGCGCCGACACCCGCTATAGAGGAGATCGATCAGGTTCTCGACGTTCGGGAGTTTCGTACTCGCCACGGGATTTATCAGCGTTACTTGGTTTCTTGGCAAGGACGATACCTCATTGACAGTTCATGGATTACTGTCACTGAGTTACAGATGTGTCGTCCTGATCTTTTCGTCACCAGCTTTTATGAATTCTCGCCGAGGTCGAGCTTTGTTAATCCCAGGGGAATTAATGCACCCACATACTGAAGTCGCTATTTTCGTTATTTATTTTCTTGTTGTCGTATCATTATGCTATTTTGTATTTGTTATTTTTCTTTTAAGTTCGGATCATTGAGTTGACCGTTCAGCGATACCCTAAATAAAATAAACGGTCCGGTAATTTAGGTAGCTAGAACGTAAAAGGTAGCCCAATTAACTTAATTTAAGCGCATAAGAGTAAAAGACAACATTTTATTCCTTCATCAATCAACATGTAATGGAAAAAATTCTCACATGGTAAGACAAAGTCATTCCTAAAAAAATAATCAGTTGAGACTTAATGTTTTAAAAGAGGAGTGAACAGGAAGTGAAAGCCAGCCCGGGGAAATTGAGAGAACAAAATCGATTCGTTCTCTCTCCCTCCGGTACAACCCCGTACCACTGCCCCTGTCCATATCGACGCCCAGTGCCTCTGCAGTTCCCGTCAGATGAAACCAGCGAGCAGCCTTCGATTGGACACCGTCGACCCCGAGTCATTTTTCCGGTGTCTAGGAGCCCTCGCTGAACTGCGACCTGACTACTCCGCCGTATACCACATTCTGCCGGCGACTTCACGTCTATTTGGGGACGCCGCCTGCTACAGTCTTCTTGCCCGGCGTCCAGAGGGGTTCTATCCAGTTCGACAAAGAGGGTTCTTCCCTTCCCGCGAGTCTACGACCTGGAGGACTGATTCCAACTGTAGCTTTTGCGCATGTCCTTTGTAAAATTCTCAAGACCCGCTCCTTTTCATTAGTTTAACACTTGTGCGCTGTAAAATTAATTTATTGGGCTTGCCTCAAACGTTCTCGTTGCCTTGTTACCGTTATTTCATAAACGATTGTATGCGGATTTCGGCTCAAGAATGCAAGTTTTCGTGCGGCTGTCTTCTAGCATTTAAGAACTTATTTCAAATAACAATTAACGAATTTTCAAAAGTCCAATGTATTTTTTTTAAAAAAATTCGCGCGCTAAAACTCGAATCCGCTCTCTCGGATCGCTTAGGTTACATCAATTATATTATATACGATTAAATGGGAATAAGGATTAATTAATCCTAAACCCTGAACTAAGCAAAACAAGCTGATATATTGCCCATTTTTTGGGCAATATATCTGCCTATTTTTTTTTAAAATGCCATGGACCAAAAATAAATCGAAAATGTGTTGTTTTGGGTCCAAAACCTTTATGTCGAACATGTCGGCCGACATCTACAACATTGACCATGTACGAAAGAATTGTTTTTCATTTTTAAATCCGCATTTGCTTCAACTAAGAAAACAAACACTTGACATAGAGCGTAAATTAAAGAACTAATAACTAACCTTTTCTTTTTCTTTACTCTTATTCTTCCTGAGGTCGATCTTCATCCCTTCCCTTGTGGCAACAATTCATATTATTTTATGTGGGATGTTTAAATCTTACGTTATTTACAACACGAGAGAAAAATATTATACCATACTCGAGAGGACCTTGTGAATATAATAAAATCGGAAAATTCATAGCTCTAAAGATTCCCAATTAAATCAGTAAGATGGGAGCCCTCTCATATCATAGAAGTCTTAAGGAATTAAGAATGTAACAGAGGATGAGGAAAATAGGAGGATAAGTTAACAATCCTTTAATTTATAGCCAATAAAACTACCCCGGAATGACAGTATGACACATTTTGAAAGCATTTTGACAGGAAAACCTTATGTAATGATGCATCATGAGCACAAACTTCCAACCATCAGTGAGATTTAAAAGGGCAAAAGAACTCTTTATAATAGCCTTTAAACCACACAGAGGTAGTCAAAATCTGCCCTTTATTTTATTTTTCACACACTAAAGAAACATGGTCATAATAAATGATTATGGTAGAAATCCCTAAAACAGAAAAACAGAAAAAAATCTCATGACTGCAGCCTGAGAAAGTCCAAGCCAGCAACGCCCTCTTGTTAAGGCAAAATCCTCACTAGAACTTAGGATAATAACTTTAATAAAATCATACAACATCTTACTTAAAACCAAACCAAAAACATCCTTCAAGAAAGATTTAGGTTAGCAAGCACACCGCCAAAATCCACAAGAAATCCAAGAAGATTAAGCCAAGGTTCACTGCAATGCTTTATTGAAAGTTCAGCCACCAAACTTTTAGAAACTAGCCTAGATGGCTCACAACAATGATCACTGAGAATCCCAGGCCTAGAAAAGATTAAAAAAGTAACAACAGCTTCAGTACTCACAAATCCAAGCCAACACCCTGTTATGGACTTGCTTTGTTGAGGATTGTTGGAGTCGGAGATACAAGGGGCAAGCCCTAGAATGGTGGAGGAGATGAGAGAGGAAGAAACCCTAGAGGGTGGAGGAAGGAGAGAAGAGCTTAAAGAGAGAGGGAGAGGAATTTTAGAGAGATAAAGAGAACTTCATTTCTTCATTGCTTGCTTTCCAAATACAAGACAAGGCCTTTTTATAAGACCCCGGGGCATACCCGTAATTACATAAGATGCGTAAAATATTAAAAACATTAAAACAGTACGACGAGTCTAATAACAATGACTCAATACACACAACGAGATAATAAGATAACTGACGGAGGACCCTAACACATAACATTCCACCCGTCTTTGAGATTGAGCTTGTCCTCAATCTTGAAGTCCAGTATGATGATTGGCTGGTCAGGCTCCTTTATCTCACGCCAAAATAGCGCCCGATAGCGTGTCGCGGTGACGTGGGCCGCGAGTTATAGCGACGACATCTTCTGATAGACGCACTGCTGAAGGAAAGAGTCTGGCTGGTCCGGCGGAGCAGCAGGAGACAGAAATGGCAGGATGGCTGAGGGTTCAGCGGCCGGCTGAATGAAGGGGTCCGGCGGGACTGGCGATGCGGCGGCGAACAACGGCTGGAAGAGGGTCGGCGAAACCATGGTCAGCGGATGGCCCGGTTCCGGCAGAGGTGGCGGTGCGTTCTGAGGAGGCAACGACAATGCGGTCGAAGGGGCTTGCAGAGTAGTGGCCGACAGAGCGCAAGGCGACGTGGCTGGGGGAACAACTGGAATAATTGGCAGACTCGTCGACGGTCCTGATGGGGCGGAAGCGACGGCAGCATGCGCGAGCTGAGAGGGCTCTGACACTGGGAGAGACGAAATGCCAAAGTGTTCGGAATTTGCTAATTTGTCCAATGTGGTAGCCTGAAATGTCTGCAAACTTTTCCACAACATTGAGCAAAGGGCGGTTTCGTCCGCGGCTCTCAGTTTTATGCCCCGAAGTTAGAAACCCGTTGCCATTGATTAGGGAATAGAATTAATTCCAAGAAGAATCAACCCTAATCGTCAATTAACGAGAAAAACCTGCTGCGGTTCGGCGCTTGATGCGGAAAGGGCGGCTCGAGCGGAAAGGCCCTCGTCGATTTGGAGAGAAAAAAACGCGTGCAACGGAGGGCTCGAGGAGGAATCAACACCGGAGAAGCGTGCGAGTCCGTCGTCGAGGTGGTCGATTAGGGATGTGGTTGCGATAGGTGCGCCGAAGGACAGGGTGCGTCGGGGAGGCGCGTCGGACGTGCGGATCAGGTCGTCGAAGCAGTGGCGTGCGGGTGCTCGGTTGCGAGGAACGACGGAAACCGACGGCTGGCCCGGGAAGATCGATCGACGGCTGGTCGGCTCATAATCGTCCCAGCTTGCGGAAATAGTCGAAGTTGTCGGTGCTGATTTCTCGGAAATAGGCGATGCTGGAATGGATGACGGCTGGACGGTGGATGAGTGGAATGACGTGCGTCCGGGAAGGAGGATCGAGAGCCTCTGATATCAAGTTGTTATGGACTTGCTTCGTTGAGGATTGTTGGAGTCGGAGATACAAGGGGCAAGCCCTAGAATGGTGGAGGTGATGAGAGAGGAAGAAACCCTAGAGGGTGGAGGAAGGAGAGAAGAGCTTAGAGAGAGAGGGAGAGGAATTTTAGAGAGATAAAGAGAACTTCATTTCTTCATTGCTTGCTTTCCAAATACAAGACAAGACCTTATTATAAGACCCCGGGGCATACCCGTAATTACATAAGATGCGTAAAATATTAAAAACATTAAAACAGTACGACGAGTATAATAACAATGACTCAGTACACACAACGAGATAATAAGATAACTGACGTAGGACCCTAACACATAACACACCCACGACTATCGTGATCCAGAAAGGGGGAGAAAGAAGAGGAGAAGAACAGAACTTCCAAAGTAGAAAAAGCTCGGTAGAGAGAGTGGAAGGGAAATGAGAATGAAAGAAAAATTCATTTTAATGACTTAAGTTATAATCCCCTTTTTCCTTCCATGCCCCCAAAACACCCCCCTCCGATTTTAATCAAAAGGAGGAGTTGAAGCCAACACATAATCCACATAAGGGCTAAAGGCTAATGCATTCTCTCAGAATCGGTAACGTATTTTCTCAATGTCGATACATGAAACACATCACGATGTTTCACAAATTCATCAAACAACGCTAATTTATAAGCCACTTTAACAAATCACCCAGTGATGGTACTGGTCCCACATACTTCAGGTCGAGTTTCCTAATTCGGCGTAACCGGAAAACGCCCTTAAAATACTTTATCTTCATATACACATAATCCTCTACTGCAAATTTAACTCTTCGGTGTTTGGCATTATAATAATTTTGTTGTCTACTTAGGATATACTCAAATTTTCACTAACGATTTTATCTACCACTTATTTAAACCGTTTTTTCTCACCATCTTCAACCCAACTTAAGGGAGTTTTGCATAGTCTTCCATAAAGTACCTCAAACGGTGTCATTTGTATGTTGGACTGATAACCATTATTATTTGAGAATTTCACCAATACTAAAAACTTATCCC
This sequence comes from Platanthera zijinensis, assembly GCA_039513925.1. Lineage (NCBI taxonomy): Eukaryota > Viridiplantae > Streptophyta > Magnoliopsida > Asparagales > Orchidaceae > Platanthera > Platanthera zijinensis. Next base: position 33,858,094 of record CM077083.1, read on the forward strand.
ACTTTGAATCTAGAATCAATATTCTGAGGACATCCTCTATCATCAGAATAGTCCGTTTGATTGCCCATCTGTTTGCGGCTGGAACGCTATGTTATATCGTAGTTTAGTTCCCAACTTTTTATGCACTAACTTCCGTGTTTTCGAAGTAAACTTTCCATCAATGTCAAAAATTATTGATCTTGGAACTCGTAACTTTATTATTTTATCAATATGCTGATCATCTAATCTTTGTGATGGGCTCATGGGCCACCATTCTGAATAGGAATAAACTGTGCTATGTTTGTCAAATGATCAATTATTACTCAGATGCCATAATTTCCTGCTTTATTTCATGGTAATCCCATATTGAAATCCATAGCAATGCTATCCCACTTTTATACTGGAATGTTAAGTATCTGCAACTATCTTCCTGACTTCTGGTGCTCGGCTTTAACAACTTGATATGTATGACACTTCGCAATATGCTTAATTACATCGTTTTTCATTCCAAAACACTAAAGTGTTTGTTTTAAATCTTGATACATCTTCCTTCTCCCTCGATGAATCGAGTAACTTTTGTTATTAGCTTCATACAATATTTCTGCCTTCAAATTATCTACATTGGGTACACATAACATTCCATTAATCAATGTAATACTCCATCAATGAAAAAAGTGTTTGTCTGACCATCCTTCACCTTCTACATCAAGATTTCTAAAACGGATTCTGATTAATTGCCTTCTTAATTGTATCTTTCATCCCATACTGAATTTGCAACTGGTATATGCATCCTCGTCTTTTTTCATCTCTATAAATCAAGATAATCTACGCCTTTTCCAATTGTCATTGTAACGACTTATAATGCAAACCTATAATGCAAAGTCATTGCGGAAATTGTCACCATTTTATTTTACATAAAGCGTCAACCACTATATTAGCTTTTCCATGATGATATTGTATATCTAAATCATAGTCCTTGATAAATTCCAGTCATATTCGTTGTCAAAGATTTCTTTCTTTCTTTGAAAATGTATATTTCAAACATTTATAATCTGTGAACACCTCACACCTTACTCCATACAGGTAATGGCGCCAAATCTTTAATGCAAAAATTACAGCGGCTAGTTCTAGATCATGTGTTGGGTAGTTCCTTTCAGGCTCTTTTAGTTTCCTAGATTCATATGCTATTACTTTCCCGAGTTTATAACCCAAGCCTTTCAACCGTGCATCATTGTATATTTGAGATCCTTCTATACCGCTAACATCACCAGAACGGGTGCAGTTAACTTCTCTTTTAATTCTTAAAAATCTTCTTGGTACTTATCTACCCACTGGAAACTTAAATTTTTTCGAGTTAACTTTGTCAGTGGTAGTGTTGTTTTGGGGGAATTCTAAACAAATTTTTGATAATATCCTGCAAGATCCAAAAAACTCTTTATTTCCACCACTCTTGTCGGTTTTGGCCAATTAAGAATGGATTCGATCTTAGATGGATCTACTGATAACCCGTCTTTTTTAATTACGTGCCCTAAAAGGAAAAATCTTCCTACCTGAATTCCCATTTTGAGAACTTCGCATATATTTAGTGCTCTTTTAACATCATCAATAACACCTCTTCGTTATTTTTAGAATAGGTAAGGATATCATCGATAAATACAATTACAAATTTATCCAAGTACTCCTTAAAGACCTTGCTCATCAGGTCCATAAACACAGTTGGAGCATTCGTCAATCCAAACGACATCACAATAATTTCATAATATCCGTATCTCGTACTAAAAATAGTTTTGTAGATATCATCTTCTTTGATTTTCAACTGATAATATCCTTATCTGAGGTCTATTTTAAAGGTCATGACATTCACTAATTGATCAAACGAGTAATCAATTTGTGGCATCAGATAGTTATTTTTGATCGTAAATTTGTTTAGTTCTCTGTAAACTATACACTATCTCAAAGTTCTATTCTTTTTGACGAAAAATCTAGGGCTCCCCAGGGCAATGTAGTAGGTCGAATAGAGTTCTTGTCCAACAACTCCTGAAGTTGGCTTTCTAACTGAACCATTTCTTTTGGGGCTATGTGATAGGGGGCTTTGCTATAAGCACTGCTCCTTCAATAATATTAATTGGAAACTCAATTTCTCGATCTGGTGGAATTTCTGGTAATTCTTCAAAAATACTTTGAGAAATTCGCAAACAACAAACACTTTATTTAATTCCTTTCCATTATCACTATTGCTCTTAATCATCATTAACATTGTTTCTCATCCCTTTTGAATTTTCTTCGCAACTTTCATTGTCGAGATCATAGCTTTAGATATTTCACACATTCCACGAAAGCATGCATAAGTCTGGTCTGAGAACTTTATTTTTACCTCCTTGTTATTACAATTTATAACTGTTTCGTGTTTGTATAGCCAATCCATACCAAATATTATCTCAAACTTTGTCAACGGTAAGGCAACAAAATCTGTTTCTGTCTGCTTATCCCCCAAATTAATCAGTGTCTTGCATCTATGTTTAGTCATCATTACTATATTATTTTGTATTGATACTTTCAATTCTTCAACATTATGCTACAGTTTCAGTTGTAAGTGTTTAACGTACTTGTCATAAATAAATGAATGACTATCTCTAGTATAAAAAAAAACCCTTGGAAGATTATCTTCCACATTTATCATACCTGTCACCACAGTGTCATCAACCTTTGCTTCTTGTTGGCTTAGATTAAATACCATGGGTTGCACCAATCTTTCCTCCGGGGCTTCATTAACAGATCCCGATGCGACTGATATAATTTATGGGTCGGTGGCGGAGCTCCCTTTGTATTCCTTTTGGTCACCTGTTTTCCAATTTAGACAATTAATTGTATGATGTCCTAGGAGAGGATATTTGAAGAAAATATTTAATCGAACCAGACGCTCTCCACCTTGTGCCTTCCCACATTTCTCATATTTCCTCTGCTCTGTAGATTTGATTCACACTTTAGCTATATGTTTGAGTTTGTGGCCCTTTTTATTTTTCCAACTAGAGTTTCCTCCTTTAGCTGTAGACATCTTCCCCTTGCTCTCTGAAGTTCTCTTCTTCTGAAACTCCCTTCTCTTCTAGGATTTTTTGAGATCCATCTCTATTAATCTTGTAGTCTCCACCAAGTCATTATATTTCCTTATTCTTTGAGAAATCAAATACATCATGATGTCTCCCAATCGTTGTTGGATACGAAAACACCTTTCTTCTTCATTAACAATAAGGGTTCCCACATAATATGTCCGTTGTGTAAATTATGTTTCATATTGAACCTCTGATCGACTTCCTTGCACCAGTCGAAGAATCTCATCTTGCAGTAATCTTTTTTTACACAAGGGTACAAACCAACTTGTTAATTCCCCAAGTAATTTTTCCCATATTACACCTCTCATTCCTCTTCTGGCATACCTTTCTTATAATGAGTTCCCCCATCACTTTCGAACTTCTCCTTCGAAGATGAAGGTTGCAAGATCTACATTTCGATCCTCATGACACTTCATGGCTCAAAATATCACCTCAATCTTTTTAATCCAATCTTGAGTTTCAATCAGCGCCACCACTCCTTGGAATGAAGAGTGTTTTTATTCCAAGAAGTGTTTTAGATAAAAGATTGATCTGAATTTGAGGTTGGGCACCAGATCCAGCAGAAGCCGATGGAGTACCTTTCTTTAACATCTTTATAGCTTCAGTGAGCACCTGGGCTAACTCAGACACTTGCACACTCGGTTCATTTGCGCCTCCACTTTCCAATGATGTGCTTTCCTTCAGTTCCTGCAAATGATGTAAATATCGGATGTCGGCGACATATCAGAGTGCGTTTTTAAATGTCAGTTGTCGGAGAAATGTCGATGATATTTAAAATATTGGATTTCCATGTCTTATAAATAAATTTTTTTTTATGTATACTAACTATAATTATATTTTATAAAAATAGAAAAATACTATAACAAATAAATAAAAATGAGTCATTTATATTACAAAATAATATCGAATTGCATCTAAGATAAAATACTATTAACAAATAAAAAATGATACACTGTAAAAAATATTTAATAGTATACAATAATTTTGATTTTGATAACAATATGTTTATTGCAAATAAAAAAGATTAAAAAGTTAAAAATCTTTGATTGATTATACGTCTTTTCAAACTTTTAAATTTATATTAAAGACATTCAAACAATAAACTAATAAATATATTAAATATTTTCATATTTTTTGTAATATAAAATTAAAAAATGTGAAAAAATTATACAAAATTGGTTGTTAGAATAAAACATTTTTAAAAATTGAAATAATATGTCTAATTGATTTAAACATACATAATATAATATATATGGACGATTTAAACATATGTTGCTAGTTTGCTAATATAACATAATGAAATAACAGACTATATATTTAAAAATCACGTCGGCCGATATATCGGAAAAAATCGGACATGTCGAACTATATTTTACAAAAGGATATAATCTATTTTTTTAGAAAAACATATCCTTTTGCACTTAAAATGACATGTCGGGAGACATGTCAGTCATATCAGAGAACATTTAAAATAACGGTTCCTGTCGACGACTCGTACTTGTATCTACATTAGGCTATTCATGTCGCAATTAATTCAACATTAATATCAACATAAGATGAACCTAAGAAAGATACATGTATGTTTTACCTATCCTTTTGGTCTCTAGAGACCAACCTCACTATAATACCACTTAATTGTAATGGCCTTCTATACCACCACAATTTAAATATTTTCTTATTATTATCAGAGGCAGAGCCTTTTATAATTATATTAGAATTTATAATTACGTTTTTTTAAAAAATACTTTAAAAAATTAATTATAAAATTCTAGTATAACTTATAAAATATAAATAAAATTATATATATATATTTATATAATTGTATAAATATAAATATAATTTCATTTTATTTTATTGCATTTTGTTATGTTTATATATATATATAGTAGTATCTTCATACCGGCTACATTCATGCTCGATGTATATATTTTATATTTTTGAATATATTATATATATTATGCAAAAATGTAGGGTAAGGTTTGCCTACATTTCACCTTTGTGGTGGGACCCTTCCCCGGGCCCTCGCTGCGCAGGTATGCTTTATGCACCAGGCTTCTCTTTTATATTATGTAAATTTATATTATATACTGTAGATAAAAACTCAACCTTGTATATACTATCTCAATAATCAAATACAATGTATGAATACACATTTATAGGAGGGAGAAAGAGAGAAGAGAGTCATATACAAGATGTGGGACTAAAGAGGAGAAAAGAAGAAATACAAATAATTGGGCCTATTTATATGGGCTTTTCCAACATTCCCCCGCAAGCTGGAGCGTACAAGTCGTATGCACCAAGCTTGGACAGACACTAGTAGAATAGGCTGCTAGGTAGAGCCTTTGTGAGGATATCAACCACTTGTTCTGTACCAGAAACATGCTTCAATTCTATTTTCTTCATTTGGACTTTCTCCCGGATAAAGTGACAGTCTACTTCAATATGTTTTGTTCTTTCATGAAAGACTGAATTCTTCGCAATATGTATAGCCGCTTGGCTATCGCATAACAGGATGACAGGCGAGAGAAGTTTTACCCATATATCGGCCAGGATATTTTCAAGACAGGTAAGCTCAGAGACAACAGATGTCATCGATCGGTATTCTGCTTCAGCTGATGATCGAGCAAGCACTGCTTGTTTCTTACTTCGCCAGGTAACGAGATGACCTCCAAAATAGGTACAAAAACCACTGGCTGACCGGCGATCACGCAAGGAACCGACATAGTCTGCATCAGAGTACGCAACCAATGTTGGAGTAGAGGATGAGGTTTTGTATACCAATCCTTGACCCGGGGCTGTTTTAAGGTATCTAATGACGCGCTCAACAGCTTGAAGGTGAGATGTTCGCGGAGCATGCATAAACATGCTGACCACCCCAACATCGAAGGAAATATCCGGTCTTGTGACCGTTATAGAGATCAATTTTCCAACCAGTCGATAGTATTCCGGATTCTTAAGAGGAAGATCTGTATCAGAAGAATGCACACACAACTTATGATTTGCATCTATTGGAGTAGTATTAGGCTTGCATTCCGAGTAGCCAGCATCTTGAAGGAGATGCAGACAGTACTTCCTTTGGGAGATGACTGTACAACCCCATATTCGCTGGGTAGAACCCAAAAGCTTCAATGGTCTGAGTTGGGCTAGCCTCAGGCTAGCCCAAGGGCAAATCAACAGAGTTCCCGCTTCTTAAGGGGCTCCCGCCTAGCTGTAGGCGAGACCCTTCGCGCCAGGTTTCGGGCTTCAGGCTAGACGAGCTTCTGCCTTGAGGGAGCTCCCGCCCAGAGGTAGGCGAGAGGGCATTGGGTGAGCCTTCAACGATAATGACATTAAGACCACCAAGGGCGAGAACCTTCTTGGCCGGAGCTCTCGCCAAGGTAAGCTCAATTGGGACCCGGCGAGAGCCTTCTCGGCCGGAGTTCTCGCCAGGTGGGTCCATGTGGTAGGGCCTGGCGCCCAGGAAAAGATTATTTTATTATTTCATTATCCCCGGGTAAAATTACCTATATGCCCCTGGGATGACAGCGGAATTCGGCTATTGGCAGACCAGTCAGGGGTATTTCAGTATTTTCAGGTCGAGGGAAGGCTATAAATAGACCCATAAGGGCTCTTTGGAAAGCGGGCTTTCATTATTCTCCAACTCTAGTGCTTTCTGAAGAGCTCCCAGCACAGCATTTGGCTTTGGAGGGGAAGCTCTCAGAGATCTTCCGGGTGTGAGGTGAGACCTCCCTGCTGAGGAAGTTTCGAGGTTGGGGAACGAGGAAGAGTTGCGCCTCTCGTTGGATATGGTGGAAGAGTTGCGGGATGTTGCTGCCATCAGGCAAGAAGAGATCAAACGACGAATGGCCAGGTACTTCGATAAGCACATTAGAGTCAAGCAATTCGCCGAGGGGGACCTAGTGCTGAAAAAGGTCGACGCGGCAGGAAGGTCGGCCCCGGTTGGCAAGCTCAACCCCAGCTGGGAAGGGCCTTACATAGTAGAGAAGACTCTGGCTAATAGGGGTTACTACCTCCAGGATGTGGAGGGAAGGACCTTGAGCCACACCTGGAGCGGTGATGACTTAAAACGCTTCTACCCGTAAGGGGAAAGAAGGATTGTAATGTTGTAGATAAATATTATCTTTTCAATGTTACCATTTCAAAACATTGTCTGTCTCCAAAAATGCTATCATAATGCTTTTTGCTTTGACCGACTTTGTCTTCTCATCCTAATGGTAGAATAGGTCTGGTTGAAGGAATCTTCATCAACACCCCGAGCTCGGCTCGGCCCCAGGTAGACCCGCTGCGCAGACTCTCATGTAGCTGGCAGGTCCGAAGGTTCGCCTGTGAGGGAGAGGTTTGGATTGATCTTCATCAACACCCCGAGCTCGGCTCGGCCCCAGGTAGACCCGCTGCGCAGACTCTCATCTAGCTGGCAGGTCCGAAGGCTCGCCTGTGGGGGAGAGGTTTGGTTTGATCTTCATCAACATCCCGAGCTCGGCTCGGCCCCAGGTAGACCCGCTGCGCAGGCTCTCATCTAGCTGGCAGGTCCGAAGGCTCGCCTGTGGGGGAGAGGTTGAGTTTGATCTTCATCGACACCCCGAGCTCGGCTCGGCCCCAGGTAGACCCGCTGCGCAGGCTCTCATCTAGCTGGCAGGTCCGAAGGCTCGCCTGTGGGGGATAGGTTGAGTCCTTGACTCTTGGTCCTTGGTTCCTGATTTGTAGTTACTCTGCGTTACGACGAGCTCGGCTCGGCCCCAGGTAGACCCGCTGCGCAGGCTCCCATCTAGCTGGCAGGTCCGAAGGCTCGCCGGTGGGGCATATGTTTAGTTTGTCGGAAGATGTTTTGACACGACCCTGGCATAGATCGGAGACAAGGCCCTAAAGGTCTCGGCCAGTAGAGGTCTCGGCCCGAAGGTCTCGGCTATGGGGACCTCGCCGAAGATGGCTTCCGGTAGACCTGGGCAGGACGACCTAATCGATAGCGCAAGGCTCCCGCCTAATTGATCTCTAAGGAAGGTTACTCTAAGGAGACTAAGGGTCTCGGCGGAAGCTCGCGCGGAAGTCACTTGGCTGACTAACCTACTCATTCAAGCAAAAACATCGACAACGAGAGGTAAAACATTGCATTATATTTAATAATAAATTACAGGAGTTTGGAGCTTCTCGCTCATTACGAAAGAGAATAATTACAAAAGAAAAGACCCTTCAAGGGGGCGCGCTGTAATCACCGCTGGTGCTCTCGCTCGAATCCTCGCCGAATCCCTCACTAGAGCTCGCCTCGGACGTCTCGCCGGCAGCGGTAGAAGGCTTCGGGATGTCCGAGGGCGGGGAGTCGGGCGCGCCTGGAGGCTTCAGGATGGGGTCGAAGAGCCATGAAAGGAGTTGGTCGGCAATGATGGTCTCGCCCGCCTCCCGCAGCAGCTTCAAGTCCCGCAACGTCTCGAGGGTGAGCTTGACGTTGGCCTGGGCATTCGCCTGCAGCAGCTTGTCGATGTCGTACTCCGAGAAGTAACGACTCTTCAGCCTTTCGTCAAGCGTTGGAGGAGGCGGGCCTTTCGCCGCTTCCGCACGCCGGAGTTGGTCCCTCAGCAGGACGTTCTCGCAGCGCACGTCAGCCAGCTCCGCGCGGAGCGCCATGGATGGGACGGAATCCTGGGGAAAAGAAATCAGCTCAGAGAAATGTTGCACAAACGTGGCTTCAAGAAGCGAGAACAAGGGTCCAGGAAGGTCTCACTTACCTTGGCTGCGGGGCGTAGGGATAGCAGTTGTTGAGCATTCGCCAGCTCCTGCCGAGCACTCGCGAGTTCTTTCTCCAAGGCACGCGCTTGTGCCACCGCTCCATCCCTCGCCTTGTACATATCCGCGAAATTCTTATCTATGCTGATGCTCCGGCGAGCGCACATGTGTGCGAGCTCGAACCCGCGCAGCAGGGCCCGGGTGGAGTCGAAGGCCAAAGAGCCGGGTGGGCATCTGGTCGTAGACGCTGGCGTCCTCTCGGCTGTAGAGGCCGTAGCCTAGCGAGAAGGCCTCGCCAGTGACCTCGTCTCGCTCCGCCCAGCTGGGAAGGAGCGTCGAAACCTTGATCAGGTTGGGCGCGGGGTCCCACTGGAGCTGAGGCTTCCTCTCAGCGTCGAGGTACTTCACGCCGAAACCGTTGTTTCTGTGCCCTTTCGGCACCTCCTTGGGTGGAGTCCGGGCAGAGGTCTCGGCAACGGCCCCTTCTCCCCCATCCTCGCTTGCGGCCGGCGGAAGCCTCGGCACGGCTCCTGGCAGCAGCATCCATCTCGCTGGCCCTCTGAAGAAGCCCTTCGAAGGACCTGCCCGGGGGGGGGGGGGAGATTGGGCGGGCGAGACTGCCAAGGATTTCTCCTTCTCAGCAGCAGACGGCTTTGGCCTCTTCAACGATCGGAGGGCGGGAATGGTGCCTTTCCGCTTCTCGGCTTTTGGCGGCAAGGGCTGAGCTGGTTCATCTCGGCAGGCGCGAGCGCTAGCTCTCGCGAGAGCGAGAGAATCTCTCGCGGCCCGACTCTCGGCACCTGGGCCTCAGCGAAAGGTTGGCGCAGGGGGACCTCCCTCTCTCCTGCAAAGTTGCCACTATTCAGCACAAGAAGATCCTGACAAGGAATCAAATCTAGGGCAAGACCATACCTTCGCCCGGGTGGACGGGAGGAAGGGAGTCGACGTCTCGCCGGAGGAAGTGGACGTCGAACTCCTTCGTGCCAAAGAACTCCAGAATTGCGCTCTCGCGCGACCCCAGAGCGGGCGGCTTATAGGCGGCATCCTCGTACTGTACAGGCTGGAGCGGGACGTTGCCCGCCAAATCTCCCCCCCCCGGGCAGGTCCTTCGAAGGGCTTTTTCAGAGGGCCAGCGAGATGGATGCTGCTGTCAGGAGCCGTGCCGAGGCTTCCGCTGGGAACCCACCGGCCGCAAGCGAGGCTGGGGGAGAAGGGGCCGTTGCCGAGACCTCTGCCCGGACTCCGCCCAAGGAGGTGTCGAAAGGGCACAGAAACTACGGTTTCAGCGTGAAGTATCTCGACGCTGAGGGGAAGCCTCAGCTCCAGTGGGACCCCGCGTCCAACCTGATCAAGGTTTCGACGCTCCTTCCCAGCTGGGCGGAGCGAGACGAGGTCACTGGCGAGGCCTTCTCGCTAGGCTACGACTTTTACAGCCGAGAGGACGCCAGCGTCTACGACCAGATGCCCACCCGGCTCTTGGCCTTCGACTCCACCCGGGCCCTGCTGCGCGGGTTCGAGCTCGCGCACATGTGCGCTCGCCGGAGAATCAGCATAGATAAGAATTTCGCGGATATGTACAAGGCGACGGATGGAGCGGTGGCACAAGCGCGTGCCTTGGAGAAAGAGCTCGCGAGTGCTCAGCAGGAGCTGGCGAATGCTCAACAACTGCTATCCCTACGCCCCGCAGCTGAGGTAAGCGAGACCTTCCTGGACCCTTGTTCTCGCTTCTTGAAGCCACGTTTGTGCAACATTTCTCTGAGCTGATCTCTTTTCCACAGGATTCCGTCCCATCCATGGCGCTCCGCGCGGAGCTGGCTGACGTGCGCTGCGAGAACGTCCTGCTGAGGGACCAACTCCGGCGTGCGGAAGCGGCGAAAGGCCCGCCTCCTCCAACGCTTGACGAAAGACTGAAGAGTCGTTACTTCTTGGAGTATGACATCGACAAGCTGCTGCAGGCGAATGCCCAGGCCACCGTCAAGCTCACCCTCGAGACGTTGCGGGACTTGAAGCTGCTGCGGGAGGCGGGCGAGACCATCATTGCCGACCGACTCCTTCCATGGCTCTTCGAACCCATCCCGAAGCCTCCAGGCGCGCCCGACTCCCCACCCTCGGACATCCCGAAGCCTTCTACCGCTGCCGGCAAGACGTCCGAGGCGAGCTCTGGTGAGGGATCCGGCGAGGATTCGAGCGAGAGCACCAGCGGTGATTACAACGCGCCCCCTTGAAGGGTCTTTTCTTTTGTTATTATTCTCTTTTGTAATGAGCGAGAAGCTCCAAACTCCTGTAATTTATTATTAAATATAATGCAATGTTTTACCTCTCGTTGTCGATATTTTTGCTTGAATGAGTAGGTTAGTCAGCCAAGTGACTTCCGCGCGGGCTTCCGCCGAGACCCTTAGTCTCCTTAGGGTAACCTTCCTTAGAGATCAATTAGGCGGGAGCCTTGCGCTATCGATTAGGTCGTCCTTCCCAGGTCTGTCGGAAGCCTTCTTCGGCGAGGTCCCCCCTAGCCGAGACCTCTACTGGCCGAGACCTTTAGGGCCTTGTCTCCGATCTATGCCAGGGCCGTGTCAAAACATCTTCCGACAAACTAAACCTATGCCCCACCGGCGAGCCTTCGGACCTGCCAGCTAGATAGGAGCCTGCGCAGCGGGTCTACCTGGGGCCGAGCCGAGCTCGTCGTAACGCAGAGTAATTACAAATCAGGAACCAAGGACCAAGAGTCAAGGACTCAACCTATCCTCCACAGGCGAGCCTTCGAACCTGCCAGCTAGATGAGAGCCTGCGCAGCGGGTCTACCTGGGGCCGAGCCGAGCTCGGGGTGTCGATGAAGATCAAACTCAACCTCTCCCCCACAGGCGAGCCTTCGGACCTGCCAGCTAGATGAGAGCCTGCGCAACGGGTCTACCTGGGGCCGAGCCGAGCTCGGGGTGTTGATGAAGATCAAACCAAACCTCTCCCCCACAGGCGAGCCTTCGGACCTGCCAGCTAGATGAGAGCCTGCGCAACGGGTCTACCTGGGGCCGAGTCGAGCTCGGGGTGTTGATGAAGATCAAACCAAACCTCTCCCCCACAGGTGAGCCTTCGGACCTGCCAGCTAGATGAGAGCCTGCGCAGCGGGTCTACATGGGGCCGAGCCGAGCTCGGGGTGTTGATGAAGATCAAATCAAACCTCTCCCCCACAGGCGAGCCTTCGGACCTGCCAGCTAGATGAGAGCCTGCGCAGCGGGTCTACATGGGGCCGAGCCGAGCTCGGGGTGTTGATGAAGATCAAATCAAACCTCTCCCCCACAGGCGAGCCTTCGGACCTGCCAGCTAGATGAGAGCCTGCGCAGCGGGTCTACCTGGGGCTGAGCCGAGCTCAGGGTGTTGATGAAGATCAAACCAAACCTCTCCCCCACAGGCGAGCCTTCGGACCTGCCAGCTAGATGAGAGCCTGCGCAGCGGGTCTACCTGGGGCCGAGCCGAGCTCGGGGTGTTGATGAAGATTCTTTCAACCAGACCTATTCTACCATCAGGATGAGAAGACATAGTCAGTCCAAGCAAAAAGCATTATGATAGCATTTTTGGAGACAGTCAATGTTTTGAAATGGTAACATTGAAAAGATAATATTTATCTACAACATTACAATCCTTCTCCCCCCTTACGGGTAGAAGCGTTTTAAGTCATCACCGCTCCAGGTGTGGCTCAAGGTTCTTCCCTCCACATCCTGGAGGTAGTAACCCCCATTAGCCAGAGTCTTCTCTACTATGTAAGGCCCTTCCCAGCTGGGGTTGAGCTTGCCAACCGGGGCCGACCTTCCTGCCGCGTCGACCTTTGTCAGCACTAGGTCCCCCTCGGCGAATTGCTTGACTCTAATGTGCTTATCAAAGTACCTGGCCATTCGCCGTTTGATCTCTTCTTGCCTGATGGCAGCAACATCCCGCAGCTCTTCCACCATATCCAACGAGAGGCGCAACTCTTCCTCGTTCCGCAACCTCCAAGCTTCGCTTCCTTCACCCGCGACCGTGACCCGTGGAGACCGAACCTCGAACTCCACCTGGAGGACAACCTCACTTCCATGAGAGAGCTTGAAGTGGGTCTCCCCTGTGGCCGTGTTCGGAGTTGTTCGCAAGGCCCACAGGACGGAAGGGAGTTGCTCCACCCCGTTACCCTTCAGGTTTTCCACCTTCTTCTTGAGCAAGTTCACAATGATCTTGTTCGCCGCTTCCACCTGGCCATTGCTCCGGGGGTGATGGATAGAGGCAAACCTGAGGTCTATCCCCAATTGAGTACAGAAGCTGATGAACTCTTCGCTGGCAAATTGGGGACCATTATCCGTCACTATCGCTTGGGGTAGCCCATGCCTGCAAATAATTTCCCCCCAAACAAAGTTCCTGATGACCTGGGAGGTAACCTTGGCTAGAGCTTTGATCTCCAGCCACTTTGAGAAGTAATCGATCATGACTAGGAGGAACCTCCTCTGCCCGCTAGCTGGAGGAAAGGGTCCAACTAAATCCATGCCCCAAATGGCGAAGGGCCATGGTGCTGTGATGCTTCGAAGCCTTTGAGCGGGCAAGAGCTGGAGGGGAGCGTACACTTGACACTTTAGGCATCTCTTCGCAAACTCAACTGCATCCTTCCTCAAGGTCTGCCAGAAATACCCTTGCCTTATCACCCTTGCCTCCAACGTCCTTCCTCCTGAGTGACTGCCGCACTCTCCCGAATGTACCTATTCCAGGATCCTCGGGGCCTCCTCCTCGGTCACACATCTCGCAAGGAGCCCCGACAATATCTTCCGGTGCAAGCCCCCTTCCAGCATCAGGTAGTAGGCTTCCTTTCGCCTGAAGCTCTTCACATCCTTGACCTCCTCTGACAGCTCGCCTGTGGTAAGGAAGGTCACCAACGGGTCTACCCATGAGGATCGCCGACCTACCTCCATCAACTCCCCTTCTTCAATTGCCGGTCGGAATAGTTCAGTTAAGGTTCCTCCCCCCCGAGGCCCAAACTTTGCCAATCGATCAGCTGCTGTGCTTTCCTCCCTGGGAACATTTTGAATAGAGAAAGAACGGAAACCTCCGATGATTGCCCTTACCTTGGATAGATACTTCACGAGGGTAGGCTCCCGAGCCTCAAACTCCCCTCGGATCTGCGATGCTACCACCATCGAGTCGGTGAAGGTCTCCACATCCTGAATCTCCAACTCCTTTGCCAATCGAAGGCCGGCTATCACAGCCTCATACTCCGTTTGATTATTGGTTACGGGGAAGTGGAAAGCCACCACCTATTCTATGGTAACCCCTTGAGGACTCACCAACACTACACCCCCTCCCAGGGAGTGCTTTCCCGAGGCCCCATCGACCATCATCCTCCACGCTTCCTGCGGCTTCGGCTCTTCTTTCTCAGCTTCAGTGACATAGTCTGCCAGAAAGTCCGCCACGGCCTGAGCTTTTATGGAGAGTCTCAGAACAAAAGAGATGTCGAACTCGCTGAGTTCGATGGACCACTTTGCCAGCCTTCCTGAGTGCTCTACCCCCTCGAAGACCTTACGAAGGGGATGGTCGGTTACCACCCTAATCGAGTGCGCTTGAAAGTAAGGACGAAGCTTCCTAGCCGAGACGATCAAGGCATACGCCAGCTTCTCTAGGATGGGGTATCGGAACTCCGCCTTTCTCAAGATTCGGCTTACGTAGTAGACGGGTAGCTGTTTCTTCCCTTCTTCCCTAACCAAGACGAAGCTCACAGCCTCTATCCCCACCCCGAGATACAAGGCTAGATCTTCCCCCTCCTTTGGGCTTTGAAGTAGCGGAGCTTGGGAGAGTTGCCCCTTCAGCCCTTGGAAGGCCTCTTCGCATTCGACCGTCCATTCGAATACCTGGTTACCACGAAACACTTTAAAGAAAGAAGAGCACCTATCCCCGGACCGGGAGAGGAACCTGCTTAGCCCAACCAACTTTCATGTTAGACGCTGGACCTCTTTGGCGCTGCGAGGTGATTCCAAATCTAAGATAGCCTTAACCTTGTCAGGGTTAGGTTCTACCCCCGCCGGAGTCAAGAGGTGTCCGAGGAACTTCCCGCGACTAGCCCCGAAGACACACTTCAAGGGGTTCAACCTCATCTTGAACCTCCGCAGGGTGGCGAATGTTTCTTCTAAGTCTCGCAAATGTGAATCCACGCACTTGCTTTTGACCATCAGGTCATCGACATAGACCTCTAGATTCTTTCCCCTTTGATCTTGAAAGACCCGATCCATCATGCGTTGGTATGTTGCCCCTGCGTTTTTTAAACCAAAGGGCATCATTTTATAGCTGAAGCACCCCTCTCTCGTGATGAAGGAGACATCCTTGACATCGGGAGGGTGCATCCGGATCTGGTGGTAACCTGAAAAAGCATCCAAAAAACTCATAACAGAAAAACCGACGGCTGAATCAACCAACGCGTCGATTCGAGGCAGGGGGTAGCAATCTTTAAGACATGATTTATTCAACAAAGAGAAGTCGATACACATACGCCATTTTCCTCCCCCTTTCTTTATCATTACCACATTGGAGATCCAGCCTGGATACTGGATCTCTGAGATGAAGCCTGCCTCTAGGAACTTCTTGACCTCCTCTCGGATGGGCTCCTCCAGCTTGGTGGCGATGACCCTCATCTTCTGGCGTATGGGGCGAGTCCTGGGGTCCAGGTTCAGGCGATGACAAGCCACGTCCGCGTGGATGCCCGACATGTCTGCCGCGCTCCAAGCGAAGATTTCAATGTTGTTTTGGATGCAGGCTCGCATCCGCTCCTGATCCTCGAGGCTCAAGCCTCCGCTGACCCGCACCTTCTGTACCTGCCTAGCTCTGGTGAGCACCTCCATCTCTATCACTTCCTCGGTCAGCTCCAGCCTCGACCGCTCCCAACCTGCCCTTGCCTCCTCCTGCTCAAGCTCTTCTCCTCCGGCCTCGTCAACCTCTATCGCTTCCACCAGGCCTTCTCCTTGCCTCTGCTCTTCTTCCCCCGCCTCTCTCAGGCTTATCTCCTCTACTTCCACTACCTCCTCCACTAATTCCTCCGCCTCCCGCGGGCTTGCCTCCTCCACTTCTACCACTTGCTCCCCTGCTACCTCCAACGCCTCCTCCAGGCTCGTCTCCCCCTCCTCGACACTTCCTTCTTGTCCAGCCCTCTCCTTTTCCAGTTCCTCCGCCTCAACCATCCACGACACAGTGTTGACTGCCGTCACATAACACTGCCTCGCCACCTTCGGATCCCCCCTGATCCTAACCTGCACCCCTCCGTTGTTGAATTTGAGGCATTGGTGAAACGAGGAGGGGACGCAGCGAAAGGCGCTGATGAGGGGACGACCAAAGATGACGTTGTAACTGCTTGGGGCGTCTACGATCACGAACCTACAGTTCCGTGAGACGCCCCCAAGCCTCACATGCAGGCCCACTCCTTCTACTTCCTTCCTCTCTCTAGAAAAACCAAAAAGCGGTCCATCAAAAGCCAGGACCCTTTTCCCTTCCACCCTCATCTCGTCGAAGGCCTTTTTGAAGATCACGTTCACCGAGCTCCCGTTATCCACCAGTATCTGGGAGACTGTGAAGTTCTCCACCGCCGTCTGGATCACTAGCGCGTCGCAGAACGGGTCTTCGTAGTCTGGCATATCCGTGGATGAGAAGGTGATCTTTTCTTCTGGGGGGGGGGGAGAGCTAGGGAGGTCGTAGCGACCCCTCTGCGGAATATGGTTTGAAGGCTCCCCTTGCGGGTTGCCTCGATCCCTACTCTCCCATGGATCACTCCGATCCCCCCCGGGTCCCCACATCAACCCTGTCTTCACATCTATCCTCAGCCTCTCCGTGCTGCACCTCAACGATCCTTGCAGGCGGATCTTGCCTCCCAGCTCCTCTGGCCTCCCTCATCTCCAGAAACTCTGGGCAGGTGGCCGTTGCGTGACCTTCCTCCTGATGGAAGTCACAATAGGGCAACGCCACCCTGCCCCCTCTTCCTTCTCCTCCTCCCCTTCTCCCGGCTCCTCGAACTCTTCTTCCTCTTCCTCTTCCCACCTCCATGGCCTCCTGCGGTGGTGGGAAGTGACCCCTCGGTCCCTGCCTCCATCCTCCCTGCTCAAGCCTTCTCTGCTCCCGATAATTGTCTCTTCCCTGAAGACCCCCTTGGCCCTGGGGACGACCTTCCTGAGGCCTCCAACCCAATCGGTTATTCAGCTCCCTGGCCCCCCCATGCTGCTGCCCCTGCCCTCAGAGTTCTTCTCTCCTCCTATCCTCTCTTGGCTCCCTCTGCTCCCTCACTTCTCTCTGTCTTCCCGCTGCCGGCTCCTTCACATCATCCTCTGCCAACCTGGCCAACTTCCTCGCAAACGCAGGGTTTGCCCTCTCGAAGTCTATCTCCTTTGCCGCTCTCTCCTTGAGTTCCTCAAAAGAGAGAGGGGGCACTCTCTTCAACTCCATGCTAAAAAATCCCGGCCTCAGCCCCAGGGTGAAGGCAAGCATCAGTGCGTACCCCGGGACCTCCTGGACCAGGAGAATCTCCTCTTGGAACCGGTCGACGTAATGACCCAACGTCTCCTCCGGCCTCTGCCTTACTGCAAACAGGCACTCAGCCTCCTTCTTCCGCTTCTTCGAAGTCGAGAACCTCAACAGAAAACCCCTGCGCAGATCTTCAAAGCTGTAGATTGAGCTCGCCGACAACTGGTGGAACCAGTCCCTGGCCTTCTCTTTCAGAGTGATGACAAAAAGCCTACACTTGAAGGCATCCGACATTTGCCTGATCGACACCAAATCTTCGAACCACTGCACGTGCTGAACCGGGTCATCCTTCCCGGTGTAGTAGGTCATATCCGGCTCCCGGAACCCCTCCGACACTGGAGCCGAGATAATGAGCTCACTAAAAGGGATCTCGCCCCCTGCCTGGCAAGAGGGCACGTCCCGCGACCTCGGCTGGCTGGACCGATCCGCGAGACCGTGCCCGGGGAAAAGCTCCCGCACTGTCGCCTCCCTCTCGCCCAGATCCACCGGAACTTCCTTTCCGGGACGCTGGCCTGGGAAGAGCTCTCGCGCTGCCACATCCCTCTCGCCTGCCTCCACCGAGACTTCCCGGGGCGCTGCCCTGGGGCGTTCTCGCCTAACAGCGGGACCACCTCCACTGGAACCTGCGGCGTCTCCCACTCATTCCTTGCCGAGAAGGCCAAGCTGATCGTCTGCAGGACCTCTCGCCTGAAGTCCTCTAACATCTTTCTTGTTGCTTCCTCTCCCCGGGTGGGGGATCCTCCTGCGCCAGATCGTTCACCTTCACCTCCTTCCATGGGACTTGACTCAAGATTTTCTTGCACCGACTGCTTCCACGCTCACCGCACCAGAACTGTTGAAGCCAAAAATGACCTCAACGAATGTTCACAAACCAGGGTGCAACCGACGCCTACTTCTCTCAAACCTCGACCCTTGACTGGCTGCTAAGGTCCTAAGACTGACCCAAAGCCTCAGCAGGGAGGTCCCACCTCACACACGGAAGATCTCTGAGAGCTTCCCCTCCAAAGCCAAATGCTGGGCTGGGAGCTCTTCAGAAAGCACTAGAGTTGGAGAATAATGAAAGCCCGCTTTCCAAAGAGCCCTTATGGGTCTGTTTATAGCTTCCCTCGACCTGAAAATATTGAAATACCCCTGACGGGTCTGCCAATAGCCGAATTCCGCTGTCATCCCAAGCAAGAAGAGATCAAATGTGCAGGCTCGCTGTACAGGCTGGAGCGGGACGTTGCCGAAGTCGCCGGTGACGTAGACGAACTTCTCGCCCCAGTGGTGATGTTTGTTGGCGAGACCAGTGGTCTTGAGCAGCTGCCCGGAGAAGAAGACCACCCCTCCTTTGGCGCGGAAGTTGAACAACTTCCAGAAGATTGGCAGGCTGAACTCGATCCTCTCGGATCGCATGTAGCATATGAACGCCACAAGGATCGCGACGGAGTTCAGGTTCAGCTGGGCGGGAACTACCCCGTAGTAGCGGAGAGCTTGGCGAATCTCCGGCCAGAGGGGAAGGCGGAAACCCACCTCGAAATGTTCGAGGGGGATGACAAGCTCTCCCTCCCCCGGGGTATTCACCTTGTCATGATTACCCGGGTTCCTCGCCGAGAAGCCCGCAGGAATGAAACGGTTGACGATCATGTTGTACTCGTCCAGGGTAAGGGTGCAGGAAGGAAAGAGATGCTTTCGGAACGCTTCCGCGCAATGAGCGCGACCCTCGTTCTCGCCCGACATTTTGGTTTATGGGTAAGAGCGAGAGCTATAGAGAGGTAGTGGCGGAAGCAAGAGTGCGAGAGCAATGAAAGGGAGTTGAGGTTCCGGATCGGAGAAGTAAATGCGGTTGGTGGACTTCCCTATTTATAGGGAACCGTGATCATTACGGCTCCGTCCGACAGAGAGAGAAAATAACGGCGGAGTACAGCTGTCACGATTTGGGCCGGCGACGCCTCGGTTTTCCCCTCGGGATGACAGCAATCAACACTCGTTTCTAATCGGCGCAAGTATCCTAGTTTCGGCGCAAGCATCCCGGTTCGTGCCATCGTTCCTAATCGGCGCAAGCATCCTAGTTTCGGCGCAAGCATCCTAGTTCCGGCACATATTCTTAAAATCGCAGCACAATAAAAGAAGAGACGAATAATGACATGCTCTCGCTGACGAGAGCTGAATAAAATTGATAGTAATAATTGTTATTACAAACGAGCATGAAGGTACATTGGCAGAAGGGGAGGCTACGAAGAGAGAAGAGGCGAGATCTAGAGGACTAGTAGGGTTCCCAGCGCCATCGTCCTCGTTCCCGCCGCCTAGTTCTTGGAGGCACCAGCGGGTTGAAATAAGATGACAGGGTGGTACACCCTAGGTTGATCCGCCGAGCGTGATCCCGGATCTGCGCGATGTATCTCCCTGGCGAAGACTCGGCAGTAGGCCCTCCCGGTCGATCAGTCTCGCCCAAGAAGAAATCTCGCTCCAGAGCTTCCAGCCTTTGCTCCACGGATTCGCGGAACACTTTCGCCGCGGCGGTATGAGCACGGTCTCGCTGGATGAGCTTGGACAAAATGGCCGAGATCTTCCTCCTTCGCCCCTTCGCGTTCCCGGCGCTGTTCAAGGTTTCCTCTATCTCGCCAGACGAAGGGAGGGGGGGGGGCCCTCGCCATCTTCTTCTTCTTCCTCTTCTCCCTCGTTGGCTCCCGGCCGCGAGCTGGGATCCCCTGCAAAAGAGCGCCCAAGGATTTGATTAAGGCGTAACGATTAGCTGACAAGAATGTCTCGCATACCTGCAGTCCGGCGAGAACCGTCGACTGATGTCGGACGAGAAGGCCCGACCCCCCATCGGTTCCATAAAGGAGGTGAAGAGGCTTGCCTCGCCCCGGGCGGAATGGCTTGCGCACGATGATCCCGGCCTGGCCGGAAGCATGGGGGGAGTTATCTTCTCTCAAGGGATGATCGGCATCCTTGGGAGTAGCGGAAGGTTCAGAAGCCACCCTTCCCGCCTGCAGGGCGGGATTAGTCGTTGGGGGAGGCAGTTCAACAGTTCTCGCCTCATCTTCCCGGGTGACGAGACCCGGGTCGGCGGAAGCTGGCTTTGCGAGAAGACAGTTCAGAAAAGAAAGGGCATGGTTAAAGTATTGAGGAGTGACAGAAAATGTACCTATCATCCGGGTCTCGACCGAAGGAATTGCTTCCGAGACCCTCGTTTGATCCTGAGGAGGGGGAGCTGACAAGTCTGGGGGAATCGGGGAAGACCCGGCGTTGTCATTTGGAACAGACTCCTGCTTGAGGTCACGTTAGCTATTGGTCCTATAATGCAATCATCTCAGTAGGATGGTCGGAAGGCATACCTTTTGCGGGGAGGGGTCCCCCGCGGGATTTGGAGTAGGAGAAGGTGGATCCCTGTTTTCGCGAGAAAGGTCTCGCCGGACCACCTTCGCTTTTCTTTTTTCTTTTTTCTTCTTCGGCTCAGAAGGATCAGCGGTTGGAGATTTCCTCGATAGCCAGGGTGCTACCGCAGCACTGTTCGCCAGGGCTCGCGCCTGAGCCGCGATTAACCGATCTTGAAGGTCCTGCGGAAGTGGCTTGGCAGCGCGTTTAGCATACATCGTGGTCTCGCGCAAAAAATCCTAGGCGAGAGCTCAGTCAAGAAACAGTAGTTCAGAGGCAAGACTTATGGTCGCCTGTCAGCGCGTATTTATAGCCGCAGTAGGGCCCACCGAAAGATTCTCTTGGCTGACAGGCACGTGTCCAGCGAATATTTTGGGGTTGGACTTGTCTTGTCGAGCGCAGGGCTAGCTCGAAAAGAGCGGGGATTGTGTACAACCCCATATTCGCTGGGTAGAACCTAGAAGCTTCAATGGTCTGAGTTGGGCAAATCAACAGAGTTCCCGCTTCTTAAGGGGCTCCCGCCTAGCTATAGGCGAGACCCTTCGCGCCAGGTTTCGGGCTTCAGGCTAGACGAGCTTCTGCCTTGAGGGAGCTCCCGCCCAGAGGTAGGCGAGAGGGCATTGGGTGAGCCTTCAACGACAATGACATTAAGACCACCAAGGGCGAGAACCTTCTTGGCCGGAGCTCTCGCCAAGGTAAGCTCAATTGGGACCCGGCGAGAGCCTTCTCGGCCGAAGTTCTCGCCAGGTGGGTCCATGTGGTAGGGCCTGGCGCCCAGGAAAAGATTATTTTATTATTTCATTATCCTCGGGTAAAATTACCTATATGCTCTTGGGATGACAGCGGAATTCGGCTATTGGCAGACCCGTTAGGGGTATTTCAGTATTTTCAGGTCGAGGGAAGGCTATAAATAGACCCATATGGGCTCTTTGGAAAGCGGGCTTTCATTATTCTCCAACTCTAGTGCTTTCTGAAGAGCTCCCAGCCCAGCATTTGGCTTTGGAGGGGAAAGCTCTCTGAGATCTTCCGGGTGTGAGGTGGGACCTCCCTGCTGAGGCTTTGGGTCAGTCTTAGGACCTTAGCAGGCAGTCAAGGGTCGAGGTTTGAGAGAAGTAGGCGTCGGCTGCACTCTGGTTTGTGAACATTCGTTGAGGTCATTTTTGGCTTCAACAATGACAAGTTCATCCGGTCGTCTTGCGACCTCAAGACCATGGAAGTAACGAAGATGTCCCAGATCCTTAGTCAGAAAGACAGAGCTGAGGTGCTGTTTGACTGCTTGGATGCCCTTTGAATCGTCTCCAGTGATTATGATATCATCAACATAAACCAACAGAAGAACAGTTCCCGTTTCCTGATGACGTGTGAACAGTGAGAAGTCAGCTGAACTCCGAGTAAAGCCGACTTACCGGACGGCCTTACTGAACTTGTCAAACCATGCCCGAGGGGATTGTTTGAGACCATAGATGTACTTCTTAAGATGACAAACTCTGGATTCCCCCGTGGTCTCAAACTCGGGCGGTTGCTGCATGAAAATCGTTTCCTGGAGGTCGTCGTTGAGAAAAACATTTTTGATGTCCAGTTGGTGTAATGTCCATCAGCGATGCACAACCACCGAGAGAAGAACACGAACGATGTTCAACTTGGCCACAGGAGAGAATGTTTCCTCATAATCTAGGTCTTGCTGTTGGGTGAAGCCACGAGCCACCAGACGGGCCTTCAGACGGTCAATCGTCTCATCAGGGCCATGCTTGATCACAAAGACTCATTTACACCCAACAGGTGTCTGATCGATAGGTAATGGTACCAAGTCCAGGTCTGGTTAGCCCAGAGAGCCGTCATTTCTTCTTCCATAGCTGCCCACCAGCCAGGATGTTGAAGAGCCTCCTGCACAAAGTTAGGTATAGAAATCGAAGATAATGAATTGACAAAAGTCTGAAGTTGTGGAGATAGGCGTTGTAAGGATACATAATTCGCCTTGGGATGAGTTGTAGATTCCAGTGTCAGATCAGCGGGACTCGGAGCGTCATAGGGCGAGGCAGACTGCAGTGGGGCACTAGAGGCAGGAAGGCGACGAGTGTAGACACGAATAACAGGAGGCTTGACAACATGGGGGGCCTGGGCTGGAGTTCTTGGTGGAGGAGTGGTAACGGGAATGACAGCACATAAGACGGTGGTGGAGGTGTAGGATCTGAAGCAGAGAAGAAAGGAAGATCCTCCCGAAAGGTAACATTAGCAGAAACTGTCACCTTTCGGGTAGCCGGTGAGTAGCATACGTAGCCTTTCTGTGTCCGTAAGTAGCCAACAAAGATGTGTTTGGCTGCCCGGGGATCCAATTTGTCCAAGGATGGACCAAGGGTGTGAACGTAGCAAGTGCACCCAAAGATGCGGGGTGTGAGAGAGAATGTCGGAGTAGACGAGAACATGAGGCTGAATGGAGCTACATTGTGGAGGATGGGGGAAGGAAGACGGTTAATCAGATAGCAAGCCGTCGAAAGAGCAAAGTTCCAATAAGTTTTGGGAACGTGCATTTGGAGCATGATGGAGCGAGCCACATCGAGAAGATGTCGATTCTTTCGCTCAGCGACTCCGTTTTGTTGGGGGGTATAGGCACATGAGGTTTGGTGAATAACCCCAAAGTCAGAGCAAAGAGTCGCAAATTCGTGGCTAGTGTATTCACGAGCATTATCCGTGCGGAAAGTTTTGATGTTCGTGGAGAATTGCGTTTGGGTCTCAAGAAGGAACGCCCGAAAGACACGAGGATGCTCGGAGCAATCACGAAGTAGGTATAACCACGTCATTCGCGAATAATCATCAATAAACGTTAGAAAATAACGATAACCAGAAATGCTAGTAACTTTGTACGGATCCCAAATATCGGAGTGTACTAAAATAAAAGGAGCAGTGCTCCAAATACAATGAGATGAAAAAGATGAACGAGGCTGCTTGCCTAACACACATGATTCACATTGAAAAGAAGGTAAAGATACATCTGGGAGAGCCTTCTGGAGAACTGGTAAAGGGGCATTGCCAAGACGCCGATGCCAATCGACGGAGGATAATGAAGAGAGGATAGCTGGAGAGTCATCAAGGAGGTAGAGCCCGTTCTGCAGTCTCCTCTTACCAATGATAGTCCGCGTCCTATGATCCTGTATCAGAAAAGAAGAAGAGGTGAATGTTACAGAGCAATTCAAATCATTGGTCATGCGACCAACAAAAAACAAATTAAACGGGGAGCCCGGAACATGAAGAGCCAAGTGTAGAGAGAGAGAAGAAGTGAGAGGGATATCAGCCGAGCCAGAGACTAGAACAGTGTCCCCATTGGCCACTGTGATACACTTGGGATGAGGAGAATCCAGGTATTGATGTGGGTGCAGGGAAGTGATCTGATGGGTGGCACCTGAGTCCACTATCCAGCGCGGACTAGTGGAGAGACAAGCGATACTTTCTTGGGAGATGGAGACAGCAGAGGCAACAAAGGCAGGTGGGCAACTAAGCAGACCATGGAGTTGTTGGAGCTGAGGGCGGACCTCTTCAAGGTCAGTACGAGCGGAGGAGTCGGTAGCAGCAACAATGGCCTATGGACGAGGAGGAAGCCCATGGTTGCGATAGCATGTGGCCTCAAGGTGACAATCAGTCCTTACCGCAGAAGGAACACTTTGGGCGAGACCGGCCTCCGCGGCCCCGAGAGCCAGACCCCCCCCCCCCCCCCCCCCCCATGAGAAGGTGGGGGGAAGGCAACATGGGTGCAAATGTCTGCTGCAGGAGAGCTGAGGATGGAGGAGCAGAACTATCACGAGACGGTGAGACCTTGAGCATCATAGAACACACATCTGATAGTGAGGGAGTAGCAACTGAGGAGAGGATCTGAGCCCGAACGCTGTGATGATAAGGTGGAACACGAGCCATCATCATGACCACACCGACGACTTCTTTCTGAGCCCGTTGTGCACCGAGATCCAACGTAGGAGGTTGGTGTTGGATCCATGCTTCAACTAAAGTCTTGGCCCGAGCAACAAAGGAGGTGAGGTCAGTGGCCCCGCCAACATCAAGGTACTGGAGATCAGTAATAATGTCATAGAGATGCTGGAGACTATCTTTTCCGGAATATAGAGACTGGAGATCATCCCACATTGCCTTGGCCGTTTCGTGATACATGACCATGCTATAGTGTTCAGTATCAAGGGAGTTGAGGAGCCATGTCTGAACCCGACCATCTTTGCGCAACCATTCGTCAGTAGGAGCAGCAGGAGGCGTTTGGGTCAAGTGATGGAGAAAACCTTTGGGCTGTAGTATGCGGCGAACAGAGATTACCCACTCCACGAAGTTTTTCTTCCCGGCTAGCGAAATGGTAGTAATCCGCAACTCATCACGGAGTTCAGGGGAAGAGGCCGGGCGGTCTTCAGAGGAAGAAGCAGTCTGTCCGGTTGACTCTAGAGAGGTCGCCATGGCTAGGCGAGCAGGAGGTTCGGCCGGCGGACAAGAAGAACATCGACCAGACAGGAGACCACACGGTCTGGGTGGCAATCCACTAGCGGCAAGGCAATGAGGCCGTCGCGACCAGAATGCGGAGCGGATAACTTGTAGAAGCCGCACTGTCACGGTGATAAAACACCAGCGGCAAGGAGGATGCCACAACCAGTATGCGGAGCCCGCAGCAGAGAGGAGAAACTGCTAGCAACAAGACAGGTCGCAACGACTAGGCGGTGAAGAGGTCAGATGAGAAGTCCGCACGGTTAAGGTGAGTACACCAGCGGCAAGGAGAGATGCCGCGACCTAGATGCGGAGCTTGCCGAGAAGAGGAGAAGCCGCGACGACAAGAGAGGCAAAGCGTGACGAGAAGAGAAGCCGCGACGACTAAGGAAAGCCGCAACGAGCATAGAGTAGAACAACGAGAAGGAAGATCTCTGCGGGTAGACTAGAAAACCGCAACAAGTAAGATGCGCAACTCGCGGCGAGAAGAGTGACCGCGACAACAAAGTCAAGTCGCGGCGACTTTAGACAAGTCGCGACGAGCGGGAAGAAGGAAAGCAGATAGAGTTGTGGTGAGAAGTGAGAGGGAGACCACGCGGGCAGAGGAAAAACAAGGGAGGTCCCCACCTATGAGAAAGGTTATAAAGGGAAGGTGGGGGAGGAGAAGATGTGGAAGCCACGAGAGAGACAGATCAGAAAAAGAGGTTAGAATGACCTTGTCCGCGCGGGAAGCCGCAGTAACAGAGACTGCGACTAGAGAGAGGCAGACCGCACGACACTGCGGCTAAGCAGGAGAGGTGAAGCCGAAAGAACAGACGGTATAAAAAAGGACAGGCCGGACCGTCTTCCTCTGATACATTGTAGAGAAAAACTCAACCTTGTAAATACTATCTCAATAATCAAATACAATGTATGAATACACATTTATAGGAGGGAGAAAGAGAGAAGAGAGTCCTATACAAGACGTGGGACTAAAGAGGAGAAAAGAAGAAATATAAATAAATGAGCCTATTTACATAGGCTTTTCCAACATATACCAATATTATATATATATATTAATAACGTTAATAATTAGCATAGTTAATATATTAATGATGTTTAGAAATAATATATTATTTTTATTAAATTTATATTAATTTATAAATGGTATATTATTTATTTTCATAGCATGCAAACAAATAATCACGCACCATTTTCAAACAATACTACAAAACAAATTTTCAAACTGTTTCATGAATTTTTTAATCACTGCAAAACATCTGATTCCACCACCACCGCTTCCTACCATTATTTCTCCCAGCGTTGCAATAGAGCCAAATAAACCGTAAGTGGTGATAAAAGAACGAGGGATTGTACTAATCACAATACAAAGGCTAAAATGGGTCATAAAGGAAATGTTGAAATATGCTATTGTTGAGGAAAAGAATCAATTACTTATTCATTACATTAGAGGCTCTCATATATATGAGTGTACATGACGATAATACAGTAACAACATAAAACTCATTATTCTAACATATTCCAACACTCCCCCTCAAGTTGGGCGTGTAATGTCTGTCATGCCCAACTTGTTCAGTATTCTGTCAAACAAGTTCTGACTCAGCCCTTTGGTAAACACATCCGCAAGCTGCTGATTTGATGTGACTAACGGAGTACTCACAATCCCCCTAACAATATTTTCCTTGATGAAGTGTCTGTCAATTTTCACGTGCTTGGTGCGATCGTGTTGCACTGGATTGCGGGCAATGCTGATCGCAGATTTGTTATCGCAATAGATCCTAATTGGACCGTCACACTTCACGCCAAGGTCCTTCATGATCGGATCCATAACCCTTCACATAGTCCTTGTGTCATAACACAGAATTCTGCCTCTGTACTGGATCTTGCAACATGTTTCTTGCTTCTCTAGGTTGCCAAATTACCCCCAACAAGGCAACAGTACCATGATGTTGACCTCCGATCATCAACTGATCCTGCCCAGTCCGTATCCGTATAGACCTCTATGGTCAATGCCTTATTCGGTGATGTGCGAACAAAAAGAAAGTAGACCGAAAATATGGAGTAACAAAATTTTATTATCCAAAAAAGGTGAGTATTACAAAGGTATAACCTTCTTTTTATAGAATGGAGGAGATGAGAGAGATTACAAATAAGCAATGTGAGACTAAATAATTACAAGTATATGCGGCTTTACAGAAAAACAGACCGAACAAGTCGGGCGGTTAGACGAATAGGCTAACAGCTCGACAACCACCAGAAGGAGAGAACAAGACGCCACAAAGAACAAGCCGCCACAGGAGACCGCTAGACCGTCGGTCTCCAAGTCGTCTGAGACAAACCGCCAGACCGCTCGGATATCAAACAACAACCGCCCGGCTAACAATCCGCTGGGATAAACCGGCAGACCGCCCGACCTCCATACTGCAACAGACCGCCCGACCTCCATACTGCAACAGACCGCCCGACCTCCATACTGCAACACTCCCCCTCAAGCTGGAGCATAAATATCGATCATATCCAGCTTGTCGCAAATGTGAAAAAAGGAAGCGGACACCGGCTTGGTGAAGATATCTGCTAACTCGTTGTCAGAAGTGACGAACGGAGTACAATTCTGTTTCTTCAAAATCTCTTCTCGAATAAAATGACAGTCGACTTCTATGTGTTTTGTTCTCTCATAAAAGACCGGATTTTTTAAGATGTATATCGCGGCCTTGTTGTCACAGAACATAGAAAGAGAATAGTTGTAGACCTCTCCTAGGTCAAGCATGAGAGCCCGTAACCACTAAACTCACATGTCGTCGACGCCATATTACGATATTCTGCTTCTGCACTAGACCTGGAGACAACAGGCTGTTTCTTGCTCTTTCAGATCACAAGATTTTCTCCAACAAATATGCAAAAGCCCGATGTTGACTTGCGGTCTCCTTTGTCATCAGCATAACTCGAATCTGAGTACGCTTCAACCCTCAAGTGACCATTTTTCTGAAGAAGCAATCCTTTCCCTAGTGCAGCTTTAACATACTCCAATATCCTCAGAGCAGACTGTAGATGACACTCCCTAGGAGCTTGCATGAATTGGCTAACCTTGCCTACAACATAGGAGATGTCAGGTCTGGTCATTGAGATAAATGAGTTTGCCAACCAGACGCCGGTACCACGTAGTATCAGATAGAGGAGGCGAGTCATCTGTCTAAGTTTTGTCTTCTCCAGTAGACATGGGACATCGGCCAGGTTTAACACCAGTCAAACCTGCCTCTTTTAGTAAATCAAGAGCATACTTCTGTTGGGAGAGGACCAAAGAGTTGGGCTTCCGAGAGATTTCAATCCCCAGAAAGTATTTGGGGGAGCCCATATCCTTCGTGACCAAGTGTTGACGGAGGTGTTTCTTTGTCAAAGCTACCACAGCCTGGTCATCGCCAGTTAGAAGAATATCATCCACATATACAGCAAGAACCACCATACCAGAGGAGGTTTTGCGGATGAATAAGGAGTGATCGGCTGAACTTCTTGCAAAACCAATGGCCGCAACAATGCCGCTAAACTTGTTAAACCAAGTCCGAGGGCTTTGCTTTAGACCATAGATAATTTTTTTCAGCCGGCATACTCGTGTCTCCTCCTGAGCAACATACCCAGGAGGTTGCTCCATGTAAACATCTTCCTGAAGATCACCATAGAGAAAGACATTCTTGACATCCAGCTGTAAAATGGGCCAATCCCTGTTGACAGCCACAGAGAGAAGCACCCGAATGGTGCTGAGACGAGCAATGGGAGAGAAGGTGTCAAAGTAATCAACACCATAAGTCTGAGTAAGCCTTTGGCGACCAGACGGGCCTTGCATCGATCCACGCTGCCGTCCGGACAGAACTTTACAACAAAGACCCAGCGACAACCAACCACATCAGTGCTCAAAGGGGGAGGAACAAAGGTTCAGGTACCCCGTTCAGTGACGGTAGCAATTTTCTTATCCATGACAACCTTCTAATGAGGAACATCGAGAGCTTCCTGGTAGGTGCAGGGAGTGGCAGTGGCGGAGATAGCCAACGTAAACGCCCTGCGAGGAGTTAGACGATCATACGAAACAACAGCAGCTAGTGGGTGTTGGGTACACGTCCGCACCCCTTTGCGAAGAGCAATGAGAAGATCCAGGTCGACGTGTTCCTCAGTAACCGGAGCATCCGTGGCGGAGAGAGCTGGACCGGGAGTGGAGAGAGATGGACGCGGAGAGGAGGGAGAGAGCAGCGGTGGAGAGGGAGAGAGAGGAGGAGATGGTGGAGACGACAATGGAGAAATCTCGATGGGACTAGATGTGGTGGAGGGGACAATAGGAGGAGCAGAAATATCTGGAGACGGAGAGGAGTCAGAAGAGAAATAGGACGCATTCTCGAAGAATGTCACATCCGCGGATATGTATTTCTTACGAAGAACGGGGTCAAAACAACAATAGCCTTTCTCAGTAGTAGAGTAACCCAAAAAGACACACTTGGTGGCACGTGTGGCGAGTTTGTCATGAGTAGCGGAAGGAGCGTGCACAAAAGCCGGGAAGCACCACGTTCGCCGGATGGGTGGTTGCGGCCACCGGAGCCACTTCGCTGAGTTTGGTGAGCGTAGTTGTCCGGTTGAGGAGGGGAGGATAACAACGGTCGTTGTAGCAGAGAGGTAACCGCAGCAATGCGGGCATCAGTGACATCCGGGATGGGAGACTCCGCCTCGCCAAGGATCTGTTGACGGATCATGTCATAAGACTCAAGGAGTCACAGAAGATAACACACAACCAGAAGCTCCTGGAAGTTTTTGCGTTGCTCAGCCAAATTCGCAGAGAAGGGGCGATTCTGGAGAATTTCGGCTCCGAGAGCCTGAACTTGTTGGTAAGCAGCAGCAAGAGACATGGAGGGACGGACAAAGAGGTCCGCATACAGAGTATATATGCGAGACGTCTGAGCCCCCTTGGAGTAGAGAGCGGCAAGATGAAACCAAGCAGCCTTGACCGTTTCATCATGACGGATGACGGGTAGGCATTCATCAGAGAGACTGTTAGCCAGCCATGTGCGGACAAGAGCGTCGTTGGCATCCCAATCGTCAAAGAGAGGGGAGTCTTGCAGAGGAGGGTCATCAGTGAGATGATGACGTTTGCGTTGAGAGCGGAGAAGGAAGGTGAAGGAGACACTCCAATCCGGGTAGTTGGGACCGATGAGTTTGGAAATGGTGCCAAGGTTGCCCGAATGAGTAGGAGGAGTAGGGGAAGGAACGACAACAAGAGTAGTGTTGGTAGAGATATCAGAGGTTGCCATAGAAACGAGCAGAGAGCAGCGAGAAGAACAAGACGCGACGACTTAGGAACAAGTCGCAACAATAAGAACAGGTCGCAGCGATTTAAGAACATGTCGTAGCGACTTTAGAACAGGTCGCGACGACTTAAGAACTGGTCGCGGCGACTTCAGAAGTGGAGCAGCTAGAAAAGGAGGGTGCGGCGACTAAGCACAAGTCGCGTCAAGAAGAACAGGTCGCGACGATTTAAGGACAGGTCGCGGCGACTTAAGAAGATGAGCAACTAGAAAAGGAGGGCGCGACGACTAAGCACAGGTCGCGGCGACTAAGCACAGGTCGCGACGATTAAGCACAGGTCGCGGCGACTAAGCACAGGTCGCGGCGACTAAGCACAGGTCGCGGCGACTAAGCACAGGTCGCGGCTAGAAGTCGCGCGAACAGGGCGCAAGCAAGCGGAAGAAACAAGTCGCGAAGACAGGTCGCGAGAAGAAGAATCAAGCCGCTTGGACAGAGAAAGCTCACAGAATCAGAAGGAAAAGATCGAGTCCTTTGATACCATGTGCGAACAGAAAGAAAGTAGACCAAAAATATGGAGTAACAAAATTTTATTATCCAAAAAAGATGAGTATTAC
Source organism: Platanthera zijinensis (assembly GCA_039513925.1). Lineage (NCBI taxonomy): Eukaryota > Viridiplantae > Streptophyta > Magnoliopsida > Asparagales > Orchidaceae > Platanthera > Platanthera zijinensis. The sequence goes on from CM077083.1 coordinate 33,889,133, forward strand.
AAAGGTATAAGCTTCCTTTTATAGAATGGAGGAGATGAGAGAGATTACAAATAAGCAATGTGGAACTAAATAATTATAAGTATATGCGGCTTTACAGAAAAACAGACCGAACAAGTCGGGCGGTTAGACGAATAGGCTAACCGCTCGACAACCACCAGAAGGAGAGAACAAGCCGCCACAGGAGACCGCTAGACCGCCGATCTCCAAGTCGCCTGAGACAAACCGTCAGACCGCTCGGATACCAAACAACAACACCTCGGCTAACAAGCCGCTGGGATAAACCGCCAGACCGCCCGACCTCCATACTGCAACAGACCGCCCGACCTCCATACTGCAACGCGTGAGAAAAAAATTCCCTTGTCAGGAGTGGATTTTAGGTACCTCGGAACTCTGTGTGCAACATCTAGGTGAATGCATGTACTGACTAAGGACCCCCACAACATAGAATATGTCTGGTCAAGTGTGAGATAGATAGATTAGCTTTCCTACCAATCGTTGGAAGTCGGTTACTTCATCAACGACTTCTCCTCCATCTCTTCCTAGTTTGTGATTGACTTCAATTGGGGTGTCAGCATGCCTACACTCGAGCATTCCGGTTGTCTCAAGTAAGTTTAGAATATACTTCCTTTGAGATAAAAAGATCCCATGCTTGGATCTAGCCACCTCGATGCCCAAAAAATATTTGAGGGGGCCAAGATCCTTCACTTCAAATTCCTGAGACAATCTGAATTTCAGATGTTCAACCGCTTCTGTATCATCGCCGATTATTACTATATCATCCACATAGACAATGAGAGTGACCACCTTAACCTCACTATGTTTCACAAACAAGGTGTGATCAACATTGCTTTGTTTGTACCCGAAAGAGATCATAGCCCAGTGAAATCTCCCTAACCACGCACGTGGAGATTGCTTCAAGCCATACAGAGCTTTCTTCAACCTGCAAACTTTCCCCGCCGATCCTTCTTGGCTAACACCAGGAGGTAAGGACATGTAGACTTCCTCCTCAAGGTCATCGTGGAGAAATGCGTTCTTCACATCCAACTGAAGGAGACTCCACCCTTTACACACGGCGCATGAAAGCAAGATCCCGATGGAGTTCATTTTTGCCACTGGTGCAAATGTCTCCTGATAGTCAATGCCCGCTGTCTGCATATATCTTATCGCCACTAACCTGGCTTTGTATCGTTCCACAAGACCTTGAGAGTTTTGCTTCACTGAGAAAACCCACTTGCATCCCACAACAACTTTCCCCTTAGGGAGTTGGACGAGCTCCCAAGTATTGTTCTTGTCAAGGGCTCCCATTTCTTACAGCATGTCTGCCTTTTACTCACTATGCTCAAGTGCTTCCTGTCAAGACTGAGGAATCGAAATGGAGGCCAATGAGGTGACAAATGCTCTATGTAAAGGAGATAATGAGTCATAAGTCACAAATTGAGGAAGAAGATGTAGAGTAGAAGCAAAACTACCTTTGTTAATACCTGTCGATGGATCAGATGATGACACATGTTGAATAACAAGAGCCTGAGTGTTCGTGCCCCTTCTACGTTGAGTGTAGATCTGCAAAATTGGAAGAGGCACCGGAAGAACGGGAGTTATAGGAACACGAGATGACAGTGGGGTGACCAGAACGAGAGGTGGCACTATAGACGAAGGAATAGGCAGAGGAACGAAAGGAGGGGAACTCACTTATGTAGCTGTGCTCTCCCCCTGAAGAGCGTTCCTATAATAAGCTTCAGATTTTCGGAAGGTGACATCCATGGTAACAAATACCCGCTTGGTATTTGGGTGGAAGCACCTATAACCTTTCTGGGTAGGAGAGTAGCCAATAAACACACACTTCAGGGCACGTGAATCAGGTTTGATCTTAGGCTGAGTGTGGACAAAGCAGACACATCCAAAGACACGGGGAGAGAGGTAAGACGGACCCCTAGATTGGTGAGAGGGGTCTGAAATCCGAGGACCTATGTAGGAAGACGATTGATGAGGTAAGACGCGGTGAGAACAACATCACCCCAATAATACTTCGGGAGATGCATCCGAAGGAGAAGACACCTAACCACCTCAAGGAGGTGCCGATTCTTATGCTCAGCCACCCCATTTTGAGCAGGGGTGTACACACGGGAGGTTTGATGAATGATACCTAGGTCATTTAGGTATTTGTCAAGCCGAGCGTCAATCTATTCGCGACCATTGCCACTACGTAAGATTTTAACGAGAGCACCATATTGAGTTGTGACCATCTTGTGAAAATGCTGAAAAATAGAGAACACCTCACTTTTATGCTTCATTAAGTAAACCCAGGTACAACGAGAGTAACAATCAATGAAAGAAACAAACCACGAACAACCAGAAATAGAAACAGTAGGACTAGGACCCCAAACATCAGTATGAATAACAACAAACAGAACTAAGCTACATGGGGACATAAGAGGAGTACTACGATGATGTTTAGCCAGTTCACACACATCACAATGAAAAACATTAAACAAAGTAGAAGATATAACAAGAAGCAACAACTTCATAATAGCAACAGGAGGATGTCCTGACCGGCAATGCCAGGAATCCAACTCAGAGAGACGAGCAACAAGAAGAGCGTTGGGAGATTGAGCGATGCTGGATGAAGTGGAAGCAGAGGGGTCGAACACATAGAGCTCGTTGCACTGTCTACCAGAGCCAATCACCGTCTTCAGGTCCTGAAAAATACAAGAGGTAGGAAAAAATGTCACTGAGCAATTCATAGAGTTTGCCAGATGACTAATAGAAAGGAGATTGCGGGTGAAAGCAAGAAAATGAAGAACAGAGGAGAGGGTAAAAGAAGAGCATGAAATGGATCCTTTCCCAGCGATGGGAGATAGCGATCCATTAGCAATCCTCACTTTGTACCTGCCCGACAGAGGTGTGTAAGACACAAAACCTGTGGCTGATTCAGTCATGTGGTCCGTAGCCCCAGAATCAATGATCCACTGAGAGGAGAGGTGGGATGAAGCCGAGTGAGCACCTGCAGGACCCTGATGAGCATATGAAGAGGAGGTAGAACGCTAGAATTTCTTCAGCCAAAAGAGCCAAGGGTGCCGTATTGGAATCCAGAGAGTGAGGAGCAGTAGAGTCCTCCCCAGCGTCCGACAAGTGGGCTAATTTTGGCAGAGGAGGCCTGTGTTGAGAGCGATCACCTCCCCGACCACAACGAGAGGCAGAGCCGCCTCGAGGGGGAAAACCATGAAGCTTGGAGTAGGTATCTCTAGTATGGCAGACCTTCCCGCAATAATCACAGACTAGGTGATCTTTCTTCGCAGTTCTCAATCTAATGTCACGAGCAGGAAGAGCCCTAGGTTGAGAAAAAGAGACAAGGGCAGATCCATCGGGGGCAGAGTCTGGAAGTAGAGTCAGGCGGCGATCAAATTCCTGTTATACATGACGATAATACAATAACAACATAAAACTCATTATTCTAACATATTTCAACAACTATAATAAATAGTGCGTGATAATTTTTAATTTGTTTCTTAACTCCGCGTCAATTATTAGTTCTTTATATTGGAGCTGTCTTATATAAAATATCTTACTAGGTCTGTGTTACGGATCGATGATTGTGAGCGGGTTCACGACCGAGAGAGGGAGTTGGCCTGGCGTGGAAGAGACAGACCTATGGTGGAGGCGGCGGGTTGCAGCTGCTGGCGGCGGGGCTGTCGCGTGCGGAAAGGCGTGGCGGGTGCGGAACTCGTGGAAGCTGCGATATCGGAAAGAGGCTGCTAGGGTTCGGCCTTTCCGTGAGATGAGAGAAAGGTTAAAGAGAGAGAGTACTAGAGAGAGGAATAGGAAAAATTAAAATAAACTTGCTTGTCTACCCTCCTTGGTTCACCCCACTGGGTATTAATAGTCAAATGCCCCCTCCTTTGGCTTAGACATGGAGAATCAAATACGTATAAAAATAATAAGGTAAAAATAGAAGTAAATAAAAGGTCTGCGACATGTGCGACCACGGCAGGTACAATAATCAAAGGCGCGCTATGGCGCACTTAAGGCTCAAGGCTCCCTAGAATCAAAGTTTGCGCCTCCGTGCGGCTTATTTGCACCTTTGGAATATAAAAGGTACGTCTGAGTGAGCATTTTGTTGTTAATTTTTTCTTCAAAAATTAAGAAAAAAATAATGTAAGAACTCAATAATTTTTTATTGATTTATTATTTGTGAAAGATAATTGTGCGTTGAGACTTATATATGATGCAAATGATCACATTAATTCTATTTTTAAGAGATATAAACAATAATAATGAATGATTTTAATTAGTAGACTAAATGGAGAATTTGATCGAGAAGCTGAAATATTGTTTGATGATGAGTGTTTAAAATGGATGTGGTTGCGCCTTGCCTTCGCTAGGCGCACGCCTACGTCTTGAGCCTTGCGGATAGGCTCCCCTTTGCGCCTTGATGCGCCTTGCGTCTTTAATAACTAAGGTCCTATTAGTGGTATATGCCGATGATATTGTTATCATCGGAAGTAATTCAGAAGAGATCATCACTCTCAAGACATTTTTACACTCCAACTTTCAAACCAAGGATCTGGGATCGTCGCATTACTTCCTTGGCATTGAAGTCACAGATCATGCTGACACCATCTTTATTTGTCAGCATAAATATGCTTTCTTTCTAGTATAAGATCTTGGGATGTTTTAGTGTGGATTCTTCACTTGAATTAGGAGAAAATGGTCTTCATGTCGAAAGCAAGTTCTTCGATTCACCGAAAAAATATGGAAGATTAGTTGGAAAACAGTCTTGACATTTCCTGTGCAGCTAGCAAGGTCGACAAGTTTATGGCAGCTCCGACTAACTCTCAATGAGCATTTGTTCTTTGAATTATCAAATACATAAAGAATGATCCTGGACTTGAGATATCGTATAAGAATCAGAGGCATTCCAATATAGAAGCTTATTGCAACTCTGATTGGTCAAGTTACTTAGCCACTCGAAAGTCAACTATAGGGTTCACTATGTTTATGGGTGGAAATCTGGTCTCTTGGAAGAGAAAGAAACAAACTACAGTATCTAGATCTAATACATAAGTAAAAATATCGAGATATGTGACATATGCCTCACACTGTTGCGGAGATCATGTGGATTAGACAGACCCTTTGTGAGATAGGGTATTTGGTTCAAGATCTCACTCTACTATGGTGCGATAACCAAGCTGCGATATAAATTGATACTAATCTTGTGTTTCATGAATGCACAAAATTCATCGAGGTCAATTGCCATTTTGTTAGGAAAAAGTACGAAAGACTTATCCATAAGTCATGTGAAGACCGGAGACCAAGTTGCAAATATTCTTACTATGAGAGTTACATGAGTTCAAATGAAATTTCTATGTAACAAGTTAAATCTAGTTGATATCCATGACCCAACTTAAGGGTGAATGTTAGATATATTATGTATTTTTATTTCATATTTCGTACTATGTGATGCATCCTTTGTCGCATCATAGTTCTTACCCATATTTTTATTTTATATTTTATTGCATTTCTTTTCATGTACCCATTTTCATTTCACGTACTTGTTTTGGCTCATCGGTTTGACCGACCGATGAGACCCTTAAAAAGGTCCGGTAATTTAGATGATTAGGACGGTAATGAGCAAGCTTAAAATTATTTGATAACACATAAAATTAGAAATTTGTACATCCCTTGTTTGGGGAAAAGAAACATTATTTGAAAATATCCTATTCAGTATTTGGAAAAATAACAAAATTGTATTTGGAAAAATATGAAATCATAAAGGAGATATTTGAAAACACAATTTTATTTGGAAATAGTTACTATGGTTTGGAATTGATAATATCGGAAAGAAATCTGTTGCCATATACACATGCTGAATTTGGAAAGAAATCTAAAATGAGAATATTGGCTACTGTATAAAGGCCTTTGGAAATTAATTAAGCAGCCTCTATTAAAGTTGCTTGCTGGCTATGAAGAAGGGATCAGACCTGGAAAGAATACAGATGAGGAAATTAAATTTCCTCCCCTCTGTAATACCAGCCATAGCCTCCTCCACCTCCCTCCTTTGTTCCCTCCGGCAAAGTCAAGCAACCATCGATCTGCTGCCAAACATTCCTACTGCTCGCCGCCTAACGCAATCCACCCGCCGTCCGCAACCATCGTTGCGGGGCAGATTTCGTACCTCTGGGCTGTCGACATCCTCCACCGCCTGCTAGGTCGTCGTCGGCCTCACTATTGATCCCGACGATTTCTTTCCCGACTGACGTCGACTTCGAGCCGTTTATTCCGTCAGTCGACTATCACGCCACTCTCCCGACTCTTCTGATCGACGTCGACCCCGACTTCTTATTTCGTCAATCAAGCTGTTGGCTCCACTGTGCTGGATGGGTTTGAACCGGGTTCATTCCTCCTAGGTAACCTCACCGCCTCATGCTAATTGTGTTAGGTTAATTTTATGCCAACTGATTAATTAATTTGAGCTTATCCGAACGTTCAACCACCTGAATAATCGTTATTTCATAAATTATTGTTTGTGTTTTATGCTTGTGGTCATACAAATCCCGATACGACTCAATCCATTATGCGCAGACGGAATTTTCTGAATAACGAATAACGATTTTGCTGAAGTTCACTATTAAGAGTGTTTTATGCGCAAACACCACGACTTGGCCGCTCAGTCCCTCTCCTAAAAATAAAAAAATAACCATTATTTATTTCAAAACCTAGTTTTATTATATAACAAAATTTATATATTTTGCTAAAAGTTTTTAATTGTTAAAACCCTAACCCTAGAGTTGATATTACATCAGTTTGATATCAGAGGAATTCGATTTACTCCCATCGTGAATCGATCGATCCGGTATTTTTGATAAAATTTGTATCCGCATTTTTTTTAAAAAAAAGTGGTTTATTAATCCTTTTAAAAAAATTCCATTATAATTTTTTTAAATCTCCTTTTTTTAAAAAAATTATTATGCTCTTTTAAGTTAAAAACTTTATTTTATTCAAAATTTTATTTAAAAAAAAACCTTTTTCTTATTTAAAATATGTACCTTATTTTTAAATTATTATTATTATTTTAAAGGTCAATTAAATTTTGTAAGAAAATTTAATGAAATCATTTCAAATGGAGGAAAGTGCCAATCATTTAACACCTAACGTAGGTTTGGAGAGCACCATAGAAGACTTAAATTTTCGAATAAAAAATTTGACCGAAATGGTTGCGTCTCTCGCCAATGTACACATGGCATGATGAGCCCGCTGATCCTAAGCTCCTAGAACACACATCCGAGCGATTTTTATGGACGTCTAAAACCTAATGAATGTCTAGATTGGTGTCGTAGCTTGGAAACTTTCATGAGTTGAAGTCAAATACCTTTGAGTAGGCAAATTCAGTATGTGATCTGTACACTTAAGGGACCCGCCTTAGAATGGTGAAAGCAACTTCAACGCATGAGAGATAAGTTGTGGTTGCCCCAATCACTACTTGGGTTGAGTTCAAATCAGAACTGCGCAAACACTATGTCTCTCCCGATGACCTACACACTTTATATCGTAGATTTCAAAATCTACAACAAAGAGGTTTGTCGGTTGATGAGTACACTAGAGAATTTCTAAAACTTCAGTCTAAATTAGATATTCAGAAGGGTGATGAAATGAATGTGTCCCGTTACCTGCACGGGTTACACTACCCCATTAGGGTTCAACTAGAGCTGCACAGTTATCGCAATTTAGAAGAAGTTTCTAGTATGGCCCTTAAGGTGGAGTCTGAGTTTAGGTCTATTGCTAGACCCCCCGCTAGTTTCGTCGTTGCCCCCACTTTTAAGGACATAGATTTCCCTAGTGTTGTCATCCCCATAAGCACATTATCCCAACTTAGCTCCACAGTATACTCCCTCTAGTTGAGGAGTCTCTTCCTGAGCCCCGACTTCAGGAAAAAGAGTTTCTTCCTCACATTTATGTCATCCCAATTAAAGTAGAGACACCACTTGCACCCACTGAATCTCCAACTTTAGTCATTGAGTATCTTCCCAAGCCCCTGCTTCAGGAAGAACATAATAGCGTTGTCACACTCACCTTTGATGACACAATTTTTCAATCTCGAAGATGGAGTTGGCTAGTGATAAGCCTCACACCTTAGGTGACTTAAAGTCGAGCTACACATGTCCTGATTCTCCTAAGCCACTACCACCTCCAACACTTGAGCCCACAAACACTATGTTTAATGATCATTTGACCTTAGCAATAGAATCACCACCAAAGATTGATTTTATATTTAGAGAACATCATTTCATAATCCTATAAATATAAATATGTTTGAAAAAATTTAATTTCAAATTATGAACATATTTAAGAAAACTCGTGATATAGGGATAGTGAGAAATCCACAAATTTTCACTCCTAATAAATACACGCGTTTTAAAGGATTTCTTTGGAAATTTCTGAAAGACAAAATTATAATCAATTTTAAAATTTATGATATTAAGGTTGCGTTTGGGAGAACTTATTTTCACTGGTCAAGCGGCTACGATCAGATGAACCAGAGCTTAATTAAAGTTAGGTTCATGCGATCGTAACCGCGTGACCGGTGAAAATAAGTCCCCCCAAACGGAGCCTAAGTTAGACGTAAGAGAGTTCGTGGAATTGCCACAAGGTATTAAACATTTTATAATCAAAATTTGAATATATTATGGGGTCGAATGAGCACCAACCTCAAAGTTAGTAGCGCCTATTACTCTCTGACTGATGGACAGATCAAGACTGTTAGTAGGAGTTTGGAAAACTTTCTTAGGCAATTAATCGGTGAGAATCTAAAGCAATGAGGTCTTATACCGCCGCAAGCACAGTTCACATTCAATAATTCTAAATATCGCTTCCGTTATGTATCTCCTTCCGAGATTACCCATGGGTTATTCCACCCACCTGACCGACATCCTCTTCCATTCCATGAACGTATTTCCTTCGAGGCACATGCTTAAATTAATTATTTAAAAGGATTGCCTAAAATTATTGCTAATCTTTTGCGAGCAACCTTTGAAAATTACAAACTCACGGTCGGTTGTTATCGCCATGAGACGTACTTTTCAAAGGGAGGTCTGGTGATTGTTTACTGCAGGAGGTTTTGTCTAATTCATGATCAACAATGCATTAGGCCCCCAGGTGAGCCACCCGTCGAGGCTTCAAATATTCAACCCGATCTAGCACTAGCAATGATGTTAGATCTCACCATTGCCAGTTTTTGCAAAGTCTCGCCGGGGTCGAACTCTTTCAACCCCGGGAGAATTGATGCATCATTCGTCGCATCATATTTCTTACCCATATTTTTATTTTATATTTTATTGCATTTCTTTTCATGTATCCATTTTCATTTCACGTACTTGTTTTGGCTCATCAGTTTGACCGGCCGATGAGACCCTTAATAAAAAAAGGTTCGGTAATTTAGGTGATTAGCACGGTAACATGCAAGCTTAAAAATATTTGATAACACATAAAATTAGAAATTTGTACATCCATTGTTTGGGGGAAAAGAAACATTATTTGAAAATATCCTATTCAATATTTGGAAAAATAACAAAACTTTATTTGGAAAAATAACAAAACTTTATTTGGAAAAATATGAAATCATAAAGGAGATATTTGAAAACACAAATTTATTTGGAAATAGTTGCGAAGGTTTGGAATTGACAATATCAGAAAGAAATCTGCTGCCATGTACAATTGCTGAATTTAGAAAGAAATCTAAAATGAGAATATTAAATTAATTAAGCAGCCTCTATTAAAGCTGCTTGCTGGCCATGAAGAAGGGATCAGACCCGGAAAGAATACAGAGGAGGAAATTAAATTTCCTCCCCTCTGTAATACCGGCCATAACCTCCTCCGCCTCCCTCCTTTGTTCCCTCCGGCGAAGTCAAGCAACCATTGATCTGCCGCCGAACATTCCCTGCTGCTCGCCGCTTGATGCAAGCCACCCGCCGTTCGCAACCACCGTTGCAGGGCAGATTTCGTACCTCTGGGTTGTCGACATCCTCCACCGCCTTCTAGGTCGTCGTCGGCCTCACTATTGATCCCGACGACTTCCTTCCCGACTGACGTCGACTTCGAGCCGTTTATTCCGTCAGTCGGCTATCACGTCACTCTCCCGGCTCATCTGATCGACATCGACCCCGACTCCTTATTCCTTGATCAAACTGTTAGCTCCAATGTGCTGGTTGGGTTTGAACCGGGTTCATTCCCCCGGGTAACCTCATCACCTCGTGCTAATTGTGTTAGGTTAATTTTATGTCATCTGATTAATTAGTTTGAGCTTGCCCGAACGTTCAACCACCTGAATAGTCGTTATTTCATAAATTATTGTCTATGTTTTATGCTTGTGGTCGCACAAATCCCGCTATGGCTTGATCCGTTATGCGCCGACGGAATTTTCTGAATAACGAATAACGATTTTGCTGAAGTTCACTATTAAGAGTGTTTTATGCGCAAACGCCCCGACTTGGTCGCTCGGCCCCTCTCCTAAAAATTAAAAAAATAACCATTATTTATTTCAAAACCTAGTTTTATTATATAACAAAATTTATATATTTTGCTAAAATTTTTTAATTGTTAAAACCCTAACCCTAGAGTTGAGATTACGGCACTATGCATACCTATATAAATAAACCATTGTACCTCTTTTGACACAAGTTTGTGCATTGGGCAACTTGTAATCGAACCACCACTAATACAGATCCAAAATTGACCCTGTTACAATTGAAGGGATGGGAGCAAATAAAATGTCTGCATTACAAGATTTTATAGCCGACCAATTACAAAATACTCACATGTACTATATTTTTAATGGTTAAAAACATTCAATAATTTGACTCTTAATTACTGATTGTATATTTCTCCATTATGCTGTAAAAAATCTTTGTTAGAGGTGTGTGGGGTTACAGTGATGCAATTGCATAAGGATTATATGTTGTTTAATATTGTGATGTATACATACTCTGATTATGTAATATTCATATTTAGTAAAATCTTTAAATTTTCATATATAATCATTTTTTTGGATGTGGTATTTACAGTTTGGACATCATTTATGATATATAAACGTTTGGAATAATTCATATTGCGTGCATTTCAATTACATTTACAATAATTTTAATTTCCAATCAGCCACCACACATCTATTCTGTTAAGCCATATAGTCTGTTTCTCTATTCTAATAGCACTAAAAAAATATATCTTTCAAACAGTTTCAAAGTTTTTCGCACCACTATGCAAAACAACTGATTCTCTTACGATTGCATCACACTACTACTTGTCTGCTTCACCAGTCGTTGCTGCCTAGTCAAACGGACCCTAAGATGAATATTTTTGCGATTATATGCAATGTTCATGGTTATTATTTGTCCCCTCTATTTTATAGAGGGGTAAAGTTGTGACAACTTTCTTGCATGATCAAATTATAGTAATGGACATAAAGTACATATAATTCTTGAAAGATAAAAGTACATATAATTCATACTTTATGAAAAAGGTTAATGTAAAAGAACTATGTCAATCAGTGTTTCATATTCCTTTACTTATTAATTGCTTAAATAGTGATGATCAAGTTTAAAATCATTCTCTGGCAACAACTATGCAAACTTTCTTTGGCAGTCCCTCTTTGGATACAACATATATGATCCTATGCATATAATCTATTTAAATGTAAATTAAACCCAATATCCTAGACGCTTTGTAAAAAACCCTCCTAAACCTTTTGTAGGTACGATCTTATTTGTCGTATCCTTGATATAAAGTTACATTTTTTTGCCCGCAAAGGGAAAATTTGCAATGCCTGATTTGAACTTAAATGGATTAATACCTATTTCTCATTTATGATATTTTTATAAAACTCCACACATTTAAATTATAATTTTTTTATAAAATTATATAACACATTAAACTGGTATTGTGGTATACTCGTAAATTTGTTTATTATGTAATTTTTTTTCATAATTTTCTGTTATACTTATATAATTATGATGTAGAAATACACCAATAAACAATATGATATGCACATTTATAAATTTTAAGAACAATTAGAGTTGAATAGCTAATTTACATCTTTTTAGTTTAAATGACTTTATTTTTTTAAAGATGCTTATAATTTATATTTTTTTAATAAAAAAAAGAGAATTGAATAAATAAACAAAATTAAATTAAAGGCAAGGCAAAGTAATTGCAATGAAGATTATATATTCATGATGAAAATTCTATTATTACGTCTTTTTTTCCATATAATGTTTAGCATGCTTGTATTTGTCTATCTAAACAACAACAACAACACTCAAGCCTTTATCCTACTATAGTGGGGTCGGCTATATGGATCCTTTGTCGCCATTGTGCCCTATCTTTTGTCATGATCTAACTAATGCCTAAGTACATCATGTCCTTCCTTACAGTTTCATTCCAAGTCTTTATTGGTCTACCCCTCCCTCGTTTAACATGCCTAGTGACTAGACTCCCACAACGCCTAACAGGCGCCTCTAATGGTTTCCTTTGTACGTGTCCAAACCATCTTAGACAAGCTTCTTGCATCTTCTCTACAATTGGTGCTACCCCTGTCTTATCCCTGATACTTTCATTCCTAATTTTATCCAATCTCGTGTGTCCACACATCCACCTAAGCATTCTCATCACCGCAACTCCCATTTTTTGCTCATGTACACAATTCACTACCCAGCACTCAGAACCATAGAGCATCGCGGGTCTAATTGCAGTACGGTAAAACTTGCCCTTAAGTTTTAGTGGTACTTTACGATCACATAAGATCTCTGACGCGCCTCTCCACTTCAACCAACCTGCTTGGGTTCTATATGTCATATCTTTATCATTACCTCCGTCGTTTTGAACTATCTATCCATGATATTTAAAACACTCACTACGGGAAATATCTTGATCACCCAACTTAATAACTAAGTCATCTGTCCTTCTTTTACCGCTAAATTTAAGCTCCATATACTTTGTCTTTGTCCTGCTCAACCTAAAACCTTTTTTCTAAAGTATTTCGCCAAGATTCAAGTTTTGCGTTTACACCCTCGCGCGTCTCCATGTACTCCGTCTTTTCCCTCCATCTTGTATTTGTCTATCCATAACAAAATAAAATTACTCGAGCAGAAAAAAATTGTTATTTAAAATGAAAACTAAATACTAAATTTATATGCATACTACTAAAACTCCCTTTATATACTTTTTTAAATGAATGATCATTTATGATATTGATTGCTTTGATGTATTTGAATATTTATGATAATATTGTTATGAATAAAATAATTCAGCATTTTGACTATTTAGTTGTGTAGAGGAATACGAAATTGAGAAATAAAAAAAGTGATTTTATTAATTTCTCATTTAAAATTCTTGTTACAACATATGTATTTGTACATATATATAGGAGAAGAAGGGAGAGCCTAAATTCTATCCCAAGATGTGAGACTAAAATCTAAGAGGGGTTTATATCGGCCTTTATGGTGGGCTTTCTTTACACTTTCTCAACGCTCCTCCGCAAGCTGGAGCATACAAGTTGTAGGATCCAAGCATGGACAAGAATTGAGAATATAATGGTCGTGACAGAGCTTTTGTAAGAATATCAACGACTTGTTCTGTAGCCGAAACATGTTTTAAGTCTAATTTTCTAAGTTGAACATTTTCCCGAATAAAGTAACAATCAACCTTTATATGCTAGGTACGTTCATGAAACACATAATTCTTGGCAATATGAATGGCAACTTGACTATCGCAGTTCAAGGTGGAAGGAGAAGAGTGTTCGACACCCAAGTCTTTCAAAAGGCTTTCTAGCCATGTAAGTTCCGAGACGATAGAGGTCATTGATCGATATTCTACTTCTGCAGATGAACGCGCGACGACAGATTGCTTCTTGCTTCGCTGGGTAACAAGATGTCCACCAAAGTATGTGCAGAAAGCACTTGTGGAATGGAGATCATCAATGGATCCAGCATAATCAACATCAGAGTAAGCAATGAGAGATAAAGACGAGGAGAGCTTATATACGAGCCCTTGTCCAGGAGCAGAATTCAGGTATCGTAGAAAGCATTCAATTGCCTGGAGATGAGAAGTTCGTGGAGCATGCATAAACTTACTGACAACCCCAATGACAAACGATATATCAGGTCTTGTAACTGTCAGATAGATCAACTTTCCTACAAGACGACAATAATATTCTGGGTTTGGTAGGAGTGTATCCGAGTCGGAGGAGTATGCACAGAGCTTGTGGTTGACATCCATGGGTGTGTTAGCTGGTTTGCATCCAAAGTAGCCCGCGTCATGAAGATCAAGACAAGACGGTACTTTCTTTGAGATAGGACAAGACCATCGGGTCGACGACCTACCTCGATGCTAAGAAAATATCAGAGATTTCCCAAATCTTTGGTATGGAATTTGGAGGCGTAGTGTTCCTTGATCAGATGGATGCCTTTCGAATCATCTCCAGTAATTAAGATATCATCAACATAAACCAGGAGTATCACAGTGCCTGTCGATTGATGACGAGTAAATAGAGAAAAGTCAGCCGAGTTTCGGGTGAATCCAACATCACAAATAACTTTACTGAACTTGTCAACCAAGCATGAGGAGACTTTGAGACCATAAATTGATTTTTTGAGATGACAGACAAGAGACTCCCTCGTGGTCTCAAACCCGGGAGGTTGATTCATGTAGATAGTTTCTTGTAAATCGCCATTGAGGAAGACATTTTTGATATCCAGTTGATGCAATGGCCAATGATGATGAATAACGAGGGAGATCAGAACACGAGGAGAGAAGGTCTCATGATAATCCAGACCTTGTTATTGAGTAAAGCCAAGAGCCACAAGGCGAGCCTTCAGACTTTGGAAGAGTACCCAACGAACATATATTTTGTGTGGAAGAGTACCCAACGAACATATATTTTGTGGCACGTAGGGCAATCTTGTCAGTAGATAACTCAAGATTGCGAACATATCAGACACATCCGAAAACACGAGTGTCTGTAAACGGGGGTGCGATGGGAAAAAAAGGTTAAAAAGAGCACGAAAATCGAGAATAGAGGAGGACATGCTAATGAGGTGGCAGGTCGTAAAAGTTGCTAAATTCCAGTATATGCTGGGAACATTCATTTAAATCATTAGGGTGCATGCGACCTCAAGAAGGTGACAATTCTTTCGTTTGGCGACACCATTTTGTTGAGGAGTATAGACACCAGAGTTTTGATGGATGATGCCGAACTCAGTACACAAGTTTGCAAACACATGACCAGTGTATTCCCGAGCATTATCGGTGCAGAGGGTTTTAATTATAGTAGAGAATTGGTTGAGTCTCAAGGATAAAGGCATACAAGACACGAGGCAGTTTAGATCGATCTTGAAGAAAATACAATCATGTCGTATGAGAGTAATCATCAATGAAAGTTACGAAGTAACGATAATCAGAAACACTGGCAGTTTTATAGGGTCCCCAAATATCTGAATGTACTAAAACACGGGGAGCACCACTCTAAGTACAATGTGGTGAAAAGGTACACCGATGGTGTTTGCCATAGATACACGACTCACATGTGAATTCAGTGAGGAACAAATCTGGAAGAGCTTTCTGGAGGATGTAAAGAGGTGCATGCCTAAGATGCCGATGCCAATCTACATAACTAATAGTGGAGAGAATCATTGGGTGGAGGTCTAAAGTGTAAAGAACATTAACAGTTTCCCTTTACTAATGACAGTCCACGTTTGGCGATCCTGCACAACACAAGAAGTACAAGAGAACGTCACAGAACAATTAAGATTTTGTGTAAGACGACTAATAGATAGGAGATTGAAAGGAGAGTCTGAAACATGAAGAATCGAGCGAAGAATGAGAGAGGAGGTAAGGGTCACGCCGGCTGATCCGACGACTGGAGTAGAATCCTCATTGACAACAATAATGAACTTGAGATGCACAAAGTTCAAGTATATTTAAGGTTTTGTTAGGGTAATATGATGTGTTGCCCCGGAGTCCATAACCCAGGAGGAACTGTGGGCAAGACATAAACACCCCTATCTGAAATAGATATAACAGAGCCAGGAGAACGACTGATCATCCCTTGAAGTTGTTGGAGTTGGGTGTGCGATGCATTAATGTCAGCGTCAATGCTGTGTGCAGTGGCATGCACAACCATTGAAGAAGAAAAAACACAAATTCGAGGCTGGCAATGCGGGGTGGAGGCTGCAGTCGGGACAGGAGAAGCGACGGCCTGGAAGGGCGATGACCAGGACAGAAGCATTTGCGACCAGTAGAAGTGGCGGTCTGGCGGGTATCAAGAAGCAAAAGTGAGAATAGCGGCCTGAGTTGAACAACTTCCTGAGGAGCGACACACAAGTGCGGCCTGGAGACACACAGGTGCCGCTAGGGGAGGAAGGCCAGCGAATAAGCTGTAGCGGCAACCAAGAGCCTTTCCGTCAAAAAACCGGCAAACTTAAAAACAAGTAGCGGGCGAGCAGAGGTGAGAGCCGCAAGAAGCTAGATGAGCAAGGAGGCAAAGGAAACCGCAATTGATCAGAGAGAGAGAGCGATCCGTGTGGCTAGAAGCAGTGAACAGGTGGACCACGACTGGATTTGCGAGCTACGAGTAGTAGTCGCGACGAGAAGGAATGCACAGAGAAAAGCAACAGGCAAAATCCTGCTGGCTGGCGACAAGAGAACAAGAGCAGAACCGACGGCCTGGCTAAGAGTAGCGACGACAAGGCACGCGGTACAGAGGGAAAAACAGCCTGGCGGACAAATATCGACAAGAAAAAGAACTCGCGGCTAGGTAAGTTTCTCCACGACGAGCTGCGGTCAGAGAGTAACCGCTGCGGTCAGCAACGTGCGACCAGTGAGAAGCAACGACTGATAGCAGAGAACACCAATGACGGTCTGAGAGAGAACCGACGGAAACCGACTAGCAGCCTGATGGGTAGAGATCAATCCAGAGAGCACACTGTGAACAGAGCGAACAGGAAATTAGAAGAGAGTTGCGGGACCCACTGATAAGAGGAAAAAAGCTTTAAATGCATGAGACGGGGGAAGGGAGGGGTGGATCCACGGGAGAAGATAACTGTAGGTAGAAACAGGAGACCGCATGCACAAGGGGCGATGTGGTTAGAGAAGCAGAGACCGCGAGTAGTAGAAAGCTATCCGCCCAGAGCCAAATGTGGAGGAAAACAATCGAAGGACCGATGACTCTGATACCATGTAGAGGAATATGAAATTGAGAAATAAAAAAGTGATTTTATTAATTTCTCGATTAAATTTCTTGTTACAACATATGTATTTGTACATATATGTTGGAGAAGAGGGGAGAGCCTAAATTCTATCCCAAGATGTGGGACTAAGTCCAAAGAGGGATTTACATGGGCCTTTATGATGAGCTTTCTTTACACTTTCTTCAACAAGTAGGAATATGCAGATTTATAATGTTAATATGTAAGTAAATGAAAATTTGATATTATATAAGTAAAATTATATAATTTGCTGGGTATATGTACATATGTAAGGTTGATATTTAATTTTCCAAATGAAAGGCTGTGATGTAATGCTACATATATATGATACTATAAAATGATGCAGTGATAAGCGGCCAAAACTTCGCTAAGTGAAAATGCAAACTAAATACAGTGCACGTGCAATTTTGAGATGACAGCCCGGATCGAGATCTCAAGCGAGTAATTAAAATAAATAAAGCAACGAACTACAATTTGCACAATTGGATAACAAACAATGATGAATAAAGGACAATTATAATAAACCAATGAGATGAGCCGCAATTCCGTTCAAGTGCGCCGAATACGCTCCGCAAGTTATACGACGAATAATGAATACAAATACTTATGAAAATTAAAACTAAAAGCAAGAGTCTTTACCAAAGCAAACAATGAAAAGAAATTCAACATCCATACCTAGATTTAATCGTTCATGTGGCGGCGGGATTAGGGGTGGGGAGTCGACGAAAATGTTGGCGTTCTCGGTTCGGGAATGGGTTCCCCAAGTGGGCTGTTGCAGGGCGTGCTGTAGAACCGAAGGATTAGGTCAAGGGGGGACTGGGCTGCTGGAAGTATTGTTGGAGGGGGGCTTTGCGGGTGGCTGTTTGGTGGTTAGGGGTGTAGTGGGTGTGTGGGAAGGTTGGGAAAAGGGTGGCTGGAGGCGGGAACCTTGTGAATCTTGAGGTGGGTTGGTCGGTGGAGTGGTGTCGGAATGGGAAGACTGATGGGGGGTTGTGGCGGGTTCATTCCGTGGACTAGAGGGCGCGGATTGGGGTGCGGGCTGGCGGAGTGGGGGGAGGATGGGTTGGGAAGCAGGCGGTCGCCGGGATCCAAGTAGGGGAGGGAAGGAGGCGGGGCTGACAGGGTCTTGTTGGAGAGGCGAGGGGGCGAGCCGCAGGTAGTCGCATGGGAAGAGCCACTCGAAGCCAAAGAAGATCCGCTGGTTGCAAGAGGCAACTCCGATCCCTAATTTCAGCCACATACATGGATATATATAGTGTGAGAGGGGAAATAAAACAGGGGCACCTCGATGGACGCCTATTAATGTTCGCACCGATCCAAGGCTAAATACAACACAATAAATAAACTAATATATCAAGCAGACTCGGAACGACCATCCGGGCGCATCCGCAGACTCGGATCGCCCAAATGGGTCACCGATCACTACCTCCTGCGGGAATAGACGAGTGTGGGCCGTTGATCTCCATCAACGCCCCTCGACTTGAAAGCACTCATCTCTTGTGAGTGTAGACAGTCCTACTCTCAGCGTAAGTCTGAGTTGAGTCCCTCGAGCTCCTCAGCAAAAATTCTAGTATCGTCAGAAACCGGGCGGCGAACCAATGAACCAAGTAGCACAGAACCATTCGACCGCCCATCGTTGTGAAGTCGTGACCAATGATCTGTAGTGCATCTTCGGCAGGCGCAGACAATTGGCACAACGATGTATCTCCGTCTGAAAGTGGTGCTGGTGGAACTGCCAGCGGGGTGTTGTGGTCCTCCGAGCGGTGCTCAACCGTCCGTGATTGCCTGAGCATGGTGGATATATAGTTGCCAGAGAGGGGTGTGGGGCTGTAACGACTGATAGGGGGTGCTGTCGGGTTCGTTTCGTGGACGGGGGGGGGGGGGGTGTTGGGTTGGGAAGCAGGTGGTTGCCGAGATCCAAGGTGGGGAGGAAAGGGGAGGCAGGACTGACAGGGTCTTGCCGGTGAGGGGGTGAGCCGCAGGTAATCATACGGAAGAGCCACTCAAAGCCAGAGAAGCCCGGCTGGTTGCAAGAGGCAACTCCGATCCCTAATTTCAGTCACATACATGAATATATATAGGGTGAGAGGGGAAATAAAACTAGGGCACCCCGATGGACTGCTAATAATTTTTGCGCCGATCGGAGGCTAAATACAACACAAAATAAATAAACTAATATATTTAGCCGACTCAGAACGACCATCCGGGCGCATCCGCGGATTCGGATCGCCCAAATGGGTCGCCGATCACCGTCTTCTACGGGAATAGACGCGCGTGGGCCGTCGATCGCCATCATAAAGTACTTACGTCATGAACAGTAACCGATGTACCGACGAACTGGGGACTTGCGTAATTCGCGCTTTTTTTGGGTTTTTTTCTTTGCTATGTCGAAAGTGCAATGCACCTGCAAAACTTTGACAGCTCAGCAGGATTGGCCGGGTGGGGGGTGTGGTCTCCAGAAGGTGAAGCCATATGACTGATACTTATGACCATACACATGATATAACCAAAATAAAATAAAAAATAATTCAATATTTCCTGCATAAAAAATAAACATAATAATTGAAAGAAAACACGCCTGACACTTTATTTTGATAGTGACCCATCCTACATCAACTGCCTTGTAACAACTCATAAGCCCACTAACAACTCATAAGCTGCTTAATTCAAGAAAATGACTATTACTAGAAATTAAAAAAATAACAACACATGATTTTTGTTACTTACGAGAGATAGTGATCGGAGCCCCTCGTGCGAACAGTACCACAACGTGACGACACTCCCGCCGCTCGGAGTCCCTCAAAAGCAATCGTACTGGAGGACTGCATTCACGCACTCGGGGGGCGGCGAACAACGGGGTTGTCTTCGTGCCGTGGTACTGTTGCGGTCTGGGTCGTGTTGCGATTGAACTGGGGGCCCCGTGCAATGTCTCTCATATATGATAATAAGTGTTTTTATTTTTTATAACTATGAATTATTTTATAAAAAAATTATTCAATTTTAAAATGGAAGAACTCTAAATTGGAAATTTGAAAATCAAAAGAGAAGTAGGACTAATGAACATTTCAGTCCAACTTATTTGAGAAAAAAACTATGAAGCTATAAATATGTTAAGGGAAAATTTAAAAGAAAAAATATTTTCACTATAAAATGCTTTGAAGAGAGAAGAGTAATTCATCTATTAATACTGCCTGATGCTTATGTTGTTATGCAGGTATTAAAATTTTATTATATTAATATTGGAATTGTTAGAAAAGTCCATGTAAAGGCCCATGTTTGTGGCCCATTTAGCCTTTTATTGTTTCTCTTTATACATTAGTCCACACCTTGTATAGGGGACTCGTCTCTCTTTCTCTCGCCTATATATATGTATTTATACATTGTATTTGATAACGAAGAAGTATAGACAAGGTTCAGCGTTTCTCTATATGGTATCAGAGCGACCGGTCCTACCTACAGTTTCAGGCGGACACGTTTTTTTCTAACTGACCAGCTTCTGCGGTTACTCCCTTGCTATCCGCCTCCTCTGTCTAACCTCCTCCTTAACGGTTTTCCTTGTCTCTACCTGACTTCTCCTCTCCTCTTGTGGAACCACCCCCCTTTGTCTCTCTTGCTCCGCCCTTATAGCCTTCCTCTCCCGCGGGACCACCCCCTTCTCGCGCGGTCTTCCACTCATAGCCACGTCTCTCCTCTGCTGTAGCCGCTTCTATTCTGTAGCTGGTCTCTCTTCTAGTCGCGGCGATCTTCTTGTTGCCGGCCTATTCGCTGCGGATTTCTTGCCGTTGCGATCTCTACTTGCTTAAACCACGGCCTTCTCTTGCGCGGTTTCCTTTTCTAGCCGCTTCTTTTGCTGGGCTTCTCTTCGTGCGGCGTCCTCTTCTCTTCTTGTTGTCTAGCCACCATTTCTTTGTCGCGCGGTCTATCCCTTTGCCGCGAGGTCTTCCTTTGATCTGTGATAGGCTAGTCGCGTGGTTTGTCCCAGAGTTCCTCCTGTTCTCGCTGCGACCTGTCTCTTGGCCTGATCTAGCCGCTTCTTCTTTGTCGCGCGGCCTGCCTTTGCCGCTGCTCTAGTCGCCGCGGATTCTCCATAGCCGCTGTTCGCAGCGATCTTCCTCATCTTCTCGCTGCGTGCTCACTTTGCCGCCGCGATCTCTGCTAGTCGCCACGGTCTTGCCGACTACTCTAGTCGCTGCTTCTCGCGGCACCCACCGCTCTTACCGATCTCTCTAGCCGCGCGGTCCGGGTGCATTGTGCGACTTGTGTCTGTCCGGTTCCCCAACTTTGCCGCTGTGACCTTACCCCTTGTCTAGTCGTTATTTGGCCGCTGCCTTGCCGGTCTAGCCGCTATGACTCCATGGGGTTCTCGATTGATTCTTTAGAGCAGCCCACACCCCCTCCTCCTGCCCGATTGCTCCCTGCTCTAGAGATGCATGATGAGTTGAGAATCACCACCATTTCCCTCACTGGGAAGAAGAACTTCATTGAATGAGTGCATTCTGTCAGACGGGTTCTTCAGTCTAAGGGCCTTCTGCAACATCTCACTACGTATCCTCCTCCACCCACCGATGGATGGCTTCGTCATGATGGACATGTTCAAACGTGACTCCTCAACTCCCTTGCTGATGAACCTTACCGCATGGCCATGTATCACAAGACGGCCAAGGCGATGTGGGAAGAACTCTATTCCCTATACTCCGACAAGGACAGTCTTCAGCACCTATTTGACATCATCACAGATCTTCAGACTTTTGACACTAGTGATGCTGCTAACTTGACCTCCTTTGTTACTCGGGCTAAGACACTGGCTGAGGCCTGGATCCTTCATCAGCCCCCTACTACGGATCTAGCTGCCCAGCGTGCTCAGAAGGATGTCGTCTGTATTGCCATGATGATGACTCGTGTTCCGCCTCATCTTCAGAGCGTTCGGTCTCAGATCCTCTCGTCAGCTGCTATCCCCTCACTCTCTGATGTATGCTCCATGCTGCTCAAAGTGTCACCACCTCCTGATACTACTGGACCCCCCTCACCGGCCCTCCTTCAGCGAACTACTGTGCCCTTACTACCTCTCCCTCCTCCTGCCCGTGGAGGGCGTTCAGGCTTTCGAGGAAGGGGTCGTGGTGGCCGACCACTTCCGAAGTGTTCTTTCTGTGGTAAGGACGGACACCTTGAGGCGACCCGCAGGAACTACAGGAACGGTTCTTGTTTTGGTAATATGTCATTGACATTCTAATTACAGGAGACGATTCAAAGGGAATACAAGCAATCAAACATCATCTTAGTTTGGTTTTTCAAACTAAAGATCTATGGACTTTCGATACTTCCTCGGTCTTGAGATCGTAAGACATCCTGATGGACTTGTCCTCTCTTAGCGAAAATACTGTCTCGACCTTCTTCGGGATGGTGGCTATTCTGGATGCAAGCCGATTAACATCCCGATGGATGTCAATCACAAGCTGTGCGCACATGCTTTTGATGCAGATCTTCTTCTTACAAATCCAGAATACTATCGTCGATTCGTTGAAATCTTATTTATCTAACGATCACGAGACCAGACATATCCTTTGCTGTTGGGATGGTCAGCCGGTTTATGCATGCTCCTCGGATGTCTCATCTACAGGATGTCGAGCGCATCCTGAGATATCTAAAAACAGCCCCTGGTCAAGGGCTGTTTTTAGATATACAAAACCTCTTCTTCTACTCCCACATTGGTGGCATATTCAGATGCAGATTATGCTGGTTCCCTGGACAGCGACAGTCCACCAGTGGATTCTGTACCTACTTTGGAGCTCACCTTGTGACCTGACGCAATAAGAAAAAAGCTGTGGTTGCTAGATCTTCAGCTGAAGCTGAATACCAGCAAATGACGTCCGTTGTCTCCGAGCTTACGTCGCTTGAAAGTCTCCTCGTTGATCTAGGAGTAAAACTCCCTTCACCTGCTACCTTACTATGTGACAGTCAAGCTGCTATACACATAACGAAGAATCCAGTCTTCCACGAAAGAACGAAACACATTAGTGGACTGCCACTTTGTTAGGGAGAAAGTTCAAATGAAGAAGCTAGAATTGAAGCATGTTCCGGGCACTAAACAAGTTGCTGATCTTCTCACGAAAGCCCTATCGAGTATCCTATTTTTCCAGTTCCTATCCAAGCTGGGTTCCTACGACTTGTACGCTCCAGCTTGCGGGGGAGTATTAGAAAAGTCCATGTAAAGGCCCATGTTTGTGGCCCATTTAGTCTTTTATTGTTTCTCTTTATACATTAGTCTTACACCTTGTATAGGGGGCTCGTGTCTCTTTCTCCCTCCTATATATATGTATTGATACATTGTATTTGATAACGATGAAGTATAGACAAGGTTCAGCTTTTCTCTACAGGAATATTAGATGGTCGGAATTACAACTCTAATTGATGCCTTATAGCAAGGTTATTCATGTGTTAAAAAGGTTATTCAAGTGTTACATTGCAAAATATTAAATTGTTAGAATTACAACTCTTAAGGATGTGTATAAAAAGTTATTCAAGATTTATACTGCAAAATCAGGATTGACCCTTAAAATGCTCATGACTCTTCGCACATTCTATACATTTATGTCGTGTTAAAAAAGGTTGGTTTTGTAGGTATCATTTTGGTTTACCTTCCATCCGCTTGCATATCAGCATTTTCTTTTATCTTTGCAGTAGGTTGTATGAGTAATTTTCTAAATGATCCATGATCAAATATTATTTACACTTATTAATCTTTTTGTAGTTCTTCAATCTAGTACAATTCCTTCTTCAATAGATTAATCATTCTTACCATATAATTAGTTAATTACTGACACTTTAATTTTTTTATTTACTTCAATAGGTTTTTATGCAAAGGATGAGAAGAAGAAGTCTTCAAAGGTGACACACTAGCAGTATAGTTTTTATCATGCTATTCTTAAAATGGAAAAGTTATTTTTCTAGTTTATATCAACATTGTTTTATCTGATACTGCTTTGGCGACGATACTTTGTTAGAGTGCCCCTTTCAAACTCATCTGACTTGCCATTGAAACAATTTTGCTTCCACTTCATTTATAATCTCTTGAATGTTCAAGCTCATTGTTGATACATTGCTTGACCCTTCACCTATCACTGCATGTGTCTATGACCTGCATCTTTGCAGTTAGTAACTTTTCTAAATTATTAAGCAGTGCAATTGAGCACCTTTGATGTCACTTAGGCTCTGTTTGGGAGGTCGGTGGCCTTTCGGTGAGGGAGCAAACGCCATCGGCGTGGCATTTGTTTTCCGCCACTGGCGGTGTTTGCTCCCATTTTTTCGAGCAAAATGGATAAATCTCTGCGTTTGCGAACCCGACCCCCTCCCACCAGTCCTGATCTCCGGCGGCGTTTGCTCCCTCACCGAAAGTCCGCCGGCCTCCCAAACAGAGCCTTAGGTTCCGTTTGGCATGGCGGTAATGGTTGTGAACGTGGTGGTTATGAACCGTTGTTCGTGAACGCCCGACCTCGCCTAAGGAACTACGTTCACTTTTATGTTCAAAACTAGCTTTCTTTTCTTGATGGCGGTCATAACTGTTGTCATGCCAAACATACATTCAATGACGGTGGAGTTTTTTTCCAAGCTCGCCGGAGAAAAAATGACATGCCAAACGGAGCCTTAGTTGAGTCCGTTGAAGAAACCACCAAAGTTATTTTTTTCGAAAATAGTCTTTTAAAAACTATTAAGAGGAAAGGTGCCAATACTTCAATGTATTTAACAATTCAGCTTAATATACAAATGACTAATTAGTCAATGAATTCTAATTAATTTCCTTATTGTTGAAGTGATGTCCCTTTGGCCAAACGTATGTTGTCTCGAATTGCCGATTGTGCTTTATCAGTTTTGAGGCCTCTACAAAAATTGCCAATTGATTTTTCGTTCGATGCTTTATTTCCAACATGGTACTGTAGCTAGGTTTTTGGTCCCTCGTCTCTACCTCTGTGCGACATGAGGGGAGTGTTTGTGCTTTGTCATGGTTTTCGTATGTCGTGTTGTATCCATGTAGTTTTTTGTATGTGTTGTGGATGGTCTGAACAAAGAGTAAGGGAAGGCCGATTGATGCTATCGCAGGAGTGCACGCATCCAAGCGCTGCTAGGGCATGAACTAAGTGTCAGAATCGAGCGGGAAGAATATTGGTTGTGCCATGGGAGAGAGGATGCATGAGTGTCGTGATCGAATGAAGGAAACGGGTAAGTGATGTTAGGTCTCCGTGCATATGGTGTAGTCACGCATGAGAAGGCAACAAAAGGAAGCTGGTGTGTGCACTAACGTACTTCATGGAATTTGCAGAGGGACGACAGTGATGGTTGAGGGGTTTATGGAAACCCTATCATACAATTGTTTATCTGAGTGGCCTCCTAGACCTGCAAGTCTGGCCGGTTGGTACTAACTGAAAATAATTGATTGCATTGTAATTGACTTTAGGATATAACCTCGTGAGGTATACTCATACCAATCTTGACGCAACACCGGTCTAGAGAAACCATAAAGACTGTTAGAAGATAGTGGAAAATTATGTAAAAGCTCATTGTAATTGTGCCCCATTTATGAGCCCATATTTGTCTTAGATTTAGTCCCACATTGTTTGTTTTGGGATTTCTCTCTTCCTCTCTCCTATATATGTGTATTCATACTTACTGTTTATATAGAAAAATACAGCCTACAAGGTTCCTTGCATTTGTTTTCTACAAAGACCAATGAAAACAACTTGGTATGCTCTAAACAATAATTCGAGAACTAATCTTACAAAAAAACATTAGAAATATTATTACAAGAAAAATTACATTTAAACATAATTCCAAAATAAGGAAACAAATGATATAGTATACATGCAAGAGAACTAGAAAATAACTACAAAAATGAACAAGTCTCAAAGGTTCAATATATATGGAGACAACAATTACAAGTCAATATTCCCCAAAAACAATGGATTAACACACAATTCAACACAAAGAAACTAAAACCAGATAATGAACTTACAATGATTATAAAATAGAAAAATCGAGGGATGTCCGAAGAGGTGTTGGTGGCCAGAGAGACAGTAGAAGACTCCACTTGGACTGTTGGAAGAGAACCCAGTGTTTGCATGAAATTGCATGGATGCTGTTTTACTGATTCCTGGGATTGAGAGGGGCTGACAGAAATGGGGAGGGCTTGGGAATGCTTGTGAGGAGATGGCTTGTTGGTAGGGGTTCACAGGTTTCTTGGCAGGGATTTTTTAATGGATAATTGGTGCTGGAGGTGGTTTCATGGATCCACAAATACTCTAGGCACTGCACTGAATCTGAAAATCTATAGTGCACACAGTGGGAGATGGCGATGCTATATTGGGAGAGTTTTGGAGAGTGTCCGACTTAGGCTAGTTGACCCAGGGGGGAGTTCCGATTTAGTGGCAAGGTCATTGATTTGTGATTGGGAGATGCAGTTTAGTAGTAACTGCCCAAAATGTGGAGGGCAGGGTGTGAGTTTTCATCCATCAAAGTTTTGGCAGTAAGCGGTTTTGGATTAGAGAAGCTGGTAATTAATTGAGACTTTACTAGTGGGGGTGTGGTGATTATGAATGACTGGAGGGTGCTTAGTATGGTTAATGTGAGGTTATGGGCAATGGGGTTGATTTTTAGGTAGTTATGGGGAAGTGAGGTAGTGTTTGCTAGTCGGCCTCGGTGGTGGACGATGCTGGTGGAAGGTGTCCAGAGGTGGTGGTGTCTAGAGATGGTGTCCGCTTTGGCTTGGCTGTCCAAGGGGAGAGAGGTGTCCAGAGTTGGTGTCCAACTTAGGCTAGTTGACCCGGGGGGGGGGGTCCCGATTTAGTGGCAAGGTCATTGGTTTGTGATTGGGAGATGCAGTTTAGTAACTGCCCAAAATGTGGAGGGCAGGGTGTGGATTTTCGTCCATATAGTTTTGGCGGTATGTGGTTTTGGATTAGGGAAGGTGGTAATTAATTGAGACTTTATGAGTGGGGGCTGGGTGATTATGAATGAATGGAGGGTGCTTATTATGGTTAATGTGAGGTTATGGGCAATTGGGTTGATTTTTTGTTAGTTATGGGGAAGTGGGGTAGTGTTTGCTAGTCGACCTTGGTGGTGGACGATGCTGGTGGATGGTGTCCAGAGGTGGTGGTGTCCGCTTTGGGTTGGCTGTCCAAGGGGAGATAGAAGGTGTCCAAGCTTCACACTTGGATTTCATTAGCGGTGATCAACAAGTGGAATTTGCTCTCTATCTTTTAATTCTCACATTTTTTGAAGACCATGGATAAATAGTCTAACATTGGGAACCCCAGATGAGATGCTCTTTCTATATGTACATTGGGAGCCCGTGCCTCACGAAATCTCATCATCCTCTGACTTCTGATGCCAAGTTATTAAGGCGCGTGCTTAGGCGCTCTTGAGGCGTTGGGTGCACCAGGCACACCGGGCCTCGCCTCTGCATGGCAGAGGTGGGCGAGGTGCTCTAGGCGTGCGCCTTACTCAACTTCCAGGCGCGCGCCTTACTCAACTTCCAGGCGCGCCTAGCTGTATTTAAGGGCCTTTTAGTGAGCTGAGTGCTCAGTTCACTAAAAATGAGTGAACTGGCTGTCCAAATCACCAAAATTCAATGAAATGACCGCCCAGTTCACTGAAATTTTATTTGAAATTTGATTTTTTTAATGCTAGTTATTTTTTGGGTTGTGATATATGCAATTCTAGTATACTGATATGGCGGTAGAATTATTATGTTTTTTGTATTTAATAAACTTTTTTTTTTCATTTTTGCGCCCACGTATCTCAAGTGCATTCCTACGCTCCAGGTGCACCTTGCGCCTTTAATAACTTAGTTTTGGTTTTGTCAGCAAATGCAGATAACGACCTAGCATATAACCAAGGTGGACACCAATTCCTTGTAGCTTGTATTGCATAGCAACTGTCTTTCTTTTGATGGAGAAGTTAAAGGTTTTCAGGTTTCAAATGTCAATCTCTTAGCAGTCCGTCCCATAACCTTCTGCATTTCACTCTACATTTGCTTTTACGATATAGTGAGATTCCTTGTCTCTCAAATGTGTCCTCTATCTTTATATATAGACTGAGGAGCTTTAACCAACATGATTCTCCATAAATATAACGGCCTCCGTAACATACAAAATAACATCAAAAATATATATAAATAGTACTAAATTCTTGGATCGATGATCGGATCAAAATGAACTGTCTCGATTGTCTTGTAGATCCAAAGTGTGATGTGATCCCCATGTAATATTTTGAGTGGTCGGTTACTCTGAAGGATCGCTCTCCAAGTGAGAGCTACAAAGAAAGACTTGGCAGGCTCCTCTCATGGAGACGCATACTGAACCCTTTAATTGTATGATCACTAGAGAGTCTCTTTTTTTTCCTAAATTTTATTTTTTTATCTACAATTTATCTTTCATTTGTAGTAAATAAAAGTTTCCATAAAATTCAAGACCTTACACTCTAAGCGCTAAAGTGTCAAAATGCCCATTAGGGTAAATTTCATAAAGATGTGATACTGAATAAAAAAACATGATTAATAGACAATAGATGGAGAGATGGCTCGGAGTCTCTCATAGTTGCGATGAAGGTTGACTGCCATGCATATTCGTATCAATTTTATTATTATTATGTGAAAAAGGTTAAATTAGAGGAAAAATCCAAGCTTTCCCAATTGGTACTTCATTAATGAGTTTGGTGCTCATTTGCATTAATGATCTTGTGATTCCGAATAGGAGCCTATTTCCATCAATTTTCTAAAGAAAAACTATTGAACTCAGATTCTGGAATTGGGTTTGAACCACATCAGGAAATTATGTCGAAAAAAGTTCGCACTAGTCCCCATGATCATATTCAACCAGATTAATGCCATCAAGATGATACACTAAATTCATCAATTAAATATTTGAAGTTCTCCTTGGTCATTGTTTAAATCATTTTTTCAATGTATATGTTTAAGTCGCTGCAATATATGTGCATGACAAAACATTGCATTTTTGGAGGTTTCTTATGCACATCAAAATCTTCAATTATAACAACCCATATTGATTTATAATACGTTTTTAATCTACTAGGTAAATGCATTTATATTTTATTGCTTATAACAGGAATTTAATCTCTCCGCTTTGCAAGAAAAGTTCACACCTCTTGGCTTTGTGATGGATCCAGTGATTGTGACTTTGTCATCACAAGGTAGCAGAATATTAATTTATGTTTTCAGCGGAGAAACCATTGAAGTTTGATTCAGTCTTATTTTTCTGCTGCATATTTCTCCAGACTTGCTAACATAATGATACGCTCTGTTACACAATGTGTCATACGTTCATCTCTAGAATACTTACCACTTTGCATATTTCTTTCCATAATGGATAGTTGTTTTTTAAAAAAAAAACTTTCACTATCAAGTATATTTATTTTCTCAAATTAGTTGCAGTGTAATTGCTGTTTGTATCAATTATCCTCTGCTAACGTGTTCTGACTAATGTTTTTTTTTGTCCAGATGTTGTCATCAACTCGTATCTGCAAGAAGTTCAAACCAAGATTCACCAAAGCTTGGTTATCTTTTCTTAAGTTACCTCTTCCACTTGATGTGTACAAGGAGGTATATCCTGAACCGTTTAAAGCCTTATTTCTTTTGATTCTGTGATCACATTATGCATCTTTTGAACCTCGTTTTACTGTATATTTTTTTCCTTATTTGTTTGCATTCTGTATGAGTTTGGTTTTATGTTTTATCTGTTTTGCCTTCAATATATTGTAATTTCTAACTTTTATTTTTACTTACCCATGTGTGGTATCCATGCTCTTCATTTTTTCTTTTCCACATCCTCACCATAGCAGAACAAAGTTTTTCATCACAAAGAGTGCAAGTATACTGGGTGAATTTTGATGACTTGATTGTTGCCTCACTCATTTGTCATTCATTTTAATACTTGCTTCTATTTCTAAGATGGTTGTTTGCACTTTTTTTGGTAGGGGATAGTTTATATATCATTGTTTATCTCTTCTTATTGCCCAATATCATCAGTGATTGCCTAAACTTACCTTATTTCATTTTTAATTTTCTTTAATTGGTAAGCATGTTTCTTTATTTTCAAGCTTCCTTAGTTGCCTCATGCTCATGACTGATAAGTTCTCATTAGATAATTGTCATTAACAATTAATTCTCAAATTTCAGGTTCTTGCTTCTCTCCATCAAAATGTGATTCCTTATATGTCTAATCCAATCATCTTATGGTGAGGTTTATATTTATCTTCTTTTTTTAATTGTTTTTCTTATGACTTTTAGAGATTTGTTGCCAAACTTACCGCTTCATCTTTAACAATTTCCAGTGATTTCTTAACAAGATCTTATGATATTGGTGGTGCCATTAGTGTCACTGCACTTAGTGGTCTCTTCATTCTAATGACACAACATGGTTTAGAGTATCCAAAGTTTTATGAGAAACTTTATGCATTATTGAAACCAGATGTATTTGCGGCTAAACATCGTGCTGTCTTTTTCCAAGTAAGTAGCCATCATTGAACTATTATAATTATGATGTTTCCTTCTTTCTTTAACACCTCAATATATTTGAGGTACTCCTAATGTGTTGTATTTTGTTATATAGCTTGATCATGGTCATTTCTAATAATTTCTAGATACACAACATGTTCATGATTTAGTCTAGTACCTTGATGTATGCGTAGTACCCATTTGAAATTTCTTTTGACAACATACCATTTTTGAAATGATATAACTTAAATGTTACTGAACCTCTTTTAGCTTCAAGCAACAAAATTGTTATTTTAAGTTGCATTAGTATTTTTTGGCATTCATGAACAATTTAGCCGAACTAGGATGTATGGAGTGGAAGGTGTGTTGAATCAAACACGAATGATTGGCCTGATGGTGAAACCCTCACTGACCAACCTAACGACCTCCATGGCATCATGAAGCTCAATTGGATGACGAGTTTGAATACGAAAGCGGATTTGCAGCTGTATCTCTTGCATGAAGAATCCAAGGTGGTGATCCGATGAGTCCTAGGACATGGTTGACAAGCTTAATGAACTCCTTGATATAATTGTCGATCATGGTAACGTTGCGGCTTCCACAAATACTCTCTATGGCATTGCTCGAGTAACGATGTTCGTGCCACATGATGATGACAATCTACTTGTGTGAGGCTTGGGCTGGTGTGACAAGTCATTGCACCCAATGAACTGTGGGCCCCTCCATCCCATCAAGGATGATAAACACCTTCTGTGTCTCCACCGTGCATTGTGATGCAGTGGTAAGGCTGACACTGGGTGGTTTCTCTAAATGCAACCCTAAATTTGATGAAATGTAATGTAGTGCAAGAATGGTCCGCTAAAATTACAACAAGTAATCAAATATTATAAAGGTGACAACAAAGACACGTGCGATCTCAAATAAACAATTAGAGGAGAACAAATATTAACTTTGCAATGATCGTTGCACAATTCTTGTTAAGCGTACGCAGAATAGGTTTCACAAATTGTACGACAAATGAAATACTAAGACAATAAAAATTAGAATCCACCACAGTACAAGTTGCCAAAATAAACAACAAGAAAAGAAATGACTTTACCACAATTTACGCATGCAGCCGGCGGTAATAACGGGTGTGGAGGGCATCCAAGGTTGCTGCAACTAGAGGAATATGTCAGGAGTGGAGTCGGGACTGCTTGAGGCTCTAGGGAATTTGTAATGGTTGTTATAGGAGTGAGGCTGACTGATTGGAGCTTTGGTGAAGGCTAAGAAGACTCACAGAGTGGAGGGTACAAGGGTTGTTGATGAAAGGGAAACTGGGAGAGTGACTGGTCCAGTCCAGAGAAGTGGAAAATGAGAGGCGAAAGTGCTGGTGGAGTGGATGACGAACTTATGAAGATAGGGAAGTTAGATGCGGAGGGAATACAAGCTTGGTGTGGGCCGACAGGGCTTGGTTGGCATAGAGAAGAAGAATGACGGGGAGTTGCAGACGGTGGTTAGCTGCGCGGAGGTTGAATTGGAGCAGGGAGCTGCTACAACTGTCGGCTATAATGGGATTGGGAAGGAGGTGGGCTTCAGGCGCGGTGTCACGACTTTGCATCTATGGGGTTAACCTCTGGAGATTTCTGGAGAAATTTAGGATCTTGGAGGATATTCTTGTACATAAAGATTAGTTTAGAACATTCTTGAAAGATGTAGATACACAGATAATGATAGAGTAGTTTAGATCCTTCTATCCTTTGGAGGGAAACTCCTTTGGGGGCCTATATATTGGGGAGACCCCCTCATTTGTAATTCACCAAGCAATTCAAGCAATAAAGCTCTCTTACACACTCTTGCTCTCTCGTTCACTATTTCTAAGTGCTCTCTTACTTTTCTTTCCACGATCAAGTGTTGAAGGAGGTTGACTTAGCTAGCTGCGAAGGTGCGCAGGAAGGAGCTAAGGCCGCACACGACGTTGTCAAGGGGACAAGTCTGTGACAGTTGGTATCGGAGCGAGGTTGATTCAAATCGTGGTTCGCGGTAAGTAGTAAGATGGCTTTGGAAGGGAGCAACACCTCAATCATTATCGATGAGCGCGGCAGGGCGACCGATGAGAGAAGGGATAGGAAGAAGAGGGACCCAAGCAAAGGTCATGAAGGTCCTAGTGTGGAGAAAAACATGGTGGATGCGATAGAGTACGAGGCAATACGAGATGCCTACCTTACTCTACAATGGAAAGTGGAGAATATCTATAAGTATTTTGATGCTTTCCATATGGAAGAAGAGAAGATGCAAATGGATATTGATCTTTTTAAGGAGCAAACATTGGGCAAGTCGGAATCCTCACACAATGCTTTTAACACTATTATTAGTGACTTTGAAGAGCGCTTGGCAATTGTGGAAACAGAAGTGGAAGACTTGGGCAAGCAAAGTCCTACTAATGGAGGGAACGTTGGAGTCATGGTGAATAACTCAAGGCTGGACGTACCAAGACCTAAGAAGTTTGCGGGAAAGCGAGATGCTTTGGAGGTAGAGAATTTCTTTTGGCATATGGAGAAATACTTGGAGGGATACGAAATCACGAATGAAGCATTGAAGATACGTCATGCTAGTTACTATTTAGAAGACATTGCTTCATTATGGTGACGAAAAATACAAGCAGATATTGCCAAAGAACTTTATTGGATCGACTCTTGGGAGGACTTCAAACAAGAGTTGAGAAAGAACTCCATCCCTGAGAATGTGAAGGATGATAACTTATGGAAGCTGATGGAGATGATGCAGAAGGGCGCCATTAGAGACTATATCAAGGAGTTCACAACACTATCACTACAAGTCTTTGATGTTCCCGAGCACATTCTCCTTTTCAACTTCCTTCATGAATTGCAAAATTGGGTCAAGGAGGAGGTCAAGCGGAAGGACCCAAGGACCACTAGAGACGTCATTGCTATCGCCGAATCTCTTATTGAGTTTCAACGCCAACCCAATCCAATCAAGCAGAACAAGGACAAGTTCAACAATGGTAAAAATTGGGGAGATCTGCGAGACAACAAGACCACCCACTTTAGAGGAGGATCAAAGACTTTGCTCGACCCGCGGAAGGAGTTTGAAGAAAGGAAAAAGAACTTCGTACCAAAAGGCGGATGCTATGTGTGCAAGGGGCCACATTCGATGAGTAGCTGCCCATCATTATCCGCTATGGTGGAGAGCCAAAACGTCACCCCACTGGAAGAAGGTATTTCTCAAATGAGTTCATTGCAATTACTAAATGCTTTGAACGTGCAGCCAAAAAAAGCTACATCAAGCAAGGGGCTGATGTATATCGAAGGTTTGGTCAATGGGAAGACCACTGAGGCCTTAATCAACACAGGAGCTTCACACAACTTTATGATAGAAGGAGAGTCCAAGAGATTGGGCTTGCAACTCATGAAGGGCGGAGGTTGGATCAAGACGGTGAACGGTCAAGCAAGGCCGCTCGATGGAGTTACCCGCAATGTGGAGTTGCCCGTCGACACCTGGAAGGGCCGAGTGGACTTTTCTATAGCACACATTGATGACTTCAATGTTGTGCTAGAAATGGACTTTCTAGAGAAGATGCAAGCCATTGTCATGCCAACACATCACTCAGTTTGCATCTTGGAGGAAGGAACTGCATGCATGGTCCCGACGATGCAAGGACCATCAAAGTTGGACAAGGAAGGGCCGAAACAACTCTCGGCCATGCAAATTGCAAAAGGGTTCAAGAAGGGCGAACCAACTAACTTGGCCACCCTAAAGGAGGAAGACAAAGGCGACATAAGGGAGGTGCCTCACCTCATTGCGGACGTTCTGGTGAAGAATGAGGACATTATGCCGGTCGAGTTATCTCTCAAGCTACGACCTCAGAGGGAGGTGGATCACAAGATTGAGCTAGAGCTGGGGACAAAGCCACCCGCCAAATTACCATATAGAATGGCTCCCCCTGAATTGGAGGAGTTGAGGAAGCAACTTCAAGTACTACTAGAGTCGGGAATGATCAGGCCATCAAAGACGTCATTTGGTGCCCCGATGCTATTCCAAAAGAAGAAGGATGGAACCTTGCGGCTTTGCACAGACTATCAGGCACTAAACAAGGTTACGATAATGAACAAATATCCTATTCCTCTCATTGCGGATCTCTTTGACATGCTTGGGAAGGAAATGATCTACTCCAAGTTGGACTTGCAAAAGGGATATCATCAAGTGCGGATTGCAGAAGGGGATGAATCTAAGATCACTTGAATCTAAGATCAAGTGCGGATCTCTCGTTCACTCTTTCTAAGTGTTCTCTTACTTATCTTTCTACGATCAAGTGTTGAAGGAGGCTGACTTAGCTAGCAGCGAAGGGGCGCAAGAAGGTGCTAAGGCTGCACACGACGTTTTCAAGGGGACAAGTCTGTGACAACGGGCTTGGGATGGGGGAAGGAGGAGAGGCGGAGACGAAAAGGGGAGGGGGCGGAGGCCGACGTCGCACCAACGAGAGGGGAGCGAAGGAAGTCGGCGTTGTACCGATTGACCACACAGTTTTAGATTTTTTTCTACAAAACTCACGATCCACCCAATCCGAAGCGCCGACTGCATTTTATAATCTTTAAAATAAAACCGCCTAATAACTGCAACACCCAAACTGAAATTATACCACTAGAATCTGACGTCTCAGACTATCCAGACTGACCGGGGGCTGAAATACATCTCCAAATAAAAAACACAAAAAATGAAAATGACTCGAATCGAACATCCGGACGCGACCACAGACTCTGATCGTCCTACGAGCAGCGGATCACCGCCTCCTGCGGGAATACACGCGAGTTGGTTGTGGTCCTCCGTCAACTCCCCCCGGCTTTAAAACACTCAACTCCGGTGAGTGAAGGTGGTCGTATTCGCTGTGTAGCCGCAGGGCGAGTCGCTCAAGCTCGTCTGAAGAGATTTATGTAGCATCGTGCAGGGGCCGACCACTCCAACGAATAAGATAGCGTACAATATCTCGCCCATCCGCGGTGTAGAAGTCGTGGCCGATGATCTGGAGTACGTATTCTGTAGAAGAAGGTGGCTCTGGTTGTAGTGTATCTCCGTCTGACAGTGATGTGTCTCCGTCTGGCTGCTGTATCGATGAAATCGTAGATGGTGCAAAGCGATCTCCATGGCGCGACTCCGCGGGTGGCAGTAGAGATGGACTGGTGGGGGCAATAGGAGGAGAGGACTCAAGTGGAGGGGCTATGAGAGGTGAAGGCTTGTGTATAGGTATGGAAAAGGGGTCCATGCACACGCGCTCCTCGTAGCAATGAGTCAGATCCTCTACGTTGAATACTCTACTGATGCCCATACCATGAGAGATGTATATCTCATATGCGTTCATACCAATCCGTTGTACAACTGTATAGGGGCTCATTCTGCGTGCGCTTAATGTCTTTTCTGGTCCTTACGGGACCCTCTCAGATCGAATGCAAATCAATACCTGTTCTCCCGCCTCAAAAATTTGTTCCCGCCCGTGCTGTTCTGCTTGATCCTTATAATAAGCATTACTGGCTACAAATTGTTTTCGGACCGACTCATGGAGTGCATGCTCATGCTGTATGAAGGACTCCGCTGACTCACTGAATCCAGACTCTAAGGGAATATCCACCAGGTCGATATGTTTCCTAGGCTTGTATCCTAACATGATATGGAACGAACTCAAACCTGTGGTTCTATTGACAAAGCTATTATATGCAAATTCGGTTATGGGGAGAGCAAAATCCCAGGTAGCCGGATTATCCTCGACGAGACAACGTAGAAGTGTACCAAGACTACAGTTAACCACCTCAATTTTTCCATCCGTCTGCGGGTGATAGGCGGAGGAAAACTTCAGGGTCATGCCAGTCTTCTTCTATAAGGTCTTCCAAAAATAGCCCATGAAACGCACGTCACGATCAAAGACTATGAAAGTGGGTAGACTGTGATATTTAAACACTTCTCTAAAGAATAATGCCACCACGTGGGAGACGTCAGCGGTCTTTCGATAAGGGATAAAATGGTTCATCTTGGAGAAACGATCCACTACAACAAATATCGAATCGTGCTTCCTCAGAGTGCGAGGTGCCCAAGAATGGAGTCCATGCTAATATTAGACCAGGGTCTCTCAGGGACGGGTAGTGGAGTGTATAACCTTGTGGGATAACGAGTCCCCTTCGCAATCTGGCAGACTCGACAATGTCTAACAACCCTAGTGACGTCTTTATTCAGACCGGGCCAAAAGAAACGATCCTTAATTAACGCAATCGTCTTATCTCTACCAAAGTGTTGCGCAGCTCCGCCCGCGTGTAGTTCCCAGATAAGGAAATCTCAGAGGGAGTAGTATGGAATGCAGAGGCGAGAGCCCATAAATAAATACCCATCAGATATCAAATAACCCTCACGAAGATTTGGCGGGTCCCTTGACATTGCGGAGTAAATGTCCCTGAAATCTGGGCACTTTGGATATGCGTAAGCTAGCTGCTCAAATCCCACAACTCGAGTGCTCATGGTGTGGAGGATGCTGACTCGGCGACTCAGCCGGTTTGTTCTCAACACCCGCTCGGTGCTTAAGAACATAGTGAAACTCCCACATATTTTACCCATTTGGCATGTCTGTTACCCAATTTCTTATGCGAGTTGAGATATCTTAGTGCCTGATGGTCTGAATACAAAATTAATTCCTTGTGTAGCAGATAATGTCGCCAATAACGTAATGTCTACAGAATGACATAAAACTCCCGATCATAATTTGAATATTTTTGTCTAACCTCGTACACCTTCTTACTAAATTAGGCCACCATCCTGACTAAGGTCTGCGCCGATACCAACTCCTGATGCATCACAGACTATCTCAAAGGGCTTGGAGAAATCTGGTAAGCGTAAAACGGGAGCATTAGATAGTCTCTCCTTGATCTCCTCGAAGCCTCGAGTGATAACCTTCAATCAAACTAAATCACCTTTACGAAGGCAGCTCGTAATGGGAGCCATGATCGAACTGAAGGCACAGACAAACCTCCTATAGAAGGTGGCGAGTCCATGAAAACTACGGGCCTCATGAATGTTCGTAGGTATAGGCCACTCTCGAATCACCCTGACCTTGTCAGGATCAACATAAATACCAGGCGCCACTGCGTAACCCAAGAAATGCACAGATGTGACAGGAACGAGCACTTCTTCAAATTGATATAAAGATGCTCCTTTCAGAGGAGCTCGAACACCAGCCGGATATGACGTAAGTGCTCGGTGCGGCCCTGACTGTATATCAAAATATACTACCAAAAATTTGCCCATGTGGGGCCGCGGGATCTGCGTCATCACTCTCATGAATGTGCTAGGCGCGTTCGATAATCCGAACGGCATCACTAGTCACTCATACAAGCTGGCCTTCGTCTTGAAGGCTGTCTTCCACTCATCCTCTTCTCTATCTCTAATCTGATGGTACCCACTACGCAGGTCGATCTTCGAGAAGATCTGGGCACCGACCATCGAGTTCAGGAGATCATCGAGGAGGGAAATCAAAAAACGATACTTCACCGTGATCTTATTTGTGACACGACTATCAATGCACATGTGCCGACTTCTGTCCTTCGGGGTCAGAAGGTCTGGAACGGCACAAGGACCCAAACTCTCTCGCATAAACTTCTTCCGCAGAAGATCATTAACTTGCCGCTTTAGCTCGACATGCTCAGTCAGATTTAAGCGGTAATGTGAGAGATTGGGCAAAGATGCTCCTGGAATCAGATCAGTCGCATGTTGGATGTCCCTAAGTGGGGAAAGCTCTTCGGGAAGCTACTCAGGCATAATGAATACAAAATCATCCATCAACTGTCGAACACCCGAATCAGTAATCAGTCTCGCTAGGGGTCTCGGTCGCCATCGTGCCCTCCACAATAAACATGACCCCTGCCTCTAAGCATTCTTTCAGAAAATCACTCTTCCTCAATACATGTAGGGGTCTTGATGACCCCGCACTAACTGACGAGTCAACCTTGCCCTTGGGAGGATCCCTGGACTTGGTCGGGGTAAGAGTAATCTTTTGACCCTTGTCGAAGAATACGCACGTGTTGGACCGGCCATAACACGTGGCGTCACGATCATATAGACAGGGTATCTCAAGAAGAACATGAGCGACATCCATAGGGATAACATCGCATCAAACCTGGTCCTCTGTGGTTGCTAAACGGATCGGTACCAGACACCGCTGTGTGACATGTATGGTGGACTTGTCCACCCATAAGATACGACAATTGTGGTTCAGCAGTAAGCTGCATCCTTTCCAACCCTTTTTTTGCAATTATATTTACACAGCTGACACTATCAATGACGATCTTGCAGGGGTCTCCTGCGCTCGGGAAATACGTGAAGAAAATAGTGGTGCGGCGCCACTCCTCCTCAACACGTGGGGTGTGGAGGATGCGGCAGAGGACTCCTACCTCTAGCGATCTCTCAGCATCTCTCTCCCATCCGCCCTCCACGACGACAACAATCTCCTAAAAGGCGGCGTCCTTAGCCTCAGTGCAGGGCTCGACCGAATCTTTAATCAATAAATTCCTAGTCGGTGACTGCGCTGCGAAATGCCCTCTTCCAGAACATCGATAACATTGGACTCCCCCAGGCTTGGGGCCTCTAGGTACAGTAGCTTTTCGCGTCACGTCTGCGCGAGGGGTGTCAGTAGTCGTGGTAGGAGGGGGTCTCCTTACTGTGGTGGCATCGGGTCGAGTGGTGACCTGCCTCGGGCCAACAATATGTAAATACTGCTCGTACTCTAGCGCGAGCTGAAAGACGTGCTCAACCGTCTCCGTACTATGGGGAATTAGTGCCCTCCGGATGTCCGCTCTAAGTCCAGCATGAAAGCGTGATGTAGTGGCGACAGGCTCCTCCATAATATCGCTGTGAACTACTAGCTCGTCAAATCGGGACATATAATCTGCCACGGAGAGTGTCCCCTGACGCGCGTAGAGCTGATCTAAGAGCTGATTTCGATACGAAGCAGGAGGTATTTATCTTGCAAGCGCTGCTTCATCTCATCCCATCGGGTGATGGGGTAGTAGCCGTCCCCCGCTCAAGAGATCTCTCAAGACTTGACCAATAAATTTTTGACCGGCAGATCATCTTCATTTTGGCGAATCAAACTCGCCTCTCGTCGGTCATCTCAAACCAACCAAAATAGTGGTCCATATCCATTAGCCAATCACTAAATGCCTTCGGGTCGAGGTGACTGTCGAAGGAGGGCGCATCAATGCGAATACGCTGGGTGATGTCATCCTCCTCAGGAGTCATCCCATGGCGCGGCTCACCGTAGTCACCATACTCATCCTCATAATCATAATCGTGTCGTGCTCGATCTCTACGGCGTGGTAGGAGAGGATGAGGCTCATACGGAGGATGGTGATCCCTCCTTAGATCTCGTCGATACTCGTATCCACGACGATAATTCCCTCTCGCAAGGGGAGGGGGATCTCGGCGAGGAATGTCTCTACCACGTCTCTCTGGAGGTGGTGTAGCTTCTCGTAGACCCTCGTGGGGCTCCTCATCAGGGGGAGGAGTCGTTCGACCTCTAGGCGTCTCTAACTGATCAACACTCATGCCAACTCTCGCAATATCACCTATAAGGGTTTCGAATTGGGCTCCCATTTGATCAAATCGGTCGAGAACCAGTCGTTGAAACTCAACGAAATTCATATCTGTCTGTGAACTGGCAGTCCTATCGTCGGTGTGATTATGACTTGATATGGATTGACGATAATCCCTATTACTACGTAACATGCAAATGACCATAACGTATGGATCTGATACCAATTTGATGCAGCGGTAAGGCCAACGCAAGGTGGTTCTTCTAAATACAACCCTAAATGCGATGAAATGTAATGTAGTGCAAGAGTGATTTGCTAAAATTACAATAAGTAATCAAATATTATAAAGGTGACAACAGAGGCATGTGCGATCTCAAACAAACAACTAGAAGAGAGCAAATAATAACTTTGCAATGATCGAGACACAATTCTTGTTAAGCGCACACAAAATAGGTTCTGCAAATTGTACGACAAATGAAATACTAGCACAATAAAAATTAGAATCCATCATAGTACAAGTTGTCAATATAAACAATAAGAAAAGAAATGACTTTACCACAATTTACGCATGTATGCGGCTGTAACAACAGGTGTGGAGGGCATCCAAGGTTGCTGCAACTGGAGGAATACGTCGGGAGTGGAATTGGGACTGCTGGAGGTTGTGAGGGAATTTGTAGTGGTTGTTATAGGAATGAGGCTGGCTGATTGGAGCTTTGGTGAAGGCTATGATGACTCACGGAGTGGAGGGTATGGGGGTTGTTGATGAAAGGGAAACTTGGAGAGTGACTGGTCCAGTCGAGAGAAGGGGAAAATGTGAGGCGGAAGGGTTGGTGTAGGGGATGACGAACCTGGGATGATAGGGAAGTTAGATGCAGCGGGAAGGACTTGGTGTGGGCCGACGAGGCTTGGTTGGCGCAGGGAAGAAGAACGGCGGGGAGTTGCAGTTGGTGGTAGGCTGAGCGGCTTGGGATGGGGGAAAGAGGAGAGGCGGAGACGAAAGTGGAGGAGGCGGAGGCCGGCGTTGCACCAGCGGGAGGGGATCAAAGGAAGTCGGCGTCGCACCGATTGACCGCACAGTTTCAAATTTTTTCTCCAAAACTCACGATCCCCTCAATCTGAACCACCGACTGCATTTTATAATCTTTAAAATAAAAACCGCTTTATAACTGCAACATCCAAACTGAAATTAGATCACCCGAATCGGACGGCTTAGATTGTCCAGACCGATTGAGGGCTAAATACATCTGCAAATAAAAAACACAAAATATGAAAATGACTCGAATCGAACATCTGGACGCGACTACGGACTCCGATCGTCTGTACGGGAACCAGATCACTGCCTATTGCGGGAATACACGCGAGTTGGTCGTGGTGCACCGTCACATTGGATGTCATTGAACCATTCCACCCCATCATATTAAGGTCATTGAATTGGGAGCACTTCAAGCTTATGAGTAGCATAGGAGGTGACCTGGGTTGCGATGGGGGTGTTAACCAGTGGACTGAGTGACTTTCTGAGGATGGAAGTGGGTCCTTCGGCAGGCGCAAACCTTTCGAGCTTCGATATGGAGTAAGGCGGCTTGCATGGGGCAGGGAGTGCTAGATTGTTCCTCTAGACGACGTTCAGTGGCTCCAAGTGATCTTCAATCATGGCATGGGTGAGGGGCATGCACGTTGTGGAAAGATTGGATGAAATCCCCATAAGGAGGGCAATGACAACGACAGATAAAGTGCAGTGTCGTGGCGATACCGTCGGTCGACAGACGACATAGTTAGCTTCCTGGAGGTGGCATGCAAGACGTATTATGTGAGTGTTGCGTCGGGTAAGGAGAGCACTGTAGCGGAGCGCTTGATGTGCAGTTGGTAAGTAGGGCAGTGTGGTGTGTCTCGCTTTTGTAAAACACGTATGACAGTTGGGATGGCTGGAGCTCGATGTCTCTATGAGAGGGATGTCGAGGATGGCAGGTCAGACCAATTATATACCTAGGGTTTCCTAGGGGGTTCAGAGGTGGGAATATGAGAAGACGTAGTGTGGGATGAAAGAATACCAAGGGAAGGAGTACCCTTGGTCAGACCTGGGATCAAGATATAATTACCATGAGGATAATCAAATCCCACATGAGTTCACTTAAATAAGCCCCAAGGGAAATGTCTTAAATAAAGTGAAATTCTAAAATTAAAAGACAGATTAAAGTACCGCGCTAAGTGTTGACACAGTTGGGTCCACCTAGTTGTGTAGCGCCACCCATCTCGAACATTGGCCCCTACATACCTGCTTCTGCTTCATCCCAGCAGTGGTCGATCTTGTCCTCCATAACATACACATAGACGGTAAAGAACAAATGTGCAATTTGCAAGTACATTTTTTAAATGGGTAGTTTAAATTTTAATGTTTGATAGTAACTAATGATTTTTCCAATATTTCCTTCAACGAAGGTTCTAAATGTATTTGGGTTTTGGTGTGCTAATGCTACTGAAGGTATGAACAGAAACATTGATACAAATGATGCGCACCATGTATCCAATTGTCATTTTAGATATCTAGACTGGGGTGGAGTGCTGATTAATTAGGTATAACTGAATATATTTCATGGTTTAAATAAAATTTGAATGCTAGATTTTAAATTGTCATGCAAGAAAATTAAGCATACAATTTGAGAGCAAATTGTCTGAACAGCCATGCCACTGATTGTTTTTAATTTGCTATCAACTTTTCCACACTAGAATAGTAGTCCTATAACCCTTTTATTGCAAAAAACAAGAAATGTTAAAAATGTTCTACTGCTCTGCAAAATTGTTGAATCCATTTATGCTCATCTTCATTAATATTTTGTATTAGCTCTATATCTCTCCATTTCTTCTTATATATGTTTATGTATTGAAAGGAGAATTATGCTGCAGAGAACATTTGATTACAAAAAATGATGCAGTTGGGTTTACATTTTATATTTTGGGCCTGATGAAGATGGCAGTTCTTCTTTTATGCACTCTTCCATGTTTACTTCTTCCCTCAGACTTCACCTATTTTGAAAATTTTGAAATATCCATTTCTAGTTTAGCAACATATCAAGAGCCTTGTCGGCGCTCGTATTATGAAATAAAACCCAAAAATATTATATAATTGGTAAGTAACAAGGAAAGATGGTAGATGCAATTAAAAAATAGCAGAAAATTACCCGGTGATAAGGTTAAAAGATGCACCTCTAAATTGCATCGCAGAGACACCAACAAGTCTTACAATAATCACTGAAATTTTGGAAAGTAAAATTGTCTAATACAAGGATACATAAGTTAACACATGGTAAAGAAATTCAAATGTTTGTGATGGAAGCACATGTAGAGGAAAATGTTCTTTCATAAAATGCGAAAGGGGGGCA
The DNA here is from genome assembly GCA_039513925.1 of Platanthera zijinensis. NCBI lineage: Eukaryota > Viridiplantae > Streptophyta > Magnoliopsida > Asparagales > Orchidaceae > Platanthera > Platanthera zijinensis. The sequence goes on from CM077083.1 coordinate 33,932,826, forward strand.
TACTACTCTCTTACATTAATAGTAGGTATGATACAACGATAATAATTTAAAATACTAATTAATTGTAATGCTAAAACTCCCTCCTCCAGTTGGGCATCATATGCTATTCATACTGAACTTCCCAATAATCCCAACAAATACATTCCCATCCAAACCCTTCGGCAGCACATTCACTAATTATCCCTTATAGGGAACAAAGGGGTACAAATAATTCCCCTCTCGTTATTCTCCTTGATGAAGTCTTTACCCTCCTTGATGAAGTCTTTACCCTCCTTGATGAAGTCTTTACCCTCCTTAATGAAATCTTTACCCTCCTTAATATATTTTCATACGATTGTGCCGAACAAGATTATGTGTGATACTAATGGTTACCTGTTGTCACAATACAAGCATGGGGAGCAACCCGGTGTACAAAACATCCCCGTGCAACAAGGGTCCGGGGAATGGTCCCACCACGAGGGTGAAATGTAGGCTATTTCTAATAGCCCATTGGTCACAATACAATCTTATTGGGCTATTTTCTAGTAGTCCAAGATCATTCATGAGAGCACTTAGTCATAGTCTGATGGTCCTTCACATATCTCATTGAGCCATGACCCTAAACTCGGCTTCTGAATTAGATCAAGACACAACATATTGTTTTTTTCTTCTCCACGCGACGAGATTACCTCCAACAAATTAGTAATATCCTGATGTGAATCATTTATCCTCGACTGATAAGGTCCAATTAGCATCTGTATAAAGTTGACTCGTCAAACTAGTACTAAGACTAAAGTGAATGCATCTTTCTGATGAAGATCTTTAGGTATCGTAGGATCCTGTGTACTTCATTTAAATGTCTGGATTTTGGTGAGTGCATATATTAACTGATGGCTCCCGCAACATTATAATATCTAGACTTGTATGCGATTGTTGCGAAAGGCTAGTGCTACGCTGGATCGTATCCCTCTTCCTCCAAATTCTTAATTTCCATGATAAGCATGCATGATTCCAAGATAGGTCTCCTCCCCTTATATATATGAAAGTTCAAATACATAATAATAAAAACGCATGACTAGATAACATAAATACAAAAGTCCCAAGATCCATCTCGGTATCCTCAAACCGCGTCCGGTTTCTGTGCACCCCTCGTGTAAACCCTTTCGTAGCACTTGCCAATGATGGGGTATTCCGCACTCGTATCAACACCCCCGGGCTCGCAATGACCTTGTCCTCATGGTCAAACTCCGGAAACTGGGCCTTGATCTCCTACTCCAGGTTCTAGGTGGCCTCCTAGGCCAGTTGGTTCTTCCACTGGATGAGAACCTGTCACACTGTTCGCCCTTGAATATCTTCGATCTGTGTTCCCAAAACTGCTGCAAGCTCATACTCGAGGGACCGAATCAATAGCTAAACTGCCCGGTAATATAGCCTTGAGGGGGTGATCCCCTAGGGCCCTCTTCAGCTGCAAGACAAAAAATAGGGTGAATTCGGCAGGTGCCGGGGAGCTGCAGACGACAGGACACTTCTCCGATTTTCTCTAAGATCAGGAATGAGCCAAAATAGAGAACCGAGAACTTGGGATGTAGTCGGCCGGTCAAGGAGCTCTACCTGTGTGGCCGCAGTTTGACGAACACCTTCTCGCCCGACAAGAGTATCAACTCGCAACAGTGCCGATTGGCTAGCTCAATTATGCACTACTAGGCCCGTGTCAGATGGTGCTTCAGTTGGCGGAGGCCCTCATCCTAATCATGGAGGTCGACGACTAAGGCTTGCACTTGACATTCGCCAGTTAATCCACACAATATGTGTGGGGATGGGCAGTCGTAGACCTCCTGAAAGGGGGTGACTCCTGCATCGGGCTAATATGACGTATTGTACCATATGTCCGCCCATGCGATCCACTGTGTCCACTGTCGAGGCTGCTCAATTGCAAAATAGTGGAAGTACGTTCTCACGCAAGGGTTGTGGACCTCCGTCCGCCCGTCTGTCTGTGGGTGGTTCGTGGTTCTGAACCGCAACTTGGTCCCCTGTAGACGGAACAACTCTTGCCAAAAGGAGCACGTAAAAACTGGGTCGCGATTGCTAACGATGGAGCGGGGAAAACCGTGGTGGCATACTACCTTTTTAATGAAGATCCGCGCAGTCTAGGTTGCTGTGTTGGGATGACGAATACGTATGAAATGTCCGTACTTTGACAGGCGGTCCACCACCACAATAAGACAATCATAGCCCTAAGAGAGGGGCAGACAGGTGATGAAGTCCATGCCTATTTCTTTCCAGATCATATTAGGGACTGGCAGGGACTGGAGGAGTATGGTTGGCGAGAGATTCTGATACTTGGCCCTCTGACACGTAAGACATTTGGCCACAATTTGCTGCACGGACCGCCGCACACCCCACCGGTACAAGGTGGCCACAAGTCGGCGGTATGTAGGGTAGGCACCTGAATGTCCCACTATCGAAGTAGCATGAAACTCGTGGAGCACGTGGGGAATCCAGGATGATGAATCTGTGACCACAAGACGATCACAATAAAAAAGCTGATCTCCAACCAGTCGAAAGGGAGGGTGTGAACTCGGATTACTCTGCAAATCTCGTATCATGGAGGCGTAGTGAGAGTCTCCTTGCACCTTTGTCTGCAGGGCATCAACACCCCCTAACGAGCCTGGGAGATCGCTTACAAGGTTCTCACGTGTCTCATCGGGACAGGGCATCAGCGGCGGTGTTCGTACTCCCCGTCTTGTACTCTATGGAGAATTAGTGCCCAAGGAGTTTGGCAATCCAAAGCTATTGTGCGGGCTCATGACCTTTTAACTCTACAAGTGGCGCAGGCTGCGATGATCTATGCCCACCACAAAGGTCCGAGCAAGAAGATAGGGGCGCCAATGCTGAACGGAGAGAACAATTGCCTTTAGCTCGCTGTCATATGCGGACGTTGCTTCCTGCTGATCGAAAAATGACTTGCTGAAATAAGCGATGGGCTGACCCCCTACACGAGGACCACACCCACCCCCTTCCCGAAAGCGTCGTACTCGACAACGAATGGCTCAAAAAAGTTTGGCATCCCTACGACTGGGGTTGATGCGAACACATGATGTAGGCTATATAAGGCCTCCTGGGTCGCCGCGTTCCAAGAGAACAGTGTCCCCTTCTTGAATAGGTCGGCCAGCATATGCGCCAACACCCCGTAGTTTTGGATGAATCAATTGTAATATTCTGTATGACCCAAGAACCCGCACACCGCTCTGATGCTCGTCAGAGTTTCCCATTGTAGGACAACGTCAACCTTGGCACGGTTCATTGCCAGATCGACAACCTAGATGATGTGCCCCAAATATTCAATCTGTGTTTGCCCGGATTGCACTTCTTATGGTGGGCCACAAACTGGTGCTCCACAAGCAGTTGAAGTATGGTGGCCAGATGGTCCTAGTGGATCTGCCAATAAGAGTTATATACCAATATGTCATCAAAAATGCCAAGACGAACTTATGTAGTTGTGAATGAAAGACGTCATTCATTGTTGGAATGTGGTTGGCGCATTAGTCAAACTGAAGGGCATGACTAGAAATTCATAATGGCCATCATGGATGCGGAATTCTGTCTGAGACACATCCTCGGCCCAGACCCGAATATGGTGGTAGCCCGAGCAAAGATCCAACTTGGAGAAGTAAGTCGCTCATTGTAGTTCATCCAACAGCTCCTGGATGAGGGCAATCGGGTACCTGTCGGGAATCGTAAGCTTGTTCATCTCCCGATAGTCCACACAAAATCTCTAGACGCCATCCTTCTTTCGCACAAGGAAAACCGGGATGGTGTAGGGGCTCGCACTCGACTTGATGATACCCTCCATTAGCATCTCAGCGACCACAACCTCCATAACGGTCTTCTGATTATGGCCGTAACGATATAAGCGGACGAAGCCTGCGGATACTCCTGGCTGTAGGACAATGACGTGATCAAATACCCAGTTTGGGGGCCCATGCAGTTTAGAAAAGTGGGGCCCATGCATGTCCAAGAGTCACTAGATGTCGGTGTGCTGAATGTGCGTAGCCCTGAAAGTTGTCGCCTCTTTGTGCCACGATAGGACCTTGAATTCTGAGTTTGTCGTTTGCAGGATGGAGCGCAGGGCGACAGCAGAACGGGTCAAGGATGAGTCTCCCTGCAGTTAGTTAGTGGCGCCAGGCTCCTCGAAGACCATGGTGAGGTGATCACAGTTGTTCTGAATGACACCTAACGTTCGCAGCCAGGCCACGCCAAGGATGGCTTCAAGGCCTCCAAGTATGAAGATATAGAAATTTGCCGTACCCAAATAAGATCCGATCGTGAGGGGGGGACTAACGCAGCGGCCCGCCGTTTGAGTCGTCGACGAGGCACACGTGAAAGCCCGAGGCGGGCGTTATCAGAAGCTGTAGCTCTGACACGAGGGCTTAGGAGATGAAATTGCGACTTGCTCCACTGTCGATCATGAGAACTACTAAGCGGTTGCGAAGGGAAGCCTCCGGCTTCATGGTACAAGGTCTGCTCATGCCCCTAACTGAGTAACAAGAGACCTCGAGGCGGTGGAGAAGAGCTGGTGGGGTTGGGTCAGGGTTTTGTTCACTTAACTCCAGAGCCTCAAAGTCAGTCATGTCGATGTCGTCATCTTCGCCTCCAAGGAGCATTTTGAAGTCTTTGTTCAGACATATATGAGTAGGGGAGTAAGGATTTTTACAGTGAAAGCAAATGCTGTTGCCGCGGAGATCCAAATACTCAGCCTGAGAGATCTTATGCACTGACATCTTGGCTCAAAGAGGTGCCGCAAGAGGTCGCGGTGGAGGCCGGCCCGGGGCAGTCGAGGGTTTGGCCGGAAGACAAAGCGGAGGTGCGAGTGGCTTGAATGAGCCGGGTAGGGCAGAGGAGGAAGTTGCGACGAAGTGGAGTGTCGGGTTAGAGGAAGTCATGGAAATCTGATTTTTTTAAAATATCTCCGACATGTTTTCGACTTTCAGCATCTGGCATTTAAAAACTCAATTTTATATGTCGCCGACATCCAATATTTAAAACACTGAGTAGTGGTCTACCGATAAGTTGGGAACATGTATTGCGACCTCGATGAAGGCATTGATATAGGAATCAACAGTGTCCATTTGACGAACATTGCTTAGGCGCTCGAAGTGGTTTCCTGAACGGCGCATGTCGTAAGGACAAAGCAACTTGTTCTTGAGGGCCGCCCTAAGTTATCAAAGGCGCACCGAGGCTCAAAGGGCCTCTGGAGTCTAAGCACAAGGCGCAGGCGCCCGCCTGAGGCACACAAATGAGGGAAAAAGGAAATTGAGCGAATTGGGCGCCCGATTCGTTCAATTTCTGCGAATTGGGCGCCCAATTCGCTCAATTTCTGCGAATTGGGCGCCCAAGTGTGCCTATGGGTGCCTCGAGTGCGTCTGAGATCATGTTTTCGCCCATCTCAAATTTTTTTAAAAGAAAAACACCTTGAAAGGCCCAGGCGCGCCTTTGGCCTGCCTGGGAGCCTGTAAGGGGCGCGCCTGAACCACATCGCCCGCCTCAGCCATGCTGAGGCGCGACGGGCTACTCCCGGTGCGTCCGACGCCTCAGGCGCGCCTAGGCGCACATCTTGATAACTATGGGGCCGCCCAAGAGAGTAGGTGTGGACTGGCGAAGCCAACGAACCCAATAGAGGGCTGAGCCCTCCATGTAGATCGTCGCGGGGGGAACCTTTTTAGCTTCAGTGGTGCCCTGAAGGTCAAAATATTGCTGCGCGCGGGCCAACCAACCCATCGTATCAGTTCCATCAAACATCAGAATGTCGAGTCGAGTGTCGACGTAGGTGGGAAGTCGATGGGTCATCGAAGGGCGCAGGAAACTCTAACGGGTCTACGACGCTGCTGGGAGTGGTGATAGAGGGGGATGTCGGGGCCGGTGGCTGTGATGGTGTGGCTGGTCGAGTGGAGAGGAGTGAGTGAATCTCTCATACTGCGACTTGAAGGTCGGAGAGAGTCGTGTTGACTTTATCCACGCGGTCGGAAAGGCCTTCCACCGATGGGGGTTGTTCTTGTCGCGAGCAGCCATTTTGTGTGTCAAGGGCATGCACAAAGTTGAGAGAAGAGGCGGATCAGGCATAGAGTACCGATGCCGTGGGCGAAGAACACCCACACATGCGCAGGCGGAGGTCAGCACAACAGTAGCCGACAAAAATGACGAGGGGGAAGCATCGGCGTGGAAGCAGTGTCGAAAGAAGCAGCTTGACCATCGTGAAAAGAAATCATCGTCGTCAGAAGCGTGACATGGAACAGACCGTTGTCGGCAGAGGCCTTGCGGTCGCTGGGGAATGCAGAGACAAGCGGGGGGGGGGGGGGGTGTACGCGCGGATCGGTGAGAGGATCAAATGGCGCATAAAACGACAGTCGAAGCTTGCAATATCCTCAACGAGCTCTCCGTCATCCTTTTCTTATTTATGATTAGATTTTATTGTGTTAGCTAGTCTACATCCATTCATACCAGATTGCTCTAGAAGGTCAAGAGCATATTTACTTTGAGAGATGAAGTTATCTTGTTTTGATCTTGCTATCTCAATACCTGAGTATCTAAGTTATGCATCCTTCGTCGCATCATAACCCACACATTTTAATTTTTTGGCATTTATTTATTATCGTGTATTTCTTTCGCGCACCACACCTACTTTTTTTTGAAATTGTTCGGCTCTTCCGGTTGACTGTCTGGTGAGATCTTAAATAAAAAGGTCTGGTAAAATTAGGTAGTTAGGAAGAAATATGGCAAGCTCAAAATTATTTTTAAAGGCGCATAAAATTTCAATAGAGGAAAAATTCAATTTCTTCAATTATATGGACCAAGCAATAAATAAGAAATTATGGGCATCAATTTAAAAATTCTCAAATACAACCCATAACTTTGGAATGAGATATTTTGGCAGATAATGTGGATTGTAATGTTTGGAAATAAAAGAAATTCTGGAAATTAGTTTATTTTTGGAAAAAAGATCTTTTTGGAAGAGTTATTGAAAGGGGCAAGAATAATCAGCCTATTGAAAGCTACCACCGGTGAAGAAGAAGCCAACCGGAAATAGTCAGATGAACGATCCCTTTTGTTTCTCTAATTCCGCCGGCCAAGTGCAACCAAGTCCGCCCTCTCCAGTCTTCATCCCTATCATGACCCAGTCACGGATTTAGAGCTGTGGCCCCCAACGCCGCCTGCGCCCTAGCTCCAGCCGACGACATCGACAACAAGGTCTCATCCAGGCGTCGATGTCGTCGCTGCCCCAACAACGTAGTCCACATGAACATCTTCCTTGGTTGATTCACACCGCCCTACCTCGTGCTCCACCTCTGCCGATCGGAAATCTTGTTACAGCGTATCTTCAAGGATCGGGTTCCCTGCGTTCAGTTTTGGTTTTCCCAATTGCCGGTAACGTCGACCACATCATTACTTTCGTTACTGGCCACAAGATTGTTACTTCCGCTTGAAGGACTTTGGAGTAGACTGCCTCCTATCATATCCTTTACCGTATCCCTGCTCGGATTCATTAGCCATAAATTTATGCCTCCTAACAAAATAATTAAGATCTTGCCATTGAACGTTCTTTTTGCATAAATTTCTGTTATTTCATAAGTTATTGTTTGTGATTTATGTCTGTGGGTGTACGAATCCCGCTTCGGGTCAATTCATCAGACGGCTTCACGAAATTTCAATGTTTTTTGGATAATGATTAACGGCTTCACGAAATTCAAACGTCAAAAGTGTTCGCGAACGCCTCGATTTGGTCGCTCGGCCCCTTTTCAAAATTAAACAAATCAATTTATTTTCAAAGTTCTAATTTTGTTTTAAACAAATAAAATATTTTGATTAAAAATATTTAATTTTTGAAAACCCTAACCTACATCACCAAGTCTTTAGAAGTCCTTTACCTCAAACTCGGTAGTTTTTTTTTGAGAGCTTGAATCTGTTCAATGTCATCTCCTGTTATTATAGTAGCATCCACATATACAATAAGTGTAGTTAGTTTCTCTTCTTTACGTTTGTTGGATAATGTATGATTAGCATGGTGCTGAGCATACCCAAAGGAAATCATGGCTTTGTGGAATCTCTCGTACAAGTCATAGGAGATTTTTTTAGTCTGTGGGGAGCTTTCTTCACTTACCAACTCTATTTCTGAGCCGCTAGATACACAACTAAGAGGCCTTCACATATAGGCTTCCCCTGCATCTCCATTAAGAGAAGCACTCTTCACATCTAATTAACCAAGATCATATCCTTTACATGCTGCATATAAAAATAAGGTCCTTATTTAATTCAATTTTGCACCTAATGCAAATGTCTCTTAGTAATTAATTCCAAGAGTATGTGTATCTCCTCTAGCAACCGATCTTTTCTTGAACCTCTTTATGATGCTTTCAGAGTTTTGTTTAACTGTAAACACCCAATTGCACCCCACTATATTCTTTCCTCTAGGAATATCCTCCAAATCCCATGTTTTTTATAGTGACAACATCTCTTCCATCATTTTTGTTTTCCTTTTTAGGTATCCCAAGTGCTTCCTACCACATAGCGGGAATATATATACATAGAATAGAGAAGAAACAAAAGTTATATATGATGGGGTTAAAGAAGCGTATGATACATAGGGACAATAAATGCTGAGTGCAAGAGCAGATAGTCTTCCTGAAGGCAATATGTTGCTCAGTAGGCTGGTCGAGCATTGGCTCTGGAATTATGGGATGTACATGTGTGTTTGGCCTCTCCTAGTGTACACATGCTATTCTTTTTTGCTTTAGAAGAATTTCTATAGTTTCCCCCGGCTAGCATTAGTTGAATGTGTAATATTTTATCTATTTCATTCTAATATTGTCGTTTCATCACATGATATGTCACATGTCTTGTGATGCTTGTCTGACCGCTTATATAAGTTCTTAGATCTCTTGTATGGATTTCTGATTTTAACCTAATCATTTTACTTCCTCTTGACTTGGTATCAAAGCAAGGGAAAGAAATCATGTCCCGCGTTCGCCGTTCGCTCGGTCCAGCGGTCCCTTATCGCTCCACGCCGTTTGCTCCATGGACCTTGCACCCTTGCGAACTCTAGACAGGGCATCGTTGATTCACGTCTTCTTACAGCGCACCTCCCACCTTTGCCGACTCCCATCCTCACCTGCTAGTCGTTTCCAGCTGCCTACCATCTTGACTAGGTCATTTCTCACCAACCCAGAGCCACGAGCCACCGACAGCTCCTCTGAAAGCAGCTCCCTCCGGCTTCTCTCTGCACGTTCCTGCCCGTCCAGTGTGCAGACGTTGGTCGCCATACTTGTTTCCCTATGATAGCCGCCAAAGACATCATGGTCACATCCTATGGTGTCCTTTCCGGTAGATCGATATGAGGGAGGCTTGTAGGATGCTATGTTTCTTTATACTATCCATTTTGATTGACTATTTCTAGTGGATACCCTTTCCTTGCCCGCAGTGATTCTTCTGATATCTCGTCCACTCCTCAGATTGTTCTTACAAGTGACCCCTCTCTGATACACGGGCAATATTGATTGTTGAAGATCGCTATAGTGGCTTTGGATAGCACAAATTACAATGAATGGTCCAAGGCCGCTCATCATGCTATCCGTAGTCACCTGTTGTATGAGTATATTGATGGAATCATTGGTTAACCACCAGGACCTGATCCCTCATGGAGGAAATGAGATGTAGATAATTCTTTGGTTATCTCATTATACAGTTCATCAAAAATTAAAAGAAGTATCTAAAACATACAACAAAAACAAAACAGTGAAGCTATGGTTAAAGAAATACCTCAAAATCCAATTCACAGATCCAACTAGAAATGCAAAATACAATAAGTCTAAATAACTTAAATTTAAACAATGTCTGATGCATTTAAACACATAAGTGATACATCATACTTGAAAGGAAAGACAAACTAAATTGTAGAAACTCTAAGAAGCTTATCATAAATGAATCTCATGACCCGATTCTCCTGAAAAGAAAAAGCTGAAAACACAACTTTTAAAAATACGCATGAATGCTTTAAAAGTAATATTTATACTTGTTAGAGAATACACTTTTCTACAATACTAAGAAAAGGATTAATAATTATGTTATTATGCATGATTTTCTATAAAAGTAAATTTATGAACATAAATTATCTTTTCTATATTCTAGTCATATTCTAAATTTTCTCTAAATTCGGAATCGTTGAAGTGTAGAGATTATAGGTTCTGATTTTGTATCTAAAGTTTGAGTGACTCATTCATTTTCTTCTTATTTTTAGTTTCAAGGATTATTAGACACATTCTAAATGGCGAACATAAATGATCTAATGTCTTAATATCATGGAAACAAATTTGCATCCAATAATCTGGCATGGGGTGTCAAATTCCCCCCTGAAGCTCATATGGTCACTACCGTATGAGTATGATGATGTGCGCCCATCAATCATGAGAGATAACACTCGATCATACTTTCTATTTATCTTCATATAGGGGTCGACATGATCAACTTAAGGGAACACCCTCATAAGCCCACTATATTATGTTAGTATTATCATTTTTATCTTCATACTAGTGGTCGGCATGATCATCTTAAGGAAACACCTGCATAAGATCATTATCTTAAGTTTAGTACTTCATCATCTTTACGTCCTATGTTTTGTCTTAGTTCTATTGATGTTAACACGATTAATAAATTATAATATGATTTTGCACTTTCATTGATTTCTAAATATGTGATACCTAACTTCATGTATTCATAATATTCGTACTTTTTTGCATGTGTACATAAGGAAAATGCAAAAAGGAAATTATGTGATCTGCCCAACTAAAAAGAATATTCTTTTTACATTCTAGCAAACATTGTTTGTATTATGGTGACGAAAATGATTAAATTATGATTTACTATTCTCATCTACACATAAACTGTGATATTTATAATTTCACGTTATTATCATATTTCTATGTAACGATGTATAATATATATGGGAAAGTACATAGATTGAACTATGTTATATGTATAACCAGAAGAAATCAAATTTCTTACTATGGTGTTATGATGTTTATAGGCACGACACGATTACATCATTCACAAGGTTGAAATGGAAATTGCAATGTTTTCTCTGATTAACGGCTCAGGCCCGACCACTACAGGGCTTTAGTGGGACCCAACTGGCACCGCTACAGGGCTGCAGCCCGTACACCCAACGCCTCTCTATGCCTGTTTCTCAACAACAATGCGATGTTGGCGCAGGGTTTTGAACCCGCAACCCTTTATGAGAAACCTTCAACAGTTGTCATCACCAACTGAGCTGCAGGGCTGCAGCCCGTACACCCTAACGCCTCTCTGTGCCTGTTTCTCAGTGACAGTGCGATGTTTGCGTAGGGTTTCGAACCTGCAACCCTTTATGAGAAACCTTTTGTAACACCCCTTCCCAGTATTTCAGAAATCAGCCGTCCGGCCGGGTCAGCGATATAAAGAAAACTAGGAAACAGTATTAAAACTAATATGCAGCAGGTAATAAAAATCTATACTAAGCAATTTAAGGCTAACAATGGAAGTTAAAAAGTAAACTAAGGGTAATCACATACCTGACAACTGGATTCACAGAGCCACTAAACATGATTGGAAACGAATTAATTGAAAATCTGCTTAACATTAATAGTCTGATATAAGTTATATAAATACATTAACAAGATACATTGTCCACATCTACAAGTACATGCTGAAATAGAGTAAACTGAATGGGAAAAATACTACAAACTGACGCCACCATAACGTTCATCCTAGGCGTAGTTTCCCACCTGGGTCACCTGAAAAATATTGCCCACGAGGGGTCAGAGTAAAAAAAATAACTCTTCCTAGTGACACTAAAAATAGTTTCATATGATGAATGCATGCCTTAGAAAACAGTTTTGTGCATTAAAAACCTTTATGCTATATGTTATGCATGCCTTCGCACTACTTCCTGGTCAAACACCTACTCGTACTAGGCACATGACTTTTAATTCACTAACTCAAGTCCTGGCGTTCACTAACTAGCATACTGTCTCACGTCAGGTCTATCCTTGAGTTCTAGGTGGCTTCTAACCTGCACATTTACTTGGAAGGCTCTAGGCAGAGTAGCTCCTAACGCGCAACTGAAACTGACGACCCGAGACCATCTGACGAACACAAATGTTCTAGTGTCACGCGGACACGGTCTCGAACCTACTAACTGTCTCAAAGGGACGTAAACTCTCAAGACTTTTGCTGCTCATAAGATACCATATACCTTATGAGAGAGGTAGTGCGCCTCTACCTAACACAAAAATAGCTTAAGCGTGCTGATTGACCTTTCGATCTGATGCTACTCTGATTAGGATATCTTTTTGGTGAACTACTGAGCGACCCTTGACTTTCTCGTGGTCTACCTGAATGGACATTCACGCCCTTGTTTGGACAAATTCCAAACCTACGTACACGGTTAACCCTTTCGTACCTAACGTTACTGTTCATTATCTGACTACTTCGGTCTTAGAGAATAGTGTCATCCTACACGTTTTTCGTAACCGTTTTCCCATCACCATACCTTTCTATGCATGGTCATGGTACTTGAAATAAATCTACTCATGTGTATACAAAATATATATTTATTGTTATGTCTAATTAGTAAAAGTTAGGTTTCCTTACAGCGGTGCTACGACGCTCGCAGACTCGGCGCGACGACATCTTCTCTTCCGAAGGCAATTCTACTGCTGGGGACCTTCAGAGTGTTGCCCCGAGGCCACCGAAGTCCTGCAATTTAAGACAAACCCTATTTTATAATTTTTTTCCCTTTAGGGTTTCCGGTGGAAAATCTCCAAAACAACTAGGGTTACAAAATACTAGCGCTAAAACCCAAATATTACCTTTTCGTGGAGTGATTTAGGCTCTCAAAGCGTCCCACACAAAATCCGCTGTGGATCACGACCACCAAAACCTAAATAGGGCAAAGGAATCGAAAACCTAGGTTAAACTTGTTTCCAAAACGAAAGATATACACAAAGGAATGGAGATAAGAGAGAAATAAACTCATCGGAAACGAACGATTTCAACTTCCACCGATTAGGGTTGAATCTGGCTCTTCCACGGCCAAGGAAAAAGAACACCCACCGGCGCTTGTAGAGGAAGGAGGAGAAGCCGGAGTGGACTTCTGGAGGGGATCGGCCGCCGGCTAGGGCTGCGGGAGGCGTCGGGAGCGGCACCTGCAGGAGACGGAGTCGTCGGGTGCAGTTTCTTCTGTGAAGAAGAGGCGTGCGGGTTTGCGGATTATTCCCATGAAATATGAGAGTGTGCGGGTTTTAACAATTACGGGCTGCGGTTTTCTTATTAACCGAAAAGAGAGGGGGGGAACTACTATTGGCACCCCAAAAGTGTTATTTCACACTATACTAACGCCTTAGAACTTATACGACTCGCCGAGCAACGTTCTGAAATAAAAAAAAAGGCATCAAAACTATGGATGTTACAAATCTCTCCTCCCAACAAAGATTTTCGTCCTCGAAAATTATAATCATACCTGAATCGAAGAGAAAAGAATAGTCTACATTGCTCTTAAGCTCATCCTCTCGCTCCCAAGTATATTCTGGACGGCCACAATTCATCCAAAGGACTTTGACCATGCGAATTTCTCTTTTTCTGCGCTTCTGAATCCTTGAATCCACTATCTTGACTGGTCTAACTCCAATACTAAGATCTGTCTCAATTGGTGCTTCCTCGGTACTGATGATCTGACTGAGATCTCTGACTGCTCTCCTCAGATAGGAGACGTGGAAGACATCATGTACACCACTCATTTCCTCAGGTAAGGCCAACCTGTATGCAACCTCACCAACTCTTTCCAGTACCTCAAAAGGACCAACGAATCTTGGGCTCAGTTTCTTCATCCGCTTTATTCTAGAGACTCCTCTAACTGGCCTGACAACACTGAACTCTACTGTCCTGTGCTTCAGATCATGATACTTGGCCTGAAAATCCTGAGCTGTCTTCATACGCTCCTGAATGAGCTTGATCCTGTCCGTGGTCTTATCAATCCATGACTCCCTGATAGTAGATCTTTCCTCACTTTCAGCCCAACATAACGGTGTCCGACAACGTCTGCCATAGAGGGCCTCGAACGGTGCCATCCCAATACTCGCATGAAAACTATTGTTGTAGGAGAACTCCTCAAGAGTAACATATTTCTCCCACTTTCCTCCAAAATCTAGTATGCACATCCGTAACAGATCCTCCAAAGTCCTATTTGTGCGCTCAGTCTGTCCATCGATCTGGGGATGGAATGCGGTGCTGAAATGTAACCTGGTACCCAACCGCTCCTGTACGTAACGCCACTCCCTGGAGGTAAATCTGTCATCTCGGTCTGAAACTATAGTCTTGGGAACACCGTGACGTCGAACTATCTCGTCTAGATATAACTGGGCCAACTTCGGACCTTGATCCGTCTTCCTAAGAGGGATGAAATGGGCGACCTTAGAAAGTCGATCAACTATAACCCATAAAGAATCATTCCCACTCTGCGATCTCGGCAGACCATGAATGAAGTCCATAGATATATCCTCAAAAGTCCACTCGGGAATGGGAAGTGGCTGCAACTTCCCTCCAGGCCTTTGGCACTCGGCCTTAACTAACTGGCATGTCTCGCACTTCCCTACATAATCTGCAACATCACTCTTCAAACCTGGCCACCAGACTGCCTTCTTAAGATCTGCATACATCTTCGTGCTACCAGGATGTATATAATATCTGGAATTATGTGCCTCGAAAAGAACGTCCTCGCGAAGGTGATTAACATCTGGGATGCACACTCTGCCATCATGCAATAGTAAATCATCTTGAATGGAGAACCTCTCTTTCTGACCTGACTGCACTGAGATCCAAATCTCTGCCATCTTTGGATCCAACGGTAGAGCTGTCCTGATCCTATCTCTAATATCACACGAAATCTCCATCCAACTCAACCAAGCTGAACCAAAACCGCAACGGGGCACAACGACGATGTCCAGTCTCTCCAGCTCTCGTACCAACTCCTTCTGCTGGGTGAGAAGGTAAAAACACGAGCCTTTACGGCTAAGAGCATCAGCTACCACGTTCGCCTTTCCTGGATGGTATTGAATGTCTACATCGTAGTCCGAGAGAAACTCTAACCATCTACGCTGCCTCAAATTGAGCTCTCGCTGATCAAAGATATACTTGAGGCTCTTATGATCAGTAAAAATCTCGCAACGCACTCCATAAAGGTAGTGCCTCCAAATCTTAAGAGCATGAATAACTGCTGCGACCTTTCCATGCTGCATGAGAACACAACCCAAACCCTGACCTGAAGCATCGCTATAAATCTAAAACCCGTCAGGCCCTGAATGTAAACTCAAAATCGGTGCGGTCATCAACCTGTCCTTCAAGTCCTCAAAAGCCAACTCACACTCGACTGTCCAATCCAAGCCCTTACCCTTCCTAGTGAGGGAAGTCAGTGGTAAGGCTATCCTTGAGAAATCTCTGATGAACCTCCTGTAGTATCCAGCAAGACCCAAAAAGCTGCGAACCTCTGACACTGTCGTCAGCTTTGTCCAACTCTTTATAGCCTCTATCTTCTTCGGATCAACGCTAACTCCTTTCTGACTGATGATGTGGCCTAAGAATGCAATCTCTGGAAGCCAAAATTCGCACTTTGAAAACTTAGCATACAACTGGTTCTTCCTGAGGGTGCTCAAAACAATCCTGAGATGTGCTGCATTATCTTCTGCACTCTTAGAGAACACCAAGATATCGTCTATGAAAACGATGACAAAACGATCCAAGTATTCCCGGAATACCCTGTTCATCAGGTCCATAAACACTGAAGGAACGTTGGTCAGCCCAAAAGGCATGACCACGAACTCAGAGTGTCTATATCTAGTACTGAAAGCCGTCTTCTGAATATCCACGTCACGAATTTATAACTGATGATAGCCCGACCTCAGATCTAACTTGGAAAAAGTGCTCGCTCCCACCAACTGGTCGAACAAATCATCAATCCTGAGAATCGGGTACTTGTTCTTAACGGTCAGCTTGTTCAATTCACGGTAGTCTATGCACAGTCTCAGACTACCATCCTTCTTCTTCACGAACAGTACTGGAGCACTCCAAGGCGAAGTACTGGGACGTATAAAACCCAAATCAAGCAGCTCCTGCAACTGACTCTTCAACTCTGCTAGTTCCCTTGGAGCCATCCGATAGGGAGATTTGGCTACCGGTGTAGCCCCAGGCTGCAAGTCTATCGGGAACTCAATCTCTCTATCTGGAGGGGCACCAGGGAGCTCTTCTGGAAAAACATCGAGGAACTCCTGTACCATTGGTACTTCTGCCAAGTCAGTCTTAGACTCCGCACTCATCAGTACTACAAACGTTTCACAACCTTTACTGATGCACCTTCTCGCTTGGACTGCAGATATGATCATCTTCATTACTCCCTTCAATCCCTGAAAAGAGAAAGATGTCTGGTTGGGGCCATCGAACTGAATCTGCTTCGCCCTACAATCAATCCTGGCATTGACTGCTGAAAGCCAGTCCATTCCAAAGATCAAGTCGAATCCTGCTATAGGTAGCTGCAAAGCTTCCACGATAATCTCAATATCACCAAACTGCACTGGTACCCTGCACTTATCTCTGGTCTGCAGAAGGCATCCATTCGACATCATGACTTCCAACAGTACTGACTCTGGGAAGACTTCTAAATCCAACTTACGCACTAGAGATTCCGCGATAAACGAGTGCGAGGCACCCGTATCAAACAGAATCTTAGAGGGTAAATTACGAATCATAAGGATGCCTACATGAATGAAATATGAAGGATGAATAATAAATGTGTCACTACGGAGGATTTGAAAAAAAAACTTGTTAAATAAGATAGAGCACTTACCAGTCACTACATCCTCCCGATTCTTCGCCTCCTGCTGACCAAGCCCATAAGCTCTGGGCTGCACTAAGTCTCGACCCTGCTGTGGTCTCCCATCAGTGATCATCAACGCCTTGCCCTTATCTACCCTGCTAGAGTTACCAACCTCGAACTTCGACTACAGGAACAAATTACATTTATCGTCAACTGCAATTACATAAATGTAATGAATACAATAAGACTTTGATTACCTGATTCTCACCAACTTCCTGACAAAAGCGAGCTATATGTCCAGGTTGTCGGCACTTGTAGCACACGCCTGCGCTGGCCAAACGCTCTCCTAGATGGCGACGCTGACACTTGGGACACGTGGGGTAGTCCTTGCTCCTGTCACCACCAGACTAACCACTCTTCCTAGCATCGGGCTTCGGCTTCTTGTTCCAGTTCTTTCCTTGATTATTCCTGCTCTGCTGCGGCTGATGCGAATCCTGAGATCGCTTCGCACGGAAATTAACTCGCTTCTGCACCTTCTGCTGATCGGCCTCCAGCCTGTGAGCCGTATCCACTAAGCTCCTGTAATCAGCGTTGACCATAGTCATCAGCGGATGCCTCAATGAGTCACGCAAACCATCCACAAAGCGACTGCACTTCTCAGTCTGATCTCCCTACATCACGCCCGCATATCGAGCCAGATGAGTAAGCTCTCGCTCGTACTCAGTAACTGTCATGTCCCCCTGGAAAAACCTAAGATACTTCTCCTTGAGACCTCGTCGTGCGGAAGGAGGCACAGACCAGCTTGCAAGGGCTCTAGAGAACTCGCCCCAAGTAAACATATCTGATGTACGACCTGGCCAAACATATGGTCATACAATTTAAAATGAAACACATCACTTATTATAATATGAGGAAATTTTATTTCGCATTACCTGCAGGATCATCTGCCCGGTTGATGTAACCCAGATTTGTATTAAAAATTAATTTGAAAATGAGAGCCGAGTTGGCCAAAAAAACTGAATTTTCGAGCGCGAAAACCAAGCTCGTCGCTTTGGACGTTAAAAGTTTATTAATTTGCGTTCGAGTGAAACTTCTTCGCGCCTTACGGTTCGGATCCGTTACGAGATTTATACGGCCACAAACATGAATAACATTCAACAATTTATGAATAACGATATTAATAATAAGGAGAACGCAACGGCAAGCCCAAGTGTAATTAAATGAAGTGCATGAAACAATACTAAGAAAAAGGAGTGACCGGTATACCAAACGGCGGCAGAAGCGAGCCCAATTCCAATCGGCCCCGCACAGGAACAGTGGCCCCAAGATCTATCGGCCGGATACGGGTTGAAGTCGACGGCGTGAACAGGCCGGACCGTCGGAAGCAGATTCCGAAGTCGACGACGGTCCGTTTGCAAACTATTCGGGCAGGCGCCGGCGCGGGCTAGCGATGACAGGGCTAGGACTTCCGGCGTATGTTCGTGCACGGGCTTCCAGGCGGTGGCGCTTCTCCGAACTGAGCGATGTTGGCGATACGTGCGGTGAAGTGGTTGTCGGCAATGAGCAAAGAACCGGGATTCCCGTTCTAAACTCTGTCCGACCTCCTTTCACTGCACATGACCATGGAATTTATAAGCTGGCTGGAATATCTCTCCATTTTGGGCAAGAGATATCCCTCTCTTAATTCTCTTTCCAAAAGATAAAATCTTCCATTCATGTGCTAAAAATATCTCTCCATTTTGGGCAAGAAATATCCCTCTCTTAATTCTCTTTCCAAAAAATAGAATCTTCCATTCAAGACACTTTTTTAAAATTCGAAATGTTTCCAAACTATGTCCTAAAATCATGCAAGACACTTTTTAATTTTGAAATGTTTCCAATCATGCACCTTTTTAATTAATGTTGGGCTTGCCGTTCCTGTCCTACTACTATTAATACCGGACTTATTTATTTAAGATCTCATCGGGTGGTCAAGCCGATGAGCCGGACAATAAAACAAGTACATAACATGAAACAAATACATAAATGCGGTATATAAATAAATACGATAAAATATTACGATGCACCGCAGGGTGCATCAATTCCCCCGGGGTTAAAAGGGCTCGACCCCGTCGAGAATTCGCAAAAACTAGCAATAGAGAAATCTGGGCGGCGGCGGCGTAGTTCGTCCGTGCTGATCCAAGAGCTGTCGGTAAGGTCTCGTCCTTGCCAGGAGACCAAGTAGCGCTGATAAGTCCCATGGCGAGTACGAAATTCTCGTACATCAAGAACCTGATCGATCTTCTCAGTGGTGGGAGTCTGTACTGGCGCCAAGTCGGGAGGAATATCCGGGGCTGCCATAGGTGGGCTCGGACTGGAACTGGGTGGATCTCCATAGAACAGTGTCAGATCGGCCACGTTAAATATCGGGGAGGTACCGAATTCAACGGGCAAATCTAGAAGGTAAGCATTCTCCCCGATGCGTTTCCGAATTTGGAATGGGCCAAACTTCTTCTGTTGTAGCTTATGGTAAGTGCCCGGAGTGAATCTCTGCTTCCTGAAATAAGCAAACACCCAATCTCCTTCTGAAAAAGATAACTCCCGGCGATGTCGATCGGCCATGGATTTATATTTTTCAGAAGTCGCTCGCAATTTATTAGTGATAGTTTTATGCAAGTCCTTTAAATAATCAACATGGGCTTGCGCATCAAAAGAAATACGTTCATGAGTCGGAAGAGAGTGGCGATCAAGTAGATGTGGTATGGGGAATCCGTAGACAATCTCGAAAGGAGATTTAGCTGTGGAGCGATTAGTAGAATTATTAAATGCAAATTCAGCTTGTGGCAGTATAAGGTCCCATTGTTTTGGATTCTCCCCAGTCAAACACCTAAGAAGATTCCCCAAACTCCTATTAACAACCTCAGTCTGTCCATCGGTCTGAGGGTGGTATGCGCTACTAAATTCGAGTTTAGTGCCTAGTCGGGCCCACAATGTTTTCCAAAAATATCCCATAAAACGAGTGTCCCTATCAGAAGTGATGGACTTAGGAATTCCGTGCAGTCTAACGATTTTTTCTTTAAAAAAAAGCTCGGCAACGTGTACAGCACTAGAAGTTTTTCTACACGGAATGAAATGTGCCATCTTCGAAAATCGATCGACAACTACAAAAATAGAATCGACCTTCCTCTTGGTGCGAGGAAGTCCTACCACGAAGTCCATCGAGATATCATCCCATGGTCGCTCAGGTATCGGTAAGGGAGTGTATAATCCGGTGTTTTGAGCATGCCCCTTGTACAACTGACACGTGGTGCAGTGTCTGACGAACTCAGTGACATCTCGCTTCATATGTGGCCAATAGTAACGAGCGCTGGCAAGATCTAATAATTTAGATTGACCTACGTGTCCACCTAACCCAGACGAGTGGAGCTCCCTAAGTAATGTCTCTCGAAGCGGTCCTTCGCAGATGCAAAGGCGCGTGCCCCTAAACAGATAACCCTCATTGACGACGTACTGTGTGGTGGGATCAGTCCCACTGTGTTGACATGAGCTCCAAATATCGTGAAAGAACGGATCAGTGGCGTATAGGTCGCGTTGTGAATCTAAATCAATAATGCATGGCTGCAGGGTGACTAATAAATGTGTGCGACGACTAAGGGCGTCGGCTACGCGGTTCGTGACTCCGGGTTTGTGCTTCAAGTGAAACGTGAACTCCTGCAGGTAAGCAGCCCACTTGGCATGACGCCTGATCTCCTTTTGGGAGTTCAGATGCTTCAGAGCCTCATGATCAGTGTTCAACACAAACTCGCGCTGAATCAGGTAGTGTCTCCAATGACGGAGAGCTTGAACGATAGCGTAAAACTCTAAGTCGTACGTGGAATATCTGGTCTTGGCCTCGTTCAACTTCTCACTAAAGAATGCAATGGGGCGACCCTCCTGACTCAAAACTGCGCCAATGCCTATGATCGATGCGTCACAGTCAACTTCAAAAATTTTCTCAAAATCAGGCAGCGCTAATACTGGTGCACTCGTGAGTCTCTCTTTAACCAAAAGAAATGCTCCCTCGGCTTCCTCAGTCCAAATAAACAAACCCTTTTTAAGACAATCAATCACAGGTGCTATCAAGGTGCTAAAGTTTCGAATAAATCGTCGATAAAAAGACGCTAGCCCGTGGAATCCTCGAGCCTCAGTAATCGTTCTAGGGCTAGGCCAGGATTCTATCGCCTTGACCTTCTCTCTATCAACTCTAATGCCCTCAGAAGAAACGATATATCCTAAGAATGTCAGGCTATCAGTCAAAAACGTGCATTTCTTCAAATTTATATATAATTTATTTTCACGTAGTATATCTAAGACCTGCCTAAGATGAATCATGTGCTGATTTTGATCAAGGCTGTAAATTAAAATATCGTCAAAGTACACCACTACGCAAACTCCTATGAGTGGCCTAAGCACTTGATTCATCACACGCATAAATGTGCTGGGAGCATTGGAGAGCCCAAAAGGCATCACTAGCCACTCGTACAATCCCTCCTTGGTTTTAAACGCGGTTTTCCATTCGTCCCCAGGTCGAATTCTAATCTGGTGGTATCCACTTTTTAAGTCAATCTTTGAAAATACGCGGGATCCACTGAGCATATCTAGCATGTCATCCAATCGGGGAATCGGAAAGCGATACTTGATCGTGATTTTATTAATCGCTCGACTATCCACACACATACGCCATGTCCCATCTTTCTTAGGAACTAGAAGTGCGGGGACGGCGCACGGACTCATACTCTCCCTAACGTGACCTTTTGAAATCAGATCGGTCACCTGCCTATGTAGTTCCTCGTGCTCTTTCGGACTCATGCGGTAGTGGGGCAAATGAGGTAAGCTAACGCCTGGGATGAGGTCTATGCAGTGTTGTATGTCCCTCATCGGGGGAAGCTGATCGGGAAGCTCCTCCGGCATGATCTCAGAGAACTCATCTATAAGGGGACGCACCGTACTAGGGATGTCTAATATAGCGGGGGTGGTGTCGATACCTGATAACATATAGACGACCTCACTATCTTTCATCTCCTCCTGGAATTGGGATCCAGTCAGTAACATGGTGGCGGAGGGAAAGGACATCGCGGAGACGGTGGTAGAAGGGGGTGAAGTCCTCTCGGGGGCTCTGGGAACAAGGCCATTCTTTTGGGGGAGAAGAACGATCTTGCGACCATTGCGCTCGAAGGAGTGAGAGTTCTTCACACCATCATGAACTACGTGCCTATCGTACTGCCAAGGTCGTCCCAGCAAAATGTGGCATACCTCGATAGTAGCTACATGACACCATACAGCGTCCTGATATGTACTGCCTATGGAAAACTCTACGAGACACTGGTGCGTGATAGGAATGGTAGTGCTACTAGTGACCCATGACAGACTATAGGGCTTTCCTAAGGGCTGCGTTTTTAATTTCAGCTTTTCAACCATGCGTTGAGAAACAAAGTTCTCCATACTACCACTGTCTATAATGATGGAGCAGAACTGCCCCTGTATGCGTGCGGTGGTACGAAAGATGTTGTTTCTCAACCAGTCGTCGTCAGTAGGTGTTTTGGGGGATAGGAGACTATGTTGGAGAACACACACTAACTGCTCAGGCTGTTCTCCCTCAACTTCGTACTCACCCTCTAACTCAGTCTCGGGGGTTGGATCAGTCTGGGATTCACTAAGGAATACTCCATACTCAGGTTCTGACCCACTCTCAGAATCGACGATGGCAACGAAGTGGCGTCGCGGACACTCAGAAGACTTATGACCCGGCTCCATACACTTAAAACATCTAAACGTCCCAGGCTGGGATCTAGTGCCTACAATCTCCTTGCCTTTGTTGGGAGGGGCAGGGAGTGATGGGGTGCTCGTGGACGCTACCGGTCGAGAGGACCCGGCATGGGTGAAAGTGTGAGTCGGGTGGGACTTATCAGTAGTCTTATTTCCAGATGTGCGTTTCTGCAGTGTCTCTACTCTACGTGCGCGACTCGTAACCTCTCCTAAATCCTTATAATCAAGGAGTTCCAACTGATCTCGAATGGAGTAGCGTAGCCCGTTCAGATAACGGGAAACTGTCATGTCATCGTCCTCTCGGAGGTCGAGGCGAGACTGCAGGACTAGGAACTCGTTTGTGTACTCATCGACGGATAATTTGTCCTGTCGTAGATTATGGAACCTACGATACAGGGTTTGCATGTAATCAGACGGAACGTATCTCTTACGCAGTTGAGTTTTGAAATCGTTCCATGTTGTGATCGGGGGCATACCTAAATTGAACCTAGACCGTTCTAGTTGTCCCCACCAAACTAACGCGGATCCTTTAAGTCTAAGCGTGGCATACTCAACTTGCCTAGCTTGGGGCAATTGCTTCCAAGCGAGGAAACGATCCATCCGTTCACACCATTCAAGGCAACTCTCGGGCTCTATTCGCCCTTCAAAATCACCCACGTCCAACTTGATTCCCACATCCCAACGGGGTTGGTGTCGTGGTTCGTTATGGCCCTCCGGATCGGGGCGTACGAGTTCCCGAGGTCTATGGTCAGGGTCGATTTCGACCACTGGAGCCGGTGTTCGATTGACGTGCAAAGTTGCTTCGATATTATTAACCGAAGTGCGTAATCCGTTCATGATATGCGTGACACTACCCATACCGGTGGTGAGCGTCTCGACTGTTTTCATTAATTCACTCATGCGTCGAGCCAAATCTCCTACGCTGTTTTCTAACTGATCGACTCGTTTTTCCATTAAAATATTTGAAAATAGATTTAAATAAAATTTAAATTTTAAACTTTTAAAATTTTTTTTTTTGTAGAGAGCTTTCCCGAGTGGGAGAAAAATACTTAATTTATTTAAGAAAATAAAAATATATATATATATATATATCTTTTTTGAAAGACAATAAATAAATTTTTTTTTTTTAGATCTCTCTTTTTTTTGTCAATAAATAAAAATAATTTTTTTTTTTAGATAAATCGGATCGATTGACTCACGATAGGAGTGAATCGACTTCCTCTGATACCAAACTGATGTAACCCAGATTTGTATTAAAAATTAATTTGAAAATGAGAGCCGAGTTGGCCAAAAAAACTGAATTTTCGAGCGCGAAAACCAAGCTCGTCGCTTTGGACGTTAAAAGTTTATTAATTTGCGTTCGAGTGAAACTTCTTCGCGCCTTACGGTTCGGATCCGTTACGAGATTTATACGGCCACAAACATGAATAACATTCAACAATTTATGAATAACGATATTAATAATAAGGAGAACGCAACGGCAAGCCCAAGTGTAATTAAATGAAGTGCATGAAACAATACTAAGAAAAAGGAGTGACCGGTATACCAAACGGCGGCAGAAGCGAGCCCAATTCCAATCGGCCCCGCACAGGAACAGTGGCCCCAAGATCTATCGGCCGGATACGGGTTGAAGTCGACGGCGTGAACAGGCCGGACCGTCGGAAGCAGATTCCGAAGTCGACGACGGTCCGTTTGCAAACTATTCGGGCAGGCGCCGGCGCGGGCTAGCGATGACAGGGCTAGGACTTCCGGCGTATGTTCGTGCACGGGCTTCCAGGCGGTGGCGCTTCTCCGAACTGAGCGATGTTGGCGATACGTGCGGTGAAGTGGTTGTCGGCAATGAGCAAAGAACCGGGATTCCCGTTCTAAACTCTGTCCGACCTCCTTTCACTGCACATGACCATGGAATTTATAAGCTGGCTGGAATATCTCTCCATTTTGGGCAAGAGATATCCCTCTCTTAATTCTCTTTCCAAAAGATAAAATCTTCCATTCATGTGCTAAAAATATCTCTCCATTTTGGGCAAGAAATATCCCTCTCTTAATTCTCTTTCCAAAAAATAGAATCTTCCATTCAAGACACTTTTTTAAAATTCGAAATGTTTCCAAACTATGTCCTAAAATCATGCAAGACACTTTTTAATTTTGAAATGTTTCCAATCATGCACCTTTTTAATTAATGTTGGGCTTGCCGTTCCTGTCCTACTACTATTAATACCGGACTTATTTATTTAAGATCTCATCGGGTGGTCAAGCCGATGAGCCGGACAATAAAACAAGTACATAACATGAAACAAATACATAAATGCGGTATATAAATAAATACGATAAAATATTACGATGCACCGCAGGGTGCATCACCGGTACTTGTCCCACCAGACTTTCGCCTCACCTCGGAGGAGGAAAACAGCCAAAGGAACCTTCTTGTTCTCTGGGCACTCCAAAACATTCAGCAGGTCTCTGGTGTTTGCTATCCAATCATCTGTGTCCATCGGGGTCTCATCCTCACTGTAGTTCAAAGGCTGAAGTTCTCTAAAATTTCTCAAATAACGCTCCAGGGTCATCTCCACGGGTACTGGGGCAGGAGCTGGTGCAGAGACTGGTACTTGTACTGGAGCTGAAAACCCTGCAGCCAGTCCTCTCTGAAACTCCATCAGGGCAACAGTGATCGCCCTGGCTATCTGAGACGCCATGTCGCATTAGGAACAGGGTCCTGACGTGAAGATTCACCTGGTTCACTAACTCGTGGTGCCTGATAGAACATACAAAGGAAATCTATTTATTTAACAAACATCTGAGAAATTTGACTTAACAGTTTATTTCGTACTCTAGCGAAAACTATGACTTAAACGCCACTTAAAAATACTTTACTAACGAGAGTTTACTCTTACACAATCCTATGGCTCTGTGAATTCTTTATAGGGTCCAGGGATCCTAAACCTCGCTCTGATACCAATTTGTAACACCCATTCCCAGTATTTCAGAAATCAGCCGTCCGGCCGGGTCAGCGATATAAAGAGAACTAGGAAACAGTATTAAAACTAATATGCAGCAGGTAATAAAAATCTATACTAAGCAATTTAAGGCTAACAACGGAAGTTAAAAAGTAAACTAAGGGTAATCACATACCTGACAACTGGATTCACAGAGCCACTAAACATGATTGGAAACGAATTAACTGAAAATCTGCTTAACATTAATAGTCTGATACAAGTTATATAAAGACATTAACAAGATACATTGTCCACATCTACAAGTACATGCTGAAATAGAGTAAACTGAATGAGAAAAATACTACAAACTGACGCCACCATAACGTTCATCGTAGGCGTAGTTTCCCACCTGGGTCACCTGAAAAACATTGCCCACGAGGGGTCAGAGTAAAGAAAAAGAACTCTTCCTAGTGACACTAAAAATAGTTACATATGATGAATGCATGCCTTAGAAAACAGTTTTGTGCATTAAAAACCTTTATGCTATATGTTATGCATGCCTCGCACTACTTCCTGGTCAAACACCTACTCGTACTAGGCACGTGACTTTTAGTTCACTAACTCAAGTCCTGGCGTTCACTAACTAGCATATTGTCTCACGTCAGGTCTATCCTTGAGTTCTAGGTGGCTTCTAACCTGCACATCTACTTGGAAGGCTCTAGGCAGAGTAGCTCCTAACGCGCAACTGAAACTGACGACCCGAGACCATCTGACGAACACAAATGTTCTAGTGTCACGCGGACACGGTCTCGAACCTACTAACTGTCTCAAAAGGACGTAAACTCTCAAGACTTTTGCTGCTCATAAGATACCATATGCCTTATGAGAGAGGTAGTGCGCCTCTACGTAGCACTAAAATAGCTTAAGCGTGCTGATTGACCTTTCGATCTGATGCTACTCTGATTAGGATATTTTTTTGGTGAACTACTGAGCGACCCTTGACTTTCTCGTGGTCTACCTGAATGGACATTCACGCCCTTGTTTGGACAAATTCCAAACCTACGTACACGGTTAACGCTTTCGTACCTAACGTTACTGTTCATGATCTGACTACTTCGGTCTTAGAGAATAGTGTCACCCTACACGTTTTTCGTAACCGTTTTCCCATCACCACACCTTTCTATGCATGGTCATGGTACTTGAAATAAATCTACTCATGTGTATACAAAATATATATTTATTGTTATGTCTAATTAACAAAAGTTAGGTTTCCTTACAGCGGTGCTACGACGCTCGTAGACTCGGCGCGACGACATCTTCTCTTCCGAAGGCAATTCTACTGCTGGGGACCTTCAGAGTGTTGCCCCGAGGCCACCGAAGTCCTGCAATTTAAGGCAAACCCTATTTTATAATTTTTTCCCCTTTAGGGTTTCCGGTGGAAAATCTCCAAAACAACTAGGGTTACAAAATTCAAGCGCTAAAACCCAAATATTACCTTTTCGTTGTGTGATTTAGGCTCTCAAAGCGTCCCACACAAAATCCGCGGAGGATCACCACTACCAAAACCTAAATAGGGCAAACGAATCGAAAACCTAGGTTAAACTAGTTTCCAAAACGAAAGATTTACACAAAGGAATGGAGATAAGGGAGAAATAAACTCATCGGAAACGAACGATTTCAACTTCTACGGATTAGGGTTGAATCCGGCTCTTCCATGGCCAAGGAAGAAAAAGGAACACCCACCGGCGCTTGTAGAGGAAGGAGGAGAAGCCGGAGTGGACTTCTGGAGGGGATCGGCCGCCGGCTAGGGCTGCGGGAGGCGTCGGGAGCGGCACCTGCAGGAGACGGAGTCGTCGGGTGCGGTTTCTTCCGTGAAGAAGAGGCGTGCGGGTTTGCGGATTATTCCCGTGAAATATGAGAGTGTGCGGGTTTTAACAATTACGGGCTTCGGTTTTCTTATCAACCGAAAAGAGAGAGGGGGGAAAACTACTATTGGCACCCCAAGAGTGTTATTTCACACTATACTAACGCCTTAGAACTTATACGACTCGCCGAGCAACGTTTCTGAAATAAATAAAAAAATGCATCAAAACTATGGATGTTACACCTTTAACAGCTCTCATCACCCGCAACTTCAGGTTGCATCAACAACCTGCCTCATGGTGGTGATTCCATGGCGGAGAGCTAGTTGGGGTTTACAGGCCGCGGCTCTGATGAAAGCCTCATGGTGTTGACTTCAGGTGGGTCTCCTGGTGGGACTCTAGGGTGGAAGGCAGGTGGTGATGCCTGTCCTGCCTCAAGCCCTAACTATAATAGGACATCAACAACATTCTCAGAGTAAAAAAAAACAACATTGGCTGGGATAAAGGAGGGGAAACGACGATTACCAACGTAAAACCGACAGAAGGAGGTTGATCGTTTACATCAATCGGCAGGAACACATGCGTCTACGTGCGCAAAAAGCAAATGACGGAGTTATGATCATCATTTGGATGATCATGTTGAGAGAGATTACAAGATATTTCTATGCATTTTTATTTCATTTATTAGTAGGGGTTGGAGTTCTGGACGATCGAGACTGTCCATAGTGGTCTCTATATCTATAAATACGGGTCAAAGGGATGATTCTTTGGGCTTCACAGAATTTGGACAGAATTTCCAGGCTCTTGTGGTTTCCCATGGTGTCAATTATGTTGAACCTTTGGGCCGATGTCAACGTAACTACTTTTCCTCATCACCCCACTCACCATACCTACCTCATCATGGAACTCCATGACTAGTTGATTACCCATTAACCATCCAAAAAACTGCTTGGAACTGATGTTTGCTCCCTATGTTCTGCAGTAACCACCTTTTTCCCCTGGCTTAAATACATATTAGTACCTAGTAACTACCCCTCTATCACACAACTACCCACCAACTACCAACCCCACTTGTAACCGCCCTTAACTACCCAATCCCTCATTCCAATTGTAACCATCCATCCATAAACCCTCATATTCCAGCATAATCGAACACCATCCCCCCATCTTCACTCAAAGGTGAGGAGATTTCCCCATCCAGAATTGAATTCAAGCCCATCAGCCTGGCAGAACCAGCCCTGTCCAGATGTTATTCCAGGAATCCTATACCCGTGAATCCTCCCACGTGCTCCATCACTTCTTCTCCTGCAAAACGCCCAGCCTGTAATACACAAAATTGTGTTTCTGTAGCAAGCAGCTTACCCCATGCATCCTCCTCGTTCTCTGAAAATTTTCCAGCCTCCTGAAATTTAGATAGTTCCAGCATTGAATTGTTGTCCTGCCCTAGAAATCAACAACAAATAACTTCACTGGGCTCCTATTTATTTTGTAAGTTCATATTTAAAATCAATTTCGCTCTTCTTTGCATATTCCGTGTAAAACAAATGACTGTAAATATTATCTCTTATGCAATTGCCCATGAAACTATTCTACTTGCAGGATTTATTCATTTTTTGTTTAATTGAAGTACTCTTAATCGTAATTCAGCCTAAATATGTTAGTTTCTCTAGCATTTTAATCTTGATTGTGACACTTCTAGAAATTTCATGATTTATTGTAAATTATTCATCGGATATTTGCTCGTGCATCACATCATTTTAGACTAACGACATTTCACTAACAGCAATTCATTAAAGTTTCCTTAGGGCACGATTTTGCATGTTTATACACTCACTACATTGGTCCTCTCGTCACACTGCATTTGGTTATTAACATTATCCAACTAACTCAGTTTTCTAGATAACACTTCTATCAATGTAACATTGGACAAACAACTTCTTGATTTTCTCATACATGTTATATCCTTGTAATTTTCCTTTATGATTTTAGATCTCTTCAGTGTGTATTTCCTTTTCTGTTCAATACTGCATAGATAAATGTTGCTCATAGTATACATTTTATGCTCATATCATACATTTTATGTTTTGTAGCTCCTGGATTCTTGTTTGAAATCTTCATATCTACCGGCATATCTTGCTGCAGCATTTACCAAAAAGCTAAGCAGATTGTCTCTATCAGCACCACCGTCCGGAGCGCTCATTATCATTGCTTTAACTCATAATCTCCTACGAAGGCACCCTTCAATCAACTTTTTAGTGCATCAGGTATTACTCTTTCGTTAAGGACATCACTCTTTCCCTTAAACAGAGGTTAGAATATAAAGAGATGTAATTTTAGGAGGATATAAAATGGGATTTTTTTTCCTGTTCTTGATTTTCTTTGTTGACGAGTATTATTATTTTTATTCTTCCATTTTCTTTAATTAAAGAATCGCTATACTAATGATTTTTGTGTGGTGTTTTCAGCAAGTTGATGATCTTGTTAACGGGGTTAATGCTGTGGAAGGTGATGACTCTAGAGAGAGCGAAAGCGAGTCTAACACTGACCCTGTTCCCCCAAATTTTAAATATGGTGTTGATCCATTTAATAATGAGGAAGGAGAGCCTCTTAAATCTAATGCAATGCGTAAGTTCCTATACATAGACCATTGACTATTTAGTTGTGGCTATAAATATTTTCTTTTTTATAGTCAAACCAAATCAAACCATTTTCAACGTGGTATCCAAACTTTGAAGGCCATTATTATTGGTAAAGAGAAGGCAACAAGTCATGTTAATTAAGATTATGAATTGACAATATTTACTGCTTGAAACTTTTTTTAAAAGAAGTAGAAGCCTTGAGTTTCAGCTTAAAAATGCTGCCTTTTTGAGTTTCTTTAATAAAATATTATAAACTACTAGCATATCCTATATACGTCCAATTTTACTGAAATCAAGATGTCAGCCAAATCGCCATACAATGTTACTGTGGCTAAAGCATCACTATTATGGTGTTGCTGTAGCTTGCCTTATTGCGACCTCATGTTCGGACTCTTGTATCTCATTTCTTTACTCTTCACTTCTTCTCTTCTTCCCATGTTCGTCCATTTCTCATCCTTTTACTCATCGATTTCTGATAACACATCATCGTGTTCTCGTTCACTCGCTTTCCTTCATTCAGTGGTCTTACTATCATATCCTTTTTAGTGGTTAAGGTGGGTATTTATGAATTTTGAGTGAAGAAATAGACTAAGGTAGTAGTCTAAAATTATCTATAAAATTGGCAAATTAACAAAAATCTGAGTACACTAGAACTGGGCTCATATCCCAAATATTTGAGTGAACTAAATTAAAACGAAGAATGAAAGGTAGGATAGGATGCTACGAATTACTATAGAGGGGGCGGGGGTTAATAAAATATTTAAAATTTCTTTTCAGTTTTTAATCATTCATAGTACATCCATAAATTATCTTGTTTGTTAATTATTATGCAGCAGAAAAGTAATCAAGAGAAACAAACAAAAAACTAACTATGCAATCTAGAAGATAAAGTTTTTATAGTGGTTTCCCAGATTTGGGTATGTCCCCTTTTCTACCTCTTGATAGACTATCCATTGTAGACAATGTTGAGTCTTTTGATAAGTTGACTCATAAAACTGATTACTATTGAATTTATTGATCAGGAGATTCAAAGAATCATACGAGATTTTGATAATGTCTCTCGAACCAATACCTTGATAAGGTAGCTAAACCAAACAAGAATCCTTTTGATAAGGAGGATTAAAATCAATCAGAGTGTTTTTTGATAAGGTCATATAAAAAACCACCTTTAGATCCTTTTGACAAGGTGGATCAAAAATCACTGAATCTGTTGAAAGTGATTCTTAGAACTCTGTCAAAAAGTTGGAGTTGAAAGAGAATAGATGTAAGAAATCTGTCTTCCACTATTGTCGTCCTCTTCAGCAATCTCCGAGGACTTGGTTCTTTCAAGCACCTTGTGGATAGAGAGTAGTTGCTGATTTTTCTTGGAATTGTATTCGAAAATCCTGTTGTGATTTTTTCTTGATGAACAGTCTTTTGATCGAGAGAAGATGATCCTTGATGATGCAATTTTATCAAATCCTGTGAAAAAGAAAAGAAGAGAGAAAAGGGAAGAAGGAAGAAGATGAACAGTCTTTTGATCGAGAGAATTATTGCTTGTTAAATCAGCTTCACCTAGAAATAATAACCTTCCATACTCAGATCTCTACGACTATAATCAACTCTAAGATCTTGCCTTAATATATTCGAGATGTATTCAAAATTTATAAGCTTAGAAGTCGTCACATGACTTCTTGAGCTCTTACATCTTGTCGGCGTGAACTCAGATATATAAATATAGTAAGTATATTTTTGTATGTCTATTTACTTATGCTCTGATATCTCTTAGAATAATCTCGACACAACAAGTATAAATGTAAATCTCTATGTGATGTTTGCTAGTCAGATCATAAACAAATTTTTTTGAAGATGAGTAAACGTACATTAAGCTTAAATTAAGAAGAGAATGTCCCAATGTATATATGTATACATATACACACATATTGAAATTCTGACTTCTGTTCTACAGATCTTATGCATTGCTGCAGATAATATGTTATAATTAACGCATAAAACAAGACTACTCAGAGTACCTTTAACATGTGCCCACTACAAAATACTTGATGTACATCTACTTCTTCCTTAAGTATACCTCGATTGACGTTGACATCTATTCTTAACTTCGTGAGCTGTTCATCAAAGCTTTGACTACTTAATCATATTAATGTCATAAATACATAACTATAAAATTTGGCTTTATGCAAATGATAACTCAAGATTTAATTTATCTATAATAACTTTATATACCAAATCACGAGTTTTTTTCCAACAAAGAATATAGTGAGTAATAAAAAAATTAGGAGCAAACAAGACATTGTTTTTGCCCAATTAGTACGTCACTTTGGGAGGGGATGATCAAGTAAAACCTTGAATCCAAACTTGGAGGATGACCAAACCGTTTAAGTACCACTTGTATAGTAGAAGACAGTGCAGGGTGTGTAGTGGGACTCATGTAGTAGGTTCCATCATTTTTTAGCACGTCCATCAATTGCCATGCTCGAGTTGAGTTCTTAAAAATGCACGTAGGAGCAAAATATGAAATAATTAGGGTTTTAATAAGATTTTTAATTGGAAAGTTATTGATACGAAATTATGGGATATAAAGAACACCAGAGAGAGTTAGTGTAATGGCCTGCCAGACGTCCACAATTTAACTTGCAATTCGGTTATAAATCAGAGACAAAGATTGTTTTTTTGCAGCGCAACGGAACACAGAGCTATGTAGAGCAAATCTGCAATATATATATATATATATATATATATATATATATATATATATATATATATATATATATATATATATATATACCATATCCAAAATACATAAAAATCCATTTCTCATACACATCTGACTCTTATACATAAATGATAGTATATGGATAAGACAAACCACTATAGTTAGTGATAGACTCTATACACAAAATGGTCACTAGACATCATCTATCTATATTCTATAACCATCCTGACCTTTCCCCACCACATCTAGACCTCGATACCATATGACTAACTGAAGAACAACTTTATGTTGTCATGCTAACAATTCTCGCCCTTGCATTTTTTATGATGCACTTTGATGACTTCGGAGACTATCGTAATGATCTTCACCCATTATCGATATTTTTCCTCCCTTAAAAGTCTATCCGCCCGGACAATTTACTGTTGACTTCATCTTACTTGGCTTAAAATAGTTAGGAATTAAATTCGTTTGTTACTGATGTAATCTCAATTTTAAGGTTTTCAAAATTTACTTATTTTGATTCCTTTTTTTTAAAGCATTAATTTTAAATGACAAAAAGAAAATTTTAGGGTTGGAATTTTAAAAAAATGCGAGGGCCAAGCGGCCAAATCGACTTTTGCGCGCACAATTCAACAACGTCGCTATGAGCTTGAGAAGTTCGTTAATCTCGCTTGAGTGGTTCTCTCACGCGTTCACGAGTCGAACCTTCCACAGATTCCACGGCCACAAGCAAAATCTGAATTTTAAATAACTTATGGAATGACGATATTATTAGCAGTACGAACGCAACGGCAAGCCCATAAATTAATTAAGAGACGCATAAATTTAACACTAATACAAGGAGAGGGATCGAGTTTACCCAAACCAAAGCACGAGGAATGGTTTTCCCGTTTTCTTCCGCGATCGGGCTGAAGGCTTGCAGACGGATTCGAGTTGGCGAATAGGGCACGGCCGGAAAGGGGGTCGAAGTCGACGGCCCGTTATCCACTCCCGGTCGCCGGAAGAAGGTTCCGAAGTCGACGGCGGACGGGCTACGTCTCCAAGTGGACGGGCGGAGCGTTGCGCGAGGCCGAAGGTGACGCCGCCGCTGGAAGGTGGC
Source organism: Platanthera zijinensis (assembly GCA_039513925.1). Taxonomy (NCBI): domain Eukaryota; kingdom Viridiplantae; phylum Streptophyta; class Magnoliopsida; order Asparagales; family Orchidaceae; genus Platanthera; species Platanthera zijinensis. Next base: position 33,966,729 of record CM077083.1, read on the forward strand.
TCGATGTTGGGCTTTGCGGGATTCGCCGGCAATGAACAGGGAACGAGAAATGTCTCGTTCTTGTTCTATCCGGTCTGCCTTGTCTCCACCAAAATGAGGCTTTAAATAGACTAAATTTCCTATATTTCTTTCCCTCTATAGCACATGAAATCTCATAAATTTGATTCCTTTTTTTAAAAAATATTCTCAATGACTCATAAATTTGATTCCTTTTGAAAATATCCTCTTCTAAATGACTTTCCCAATAAATGATGAGATTTGAATTTTGAAATTTGAATTTGAAATTTATGCTTACGTAATTAATTTTGGGCTTGCCGCTATCGTTCTACTACTAATAATACCGGATCTCTTTATTGAAGTCCCAACGGTCGGTCAAGACGATGGGCCAGAAAGCAATACAAAGAGAATGCAGGAAACAGAGTGCATGAAATAAAATAAAATAAAAGCATAAAGGCTATGATGCGTCGCAGGCCGCATCAATTCCCCCGGGGTTGAAAGGACTCGACCCCGGCGAGAGTTCGCAAAAGCTAGCGATAGAAAGATCTGGGCGGCGCCGGCGCAGCTCATCAGTGCTGATCCAAGAACTATCTGTGATGTCTCGTCCTCGCCATGAGACCAAATAACGTTGGTATGTCCCGTGGCGAGTGCAAAACTCTCGTACATCCAGAACCTGGTCTATCTCCTCAGTAGTGGGAGTCTGCAATGGAGCTAAGTCCGGTGGAATCTCTGGAGCTGTCGTTGGTGGACTTGGGCTGGATCAAGGTGGATCTCCATAGAAAGGTGTCAGATCTGCCACATTAAATATCGGCGAAGTACCGAATTCAGCGGGCAATTCAAGGAGATAGGCATTCTCCCCGATGCGCTTCCGGATTCGGAAAGGACCAAACTTCCTCTGCTGTAACTTGTGGTATTTACCCGGAGTGAATCTCTGCTTCCTGAAATAAGCAAAAACCCAATCTCCCTCTGAAAAGTATAACTCCCGGCGATGTCGATCGGCCAAGGTTTTATATTTTTCAGAGGTCGCTCGCAATATATTAGTAATAGATTTATGCAATTCCTTTAAATAATCAACATGGGCTTGCGCATCAAAGGAAATACGTTCATGATTCGGGAGGGAGTGACGATCAAGTAAATGTGGTATAGGAAATCCGTAAACAATCTCGAAAGGAGATTTAGTGGTTGAGCGATTAGTAGAGTTATTGAATGCAAATTCAGCCTGTGGCAGTATAAGATCCCATTGCTTCGGATTCTCCCCAGTCAAACACCTAAGAAGGTTCCCCAAGCTCCTATTAACGACCTCAGTCTGCCCATCGGTCTGAGGGTGATATGCGCTGCTAAATTCGAGTTTGGTACTTAATCGAGCCCACAACGTCTTCCAAAAATATCCCATAAAACGAGTGTCCCTATCAGAAGTAATCGACTTAGGAATTCCGTGCAGTCTAACGATTTCCTTAAAAAAAAGTTCGGCGACGTGTACAGCACTAGAAGTTTTTCTACACGGAATGAAATGTGCCATTTTCGAAAATCGATCTACGACTACAAAAATAGAGTCGACCTTCCTCTTAGTGCGAGGAAGTCCTACCACGAAGTCCATCGAGATGTCATCCCATGGTCGCTCAGGAATCGGTAAGGGAATGTATAATCCTGTGTTTTGAGCATGACCCTTATACAGCTGACACGTGGTGCAGTGTCTGACGAACTCAGTGACATCTCGCTTCATATGTGGCCAATAGTAACGAGCGCTGGCGAGATCTAATAACTTAGATTGACCTACGTGTCCACCTAACCCAGACGAGTGGAGCTCCCTAAGTAATGTCTCTCGAAGCGGTCCTTCGCAGATGCAAAGGCGCGTGCCCCTAAACAGATAACCCTCACTAACGACGTACTGTGTGGTGGGATCAGTCCCACTGTGTTGACATGAGCTCCAAATATCGTGAAAGAACGGATCAGTGGCGTATAGGTCGCGCTGTGAATCTAAATCAATAATGCACGGCTGCAGGGTGACTAACAAATGTGTGCGACGACTAAGGGCGTCGGCTACGCGGTTCGTGACTCCGGGTTTGTGCTTCAAGTGAAACGTGAACTCCTGCAGGTAAGCAACCCACTTGGCATGACGTCTGATCTCTTTTTGGGAGTTCAGATGCTTCAGAGCCTCATGATCAGTGTTCAACACAAACTCGCGCTGAATCAGGTAGTGTCTCCAATGACGGAGAGCTTGAACGATAGCGTAAAACTCTAAATCGTACGTGGAATATCTGGTCTTGGCCTCGTTCAACTTCTCACTAAAGAATGCAATGGGGCGACCCTCCTGACTCAAAACTGCGCCAATGCCTATGATCGATGCGTCACAGTCAACCTCAAAAATTTTCTCAAAATCAGGCAGCGCTAATACCGGTGCACTCGTGAGTCTCTCTTTAACCAAAAGAAATGCTCCCTCGGCTTCCTCAGTCCAAATAAACAAACCCTTTTTAAGACAATCAGTCACAGGTGCTATCAAGGTGCTAAAGTTTCGAATAAATCGTCGATAAAAAGACGCTAGCCCGTGGAATCCTCGAGCCTCAGTAATCGTCCCAGGGCTAGGCCAGGATTCTATCGCCTTGACCTTATCTCTATCAACCCGAATGCCCTCAGAAGAAATGATATATCCTAAGAAGGTCAGGCTGTCAGTCAAAAACGTGTATTTCTTCAAATTTATATATAATTTATTTTCACGTAGTATATCTAAGACCTGCCTAAGATGAATCATGCGCTGATTTTGATCAAGGCTATAAATTAAAATATCGTCAAAGTACACCACTACGCAAACTCCTATGAGTGGCCTAAGCACTTGATTCATCACACGCATAAATGTGCTGGGAGCATTGGAGAGCCCAAAAGGCATCACTAGCCACTCGTACAACCCCTCCTTGGTTTTAAACGCGGTTTTCCATTCGTTCCCAGGTCGAATTCTAATCTGGTGGTATCCACTTTTTAAGTCAATCTTTGAAAATACACGGGATCCACTGAGCATATCTAGCATGTCATCCAATCGGGGAATTGGAAAGCGATACTTGATCGTGATTTTATTAATCGCTCGACTATCAACACACATACGCCATGTCCCATCTTTCTTAGGAACTAGAAGTGCGGGGACGGCGCACAGACTCATACTCTCCCTAACGTGACCCTTTGAAATCAGATCGGTCACCTGCCTATGTAGTTCCTCATGCTCTTTCGGACTCATGCGGTAGTGGGGCAAATGAGGTAAGCTAACGCCTGGGATGAGGTCTATGCAGTGTTGTATGTCCCTCATCGGGGGAAGCTGATCGGGAAGCTCCTCCGGCATGATTTCAGAGAACTCATCTATGAGGGGACGCACCGTACTAGGGATGTCTAATGTAGCGGGGGTGGTGTCGATACCTGATAACATATAGACGATCTCACTATCCTTCATCTCCTCCTGGAATTGGGACCCAGTCAGTAACATGGTGGCGGAGGGAAAGGACATCGCGGAGACGGTGGTAGAAGGGGGTGAAGTCCTCTCGGGGGCTTTGGGAACAAGGCCATTCTTTTGGGGAAGAAGAACGATCTTGCGACCATTGCGCTCGAAGGAGTGAGAGTTCTTTACACCATCATGAACTACGCACCTATCGTACTGCCAAGGTCGTCCCAATAAGATGTGACATACCTCGATAGTAGATACATGACACCATACAGCGTCCTGATATGTACTGCCTATGGAAAACTCTACGAGACACTGGTGCGTGATAGGAATGGTAGTACTACTAGTGACCCATGACAGACTATAGGGTTTTCCTAAGGGCTGCGTTTTTAATTTCAGCTTTTCAACCATGCGTTGAGAAACAAAGTTCTCCATACTACCGCTGTCTATAATGATTGAGCAGAATTGCCCTTGTATGCGTGCGGTGGTACGAAAGATGTTGTTTCTCAACCACTCGTCGTCAATAGGGGCCTTGGGAGTCAGGAGGCTATGTTGGAGAACACACACTAATTGATCAGGTTGTTCTCCCTCAACTTCGTATTCGCTCTCCGGCTCAGGCTCAGGAGTCGGGTCAGTCTGGGAATCACTAAGGAATACTCCGTACTCAGGCTCTGACCCACTCTCAGAATCAATGATAGCGACGAAGTGGCGTCGCGGACACTCAGAAGACTTATGGCCCGGCTCCATACACTTAAAACATTTAAACGTCCCTGGCTGAGGTCTAGTGCCTACAATCTCCTTACCCTTATTGGGAGGGGCAGGGAGTGCTGGGGTGCTCGTGGTCGCTACCGGTCGGGAGGACCCGGCAGGGGTGAAAGTGTGAGTCGGGTGTGACTTGTCAGTAGTCTTATTTCCAGATGTTCGTTTCTGCAGTGCTTCTACTCTCCGTGCACGACTCGTAGCCTCTCCTAAATCTTTGTAATCAAGGAGTTCCAACTGATCTCGAATGGAGTAGCGTAACCCGTTTAGATAACGGGAAACGGTCATGTCATCGTCCTCTCGGAGGTCGAGGCGAGACTGCAAGACTAGGAACTCGTTGGTGTACTCATCGACAGATAATTTGTCCTGTCGTAAATTATGGAACCTACGATACAGAGTTTGCATGTATTCAGATGGAACGTATCTCTTGCGCAGTTGAGTTTTGAAGTCGTTCCATGTTGTGATCGGGGGCATACCTAAATTGAACCTAGACCGTTCTAATTGTCCCCACCAAACTAACGCGGATCCTTTAAGTCTAAGCGTGGCATACTCAACTTGCCTAGCTTGGGGCAATTGCTTCCAAGCCAGGAAACGATCCATCCGTTCACACCATTCAAGGCAACTCTCGGGCTCTATTCGCCCTTCGAAATCACCCACATCCAACTTGATTCCCACATCCCAACGGGGTTGGTGTCGTGGTTCGTTATGGCCCTCCGGATCGGGGTGTGCGAGTTCCCGAGGTCTATGGTCCGGGTCGATTTCGACCACTGGGGCAGTTGTTCGGTTGACGTGCAAGGTCGCTTCGATATTATTAACCGAAGTGCGTAGTCCGTTCATAATATGTGTGACACTACCCATACCGGTGGTGAGCGTCTCGACCCTTTTCATTAATTCACTCATGCGTCGAGCCAGATCACCTACGCTATTTTCTAACTGATCGACCCGTTTTTCCATCGAAAATTTTGGAAATAGATTTAAATGAAATTTTAATTAATAAATTTTTTTTGTTTTTTTTTTGGTTTGTGAAAGAAAAAAAAAAATTAAAAAAAAAATAAATTTAATTCTTTTTTTTTGTTATAAAAAAAAATATATTTAAATTCGCCGGATCGACCGGTCCACGGTAGAAGTGAATCGAAAACCCTCTGATACCAAACTGATGTAATCTCAATTTTAAGGTTTTGAAAATTTACTTATTTTGATTCCCTTTTTTTAAAGCATTAATTTTAAATGACAAAAAGAAAATTTTAGGGTTGGAATTTTAAAAAAATGCCAGGGCCAAGCGGCCAAATCGACTTTTGCGCGCACAATTCAACAACGTCGCTATGAGCTTGAGAAGTTCGTTAATCTCGCTTGAGTGGTTCTCTCACGCGTTCACGAGTCGAACCTTCCACAGATTCCACGGCCACAAGCAAAATCTGAATTTTAAATAACTTATGGAATGACGATATTATTAGCAGTACGAACGCAACGGCAAGCCCATAAATTAATTAAGAGACGCATAAATTTAACACTAATACAAGGAGAGGGATCGAGTTTTTACCCAAACCAAAGCACGAGGAATGGTTTTCCAGTTTTCTTCCGCGATCGGGCTGAAGGCTTGCAGACGGATTCGAGCTGGCGAATAGGGCACGGCCGGAAAGGGGGTCGAAGTCGACGGCCCGTTATCCACTCCCGGTCGCCGGAAGAAGGTTCCGAAGTCGACGGCGGACGGGCTACGTCTCCAAGTGGACGGGCGGAGCGTCGCGTGAGGCCGATGGTGACGCCGCCGCTGGAAGGTGGCTCGATGTTGGGCTTTGCGGGATTCGCCGGCAATGAACAGGGAACGAGAAATGTCTCGTTCTTGTTCTATCTGGTCTGCCTTGTCTCCACCAAAATGAGGCTTTAAATAGACTAAATTTCATATATTTCTTTCCCTCTATAGCACATGAAATCTCATAAATTTGATTCCTTTTTTTAAAAAATATTCTCAATGACTCATAAATTTGATTCCTTTTGAAAATATCCTCTTCTAAATAACTTTCCCAATAAATGATGAGATTTGAATTTTGAAATTTGAATTTGAAATTTATGCTTACGTAATTAATTTTGGGCTTGCCGCTATCGTTCTACTACTAATAATACCGGACCTCTTTATTGAAGTCCCAACGGTCGGTCAAGCCGATAAGCCAGAAAGCAATACGAAGAGAATGCAGGAAACAGAGTGCATGAAATAAAATAAAATAAAAGCATAAAGGCTATGATGCGTCGCAGGCCGCATCAGTTACACTAACTTAGACTCCGTTTGACGGGACTTGTTTTACCCGATCTAACTTTAAAAGAGGCAATTGTAATTTACAAAACTGTTTGTGAAATAATTGGTCGCAACCACATCCACCGACAAACATGGATTTCACGCGTTTTTCAGCCGTGAATTTCTTTCGCGATCGGCGGATAAAGACGCACAGTCGAACCCTAAATCAAAACATCTAGATTCTCTCCGCATCTCTTCTGTTTCACTGCCATAACTATTCCCAATACCTCTCGAGCTCTCTTCTGCATCTCTTCCTCCAAATTTTGCATCTCCTCCTCCAAAACCCGATAGCTCTCCGCATCTCTCCTGTTTTGCAACCGCAACTCATGTCATTGTCTCCACGGATCCTCCAGGTCGCGACCCCAAAAGCGCTGCCACGGGTTCACCTCCTTGCTGATACCGCTTCTCTTCCAGGTTTTACTACGGCTTGCTTCTAGGGCTTCGCAGTATGTCAATAATGCAATGCAGAAGGCGCCCATATCTGGCTATTTTCTTCCTATATGACTTCTTTGCTGGTTACGCTATGCATCTACAATTTTCTCTGAACTTCAAGTCCCATTCTTAATTTGCACACGGGCTTCTATTTTGTTGCTTAGGGTTTAGGGTCGTGCCTCGTCCTCTTCTGTGACTTGGCTTTTGAGCCTGTGATTGTGAGTTAATGTATTGTGCACTATTTTACTGCTGCATTTAATAGTTACTTCTCTTTATGTGAGACACCGATTGCATGTGTGGCTGTTGTGGATCTGTGAATTTATATACATTTTTCAGTTGCCTCTCTTTTGATGCTTCTGTTTTGCATTTATGCTGGGCTAGTTTGTTATTGTTGGTTGGTTATAATGTTATTTGCCTTTGTGCTACATTATAACTGAGTTCACTCATTACTTCAATGAATGTGTTTTACAACAGTTCACTCACTACATTATAACTGCGAGTTACGATCAACATACAACTAGACTAGTTGCAGAAATATTAATGCAGCGGTTTGGTCTCGTAGTTCTCTAGATTATTCTTTTTTCGAATAAAAATGTATTTATTTTATTTTGTTTTGTTCATTTTTATATGAATTATTATGTGTATGTTTTTAAAGAAATAGGCGTTATGAATGTCCATGACCACCATTACACATGTATTACCAAACACTTGAAATAGCTTTTCCGTTCATGACCACAAAAACTAATTTTTTTCCAAACATAACTCCATTCTCAAACCACGGTTCACAATCACTCCATTCACAAACCACGGTTCATAACCACAAATTTCGTGACCGCCGCCATCGCACCAAACAAGCCCTTGGTGAATTCTCATTTTTTTAACTGATCACATTCAATTCAAGAGTTAGAATGAACATTCACAAATAAACTAAGGAGAGAAAACAACATTCATTTAATCGGCAATCGAAGACCTGCATAACACTTTAAATAATATGTATAGAACTATAACAATTCGTAATGAAACGGGCTGCAAGAAAACAAAGTAGTATAGGGTAAATTTTGTTTCATAAAAGTTAAAAGTGTTCATAATTCTAATGATGGATACTTTTATATTATCTGTTTATGGTTGTATTTCATGTCATGGAATATTCTACTTTATTTTCTATCTTTATTCATTTTCTTTTCTTTCCCTGTTACATGATAAGGTTAATGGTAGATTCTTTTTTCTTTCGTTCATAATGGTCTGGGGCATGAAAGAATTGATAGGCTTCTAGTTGTTTGCCAACCTTGGGGCATCAGTTGCATGACCATATGTATCTTGGAGTCCCAAAGGACACTTATCTGTGGTAGTAATTTCACCGCTACTCCAGGATTACCCTTAACTTTATTATTTTCATTCATGCTGCGGATTAAACATTTTTATCATTGAGCATCATAGACATGGATGAAACCAAATCATTGAGCATCATAATAAAAGACGATCAAAGATTTAAAACATTGAGCAAAATATTTCGAATAAAATGTTAGATTATCCGTGGAGGTAAAATCATTAAATTTCTCGTACACATGAATGATTTGGCATTCAATAAAATCTTTTTTTGCCATTTTTAAACAAAATGTGTTTTAATATGAAATTATGAAATTGTGCATAAATTAAAGAAACAATTACTCACATTTATTTTTCGTTTTCCTTTATCCCGTCTGAGGTCACTGTTCCCCTCCGAGATACCATCTCCAACATACCATCTCCAACATAGTAAATCCTTGAACAGAACTCGCAGAAGCTCGGAGATTCGGACTCTTCAATAAATAATTGTATTTTCATTTCCTAAATTCAATTTATTTCTACATGAGTTGCATTAATCAAGAGAGGACGATGACACAACCCTAAGATCTTAGGAAATATGGAAACCATAATAAAACAACTTTCCCAAAACAGCCATGTAATAACCTCTCAATCAACCCCAAAACAATCATGCATATCCCTTTTAATTCACTCTACTTCTTGGATTATTGACTCGGGTGTTTTCAATCATATATCAAAAGATGGCCCCTAGAGCCTTCATCCCACTTATCTCTGTTGCCGATGGTTCTACACCATCTATTTTAGGGTGCACATGTTTCTCTCCCCCCCCCCCCACATTACATTTACCTAATATCTTAATTGTTTCTGATATTAGTAATAATCTCTTATCAATATGTCAACTTACTCGTGATCTCAACTACTCTATCATATTTACTCTCATTTTGTGATGCAAGATCTACTGATGAAACAATTGATTGATGGGGACATGAGCAAAACAAATTATAATATGTGCACTGGATGCCAGTACATCTATGAGCACCTCAACTATCAAGTGACACCCATCTATCGACCATCCACCTGTCTTCTTTGTGTCTTATGCTACCCCGTTTTCCTTATTCCGATTTCATTTGAGTCATGTGTCTTAGAAAACATCATTACTATAATTTTCTCTTCGCAACTCACCGTTGTAAACACAATTTTGATGTTCTGATAGGAATAGGAAAGAATTTTGGAGAGAAAGAGAGATATTTAGGGTTTGAGAGATGAAGAGAGAAATATCTTTGAAGTCTTGCTTGTCCACCGCCATGCAACCCTAGAGGTTATTTGTACAACCCCGTGTTCGGCTACTGGATCCAGATGGGCAAGCAAGCCAACTCCGACCCACGCTAGTATAAGCGGGCGGATGATCCCAGAGGAGCGGTTCGCTCTCCTCAGGTCCTGAGAGGTCTTCTGGGCAAGTCAGCCCCGTCCCGCCTCTTCTGGGCGAGTCAGCCCCGTCCCGCCTCTCCTATGCGGGTCAGCCCCATCCCGCCTCTTCTGGGCAAGTCAGCCCCATTCCGCTTCTCCTAGGCGGGTCAGCCCTGCCCGTGCCTCTTAGGAGGGTCAGCCCCGTTCCGCCTCTCCTAGGCGGGTCAGCCCCGAGTCAGCCCCTGCCCGCGCCTCCTAGGCGAGTCCGCCCCAGCTCGCTCCCTCCCGATGTGGTTGCGAGTTGACTCGGAGGCTAGGAAACCCTTCCTCGTGGGGCTAGAGGCCAAATTACCAGGATGACCCCTGCAGGGGGTGCCAATATCCATCTAGAACAACGGAGTTACGCTGTTGGCAGACCCCGTTGGGCTGCACATAGCTATTCAGAACAATGGAGATTGGCTATTTGCAGGCCGTTTTCAGAGTCTTATAAATAGGACCCAAGGGGTACCTCAGAAGGCACGCTTACTTGCTTCCCAGTCTTCTAGCACTTTCTGAGGTACCTTAGCCCGACATTCGACTAAGGAGGGAAAGCGCTCAGTGATATTCCGGGTGTGTGGTGGGCCCTCCTTACCGGGCCCTTTGTCCAATCCCTTGTTCCTTTTTCCTTGTTGTTTTTCTTGTAGGAGAGAAGTAGGTGCCCGATCACCCCTTCCCCAAGGGTAAACTCCATTGAGACCGAATTTTCGGTTTCAACATTTTGGTGCGGTGAGCGTGGAGCGTGGTCAGCACAAAAAATCTTCAGCGAGCTCAATGGCAGGAGAAAGGCAAGGATCAGACAGGTCCGACTCGCCACCCCCTCCCCCTCTCGCCACCATGGGGATGTTTGAGGACTTCAGGCAGGAAGTACTCGGCTTGGTCAGATTCGCACTCGGCGCGCGTGCCGAGTGCTCGACTCCAGCGGTCCCTTTTCTTGCGGCCCCAGCCCTTGGCGAGGACGCTCCCGGGCGGATGCACTTCCCCGACTCGGTAAGCGGCGGCAGGTTTGGCGAGATGGGGGTGTGAGACCCCTCAGCCCGCTCAGTGGGGGGAGGCAGCCCCTTCAACGAGCTGGTTTCTTCTACTCCGGTCCCAGAGGGGTTCAGGGAGCCCGAGATGTCCTACTACATCGGGAAGGGAGATCCGGTTCAGCACGTCCAGTGGTTTGAGGACGTGGTTTCGATCCGACAGATGTCGGATGGATTCAAGTGCAGGATCTTCGCCATCACCCTCAAGGAGAAGGCGAGAGAGTGGTTCCACCGGTTGCCGGCCAATTCCATCTACTGCTTCGAGGACCTGCGTCGGGGGTTCATGCTGAGGTTCACCACTTCCAAGAGGAGGAAGAAGGAATCAGAGTCCCTGTTCCACATCAAGCAGGGGGTGAACGAGACCCTGGGGAGCTACGTCGATCGCTTCCAGGAGGAGGTCACCCAAGTCCAAGAGATGTCGGGGCATACCCTGATGATGGCCTTCACCCTGGGGCTGCAACAGGGTTTCTTTCGAATGGAGCTGAAGAGGGTGCTACCCCTCTCCTATGAGGAGTTTATGGAGAGGGCGGCAAGAGAGGTCGACGGGGAGACGTCGAACCCGGAGTTTGCCCGGAAGTTAGACAGGTGGGCTACGTAGGAGGAAAGGCCCAGAGGGGGCAGAGGTCAGGATGAGAGGAGAGCTTAGCCCCGGCAGAGGGAGCAGCAGCAGCAGCAGCCCAGGTGGGGGCGTCAGGAGCCGAATCATCGGCTAGGCTGGAGGCTGGAGTGGCAAGATCAAGGGCCGAGGAGAGGTCATCACGGTGGGGATAACCGCCAGGGAGGCCAGGGCCAGTTCTATCCTCCAGGCGGGAGGCAGGGCCAGAGGCCACGTCTCCCCGACCAGGAGCAGGCTATGTCAATAGCCATGGGGGAGAGGAGGAGAGCAGCGCGGAGGAGAAGAAGGGAGGTTAGTGTGGAGCTGCCTTACTGTGATTTCCATCAGGAGGAAGGGCACGCCACGGCCACATGACCGGAGTTCCTCGAGATGAGAGGAAACAGGGAGCAGCAACAACAACAAGATCGCCAGGGAGTGCGGATCGAGAAGGTCCTGCCTCGGGCGGAGGAGGACAGGTGTGAAGACCGGGCGGATGTGGGGACCCGGGGAGGGATCAGAGTGATCCACGGGGGGGGGGGGGGTCGAGGCTTCCCGAAAGGCAAGTCTCCACACTATGTACCGAAGGAGCGTTGCCTCCACATCCCAGACCCTACCCCCGGAAGAGAGAAGCACCTTCTCAGTCAAGGATATGCCGGGTCCTGAGGACCCCTTCTGCGATGCGCTGGTCATCCAGACGGCCATCGAAAATTTCATCGTCTCCCGGATCTTCATCGACAACGGGAGCTCGGTCAACATCATCTTCAAGAAAGCGTTTGACGCGATGAAGGTGGAGGCCAGGAGGGTGCTGGCCTCGGACGGGCCCCTGTTTGGCTTCTCAGGGGAGAGGAAGGAGGTCGAAGGAGGAGTGGGATTCCATGTCTCTCTGGGGGGGGGGGCAGTCCCGCACCTGCAGGTTCGTCATCGTGGACGCCCCCAGTAGCTACAACGCCATCTTCGGGAGGCCCCTCATCAGCGCCTTCCGCTGCGTTCCCTCGTCCTTCCACCAGTGCCTGAAGTTCAACGCTGAGGGGGTCCAGATCCGGGTCTGGGGTGATCCCAAAGTAGCGAGGGAGTGCTACGTCACGACGGTGAACTCCATCTCTTGGCAGGAGGGGGCTGAGGATATGGGACGGAGGATGGAGGAGGCGGAGCGGGAGGCTGACGGAGAGGAGATGGAGGAGAGCCGCGTCTAGGCGGAGGTGGCGGAAGGAGTTCAGGAGTCGGCCGAGGCTATGGCCGTGGAGGAGGCTGAAGAGGAAGTCCTTGTCCCTTGAGGGGGGGGGACGTTGAAGAATGGGGGGAGCAGTCCCACTTGGAAGCAGCAGAGGTGGTGGAGATGGAGGTTCTTACTCTGGGAGGCAGGGTGGAGAAGGTTCGCGTCAGCGGGGGGCTGACCCCAGAGGCCCAAGGCAGGATGCTGGAATGCATCCAGAAGAACGTGGACATCTTCGCTTGGAGCGCCGCGAAGATGCCAGGGATCGATGCTGACGTGGCCTGTCATCGCCTCAACCTGGACCCGAAAGCTCGCCCCGTCCAGCAAAAGAAGTGATCCACGTCGGCCAGGTTGGTCGAGCCGATCAGGGAGGAGGTAGCCAAGTTTCTCAAGGCTGGCTTTGTATCTGAAATCCAATACCCCGGCTGGGTCTCCAATGTAGTAATGGTTAAAGAAGAAGACGGTCGGTGGCGCATGTGTGTGGATTTTTCTCTTCTTAATAAATCATGCCCCAATGATTGTTACCCCTTGCCTCGGATCGACACGCTGGTTGATTCAGCCGTCGGTTTCCCTGCAATGAGTTTTTTAGATGCATTTTCAGGTTATCGCCAGATCAGGATACACCCCCCGACGTCAAATATGCCTCTTTCATCACTGGGGATGAGTGCTACTGCTATACGATGATGCCCTTTGGGCTAAAGAACGCAGGTGCAACCTATCAGAAGATGATGGGCAAAGTCTTCCGAGAGCAAAGAGGGAGGAACTTGGAAGTGTATGTGGATGACCTCATGATCAAGAGCCGGGATGTCGACTCTCACCTCCGAGACTTGGAGGAAACCTTTGTCACCCTGCGCAAGTATAAGATGAGGCTGAACCCCCTGAAATGTGTCTTCAGGGCAGGAAGGGGCAAGTTTCTAGGCCATCTCCTCACCCCAGCAAGTGTAGAGCCCAATCCTTATAAGGTCCGAGCAATCATGGATTTGGGGTCACCTCGGAACGCCAAAGAAGTGTAGCGGCTGACGGGGAATCTGGCAGGATTGAGCAGGTTCCTCTCCCGAGCTGGGGAGAAGTGCTCCCCCTTCTTCAAAACTTTGAGGGGAGGCCAGAAGTTCGAGTGGACTTCGGAGTGCGAGGAGGCATTCCGGGCCCTGAAGAAGCAGTTGACTCAGGCTCCCGTGCTCCAAGGGCCAAAGGAGGGGGAGGACTTGTCTCTGTACCTAGGGGTCGGAGCGGAGGCCCTGAGCTCCGTCCTGATTCGAGAAGAGGGGAAGAAGCAGCTCCCCATATATTATGTAAGTCGGGTGTTGAGGAAGGCCGAGCTCCGCTATCCCATCTTGGAAAAGCTGGCCTTCGCTCTAGTCATCTCGGCTCGGAGGCTCCAGCCTTACTTCCAGACACACTCGATCCGAGTGATGACTGACCACCCCCTCCGCAACATCTTCGAGGGGGTGGAGCATTCGGGCAGATTGGCAAAGTGGTCGGTGGAGCTGAGCGAGTTCGATATCTCCTTCGTCCCCTGCATCTCGATCAAGGCCCAAGCCATGACCGACTTCCTGGCTGACTATGTGGTCGAGGTGGCAGGGGCAAAACTCGCCCGCCCCGTTCCTTGGAAGGTGATGGTGGATGGCGCCTCATGGAGGCATTTCCTGGGGGGGGGGGGGGGGCGGGGGTGATCTTGGAGAGCCCACAGGGGACGAGGATCGAGCAAACAGTGGTGATACACTTTCCCATCACCAATAACCAGGCCGAGTACAAGGCAGTAATTGCAGGGCTAGGACTGGCCAGGGAACTAGGGGTACTCGACGTGGAGGTCCTCACTGACTCCATGGTGGTGGCTTCCCAGATCAACGGGGAATTCGAGCCAAGGGAGCCCACCCTCCAGCTGTACTTAGCGAAGGTAAAGGGGGTTATTGGGGCGTTCCAAACCTTCTCCATTCGACATGTCCCGCGAGAGGAGAATGAGCAGGTAGACCAGCTAGCCAAGCATGTCCCCGGGGTGGGGGGTATCTTCACCGACCTATTCCGCCCATCCATCGAAGAGGGGGAGCTGATGGAGGTGGAGCATTACCCCTCGTGGATGGACCCGTTCATGACCTTCCTGTCCACGGGAGAGTATCCGGAGGGGATGGACAAGAAGAAGCTCAAGTACATGTCAGCATACTACCTCATGCGCGACGGACAGCTATACCAAAAGACCCTCTTGGGGATGTTGGCACGTTGCGTGGCCGAGAGGGAAGTCTCGACGATTTTGGAGGAGGTTCACTCCGGGGAGTGTGGAAGCCACTTCGGGAGTCGGATCCTGGAAGGGAGGATCATCAGGCAAGGGTACTTCTGGCCAACCCTGGGCCATGACGCCGCAAAGTTCACAAAGGAATGTCACAAATGCCAGCTGTTCGCTCCCCTCCAGCTGCAACCGGCCCAACGCCTCAGAAGTATCACCGCACCCTGACCATTTTCAATCTGGGGAATGGACCTGGTCGGACCCTTCCCCCAGGCCAGCGGCCAAAGAAGGTTTCTACTGGTCATGATCGATTATTTCTCCAAGTGGTTGGAAGTTAAGGCGTTGGCCAAGGTAACCTCTCAGGTCATCAGGAACTTTGTGTGGGGGGAGATCATCTGCCATCACGGGTTGCCCCATGCCATTGTCACGGACAATGGGCCTCAGTTTGCTAGCGCCGAGTTCATCAACTTTTGTGGGCAACTCGGGATTGATCTCAGGTTCGCCTCGGTTCATCACCCCAGGAACAATGGGCAGGTGGAGGCGGCGAACAAGATCATCGTCAACCTCCTCAAAAAGAAGGTAGAGAACCTGAAAGGTAGCTAGGTGGAGCAACTCCCCTCGGTCCTCTGGGCCCTCAGAACCACACCCAACACAGCCACCGGGGAAACTCCCTTCAGACTTTCCCATGGGTGCGAGGCGGTGCTCCCCATAGAGTTCGAGGTCCGAACGCCTCGGGTGGTCGAAGCAGAAGATGGCAGGGAAGAATGGAGAGCTGAGAATGAGGAGCTGTGACTCTCCCTTGATATGGTGGAGGAGGTGCGCGACCTCTCAGCCATCAGGCAAGAAGAGGTGAAAAGAAGGATGACAAAGTACTTTGACAAGCACGTCAGAGTCAAACAATTCGTGGAAGGGGACCTAGTCCTGAGAAAGGTGGATGCCGCAGGGAGGTCAGCCGCCGTTGGGAAACTCAACCCAAACTGGGAGGGTCCATACATTATACAAGAGGCCTTGAGGTCAGGAGGGTATCGCCTCCGGAATACGGAGGGTGAAGCCCTAAGCCTGACCTGGAGCGGTGACAACCTGAAGCGTTTTTATCCGTGAGTCCTGTAATTGTTCTGATTTTCGAATAAAGCTTCCTGAAGTGCTTGTGCTCATATCATGTTTTGTGCGGATGGAAGTGTTAGTCTACCCAGACCCCGAGCAGATCCCGCTGTCAGGCTCCCATCAAGCTGGCAGGGCTGGATGTCATTCAGAGGAGTCCACCCAGACCACGAGCAGATCCCGCTGCCAGGCTCCCATTAAGCTGGCAGGGCTGGATGTCACTCGGAGGAGTCTACCCAGACCCCAAGCAGATCCCGCTGCCAGGCTCCCATCAAGCTGGCAGGGTTGGATGTCATTCGGAGGAGTCCACCCAGACCCCGAGCAGATCCCGCTGCCAGGCTCCCATCAAGCTGGCAGGGCTGGATGTCACTCGGAGGAGTCCACCCAGACCCCGAGCAGATCCAGCTGTCAGGCTCCCATCAAGCTGGCAGGGCTGGATGTCACTCGGAGGAGTCTACCCAGACCCCGAGCAGATCCCACTGCCAGGCTACCATCAAGCTGGCAGGGCTGCATGTCACTCGGAGGAGTCCACCTAGACCCCACGCAGATCCCGCTGCCAGGCTCCCATCAAGCTGGCAGGGCTGGATGTCACTCGGAGGAGTCCACCCAGACCCCGAGCAGATCCCGCTGCCAGGCTCCCATCAAGCTGGCAGGGCTGCATGTCACTCGGAGGAGTCCACCCAGACCCCTCGCAGATCCCGCTGCCAGGCTCCCATCAAGCTGGCAGGGCTGGATGTCACTCGGAGGTGTCCACCCAGACCCCGAGCAGATCCCGATGCCAGGCTCATATCAAGCTGGCAGGGTTGGATGTCACTCGGAGGAGTCCACCCAGACCCCGAGCAGATCCCGCTGTCAGGCTCCCATCAAGCTGACAAGGCTGGATGTCACTCGGAGGAGTCCACCCAGACCCCGAGCAGATCCCGCTGCCAGGCTCCCATCAAGCTGGCAGGGCTGCATGTCACTCGGAGGAGTCCACCCAGACCCCGCGCAGATCCCGCTGCCAGGCTCCCATCAAGCTGGCATGACTGGATGTCACTCGGAGGAGTCTACCCAGACCCCAAGCGGATTCAGTTGACGGGCCCTCACCGAATCAGACAAGGGCTGGACTTCACTCCGGGAGTTCACCCAGACCCCCCGCTGTCCGACGAGGGCAGGGGAGTCTTGGCGGACGCGGCGCCTAAGGTGAAGAACTAGACGCCCGCATTACGAAGGCGAGAGTCGCAGGGTCGCCGAGATTACCTTAGCGGACCCGCGGGCCAGAAACGCCGACTCCGGCCTATGGTTCGGCGAGCCCCGGGGAAGGGGTCTAGGCGGCGAGAGCTCGACCACGCCGAGAACCCCGGGGGGCCAGCTCGCGCGAAGTCAGGGGGTATGGGCATTAGTTGAGCCTTCTTGACCGCTCTACGCCACGAATGGCGTTGCAAGCCCAGGCTGAGGACGCGGGTCGCCGACTCGTGGTGCGGCTAGTTAACATGCCTCTCGCTTCTAAGCCTAAAATTCCGAATCTAGAACGAACATGCGATCTCACTCGCTCACAACAGCAGATCAGAAGAGGCTAAGTAAATCGTGAGTGCAAGAAGAAAATATTTACATTATAATAAAAGCAGAATACAAGAACAATTTTCAAAGTACATTGAGTCGATCAAAAATGTATGGTTATTACAAATCCCGTGTCTCGGCCCGCATCTTTGCTACAGCAAAAATGTTGGACGAGGCGCAAGCTTCCGGCGAGGCGGCCCCGAACGGCTAGCCCCCTATATACGGTGGTAGGGGCCGTCGCCCGGCTTTGGTATCGGAAGGAACAATTCCGGTACCAAGTCGCTCGCCGAGAGCTTGACACCCTCGCTCTTGATCAGGTCGGCCCGCTGTAGCATCTGGAGGGTATACTTCGCCGCACCCGCGACATTCTTCTGCATCATCACTTCGAGCTCGTACTCGCTGTAGTGCGCGAGTCGGCAACCGCTGCTAGACGGCGGCAGAGCAGGCGTTGCAGTCTCCAACTCGCCCACCCGCGCCTGCAACACTTGCTTCTCCTGCTGAAGGGTGGCTATCTCGGTGCCCAGTCGGCTGGCCGTTGCTGCGTCCTGCGAGAAGGGGAGTCACTGAGATAAACTTAAAGGAAACATCTGAAGGCTGGTGCGGGTCAAGGAACTTACCACCCCCCTCCCCAGGTATTGAGCGAGGGCAGCCTCGGCCGCATCGACTCGCCTTCGCTGGTCGTCCGCCTCCTCCGCCGCGAGCTTGCGGGCCGCTTCCTTCTCATCAACCAGCCTCTTGAGCGAGGGGGCATTCTTTTCTATCCGGAGACATCGTCGGCCGACCATGTGGCCCAACTCAAGGCTGCGGAACTGGGCCCGCGCACTTTCATGAATCAGCACCCGCGTAGCCTCCTCGTCAAAGACGGCGGCGTCCTCCCATGCGTAGAGGCCGAATGAGAGGTTATAAGCCTCTCCGCCGATGGTGTCCTGCTCCAGCCAACTCGGCAGCAGCGAGGAGATGAAGACCCGGTTCGTCTCCTTGTCCCATTGGAGGAGCGGGACGCCGAGCTCATCCGTAGGCCCCTCGCCGTAGACAAAATTACGGTGCCCTCTTGGCACTGGCTTCGCAGCGGCTGAACCCCTTCTCGCGGCTCCGAGGTGCCGACCTCCCCGGCGAGAGAGCTGCCGGTCGGAGGGGCCGCGGGGGCGAGATCCCCAGAGGTTGGCCCACTGGGGCCTTACCTTTCTCGCGAGCCGAGGGAGGCGCGCCGCCCACTTTCTTTGGTTTCTTGGGCGGTGGCGGATCCTGATGCTGCCCGCGACTGGGTCGCTACGGGGCTGCAGGGACCGTGACTTCGCGGTGAGCGGAGGCTGCCGCCTCGGCCCGGGCGAGCTCGCTAGAAGCGAGCCACACGCTCTCGTAAGGGGGGTGTAGGGGGATGTCGCGCTCGCCTGCGAGAAGTGTAAGGCTTAGAGCATGTAAAGGGCGGGTAGAAAAGCGGAATCCCGAATCACTTACCTTCCCCGGGCGAGACGGGGACGAGGTCGTCCAGATTCCTGCGAAGGAAGGCCACTTCAAAGTTCTTCCCGGCAAAGAACCCGAACAACTCCACTTCATGGCCCCCCAGGCTGGGGGGCGGTAGATCGCCTCGCTGAGTTGGATTGGCGAGAAGGGGATGTTGCCGAAGTCCCCCTTGACGAAGATAAATTTCTTGAGCCAGTTGTGGCTCTTGTTAACGGTCTCCCGCACCTTCACGTGGCTGCTGGCGAAGTAGGCGGTCCCGTCTTTGTTTGCCCGGAAGGAGAACAGCTTGCGGAAGACCGCGAGGCTAAACTCGATCCTCTCTTCCCGCAGGAAGCAGGCGAACCCGACCACTACCGCAACTGAGTTGGGGGTCATCTGCCCGGGGATGACCCCGAAGTACTTGAAAATTTGGCGGACTTCCGACAATAAGGGTAGCCGGAGGCCCGTGATGGAGACTACGGCCCACAACATGCAGAGGCAAACGACAACACGGACGCGGAAGACCCCCCTTCATCTCCACCAAGGGATTTGAGACGCTACAACCTACGCCCGCGGCGCAACACTTCCGATAAATAATTTAGAAGTCGTTATTTATATTGCTCATTATTTGGGAGCACTTTATTTTCGTATTCTAGAACATTTAAATTTCTGCTATTGGGCTGCACATAGCCGGATTTTGACTTAAGCCTATATATAGGCTTGAGTGGTGTTTATTTTGGTAGAATGAAAAAAGAAATAGAAAACCCTAAAATCCCCTCTTGCTAATCCCCTCTCTCCCTCTCTAGCCGCCGACCTCACGCCTTCTTCCCCGTCTCGTCGTTCTCGGCCGCACCCCGCGCCTCTCCTCTACAAACCGCCGCCTCCCCCTATCCGACCACTTCCCCTCTCCTCCATATCTCTGGGCCTCCTCTCCCTCTCCACCAAGCCGCCACCCCCTCCTATTCCCCTCTCCCGTTTCGGCCTCAACCCGACCGCCCCCTTTTCCCTTCCCTCAAGAAAACCGAGAACCCCTCGCGGGTCGGCTTCCCTCTCTCCTAGAGGATTCGTGTGGTTGGAGAAGTCTTGCAACGGCTTCGGTTTGGCGTGACGCTTCTACGGTGGAGATCCTCATCTCCTCCTCGCTTCCGAAGGAACCGTGAACGGGTGATCGAGATTAGATAGTTAGAATCATCTATTCTAACTTGGGTAACGAAACTCTCCTCACTTGTGATTTCCCTCTTGATAGTCTTGTGGTGGCTAAAGCGTTGGTGTTATTTTGGTAGCGTTGAATGCATCGTAGTAGCCTCTAAATCGATTATCATTTACTTCCTAGTTGATTTAAATTTGTTTAGGTGTGACAAACCTCGCTATTTTTGTTGGGGGAGATCTTCCATGCTTTGATCGCTATTTTTGGATAGATCTCCTTTGGTACAACTCGCTCGTCCGGACGCAATATTCGTCCCTTTAGCGTGATCGGATCTTGGCTTATCGCCTTTGTCCTTTCACACAACGGGTTGCTATCCGTATTTTAGTTGTTGCTTGGTTTCACGTTGTGGAAAGTGCGGACGTAGGTTTGGGGAGCGGTTATCAGTTAGTTTATCGAGAGGTTATTTACGTGACTCCATTGATCTCCGGATATCTCCTGATATCCCTACATCAATTTGGTATCAGAGGGAGGTTCAAGTCGATTTCTTAATCGACTCCCGCCTTCCGCGTCGTTGCTTGCTCGTTAGTAGTCAAAATCAAATTTTTTTTTTTATTATTTAGTAATTAAGTGGGTTTTAATTCAACTAAGTTTGTCTAAAACTTGTGTCTCCGTGTTGCATGCGCACTAGATCAGGAGCGGAGTATTCCCCCACATCTTCCACCATGGCGGATGAACAGGATGATGCTCGTGATCTCACGGAGATTGAGGTGCTCCGACAAGATCTCACGGAGCAAATGATGGCCCTTAGGGAAGCGATTCACGGGATGGGTCTAGCGCCAGGGGGACCACGTAATCCTCCCGCTAACCCTCGGATGGGAGGGAACCACAATCCTTATCCCAATCCTCATCCCAACCCTCCAAATGAGTATATTCAGCGAGCACCGTATGAGTTTGATCTCACTCGAGCCGTTCGAGTCAAACCACCTTCCTACGATGGATTGGGGGACCCCCAAGTCTTCCAGGACTGGGTCATGGAGATTGAATGTTACTTTGAGTGGTATACGCTGAATGATGCGGATAAGGTGCGGGTAGCACGAATGAAATTGTTCGGGCGCGCCAAAATATTCTGGCTAAATGAGGAGCGTCGTCTGAGGATAGAGAATGGGGCTTTGCCCATAAGCTGGGACGAAATGAAGGCCAAACTTACCGAGCAGTATGTCCCCACGTACCATCGGACCCAAATGTTCGATGATTTAGCTACCCTCACTCAAGGGGATAGGTCGGTCTCAGAGTACATGAGCCTGCTAAAGGACATGATGGTTAGATGTGACGTTAAGGAGATGCCCGAGGTAACCCTCTCTAGGTTCCGAAAGGGGCTAAACTCCGACATCCAAGGAAAATTACTGCGTTATGGTCACACCGACCTGCACGTCACCTTTAACGCCGCCTTAGATATCGAGAAGCATAATATGCTTAAGGGTAAGACGCGCCCGTTTCAGAAGGGAAAGTCCATCTTAGGACCACCTCCCGCGACCACCACGAAAGATAAAGGAAGATACCGATCCCCCGATTCAGCCTCTATTGTGGTAACGGCTAGAAATAATAGAAACCCCTCAGGTGAGAAAGTCCCCGTGGGTCGGGTCACCCGGGCGAGCGTCACTTATTTCGCGTGCGGTATTCAGGGGCACTACGCTAGTGACTGTCCTACCAAGCCCAAACCGTTAGCCTTGCTAGATTCCACGGGCGGGTCTGACGACCTCACGTTCGAGGCGGGGGAAGAGAGTGATTCAGACGGAATACCTAGTGATATGGAGGACGACTCCCATATGATGGTGATGAGGTGTATCCTGGCGACCCCCAGAGCGTTGGACGATTGGAACAGAACGAATATTTTTACCTTGAACTTCAAGTGTGGTGAGAAGTGGTGTCGGTTGATTATCGACAGTGGTAGTTGTATGAACGTCATATCTGAGGCTGCCGTGAAGCGTATGTCTCTATCGGCTGAACCCCACCCACACCCATATAAGGTGGCTTGGGTGAACAAGTCGACCCTCCCGGTGTCGAAACGATGCTTGGTGCCCCTTAACATCAAGGCATATTCGGAGAAGATTTGGTGTGACGTCATCCCTATGGATGCCTGTCATGTGTTGTTGGGTCGCCCCTGGTTATATGACCACGACGTCACCCATTTTGGTAGGGCAAACACCTATGAGTTCAAGTTCAATGACCGCACCGTCATCTTGAAGCCCGCCCCGCCAAAGGACCCATCGGTCCCCTCCAAGGGTACGGTCGTCCCGGTTGAGAAGAAAGCCTTAAGCTTAATAGGCCGGAAGGAGTTTAAGAGAACCACTTTCATGGACGGGGTCCTATATGCGCTAGTTTGCCTACAAGTTAAGGAAGAGGTGGTCTCTTTTGAGGTTTTACCCCCGACGTTAAGAGAACTTTTGGGAGAGTTTGTGGATGTGTATCCGGACGAGCTTCCGTCCGAGCTACCACCCATGAGAGACATCCAGCATGCGATAGACTTTATCCCGGGTTCCTCTTTGCCCAACCTTCCCCATTACCGACTAAATCCTTCCGCGCACCTAGAGTTGCAAGCCCAGATTTCGGATTTATTGCAGAAGGGTTTTATCCGCCACAGCATGAGCCCGTGTGCCGTTCCCGCCTTACTTGCCCCCAAGAAGGACAGTTCGTGGAGGATGTGTGTGGACAGTAGAGCGATTAATAAAATCTCTGTCAAGTATCGCTTTCCCATTCCCCGTTTAGACGATTTGTTAGATATGTTGGCCGGAGCCTCGATCTTCTCCAAGTTGGATCTTCGGAGTGGCTACCACCAGATCCGCATTAGGGAAGGTGACGAGTGGAAGACCGCTTTTAAGTCTAAGGAAGGGCTCTACGAGTGGCTTGTCATGCCGTTTGGGCTTTCTAATGCCCCAAGCACTTTCTCAAGGATGATGACCCATGTCTTCCAACCCTTTATGGGAAAGTTTGTCGTGATATATTTTGATGATATTCTGGCCTTTAGCACGTCCACGATCGACCATGAAACGCATTTGAAGATCATCCTTACTACGTTGAGAACGGAGAAGTTATTTGTGAACATTAAGAAGTGTGCGTTCCACGTGTCTTCGGTTGAGTTCCTCGGCTTCATAGTGAGCTCGAAGGGAATCCACGTGGATCCTAGGAAGGTGCAAGCCATTAGAGATTGGCCCGAGCCCGCCAACATTAGGGACGTTCGTAGTTTCCATGGGCTCGCCACATTCTATCGGCGATTTATTAAGGATTTTAGCAGCATTATGGCCCCCATAACCGAGTGCATGAAAAAGGGTGACTTTATTTGGTCAAGCTCGGCCACTAAGGCGTTTCAATTAATTAAGACGCGTTTGTCGGAGGCCCCCCTTCTCCGACTACCTGATTTTTCCAAGGTTTTTGAGTTGTCATGTGATGCGTCAGGGGTGGGAATTGGTGGTGTGCTGAGCCAGGAAGGCCACCCCGTGGGGTATTTTAGCGAGAAATTGGCAGGCCCGAGACTCAATTATTCTAATTACAATCGGGAGTTTTACGCAGTCATCCGTTGCCTCCAGCATTGGCGACATTATTTGTTGCCTAAAGAATTTTTCATTTTATCCAACCATGAGGCGCTAAGGTTCATTAACTCCCAATCCAAGGTCAGTCCTAGGCACGTCAAGTGGGTCTCCTTCCTCCAGGAGTATACCTTCATCATAAAACACCTTAAGGGTACCCTAAACCGCGTGGCCGACGCCCTGAGTCGTGTATCGTTATTACTAGCCACGTTAGAGGTTAAGGTGGTTGGCTTTGACCGAATTAAGGATGAGTACGTCAACTGCCCGGATTTCAAGGATATCTACTTCTCCACCCAAGACAACGAACCGTCCACCATTACTTCGTTTTATATTCGTGACGGTTATTTGTTCAACCATGCGAGGCTATGCATTCCCCGCTCCTCCCTACGCCACTTTATTGTGTGGGAATCGCATAGTGGAGGGTTAGGGGGACATTTTGGCCGTGACAAGACGATCACGTTAGTGGAGGATAAGTTCTATTGGCCCGGTCTTAAGGCCATGGTTAATAAAGTTGTAGGAAGTTGCCGTGTGTGCCAATTGGCTAAGGGGAACAAGACAAACGCGGGGCTTTACACTCTTCCGATTCCTTCTATTCCGTGGTCGGACGTTTGTATGGACTTCGTTCTTGGCCTTCCGGTCACTTTTAGACGTCACGATTCGATATTAGTTGTGGTAGATCGTTTCTCCAAGATGGCCTATTTCATCGCTTGCAATAAAACCAACGACGCATCACACGTTGCACAATTATATTTTAAGGAAGTAGTGGGCCACCGCGGCGTTCCGAAATCTATCGTTACGGATAGGGATGTAAAATTTACGAGTTATTTTTGGAAGACCCTTTGGCGACTTATGGGCACCAAACTCCTGTTTACTTCAGCTTACCATCCGCAAACGGATGGGCAAACGGAAGTTGTGAATAGAAGTTTGGGCAGTTTACTGCGTTGCCTTGTGGGAGACCACAAAGGTACTTGGGACCTAGTCCTTCCCCACGCCCAGTTAGCTTACAACAATTCCAGGAATAGGTCCACGGGAATGTCCCCTAACGAGATCGTGCACGGATACAAGCACCTGTGCCTCTTGACTTAGTCCCTTTACCACCGTCATATAAATCAAGTCAATTCGCACAGGATTTTGCGTCTCATATTCATGACTTACACACGCTCATCCGGGAAACGTTGGTCACTCAATACGCGTCTTATCAAGCTTCAGCTAACATACATAAGCGAGCGTCTGTTTTAAAGGTTGACGATCTGGTCATGGTACGTCTAATCCCTGAACGGTTGCCTTCGGGCACCATAAAAAAATTGGCGAACCGGCGAGCGGGACCTTTCCGAATTTTAAAGAAGCTAGGGGAAAATGCTTTTCTGTTAGAGTTACCACACGATTGGGGAATCTCCCCTATTTTTAATGTTTCTGACTTAACACCATATGTTGCTCCGCCACATGATTTATCTCTCTTTCCGTTTAGTTCCACTGAAAAATCTATTGGGACGGGGGTGAGTGTAATTCTCGATCGCCTTCTTCATTGGTCTCCAACGGAGGTACGTGGTTGGATGATGAAAAAGATTTTCCGCAGTTTTTGCCTAACGCTTTTCCAAGTTTTGCCAGGACACATTACATGCCGGACAGGATTCTTCAAGATGATGTACTATGTTCTCCAGATGGTGATGTGCGCCGCTTCTTGATCCGATGGCGCAATCGGCCGGCCTCCGATGATTCTTGGGTTCTTGAGTCGGAGTTGGCCCGGTTGGATGGTGCTCTCCTACGCCAGTACCTTCGAGACAACTCATCGGTGATGAGTTCTTTCGGGTGGGGGAGGGTTGATGGAGACTACGGCCCACAACATGCGGAGGCAAACGACAACACGGACGCGGAAGACCCCCCTTCATCTCCACCAAGGGATTTAAGACGCTACAACCTACGCCCGCGGCGCAACACTTCCGATAAATAATTTAGAAGTCGTTATTTATATTGCTCATTGTTTGGGAGCACTTTATTTTCGTATTCTAGAACATTTAAATTTCTGCTATTGGGCTGCACATAGCCGGATTTTGACTTAAGCCTATATATAGGCTTGAGTGGTGTTTATTTTGGTAGAATGAAAAAAGAAATAGAAAACCCTAAAATCCCCTCTTGCTAATCCCCTCTCTCCCTCTCTAGCTGCCGGCCTCACGCCTTCTTCCCCATCTCGTCGTTCTCGGCCGCACCCCGCGCCTCTCCTCTACAAACCGCCGCCTCCCCCTATCCGACCACTTCCCCTCTCCTCCATATCTCTCGGCCTCCTCTCCCTCTCCACCAAGCCGCCACCCCCTCCTATTCCCCTCTCCCGTTTCGGCCTCAACCCGACCGCCCCCTTTTCCCTTCCCTCAAGAAAACCGAGAACCCCTCGCGGGTCGGCTTCCCTCTCTCCTAGAGGATTCGTGTGGTTGGAGAAGTCTTGCAACGGCTTCGGTTTGGCGTGACGCTTCTAAGGCGGAGATCCTCATCTCCTCCTCCTCGCTTCCGAAGAAACCGTGAACGGGTGATCGAGATTAGATAGTTAGAATCATCTATTCTAACTTGGGTAACAAAACTCTCCTCACTTGTGATTTCCCTCTTGATAGTCTTGTGGTGGCTAAAGCGTTGGTGTTATTTTGGTAGCGTTGAATGCATCGTAGTAGCCTCTAAATCGATTATCATTTACTTCCTAGTTGATTTAAATTTGTTTAGGTGTGACGAACCTCGCTATTTTTGTTGGGGGAGATCTTCCATGCTTTGATCGCTATTTTTGGATAGATCTCCTTTGGTACAACTCGCTCGTCCGGACGCAATATTCGTCCATTTAGTGTGATCGGATCTTGGCTTATCGCCTTTGTCCTTTCACACAACGGGTTGCTATCCGTATTTTAGTTGTTGCTTGGTTTCACGTTGTGGAAAGTGCGGACGTAGGTTTGGGGAGCGGTTATCAGTTAGTTTATCGAGAGGTTATTTACGTGACTCCATTGATCTCCGGATATCTCCTGATATCCCTACATCAGCCCGCCTCGAAGTGAGCCGTAGGAAACGCAAGCTCATCCGCGGAAAGGTCGTTTTTCCGCTCGCCCGCCCGGGTCGCCTCGCCACAAAACCCGGCGGAACGAAGTTGCCTACGGCGTCCAGGAACTCGCGCTCGGTGATGACGACGAAGGGGAAATCGTGCTCAGAAAAGGTCCAAGCGCACTTGCTCCTCCCATCCGCCTCGCCGCTGCCGCCACCCATCTCGCAGAAATTTCGCCGAACGGGATAAAGAGGTTCTCGCAAGGGATGAAGAAGGAGAGGAAGCCTTAAATGCGGTAGGTGAGAAGGTCGGCGAGGCCTATTTATAGAATCAGAAAGGGCGGGAAAACGTTCCGCCGGCGGGAAAAGTGCGGATAGCAAAATTAGCCCTGACGTTTCAACTTCCAAACCCGAATCAAGTTCAGCAGCGAGTCCGCGGCCGAGAGCTGTTATCAACCGCGTCCGCATAAGAAGCGAGCGGCCGCGAGGCGGACCCGTAGGATCAGCTCACAGGTCTCCCAGATACGTGGCCCGCGGGCGACCGCCTTGCTCCCGAGCCATGTATGTGGGCTAGGCGAGTCGGCTCAGAGATGCCGAGCCCGCTTGGAGAAGAGACGGCCGAGCCAGAGCGTCCCCCCCCCCCCCCCCCCCCCCCCCCCCGAGAAAACAAAGCATTAGTGCAGTGAAAGAAAAAATGCAGCGAATACTCGCCCATTGGCGGGCGAGGGCGGTCCTGAATTATTACAGATTCAAATGTCCCGAATAAAAAGTTCACCCCACTACGCCTTTTCGGTCCCTGCATGCAGAGATGATCCGAGCCCAGTAGTCTGCAGCGGGAAGGAGGCAGGAGGCTCAGTATTGAATCCACTTTCACCTGCCTCGCCTCCCCGTCCGCGAGGATAGTGATACTCGCGGACCGCCGCCAACTCCTGTTGCGCCAAATCGACCTGCTCTGTGGCATGCCTGAGTCGCTCCTCGGCTCGCGTAATGTGTACGCCCGGGGAGGTCACCCCATCCTCATCAGTTGGACGTCTCGCTCCTTTCAAGGCCGCGAGTCGCTCCTCCGTCTCGACCTTGTCCTTCTCCACTCAGCTGAAGACCTCATGTAGCAGCAACGTATGCTTCTGAAATAGTCGCGTCACCTGTTTCTTCATCTTCACGGCGTCCCGCGGGTCCCCCAGGTACTCCGAAATGTGATCCATATCAGGGGGAGGCGAGTATCCCTCGCTCATCTCGACGTTAGAAGAAGAGATCGCATTATAACCTGCAGGAATAAGTCAGAAAGTGCTGACCATGGTAAGCAGGCAACAGTGAAGAGCTCACCCGGAGTCGGCACCTCGCCCGCGTCTGCAGCTAGTCGAGAAGTACCCGGCCGCCCCTGGAAAGTTTCTCCTCCAAGGTTTACAAAAGGCTTCCCCAGACCAGGGGGCATCGACGGTGGAGGCGTCGCAGGAGGAACGTGCCTCCAGGCCGGGGGACTAGCGACCCGATCAGCTATCAGCAGGGTGGAACGCCCCGCCTCTTCCCCATCTTCTCCATCGTCGAGGCGTCTCCTGCAGAAATCGGGATCAGAAAGCCGAGCGACGACTCAGATGGAAGAATCACATACCTCAGGGGCGACCTCAGTACCGCCGGCCGCACAGGATGCGGGGTCGTCACGTGCAGGAGACCGCCTGATGATTTTTCCCTTCTTTGGATTGAAGAAGGGGGCCGGCGACCGGCGCGCCAACCATGGGGCAGCTCCGAGAGCCAGCTCCCGAGTACCCTCCCTCGCAGCCTCCAAGCGAGCCCGCATCTCCTCGGATATATGCATCGCCCAGCTACGAGTCGCGAAAAAGGATAAAGAAAGGTGGAATTTTTCCAAAGGTCCGACGGCGTATTTATAGCATAAAGGTGGGCCCCCACCAAAATATTCCCTCCAACTCAGCAGGGCTTTCATCGAACACGTGGGGTTGGACGTTTCTTTCCGAGCTTTTGCAAAGCTCACAACGAGCGAGGATTATGTACAACCCCGTGTTCGGCGACTGGATCCAGATGGGCAAGCAAGCCAACTCCGACCCGCGCCAGTATAAGCGGGCGGATGATCCTAGAGGAGCGGTTCGCTCTCCTCAGGGCCTGAGAGGTCTACTGGGCGAGTCAACACCGTCCCGCCTCTTCTGGGCGGGTCAGCCCCGTCCCGCCTCTCCTAGGCGGGTCAGCCCCGTCCCGCCTCTTCTGGGCAAGTCAGCCCCGTCCCGCCTCTCCTAGGCAGGTCTGCCCTGCCCGCGCCTCCTAGGCGGGTCAGCCCTGCCCGCGCCTCCTAGGCGGGTCAGCCCTGCCCGCGCCTCCTAGGCGGGTCAGTCCCGTTCCGCCTCTCCTAGGCGGGTCAGCCCCGACCAGCGCCTCCTAGGCGGGTCAGCCCTGAGTCAGCCCCTGCTCGCGCCTTCTAGGCGAGTCCGCCCCAGCTCGCTCCCTCCCGATGTGGTTGCGAGTTGACTCGGAGGCTAGGAAACCCTTTCTCGTGGGAGCCAGAGGCCAAATTACCAGGATGACCCTGCAGGGGGTGCCAATATCCATCTAGAACAGCGGAGTTACGCTGTTGGCAGACCCCGTTGGGCTGCACATAGTTGTTCAGAACAGCGGAGGTTGGCTATCTGCAGGCCGTTTTCAGAGTCTTATAAATAGGACTCAAGGGGTACCTCAGAAGGCACGTTTACTTGCCTCCTAGTCTTCTAGCGCTTTCTGAGGTACCTTAGCCCGACATTCGGCTAAGGAGGGGAAGCGCTCAGTGATCTTCCGGGTGTGGGGTGGGTCCTCCTCGCCGGCCCTTGGTCCAATCCCTTGTTCATTTTTCCTTGTTGTTTTTCTTGCAGGAGAGAAGTAGGTGCGCGATCACCCCTTCCCCAAGGGTGAACTCCATTGAGACCGAATTTTCGGTTTCAACATTATTATATTTCTCGGGCCCAGGGGGCCCAAGGCACTGAACCCGCCGGTTCAGCCCCTAACCACCATCTGTTTTAATTAGGGAGGGATGAACCGGTTGGTTCAGCCCCGCTTGATGCCACATCCTTCCTCCATCTTTGGTATTGTTGTCCCGCGAACCTGTCATAACAAGGATTCATAACATTCTCTCCCCCTTCAACAACCAGCTTGTCCCCAAGGTGGAAATCTGGATAAAGTTCCTGAAACTTGAGCAGATTGATCCAAGTGTTGTGTGTTGTAGATAAGTTCTTCCATTTGTTAAGGATATTTCGTTCCGCGTTTCTTCCACTTGATGAGCAACACCTCAGGGAGTGGTCCTAATTCCCTGTCGTTGGTTGCTTCCGTGAGAGTAGGGCACACTTGTGCTGTTTCCTCGATTTTCTTCTTTAACAAGGAGACATGGGATATTGGATGAATACGCGAGCCCGCGAGAAGTTCCAAGGTGTAAGCAACCTTTCCCACCATCTGAATGATTCTGAAGGGACCACAATAACAAGGAACAAACTTCCGGTTAGGCCTCCAGGACACTGAGGTTTGTTTGTTGGGTTGGAGCTTTAAGAAGACTTCATCATCAATTGCAAATTGACGTTCGGACCAGTGTTTATCTGTCTGTACCTTCATCCTGTTTTGGGCGACTAGGAGGTTTTCTCGTAATATGACAAGGGTACCGTTGAAACCCGGATACCAGTTCAACGAAGTTCAGACTAAGAGTGAGCAAATCGAGTTACTTGACCCGTTGTCAAGCACTCTTAACTGAAGTATTCTGAGCCTGGAGCCGGCCCCGACCCTCACAAGTTGAGAAATGGTTGCCTACACTCAGACCCTGGAGCTGTAGCGAGGAGGCCCCGCTACACACCCGGAAGTGTCTTCCGCAACTTCCCCTCCCAAAGCCAAACTGAGCTCGGCACCTCGGATGGCACAGAGCAAGAACTCGCAAAGGAAAGAGCTCTAGGAGGCAGAGTTTGCCTTCTCCGAGGTGTAGTGGGGTCTTTTTAAAAGCAAGCTCTTATCGGGGGGTAAAATTATCTTTTATGGCATGCAAATAGTGACCTCCACCTTTTTCTTAGTGTTATTAGCAGTTTAAATTGGCCCGCAGATAGTGGAATCTCGCTATTTGAGATGGCTATTAGCAGACCTAGTTGGTCTGCGAACAGCTAAATGCATGTCCTGGGATTTCCTTCATCTGGGCGAGTTCACATAATGGAATTGTCGGGAACTCGCCAGGCCTGGACTCGCCAAGGGCTTTAACTTGCTTGGCGCGAAGTCATCGAGGCGGGGCTCGCTGCTAGACTAAGCTCACTGTTGTTCTGGGCTCGCCAACCACGGGCTCGCCAAACCCGGGCTCGCCAATCCTGGGCTCACCAAACCTGGGCTCGCCAACCCTATGCTCTTCGAGTCTTGTCTAGCGAGGTCTTACTTGCCCTCTAGAACTTAGCACACCAGGGTCTCTTGTTCGCAAAGCTTGAGCTTGTCAGATCTCCTATGGGGGCGAGTCGGGCTGAGCTCGCTAAATTGAGGTTGTACACAGTCTCCGCTATTTGCAAGCTCGATAGAGGTCAAAAAGAAACGTTCAACCCCCATTTATCGGGCGATCAGCCGTAACCCGGTGGGTTTGTGCGCTTTGTCCTTTCCCATCTATAAATACAGGGGGGTAGGGCCTCACTTTCCCATCCTACGTTTTCGCCTATGTTATCAAAGGCGCAAGACGCACCGAGGCTCAAATGGCCCCTGGAGCCTAGGCGCAAGGTGCAGGCGCGCGCCTGAGGCACGTGAGGCACACAAATGGGGGAAAAAGTCAATTTAGTGAATTGGGCGCCCAAATCTCTTAAATTGAGCGAATTGGGCGCCCAATTCGCTGAAATTGTGCGAATTGGGCGCCCAATTCGCTGAAATTGTGCGAATTGGGCGCCCAAGTTGAGCAAATTGGGCACCCAAGTGTGCCTAGGGGTGTCTCAGGTGCGTCTGAGATCATGTTTTTTTCCCATCTCATTTTTTTTTAAAAACACCTTGAAAGGCCCAGGCGCGCCTGGGAACCTGTAAGGCGCGCGCCTGGGGCACATCGCCTGCCTCAGCCGTGCTGAGGCGTGGTGGGCTACGCACGGTGCGCCCGGCTCCTCAGACACGCGCCTTGAAAATTAAGGTTTTCGCCAACCTGCTGCTCTTCTGCGTGTGATGGGCTCGCTTGATCACGATGATTCTGACGTCGATGCCCTTCTCGACCTGCTTGGGGGACCCCTTCCGAAGCGACAACGGGATCCGGGAGGCGAAGGGTACAATAGGAAAAAGAAACATATGACAGTCACATTGAAGTTGGTGAGTCGAGCCACCCGCGTACCGGCGGGAAATCCCTGGCAAAGATGTCGCCTCGTCCCGCGGAGGTAGGCGCCTCCTCCGTGCAAGGTTAGCGCTAGACTTCGATAGAGTACCTTTTTGTATTGCCTGTACTGATTTTTGTTGATATCTTGGTTTCAGGCTCCCCCCTCTCGCAAGAGTTGTCCTTGTTGGGGACTCCGTCGGCGCCAACGCCTCCTCAAATGCCAGATCCTCTTCGCGAGTTGATGGCGCGGGTAGAGAGTGCTGACTTCAGTAATCGCTTATTCCCGTTCCTCGCATCTTATGAACGCTTTCTCTCTGTCGCGCCTCCTCTTAAGACCAAACGAGAACTCAACGATCTATGACATCGTATTGACATGGTGGAGAACTACAATTCGCAGTTGGAGGGCGAAGGAGGGCTCTTCCTACGGATGCTGAACGTTGAGAAGAGGATATATGAATTGGAGACCCGCCAATTCGCCACCAAAGACCATCTCCACAAGTTTGCACAGGTTGCAGGAACTGTTCCCCCATCTGGACTTTTGTTGGTTGAATCGCTGCTCTTGAATTCGGGCCAAGCTGATGGCGTGGGTTGCGCGACATGTAGGCATGCACCTCATCCTTTATGTGCTCCTTCAACCCCGAAATAAAACACTTCATTAAGGTTTTCTCTTCCCACGACACCCTTTTTGCTAACTTTTCGAACTCTGCTCGGTATTTTATCACCATCCCTTTCTACCTCAGTTTTTTGAAAAGAGCCTCAAAATCTTTGTACTCCAGTGGTCCAAAACGGGCTGTAAACCTGTCAATGGATTCATGCCATGTCACGTTTTCCCTTCCTCGGAGAAACCACTGGGTCCATTGGAATGCGTCCCCCTCAAGGTGAAAAGACGCTAACTTCACCCACTATTCTTCTGGTATCTCTTGATAATTTTAGGATAACTCCGCCTTTTGGACTCATTCCAATGTGTTTCCCCGTTTGAATTTGGGGTAGTTCATGCGTGTCACATTAGGCGGCATATAAGCTCTCGGGTGCTGCTGCCTGGACCCTCCATATTCTTGCTCGAATTCTGGTTGTCGTCGTCGTTCAGCTGCCCAGTTGGGTATCCTCCATCCTCCTCGTACGGGTTTTCGGCCCTGGCATCTTGCGGCAAGGGCCTATACTCCAATCCGCTCCCTTCACTGTCACAGCCGTCATGTCCCGACTGTCCAGGGATGGGGAGGAGTCCATCTCGATGGGGGTAGACCATCACCCTTGGTCGTCGGCCCTCCTGGCGTCCCTCCTGCATCCAATCGAAATCATGGGTGTGCGCGTCTCTTCCTTAAGGGTGGAGATCCCAGCTCAGAGTGTCAATCCATACCTCCTGAATCGCGTCGCTCCACATCAGAAGCCTCCGTGAGCCTCCTGCCCTTTCGCTGTCATAGCTAAGCCCCCCTATGGACGCTACCAACCAAGTCGTTGGCGTCGTTACCCGCGCAGAGATCGATCGTGTCTTCGCGACCCACTGGAAACGGGATCATGATCGGTTTTGCGATGGCCTCTTCCGTCGTTATAACTTTTCCTTTGATATTTTGGGTCAACAAACTTTTGATATTTTCCATGCAAGAATCCCACCGTTCTTCCAAACGTTTCTCCGATGCCCTCAACTTTCCTTCGACGACATCCACCGTGTCTGAGAGCTCGGTGTAGTTTTCCTATAGGGTTGTTAGCCGATTGGATTATTCCTGGGAGCGAGTCACCATGGTGGAGAATCAAAAATACTCTGATTGCAAATGATAGGAACATAAAGAATCTTGGAGAGGAAGAGAGATATCTTGGGTTTGAGAGAAGAAGAGAGAAATACCCCGGGGGGGGGGGGGGGGTAGATGCTGAACCCGTTGGTTCAGCCCCAAACCGCCATCTGTTTTAATTAGGGAGGGCAGAACTGGTTGGTTCAGCCCCACCTGATGTCGCATCCTTCCTCCGTCTTTGATATTGCTTTCCCACGAATCGGCCGTTATGAGGATTCATAACACGTTCATAGTGATATTTGGGACCTTTTAAACTTTTTAGTGTGGGTGGATATAATTTCTTTGCTACATTTATTGACGATCACTCTTACATGACTTGATTATACTTACTATGCTCTTGCACCGAGCTCCTCTCCATTCTCAAAATGTTTTATGCATAAATTGTAGATCATTTCATTTCATCAGTAAAAAACTTCTGCTCCGATAATGCAATAGAGCACCTTAGCAAACCTCTTCAAAAGTCCTTTCACTCATGATATTCTTCCGTAAACTATATGCTCATATAACTCTTAACAAAATGGGGTGGCCGAGCGCAAAGACAGACATCTCTTAAAGGTTCCCCGCTCCTTAATGGCCACATGAATGTTTCAAGACATTTATGGAATTTCCCTACTTTAAATGCACGTCTTTCATCAATTGTATGCCTTCTCGCATTCTCCACAACCAAACAACATTCTTTATCCTTTATCCAAACACTGAGCCCTTTCCTCTCCTTATGTTTTTGGGTGTTTTTGTTACTCTAACACCCACTCGTGATAAACTTGACCCTCGACCTCAATGACCGATGTTTGCATGCTCCTCCCGGACTCGATGAGGTGATGTCTACTATGATCGCAACACCTCTTGCATCGTTGTCTCTTATGATGCGTCCTTCCTCAATGAAAAGACTTATTTTTTGTCTACACTGCCCTCTAGTTCTCCTTTGATGTCTCTCCATATTCTCGAAGATACAGACTCCGAAAAACATCAACTTTCTAGTCCAGATTCTTCGTAGATCTCCTCTTTCCTTTAAGTATTATGTTCACCATTAGAAACATATCTTCAACCCTTCTTACCCATCCTCAACTCCTACTAATCTCTTACCCGCATGTTCTCATATACCACCGTCTTTGCTACCCACATCATCGTCTTTGTTACCCACACCACCAGTCAAGTTTTCGAAAGGTCCACCGAAAGAAGGTCTGCCAATTGCTTTAACCAATGGTAAATGCCCTTGCACATCTCGCCCAATTTCATGGTTTCTCTTGTAAGCATATTACACCATCTGCAGTGAATCTTGTTACATCTTTGACTGTCTTGTCCCCTTACATCTTTGACTATCTTGTCCCCTCCATCCTCGGTGTAGAATGCTCTTACTCACTGTTACGGATCCACGTTGGGGTCGCACCTACAAGCGCCGCGGGACTCGAGTGGCGGTCGCTTAATGCTATCTTTTATTTTTATGTATTGCTTTTTAATTATCGCATTTTAATCCTCCCTTTTGTTAAGCCTTGGAGGAGGGCATTTTGGTAAATGGGGACTCCTAAAAACCTTAAGTAGGAAAATCTGAATGGAAATGACATGCAAAAGTTATTTGGAAAAGCTCTCTCTCTCTCTCTAGCATTTCTCTCTCTCTCTCTATCGTTCTATTCTCCCATCCGACGCTCGTCCGCAACCCTAGCCGCACGCCGCCACCATAGATCCGCCGGTGCCGGACCGCTCCTCCTCCTCCTTCCACAAGAACTTCCCTCCTCTCCCTCGCGTCACACGTTCGCAATCCCGGAGACGCAACAACTTGGTATCAGAGCCACCCTTACTCCCGGCCTCCGCAGCCCTCGATTCGGTGAGATCGCCGGTCGTCGGACCCGATTCGCAGCCCTACCGGCTCGCCGCGACTCCGGCGGCCTCTCCCAGCCCGCTTCCGCAACCGTGCGAAGCTCCCGCACCCGCCCGCAGCGTTCCGCCCCCGATCCACGTCTCCGCACCCGCTCGACCTCCGCTTCCCGTCCCCATTCCAGTGCGGCGGTTTCCAGCCGTGCTCCTTGGGTCATCTCTCACCGGGATGTCCCTCCTCGCGGCCTCCGCCGGCTTGCTGCCAGCCCCACCCGCACCGCCGGTCTCCTCCCCTTCGACCATGGATGAGGGCAACGGCACTCCCACCTTAGCCCACATTTTGGAATCCTTCCAAAAGATGATGGCGGACAACCATCAAGCCCTACTCGCCGCCGTTCGTCCGGGTGGCCTCACGCCGCCCTCTCAGCC
Organism: Platanthera zijinensis; assembly: GCA_039513925.1. Taxonomy (NCBI): domain Eukaryota; kingdom Viridiplantae; phylum Streptophyta; class Magnoliopsida; order Asparagales; family Orchidaceae; genus Platanthera; species Platanthera zijinensis. Next base: position 34,002,571 of record CM077083.1, read on the forward strand.
CGCCGCGGAGTCATCTCCGTCCGTCCCCGGCCTATCGGCCGACCTGCACCCTGCGGACTCTTCGGGCCGCTCTGCCCACACCATCGTGCCCCGCTATGTCAAGCTGAATTTTTCGATCTTCGACGGCCGCGAGGTCCCCTTGACCTGGCTCAATCGTTGCGAGCAGTTCTTCACAACGCAACGGACCTCTTAGGAGGATTGGCTCGGCGTGGCCTCCTTTCACCTTATGGGCTCGACCCAATTGTGGTTCTCCCACCTTCACCGGGAGAAACCCGACCTCACGTGGGAGGATTTCAAGGAGCAATGCAATCTCCGCTTCGGACCCCCACTGCGCAGTAATCCTATTGGCGAGCTCATTTCTCTCAAGCAAACTGGTGCCATTGATGATTATTTGGAGCAATTTCAACTGCTTCTCGCTCGTGCTCCGACGGTCTCCCCCGCACACCAGATCGCCTTCTTCACCGCCGGCCTTCACGAGCGCCTCCGTATGGATGTGGAGTTTCAAAATCCACAGGATCTTTCCACAGCGATGAGCTTGGCTCGCATCTGCGAGAAGCGACTTTTACTGGACCGGCCACACTTGGGTCGCCGCACCAACGACACTTGGTCACGGCCTGCGGGACAAGCCCACCCACATCCGAGTGGCCCCACTCCCCGGCAGCGGGAGGGGGAGCGGCCTGCCTCCATCCGACGTTTGTCGCAGCAGGAGATGACGGAACGACGCGCAAAGGGGTTATGCTTCAATTATGACGAGGACTATGGGAAGGGACACCGTTGCAAACGACTATTTTGGCTGGAGGTCGATGACCCATCCGACGACGACATTGGGGACGAGGACACAGGGGATCCGGCGATCTCTCTTCACGCCATGTCGGGTTCACACTCCTCAGACACACTACAGCTCTCCATCACCGTAGCGGGCCACAATCTTCTCGCCCTCCTGGACTCAGGGAGTACTCATTGCTTCATCAGTGATCTGGCGGCTCACCGACTCCAGCTTCCCATCACGGGTTGCAGCCGACTGAGTGTGACGGTGCCTAATGGCGCCGCCATGACTTGTACTGGTGTATGTCGCGCAGTTCTGTTCGTGGTAGAGGGGCACCAGTCTCATACCGACCTTTTTGTTATCGCCTTGCGCGGGTTTGACATCGTCTTGGGCACCCGCTGGTTGCGCACCCTTGGACCTATATTGTGGGACTTGGAGACCATGACCATGTCATGGGGACCGGGCCCTCATCCGACGGTCTGGCATGGCCTACCCACCACCGCCTCGAGCCACATTTCCTCCTTACAGCTGGCAGCAACCGGGAGACCAGATCTCTCGTCTCTTCTCGATGAGTTTGGCGATACTATGGCCACACCCCTCGGGCTCCCTCCTTCGCGCCGCCACGACCACCGCTTCTGCCTGCTGCCGAACACCGCCCCAGTTGTGGTCCGCCCTTACCGCTACCCCTTCCGACAGAAGGATGAGATAGAGCGGCAGTGTACTGACATGCTCCGCCAGGGCATCATTCGCCACAGTGTCTCTCCATTTTTCATCGCCGGTCTTGCTAGTTCAAAAGAAGGATGATTCTTGGCGCTTTTGTGTGGATTACCGCGCACTGAACGCGGTCACGATGAAGGACAAGTTTCCTATCCCGACGGTCGAGGAGCTCTTGGACGAGTTGCACGGGGCCCGTTTCTTTTCGAAGCTCGACCTTTGCTCGGGCTACCATCAGGTGCGCATGTTTCCGGCGGATGTGGAGAAGACGGCGTTCCGTACGCACCACGGGCATTTTGAGTTCCTGGTGATGCCTTTCGGCCTCACCAATGCCCCCTCGACATTCCATGCTCTCATGAATGAGGTAGTTCACTCTCTCCTATGACGATGTGTTCTTGTTTTTTTCGATGATATCTTGGTGTACAGCAAGACCTGGGAAGACCATCTGGATCATCTCCGCACTATTCTCCACCTCGTCCTCTCGCATCGGCTCTTCCTCAAGTGGGCCAAATGCTCCTTCGGTACGGACCGGGTGGCTTACTTGGGCCACATCGTCGATCAAGCGAGTGTCTCAGCCGATCCCGTCAAGGTGCAGGGCGTCCTCGACTGGCCCATTCCACAGACTCAGCGGGAGCTGCGAGGATTCCTCGGCTTTGCGGGCTACTACCGCCGCTTCATCCAGGGCTTCACGGTGATCGCTGCGCCTCTGCTTTCTCTCCTGCGCCGTCAGTGCTTCGTCTGGGACGACGCCGCTACGGCGGCTTTTCGGGCCTTGCAGCAAGCCTTAGTCTCCGCCCTGGTCCTTCAGCTACCGGACTTTGATCGAGATTTCCAGGTGGAGTGCGATGCCTCCGAGCATGGTTGCGGGGTTGTCCTACAGCAGGAGGGACACCCGATCGCATATTTCAGCCGCACTACAACACCTCACCACCGGAAACTTCCGGCATACGAGCAGGAGCTCATCGGCCTCGCAAAGGCCGTACCCCACTGGCGTCCTTATTTGTGGGGACGGTCTTTCATCATCCGCACCGACCACTTTAGCCTCAAGTACTTACTGGATCAGCGTCTCACGACGGTTCCACAGCAGCGTTGGGTGAGTCGCCTGTTGGGCTATGATTTCCGGGTGGAATTCAAGGCCGGGCACTTGAACCGGGCGGCCGATGCTCTTTCCCGCCGCGACAGCCCCGACGGCCTTCTGTTCGCCGTCTTGTCCCCGCTCCCGACCATTCTGCCCCGCCTGCGACAGGAGATTCGCGACACACCGGCCGTGATGGAGCTCGTCCAACGCATTCAGGAGGGGCGTCTGCCCCCACATTGGACCACTCAGGATGGCTTGATCCTCTACCGAGATCGCTTCTTCGTGCCCAACTCTTCTCCGCTCACCGCCGACATCCTTACGGCGGTCCATGATTGTACACATGAGGGGGTCCACAAGACCCTCCACCGAGTTCGTGCGGAATTCTTTTGGCACGGCCTCAAACGGAGCATCCAGACATTCATAGCCGCCTGTCCCACCTGCCAGCGCAACAAGACGGAATCTCTCTCATCGGCGGGTCTCCTGCAACCGCTTCCCATTCCCACCCAGATCTGGGCCGACATTTCGATGGACTTCATCGAAGGGTTGCCGCCATCCCGGGGCCACTCTGTCATCTTCGTGATCGTCGACCGGTTCTCCAAGGAGGCCCACTTTGTCGCCATGACTCATCCAGTCACCGGTCCCACGGTGGCCCGTGCCTTCTTCGATCGAGTGTTCCGCCACCACGGCATACCAGAGAGCATAGTGTCCGACAGGGACAAGGTTTTCACCTCCGAATTTTGGTGGGAGCTTTTCACCCTTTGCGGCACCAAGCTGGCCCTCTCTTCGGCCTATCACCCTCAGTCAGATGGCCAGACTGAAGTGGTGAATCGCACGCTCGAGATGTACCTGCGCTGTATTACGGGGGACTATTGTTACAATACTTCCTACCATACGGCGCTCCAGTGCACTCCATTCCAGCTGACCTACGGCCGCGAGCTGCCCCGTCTTCTCACCTACCGAAGTGCCTCTGCCCATTCCACCTCCGTCGACACTGAGCTGCGTTCCCGCGATGACCTCCTACACCTTGCACGTACCCGCCTCCTCCAGGCCCAGGTCCGCATGGAGACGGCCTATAATCACGGACATCTGGAGTTGTTCTTTGCACCAGGAGATTGGGTGTGGCTCCGTCGTCGCCCTTACCGCCAGTCCACCCTCGCAAAAGTCGCGGCCCAAAAATTGGGGCCCAAGTTCTTTGGGCCTTACGAGGTAGCACACCGCATCGGGGACGTCGCCTATCACCTCCGCCTGCCCGCCGACGCCCAGATCCACGATGTATTTCATGTCTCCCAGCTGAATCCCTTCGTCGGCACGCCTCCCACCGCACCCTTGGTTCCACTGCCGCCACCGGCGCAAGACAAGCTTGATGTGGAGGAGGATGGAGATGTTACGGATCCACGTTGGGGTCGCACCTACAAGCGCCGCGGGACTCGAGTGGCGGTCGCTTGACGCTATCTTTTATTTTTATGTATTGCTTTTTAATTATCGCATTTTAATCCTCCATTTTGTTAAGCCTTGGAGGAGGGCATTTTGGTAAAAGGGGACTCCTAAAAACCTTAAGTAGGAAAATCTGAATGGAAATGGCATGCAAAAGTTATTTGGAAAAGCTCTCTCTCTCTCTCTATCGTTCTATTCTCTCGCCCGACGCCCGTCCGCAACCCTAGCCGCACGCCGCTACCATAGGTCCGCCGGTGCCGGACCTCTCCTCCTCCTTCCACAAGGACTTCCCTCCTCTCCCTCGCGTCACATGTTCGCAATCCCGGGGACGCAACACTCACCTCTAGTGAGCTCTCCGTAATCATATATGTTGGAAAAACCCATGTAAAGAGACTCATGTTGGAGCCCATTTATTTAGTTTTCTTCTTTTCTCTTCTTTAGTCCATATCATGTATATGGATCTCTTCTCTCTTTCTCCCTCCTATAAATGTGTATTCATACCTTGTATTTAATTATTGAGAAAGTATTTACAAGTTTGAGGTTTTTTCCACATGGTATCAAAGCCAGGTTGTCCTCTTCGCGGTTTAGTCTTTTTCTAACCGCGGCTTCCCGTGCGGTTAACTCACTGCCTAACCGCGGCTTCCCACGCGGTTAAGTTTTTCTAACTGCTTCTCCTGCTCTCTCTCTCACACTTCCCGCACGGTTAAGTTTTTCTAATCGCCTCTCGTGCTCTCTCTTTCTCTCTCACTCTCTCTCGTTGCTTCCACCTCTTCTTCTTCTCCCTTCTCCCTTTTATAACTCTCTCTGTCAGGTGGGGCCTTCCACCTCTTCTCTCTACCTGCGTTTGAAGCATAAGAGACCTACATCGAGAAGATGTCGATTCTCTACACTCGGCTCTTCACGTTCCGGGCTCTCCGTTTAATTTACTTTCTGTTGGTCGTCTTACTGCTGATTTAAATTGCTCTTTGACCTTTACATCTTTTCGGATACATGATCGACAGACGCGGAATATCATTGGTAAGAGACGACTGCAGAACGGGCTCTATCTTCTTGATGACTCTCCTACTATACTCTCTTCCGTCTCCTCCATCGATTGGCATCAGCGTCTTGGGCATGCCCCTTTACCAGTCCTCCAGAAGGCTCTATCAGATGTATCTCTTTCTCCTTTTTAGTGCGAATCTTGTATTTTCAGCAAGCAGCCTCGTTCATCTTTTCTATCTCATTGTACTCAGAGCTCCGCTCCTTTTATTTTAGTACACTCCGATATTTGGGGACCGTACAAAATCACTACCGTTTCTGGATATTGCTATTTTCTAACTTTTATTGATGATTATTCTCGAATGACGTGGCTATATTTACTTCGTGATCACTCCAAGCTTTCCCGTGTATTTCGGGCTTTCCTCCTTGAGACCCGCACACAATTCTCGACGAACGTCAAAACTATCCGTGTTGATAATGCTCGCGAATACACTAGCCACAAATTTGCGGCCCTGTGTTCTGAATTTGGGGTCATTCACCAAACATCGTGTGCATATACCCCCCAACAAAACGGAGTCGTCGAACGTAAGAATCGACATCTTCTCGATGTGGCTCACTCTCTCATACTTCAAACACAGGTTCTCAAAGCTTATTGGAACTTGGCCTTTCGACAGCTTGCTATATGATTAACCATCTCCCTTCTGCCATACTCCACAATGTCACTCCGTTCAGCCTCATGTTCCCCTCGACTCCGGCATTCTCTCTCATACCCTGCATCTTTGGGTGCACTTGCTACGCTCACATTCTTGGTCCATCAATGGACAAGTTGGATCCCTGGGCGGCCAAACACATCTTTGTTGGCTATTCACGGACTCAGAAATGCTACGTATGCTACTCTCCGGCTACCCGCAAGGTGACTATTTCTGCTTACCTTTCGGGAGGATCTTCCTTTCTTCTCTGCTCCAGATCCAACACCTCTACCACCACCCGTCCTACGTCTTGTCATTCCCTTTACCACTCTACCACCAAAAATTCCTGAAAAAGCTCCACCTGTTTCCAAGCCACGTCTTATACGTGTTTACACTCGTCGCTATCCTGGCTCCGTTGCCCCAATGTTGTCGGCTTAGACCTCTGACTCTCCGCGTCCTGCTGATCTGGCACCAGAATCTACCTCTCATCCCATGTCGAACTTTGTATCCTTACATTTCCTATCCCCACGACTTAAAACTTTTGCTACTTCATTATCCTCGATTTCTGTACCTAACTCTATGCATGAGGCTCTCCAACATCCTGGCTGGCGGGCGGTCATGAAAGAAGAAATGACTGCTCTCTGGGCTAACCAGACCTGGAACCTGGTACCTCTTTCTACCGGTGAAACACTTGTTGGGTGTAAATGAGTCTTTGTCATCAAACATGCTCCTGATGGGACAATTGACCGTCTGAAGGCCCGCCTGGTGGCTCGTGGCTTCACCCAACAACACGGTCTCGATTATGAGGTAACATTCTCTCTAGTTGCAAAGCTCAACACTGTTTGTGTCCTCTCTATGGTTTTGCATCGCTAATGGCCATTACATCAGCTGGACATAAAAAATATGTTTCTGAATGACGACCTCCGGGAAACAGTCTACATGCAGCAACCTCCCGAGTTTGAGACCACGGGGGATTCCCAAGTTTGTCATCTTAAGAAGTCCATCTATGGTCTCAAACAGTCCCCTCGAGCATGATTCGACAAGTTTTGTAAGGCAGTCCGGGAAGTCGGCTTTACTTGGAGCTCAGCAGACTTCTCTCTGTTCACTCGTCATCAGGCAACAGGAACGGTTCTTCTGTTAATTTATGTTGATGACATCTTAATCACTGGAGAATTCAAAGGGAATCCAAGCGGTCAAATAGCACCTTAGCTCCTTCTTTTAAACAAATGATCTGGGGCATCTTCGATACTTCCTTGGTCTTGAGATCGCGAGACGTCCGGATGGACTTGTCCTCTCCCAACGAAAGTACTGCTTGGATCTCCTTCAAGATGTTGGCTTCTTTGTATGCAAGCTCACTGCTACTTCAATGGATGTAAATCATAAGTTGTGTGTACATGTTTTCGATGCAAATCTTCCTCTCCAAAATACGGAATACTATCGACGACTTGTTGGGAAATTGATCTACCTAACGGTCACAAGACCGGACATTTCCTTTGTTGTTGGGGTGGTCAACCGGTTTATGCATGCACCTCGAATATCTCACCTTCAAGCCGTTGAGCGCATCCTAAGATACCTTAAAACAGCTCCATGTCAAGGGCTGGTATACAAAACCTCCTCCTCTACTCCAACACTGGTTGCGTATTCTGATGTAGATTCTGCTGGTTCCTTGGATGATCAGCGGTCAACCAGTGGTTTTTGTACTTATTTTGGAGGTGATCTTGTTACCTGGCGGAGTAAGAAACAAGTCGTGGTTGCTCGATCCTCAGCTGAAGTAGAATACCGATCAATGACATCAGTTGTCTCTGAGCTTACATGGCTTGAAAGTCTCCTTGCTGATCTAGGAGTAAAACTTTCCTCACCTGCCATCCTATTATGTGACAGCCAAGCGACTATACACACAGCAAAGAATTCAGTCTTCCATGAAAGAACGAAACATATTTAAGTAGACTGTCACTTTATCCGGTAGAAAGTTCAAATGAAGAAGATAGAATTGAAGCATCTTCCGGGGACTGAAAAAGTTGTTGATATCCTCACAAAGGCCCTACCAAGTACCTTATTTTATCAGTTCCTGTCCAAGATGGGTGCCTACGACTTGTACGCTCCAGCTTGCGGGGGAGTATTAGAAAAGCCCATGTAAAGAGGCCCATGTTGGAGCCCGTTTATTTAGTTTTCTTCTTTTCTCCTCTTTAGTCCCACATCATGTATAGAGATCTCTTCTCTCTTTCTTCCTCCTATAAATGTGTATTTATACCTTGTATTTAATTATTGAGAAAGTATATACAAGTTTGAGGTTTTCTCCACAATATACATGCATCTGACCTCCCGTATTTGAGCAATCAATGTTTGTTGAAGGAAGTCCCTTTACAACTTGAAACAATCACTGCACATATGGTTTAACAAATTAGGTATTGTATTACAACAAATTAGCTTTATCAACAATGAATTTGACACATCCCTCTTCATTTATTGGAGAGCTCAAGGTATTTTTATCTTGTTTATCTATATGACATTATCATCACATTAGATGATATTATAGGCATCTTCATGGTCAAAACACTTCTGGCATCACGCTTTCAAACAAAGGACCTTAGACATCTCCGCTATTTATTAAGTGTTTTGATACTAAAAAATTGTAAGCAATTACAATTATCTTAAGGAAAGTACACTCTTGATTTTCTAGACAAAACAAGCCATCTCAGATGCAAATCTGCAGATACACCTATGGATTCCAACGCCAAGCTTTCTCGACTGGAATCCTTTTCTTATTCACCTCTATCAGATCTATAGGCCAATACTGTTGATTAATCGGGAAACTCGTCTACCTCACTTTCACTCAATCTATTATAGTATTTGTCGTGAGCATTGCGAATCAATACATGCAAACTCTTCTGATCTCTTACATGAGTGTTGTAAATAGAACTCTATGTTACCTAAGAGGACCTCCTGGAGAAGGACTTCTTCATTCCATCTTCTAAATTGTCTCTCATAGCCTTTGTTGGTGTTGTGTTTACTATATCTATTGATGATCAAACATCTACAAGCAGTTATAGTATATTCTTGAGAGAGAATCCAGTTACCTAGAGTAGTAAGAAATAAGTTGTCGCTCGCTCCTCCGCTGAAGCTGAATATAGTCATTGGACAAACCGTCTTTAAGTCGGTATTGCTCAACTCTCTTCTCACAAAACAGTTGTAATATGTTATTTCAAGTCGTCTTAGTCCTTTTATATATTTACCCCGGGTTGGGGTAGTTTGGTCTTTTCCTTTTTTAGGTTTCCCCTTACTCAAGTATATGTATGAGTAAGAGTCCTCTTTTATGAGATATACGATTTTATTTCCTCTCCACTTGGTATCAGAGCGAAACAAAACCCTAATCGCATGAGCCGGCTCTCCCGACCCCGTCCCTCGCGACTCCTGTATTTCTTCGATCGTGTGCACTGGCCATCTCCACCGGCACTGGTTTGAGCGAATTCCGTTGATGCGGTCATCGGGAGGATACGCCACTGTAGAAGGCTGAGGAGATTGACGCCTCCATCTCCAGTGAAGCAGCCATCCTCTTTCTTTTCTTTCCTGGCCGCTATTTTTGGCCGTTGTTTTTGGCCGTTGTTTCTTCCTGTTGTTTCCGGCTGCCGCTCTTTGTCACTGCGTCCTGATGCATCGATACTACTGCCGTTAATCGATCCTTTTGCTTGATCGTTTGTTTCTCTTGCTCTTCAATATGGGTGATCTTGATTCTTCGGTATCCTTTCCGGGTGTGATCCAACCTCAGAAGATTACCACGGTTCCCTTGGATGACATGAATTATCTTGAATGGTCTCGTGCTACCCAACATGTCATCCGCAGCAAACAGATGTTTGGATATATCGATGGGATGATTAAGGAGCCCGGGGGGTCTGTTCCTCTTGAAAGCGTTGGGATTCTGACAACTCTCTAGTTGTTTCCTGGCTCCTGCATTCGATGTCTCCTAAGGTTTATCAGAGCTATATGTTGATGGACTTAGCTTTCGAGATCTGGACTCGTGCTCGTGAAACATACTCTCAGATTGGCAGTTCCTCTCAGGCTTATGAGCTCACTTGCCACATTTTGGAGTTGCACCAAGGATCGATGACTGTTTCATCATTCTTCTCAGAGTTTGAGCTTCTGTATCAAGAACTTGGATACTTTGCACATTTCACTCCAGCATGTACAGCTGATGCCGTCCAGTTAAAGCAAAGGGAGGACCGCTTTCGTCTTCATGTCTTCTTGATGGGATTTAATATGGAATTTGATATGCTTCAGACACATGTTCTCCACCGCTCTCCTCTTCCCTCTCTTCGGGAGGCGTTCAGTATGGTTCTGGGTGATGAAGACCGTTGCAAGTCTCTCAGTGTTATGTCTCCTCCAGATCGTTCTGCCCTAACTAATGTTGGTCGTGGTCTCATTCCTACTCTTGGATCTTCTGTGCCTACCTGTAATTACTGTGGTCGAAGGGGACACTCTCGGGAGGCATGTTTCAAACTTCATCCACATGTAGCACCTTCTGGACGTGGTCATGGTCGGCGTCGTGGACCAGGCCACGGGGGCCATAGAACACTGTGACTACCGTTCTCATGATGCTGCTTACACTACTGATGTCTATGATGTGTCTCAATCTCCTGCTTCTTCCTCTCTTACAGCACAGGAATTGGATGCTTTTCGCCTCCTGCTTCACTCTCAGCCCGATCCGGTCACCTGAGGCTCTACTTCTCTTGCCGCCATTGCTATGTCTAGTGCTCATGTTGTCACCACCCCACCTTCTGAATGGGTGCTCGACTCTGGTACTACTCACCACATGATTGTGTCTCCATCAGGTTTTCTCTCTTATACTCCTTTGTCTGGTAAGGAGAAAGCAACATCTCTTGCTCTCCGTCTATATCCCTACCCTTTGTTTTTCATGTTCCCTCATTTTCTCACAATTTACTCTCCATCAACAATATTACAAAATCTCTTAACTGCTCGGTAACTTTTTTTCCTGATTCTTGTGTCTTTCAGGAACTGGGTACGAAGCAGAACATTGGTAGTGGTAGGAACCGTGGCGGCTTGTACTACCTGTACACTCATCCTCTCACTCAAGCTCTTTCCAGTTCCACTGTTACTGCGGGGGATGTTAGCCATTGGCATCGGCGTCTAGGACATCCATCCTCGGTTTATCTGCAAAAATTATTTCCTGTTTTTTACCTTTTCTTCAAAACTTTGCTTGTGATATATGTGATAAGTCTAAACATGTGCGACATACATCTTCACATCTTTCTTTCCCTAGTAGTATTCCTTTTAATGTTACACATTCTGATGTTTGGGGGTCGTCCCCATTGTATCTATAACTGGTTTTTGATGGTTTGTCACTTTTATTGATTCCTTCTCGCGCACTACGTGGGTTTATCTGTTGAAAAAAAGAGTGAAGTTTTTTCCTTTTTCAAGCTTTTCATAAAATGGTGCAAACTCAATTTAATGCCTCTATCCGTTCTTCGAAGTGATTATGGGGGGAAGTATGATGACCGTGGTACCTTTGGCTCTTACCTCACCTCTCACGGTGTCATCCATCAGAAAACTTGTGTTTGCACCTCTACTTAGAACGGAGTGGCCGAACGGAAAAATCGGCGCCTTCTCGAGGTTGATCGCTGTCTCCTATCCACTATGCACCTCCCTAAATCCTATTGGGGTGATGCGGTACTTACAGCTGCTCACCTTATCAACCGTCTTCCTTCTCGTGTCCTTTCCTTCACTACTCCTCTAGCTCGTCTCTCTACCTCTGATGTGGTCCATACTTCCCACTTGCCACCCCGTGTTTTTGGGTGTGTCTGTTTCGTGCATGTGCACCAATCTCATCGTGACAAACTTGACCCTCGGGCTCAATGTTGTATTTTCCAGTCTTTCTTGGTTATTCTTCTACAACAAAAGGATACCATTGTTATCACCCTCCCTCCCGACGTATGTTTTGTACCATGGATGTCAACTTCCGTGAGGGGAGCCCTATTTTCTGCCTTTGACTCATCTCCTTCGTTAGGGGGAGAGTAGCGGTGATACAGCTGTTATTCCTGTTCCTCTTCCTGTTATTCCTTTCATCCATTCCATTCCATCCACTCATTCCACTCTGGTACCCATAGCTCCTATCCCAGTACCGAACTCATCTACTATGATTTCTCCTTTTCCCCACGTATACCACCGTCGTTCAGGTACACAGGCTACCACAACTCCACCTCTATCAGTGCCGACTTCAGACTCAGATTCTGATGATGCTGATCTACATATCACTCTTACATTGTTAAAGAAAGGTAAAACTACGTGTACACAACATCATATTTCTAATCACGTGCCTTACCAGCATCTTACTTCGATTCAGCAGGCTTTTGTTTCGTCTCTTTCCCTAGTTGTTATTCCTAAGACATGTCAGGAAGCTTTGGGGATACCTGATTGGACACAAGCTATGCAAGATGAGATGTCTGCCTTGGATAAAAATCACACGTAGGATGTTTCCGGTCTCCCTTCAGGAAAGAAAGTTATAGGTTCACGGTGGGTCTTCTCTGTTAAGCAAATCCAAGATGGCGAGGTGGAACGGTACAAAACACGTCTGGTCGCTCAAGGATGCACTCAGACTCAAGGAGTTGATTATCAGGAGACGTTTACTCTTGTAGCAAAGATGGACTCTATTCAGGTATTGCTATCGTGTGATGTTTGCCTGGACTGGGGTATCCATCAACTGGATGTGAAAAATGTGTTCCTCCATAGTGAGCTTGAAGAGGAGGTGTGCATGAAGTTTCCTCCTGTTTTGTGAAGAAAGGAGCCGAAGGGCTTGTCTGCCGCCTAAGAGAATCCTTATATGGCTTGAAGCAATCATCTAGGGCCTAGTTCGGGAGATTTCTCACGTCGATGCTCAAGTTTGGGTACAATCAAGCTCAATCTGATTATACCATGTTTATCCGGAGACATGAACAGTGTGTTGTGGTTCTCATTGTCTACGTGGATGACATCATGATTGCTGGAAATGACACAGAGGAGATTGTCAATCTTAAGACCCTCCTGTCTACTGAGTTCGAAGTGAAAGACTTGGGAAGATTACGGTACTTCCTGGGTATCGATATGGTCAGATCTGAGCAGGGTATCTTCATATCCCAACGAAAATACATATTGGATCTCCTAAAGGAAACAAGTATGTTTGGTTGTTTTCCTGTGAACACCCATATGGAGGAAAATCACAGGATTGATGAAGATGGTGATGATGATCACACAGATATATCACGTTATCAAAGATTGATTGAAAAACTTATATATCTATCCCACACACGCCCCGACATTACGTATGCAGTTGGATTCCTTAGCAGATATATGGATTCTCCTAGAATCAGACATCAAGAAGCTGTGTATCGCTTGCTGCGATATTTGAAGAAAGCTCTTGGTTGGGGTCTCTTATTCTGCAGGAACAACAATTTGAAGATTGTGGTTTTTACTGATGCTTATTGGGTTGGATGCCATGATGACAGAAAGTCCACAACAGGATACTGCTCCTTTGTTGGGGGAAAACTTGTGACGTGGCGTAGCAAGAAGCTGAATGTGGTGACTAGATCGAGTGCAGAGGCAGAATATTGTGTCGTGTCCCAAGGCTTATGTGAGGGGATATGGCTGTGTACTGTGTTACAAGATCTGGGTTTCTCTGTGACAGCCCCTTTCTCCTTGTTCTGTGACAATAAGACATTAACATTGGTCATAACCCTGTTTAACATGACAGGACAAAGCATGTTGAGGTTGATCTACACTTTATCAAAGATCACTTGGATAAAAAGATAGTTGTCACTCTGTTTGTTCATTCCAAAGATCAGCTGACCGATGTGTTTACCAAAAGCTTGGGGTGTGACGTGTTTACCGACGATATTCAAAAGTTTGGGATGACCGACATCTTCCGTCCGACTTGAGGGGGAGAGTTGTAATATGTTATTTCAAGTCGTCTTACTCCTTTTATGTATTTACCCCGGGTTGGGGCAGTTTGGTCTTTTCCTTTTTTGTATTTACCTTGGGTTGGGGTAGTTTGGTCTTTTCCTTTTTTAGGTTTCCCCTTACTCAAGTATATGTATGAGTAGGGGTCCTCTTTTATGAGATATACGATTTTATTTCCACTCCACTAAAACTTGGAATTAAGATGACAAACTACTTTTTATTATGATAAAAAGACTGCAATTTACATAGCTGAAAATTCAATATTTCATGAAAGGACTAAACATATTTAAATAAATGATCGTTTCATCAGGGACAACGTAAAAGAAAAGAAAGTGATCCTCCAATATGTACTTTCTACAAAACAGATCGTTGATATTCTTACAACGTCTCATTCCCGTTGACCCTTTACATGTTTTACATCCAAGCTACGTATGATCAATGCTTATACTCCAGTTTGCGGAAGGTGTTGAACTATGGTAGCGATGGCTCGTTAGTATCTCATCTCATCCATGTAAATATGTATGTGTATTCTACCTCAATAATGTATGAATTATCATTTCTACAATATTGAACAAAGAGCGTTTTTTAGGGAACAGAGGAGCCCATGACATCGTAATATGAAAAGAGATAGATTAGCTATGTTTGAACTCAGTTTATGAGGTCTTGGGTGCGGAAACGAAGATATCAGAATCATGGACTAATTAATATTATAATTATCTCTCTTATACCCCCTACACCTTAATTTGTCGAAGTCTTTGGCTCTGTTTGGGACGGTGGCGGCAGTCATGAACATGGGGGTTAAATTGTCATTCGTTAATTCCCGCCTAAGGAACTTCATCCGCTTTTATGTTCAAACGGATGATGTTTGTTAGGTGATCCTTAACGAATGATGGTTTAACCCATGCGTTTACGACCGCCATCACCGTGCCAAACGGAGCCTTTAGCAGTAGAATGTTTTATGGACTCTCCAAGTTTTCCTAAAATAAATTCTCTATTCAGATTAAGCATTTTTTACCTATCTGCTCGGGCTATGTTTCTATTTGATGACGCCCAGTTCCAATTTCATTGTCACAGGGAGTTCTTTATGGGAAATTGATTCTCTCCGGCACCACTATTGTCCTGCTGTATCCAGGTAAGAGTGAAAAAAGTTTTTCTTTTTCTTTTGTTTCCATGGCTTTTGTCTCATCTGCACCATTGGCATTACAGGTTTGTTACTTCTCTTGAGAGTGATTTGACAGTCAAAGCGAAAACTTTCGAGATGTCTGTTTCGGATTTTAGCTCGGGTTCGTATACCACAATCTTTAAAGATGAGGTAAATAGATTAATACCCTAAACATTATGCTCTTTATTCAAAATTGAAGGAAATGTTGTTAACATATGCATGTAAATTTTGTGCTTGCAGGTTCGGCGCCGAATCAATCAATGTCCATTGGCATTTTATAGGGAAACACCAACATCTTTGTTTGGAGAATCGGATTTTCCAGGCTGGTCATTTGAAGGTCGGCAAATTGGGGTTGAAGAAACAGGAAAAGGAGATGAAACAAATTCGAAGAGGCGGCGAATAGAGTGTTGTTGATTCGAAGTTCGCACATGTGACGACTGTTTTTGGCGAATCATTTCAGCAGGGTTCTACAGTTTTTAGATGATTAGGTTCATTATTTGTAGTTAAAATTTTATTATTTTTGCATATTTTAATCTAATGAGGCTGTTTGGATGCACCCGATCTAGTTGGTGGCTATGTTTGGGATGATTGTGGCGGTGGGAGAAGTTCAATTCTCACATCCACCATTGTTTTGGAGACGGTTTGATTTTCCAGTGTTGAGAAAAGTACTTGTGCTGAAATGTGTTTTCGGTGCTTTTTGAAAAATAGTGAACCCTATCATTTCCAGAAAAATTAAAATGAGCTTTTTTTTGTTTATCGTTGAGAGGTGTGTTCCCACTAGTGTCAATCATTGAGACTTGTGTTCCCTCACTACAAACATAAGTTGTATTTCTCACAAAATACTATGAACATTTTTTTGCCCAAGTTTGTTCTCAGCCAAACGAGTTGAGAATTTGTAGGTTTATGCTTAATTTTCAGCTTCCTAAAATATTTAGTCGCTTGTGACAACCATTATTTAGGTGCCTCATTATCCATTATAAGTTGTTTCCTGTTTACTGCACTATATGTTGACCTTTTTCCTTCATTGATCCTTACTATTCACATGGACACATGCTAGGCCCCGTTGTGTTTTAAATGGAAAGATTATATAAACATTCATGGATGTATGTCGTTGGGTAGTACCCAAAACTACTGCCTCTCTGATAATTTTATCAGAGGATAGTAATAATGCTCTCTCAAACGCATCTTATAATCTTCCTAGATATAATATTGTTTCCAGGATTATTGTGATTCTAAAGAATCTAGCTACCATTCTTGTCACGGTGTCATGGTGAATTAAGGCGAGCGTTGGGCGCCTGGATGCTTAGGCGGCAAGGTGGACGTCTATGCGACGATAAGACGAGCAAGTGACAACTTAATATATATAAAAAAAATTTTAATGCAGATTATAGACAATGGTTATAATAATAACTGCTGGCTATAACATGTCTTGCAGATTATGGACAGTGGTTATTGTAATAATTGTTGTCTATAATTTGTCAGAATGAATTTTAGACAACGGTTATTATAATAATTATTGTTTAAAGTTTCATTTTTTAAAAAAAATTTGACGAATTGTTTACCAAACAGATTGTTACTTTATAACAGTTAGTAGTAAATCCAGATTTTGATTTCATGATATCTCAAATTTTCAAATTTCAATATATTTATATTGTTAGGCAGTAAATAATTAAATACAGGTTTTGAATCTTCTGATATCATGAATTCATGATATTTTCATATCTCAACACATTCATATCTTGAAGTAGTAAGCACAGGTTTTGATATCATGAATTCATGATATCTCAATTCTCAATATGTTCATACCATGAAGCAGTAGTCGTGGGCAAATAGCTCGGGTCCGGCCCGGGAAAAGCCCGTCCCGGTCAAAGTTAGGCTTGGAGCCCTTACCAGACCCTCATTTTTGCCAGTTATTCGGGCCGGCCTGGGCAAAGCCCGGGCGCCGGGCTAGCCTGAGCTCGGCACCGGGCTAAGGAAAAATCCCGCCTAATCAGGCTTACCGCCTGATTATGCGGGATTTTAATCCCGCCTAATCAGGCGAGATTTTAATCCCGCCTGTTTAGGCGGGATTAAAATCATGCCTTTTGAAATCAGGCCGGCCCGGGCCAGGCTCGGTCCAACCCGGGCCGGCCTGAAGGGCCTAACCGCGCTCCTCTTTTGAGATGGAGCCCGAGCCCGCTCCGACCCGGTTCAAATTGGGCCCGGGTTGAGCCCGGTTGGGAAAAAGCCCGGGCCCGATCGGGCGGGCTTTTTGCCCATGACTATGAAGCAGTAAGTAGTAAGAAAAAATAATGTCACTCATTACAGACTTCAGAAAAAGAAATAACAAAAAAGTAAAAATAAAAATATCATAGTATAGTATTATGGTAAAATCCAGAATGTCTTTATCATACACAATAGCATATTAGCATGAATAATGTTTTTAACATAAACTTTAAATAATCATAAAAAAGATTAAATAGAATCATCATCTAGTAAGTCGTCATTGGTATGCATGTGCTCGGTTGATTTGAGGTACTTGTCATTTGCCCATAATTATCATCAATATCTTCATCATCATTGACAAATCCAAAATAATCTAAATCTTCATCCCCTTCAACTATTAGTTGAAGATTAGCTCCAACTCCATTTCATAAATTTCGAGCCCCGGTTCCAATAACTCTCTCTACAGTTTCACATGTGAGATTATCATCATAAAAAACTAGAGCATCCTCTGATTTGTTCATCATCCTCTCACTACTCCAATCTATCTCATCAAGCACTAAAGAGTTGTAATTTCTTCCTTTTTCACGTCTTTCTTAGAATCGTGTTTGTAGACGACGATTATATTGTATGTATACACGATTATTAAGTTTTTGATACTCCAATCTATTTGTTTTCTTTGTGTGAATATTAAATTTTATATTGAATATTTGTATACTTACAAACTCAAAAGTACTCCAGTTGCGCTCACAACTAGAAGAACAACATAAGCTGATTATGCACAATGCTGCTTTTGTAAGGTCAATATTCGATCATCCATGTGCACCTCACAAATTCACTATTTATTTAAGACAAATATAAATTATTTAACATATAAATAATTTTAAAAAAAAAAAAACGTAATCAATACTTACTTGGATTTAAGGTGGTTCGTTGCCTAATAGTCATAGACTTTCCAAAACTATTTCGAGATGCTTTGTAGTTAATACCTTGCTCTGCAAGCTTCTTGCAATTCTTGATCGGATACTAGTCTTGCAATAACATCATTGAAAGCATCTTGAAATTTTCAAGCATCATCATTATATTTTTTTCTCGAATTCAAAATATTTTCTTAGATTTAGAAACAAAGCCTCCCTATACAATTTTTGCTCCATTTGATTTATCCACCTATTTTCAACAATCTCAATAATGTTTTTAAATAATCTTTTTTTATTATCAAAATGTTCTTTGATTTTTTTGTTTAGCTTCTTCCATTATCAGATATACTTTATGCATAGCTTGTACAACCTCATGCCCGACGAGTGGGCCCGTCAAGGGAGGACCCCGCTAAATTGGGCTCAGTCTAGGTCCCGGGCGAGTGCAGTGGGACCTCCCCGACTCGGTCAGGGCCAATGGTCAGAAGCTTGGAGGGCGAGTGGAGTGTATAGGCTCACACTCGTCCCGGGCCCATGGCGAGGGGTGGGCGAGTGGGGTAGTCGGACCCGCACTCGCCCTAGGCCACGGGCTGGCGGCGTGTGCCAGCCCCATCGAGCACTCGCCGCCTCAAGCGAGTGGCATTTTCATGAAACTCGCCCAGTAGTGTTTTTTACTAGATTGCCCCACTTGGCTTGCCAGTAGCCTTTCAGAACACCGGAGTTACGCTGTTGGAAGACCAATTTGGGTTGTATATAGCATTTCAGAACATCAGATTTGTGTTGTTTGCAGACCAGAGTTAGACTTTTATAAATAGACCTTGTGGGCACCTTTGGAGGGGATCCAATTCTTTTAGCTTCTTCCTCCTTGGGTTATTTTGGTTTGGCTGCGAAAGCGCTCCAAGGTGCCCAACTCAGCTTTTGACTTGGGAGGGGAAGTGCTCTAGAGATCTTCCGGGTGTATGGTGAGACCTCCGCGCTGCAGCCAGAGTCAGTTTCTAGTTCCAAGTGACTTGTCAGGAGCTCAAGTTTGGGAGAAGTAAGTGCAAGCTACCCTTCACAGGTCTGAACTCTCGCTGAGACCAAGTTTTGGCTTCAACATTTTTGATGTGGTGAGTGTGGTCCATAGCTCGCACAGGAAAATCTTGAGCTAAGCTTTATGGTCGGAGGCGAGAGAGAAGCAGCTGGCTCGGGTTTCTCGACACCTCAGGAGAGTGGTGTCATGATCGGGATGTTGGAAGAGTTCAAGAGGGAGGTCTTACAAAACATTCACCTGGCATTCTCCGCGAGGGGCGAGTGGGCTACGCCTTCTATCCCGGTAGTTGCGTCCCCATCTCTGAGTGAGAACGCTCCTGGTCAGCGACCTGGGAAAGAGGTCCCAGTCGAGAGCGATGAGAGGGATCTCGCCGGATAGGAGCTGTTCCCAGGTCAGGCAAGAGATGATAGGATCATCAAGCCCAGGGCACGAGATGGTTCAGCTCGCTTAGCGAGAGGGGGAAGCCCTTTCAGTGAGTTGATCGTCTCGGCCCCAGTTCCAAAAGGGTTCAGAGAGCCGGAGATGTCCTATTACACGGGAAGAGATGATCCAGTACAACATGTCCAATGGTTCGAAGATGCCGTCTCCATCAGGCAAATGTCGGATGCCTTCAAATGCTGACTTTTCACCATCACCTTGAAAGAGAAGGTCAGGGACTAGTTCCACCAGCTTCCCGCAAGCTCCATCTACTACTTTGAGGATTTGCGACGCAGGTTCCTCTTGAGGTTCTCGACGTCAAAGAAGAGGAAGAAGGGAGCAGAATGTTTGTTCGTGATCAAACAGAAACTGGAGGAGACGTTGGGGAGCTACGTCGATCAGTTCCAGGAAGAGATCCTTCTGGTCCAGGAGGTTTCGGGGTATACCCTAATGCTCACCTTCACCGTGGGATTAAGGCAGGGGTTCTTTAACATGGAGATGAAAAGAGTGTCACCCCTTTCCTTCGAAGAGATGATGGAGAGAGCGGCAAAAGAGATAGAGAGTGAGATGGCAAACCCAGCGTTCGCCAAGAAGCTGGCCAAGATGGCGGAGGATGAGGTGAAGAAGCAGGGAGGCAGCATGAACTAAGGAGGAGGGAAGAACCCTGAGGTTAGGGAGCTAGAGGCAACAACAAGGTTGGGAGCCGAACGACCGGTTGGCTTGGAGACCCTAGGAGGGGCCTGCCCTGGGGTAGGGGAGAGTATTTAAGGGGGGAGAATTACTGCAGAGGTCAGGGGTAGTTCAACCCACCAGCATGGAGGAAGGGTCAGAGGCCACCCCTCCTGCCATAGCAGCAAGCGATGGAGATCGCCCGGGGAAGGGGGATGAGAAGAGGAGCTGGAAGAGGAAGGAGAGAAGGGGGCGGGGTGGCGTTGCCCTTTTGTGACTTCCATCAGGAAGTAGGTCACACGACGACCACTTTCCTGGAGTTTCTGGAGATGAAGCCAGAGGTCAAGTTCAACAACAGTCACTAGTGCGGATGATGGAAGTTTTATCGGGAGGAGAGGAGTATAGGTGCATAGACAAGGCTGATGTATGTGCCCGTGGGGGGATCGGGGTGATCCATAGGGGATTGGGAATTGAAGCTACCCGCAAGGGAAGCTTCCAGACCATGTTCAGGAGGAGTGTCGTCGCGACCTCCCACACCCCACCCCCAGAGGAGAAGATTACCTTCTCGTCGAAGGGCATGCCCGACTATGAGGATCCATTTTATGACGCCTTGGTGATCTAGACGGCGATTGAAAACTACACGGTCTCCCGGATTCTGGTTGACAACGGGAGCTCGAAGAATGTGATCTTCAAATGTGCCTTTAAGGCGATAAAGGTGGATACTATGAGGGTGTTGGCCTCTGATGGGTCGTTGTTTGGGTTTTTGGTGGAGAGGAAGTCGAAGAAGTAGTTGTACTTTATGTGATGCTGGGGGTGTCAAGGAATTGCCAGTTCGTCATCGTTGATGCTCCGAGCAGCTACAATGCCATCTTTGGTCATCTCGTCATCAGCGCTTTTCGCTACGTCTCATCCTTGTTCCATCAATGTCTCAAGTTCAATAGTGGGGGTCCAAGTCTGGATCAAAGGAGACCAAAATGTGGCAAGACAATGTTATGTAATGATCGTCAGCATCATATCTTGGATGGCAGGGGCGGAAGAGTTGGGAAGAGAGTTGAGGCGCAAGAGGAGTCAGGAGGTGAGGTAAAGGTGGTCGACGAGCAAGCAGCTGAGAGGTCGAAGGCGCCAGAGGTAATGGTTGAGAAGGTGCAGGGAGAAGATGAAGGAGGGTAGGGGAGTGGAGTTGCAGGAGAGCCATGCCGAGGCAATGGAAGTTGAAGAGGAAGAGGTGGAGGAGGTACTTGCGTAGGGGGAGAAGTTGGGAAGTAAGTGAGAGCAGTCCAAGCTGGAGCCAGTAGAGGAGGTGGTGAAGATGTAGATCTTCACCATGGCAGGGAAGACAGAGATAGTACGGGTCAGCGACGTAATGAGCCCCGGGTACGAGGAGAGGATACGGGAGTGCATCCAGAGGAGCATCGACATCTTCACTTGGAGCGTGGAGGACATGCCATGCATCGACACGGATGTGGCATGTCGCCCCTTGAACCTCGACCCAAATACACGCCCCATTCGTAAAAATAGGAGGATCGTCGCCGTAAAGTTGGAGGTGCCCATCCGAGAGGAGGTGGAAAAGCTCCTTCAAGCAGGTTTTGTATCAGAGATCCAGTATCCAGACTGGGTCTCCAATGTGGTAATGGTGAATAAAGGTGATGGGAAATGGAGGATGTGTGTAGAATTCTCCCTTTTGAATAAATCATGCCCCAAGGATTGTTATCATCTGCCTCGAATTTATGTGCTAGTTGACTCAGTCGTCGGTTTTTCTATGATGAGTTTTTTAGATGTTTTTTCAGGTTATCATCAGATCAGGATGCACCCACCCGGCGTCAAGGATGTCTCTTTTATTACGAGAAGGGTGCTTCATCTATAAGATTATGCCATTCAGGCTGAAGAATGCAAGAGCTACATACCAGCGAATGATGTACCAGGTCATCAAAGTGCAGAGGGAAAGGAACCTGTAGGTATACATAGACGATCTCATGGTGAACAGCAGAGATAAGGACTCTCACTTGCTTGACTTGGAGGAAACATTTGTTACCTTGCGAAAATTAAAGATGCGATTGAACCCCTTGAAGTATATCTTTGGGGCGAGCAGGGGAAAATTCCCGAGCCATCTTCTCACCCCAGTAGTGGTGGAACCCATCCCTGACAAGGTGAAGGTCATAATGAAGTTGGAATCACCGCGTAGTACTAAGGAAGTTCAACACTTGACGGGGAATCTCGCCAGGTTGAGTAGGTTTCTCTCCAGGGATGGGGAGAAGTGTTCACCCTTCTTCAAAGTGATGCGGGGGAATCAAAAAATTGAGTGGACAAAAGAATGCGATGAAGCGTTCCAAGCCATGCAAAGTCAACTCGCCCTGGCCCGACTCCTCCAAGGACCTAAGGAGGGGGAGGACCTGACTTTGTATCTGGGAGTGGGAGCTGAGGCAGTAAGTTCCGTCTTGGTCTGGGAAGAGAGTAAGAAACAGCTACCCATCTATTATGTCAGCAGGATCTTAAAGAAGGTAGAACTCTATTACCCGATTCTAGAGAAGTTAACTTCCTCTTTGGCTATATCATCTAGAAAGCTCAGACCATATATTCAAGTGCACACGATCAAGGTGGTGACTGAACACCCTCTTTGCAGGATCTTCAAAGGGGTGGAGCACTCAGGAAGGTTAGCCAAGTGATCCATTGAGCTGAGCGAGTTTGATATGCCCATTGTATCTCAGCTGTCGATCAAGGCACATGCGATAAACGACTTCTTAGTCGACCATGTCATCGAGGTGGAAGATGAAAGGCCCTCGCATCAAGTTTCCTAGAAGGTGATGGTCGACAGTGCCTTGGGGAAGCATTCTTGTGGGGGGAGTGGTGTTGGTAAGCCCTCATGGGGACATGATAGAGCATGTTGTGGCCCAGCATTTCCCGATCACTAACAACCAGGCGGAGTATGAGGCCGTGATAGTAGGACTACGTCTGGCCAAAGAGCTGGGTATACAGGACGTGGAAGTGTTCACAGGTTCATTGGTAGTGGAGGTCATAAATCAAAGGTGAGCACGAGGAAGAGTACATCCTCATGAGGTACTTGACCAAGGTAAAGGGGCTAATTAGAGGATTCAGAGCATTTTCCATTGAGCACATTCCCCGGGAGGAGAATGTCGCAGCTGACCGATTGGCTAAGTTCGGACCCAGGGCTGGCGGTACTTTAACATTTCGTCCGTTAATCGAGGAGGGTGAATTGATGGAGGTGTGGTGGGAATAGTGTCCTTCAATGTTCCCTAGGATTTGAAGAGGCATCACAAATCAGGCTAAGGGACATAGTATATTTGATGCTTGGTCTAGTCTTTGTTTACAAGACAGTCCTTGATTGGACAAGGCTACCCAAAAGAGTAAGCTGACAAGTTAGATTTTTGTCTAAGGCAAAAGAATTGAGAGCAAGTGTTAGTCTCAACACAACCGCTAAGACAAGTGTTTGTCTCAGCTGAGAAGAATAAAGCGATAAGATAGCTGTGAAGAAGAACCGCTGAGACAGTTAAGCAAAAAAATGCCTAAGGCAGAAAGCGTTGAGTGAGGAATGCTCACTCAAAGCTCTCAACGCCTAGTGAATAAAGAATTTTGTCTAAGAAGTTTGGCATTGAGTGATGCTCACTCACTCAACACCAAGCAACAGAAAGCTGATAAAGCAAGTTGGCATTGAGTGAAGCTGAATCACTCAACGCCTAGAAACAGATTTATATTCTAGGTATTTTGGCGTTGAGTGAAGCTCATTCTCTCAATGCCTATTCTACTGATGTTTGATTTTGGCTAAGTCCACATGTGCTGACGTCAACAAAAGTGACAAAGTTTACTAAGTTCAAATCAAGTACGGGGAAGCTACAGAACACGACAAACTATGCCGAGAAGCTACTGTACGTCTTCTTCTATTAAAGCAAGGTGTAGCTGGAAGCTGCAAGTGGGGCCCACTGATCTCTAAGAGCCGTTGATTGGCAAAATACAAAAGGAAGAGATGGGCCAAGGTAGAAATGATTTTTAGGTTTTGGAAAAAGAGGCGGCTGGACATCATCGTATTCTCCGACGAGCTTGAAAGAGCAGTCCAGTTGAGAAAGCCAGAGGGCTGATAAAGATATCTGAAGCTTCTTCTACTTTAGCAGGATTGTTCTGGGCAGAACAAGATAGTTGATTCTTCTGATTTAGCAAGAGTGAAGATAGCTGTTGAAGAGGACTCATTCCTTCAACAGCAAGTAGCTGAGTAAATTTGATCATCAAAGAAGTTAGCTGGTGAAGAGTACTCTTTTCTTCATCAGCAAGTGTTCTGGACTGAAATCTGCTCAGTCCAGCAAGGTAGACTCAGAGATTAATCTCTGAGTCAGTTATTTAATCATTACATATAAAATATCCTGTATGATTCAGTGTTTACTGAATCTGAGTGTAGGCCTAAGTAATTAGGCTGAGTGCTAGATCTATTTGATCTGAGCAGTAGGAACACTTGGTGTTCTGAGCTATAGGATCCAAGTGTGGATCTGAGAGTAGGGCTGTCCTCCCAGCCTGAGTAGTAGGGCTATGTGTCTGAGGTATATGACTGCAAAGTCACTGAGTTATAGGTGATAGAATTGTCACTGAGCTGTAGGTCTTGGAGGAGACTAAGTGTAGGGCATTTGTGCCTGAGGTAAGTGATTAATTAATCACTGAGTTATAGGTGCCTGGAAGGGCACTGAGGTAGGTACCTGTTGGGTACTGAGTTGTAGGAGTGTTGCAGCACTCTGAGAGTAGGGTTGTGTGCCTAAAAATATAGGGCTGAGAATCCTGAGCTATAGGCCTTTGTGTAAGGCTGAGGTAGGTGGCTTGAGGGTCACTGAGTGTAGGAGCAATGCAGAGCTCTAAGGTAGGAACCTGTTGGTTCTGAGGTAGGTATCCTAAAAAGGATACTGAGTGTAGGAACTTGCTGAAGTTTTGAGTGTAAGGTTGAGGGCCTAAGGTGTAAGCTCTGATGAGCATATTTGGAGGAGTTTTGCCTTGTCTAACAAGAATTAGAAAGGTAGGAGGGACAGTAGATGCACCCATAATTTGGGGAACCACTGTAAATCATTGTGTGCTTGTTTGTGTGTTTGTTCTTCTTTTATTAATTGTAGGTGTTAAGGACAAGCTCTAGATCACTCTAAGCTGAAAGAAAGCATCAAGATAGTTAAAAAGACTAAGAGATTTAAAAACCTATTCACCCCCCCCCCCCTCTAGGTGATCAGCTAACCTTGAAATAAGAAATTTCAAGTGGTATCAGAGGGAGGTTACTCAAAAAGGACCTAACAGTTTGAGTAAGCCTCCAAGGTTAGCTAGAAATTATTACATATGGGTTTAGGTATGAACTACAAGGAGTTAGGGGCCATGAAGCTTCTAATCTGAAGGAAGGATTTGACCTATGGAAGCAAATGGTCAGATTGTTCAAGGAAGCATCTGACCCTAGGATCTATGTAATAGTACAAGAAGGTCCTTTTGTCCCCACAAAGGCCTCCACCATAGATCCAACTCTAAAAGTGCCCAAGACATATACTGAGATGGATAGAGATGAGGTAGTGATGTTTACCCTGTACAAGAGGGCACAAAATATAATAGACAGTGTCATTGATGACTCAACCTTCCTGTTAAAAGTAGCGAACAAACGACTAGAAAACAAGCCGGAACTTTGAATAATTGAAATTTTATTATCCAAAAAGATATCATTTACAAAGGTATGGCCTCCCTTTTATAGAATGGAGGAGAGAGAGAAGAATACAAATTAACAATGTGGGACTAAAGCTATACAACAGATCTGGGCGGCTAGAATAAGAGACCGGAACAGGCCGCGCGGTTAGACAATGTTCTAACCGCTCGGCAACACCAGAACCAAGAGGGAGAGATGCGGTAGGAGACCGCTAGACTGGCCGGTTTCCAAGCCGCCAGAGATAAGCCGACAGACCGCCGGATACCATACGGCGACAGCCTGGAAATCAACCCGTCAACCTCAATCCGCCAGGCACAAACCGCCAGACCGCCCGGTCAACAACCCGCCAGGCTCAAACCGCCAGACCGCCCGGTCTCATACTTCGACACTCCCCCTCAAGCTGGAGCATAGATATCAATCATGCCCAGGTTGTCACAAATATGGAAGAAGGAAGTAGAAACCGGCTTGGTGAAGATATCAGCCAACTCTTTGTCGGAGGTGACGAACGGAGTGCAAATCTGTTTCTTCAAGACCTCTTCTCGGATGAAATGGCAGTCGACCTCTATATGTTTCGTTCTCTCATGGAAGACCGGATTTTTGGATATGTATATAGCGGCTTTGTTGTCACAAAACATAGGCAGAGGATAGTTGTAGACCTCTCCTAGGTCAAGCATGAGAGCCCGCAACCATTTTAACTCACACGTGGTTGACGCCATACTCCGGTATTCGGCTTCTGCACTGGACCTTGAGACAACAGACTGCTTCTTGCTCTTCCAGCTCACAAGATTACCTCCAACAAAAGTGCAGAAACCCGATGTAGATTTACGGTCACCTTTATCATCCGCATAGCTTGAGTCTGAGTAGGCTTCAATTCTCAGATGACCATGCTTCTGAAAGAGTAGCCCTTTCCCTGGTGCTGCTTTGACATACTCTAGTATCTTCAAGGCAGACTGAAGATGACATTCCCTGGGAGCTTGCATGAACTGACTGACCTTGCCTATAGCATAGGCAATGTCGGGTCTGGTCACCGTGAGATAAATGAGTTTGCCCACCAGACGTCTGTACCTCGTGGCATCGGATATAAGCGGTGAGTCATCTGTCCATGTTTTGTCTTCTCCAGTGGCCATGGGATACCGGGCCGGTTTGGCCCCGGTCAATCCTGCCTCTTGTAGAAGATCAAGCGCATACTTCCGTTGGGAGAGAACCAACGAGTCGGGCTTCCGAGAGATTTCTATCCCCAAAAAATATTTCGGGGAGCCCATATCCTTCGTGACAAGGTGTTGACGGAGGTGTTTCTTTGTCAAGTCCACCCCAGCCTGGTCATCGCCGGTAAGAAGGATATCATCCACATATACTGCCAAAACCACAAGGCCAGATGCGGTTTTGCGAATAAACAATGAGTGATCGGCGGAACTTCTTGCAAAGCCAATTGCAGCCACAATGCCACTAAACTTGTCAAACCACGCCCGAGGGCTCTGCTTTAGGCCGTAGATGGCCTTCTTCAACTGGCATACTCGTGTCTCCCCCTGAGCAACATACCCTGGAGGTTGCTCCATATAGACGTCCTCCTGAAGATCCCCATACAGAAAGGCATTCTTGACGTCAAGTTGAGAAATGTCCCACTCCCTATTGACGGCCACAGAAAGAAGAACCCGGATGGTGCTGAGGCGAGCAACCGGAGAGAAAGTGTCAAAATAGTCAACTCCATAAGTCTGAGTAAAGCCTTTGGCCACCAGGCGAGCCTTGTAACGGTCCACAGTGCCGTCCGGGCGAAACTTCACAACGAACACCCAGCGGCAGCCAACCACATCAGTACCGATCGGTGGAGGAACAAGGTTCCAGGTACCTCTTTCAGTAAGAGTGGCAATTTCCTCATCCATGGCAGATTTCCAATGAGGAATAACAAGAGCCTCCTGGTAAGTGCGGGGAGTGGTAGTAGCCGAGATGGCCAAAGCAAAGCACCTGCGAGAGGGAGTAAGCCGATCATAGGAAACAACAGCCGCAAGCGGGTGTTGGGTACACGCCCGCACCCCTTTGCGAAGGGCAATGGGACGATCCAGGTCGTCTTGTGCCTCAGGGACCGGAGCATCCGTGGCAGAGAAGGCTGGCCCGGGACTAGAGAGAGACGGCTGCGGAGACGAAGGAGGGGAGATAATAGGGAGAGGAGGAGACGGAGGAGGAGACGACATAGGAGGGGAGACGTCGACTTGTGTGGAAGGCTCACAGAGAGAAGGTGGAAAGTCAGAGACAGCAGGAGGAGGTGAAGATGGGAAAGAAAAGTAGGAAGCATTTTCAAAGAAGGTGACGTCTGCGGAAACAAACTGTTTGCGCAGAACAGGATCAAAGCAACAGTAGCCTTTTTGAGTTGTCGAGTAACCCAAAAAGACACATTTGGTGGAGCGGGGGGAAATCTTGTCGCGAGTAGCAGACGGAGCATGCACGAAGGCCGTACACCCAAAGATACGGAGAGGAAGAGGAAAGGGTTCCTTGGTTGGGTAGAGAATGGAGAAGGGGGTCTTGCCGTGAAGAACAGAAGAGGGAATGCGATTGATGAGATAGCAGGCAAGGAGAACAGCATAGCCCCAATAGGAGCGAGGCACCTGCATCTGTGTCATCAGAGTGCGAGCGATATCGAGGAGATGGCGATTTTTACGTTCCGCCACCCCATTTTGCTGGGAGGTGTAAACACAGCTGGTCTGATGAATAAGACCATGTTGCATACAAAAAGATGAAAACTCATGACTGAGATATTCCTTAGCATTATCAGAGCGCAATACTTTAATAGAAATAGCAAACTGAGTTTTAATCATATTATAAAAAGATTGCCATACAGATAAGAGTTCAGAGCGATCTTTTAATAGATACACCCAGGTACATCTGGAGAAATCATCAATAAAAGTTACAAAGTAAAAACTACCCCGACCAACGGTGGGAGTAGGAGCAGGACCCCAGATATCAGAATGAATGAGATCAAAAGGGCGGGAGGAACCACGGCCTTGCTTCTGCGGGAAGGAGGAACGGTGATGCTTGCCAAGCTGACACGCATCGCAGTTGAGCGGAGGACTGGGTTGAGGTAAGTGGGGAAGAAGCTGATGCAGAATCCGAGGAGGAGGATGTCCAAGGCGAAGATGCCATTGAAGCAGATCAGTAGACGAGGAAGAGAAGGCGGACAGAGCGGAAACATTGTCGAGGAAGTAGAGGCCGCCGCTCTCAGTCCCAGTAGCAATCGTCCGTTGGGTTCTCGGGTCCTGAAAACAACAAGAAGTAGGAGTGAATAAGACAGAGCACTGAAGTTGCTTGCATAAAGTAGTAACGGAGAGTAAATTGCAAGGGAACTTCGGGACATAGAGAGTGTCCGCTAAGCGAAGCGAGGGAGTGACTTGAACCATGCCCGTTCCATGAACAGGGGAAGGCGAACCATCCGCAACGAGAACCGGGGGTAACCGAGCATGCGTCTCTAGGAGAGAGAAGCAGTGAGGGTTTCCGGTCATGTGATTTGTAGCACCAGAGTCAATGAGCCATTTACCTTGGGTAACGACGTGTGCACTACCTGAGGTGGTGGCCACAGAAGCAGACTGCCGAGAGGAGGCAGAGGTTGAGGAAGAAGTATCACCGGAGGGACGAAGATGAGGATGTTTTTGCCAGCAGCGGTCAACTGAGTGGCCGGTACGACCACAGTGAGAGCAGAGGAACCTGGACGGACCGCGCATACCAGATTGGCTGCGACCACTATTGCCACCCCGCTGGACTTGGTGAGCATAGGAGTCCGGTGGAGGAGGGGAAGACAATAGAGGACGTTGGAGCAGTGAAGTAACCGCGGCGATGCGAGCTGCGGTGGCATCCAAGGTGGGAGACTCGGCTTCGCCCAAGATCTGCTGGCGGATCATATCAAAAGACTCAGGAAGCCGGAGAAGATAACAAACAACCAGGAGTTCCTGGAAGTGTTTGTGCTGTTCGGCCAAGTCCGCGGAGAAGGGGCGATTCTGGAGGATTTCGGCCCCAAGAGCCTGAACTTGCTGATAAGCCGCAGCAGGAGACATGGAAGGGCGAGCGAAGAGATCCGCGTAGAGAGTATAAATGCGGGATGTCTGGGCCCCCTTTGAGTAGAGAGCAGCAAGGTGAAGCCACGCGGTCTTGACCGTCTCATCATGGCGTATGACAGGAAGACATTCATCGGAGAGGCTGTTAGCCAACCACGTGCGGACAAGCGCATCACTGGCATGCCAGTCATCAAATTCAGCAGAGTCTGAGGGAGGAGGGTCATCGATGAGGTGATGACGTTTGCGCTGAGAGCGGAGAAGAAAAGTGAAGGAGACGCTCCAATCCGGATAGTTGGAGCCAACAAGTTTAGAAACCGTGCCAAGGTTGCCAGAGGGTGTAGGAAGCGGCGCCGGAGTGGCGATAGGAGTGGTGGTGGTGGAGGTCTCAGAAAGGGCCATAGGAGATAACTGCGAGAGGCCGCGCGGTTAGAATATAAGCCGCGCGGATAGAAAGAAGACGAGCTGCGGCGGTCAGGATGTTCGACACCAGCGGCCAGAGAAGCCACGACCAAGCCGCAGGTCCAAGACGGGGAAGAGGTCGAACGGCTAGAAGATAGACCGCGCGAACGCAAACGGCGAATAAAGAAGCAGGTCGCGACGAACAAGGAGACAGGTCGCAGCGACAGAAGGGCAGGAGAAGGAGGACGCGCGGATAGGGCGCAAACAGCGAGAACAGGTCGCGAGAAGAAGGGGCAAGCCGCGCGGACAGGGCGCACAGAATCAGGAGGAGAAGATCGATTCCTCTGATACCATGTTAAAAGTAGCGAACAAACGACTAGAAAACAAGCCGGAACTTTGAATAATTGAAATTTTATTATCCAAAAAGATATCATTTACAAAGGTATGGCCTCCCTTTTATAGAATGGAGGAGAGAGAGAAGAATACAAATTAATAATGTGGGACTAAAGCTATACAACAGATCTGGGCGGCTAGAATAAGAGACCGGAACAGGCCGCGCGGTTAGACAATGTTCTAACCGCTCGGCAACACCAGAACCAAGAGGGAGAGATGCGGTAGGAGACCGCTAGACTGGCCGGTTTCCAAGCCGCCAGAGATAAGCCGACAGACCGCCGGATACCATACGGCGACAGCCTGGAAATCAACCCGTCAACCTCAATCCGCCAGGCACAAACCGCCAGACCGCCCGGTCAACAACCCGCCAGGCTCAAACCGCCAGACCGCCCGGTCTCATACTTCGACACTTCCAAAACCTAGTGAACTGCAATACCTCCAAGGAAATGTGGGACACTCTTGTGGTCTATATGGAGGGTCTTGAGGAATTTAGAGATGACAGGAAGTTCATGCTCAACCAAGAGTATGAGGCCTTTAGGAAAAGCAGGTATGAGAAAGTGACTGACTGTTTTGAGAGGTTCTTTATGACATTTAATGAACTAAGAACCTATGGTAGGGTCTTCAATAACTATGAGCTGAATGATAAGTTCCTTAGATCTCTCACTAGATTTTGGGATACCAAGATTTGTGATATTAGGGAAATGGCTAAGCTGGCTGACACTCCTCTACCAAATCTGTTTGGGAAGTTGTTATCCTATGAGATGCAGCTGGCTGTTCGATAGGAGGAGGAAAAGTACAGCCAATCCAAGACCAAAGATAAGTCAGTGGCAGTCAAGGCAGAAACTCCAAGAAGAAGCAGAAGAAAGACTCCCTCACCACCAAGGAGGGAAGCTGAGTCCAGCTCAGAAAAGTTTGGGTCAAGTACCTCAGACAACCACATGTCTGGTGAATATTTTGCAGCCTTCTCCAGGAAATTTCAGAAGTTCATGAAAAATAAACACTGGAAGAGCAGACCGTCTTCATCCTCTCATCACAGGAAGTCCTCCAAGGAAGAAAGGTATGGCCCTAAAACTAGTAAATAGATTTTATCTAAAGTTATCTGTTTTCTTTGCAGCAAGGCTGGACATGTTATTGTTGACTTCCCAGTCAGGTGAAAGGAAGAAAATGAGAAGAAGAAGCACCACCATCACCACAAGTACAATAAGAAGGAGAAGTCCTTTGTGGCTAAGAAGGAGAAAGGCTGGACAGACTCTTCCTCCTCAGAGTCAGAAGAAAAAGAAGAAGAAGCCTATATAGGGCTGATGTCTGCTACTGCAAGTCCAGAAGAAAAGGAGGAATATCCTGCTGCCAGGATAGGAATCAGGTCCCCTCTATCACACTCAGATAGTGACAATGAGGAGGATGAGGAAGTCAGTGGATGTCATTGCTTGATATCAATAACATAAGAAGAAAGAAGTCAGGTAGATAGAGAATCAATCAAGGTACAACCTCTCTCCATTTCTTCATCTGCCTCTTACTATGAAACTAGTCCACACACTGAATCATCTTCATCTTGTGATGAAGATTGCTCAAAATCTGATACTGATGTCAATCAATTGATTGATAAGTATGGACTACTCCTAGATGCTCTAAAGAAGAGCAGAAAGCTTGCCAAAAGGCAAGCAAAGGATATTGAAGTCCTTAGTCCTTATAAAAAAATTTATAATAATAAATCAATTGAGTTTTATAATAAAAGTCATGAGGTATCTAAACTCAAGAAAAGTCTTGAGTGTCAGACCATGCTACTTGAAGAGAAGTGTAAACATATTAGATATCTTGAACAAAAATTGACTGAGAGATTAAGGATTGTGGTTAATCGTCCTCAGCCACATGGCTTGTTGCCAAAAGTTTCAATTAACCAAGCCCCTGAGATGCTGGGAATAGATCACACAAATCATCAATTCAAATCAAAATTCCCTGATAAGAGGACAGTATTTCAAAAGGTAAATTTACCTTCTATATCTGTCAAGTTTGGATTTTCCCATAAGGATCCATCTTTTGTGTGCTCTACCAATGGGGTAAAGTCACCTGATCTCAGTAGGAGTAATGTTGACCTCTCTAACAATAGAGTTCTGAATAAGCTCTTTAGATTTGGATCCAAATATCCATTATCTAAAGTGATGAGAGAGGCCACTAGATGGCAGACTCCACAAGTTGACTATAAATGGCCCATCCTGGACCAGTTGTATTTAGTACTCCAGCACCTTCACTCAGGAAGAAGGAAGCAGCAAACCCAATGCTCATTCAGCAAAGCCTTGGGCTACTAACTTCTCACATGGACAGCAATCCACCTTTTGTGCTGTTCAGAAGAGAAGGTACAACATTCATGAATGTTGGTATTGTGGAAAAGTGGGCCACTTTGCCATTGATTGTTGGCATAACCTGAATATGGCCAGTAGAAAGAAAGGTGCTCCGCCCAGGCAGAGAGTTAGGAAAAAGCTTTATAATGCTAACATGAACCTAGGACCCAATAACTATTGGGTTCCTAAGGGAAAATAAAAAAAAATTCAGGATAGTCCAAATACCTATCTAAATAAGACTTGGTATTTGGATAATGGATGTTCCAGGAACATGTCTGGGACAAGATGTTTGCTCAAGGACTATGCTCCAAGTAAAGCAATGAACAAAAGTTGAGGCTATCAAGTGTGTAATCCTCAAAAGCTAGAGGCAGACAACCTAAAGGTAAGTCTCTTTCTTTTGTAGAGAGACTAAGTTTAAAAATTTCTAAATTAAGTTAGATGTGCTTAAGTTAAAACTAATCAAACACATCAGTTGGAGAGCAATGATTTACTTATTTATCAGATTATCTGCACTGTTAAATTTTGTAGATTTTTTCTCTCTAGCTCAAATAACATGTAAACCAGTGCATAATAAGTCTGCTAATAAACACTACCTTATTAGCATAATAAGACTCCATTCTACTCAAAATTGATAAAATATTTGGATAATAATAGTGTAAATCAAAACAGTGATGTGATAGGTGGTTACAAAGTGAAGATGCTGGAAAGGAAGGAATTTGTCTAATTCCATATGCGTTGAGTGGAGTTGACACACTCAACGCCATACTGCAAGAATATG
Organism: Platanthera zijinensis; assembly: GCA_039513925.1. NCBI lineage: Eukaryota > Viridiplantae > Streptophyta > Magnoliopsida > Asparagales > Orchidaceae > Platanthera > Platanthera zijinensis. Next base: position 34,036,188 of record CM077083.1, read on the forward strand.
AGTTCATCAAACTCAAATCAGAATTAGTCAAACTGAGTTTAGCATTCATCGAGCTAAGTTAATCGTTCGTCAAACTAAGCTTAGAGTTTGAGAAATTTGGCTAAGTCCAAATTCATCGAACTGAGTTCATAGTTCGTCGAGCTGAGCTCATTGTTTGTCGAACTCAGTTCAGAATTCGTCGAACTCAGTTCAGAATTCGTCGAACTCAGTTCAGAATTCGTCAAACTGAGTTCAGAGTTGGGTGCACTGTCTCATAACAGGAAGCGAGGAATAAGCTTTAAAGCCTAAAGTACAATCTTAAGCTAACATGATTAATCACTTAATATTATGATAAAGTAATTAAACATTTTCAAAATATATATAAGGGCGACATAAAATGAAAAGCCTCACTATTCTAAAAAACCCTAACTCCTGCCATCAAGACAAAACCCTTCTCAGCGCCGTACCGCACTGCTTCAATGGAGCCGAAGATCTCAAAGGAGCTTCAAGATGGCTATGAAATAGTCAGAAATGGATTCATTGTTACCTTTTCTGATATTAGAGAAGTCATAAGGATGATTGAGTCCTTAGGATTGGAATACACCCTATCTGAACCCTCCACCATTCTGAGAAAAGAGGTAGTTGAATTCTTCTCTAAAGTAAGGCTCTCTTCTACTAAGAACTCCCTTAAGTCTAAGATTAAGGACCTTAAGATTAAGGTAACCCCTAAGAGGCTAGGAAAAGCTCTTCATCTACCCTCCACTATCCCTACTGAGGTAGAAGAACTCACCATCAAGTATAGAGATAGAGCTCTCAGATGGTGTGGATACAATGATGCCAGAAATGCATCACTCAAAATGAAATTCTTCAATCAAAGAGGAAAACTGCTAGCAGATATAGAAGGGAAAGTCCTAATCTGTAAACCTGGATCACATGAATCCATCTCCAAGTCAATGTTTGAAGTCATGACAAGGATTATTCTTCATAAGCAGACCTCATGGGCAACCCTTATCTTCCAGAGGATAGTAGACTGTCGTCACACTCCTAGCTTGGGCATAATTCTTTCACTCTATCTAGTAAACACTCATCCAGATAGCTTCCAGCTGGAGCAGGGTGTGAAGATCCACTACCGAAAATAATGGACATCAAAACCTTAGATAGATTTACTAGAGTACTTCCTATGAGCCAACGCTCTGAAGTAAAGATCTTATCAAGGTATATATAAAGGGAAGCAACCTGTTGAAGAAGACAGTTCTTCCAGCTCTGAACCAGAGCATGGAACCACTCCTCCTACTGATGTTGGACTTCAGGTTGACTTATCTCTTAGTAAATCCTCTACAAACATCCATCTCCAGGACAGTACTGGTCATTTTAATGAAATTCATACCAGTCCAAGGTCTCAACAACTATCAGAGATTCTTGCTGAAGATGTGGAAGGTGTAGATGCTACTAAAGATGTCATTGCTACAGAAGATAACAATGAGCTTGTTGATGCCTTAGATGTTTACTTAGATGGGATAAGCCCAGTGGAGGAGAATGCTCAGTCTGAGGGGGAGCATGATCAGATGGAGTGACAACTTTGGATCAAGTTGTCAACAAGATTATAGAGTCAGCACCTTCTACGGGTGCTATAAGTGAGGGGGAGTCTCCACAGGTCCCTGCTCAGAATGATGTCCCTCCTCCCATGAGACATCCATCCACTACCTCAATATCAAATGAGTCACTCCTAAGCCAGATCAAGACACTCTTAGATGCTCAGACCACATCCCTAAAGAAGTATGTTGACCAGTCAGTTGCTAAGCTTACGCATAAACTGATGACTGAAGTCAAGAAGAATAGATAAGAAACTTCTCGTTTAAACAAACAGGTAACCACCTGGGTTGACAATGCTGGAAATTCTGTCAAAGAGTTGACCACCATCATGAAATCCATGGAAACAAACCTAAAATTCTCTGAAATTGACATAGGACATGTCAAAAATTTTGTGAGTGCCACTGATGAGTGGGGTGCAGCAGATAGTATAAACCAACATGTATCCAATGCTGCCGACCACACTATGGGAGAGGCCATCCTACTAAAAGATGAGCTGCTTGATGATCATGAGAAAATATTTCAAACCCTATCAAGCAGAATTGAAGCCAACTCCACACTACTGCAAGATAGGATCTTTGAAGAAAGCAGAAAGGGGGAGAAAGGTCGTGCCAAGACAGCAAAACTCATTGAAGATCAGACCTTCAATGTAATTCAAGGTACTAGGGTGGCACTGCACCTGCCCCTCCTGGACAAAAAGAGGCCAGAATACCTAAACTTCCTAGCACAAGCTAGAGTTGCACATGATACACAACTTGCTGCTAGAAGGAAAAGGGAAGAAACTCGGTTGGCTGAAGAGTTCATGGCAAGGAGGAGGGTTGAGAATAGAGATGATTCAGACCATGAACAATTAAGTGATGCTTCTGAGTCCATCATCATCAATGTCTGGTTAAGCCATTGACAGTTTTAAAGAACATTGACAGTGTATACCCTTCTAAGGAATGGATTAAACATCTGGAAAGAAATTCTCAAAGGGAGAGAATATTCAAAGAAAATCTGGCGAGGAAAAACAACCCAAAGAAGATACCTCCTAGATATATTCCCAAGCCCTTCCTATACTTTAAAATGCAGAAGAATAGAGCTGAAAGTCTAAAGCTGGATGCTAATGCCGATAAGGGTGCTGAATCAAGTTCATCGAAAAAGAGTCGACATGAGTGATTGCAAGACTTATGGTTCTTTAAATATTTTAAAATCAAGGTATTGTAATGAGAATCAATGATGCAACAATGTCATAATTCTATCAATGAAATTAATATGAGTATGTCTTGTTCATATTGGTTATGATTAATGAGTATGCAGTTCTTATATATATATATCTTAAATCACAAGTTTAGCCTACTATTGATTGGCTAAGGTTCTCTTAAACTGTAAATGATTATGTATCTTTTAAGGATCACCTTGATAATGATTATACAATTCTTAATCTTCTGTTAAGGGGCACAGTGTATTTGATGCTTGGTCTAGTCTTTGTTCGCAGGACAGTCCTTGATTGGACAAGGCTACCCAAAAGAGTAAGCTGGCAAGTTAGATTTTTTTCTAAGTCAAAAGAATTGAGAACAAGTGTTAGTCTCAGCACAACCGCTGAGACAAGTGTTTGTCTCAGCTGAGAAGAATAAAGCCCTGAGACAGCTATGAAGAAGAACCGCTGAGATAAGGAACCGCTGAGACAGTTAAGCAGAAAAATGCCTAAGGCAGAAAGTGTTGAGTAAGGAATGCTCACTCAACGCTCTCAATGCCTAGTGAAGATAGAATTTTGTCTAAGGAGTTTGGCGTTGAGTGATGCTCACTCACTCAACACCAAGCAGCGGAAAGCTGATAAAGCAAGTTGGCGTTGAGTGAAACTGAATCACTCAATGCCTAGAAATAGATTTATATTCCAAGTGTTTTGGAGTTGAGTGAAGCTCATTCTCTCAACGCCTATTCTACTGATGTTTGATTTTGGCTAAGTCCACAGGTGCTGACGTCAGCAAAATCGACAAAGTCAACTAAGCTCAAATCAGGTACGGGGAAGTTACAGAACACGACAAACTATGCTGAGAAGCTACTGTATGTCTTCTTCTGTTAAAGCAAGGTGCAACTGGAAGCTGCAAGTGGGGCCCACTGATCTCTAAGATTCGTTGATCGGCGAACTACAAAAGGAAGAGATGGGCCAAGGAAGAAACGATTTTTAGGTTTTGAAAAAAGATGCGGCTAGACATCCATCGTCTTCTCTGACGAGCTTGAAAGAGCAGTACAACAGAGAAAGCCAGAGGGCTGATAAAGATAGTTGAAGCTTCTTCTACTTCAATAGGATTGTTCTGGGCAGAACAAGATAGATGATTCTTTTGATTTAGCAAAAGTGAAGTTAGCTGTTTAAGAGGACTCATTCCTTCAATAGCAGATAGCTTAGAAAATCTGATCAACAATGAAGTTAGCTGGTGAAGAGGACTCTTTTCTTCATCAACAAGTGGCCTGGACTGAAATCTGCTCAGTCCAGCAAGGTAGACTCATAGATTAATCTCTGAGATAGTTATTTAATCATTTTATATAAATTACCCTGTAGGATTCAGTGTTTACTGAATCTTAGTGTAGGCTTAAGTAATTAGGCTGAGTGTTAAATCTATTTAATCTAAGTAGTAAGAACACTTAGTGATCTGAGTTGTAGGATCGAAGTGTAGATCTGAGAGTAGGGCTTTCTTTCCAGCTTGAGTAGTAGGGCTTTGTGCCTGAGGTAGGTGACTGCAAAGTCACTGAGTTATAGGTGACAGGATTGTCACTGAGCTGTAGGTCTTGGAGGAGACTAAGTGTAGGGCCTTTGTGCCTGAGGTAAGTGATTAATTAATCACTGAGTTGTTGGTGCCTGGAAGGGCACTGAGGTAGGTACCTACTGGGTGCTGAGTTGTAGGAGTGGTGTAGCACTATGAGAGTAGGGTTGTGTGCCTAAAACTGTAGGGCTGAGAAGCCTGAGCTGTAGGCCTTTATATAAGGCTGAGGTAGGTGGCTTGAGGGTCATTGAGTGTAGGAGCATTACAAAGCTCTGAGGTAGGAACCTGCTGGTTCCTAGGTAGAAGTCCTGAAAAGGATACTGACTGTAGGAAATTACTGAAGTTTTGAGTGTAAGGTTGAGAGCCTGAGGTGTATGCTCTGAAGAGCATATTTGGAGGAGTTTGGCCTTATCTAACAAGAATTAGAAACGTGGGAGGGACAGTGGATATACCCATAATTTGGGGAACTACTATAAATATGTGTGTGTTTGTTTGTGTGTTTGTTCTTCTTTTATTAATTGCAGGTATTAAGGACAAGCTCTAGATCACCCTAAGCTGAAAGAAAGCATCAAGATAGTTAAAAAGAATCTAAGAGATTTAAAGACCTATTCACCCCCCCCCCCCCCCCCCCCCCGCCCCTCTAGGTGACTAGCTAACCTTGAAATAAGAACTTTCAATGTGGATCAACGCCTCTCATGGGTAGACCCCTTCGTAACCTTCTTAGCCATGGGTGAACTCCCAAAGGAGATTAGGGACAAAAAAAATGCTTCAGGCACAAGTCAGCTTATTTTCTGATGCGTGAAGGAGGTTGTACCGGAAGACACTTTCAGGGCTACTTGCCCAGTGCGTGACAGAAGAAGAAGTTTCGAAAATCCTAGAAGAAGTACACTCTAGCGAGGTTGGTAGCCACTCGGCAGGCAGAACCTTGAAAGTAAGGGTGTTCCAACAGGGGTACTTCTTGCCATCTTTAGGAAAGGATATGATGGAATTCGCAAAGAAATGTCGAAAGTGTCAGCTATATGCTTCACTTCAACTCTTGCAATCCTAGAGACTTAGGAGCACCACAGCGCCCTAACCCTTCGCAATTTGGGGGATGGACTTGGTCAGACCTTTTCCCCAGATAAGTGGCCAAAGGAGGTTTCTCCTAGTCATGATCGACTACTTCTCGAAGTTGTTGGAAGTAAAGGCGCTGGCCAAAGTGATATATCGGGTGATTCGTAGCTTCATATGGGTAGAGATCATATGTCAGCATGGGCTCCCTCAGACTATAGTCACTAGAAATGGACCCCAGTTTGCTAGTGAAGAGTTCATCAGCTTCTGCACTCAGATGAGGATAGACCTCAGGTTCCCCTTCGTCCACCACCCTCAAAGCAACGGGTAGGTGGAGGCAGCAAACAAGATCATTGTGAACCTGTTAAAGAAGGTGGAGAACCTGAGGGGAAATTGGATAGAACAACTTCCCTCGGTAATATGGGCCTTGAGGACTAACCCCAACACGACCGCTGGAGAGACCCCCTTCAAACTTTCTCATGGTTGTGAAGTCGTTCTGCTCATGGGGTTCGAGGCCAGGTCGCCTCGGGTAGTATCTGCCAAGGAAGGAGATGAGGAATGGAGGATAGAGAATGAATGGGGATGTAGATCTCACTGGACCTGATATAAGAACTCCACAATATAGATGTAATGCCCAAAAAATTGAGTGGAAGTTAACGCGCGGTGGAAGAGTTAACGCCAGCGTTAGATATGAAATTAAATCGTCTGGTGTCTCGGGTATCTACCGTGCGGCGGTAGATAGGTACCTCGTGGCACTGTCACTAGACGCACTAAGTGCTCTCAATGAAGCATTGAGTGACTACCATGCGGCGGTAGTGATCTATCGCGTGGCGATAGCTGCTCTCAAAGCAGTTGATGCTCTCAATGCACCCAATGCTCTCGATGAAGCATAGAGTCACTATCGTGCGGTAGTAATAAGCTAACGTGCGGCGATAGCTCGAGGCAAGGTACTGCTTGGAGGTAGCTTGCCATATGACAGTAAGATGGAGGTTGCTTTGGGCGATAGAGCGATGTCCATTGGGCCAAGTGGCGACCGCCTCAGATACCGCGCGACGGTAGCAGATACTACACGGTGGTTGTTGGGTATTATATCCACAATGTACCTTGATTTGAAGAAGCCCCTGGACTAGTTAAGGTGAATTGACATTGTATTTGATCATTTGTCTTCAAGTTGTGCTTGCAGTTATTCCACGTTAAGTACACACCAATGTCAGGGTGCAGTGGGTCAATATACACGGGTCTGCACAACGTAATCCCTCGTTGAGCATATCAGTGTGTTGGCCTACGTGTACTCTCTCTATTGGACTGTACTTACTTTCAAGTACAGGGCTGAGAAAGATCAAGAGCAGACAAAGAGCAAGGATGGGCCAAAGAGCAGCTCGCGGGTGGAAAGACGAAAAATCGTCTAAGTAGAAATCGTCGAGAATCACTAGTGATTCTCGCCGAATCGTCGAGAATCACTTGCTGATTCTTGCCGATTGCAGCCGACTGTCTCAACGCCATCGTGATTTCTGCTTAAGGCAGAATCGTCGAGAATCACTAGTTAATTCTCGCCGAATCGACAAGAATGACTTTGCATTCTCGCCGATCCGTCGAGAATGAATATTGATTCTTGCCGATTCTCTCCGGATGGCAAGATCTTCAGCCAGAATTCTGCCAAGTAGAATTCGGCGAGAATCATAAGTGATTCTCGCCGATTCGTCGAGAATCACCTTTGATTCTCGCCGAATTTGTCTTGGGCGAAACTCTGGTGTTCGCTGGACCGGACCAAGTTCCAGGCGCTGTTTTGAAATCTGAGCTAGGGTTTCTTTTGGTGGGGCCCACAACGGTCATAATATATGACCTACAGTATAAATACTGTTGTATTTCGATCTTTACGAACACCAAATACAACGAATACAGAAACAAGAAAACCGAGCCGCCGACATGACCTAGATCGCAGATTTATTTTCCGTCGCCGCTCGAGAAGTAGTCGCCGCCATTGATCGTGGATACCTCCTGATCCCCCGGCGATAGAAGCTTTGTCAAGCAACGTGTCTCACGTGTCCTTCTTGAGATCCTTTGTCTCTTGGTTTGTAGATCGGGAATACCTTCCCTTTCCGAATCGATCGAGACGATTGATCCAAGGAAGACCGTTGGTAGACCTTGCTAGCATAGCTACAAAGGTTGGATCTCTAAAAGCTTAGTCACCGCACTTCTTGCTGCCGCCGATCTCGAACGCCAAGCCGCCGCTCTTCTTGCTGCCATCGGTTTCGTGGAGAGTCATTCTAAGTGAGAGCTAAGGTCGTGGACTCTTCGTCTTCATCAAGAACGCGTCATCGAACGAAGAGGGACACCTAGCTTCCATAAGAAGTTTGTATATTTTATACATTCCATTTTATTTTTGTTGTAAAGGAACGTAGGTTCCTCGTTGTAAGGGTTGGGTGCAACCCGTGGTGGAGGAGTGGTGACTCCTTCGTTTGGAAGGGTTCCTTCCGTTAGTGTGTGGATTGGATTTCAATCCGGTTGGTGAAGTGACCGAGTCGTCCCTTGTTGGGAGATAGGTCGAAGGGGGAAAGTGGACGTACCCAAATCGGGGAACCACTATAAATTGTCTGTGTCTTTCTGCGCTGTGTTGTTTTGTTTATTTGTATAGGTATAGTTTTACTTCTGCCAAAAACGCTGCAAGACACCTATTCCCCCCCCCCCCATAGGTGAAGGTAGTTGGCACTAGGTGGACTTTCAAGTGGTATCAGAGGGAGGTTGCTCATCAAAGGGGTTAACACCTCGAGTAAGTTCCTGCCATTAGTGTCAAGAAGAAGGCAGATATCTACTATGGACAGACTCAAGTACTCAGGCAAGATCTCAGTGTGCACCAGGCTAAACTTTCCTATCTGGAAGGAAAGGATTAGATTTTACATGGAAGCAGTTGACCCTCGACTCTTCATGGTCGTGGAGGAGGGACCTTATATTCCCACTAAGGCCTCCACCATTGATCCTACCAAAAAGGTGCCAAAGAAGCTTTCTGAAATGGACAAGGACGAGATGGTGCTGGTCGGACTTGACAAGAAGGCACAGAACATACTAATCAGCGCAGTCGATGACTCCATGATGTAGAACTTCTGCAACTACAGGACAGCCAAGGATATCTGGCACAGCTTGATTATCCTGATGGAGGGCACAAATGAAGTAAGGGATGATCGGAGATCCCTCCTGAACCAGAAATATGAGGCCTTCAGGCAGGGGCCCAAGAAAAAGATCGGAGTTACCTTCGAGAACTTCCTCAAGATCGTCAATTCTCTCAAGGGATATGGAAGAGTGTTCACTTATGGTGAACTTAATGATAAATTTCTTAGGTCCCTTACTAAGGAATGGGACACTAAGATCTACGCCATCCGAGAGTTTGGCAGATTAGCTGAAACTGATCCTCAGATACTCTTTGGGAAGCTCATGTCCTATGAGCTCCAGTTGAACACGAGGAAAGCTAAAGAAGAAGCAGAGAAGGTCGCAACCAAGGAAAAGACTGTGGCCCTAAAATCCATTCACTCCAGGAAAGGCAAGGGTGCGGCTTTATCCTGTGCGGGGAAAAAGGATGAGGAGGAAGACTCCGAGCCATGCTTCTCCGGCTCAGAGTTGTCTGAAGAAGACTTCTCCCTCATCACCCGAGAATTCAAGAAGTTTCTCAAGATGAGGAATCAAAGAAAGAGAGACGGCTCCTCCTCCAGAAATCAGAAGAAGAATTATTCTTCTGACAGGTATGAATCAAAACCGAACAAACATCGTAATACTGACATCATTTGTTTTGGATGCAATAAGGCAGAACACGTCGTGGCCGATTGCCATCAAGGCAAGAGAGAGAAGGGGAAGGGAGAAGAGCACATAACCTCTAGAGATAAAAAGAAGGAGAGGAGCTACATCACCAAAAAGTCAAAGACACTGAGTCAGTCTGATTCCTCAGACTCCAATGATGATGAGGAAGCCTACTTCGAGCTGGTGGGTCGCTCTGACTCAGAAGGAGAATGCCCCCCATTCACTGGGAAGGTAAAAGCTCGTACCCCCCTCTCCGACTCTGACTATGAGTCTCCTGATGATGATCTCGAGGACAGCTCATTTGCCCAAGAAGCTGAACTTCTCGAAAAGTATGAGCTTCTGCTCAACACCTTCGAAGAATGTCGCAAGAGATTGAGGGATCAGAAAAAGGAAGTCAAATTCCTTAAGGTCGAGGGTGTCTCCCTAAGGGAAGAGATCACTAGCTTGATTTCTCTCCGATAGGAACACCTGGACCTGATCTCTAAGCACTCGGAGTCTCTAAGTCTCCTTGACCTTAAACAGGAAGAAATCAATAAGTTGGAAGAACAGCTTACTGCAGAAAAGAAGATTGTCAAAAGCTTCTTTATGCCAAAGACTGTTCTTCCACTAGTTGACACCTTCTCTGCTCAGGCTAAGGAGGCTGGCTTGGGGCATGTGGGTGTGCCTGGTAAATCATCCAGGAGAAACAAAAAGCAGAGGAGAAATAAGGCTGCTAAGAAGGCCTCTACTGTTGAAAAGGGAAAGGCCCCACCCTGTTGTATTCAGAAAGCCTGGCTTTCCCTACAATGAACGGGACTTTGAGTCAACATATGGCCACTTCTTCCAGCCCTCGGTTGAAAAGCCCAACAGCTGGTATGAGGGGTGGGCCTTCCCCCGCAACTTTGGTGAGAGTGTCTTCAAGGCACCTTATGAGGAAGTTCAAATGGAGGATTATGGTCACTTGTCAAGCGGCCATAATAGGAAGCAGGCATCCAAGGCCAAACCTGTTACACTGGGAAACCAGGAGGTGAAGAAATCATGCGACTGTTGTCATCATGATGCTTCCACCTCCAGGTCCATGGCCCCGGCTGAACCTTCCATTCCAAGGGTGAAGCAGGTGCCTAGGAGAAAATATAACAGATTTGACTGCTGGTGCTGTGGCAAAGTTGGTCACTTTGCCATGGATTGCTGGTTTAATCCGAGGAATAACGAGACTCCTCATATTGGCAATGCGAGGCAGACCACTCGTAGGGCAAACCATCCGAGGGGGAGTATGCTAATGAGGAATCTAGGACCCAAGTTCGATTGGGTTCCTAAGGGAAATTAATTCTGTTTTGCAGGAATGTCCAAAGGCCACCAAAACTCCCATATGGTACTTGGACAGTGGATGCTCCCGGCATATGACCGGGACAAGAAGCCTACTGCGTGATTACTCTTCAGTCGAGAATGGACCCAAAGTCATCTTTGGGGGATCAGATCGAGGAGTCACCAGGGGTTACGGTATGATTTCCAATGGTATAATTTCTATCACCGACGTGGCTTACGTTGAAGGGTTAAATCATAACCTGATCAGTGTAAGTCAGTTATGTGATAAAGGTTATGACGTTAAGTTCTGCAAGGATAAATGCCTGATAATATCGTGTGCCTCTTCGGAGACGGTATTAACCTGCATTAGGAGCAGAAATATCTTCTGCCTAGATTTTCTTAGTTTAGATTCATCTACCCCCGTATGCCTTGTAGCAACAGGCAGTGCATCTCTTTGTGAACAATGGCAAAAGAGATTGACACATATTAATTTCAAGACAATTAGTATGTTGTTTTCTAAAAACTTAGTAAGGAATGCTCCCATCATTAAGTGCATCAAAGATAGCCCCTGTCCTGCATGCCAGATGGGCAAACAGACTCGGGCTACCTTTAAGGGCATCGTTGACAAAGACTCCTTCAGATGTCTTTATCTTCTGCATATGGACTTGTTTGGTCCAATGCAAGTTCATAGCTTGGGAGGCAAGTCTTATACGCTAGTGATTGTTGATGATCACTCTCGATTTACTTGGGTGTTCTTCTTAAAACGCAAGTCTGATACGTTTGACATCTTCACCAGTTTTGTCAGGCAGATTCAGAACGAACTTAACTTCTCGGTGGTCAAAATCAAATGTAACCATGGAACAGAGTTTGAGTCTGGTGCTATGACAGAGTTCTGTGAAGAACTTGGTATCTTTCATGAGTTTTCCTCCCCGCGCACTCCTCAGAAGAATGGAGTTGCGGAGAGGAGAAATAGAACGCTCATTGAAGCCTGCACGACAATGTTGAATGACGCTTCTCTCCCAGAATATTTCTAGGCAGAGGCTATCAATACCGCGTGTCATGTACATAACCGGGCCTTGATCAACAAGAGTCATCATAAGACGCCTTATGAGCTACTGAAAGGCAGGAAGCCAACCATGTCCAATTTTAGGATCTTTGGCTGCAGATGTTATGTACTAAATAACGGGAAGTACCCGCGTACTAAGTTTGGTGAAAAATGCTTCGAAGGCATATTTATGGGCTATAGTAGCCATAGCCGGGCATATAGGGTTTTCAATAAGAAAACCCTAGTGGTAGAGGAATCCATAAATGTGGTATTTGATGAAGGAAGCTTGCTTAACAGCAATTCTTCATGGGGTCTTCTTGAAGATGCAGGTACAAGAATTGAACAGCTTAGTCTCGATGAGACCGCTAAAGATGCAACTTCTAAGTACGTCAAAGTCACCACCACAACACCTATAGGAGATGATGACGGTCAGAATGGAGTTGACCTCCCTGAAGAGGAAGGAGCCCCATAAAATGTTAGAGCTCCAGATGCCAGACTGCTAGAGCTTCGTCACGTGAGGGATCATCCCAGAAATCAAATCATCGGAGATCCCCGTGACGGTGTCAGAACTCGCCGAGGTACAATTAACGAGATTCTGCATTTTAGCTTTCTGTCACAGGTTGAGCCAAAGAAGTTCGACGAAGCGAACAAGGATGCAACATGGATATTGGCCATGCAAGATGAACTACATCAATTTGAAAGATGCAACGTCTGGACGCTGGTTCCCAGACCAAAGGGGCAGAACGTGATCGGCACCAAGTGGATCTTAAGAAACAAACTGGATGAACATGGTGTCATCATAAAGAACAAGGCCAGGCTGGTAGCTCAAGGTTACAGACAGGAGGAGGGGATTGACTTCGACCAGACCTTTGCACCAGTGGCAAGGCTCGAGGCGATCAGATTGTTCCTGGCATATACTTCGCACAAAGGATTCACTGTCTATCAAATGGACGTGAAATCTGCATTCTTAAATGGCAACCTGAAAGAGGAAGTATACATCGCACAACCCCCAGGTTTTGTTAATCCAACTTATCTCAATCATGTATATTTTCTTAATAAGGCTTTATATGGCTTAAAACAAGCTCCTCGAGCTTGGTATGAGACTCTGTCTAGTTTTCTTCTTGAGAACAAGTTCTCTAGAGGAAAAATAGATAAGACATTGTTTCTTAGGGAAGTCAAAGGCAAGATCTTGCTGGTGCAAATCTATGTTGATGACATTATATTCGGCTCAACGGATAACAATCTTTGCAAAAAGTTTTCTAAACTTATACAAGAAAAGTTTGAAATGAGCAGTATGGGAGAGCTAAAGTATTTCTTGGGATTTCAAGTGAAACAGTCTGAGGATGGAATTTTCATTTCTCAGACGAAGTTCACAAATGAACTCCTCAAGAAATTCAGAATGGAGAATGTAACCTCTATGAGGACTCCAATGGGATCCACTATGTCTCTGGACAAGGATGAGAAAGGGAAACCTTTTGATGAAACGAAATACAGAAGCATTATTGGATCCCTGCTCTACCTTACTGCAAGTAGACCGGACATTATGTTCTCCGCATGCGTTTGTGCCAGATATCAGGTGAACACTAAGGAATCTCACTATGTCGCTGCAAAGCGAATTTTTAGATACCTTAAGGGTACACCTAATCTTGGCTTGTGGTACCCGAGAAACAATGATGTCGAGCTAATAGGCTTTTCGGATGCTGATTTTGCAGGAAGCAGGGATGATCGAAAAAGCACTTCCGGGACGTGTCAATTCCTCGGAAGAAGGCTTATATCGTGGAATAGTAAGAAGCAAAATTATGTTGCAACCTCCACAGTTGAATCTGAGTATATCTCAGCAGGCAGCTGTTGCGCACAACTACTATGGATCAGAAACCAGTTAGCAGACTATGACCTTCAGTTCAAGGAAGTACCAATGTACTGTGACTCCTCCAGTGAAATTGCCATTGCGAACAATCCGGTATCGCACAGCAGGACGAAGCATATTGAAGTGTGCTACCACTTCATTAGGGAGCACGTGGAAAACAAGGACATCTCTCTCTGCTATGTCCCCACGGATAAGCAGATTGCAGATATTTTCACAAAGCCCCTAGATGAGGCCAAGTTCAGTCTCTTCAAAACTGAACTGGGGATGCTAAACTATGAGGAATGAAGACTACAGAAGCTCCAGGCTCGTGCATCTAGGGGGAGCATCCGCAAGAAACTCAAGTGTAAGCCCAAATGCAAGAACTGAGGGGGAGCATTGTGGCGAGTGCTAAAGTCCCAGATTTGTAGAAGCCAAAAAGGGGGAGATTGCCCTCTCGGCTAAGGTGATAAGGGCTAAGGTGCTCTCGCAAAGTATGCTCTAAAGATAATGGTATGGAAATTCTTTCTAAACTTATTATTCAGTTTATGTTTTTCTTCCATCTGTTATATTCACCTTAGCTTGTAGGGTTTAGGCTTTTTCAAATAGGGGGAGATTGTTGGGTATTGTATCCACAATGTACCTTAATTTGAAGAAGCCCCTGGACCAGTAAAGGTGAATTGACATTGTATTTGATCATTTGTCTTCAAGTTGTGCTTGCAGTTATTCCACGCTAAGTACACACCAATGTCAGGGTGTAGTGGGTCAATATACACGGGTCTGCGCAACGTAATCCCTCGTTGAGCATATCAGTGTGTTGGCCTACGTGTACTCTCTCTATTGGAGTGTACTTACTTTCAAGTATAGGGCTGAGAAAGATCAAGAGCAGACAAGGAGCAAGGATGGGCCAAAGAGCAGCTCACAGGTGGAAAGACGAAAAATCGTCTAAGTAGAAATCGTCGAGAATCACTAAGTGATTCTCGCCGATTCGACGAGAATCGTCGAATCGTCGAGAATCACTCGCTGATTCTTGCCGATTGCAGCCGGCTGTCTCAACACCGTCTTGATTTCTGCTTAAGGCAGAATCGTCAAGAATCACTAGTTGATTCTCGCCGAATCGACGAGAATGACTTTGCATTCTCGCCGATCCATCGAGAATGAATATTGATTCTTGTCGATTCTCTCCGGATAGCAAGATCTTCAGCCAGAATTCTGCCAAGTAGAATTCGGCGAGAATCATAAGTGATTCTCTCCGAATTTGCCTTGGGCGAAATTCTGGTGTTCGCTGGACCGGACCAAGTTCCAGGCGCTGTTTTGAAACCGGAGCTAGGGTTTCTTTTGGTGGGGCCCACAACGGTAATAATGTATGACCTACAGTATAATTACTATTGTATTTCGATCTTTACGAACACCGAATACAACGAATACAGAAACAATAAAACCGAGCCACCGACGTGACCTAGATCGCGGATTTCTTTTCCGCCGCCACCGTCCCCGCTCGAGAAGTAGTCGCCGCCGTTGATCGTGGATACCTCATGATCCCCCGGTGACAGAAGCTTTATCAAGCAACGTGTCTCACGTGTCCTTCTTGAGATCCTTTGTCTCTTGGTTTGTAGATCAGGAATACCTTCCCTTTCTGAATCGATCGAGACGATTGATCCAAGGAAGACCGTTGGTAGACCTTGCTAGCATAGCTACGAAGGTTGGATCTCTAAAAGCTCAGCCGCCGCACTTCTTGCCGCCGCCGATCCCGAACGCCAAGCCGCCGCTCTTCTTGCCGCCGCCGGTTTCGTGGAGAGTCATTCTAAGTGAGAGCTAAGGTCGTGGACTCTTCGTCTTCGACAAGAACGCGTCATCGAACGAAGATGGACACCTAGCCTCCATAAGAAGTTTGTATATTTTATACATTCCATTTTATTTTTGTTGTAAAGGAACGTAGGTTCCTCGTTGTAAGGGTTGGGTGCAACCCGTGGTGGAGGAGTGGTGACTCCTTCATTTGGAAGGGTTTCTTCCGTTAGTGTGTGGATTGGATTTCAATTCGGTTGGTGAAGTGACCGAGTCGTCCCTTGTTGGGAGATAGGTCGAAGGGGGAAAGTGGACGTACCCAAATCGGGGAACCACTATAAATTGTCTGTGTCTTTCTGTGCTGTGTTGTTTTGTTTATTTGTGCAGGTATAGTTTTACTTCCGCCAAAAACGCTGCAAGACACCTATTCCCCCCCCCCCTCCCCATAGGTGAAGGTAGTTGGCACTAGGTGGACTTTCAGTGGTAGCCTCCAGATATAAGCTATGAGAGTGAATTCTCATTGTTTTCTCTCTCAGGTCTTGAAGTTCTTGAGAGCAAGAGTTCAGGGCTGAGCTTTGCAAGCTAGGTGAAGGAGATCTTGTGGTCAGATTTAAGAGTTGAGGCAAGATCCATGAGGGGGAAAGCGAGGCGATCTTTTCCATCCGGATAGAAGACTTAATCATGGCTCCAAAATGACCTATGAGGGTAACAACTTTATCCTTGGACAAGTGAAGTCCTTAATTTTCATACGTGTATGGAACCCCTCACCAAAAGGTGAACAAAGGGTGGTTTCCAGCGGGTAGATAGTTGTGATCCCCGATAAAACTTACATATAGGTCCGGAATCGAAGTACAGAATAAGCATGCAGTATGAAGGCCATCTGGATAGGTTGGTCTGGATTGGTGATGAATTGATTTGTGTGCCAGAAAAGACTCTGTGGATAAAACGTGTAGAATTCGGGGTCTGGGGGTGTGCTGTAGTGATAGTATTGGAGGTGATCTCCAGGAAAACACCCAAAAATGGGGAAGAAGTGACTTCTGTCCCTACCACACGAAGGTAGTGCTACCGCTGGCGATAGCTTCCACGGAGATATAATGCGTGTCTCTGGGACACCTGGGACCCATGACAATATTGTTATGAAGCCTGTCTCTGTGAGACAAGGTGCGTAGCATGAAAAGCTATGAGCCTGGAAAGCCCAGCTATTGTCCATGAGAGCCATGATGATCATTGCAGGATCAGGTCCTGGGGACATGTGAGCGACAACTGAAGCTGTGAGCCTAAAGTGCCCAGCAAAATGGCTAGAGAGACAAACAAGCAAGTGAAAGCTAACCCACATCTTGTCATGGGTCTTGATTTCCTCGGATTTCGTCAATGACATGACGATTTAAGCAACGGGAAGAGTGTTGAACTGTAGCCTACGTTATGTCACTCCGGGCTAGATTACCTAAAGTAATTGGCTTTCATCATTGTCATAATGAGAGTCTTAGGTCATGTGCCGGAAAAGACTAGAATGCTCAAGGATACCTTCAAGTCTGGGATTGTGGATGGTGGTGTGACCCAGGAAGTCCGGTACATCGAAAATGTGCCCTGAGTGCACGGGGTGTGTGGTCGATTGAGCCTACGTCTGTGGCGAATAGTGCTTAAGTGCACGATGTTATTTGCCAATATATGTTGTTGCTTGCATGGAAGGAGAACTGTCGCCTTGAGTGAGGGGTGGGGTCGTTATAAATTGGTCGGCTAATGCTGACCGTTGCTTTATTTGACATGTTTTGGTGGGTCGTATTATGTAGGTGCTAAAGAGCCAAGTGGAAAGTAGCGGGCTGAAGTCCATGATGCTGTGATTGGATGGCCCTCGAAGGCCTGGAGGCGAATGTTTATTGTTTTCACGTGTGGTCGGCCTGCATGCCGATGCATGAAAATATCTTTTGTAAGAAAAACAATTGTAAGGCCTTAAGGTCGCACTGTTTTGTGCATTTTGTAATAACATTCCTCTGATTTTATATAGTGGACATTGTCGATACTTGAATTCAATTTAACCCATGAAACTTCCGCTAGAATGCTCTGAGTTAGGATTCGTTTGGTCTTTTGATATTAACATATAATTTCACGGACTGTCTGTGGAATATGGCGTGGGGCCCCGGCTGGACCCTCTGTTATATTTCTTGTGATAGATGAAGGTGTTATAATATCCGTCGTCAGGCAGGAGGAGATCAAGCGATGGATGACCAAATACTTTGACAAGCATGTTAGAATCAAGCAGTTCGTAGAAGGGGATCTGGTACTAAAAAGGTAGATGTTGCAGGGAGGTCGGCAATAGTGGGAAAGCTCCGTTTGAATTGGGAAGGTCCATACATCGTCAAAGACACACTGAATTCAGGAGGGTACCACCTCCAGAATGTCGAGGGGGAGACCTTGAGTCACATCTAGAGCGGTGATGATTTGAAATGTTTATATCCCTGAACCTTGCAAATAAAATATTCTTGTTTGTTAATTCTCTTGTTTCTCAAGATCTTTGGCAAGTGAACTTTGTGTGTGACCGGAGATGGATTGAAATATTAGCCCTTGAAGATCCTGCTGACAAGTCTCCCACTAGCTGGCAGGACTAGAAGTCACTCTGAGATGGATTGAAATATTAGCCCGAGAAGATCCCGCTGACCAGACTCCCACTAGCTAGCATGACTACAAGTCACTCGGAGATGGATTGAAATATTGGCCCGAGAAGATCCCGCTGACCAGGCTCCCACTAGCTGGCAGGGCTGGAAGTCACTCGGAGATAGATTGGAATTGGAATAGTGGCCTGAAAAGATCCCGCTGACTAGGCTCCCACTAGCTGGTGGGGCTGGAAGTCACTCAGAGATGGATTGAAATACTGGCCCGAGATGATCCCGTTGACCAGGCTCCCACTAGCTGGCATGGATGGAAGTCACTCGGAGATGGATTGAAATATTGGCCTGAGAAGATCCTGCTGACCAGTCTCTCACTAGCTGGAAGGGCTAGAAGTCACTCTGAGATGGATTGAAATATTTGCCCGAGAAGATCCTGCTGACTAGGCTCTCACTAGCTGGCAGGGCTGGAAGTCACTCAGAGATGGATTGAAATATTTGCCTGAGAATACCCCGCTGACCAGTCTCTTACTAGTTGGCAGAGCTGGAAGTCACTCGGAGATGGATTGAAATATTGGCCCGAGAAGAACCCGTTAACCAGGCGCCCACTAGATGACAGGGCTGGAAGTCACTCGGAGATGGATTGAAATATTTACTCGAGAAGATCCTGCTGACCAATCTCCCACTAGCTGGTAGGGCTGGAAGTCACTCGGAAATGGATCAAAATATTGGCCCGAGAAGATCCCGTTGACCAGGCTCCTACTAGCTGGCAGGGCTTGAAGTCACTCGGTGGTAAATGGAGATGTTGGCTCCGAGCAGATCCCGTTGACCAGGTTCGAACTACCCATGATCTCGCTAGCTAGTTGGGGTTAATAACTACTCGACAACAGGTTAGGGGGAAGGCAAGCGCAATCGTTTTGGGAAGGATCTTGCTGACCTGGTACTCATACTCCTCCTCGGAGAGCCAACGTCAGGCATCAGAAGTTGGAAGTTGAGCTGGACCTAGCCTTCCACTCACACCGAGTCCCAAGGGTGGCGAGAATAGGTAACCCCCTAGTAGGCGAATGCGTGTTAGGGGTGCAATTCAGATCGGTTCGGTTCGGTTCCACCCAAAACCAAGGACTGACCCATATAGGTTCGGTTCTAAAATTTTGGAACTGAAACCGACCCACGGTCCTAATGTATAGAATCAAATCCGAACCGTTTGCTTCGGTTCGGTACCGATTCGGTTCTCGGTTCTACTTATGTCTAAATTTTTTTTAAAAAATGGTTCTTCTAACTCATGATCTTTTGTAATACAAGTTTTAATATCTCAAAATAGTTAAATCGTGACTCTATATAATATTAAAGTTATACAACTACACAAGTACAATAAATATATTTTTAAGTCATACTACTATAGTCGCAATTATTTTCCCATATTTAGTCATAAGATTATAATTTTTGTCGCAAATTATTTTATTTAGCATTGATATTCAATTCTCGGGTCGGTTCTGGGTACTCGGCCCATGGAACCAGAAACCGAACCGAATTGTCAATTCTGGAAATATGAGAACCGGACCCGAACCGAACCTATTTGGAACCGAACCGAACCATTCGGTTCGTTTCGGTTCCGGTCCGGGTCTCGGTTCTTCGGTTATTTTTTGCACACCCCTAATGCGTGTGATGTGCAAGACGGCCCACTCCAACTACGAGCTGCCCTATCGCATTTTGCCTTAGAGAAATCATGCTTCTTGATTACTCGTTCGATCATCTGAATATTGCGGGTTCGTGGGCAGTGAGTGGTTCAGTCCTTGCCATCGAGGGGGCGAGATCTCGAGGCACTCATGCAGCGCGCGTTCATGAAAAGAGAATTGTTCGAAACTGGCCTAACTCGGAAGGATTCTAGCGCAGTGTGTTTTACCTTGGAGAAATCACGCCTAGTGGTGTGTGCGAGCGAGTGCGACATGGCAAAGAAACATTACAAGAAGGTACGAATTACAGAAAGTAAAATTTCATTAAAATATCTATCTGATTACAAAAAGATTGCCTCACGGGCAAGTGTAAAAAAAAGAGGGGGGGGGGGAACCATTACAGAAACAAAAGGTTTACAAAGAGTCCCCTATTCGCCTCCCCCAGACTGATCATCTCGCCAGCCATCCACCTCGTCAAAATGCGAGTCGAGCTCGTCCTCCTCCTTGCCAGCGATGGGGATGGGTATGAATAGCTCGTGGACCAAGTCCTTGGTGGTGACCCTCTTACAGTCGGGCGTCAGCACTTGAAGGTCCCACATGATCTGGAGTGTGTGGTCAGCGACCTTGATGGAGGTGGCCCTTATCATCTCATTAACCTTCGCCTCGCTGCACATTCGCGGCTTTCTTCCTTGGTTGCTCGACTCGCCGCGAGCTGGGGGAAGGAGGGTATCAACAAGGCGAGTAACCTTAGCCTTGAGCTGCTTATTTTGCCCCTCCAGCAGCTAGTTCCTCACCTCAAGGTCGGCGAAGTGAATGTGCAGGCGGTCAACAGTCGCATCGTCTTGCAAGGAGGAAGTTAGAAAGGAGTTAAAGATGACTAGTAACCTTGTCATCGTTTTAGGCTAATATTATATTAGATATTTTAATAAATTATTGCATTCGCTCATTGTTTTATAAATTTTCTTATAAATAATATTTTATCTCCTAAACTAGTAGCCTGAGAAGGGTTTCTAAGACATGCCCCGCTGTAGCGGGTACAAGTCAAGTACGTCAGATTGGAGCCCCGTCGATCACCATCACATGATGATTTCGCCACCCTCCATGCATGCAACCCGAGCCCCTCCGGCACCCAAGCAAGTCATCACACATATATATATATGCATATATATATATATATATATATATATATATATATATATATATATATATATATATATATATATATATATATATATAGATATATATATGACAGGAATCCCGGCCCGCCACCACCATGCTCAGCCACAGCAGCAGCTCCTCCAAGCAACCCGAGCTTCCGACCACTTCAAACGCCACCATGCATGGAGCTCGGCCACCTCACCACCCAGCAAGCTTGGCCACCACCATGGAATTCCGGCCATTTCTACCTAGCTGGAGCAGAACGACCACCACAAGCAAACTCCAGCTCTCCCTAGCTAGAGCAAGCTCTGCCCCGCCCGTTCCCGGCCAGCAGCTCCTCCGGCCAAGATCCACCACCAAGCAGCACCTCCTCCTAGTAGCAGCTCCATGGTCGGCAACTCCACCTCAGCAACCAGCATGCAGGCCGAACTCCTCCATGCACAGCAAAGCTCCACCACCAACAGTGCCTCCGCCCTGCCAACAACTCCGGCCAGCAGGTCAACAGCTCTGCCCCCTCCACGCCAGCGATCCAGCCCGTCCTCAAGCCACGTCATCGATCCTCCTCCATGCAGCGCCAGTTCTGCCTCCATCATCGCGGTTGCAGTTTCACTCGGGAGACAGAAACGGCTCAATTTATTTAATTCCGTCGTTAATGTAGCATGAACAGTAAAGGCGAAATTAATAAATTCAGGCGTTTGTTTGTGCTAACAAGGCTTATAAATACTTATTTATTGGGCATTTTAGGGGATCCGGGAGAGAAATTCTAAGGCATTCCACTTGAGAACAATTTGAGTCCAGCAATTCGTTTTGAGAGTTGTTAATTTCAAGGAAGAAATTATTGTAAGTTTTTGCCGAAGTTTGCGAGTAAATCAAAACTTTAAGTTATTTTTTTATTTAATTTAGTCGTTCTTCAATAATTTTGCATGTCTATTTGTAACGCCACGCATTTATCCCTTGTAATCTTTTTCGAATAGTAATAAAATCTCTTTCTATTTCACTTAGAATTTTATTCCTTGTCACTTACGTACTTTTTCGTGATGTCACATTTTTATATTAACGATCCGTTCATCGCCATGAACAACTAATTTCTATAGTGTTCGGTCGCGATGATCCGAAGATGAATTAATATTTTGATTTTAGATTCGTTTTTCACAAATTGTTGAACGCTTACGATTTACCGTTGATCAATTCAATGAAACTATATATTTTATATAGTTTTCAAAATGGTTTTCGCTCTTTAGTTGGTCGAGAGGCTCGTAAGGTGAATCGATCACTCATTGGTAAAAAGAGTAGAACGCTAACATCGAGAGAGGACGACGTAACTCTTCCGGATTGGAGTAAAATCCAATAGTGAGGTTCACTACTTAAAACAAGTGTTAGGCAATGCGATTTGAGAACGAAAGTTCGGTTGATACACCTAAGCTTATTTGAACCTAATCCTCGAAAAAGGAGTTTTCATGCTTCGGGAACCTCCACGATCAAAGCCTCTTCAACAAGAGAATTACGTTTCCATTTTCATTCCGTAATTTTTCTATGTCCAAGGTGATTCAAAGAACGGGCACTACCTTTAATCCATCAAATTAAGTCCGTCGATATTTCTAGTTTTTACTTTTTGCAACCCCAACTCAAATTTCTATTGATAAGATAATAATGATCATTCAAAGTAGGATTACTCGATCACCCCAAGTCTAATACGACCTTGGTTTTTATAAACCTATACCATTCCCGATACGGTACACTTGTCGTTGTTGTTTGCGGATATAGTTTCGCACAATCAGTTAAGCACGATGAATGAAAGAAAAGATGGAAGGGCGGGTCTGATCGATACTTACCACCCCGCCAGAGCTCTTCTCAAGGAGGTTTTCGGAAATCCTGAGCTTGCGCTTCAAGTCTGCTGTCTCATCCACAGCGAGAGCCCACGCTTCCTCAGCATCTGACCACTTGCGGTTGAGGGTGAAGCCGCGACGGACAGACATATGTGCGAGCTCTCGGGAGCGCATTTGTGCTCGCGTACTCTCATAGGAGAGCCACTACAACGTCATGTCATCGTAGGCATCTGCATCCTCGCGACCGTAGAGCCCGAAGCCAAGGGAGAAGGCATGCCCACTGGGTGGTAGGAGCTCAAACCAGGATGGGAGGAGCGAGGAGATGGAGTCCCTTTTGGCTTTCTCACCCCATAGCACCATGGGCTCGTCGGCTTGATCCTTCACCCCCTCGTCGAGGCCAAAATTTTGATGGGCACTCGGCGGTCCCATCTCGTCGGTTTCAGACATCACTACGGCAAGGGATGCATGGATGTCGCTCTCACCTCACTCCCCCTCTTGCGAGTCCCTCTAAAACTGCTTTCTTTTAGACACCATCGCCTTCTTTAGCCTCTTTCCCGGCGGTGGAGGGTGAGGCGAGCTGGAGCCAGCATGGGTGGGTCGTTTCTGGATGCTGGAGGGTCCGATTGTATCCTTCTCTCTCCTGCATGCCGCTGCGGCTACACTCTCCCGGGCGAGTGGTTCGACATGAAGTCCAGCATCCGCAAAGGGCAGGTGCTCTGGGATCGGTCTCTCCCCTGCATGGAATAAACTTAGCCATATCAAGAAAAATAGCTTTTTGTTGAGTCCAAAGCAAAGCAAGGGGGAACATATCTTCTCCAGGGAGAACCGGCGGGAGCGAGTTGAGGCCCATTCGCAGGAAGGTGACCTCAAAATCCTTGTGGATGAAGAACTGGTGGAGATTGGTATCGTCACCCGATACAGTCAGCGCTCGGTACGTCTCCTCGCCCCGTTGAATAGATAAGTAGGGGATGTTGCCAAGATCGCCCTTGATGAAGACAAATTTGGTTAACCAGTGGTGGTTCTTGTTGGCTATCTCACGCTCCTTAAATTGCGAGCCGACGAAGAAGGTGACGCCATCGTTGGTGGCGCGATAGATGAAGAGCTTTTGAAAGACGGTGAGGTTGAACTCGCTCTGCTCCTTTTGGAGGTATTTTGTGAGGGCCACCAACATGACAATCACGTTGGGTTTGAGCTATGCGGGGACAATCGAGAAGTATTTCAGGACCTGACGAACCTCCGGCCAGAGGGGAAGGCAAAACCCCACCTCGAAGTGCAAGATAGGAAATGCGAGCTCATCGGGGAAAAAGGTGTTTATCGCATTTCCCCTCCCCGGCCGATGTACAGTGAACCCCGAAGGGACGTAGTCGGATATGAAGAAGAGATATTACTCCTCCAAGGGATTCCCATCGAAGAAAGGATACTCGGTGAACTACTTCGCGCACTTCGATCTCCCGTCAGCATCGTTTCTCGTCTTTCCCATCCTAACAGTGTTTTTTTGCGAGTGCTGGGGGTGAGAATTACAAGGTCAAGAAGTTATGACAACAATAAATACGATGGTGTACGGTTAGGTAGGGGGTCCTATTTATAGAAAGAGCTAGGGTAAGGTGAGTCGCTCTCTCAGGCTGACTCGCTAGCCTCAGCGTCGACCTCCCGCGACCTATTCTACCAGCGAGCAAGCCGAATTCAAATGAAATCCAACACTCGCGCGAGATCAACAAGCATCATTTGTTGAATATATTACAATTATTACAAAAGCATAGTTCTGCGAATGTACTCAAGAAAAAATAGAGCAGGGGGAAGGAAAATTATTACAAGGCACGAGAAGATCGGAGGGGGCCAAGGGGCTAGTGCCAGTAGGTCAGATCGGGAGCCATTTCCATCTTCCCCGGCCTCCCGCCCCCGCCCCCGGTGGTCGGCGGGGATTATTGAACTAGTGGACCATTTCAAGGTCTTGGTGAACAAGGCACATATTTTCTTGTATCTGGTCTATAAGCGATCCGGGGGAAGTCATCTCACCGCTCGATCCACGCCTCACCTCGTCTGCCAGTTTCGCATAGTCCTGTTCAAGGGCGCATAATCGCTGTTTGCTGACAATCCTCTCCTCGTAGAGCTCCTGCATGCAACATGTATTCATACTTCTTGAGGACCCCTACTGTTCATTTCTTCATCTCGGCAGGGTCATTCTAGATATCCAAGAAGTCTTCAAGCGAGTTTGGAGAGGGGTGGCGAGAAGAGCCCCTGGTCGGAGGACTCTTCAGCTTCTGAGTTTTTGTGAAGGCCTGTGACAATGACAGTTTTAGTAAGACATGAATCAGAGTATAAGAAGGGGCAGGTGCTTCAAATAACCGTGTGAGGTGAAGATCCACTAGTGGTGAGGCTAGCAAGAAGATCTCAGCTATCCATGGTGGGGGAGACCGAGTGGTGAGGCGAGTACTTTGCCATGACCTAGACGCAAGAAGCCTGGGTCAGAGATTAAAGCGGAGGGGGGAACGGGAATGTCCCTAGTGCCTCCCACCTTGAGTGAAGGGTCACGGGCAGGATCACGCTCGAGCTCGCAATCTGGCGGCCTCAACGATAGAGAGCCCAGACCGGTGGTCCCAAAGGTATGAGCTAGAATGAAACAATTCAGATGAGAAGGGTCGTGAGAAAGGGCTGGAGGAGAAGATGAGTTACCCAAAGATCTCGCAGGATTGTCAGTAATGGTCCGGGGTTGCGAGTTTATGGGTGTGTGAGTGACCTAGACCAGGAGGAGACTCGCATCATCACATTGTAGAGCACCCTGGTCGGCGAGAGTGTCATCGGCCCCCTTCTCCTTAGATTGTCCGACCTGCAAGCACATATAGAATAGTTATACCTAGGTAGTCTAATTGAAGTCAATGAGAGCGAGCAGAATCTTCAAATACTTGTATCGAAGAGGAGGAAGTGAGTCCACGGTCTGGCGTGGAGGGAGGATCGTCGAGGACAGGCTCGTCGACCATTGAGTCGGGTCTAGCCTTGTTCGCAAGCTTGGGCTTCAGAATTTTACTCGGGGACTGGTTGGTAAATCAAGGCATGAGTTCGGTAGTGCGGGAGGAATTGAGCTCCCTCGCATGGTTGAGCCTCTCTTGGAACTCCTTAGAAAGAGGCATGGTGTAGCCGAGATTAGGAATATAGGAGGGGGTAACAATGTCCCTCTGGCAGGAATTTATATATATCATTTTGTGGAGCCCACTATTAGATTCCTTCTGACCCCAGTCTCACTCGATGAATGCCCGAGGTTAGATGATTCTTTCCGATCTTGGGGCAATCTTGCAAAAAGCAGGAATTATATATAACCCCGTGCCCGGCGAGTGGGCCTGTTAAGAGAAGACCCAGCCAAATGGGGCTCAGTCTAGGTCCCGGGTGAGTGCAATGGGACCTCCCCGACTCGCTCAGGGCAAGTAGTCAAAAGTGAGGGGGCCAGTAGAGCGTATAAGTTTGCACTCGTCTTGGGCCAATGGTGAGGGGTGGGCGAGTGGGGTAGTCAGACCCGCACTCTCCCTAAACCACGGTCTAACAGCGAATGTCAGCCCCATCGAGCACTCGCCGCCCCAGGCGAGTGGCATTTCATGGACCACTCGCCCATATGTGTATTTTACAAAATTGCCCCTATTGACTTGCCAGTAGCCTTTCAGAACAGCGGAGTTACGTTGTTGGCAAACCAATTTGGGTTGTGTATAGCATTTCAAAACATCGGAGATGCGTTGTTTGTAGACCAAGCTTGGAATTCTATAAATAAACCATGTGGGCACCTTTGGAGGGGATCTAGTTCTTTTGGCCTCTTCCTCCTTGTGTTATTTTGGTTTGGGTGCGAAATCCCTCCAAGGTGCTCATCTCAGCTTTTGGCTTGGGAGGGGAAGGGCTTTAGAGATGTTTCAGGTGTGTGGTGGGACCTCTGCGCTGCAGCCAAGGTTAGCTTCTAGTTCTGAGTGACTGGTCAGGAGCTCAAGTTCGGGAGAAGTAAGTGCAATCTACCCCCCTTGGATCCGAACTCTCGTTAAGACCATGTTTTGGCTTTAACATAGCTTGCCTTTCATTTCCATCTACTAATCGCAAAACGACAATCAGTGGCTTTTCTCATTTTAGGCAGTCTCTTACTCCATTCCAAAAAAATAGTTGAAAGTATTGTTTCAACAACTTGTTTTTTGGCTTCAGTTTTTGCCAAATTAGCGGCATTCCATAAAGACGACATAAAGAATAATTTCAGCTTCTCCTCATGCTTAAGCGCACTTTGTAGAGTAAGAAATGATGTTACAAATCTAATCACTGAATGTCTCACTAGATCACCACCTATAGTAGCACTTACTGCATCAAGTAAACGAGTGTGTCTGTAGATGAAATTTGTAATCATCCTTGTCTTCTTATCATCATTTTATTTTGTTGTAGTTTGTCTATATCCTCTAGCATGACATCAATGCAATGAGCTGCACAAGGAGTCCAGAATAATGTGGGTTTTTTCTCTAATAAAATTTTACCAGTTGTCTTGTAATTGGAAGCATTTCAGTCACCACCTGTATACAACATAACTTTGTATATATATCGAAAGTTGTGGACTATTAAACTTGAAATATGAAAATTAGTAAAACCAAAAAATTTACCTAAACAACGCACTCTGATCCTATCTCTCTAATCTTGCTATCAAGCAACTCTGATAATATTGTAACATCTTAAATATGACTAAAGGCATTTACGGAACCCATAAAGTAGGTTCCTTCTGGACAGTTGACTAGAAAATTGATCAAATATCTTTCTCTCCTGTCTGTCCAACCATTTGACATAAGAACGCAACCATATCTCTTCTAGTACACTTGATACTTTGTCTTCATCTCCTTAACTTTATCTTTTGTATTCAATAACAAAGGGACTTTTAAATTATGATAACTATAGCCTTTATAACCAGACTTATATTGTCCAATTACTTCAAGCATTACTTCAAAACTACGTGTCTTTGCATCATTGAATGAAATTCCATATGCATAGAACTAATCATCAACATAGATATCAACTCTCTTTTTCTCTTCAGTAGATCTAACATAACTCTCAATAATAGTTTGTGCAGTACCTTTAGCACGTCTATCATCAACTACATCTTCATTAGCACATCTCATATGAGTATCCATAGGGTCCTTTTTTGTGGCAAGTGGATTATTTTTCTCTTTTTAGCACTTGTCCTTGAACTTTGGACAAATAAAGATTTAGCTGTAAGTAACGTCGGAGATACATTATGTGATCCTATTGTCTCTCTTTCTTATTCACTCTCATTATTATCATCAACAGTCAAATGCACCTTATCCTTTTACAATTTAAAGCTGAATACATCTCAGCTGCTATTTCAGAAATAGTTTTAAAACACTTTAATACCTCTCCATACCCACCACATAAGTGTTGCTTCAATCTTTTGATATCACTTTTAATCAATTTATCATACAAATTACATTTAACTGTATTTTTATCTTTTAGGTTGGGCCAAAGTCCATACTTATATCCAGGATTCGTTGACTTTGCTATTCTTTTAGGATCTAATTTTGGATCAAGATCATTGTTATCAATGGATGGAGCAAGACTATTATTGTTTTGATCTTCCATCTTTCACAAATAAGACTTATAGAATGCAGAGTTAGGTTAGGCCAATGAAAGAACCTGTTATTTTTAAGCTAAAGAAATCATCACATGAGATATAAAAGTGTAGAACTATCAAATGAACTGCAGTCTGCAATTATTCTACATAATGAACAATTTAAACATCATTTAAATAATAAAGAATTAAAGACAATGCTCATTTACACGACTATTTAAAGATTATGTTCATTTGTTCAACTTTTATACAAGTATGAAGTAAGTCAAGTTACTCAATGTGTTATATAAAGAGATCTGCAATAAAAAAATATTTGTTAATCGGGAATCATGTAGCACAATTAGTGATTATATAATCACAAATCTTATTTCGAATATTATTAATTTTCTCCTACAAAAATTGCGTCACTCCATCATAGATCTGCAATAAAAAATATTTGTTAAAATCAATTTAACATCATTATTATTATTTACCAATCTAAATGCACTTAACTTACCAATGATGGCATTGACATCTTTATACTATAAGGAAACCCAATTCAAGGCATGGTGTAACATTCATGTGCCCAAAATACCCCCCTTACAATTCTCTCTTTATTTAAAAATAAATGGGTTTTGGGTAATTTGTCATTCCCGCCAGTTTTTTCAATTTTCTCTCCTAACTCAGCTTTTGCGTCTCCCCATAACACCATCATCACGATAGCTCTGCCTCCTCCTTGACAAGAACCCTACGCGGGAGCTCCTCCTCAGCATCATCCATTGCACCTCCTGCTCGACGGCTACTCCATCCCGGCAGCTCATCCATCCCTCCAGTTCTACCTCAAATTCACCTCGGCTACTCCAGCCCAATTTGACTTTCTAAGAGGAAGGTGTGTTGCCTGATTTCGACTTGCTTTTACCATTTACCTCTATATCTCTCTTCAGAACTGTTAAAAAGCAGAATTTCAGCTCCTCCAGACTTTGGGTTGCGTCTCCACTAGAACTAGGCCCGGCGACTTCTTCCCCTCTGCCCATGCCGCGCCAGTGCTCCTCTTTGGTGGCATCACTGTACACTCTCTTCAGAAGAAGGTATGATCTTGGAGCACCTATGTTTCCAAAAACTATAAATTTCTAAGCTCAAAGCACTTAACTGGTTTCTGCACAATATAAACACTTCTAGAAACTGTATATAGTATTTTTAAGCATTCTTTCTTCACTTGAAACAATCAATTTTTAAGCCTAAAGTTCTAATTCTGCAGTGGTTTCTGAGCTTCTGCCTTTGTTTTTGCCGACATTTTTGACCATCGGCTTTCTGTTTTCTGGATCTAGGTTCAGTTATCAGCAGCAAAGGTATGGGATTTGATTTTTGGTTGAGCATGCCTTTGTTTTTGCCGGTGGTTTAAACCTTCTGCCTTTGTTTCCTGACTTGGGGCTCAGATTTCCGTGGCAAAGGTATGAGCTTGACATTTCCACGTTCATCTTATCTTTCTCCTTTTCACTTTCACCTTATCTTTCTCCTCTTCTTTTATCGTTGATTTACACCTTCATAATTTTCATTGCATCCTAAGCTTGATGAGATTTTTATATCAGAGCTACAAGCATACATTGCATAGCTGAACAAATATATTCAGAGAACATGTATACAAAATTGTCTAAAATATTTTATTGGATCCAGAGAACAAACATACAAATCATGTTCAAAATTTTGAGCGGGATCCAGTGAGCACAATTTTGAAGTTTAACAATATAATATAATTGTGCAGCTGATATTGTTTTTTGCAGATCAACGATATGGAACAAGCAGGCTGAAATTTTGGTGTGCAACTGCTCCAAACTGTGTAAACAGTTCCCTAAGTGGCTAAGTGGTCACTGCCTAATTCCCAAAACTTTAGTTTGTAGCAGGTACAAACTATATATCCCAAATTTCTGCATAAAATATTTTTATTTGGATAGGTTGAAGCCCACTGCCCACTTCAGGAAAGGTCACCTTCAATCATAATTTTTTCATGGTTCTAATTTTCTGCTGAATGTTGGTTCTTAACTTTATCGATCAAAGGCCAAATTAATCACTTCTTTATTCATGTTTGAAATGTTTCTTACATTAGTCCATTCCTTCACAATAAAATCATGTGATAAAACCATGTGACTATGTGAGCAAGATAAATCATGTGCCTGATTGGAAAGAAAGAGTCAATTGTTTGTGTGTTGATTTCGGATTCTTATTATAGATTTACAGTAGATTGCTTTATTTTCTTAACCTCAAGACATTATTTTGATAAAGATCACTTTGTCATAATAGAGGTGGAGATACAGTACCCTATTGATACATTTATGATGCTCAAAACAAAGTTTTACATGCATATTAGAGGGATCAAACTCCATATGGACCATATCTAATAGAGGTGGAGATACAGTACCCTGTTGACATGTATATAGTATAAAGATATTTGCATTATGACTGCTCTAACAGATTAATATCATTTCCTAGCATATAGGGATCAAACTCCATATCTAATGTTCAATGATGTTGACCTCCTGAGTGAGGCTGTGAATAATGGGAGAAAGTTATCAAGATGATCAAAATGATGAAGATGTTATTGTACCAACTGGAGGAATAACCAAAGGAGAGAATAAGTTAATTTAAGTTGTTGAATCACTTGATTGTGTAGAATAAATTTTGAATGCTTGAAATTAGATAAGAATCATAATTTGTATCTGCATGTGAATAATTAACAAGTGTGATGGCAGAATAGAGACCCATGCTTCAATTTTATTGATCACGAACTCATCTATCAAGATGATTTTGATCTTCTCCCAGCACATTTCTGAAATTAGTTACAACTTTGCTCCATTTTTTGTTTAAAAATATCCCGTTGCCCTTGAACATTATAGTCGATCCCGACCAATGTCGTCGCCCCCTACCAATGTCGCCTCCCCCGACCAATTTTGCCACTCACAACCAATATCGCCCCCTTAGGACCAATGTCGCCATCCACGATCAATGTTGCCCCCTACGACCAATGTCGCCCCCTATGACCAATGTCTCCCCCCACGACCAATGTTGCCGCCCTCGACAAATGTCGCCCCCCCCCCTCGACCAATGTCGCCTCCCCACGACCAATGTCGCCCCCACGACCAATGTCGTCCTCACGACCAATGCCTCCCCCACGACCAATGCCGCCCCCACGACCAATGCCGCTCCCACGACCAATGCCGCTACCACGACCAATGTCGTCGCCCCCACGACCAATGTCGCTGCCCCGCACGGGGTCTCCCGTGCACGACTGCTTGTACTTCTAAAAGCATCAACTATGTCAATCATGTGACATATGATATAATACTCATAATGAATATTATCTGTTTGTTTTGGACACATAAAAATAAACAATTGGTAAGTATTTTAATAACAAATTTTAAATATTAAAAAAATTACAATGCATATACTCATATAGGCTATAGCTTACCGAATTCCATTTTAAAACCTTTGGTTTGTAGAAACTGGTATACCGATCCTTTGCCAAATCCTTAAATGCACTTTATAAAATATTAAAAAATTTAGTTTATAGCCAAATTTGAATTACAAATAGGAAAATAACTAATTGATAAACTTACTTTGTAATGACATTTTTAATATCATCACAAATGTTAAGATTTAGGGTATCAAGTCAATAAACTGTATTATTATTATAATCAATAATAACCAACATCCAATATTTTTTGTGAAACAAATGAAATAATTAATAACTTAATTAGAATAAAAAATAACAATAATTATTGATACTTCATACTTACAATTTATGATAGGGAAAAATAATAAAGAATCTGATTGAAGTTTACTAAGCCTGATTTTTAGATCTTCAGCTCGTGATTATGAATGTTCCTTAGCATACTTATCATTAAAAGTAAAACTGGTTGTGAGATTATGAAAATATACACTTCTATTGTATTTAAATTTCTTTAATTATGAATCTATGTACCTGCAAAAAAACAAGTAAATTAAAAATCAATTTATATATTAATTAAAAATCTTAATTTTGTAATATTTGATACTCAGTACTCACCAAATATATGTTAATATAATGTTAACTCCAACTTTTTCCATATCTGCAAATTCGTATAACTCGGAAATTTCAAAGTATGTACTTGTTGATTCAACAGTCTCAAATACTGTTGGATCTAATACCAAAGATATTATTTTATTTTTTTTTCTCCATCATAGTTAAGAAACTGGGTAACATAACA
Organism: Platanthera zijinensis; assembly: GCA_039513925.1. Classification (NCBI taxonomy): domain Eukaryota; kingdom Viridiplantae; phylum Streptophyta; class Magnoliopsida; order Asparagales; family Orchidaceae; genus Platanthera; species Platanthera zijinensis. The sequence continues at coordinate 34,068,370 of CM077083.1, forward strand.
ATGAATTCATTTGTATTCTGTGAAAATAAAAAAATTAGTATTTTCGACATCAATATTGAATTCATTGATTACATAAAAGTCAAAAATATTAATTATAATACCGGAGAAGGTAAACGCTCACGTGATATCTCAGGCTCATATGACTTGAATTCAGACTCCGACTGACAAACCAAAAATAACAAAAAAATTATTTATTACCTACTCAACAAAAAAGAACATAACATTTCATAAAAGTATAAATAATTAAACATAATAATACTCGAGATAAACATTGAGAAGTTTCACGTGCAAGTGCAACACTTGTGGATATAAGTATTCTAGTGTCAGCATTAAACCCGCGCATAAGTTCTTCAATTTGATTTTTCATACTACTCATCTCTACTTGATGTGCTTGTTGTTGTTGGCATCATAATTATATTGCTGGCTCAATCTTTCTTGGACTATAGCTTCCACATCTTCAATACTAGTCATTGATCTCCTCTCGCTCCGTCTATCATTCTTGAAAAAAATTTTAATGGTGGAAAACTTGCCACCAACTCTAACTCTGCTCGGATGTTCTTTTCCTAAAACAGATGTAAAGATGTCATCTCTTGCACCTATTTCAGCATTCTGGGACTCTTGACTTGACAACTCATTCTAAGCAAAAATAATAAATATTAAATTATTAATGCAGAATTGCACGTAAGAAAGTATACTTCACAAAAAAAATATTACTACTAATAATTTGTAAATGATGAAATGATATCTTTACACTTACAATTTTAGATGTCAAATCAGCTACATCTTTATTAATATATTCACTAGTATTTATTTTATGGCCGATTTTTCATAACTTCATACGTGAAATTGGTGCAATTGCACCTTGTTCAACCTTGACAATAAAATGAAAATAAATCATCATTTAAATTATTGAGAAAATAAATTTTTTAAATAAAAAATATGAGAGAGAAGTAGAGAACTAATACTATTCTTTTTTCTAAACCAGAACAACTCATTCTAGAAGTAGTACGAAAAGTCTTATGTATTTTTGCTCTCTCTGTATTAACCTTACTTTTCTCCTATACAAATACATATTTTTTAATACTTAGATTGATTATAAGTTATTAAGTTAATAAATGATATAACATATTGAATTTAATAAGAACACATAACCATATATTCTGGAGTGGTGCGATGGTCGATAAAAACTCTTCAGTCTTCAGTAGTAATAAAGTTATACTTGAAAGGTACATTGTATCGATGCTTCAAATCAACATCATTTACATAAGTGATAAAAAGTTTGGATTTCCAAGACCTCTAACTTTCACTGATGTTTTTTATTAATGCATTACGAAGACCATCAATATTATTAAAATAAATCTGAAAATAATAGACAATATTAATTAAAAATCAATTGAAAAACACAATTATATAATCACTAATAATAAAGTTGCGTACATTTAATTCTTTCCATACTTAAGTTGTTTATCAACTTCCTTCCATGCAACATATGTAATTGGCACATAATACCTCACAAGAGAACTCATAAAACTCATCAATTTATTTGTTTTAGGCCCGGAAATAATGCGGTCATCATCGCTCACAGAAATAATAAGTTTCTTCCCTTCTAGCCTAAGCTTATTCAATTCATTCATTTTAGTGAAGTATTTTGTTGACTTTGATAAAGATCCTTTATCATCCATTTTCCTGTAATAAGAAAACCCTAAAAAAACCCTAAACCATCCAATACCCCTAAAAAAAATTCATAAAAAACCGCAATGATGTTGAGGTACTACCACATAATCACACATATTAATATATACGTTAGTGTTAAATATTAATATATAACTATAGAGTCAGGTGGTTTAGACATGTACAATAAGAGTTAAAACTTAAAATGCAACAATTAGGCAAATATATAGAGTCAATGTTGAAGAAAAATTATTAAATAAAGGCTTATAATCTTCATTCAAACTATCAGTTTAGGATACATTATGTTGTTTATATGCATTTAGCATAGCCAAATTATAAGATTGGAAGATTCAGTGGCTGGTGCTACACAATATTTATACTACTACTACTAACAATAAAGACAATACCAAAAAGCTCAAAACTGAGAAAATGAAGAAGTAATATACCTAAATGAGATATGTCGAAGATGAATCATCAAATCGAAGCAAAGGAGAGCAGAAACTTTCACAAATCACCTTTAGAGTTTTTTGCACAGAGCAGCGACTGTAAGAACCAAAAAGTCGAGGTAAAAACTAAAATTTACGACTCACTGTTTAAAATAGATAGAATAGACAGCAGTTTTTACAACAACCGCTGTCTATTCTAGGGTTCATGGTAGAATAGACAGCGGTTTGTATATAAACCACTATCTATTCTAGAGTTCATGGTAGAATAGACATCGGTTTATATATAAATTGCTGTCTATTCTAGGATTCAGAGTATAATAGACAACGGTTTATTTATAAACCACTGTCTATTCCCATATTTTTTTAAAAAAAATAAGGCGCACAACGCCTTGTTTACAATTGGGGGTCTGGACACCTAGGCATCGCCTAGGCGACGCCATGATAAGAATGCTTGCTACAAAAAGTAAGTTAATAAAGGATTGTTGTCGAGAATTTGAGCTTTTTCATTGGGTAAAGTAAACAGAGGAAGATGTCATTGCCGCCTCTACAACACATTTGTTCTTCCTTATGATGGGTTATATTAATATTTGGGAAAGCACTCTATGATTCCATTTTGGGTATTAGATTAGGCTATGAATTCAATCTCATCTCTCAAGTTCAAAGTCTTTGATGCTATTAAATAATTTGTTGTTTTTGCTGCTCAATCCATCCATTATTTTTCCTTTTTTTGAAAATGCTTCATTTCAGTCCTTTCCCTTCTCCAAGAAAGACCAAAATTTTTCCCTCGCATTATGACCTTCTCGAGTCTCGTTGAATGGGCATGTGAAACAAATGTGCGCCCTGACTCAAACTAGTGAAAGCACACAATAGATTTGAAAACTTCAAGAGAAATCAAATGACATACCTCTTTTTGTATGAACTACATTCATCTGCCAAACCATACATGCCTTTGTCTTCTCACTATTTGTTTTCGCTCCCTTTATTACTCGCTTGGCCAAGACCTCTGTATTTAAGAAGAAACACTTTGTTCGATTTTTGATATTATATAATGATTCCTTTGAGATATCTTAAGATGGCCACTGAAATCTTCTTTGAAAATAAATAAAGTAATAGTTTCCAATGACAACAAATACTCATTATTATGTTTGGTAGCAAATTAATTTTGTTCTTAGAGGAACAACATTAGGAATTGTTAATATTTATATACTATATTAAAAGTGGAAACACCCTTTGGTGAAACATTTAACTTTTCAACTTTATCCAGCCCTACTATGAAATTTTCAAAATTTAATGTGTTTTTATTTAATCATCTATCTACAATAAAAAATTGTGTTCTCGTTGCTCAAAAGCTCATGCACATGAAAAGTGAGCGACGGAAAAAGTACATCACTCGAGGGTTTCAAGTGAATGAAGCACCATCGTGCTAGGATAATGTCTTGGTCTAGGTATTATCGCGCGGGGCACATTTTACTTGTATTCTAAATGCTTAAAATAAAATTTCCACTATATTTCATGATCATAACATAAATTTCACAATTACAATTTGCATGGCATCATTGAATCTTATTTGTAAAGATGCGATGGTATACATAGAGTGTTTTTATGTGCAAACTTATCATGACTAGGTGCAAACCAATCAAAAAGTCCAATAATAAATTTGATTAAAATATTCAAAACACTCTTATGGCTAGGGGCAAACCATATATGGTTTTAGATTTTTTTCATCTGGTTCGGCCACTCTAATCGCGAGCCCGTAACCCCCCGCCTCTCTTCTCATTTTCACGAGCGTAAGAGCTCATCGTCTGTGGAAGAAGACCCTTCGGCGGCCGACAAAACCTCTAGTAGCATCCCCGACGGTGGCAGGCAAGTCCTTGGCACTACAGAGCTAGCGTCCTTTCAAGTTTTGGCGTCGATTCACCGATTATTTTCCGTCCCAGATAACGTGTTCATTAGACCCAGACAAATCGTTTGTTCCTAAAAATGCATGTACAAAACGTATTTTTAAAAGACGTGAAATCTGAGTCTATTTCCAAAGTATGCTTTGTACATATTTTTTTAGGAAAAGTGTTCAACACGAAAGTTATAGATCTCGCCGAGATCTACAACTTTCGTGTTGAACATTTTTTCCTAAAAATGCATGTACAAGACGTATTACTAAAAGACACGAGAAATTAGGAGAAAACGTAGTGCGACTAGCTAAAACTGTAGTGCTAATAACAATCACCTTTATAAATCATTCGTTTGGAGTTAATGAGAATTAACTCATTATTTTTGTAACTTCAAATATGACTATCCCTATTAAAATCATGAAAATAACCTTGCCTAAATGGATATTATTTATCCGGAGAGTGAAAAGGGGTGAATTTCGGGGAGAGAGTTTTCCTTTCAGCCTTTTGGAAACCGCCGATCTTCATTTTTTTTATAGGCAACAGTGTTGTTTTCATCTTGGATCTTCGCCCCCGACAAGCAGATCTGGACCTTCATCGTTGACGAGAGCATCGGACCTGCCAACGCCCAAAGTGTTAATGTATTTTAAAGGTGAGTGTTATCCGCACTACAGTTTTGGTTATCCGCACTTTTTTTTCCCAATTTTTCGCGCCTTTTAGAAATACGTCTTGTACATGCATTTTTACGAAAAGTGTTCAACACCAAAGTTGTAGATCTCATCGAGATCTACAACTTTCATGTTAAACACTTTTCCTGAAAATGCATGTACAAGACGTATTTCTAAAAGGCGCGAAATCTGAGTATATTTCCAAAGTACGTCTTGTACATGCATTTTCAGGAAAAGTGTTCAACACGAAAGTTGTAGACTCGAGATCTACAACTTTCGTGTTGAACACTTTTCCGGAAAATGCATGTACAAGACGTATTTCTAAAAGGCGCGAAAAATTAGGAAAAAAATATTTGCGAATAACCAAAACTGCAGTGCGGATAACAATTACCATTTTAAATTGGGCACAAATATTAAAATTTATTTATTTTTCCCCCTAATTTGCAGGAAACTCGTCATTTATGAGCATGCACATTTGTTAGTTGAACACAAACAATTTACTCAACGTTGTCGCCATTTTGATTAATTTAAGAGGTGCAGCAACAATTCAATTGCCGGCATGAGTACATTGGTAATTTTTGGAGGCATTTTGCGTCCGAGCATCAAATTTCTTCAAGTACAATACAGTTTTGCGTGAAAATTCAGCACGAATCCCAATTCTTCTCTTCATCTGTGGCAACAACTTCTCCATTTTTGGGGCGGGGATTAAGGTTGAGCATATTATTTGAAATTCGAAAGTCGTTCGAAAATGGCTCGAATATTTAGCCATGTTGGGGATCCGCGCAGCGCTCTTGGTAGACTGGGCCTACTGAACCGCCTTAGCCCGTGAGCGGCCGAGCATGCCAATAGTCAAAGATAAACTAGATTCCGGGTGGCCCTTTGCAGAGCCGGCCGCGATAATGCTAAAGGGCCGGCTGTGGCGAGGTCGCCCGGATCCGGGCGGCCTTGGCCGGCCATAGCGAGGGCCGGCCGCGGTGAGGCCAACCGGGATCGGCCGGCCCTTTGCGAGGCCTGCCACGACGAAGCCGCTTAGATCCGGGCGGCCTTTGCCAACCCTTGCGAGGGCCGGCCGTGGCAAGGCCGCCCGAGGATGGGCAGCCTTGGCTGGCTTTCGCGGAGGCCGGTCGCGGCGGGACCGCCTGTCTCCCAGCAGTTAGAGGGAGGCAATCAGTCCGGGCCGAGGCCGGCTGGAACCGTCGGGTGATGGCAGTTGGGCCGCGCATAAAGAATTAAAACCCTCTAATACCAGCTTGGGTCTGCTTCTCGGTAATATCAATTCTCTAAGTGCTCTTATATAGGCCTCTTGCCATCATGTGGCTACATTATTGTCATTAAGACTACAATATCGTATCCTTGCCATTAATTGGCTACATTTTTATATATTAATTGCACAGAACAGTCTGTCAGAAATATTAATCTCGTCTTCTACTTTATTGCTTGCAGGCGAAGTTAAGCATCTGCCTTTATTTGCTGCATAGTGTAGCATAGTTGCCGCATAGTGTTGCAATAGTACCTAACATGTCTGAAGTATCCTGGCATAGTTCTTGACGCATAGTGTTGGCATCTCTGCATTTCATCATTTTAACATAGTAATGATGAAGCATCTCTGCATAGTTCTCTGCATAATTGTTGGTAGACAATTATTAATTACTCGATAATGACATAATTCTTAGTCCGAAAAAAATATAGTTATGCAACTCCAAAATCGATTTTCTCGGAAAATACATTAAAAATGGACGAATTAAATTACAACAACATATTTATTCAAAAATAAAAGATTTCCCAGATAATCTTCGAACCTTAAAAGAACTCCAAGGTTTTCTCGGACTTTTAAATTATGGGCGCAAGTTCATTCTCAATCTCTCAAGTAGAGTAAAAGGTCTACAAATAAAACTTTCTGAATTTCAAGAACAATATAAGCTTGAAAATAGTGAACAACCTCGGCGATGGAACACGGATAAAATTTTAATCACCCTAAACGACGTAGAACGAGAAGAAATACAATAAATAAAAAAATTAGTGATCGATCAAAAGATCCTCTACCATCCATCCACACAAGATCAAATCATTTTACAGACAGATGCATCTGATTATTTTTGGGCAGGAATCATAATTGCCAAAACACCCATTAAAGATATTGAAATTGTAGCTTATTCATCGGGAAAATTCGGAAAGACCGAACAAAAATACTTTGCATACGATAAAGAACTTCTAGCTATTAAATTAACAATAAAAAGTCTCAAAGTTTATCTCCTGGACAGACACTTTAGTATTGAAACAGACAACAAAACAGTCTCCCAATTTCTAAAAAAATTAACAATTAATGATTCCGAGTCCAATCTACGAAGGATTCGAATTGCAATGTATTTAGAAACTTTTGTTTATGATGTTAAATATATTCCCGGTTACACTAACTTTGCTGCAGATTTATTTTCTAGACCATGTCAGGAACCGAGCTTAACAAATGGCTCGAGCGACTCAAAACAGCGATAGAGTTGAAAAAAGGAACTAATGATTGGGAAACCGTCACCTCCAAAAGAGGAATGACATCAGAAACATCTTCCACTGAAGAAAATAGAGACCATATCTCTAACAAATTTCCTATCGGAAAAACTAAAACAAATATTCTCATTGGAATATATGACTTATCGGTCCGAAATATGACCATCTCTAATTCTCCCACTGGAGAAATGCAGCAGCAAATTCCCACCAGAATTAAGCTTGAATCTCCCACAAGAGTAAACAAAAATACTGGGCTTCCAGTAACGGCAAAACCGTATGGCTCACAAAGGCCTAACGGCCCGCCACAAATATTTGTGAAAGCAATAATCAAGGACTGGTATAATATACCATTAAAAGAAACAGTCCCAAATAACTACGTATTATTCAATAATTTGTATAAATCTTTACAAATCGGGGACTCCCGAACATCAAATTTTCATCTGAGTATGCTTGAAAAGGCATATCTAGCCAAGGATCAATAATAATTACTTCTCAACCCTTGCGAGGGTCGGCCGCGGTAAGACCGCCCGAGGATGGGCAGCCTTGGCTAGCTTTCGCGGAGGCCGGTCGCGGCGGGACCGCCTGTCTCCCAGCAGTTAGAGGGAGGCAATCGGTCCGGGCCGAGGCCGCCCGGAACCGTCGGGTGACGGCAGTTGGGTCGCGCGTGCGATCCTGTGCGTGACAGTTATTACGTGGATCGGGCACGCGGATTCCGCGCGCGGCGGGTACCTGCATAACTCTCATGACTTTAGTGAGGAGAGAGGATGGTTTGGCTATACACAGTGTAACACCCTGAAACTCAAAAGAGGGACGGGTGATGTTTTAAGCCAAGTTTGGGATTTAGAGCAGGTGACACGGGCGTGACACGGGCGTGTCACGGTCGTGTTCGGCCACGGGTCGCGTGGTCGACGTTTTGGCGATCGGTGATCGTCGGGTGCAGGCACACGACCTGGGACACGGGCGTGTCCCAGGGCATGTCATTCTCGGGAGAATTCTGGTTTGAAAGCACGAGCCGTGACACGGGCACAAACACGGGCGTGTCACATGTGATACGGGCGTGTCGGATGCCGTGTCACCGGACGTGTCATTCTCGGGAGGTTTTTAGTGTTGCACACAGGGCGTGACACGGGTCCTGACACGGCCGTGTCACATATGACACGGGCGTGTCGGAGGCCGTATCACAGACCGTGTACTGGTCGGGTTCCTGGAGTGACGGCGAATGAGTGACACGGCCATGCACACGGCCGTGTTGCAACCCGTGTTCGGCCCAGATTTTGTAATTTTGGGCGAAATCACAGCCGTTCGATTTCTTGATTTGGGATCCAACGGCTCAGGTCTGTTGCTGGTATGTTATATCTGGGGAATAAGGTTTGAAACCCTTATTTTCTCCTAGCGATTCTCTTTCTAGAGTTTTAGAGAGAAGGGAGAGCAAGAAGGAGGAAGAAGGCTAAGATCCGGTCACCGGCGGAGCTTCGGAGCTCCAAATCGCAATCCGAGTCCAGATCCGCGAAGGCGATGCCGATACGGTGCTTTCCATCCGGCTAGATCGTCATGGCGCCGGGGAGAAATGCTAGGATAACGATTCTCATCTTGAGCATGTGAAGCTCTCCTTCTTTTGCATGGGAAAACCCTTCTCCCGCGAGTGTGCGGCGAGATTGCAGTATTCCTTGTGATAGATATGTAAAGTCCCCTTTGTTAGAGTCCGGAATCGTAGTACGGATATATGCATGATGTGTGAAGCCTACCCGGACATGTTGGTCTTGATCGGTGATGATTTGCTATGCATTGTTAGCCGGAGAAGACTCCGAGCTTTTTGATTGTTTTCGGGTTGCTATGCGGTAGAATGCATCAGTGAATCTTGGGGATAAACCCCAAGGTACACTCGGAAATCTGGACGGAAACGCATTTCTGTCATATCGGTGGCCTGGGAGCCAACCGGGTACATAGCGGGGCTATGTACCGTGTTTGAATGATATTTGGGACTGGGGAAGCTTAGCCCGCGTCAAAGGCCAAATGGCAACGGCGGGGTGAGCAACGGGCTGGTGGACCCATACCCGCTCGATCTGCTTGGTTAAAGCGGTCTAAAGTTTTACGTGGGACTTGCCGAGGTTTGGAGATCGAGTCTAGGCTACGGCTGAAAAGACTAAATGCTCACAAAGGTTGCCACCCTGGGGGTAGGCGTGTACAAAAAGACCGGTCCCAACGGGACCGGTTGGGACCGGCTCGGTAAGGACTGGCTCGGGACCGGTCCCGGTTAGGACCGGTCCGGTCCCGGACCGGTCCCAGGGGGCCTAACAAGGCCCCCTTTTTTTCCCTGGAACCGGTCCAAGACCGGTCCTAGGGAAAGACCGGTCCTAGACCGGTCCTAGGCAAAGACCGGTCCAAGACCGGTTTAAGACCGGTCTTGGACCGGTCCCAGGCTTATTACCTGGCAGCTTTGCTGCCAGGTAATAATTGCCTAGGCAGCCTAGCTGCCTAGGCAATTATTACCTGGCAGCAAAGCTGCCAGGTAATAATGCCTGGCAGCAGCAGCAGGGGAGGCTACCAGCCTCCCCAACGGCTCTAATTAGAGCCGTTGTTAAACGGCTCTAATTAGAGCCGTTTTTTTTTCTTTTTTTTTAATTATTATTTTTATTTATTTTTTATAATTTTTTATTAATAAATAAAAAAAAACTTAAAAACTATAAAATCCCCCCTCCCCTCTCATTTTCACCTCTTCTCATTTCACACTCTCTCATTCTCTCTCTCTCTCAATTTCTCACACACTCTCTCTCTTTAATGGATTCCTCTTCATCGATGCCGGCGTCTTCCTCCTCTTCTGTCGCTCATGAGATAGTAGAGCACAGACACAAAGCTCCAGTATGGGAGCACTTTGAAAAAGTTCGGATCGGCAGCGAATTCAAGGCGAAGTGCAGACATTGCGCGAAGCTAATGGCTCTCGGCGGCAACTCAACGCTCTCCCGACACATTCTTTCGTGTGTCTCTAAACGAGCCCCGGAGTCAAGTCAGGCACAAATTTCGGCTAGCGGACAAATTTGGACGTATGATCAAGCTCGACAACGAGAGCGGCAAATGGAGAATGTCATCAGATGCGGACTAGCATTCAACCACTACGATAACGAAGAAATGACGGAGTATATACACGAAGCGCTTCAACCTAAATATCATCAGGTAAGTAGAACTACACTTAGGCGTGATGCTTTACACGCATATTTACAGTCTAAACAATATTTAATAAATTATTTTGAAACTTTTGAAGGTCGAGTGAGTTTAACGAGTGACGTTTGGAGTAGTAGTATAGCAAATGGTATTTCTTATATTTGTATTACTTGTCATTGGATCGATCCCGATTCTTGGGAGTTAAATAAACGTATTATTTGTTTTGAGGGTTTCGAATTTCCGCACACCGGTAGAGCTATTTATCAAACCATTATAAAATGTATTAGAGAATTTAAAATTAAAGATAAAATAATGAGTATTTCATTCGATAACGCTACTAATAATACGGTTGCTATTAAATATTTAGAAGAAGATTTGAATCCAATATTAAACGGAATATTTTTTCATACTCGATGCGTGTGTCACGTTTTTAATTTAATTGTACAAGATAGTTTAGAATTTATGAATAACTACGTTTCAAAAATCAGAACGATGTTAAAAATTATTTATAGTTCTAAAAAAAGAAAACAAGATTTCAAAAAATTTGTAACTTCACAAGGTAAGAAATTTTTAAGTCCTCAATTTGATATGCCTGTAAGATGGAACTCTACTTATAAAATGTTAAAAAGAGCCGTTTTACAAAAATCATTACTAATGGAATTTTATAATAGTATTGAAACACATGATTTACACGCGTCCGATTGGGTCGTGATTGAAGATTATATAAATTTACTAGAAATTTTTTATCGAGCAACAACGATTTTATCTGGAGTTTATTATCCGACTAGTTCATTAGTTATCAAAAATTTTGTATTAATTACAGAAACTTTTAAAAATTATAAAAAAAATGATCGATGGTGTTCATTAATAAGAATAATGGAAGAAAATTTTTTAAAATATTATAAAGAAATGCCTCCCATATTTTCTTGCGCAGCCGCTTTAAATCCTTTAATGGGTGTAGAAGGAGTAGAAAATCTAATAGAAGAAATTAATAGTAATTTAAATTTGAGCGAAACTTTTAATTTTTTTGATAATATTAGCATTTCAAAATTTAATTCCGATTTTACAAATTTTTATAATTATTATGACCAGTTATATGGATCGCGACCTAGAGAAGAATCCGCCCAACCTAAAACAAAAGATATTTTGAAAAATAAAATTTTAGAATTAGCATCTAGGAAAAAACAACGAACCTCGAGCACTTTAAATGAATTAGGTTTATATAGTAAAACACAATTTCAAGAATTTATGAACACACACGAAATAGAAAATTTTGATATTTTAAATTGGTGGAAAAATAAAATTAATATGTATCCTATTATGGCCTTAATGGCCCGAGATCTACTAACTATCCAAGCTAGTACGGTAGCTTCGGAGTCTGCGTTTTCTTTGAGTGGCAGGATTCTGAACGAGCGAAGGAGCCGTTTGAGCGAAGAGTCCTTGGAGATTTGCATTTGCTACAAGGACCATTTGGATGCCATTAGGAGGAGACAGCACGTCGCATCAATCGAAGATAGCGATTCCGACGTTGAAGAAGAACTGAACAATCTTAATTTGACCGGCCAAAATTAAAACTCGGAACGAAAATTTGAAATTTAAAATTTCAAATGTTGTATTTTTTTGTTATTTTTTAAGTTGTATTTTGTAACATGTATTTTGTAATTTGTAATTTTAAACTTTTTTGTAATCTTGATTTGTAATTTTTGGGTATTATTTTGGAATTTTGTAATTTTTTAAGATGATAATACAATTATTTCTTTCATTTAAGAATTTGTACAATTTCAATTATTTTTCATTTGAATATTTTTAGTAAATAAATTAAAATAATTAAAAAAAATAAAAAAAAAATAATTGGGCTAGCCCGGGACCGGACCGGTCCAGGACCGGTTTGGGACCGGTTTGGGACCGGTATTCCGGTCCCGGCAGTCCCCCTTTTTAGGGGGAAGACCGGTCCCGGACCGGGACCGGTTTTGCCAGGGACCGGTCCGGGACCGGACCGGAAAAAACCGGTCCTTCCAGGGACCGGTTTTTATCTGGCCCGGAGGTCTTTTTGTGCACGCCTACCTGGGGGTGGTGGTGGAGTCAAGGACCGGACGGGGTTCGGACTGGCTTTGCTGAGTAAGTGCCCTGAGAGCACGAGGTGTACGGTCGTGAGAGCGTGCACCTGTGATGTGGTGTTTACTTGCTATGTTACTTGTTTTGCTAACAAGTGCAGGGAAGAAGCTTTGCCGCCCCGATTTGGGGACGGAATCGTTATAATTTGGTCAGCTTTAGCTGACCGTTACTCTTGTTTACCACCGTGCGGTGGATTGTTACTTGCAGGTGCTGCGGAGCCGAGCGGTATATAGCGGGCTAAAGCCCAAGTTGCTGAGCCGGCCCTCGAAAACCTAATTTTGAGTGTTTTCTTGTATTCTCATGTGTGGCCGGGCTGCGTGCCGAAGTTTGGAAGACACTTGTTTTGAGCAAAAATATTGTAAGGCTATAAGGCCAATTTTTGTGTATTAAACATTCCTTTTGGTTTGAGTAGTGGACATTCATGCTTGGCAGGGTTCTTTGTTCTTTGTACAACATAATATTTTACTTCCGCTAGATGCTCTGTGTAGGACGTTGTGATTGGTTGAATGGTCTCAATACGTAACCAACCGGTCTGTCCGTAGTATATGGCGTCGGACCCCGGCCGGACCTACTGCTATATGCTATGTGACGGATAGGGGTGTTACACACAGCTCGATTTTCTTATAAATTGGGGTTGACCCCATCAAGCCAAATCAGAATCGGTTAAAATTGATTCGACTCAATTATTTGATTTAATTCTCATTTCGAGCTGATAACGAGCCAGTCCCGAATCCCTCGAAATATGATTCGAATCAACTCGAATTGTTTAAAAAATTATGTATTTATTAAAATATTCTTATTTTAAAATTTAAACATAAATAAAAAAAGTGTGAAGGCTTTAAATGTTTTATTTGCTAAATTTAGAGGTTGTCTAATTTAATTTTGAATCAACTAAGAATAAAGAAAAAATTTTACTCAATTTTGAGCCGACTCGATTCGAGCTGATTCGGAATCGAGCCATTTCAAGTCAAGCCGACTCGAAATCAATTTTGATATCGAGCCGAGCCCAAATCACTCGAACTCGACTCGATATCAACCCTAGTGGGAACATCCTATCATCCTAGTGCTTTTTTGGAATTTTGATTATAGCAATGATCATTTTTTTCATAATAAATACAACAATTAGATTGTAAAGTACGCATCATTCCATTGTAAAAATTATTTTTTAAAAAAATAAAAAACCTAGTGTTTAAAATAAAAAAAGGAATTGTCATGTGCATTATATTTTTGGCTAAGTGTATTTTTTTTGTTAGAAGCACTGCATCACGCTAAGTACATACAAAATTGTTAGATGCACCGTAAATATTTTTAACATCACATCATGCCAAGTATCAAACTGATCTACTTTGGGGTGTCTCCGTGTCTATAGGAGTTCAGGCTTTTTAATAAATAGTTATTCCCTAAGGTTTTTTTTGGGTCTGTCTGTTAGTCATGCCTCCATTGAAAATTCTAGTCTCAAGTGAACAATTTGAACCTGTAATAACGCATGATCAGGAACTCAATCATACCCAGGAAAACTAAGAAAACAAAGTTTCCTGATGCAGGCTTGTACGCGGACACGAAAATAAAGACAAACACGAATTTTCTCTCTACGCTGAAATCCTACGTTCGCACAATACTTTCAGCGCGACGCGCACGTTAGGCAATTTTATCAATTAAATGCTAACGTACGGGTAGCCAAATCGTTTAAGATCGAACAAAGGCTATAGACCGATATTCTCTCAGGCTAAAATGACTCACCCGGTCCGATCGAGCGGTTGTTGTACCAAAAGAGATCAACCAAAAATTACGATTCGAAAACGGTAGATCTCTCCCAACAAAAAGAAAACGAGGTTCATTAATCCTCTCAAAAATAAACAAATCAAGATAGACAACAAATCGATCGAAGAAAATCACGACTATTTCAATGCTATCAAAAATTCACGCTAAAGTATTTCACAACAGAAATTATCTAAAGGGAAAATAAAACCGCTCAAAGAAAGCATAAATTTTCATTACCCCACTCGGAGATTTTTTTTATTCTCCAAAGATTTGGATCGCTCGTCATCGGATCCACCGGAGTCGTGCCGAACGAAGGGAAACTCGTCCTCCTTCCTTGCGTCACGCCGGATTTTTTATTCCACGGATTCACGTTTGAGTTGCCTTGGCCGAAATCTTTAATTGGTTGAGATAGTGGTCAGCTTTTGGAGGTGGTACGTAGGGCTGGTCAGATTTTTTTTTGTGTAGAAAGAGGAGAGATCGAGGAAAGGTGGCGACCAAAGGGGAAGAATAGGCTTGGACAGGTTGGAGGAGGGAAGAAAGTTGTTCGGTTTTGGAGAGAAGTGGGTGGTGCTCGGGTTCTTAAAGAGGGAGGAGGAGGTGTGGAGGTTGGGAACTTGAGAGAGGAAAGAATAGGAGGCCGGCGGTTTTGGAGGTAGGGGAGAGGTTGAGAGCCAAATTCTTAGCGAGAGGGGGAAGAGTTCTAGGGTTTCAAATTTCTCTTTTCATTCAACTTAATAAAAATTTCAATAGCAAGTTCTTATATAGGCTTACAACAATGTTTGGCTACATGCAGGCCAAATAAAAAAATAAAACACACATAATTTTAACATCATGAAAATAAAATAAAAGTGCAAATAAAATAACAAAGATATTCAAATAAATTTAATTGGCTGTCTTGCGCCGCGGGCGAAGGATGTTACGTCGCTCCACAAGGTCACCACGGCACCGCAAGTCTTTGGTTGGAGACGGAGAAGGATCGGCCGCAAGCATGTCGTCATCATCTTCAACATGCGGGGAGTCGCCGTCGCCATCAATCCTCCCTCGCTGAAAAGAACTCATCACCGATGAGTTGGTATGTAGGTACCGGTGCAGAAGAGCATCATCCAAGAGAGTCACCTCAGATTCAAGAAGTCAAGAGTCATCGGAGGCCGGACGATCACGCCATCGAATTAAGTAGCGGCGAACATCAACACTTGAAGAGGAGAGCACTTCATCTTTGAGGATCCTGTCAGGCAAAAAGGTGGTCCTTGGGAACCTTGGGAAAGCGTCAAAGAAGGAGAAAAAGTTTCTACATCAACATTCAACGTACCTCCAGTGGAGACCGATGGAGAGAGTGATCCAGGCACAAGCTTACCACCCAACCCATTAGAAAACTTAGTGGACCCAAACAGACAGGTAGATAACTGAAGTAGCGGAGAAACATATGACGTTAAATCAAAAACAATAAAAATAGGGGAAATTTCTCAATTAGTGGGTAACTCAAAAAGATATGTGTTTTCTCTTAATTTCTTTAAAATTTGAAAAGGTCCAGCTCGCCTATTCGCCAGCTTTTTTATGGTGCCTGAAGGCATACGTTCAGGGACGAGACCCACCAAGACAAAATCGTCAGCCTTAAAGTGAGACGCTCTCTTATGTAAGTTAACATGAGATTGAATAAGATGCATATTGTGTGGTTAGCGTCTCATTAATGTGCTTATGTAAATTGTGAACATGAGAGACAAAATCTTGTGCAAATTGACTTAACTTACAAGATGGAGGTAACGGAATCAAGTCAAGTGGCACTGATGCTTTATAACCGTGCACGATTTCATTTGGTGATAAACCTGTGCATGCACCAATTTTTTGAATTATTGTACGCTAACTGAGCATGGGGAAGGATTAGGTCCCCGTACCCTTATGGTCACCCACAAGACAACGAAGTAAACTACCCAAACTTCTGTTTACCACTTCCGTTTGCCCATCAATCTGTGGATGATAGGCCAAAGAAAACAATAGTTTTGTGTCCATAATCCTCCACATGGTCTTCCAAAAATAACTAGTAAATTTCACGTCTCTATCGGTCACTATAGTTTTTTGAACGCCCCGATGCCCAACAACTTCCTTAAAGAATTGTTTCGCTACAAGTGACGTATCGTTGGTCTTATTACATGCAATAAAATAAGACATTTTAGAAAACCGATCTACTATCGCTAGAATGAAATCATGATATCTAAACGTGAAGGGTAGGCCTAGAATAAAATCCATACTAACATTTTCTCAGGGAAGTAGGAATCAGAAGAGGGGTATAAAGTCCCGCATTCGTTTTACTACCCTAAGCCAATTGACACGTGATAATTAGAAAATATGTCTATTTTCGTGATATAATTTAGTTTTATATTTAATATAAATTAGTGATACAATATGTATTTTTATTTATAAATTATTTATTTTTTATATTATTGTGCTAATTTAAGTTATATTTACTTTTGTAGAAATAATGTTGTGCTCACATCCCAAAAATTGGATGATGATATATTTTGTTGGAGTTGTCGCATTAGTCGCACCCGTCCTAGTTTTTCTCGTCCAAATAATGTGATGACTCTGCCAAGTTGACATCTTTCATTGTCGTCCAAAGTTGCTAGCTGCTCCCAACCAAGAAGTTATGTCGCCGCCACCCGCCAAAGTCGCATCCATGCATGGCCGAGCTTCTCCAAGTCCACATTCACGTGAATACCCCCATGCATGCTAGCCATATTCACATAATTCCATTAATTATGATCATCCTTCTCTTCATGGATCCAGCCACCAATATTTATTCAAATAAATATAGCAATATTATTATTCAAAACTGCCACCTCCAGCTTCTCTCTCTCTCATTCACTCCCACCAATTACAGCCCACCTCCCTCCATTTAATTTGGCTTTTTCAATTCTCCATTCAGCCACTGCTTCCACTTCACCTCCCATCCATGTGGCCATTCAGATTTCTCCTCCATAATTTGCCACTCACGCCACCATCCTATAAACACCCTTCACTAATTAATTAATTAATTAATTAATTAGCTCATCCATCCCTTCTCTATTATCAATGTTGCAAACCCCCCTCCCTCTCTAAAGCCAACGCCTCCTCCCTCCATAAATTCCAAAACCTCCAGCTTCTCTCTCTCCCATTCATTCCCACCATTTCATAACTGGCCACCTCCTCTTTATTCCCGCCACCTCACCATAACCGCCATCTTTTCATCTTGCTCTACTCTCTCTCTCTCTCTAAACCATTCCACCTCACAATGAAAACCAAAACCACCAACAATTAATTACTTTATGGCCCACCTCCTCATTATTATGATGAAACTCCTCATTTGTCTTTCATATTCATTCCTCTCTTTACCTATATAAAGGACCCATGGTGGAGGGGGGAGACACATCAGATTTTGGAGAGAGATTATTGGAGAGATTTTGGAGAGTTTTATGAGAGTTTATTTTGTTGTTGTTATAATATTTCTTATTCTCTTTCTTGCACTTTAGTTTTTTGTTCTTATGTACTAGTCGTTTCATATAAATAGAATCAGGGGCGGACCCATGCCTAGACACACCCGGGCACGTGCCTGAGTGTGTTTTCGCAAAATTTATTGCAGGGGCAGCCTTTCTCCGCTAAACCTAGGTCATTTCCTCCCCCCGACAGCCTGAGTGTCCGATTGACGATTCTGCTTTGCGACGGCGAGACGCGGACGACGGCTTTCGGATCAGCGATCTAGTAGCCCGAGTGCCTGACTGGCCATTCCGTCAATTCTCTTTGTTCGTCTCCTCTTCCGCATATCCTATTTGGGCCATTCGATTATTCCCTGCTTCGGACAGAGTTCAGAGTTCCAGGCCAGTCTTCTCTTCTCGCTTCCTCTACACCTAGGTCATTTCCTGCGCGTGAGCCCCTTGTTCTCGAGCAATTTCTGGTGAAGGGCGATGAGGCGTGCAGTCTCCCATTTTGCCCCCTTTCTCCAGTCTCTGGCGGTGTCGAGCAGCGGATCAGGCACGCGACGGCGAGTAGGCATCCAGTCTGGTCCAGCTCAAGATATAAGATCCGCGTCTTCTCATTCTCCGATCTCAAGTTCTCAGTAATCAGGAAAGTAATTTTCTGTTTCGATTTATGCTTTCTCCTGTTTCACCAATCTCCCAATTGAAACTCGCATAGGAGATTGACACTCTGATTTTTTTTTCTGAAACAATGCTGGAAATTGTATAAGTAAGCTTTGAGATTTAACTTGATAGAAAAGAGTGGCAATGTGAGAGATAAAACCATAGTATTATCATGTCCATCTCATCATCTTGCTTCTACAGGAATGGAAAATGAGGGGTTCTGTTGCGCACTGCACTTCTTATTATAGTGTTAATTGATACTCCTAAAGAAAAAAATATATGAATCTTAAACAACAGTTAAATGATTTATGCATGCAGAAAGTTTTTGTGATGATAGTAGCTTAGTGATGATTTCAGCTCTTTGCCTCAATGCTTGATTTTATTATACTATCAGTTTCGATTTATTAACAGTTAACCTGTACATCTAAGAATCCCATTAGTAGATTTTGATTTCTTAGCAAAAATCTATGAAAATCCCTATTATATAGTTTGCGATTAATTTGAGAATCCCCATTATTGTTTTATCTGACAAAAATCGCACTCGGGATAGCGATTTATCTGAGAATCTCCATTATAATTTTCAATTCCCTAGTATAATTTTCTGAAAAGAGATTATTTGAGAATCCCCTTTCAGTTTTTGACTCCTTAACAATATGCAATATGTTGATTTTAGGAGCATTTAATTATTAAGAACTTGGTTATTTGCGTTCACTTTTGCATTATCATTATTTATGTAGGCATTGTAATACTCTTGCTAATTAGTTTTAAGTTTAAATTTATTGTGCCCGGGCTTCAAAATATTCCTAGTTCCGCCACTGAATAGAATCACAATTTTCTCTTTTCTTATCCATCTTTGTGTTTTTTTAATCATGCAAATACTTAATTTATCTATCAATTCCTCTAACGCTATGAGTAACTATATTTTCATTAGTATTCGATCGAGACGATCCGAGGATGAGATAATCATATTTTAATCGTTATTTTCTTTTTTTTCTTTGATGAAATATTTTTGTTTTGCCCTTGCTTTTTATTGAATGAGATCATAGCTTCGATATATGATTTTCATTTATGTTTTTGTATCATAGTTAGCTGAGAGGCTCTTGTACGAATTGATCGCTCGGGGCTAAAAAGAATTTGTACGCAACCCTCGAGAGAGGACGGCGAAATTCTTCCGATTTGCGGGGTTCAATTTTGAAAGCGAGTTTTAGGTGTTCTGTTTGAGAACGAGAGTTCGACCGATTAACTTAAACTCAGTTGGGTAATCCTCGAGAGAGGAGTGCTCGTGCTTTGGGACTCTACGGTCAAAATATTTTATTAAAGAGAATTAGAGTTTTTATTTTTCTTTGATTATTTTCATACCGAGGTGAGTCGAGATCGAGTGCTAGTTTTTCTTTTATATTTAAAATCACCATTTTCATTCGTAATCGTTTATTTTACTCGGAAAAAAAAACCAACTCAAAATCTGATCGATAAGATAATAGCGATTTTCTTAAAGTAGAAGTAATCGACGCTCCAAGATTTAATACGACCTCGATTTTAATATCCTATGCTATAATCGATAAGGTACGTTTGCCTTTGTCGAATATAGATTCGGAGAATATCTTTAATTTAAATCTGAAATTTTTACCATCAAGTTTTTGGCGCCGTTGCCGGGGACTTGCGTCGATATTTTGAAACAAGGAATATCTATTAATTTTATCTTTTCTTTTTCTTTCTCTCTCTTTTTCTTTTCTAGTGCACGACCCGATCAAGTTCTTCGAATAGTCCTGATATGTATTTTGATCCAGAGGTCGAGCGCACCATTCGGCAGCGCCTCCGAACTCGTAATCAGGATTTAACTTTAGATCTCGAAGTGTCGATCGGAGACACTACTCCAGATGCGATGGGTGAACCTAATCCAAATGAGGCTCAGCAACGGACCATGTCCTATTATGCGCGACCGAACTTGGAAGGGACACAATCTAGTATTGTTCGCCCTACAGTGGCAAACAATAATTTTGAGATCAAGTCTAGCATCATCCAAATGGTGAAACAATCGGTAACCTTTGACGGTCTACCGGACGAGGATCCAAATTCGCATATTGCTAATTTTCTTGAAATCTGCGACACCTTCAAAATCAATGGCGTTACTGATGATGACATTCGATTACGTTTGTTTCCTTTTTCATTGCGTTCAAAGGCCAAGCAGTGCTTGAGTTCTCTTTCTAGAGGAACCATCACTACGTGGGCCGAAATGGCGGAAAAATTCTTAACTAAATATTTTCCTCTGGCCAAGACCGCCAAATTGCGCACCGATATCGCTTCATTTATGCAAATCGACTCGGAGACTCACTATGATACATGGGAGCGCTTCAAGGAGCTTTTGCGTAGATGCCCTCACCATGCACTTCTTACTTGGCAACAAGTACAAATTTTTTATAATGGTTTAAATTTTCAAACAAGACAAATGATTGATGCGCCCGCCGGAGGTACTCTTAATAATAAAACCCCGGAGGTCGCTCAAGAGCTTTTCGAGGAAATGACCATGAACGCTTACCAGTGGAATGTGCCCCGATCGCGTCCTAATAAGCCGACTGGTATTTTCGAAGTTGATACGACAACAAGTTTGGCCTTGCAAATTGAGCGTTTAACAAAGCAAGTGGCGGAGATGTCTGCTTCCTCCGCCACTCCTTCATGAAATTATAATAATAACGTAATAGAAGAGCATGTTGAATTCATGGGAAATTTGCCACGACCTTCTTATAACCTGCCAAATGTTCCGTATAATAATGCCTATAATCAGGGGTATAGGAGCCACCCGAATTTCTCATGGAGCAACCAAAACAATGCTCAACGCCCGCCAAATATTAATCCACCGGGATTTCTGTTAGGACCGCAACCCCAAAAGCCCTCTTCAATTGAAGAGGTATTTTCAAAATATGTTGCGTCTAATGAGTCAAATATCTGAAATCTCACAGGATCAATTAAAACTTTAGAAAATCAAGTTGGGCAACTTGCCAAAATGTTCTCCGAGCGCCAGCATGGAGCTTTGCAAGCGAATACCGAGCCGAATCCGAGAGAAAGCGCGAACGCAATCACCCTCCGCAACGGAAAGGAGGTAACTACTTCAAATAGGATTGAGCCTGAGGTAAATATTTCTGATTCTCCTCCACCTGTTTTATCTC
This sequence comes from Platanthera zijinensis, assembly GCA_039513925.1. NCBI lineage: Eukaryota > Viridiplantae > Streptophyta > Magnoliopsida > Asparagales > Orchidaceae > Platanthera > Platanthera zijinensis. The sequence goes on from CM077083.1 coordinate 34,089,851, forward strand.
ATGTTTTACCTTCTACTATACATACAACTTTATTTCCGCGGGTATCGCAACCTTCAATGCCATATCCGTCAAAATTAAGAAATGAGCGAAACGAAGAACAATATACATTTTTTTTTGAAATATTAAAGCAAATTATGATTAATGTCCCCTTATGCGAGGCACTCTCTCAAATGCCTAAATACGCGAAATATCTCTCTCCAATAAAAAGAAACTTGAGGATATTTCGCGTGTTTCTCTCAACGCAGAATGTTCTGCAATTTTACAAAACAAATTGCCCCAAAAATTAAATGATCCGGGACGATTCTCCATCCCGTGTTTATTTGGTAATTTGTTAGTCAAACACGCCTTGGCTGATTTAGGAGCGAGCATAAATTTAATGTCATACTCTTTATTTAAGAAATTAGGATTGGGCGATCCGAGCCCAACAAGAATGAGTATCCAACTTGCGAATCGTTCGGTCAAGTATCCGGTAGGGATTGTGGAGGACGTGCTCGTTAAGGTTGACAAATTTATCTTTCCGGTAGACTTTGTCATTCTTGACATTGAAGAGGATGCCGAAGTACCCCTCATACTCAGCCGCTCCTTCCTCGCCACATCCCGCGCAATAATCGATGTGATTAACGGAAAGCTCCTCCTTCGGGTTGGAGATGATGAAGTTACTTTTCATATCAATCCCTCTATTCGAAACTCTCTTTCAAATGACGATTCATATTTTAATTTAGAAATCTCGTTTGATGATTGCTTTTCATGCTACGATTTTCTTTCTTCAACTTTTGTGGATCCGGAAATTGTCACTATGTTTTGCACTAAAGAGATAACTCGTCCATTGCCTTTTGAACCTTTTAATTTAAAAGATTTCAAAATAAAAACCTCTTATGAATAACCTCCTTCTCTTAAACTAAAACAACTTCCCGACCATCTAAAATACGTTTTTTTAGAAAAAAATTCAAAACTTCCCGTTATCATTTCTTCTAAGTTATGTGATACAGAAATTTCTGAATTAATTCATGTTTTAAACAATCACCGTCATATCATAGCTTGACAAATTTCTGACATAAAGTGGATTAGCCCCTCTTTCTGCACCCACAAAATATTATTAGAAGATAATTCTCGCAGCACTGTTCAGCCGCAACGACAACTTAATCCCAACATAAAAGATGTCGTTAAGGTTGAAGTGATTAAGCTCTTAGATGCGGGAATAATTTACTCGATTTCGGATAGTACGTGGGTTAGCCATGTACAGGTCGTGCCAAAGAAAGACAGGATAACGGTAGTGGCAAATGAAAACAATGAATTAATCCCGACTCGTACTGTTACGGGTTGGCGGATGTGCATCGACTATAGAAAACTAAATGCTGTCACCCGAAAAGACCACTTTTCGTTACCTTTTATTGATCAAATTTTAGAACGTCTTTTCGGTCACTCCTACTGTTTTCTCGATGGTCTCTCGGGATATTTTCAAATCCCTATTTCACCCGAAGATCAGGAAAAAACCACCTTTACCTGTCCCTTCGGCACATTTTCCTATCGAAGAATGTCGTTTGGTTTATGCAACGCGCCGCCTACATTCCAAAGATGTATGTTGGCAATTTTTGACGAGTTGGTAGGGGAGGTGATGGAGGTTTTTATGGATGACTTTTCCGTCTTCGGAAATTCATTTCAATCTTGTTTATCTAATCTTTATCGTGTTCTTCAACGCTGCGAAGACACGAATTTAGCTTTAAACTTGAAGATATGTCATTTCATGATTCGAGAAGGGCTAGTCCTCGGCCATAAAATTTCTAGTAAAGGGATCGAGGTCGTTAGGGCCAAGATCAAAATTATTGAAAAACTTCTCTCTCCTACGAACGTTAAATCAATTAGAAGTTTTCTAGGCCACGCGGGGTTCTATTGACGATTTATACAAAATTTCTCCAAAATCACGAAACCATTAACCCACCTCTTAGAAAAAGAATCTCCTTTTGTTTTTAATGATGAATGTTTATCTGCGTTTAATATTATTAAAGATAAACTTATCAACTCACCGATATTAGTAGCGCCATTTGAAATCATGTGCGACGCGAGCGATTTTGCGGTAGGGGCCGTGTTGGGACAACGCGTAAACAAATATTTTCATCCTATTTATTACGCTAGCAAAACTCTCACATCCGCACATGCCAACTACACTACGACAGAAAAGGAACTTCTAGCTATTATATATGCATTCGATAAGTTTAGATCTTATATTACTCTTTCGAAGGTTATTGTTTTTACTGATCACTCTGCTCTCAGGTATCTGTTGAACAAAGCGGATGCCAAACTCCATTTATTAAGATGGATTCTCCTCCTGCAAGAGTTTCATTTGGAGATCCGGGACAAGAAAGGCGCGGAGAACTTGGCGGTTGATCATCTTTCGCGATTGGAGAATGCTACTGCGGATGCACTAGTGGAGACCGAGATAGACGATAAATTTCCTGAAGAGCGCCTCCTCGCTCTCGAAAAGGTAATACATTCTTCTTCCACCCCTTGGTTCGCGGATTTGGCCAACTATTTATTGGCCCGGATCCTACCAAAAGATTTTTCAAGTCAACAAAAGAAGAAATTCTTTTCCGACTTGAAAAATTACTTTTGGGAGGATCTCTTCTTATTTCGTATATGCGCGGATCAAGTGGTGTGAAGGTGTGTTTCGAGCGAGGAAGGCCTGCAAATATTGCGGCACTGTCATGAAGGACCAACCGGAGGACATTACCAAGCAAGCCGAACCGCAAGGAAAGTGCTGGAGGCGGTCTTCTTTTGGCCCACACTATTCAAGGACGCTCACGCTTTCGTGAGTACTTGCGACAGCTGCCAGCGGTCAGGTAACTTATCTCGCCGGGATGAAATGCCCCAGAATTTATTTTTAGAATGCGAAGTTTTTGATTTGTGGGGTCTAGATTTTGTAGGTCCTCTCCCTCCTTATAATAATAAATATATTCTAGTTGCGGTGGACTATGTGTCGAGGTGGGCGGAAGCACGAGCTCTTCCCAACAACGACGCGAGAGTCGTCGTAAACTTTTTAAAGAAATTATTTTCTCGCTTTGGTACGCCACACGCTATAATTAGTGATAGAGGCACCCATTTTTGCAACACCCAATTTACAAAAATTTTATCAAAATATGGTGTTACTCATAAACTTTCCACCGTCTATCACCCACAAACGTGCGGCCAAGTAGAGGTAGTTAATCGCGAGCTTAAACGTATATTAGAGAAAATGGTGTCCGTTAATAGAAGGGACTGGTCATTAAAACTTGACGACGCGCTATCGGTCTATCGGACGGCATACAAGACTGTCGTCGGTTGCACTCCATATCGATTGGTTTATGGCAAGGCGTGCCACCTCCCGGTAGAATTAGAACATCGTGCGTATTGGGCGCTTAAATTCTTAAACCTTGATTTGAGCTTAGCCTGCGAGCATAGAAAGCTACAATTAAACGAACTTGATGAATGACGTGCAAACGCCTGTAACAATAATAAATTTTATAAGGAGCACTAAGTTTTACCACGATAACAAAATTAAATTTCCTAAATCTTTTTCTCCGGGCGATTTAGTCCTTTTATATAATTCACGACTGCGGCTTTTTCTGGGCAAGTTGAAGTCCCGATGGTCCGGCTCATTTGTCGTTAAAGAGGTTTGGCCATATAGAACTATTCTCCTTGACCACCCAGAAAAAGGATCTTTTAAAGTTAACGGTCACCGTCTTAAGTTATACCTTCCCAACGACACCTCTAATGGGCAAATCGAAAAGTTTAACCTTCCTAACTTATAATTTTAAAACACCAAATCAGTCAAGCTACGTGATGGTAAACAAAATGCTTATGGGAGGCAACCCATTTTCTTCTAATTTTTTTGTCTTGTATTCTTTGTTTTAAAGTTTTTGCAGGTTTTGGATGCGGCATCTCCAATTTCAAATCAGGGACATTCTCTTTTCCTTTCTTTTTCTTGTCTTTTGCATTGCATATCTCACATTTTATTTTCTTTCTTTCTTTTTCATGAACTTTCATACTTAATTTTAAACATTGGGGACAATGTTTAACTTTAAGTATGGGGGCGTATAGATTATTGTAGCTTTGTTTTCTTTTTAAAAAATTCACAAAAATATTTCATAGAATATTTTACTTTGATTTTTCTTTTTATTACCAATTAGAAAACTTTCTTAAAATCACAAAAAATATAAAATCGAAAATTAATTTCTACCATGAAAACAAAAAAAATAATTTTTATTTTATCTTTAGTACCCCATGACTTTGCATTTTCTTGTTCTTAATCATTAGTGTACTTGTTTAACTAGAATAAAATTCTCTAATTTTCATTTTGCTTATGTTCCACGAGTAATATGTTGACTCGTGTAGTGTTTCTAATTAGGTTAGCATGTTATATTTGAAAAATATCTTGAGAATTTGCACTTTTTCATAGTTATCCTTTTATGATTTTCACTTTTATAAAATCTATCATCCTTTATTTTTCTTATTTAAAAATCATTGTAATATTGATTAGTGTTAAGTGTACTAGATGTGAACGGATCTAGACGCTTATTTTTTTTTCATGAAAAATTACTTGTCTTTATTTTCTATCTAAAACTTGCGTCTCTTGAAATTTTAAAAGCTTTGTTTTAGATAGACTTAGAAGCATGAATATGATTTAGGCCTTCTCTTGATTCGATTGAGCTTTTACATTCCGAGCTATAAAATCTTAATCGTTGCTAGCCACTTTGAGCTATTTCCCGTTCCTTTTGTAACCTCACTTATTGTTCATCAAGACCATATAGCTTACCCTTATTGCACACTTAGAATATTTGAGCTTAACTTGTTGCTAATATGTGCTTTTTTAGTGAAAATTGTGGAAGTTTTAAATTTTATCTCCTTTGCTACAAAAGAAGAAAATAAATTTGAAAAAAGATGAAAAATATTTTAGAAAAATATGTGAAAAAATGAAGATTGTTATTATGACCCAAAGCTTTATACTTCAAATTCTTTGGGGTGTCAAATTCTTATTTTCTAGCACAAATATTTTTGCAAAACTCTTCTTTTTGTTTAAGTGTGCATAACCCTTCATGTTTATCTTTTGTTTTCCGCACCTTTAAACCCAAGCCAAAACATAAGTCCTTTTGATTCATGCTTCCTAAGTTCATTTTTAGTACGGTAGTGAAAAAGTTAATTGGGTAAGTTTTTAGGTAAAAGTGTCGATTTTTGACTTGGATTGTGGTGGATATAAAATGTCTCTTATATTCTAGTAACAACACAATGCCCTTTTCATTAGTCGCTTTACTCAGTTTTTTTTTTCTGTCTAAAATATAAGTTGATTTATTTTTATGCGAGTGAAATTTATAACACTTTATACTATGACTAAATAATAATTTTCGGGTTATTCTTCAAAATATCCCTACCTCTAATTTCGCATCGTACTCGTGATTAACATAATCAATTTGATTGGTTAGGTTATTTTTATTTCCTGTTAGCTTGTATGTCTTTGCTTGGGGACAAGCAAAATAATAAGTATGAGGGAAAATGATAATTAGAAAATATGTCTATTTTCGTAATATAATTTAGTTGTATATTTAATGTAAATTAGTGATACATTATGTATTTTTATTTATAAATTGTTTCTTTTTTATATTATTGTGGTAATTTAAGTTATATTTACTTTTGTAGGAATAATGTTGTGCTCGCATTCCAAAAATTGGATGATGATATATTTTGTTGGAGTTGTCGCGTTAGTCGCGCCCGTTCTAGTTTCTCTCGTCCAAATAATGTGATGACTCTGCCAAGTTGACAACTTTCATTGTCGTCCAAAGTTGCTAGCTGCTCCCGACCAAGAAGTTATGTCGCCGCCACCCGCCAAAGTCTCACCCATGCATGGCCGAGCTTCTCCAAGCCCACATTCACGTGAATACCCCCATGCATGCTAGCCATATTCACATAATTCCATTAATTATGACCATCCTTCTCTTCATGGGTCCAGCCACCAATATTTATTCAAATAAATACAGCAATATTATTATTCAAAACTGCCACCTCCAGCTTCTCTCTCTCCCATTCACTCCCACCAATTACAGCCCACCTCCCTCCATTTAATTTGGCTTTTCCGATTCTCCATTCAGCCACCACTTCCACTTCACCTCCCATCCATGTGGCCATTCAGATTTCTCCTCCATAATTTGCCACTCACGCCACCATCCTTTAAACACCCTTCACTAATTAATTAATTAACTCATCGATCCGGCCTTCTCTATTATCAATGTTGCAAACCCCCTCCCTCTCTAAAGCCAACACCTCCTCCCTCCATAAATTCCAAAACCTCCAGCTTCTCTCTCTCTCCCATTCATTCCCACCATTTCATAACCGGCCACCTCCTCTTTATTCCCGCCACCTCACCATAACCGCCATCTTTTCATCTTGCTCTACTCTCTCTCTCTCTCTCTCTCTCTCTAAACCATTCCACCTCACAATGAAAACCAAAACCACCAACAATTAATTACTTTTATGGCCCACCTCCTCATTATTATGATGAAACTCCTCATTTGTCTTTCATATTCATTCCTCTCTTTACCTATATAAAGGACCCATGGTGGAGGGGGGAGACACATCAGATTTTGGAGAGAGATTATTGGAGAGATTTTAGAGAGTTTTATGAGAGTTTATTTTGTTGTTGTTATAATATTTCTTATTCTCTTTCTTGCACTTTAGTTTTCTGTTCTGATGTACTAGTCGTTTCATATAAATAGAATCACAATTTTCTCTTTTCTGATTCATCTTTGTGTTTTCTTTAATCATGCAAATACTTAATTTATCTATGAATTCCTCTAACGTTATGAGTAATTATATTTTCATTAGTATTCGATCGAGACGATCCGAGGATGAGATAATCATATTTTAATCGTTATTTTCTTTTTTCTCTTTGGTGAAATATTTTTGTTTTGCCTTTGCTTTTTATTGAATGAGATCATAGCTTTGATATATGATTTTCATTTATGTTTTCGTACCATAGTTAGCTGAGAGGCTCTTGTACGAATTGATCGCTCGGGGCTAAAAAGAATTTGTACGCAACCCTCGAGAGGGGACGGCAAAATTCTTCCGATTTGCGGGGTTCAATTTTGAAAGCGAGTTTTAGGTGTTCTGTTTGAGAACGAGAGTTCGACCGATTAACTTAAACTCAGTTGGGTAATCCTCGAGAGAGGAGTGCTCGTGCTTTGGAACTCTACGGTCAAAATATTTTATTAAAGAGAATTAGAGTTTTTATTTTTCTTTGATTATTTTCATACCGAGGTGAGTCGAGATCGAGTGCTAGCTTTTCTTTTATATTTAAAATCACCATTTTCATTCGTAATCATTTATTTTACTCGAAAAAAAACCAACTCAAAATCCGATCGATAAGATAATAGTGATTTTCTTAAAGTAGAAGTAATCGACGCTCCCGGATTTAATACGACCGTGATTTTAATATCCTATGCTATAATCGATAAGGTACGCGCGCTTGCCTTTGTCGAATATAGATTCGGAGAATATCTTTAATTTAAATCTGAAATTTTTACCATCAAGTTTTTGGCGCCGTTGCCGGGGACTTGCGCCGATATTTTGAAACAAGGAATATCTATTAATTAATTTTATCCTTTCTTTTTCTCTCTTTTTTTCCTTTCTAGTTCATGACCCGATCAAGTTCTTTGAATAGTCCTGATATGTATTTTGATCCAGAGGTCGAGCGCACCATTTGGCAGCGCCTCCGAACTCATAATCAGGATTTAACTTTAGATCTCGAAGAGTCGATCAGAGACACTACTCCAGATGCGATGGGTGAACCCAATCCGAATGAGGCTCAGCAACAGACCATGTCCTATTATGCGCGGCCGAACTTGGAAGGGACACAATCTAGTATTGTTCGTCCTACCGTGGCAAATAATAATTTTGAGATCAAGTCTAGCATCATCCAAATGGTGCAACAATCGGTAACCTTTGACGTTCTATCGGACGAGGATCCAAATTCGCATATTGCTAATTTTCTTGAAATATGCAACACCTTCAAAATCAATGGCGTTACTGATGACGCCATTCGATTACGTTTGTTTCCTTTTTCATTGCGGTCAAAGGCCAAGCAGTGGTTCAGTTCTCTTCCTAGAGGATCCATCACTACGTGGGCTTAAATGGCAGAAAAATTCTTAACTAAATATTTTCCTCCAGCCAAGACCGCCAAATTGCGCACCGATATCGCTTCATTTATGCAAATCGACTCGGAGACTCTCTATGATACATGAGAGCGCTTCAAGGAGCTTTTGCGTAGATGCCCTCACCATGCACTTCCTACTTGGCAACAAGTACAAATTTTTTATAATGATTTAAATTTTCAAACAAGGCAGATGACTGATGCGGCCGCCGGAGGTACTCTGAATAATAAAACCCCGGAGGCCGCTCAAGAGCTTTTTGAGGAAATGACCATGAACGCTTACCAGTGGAGTGTGCCCCGATCGCGTCCTAATAAGCTGACTGGTATTTTCGAAGTTGATACGACAACAAGTTTGGCCTTGTAAATTGAGCGTTTAACAAAAGAAGTGGCGGAGATGTCTGCTTCCTCCGCCACTCCTTCATGGAATTATAATAATAACGTAATAGAAGAGCAGGTTGAATTCACGGGAAATTTGCCACGACTTTCTTATAACCTGCCAAATGTTCTGTATAATAATGCCTATAATCAGGGTTATAGGAGCCACCCGAATTTCTCATGGAGCAACCAAAACAATGCTCAACGCCCGTCAAATATTAATCCATCGGGATTTTTGTTAGGACCGCAACCCCAAAAGGCCTCTTCAATTGAAGAGGTATTTTCAAAATATGTTGCGTCTAATGAGTCAAATAACCGAAATCTCACAGGATCAGTTAAAACTTTAGAAAATCAAGTTGGGCAACTTGCCAAAATGTTCTCCGAGCGCCAGCATGGAGCCTTGACAGCGAATACCGAGCCGAATCCGAGAGAAATCGAGAACGCAATCACCCTCCGCAGCGGAAAGGAGGTAACTACTTCAAATAGGATTGAGCCCGAGATAAATATTTTTGATTCTCCTCCACCTGTTTTATCTCATGTTTTACCTTCTACTACACCTACAACTTTATTTCCGCGGGTATCACAACCTTCAATTTCATATCCGTCAAAATTAAGAAATGAGCGAAACGAAGAACAATATAAAAAAATTGTAAATATTAAAGCAAATTCAGATTAATGTCCCCTTCTGCGAGACACTCTCTCAAATGCCTAAATACGCGAAATATCTCTCTCCAATAAAAAGAAACTTGAGGATATTTCGCATGTTTCTCTCAACGCAGAATATTCTGCGATTTTACAAAACAAATTGCCCCAAAAATTAAATGATCCAGGACGATTCTCCATCTCGTGTTTATTTTGTAATTTGTTAGTCAAACACGCCTTGGCTGATTTAGGAGCGGGCATAAATTTAATGTCATACTCTTTATTTAAGAAATTAGGATTGGGCGATCCGAGCCCAACAAGAATGAGTATCCAACTCGTGGATCGTTCGGTAAAGTATCCGGTAGGGATTGTGGAGGACGTGCTCGTTAAGGTTGACAAGTTTATCTTCCCGGTAGACTTTGTCATTCTTGACATTGAAGAGGATGTCGAAGTACCCCTCATACTCGGCCGCCCCTTCCTCGCCACGTCCCATGCAATAATCGATGTGATTAACGGAAAGCTCTACCTTCGGGTTGGAGATGATGAAGTTACTTTTCATATCAATCCCTCTATGCGAAACTCTCTTTCAAATGACGATTCATGTTTTAATTTAGAAATCTCGTTTGATGATTGCTTTTCATGCTACGATTTTCTTTCTTCAACTTTTGAGAATCCGGAAATTGTCACTATGTTTTACACTAAAGAGATAACTCGTTCATTGCCTTTTGAACCTTTTAATTTAAAAGATTTCAAAATAAAAACCTCTTATGAAGAACCTCCCTCTCTTGAACTAAAACAACTTCCCGACCATCTAAAATATGTTTTTTTAGAAAAAAATTTAAAACTTCCCGTTATCATTTCTTCTAAGTTATGTGATACAGAAATTTCTGAATTAATTCATGTTTTAAACAATCACCGTCATGCCATAGCTTGGCAAATTTCTGACATAAAGGGGATTAGCCCCTCTTTCTGCACCCACAAAATATTATTAGAAGATAATTCTCGCAGCACTGTTCAGCCGCAACGACGACTTAATCCCAACATGAAAGATGTCGTTAAGGTTGAAGTGATTAAGCTCTTAGATGCGGGAATAATTTACCCGATTTCGGATAGTACGTGGGTTAGCTCTGTACAGGTCGTGCCAAAGAAAGGTGGTATAACTGTAGATGCAAATGAAAACAATGAATTAATCCCGACTCGTACTGTTACGGGTTGGAGGATGTGCATCGACTATAGAAAACTAAATGATGTCATCCGAAAAGACCACTTTTTGTTACCTTTTATTGATCAAATTTTAGAACGTCTTTCCGGTCACTCCTACTGTTTTCTCGATGGTCTCTCGGGATATTTTCAAATCCCTATTTCACCTGAGGATCAGGAAAAAACCACCTTTACCTATCCCTTCGGCACATTTGCCTATCGAAGAATGTCGTTTGGTTTATGCAACGCGTCGGCTACATTCCAAAGATGTATGTTGGCAATTTTTGACGAGTTAGTAGGGGAGGTGATGGAGGTTTTTATGGATGACTTTTCCGTCTTCGGAAATTCATTTCAATCATATTTATCTAATCTTGATCGTGTTCTTCAACGCTGCGAAGACACGAATTTAGCTTTAAACTGGGAGAAGTGTCATTTCATGGTTCGAGAAGGGCTAGTCCTCGGCCATAAAATTTCTAGTAAAGGGATCGAGGTCGATAGGGCCAAGATCAAAATTATTGAAAAACTTCCCCCTCCTACAAACGTTAAATCAATTAGAAGTTTTCTAGGCCACGCGGGGTTCTATCGGCGATTTATACAAAATTTCTCCAAAATCACGAAGCCATTAACCCACCTCTTAGAAAAAGAATCTCCTTTTGTTTTTAATGATGAATGTTTAACTGCGTTTAATATTATTAAAGATAAACTTATCAACTCGCCGATATTAGTAGCGTCAGATTGGTCCTTACCATTTGAAATCATGTGCGACGCGAGCGATTTTGCGGTAGGGGCCGTGTTGGGACAACGCGTAAACAAATATTTTCATCCTATTTATTACGCTAGCAAAACTCTCACATCCGCACAGGCCAACTACACTACGACAGAAAAGGAACTTCTAGCTATTATATTTGCATTCGATAAGTTTAGATCTTATATTACTCTTTCGAAGGTTATTGTTTTTACTGATCACTCTGTCATCAGGTATCTGTTGAACAAAGCGGATGCCAAACCCCATTTATTAGGATGGAGGGTCATCACCACAAAGCGCCGATTCTGCCGGCCAAATTCGATCGCAGAAAGGTAGCACAACAAATGAAGTACAAACAAGTCCACATGAAAATCACATATATAGAAATAAAACTCCACGAAGGGAGTGTCCACAGTATAATATATCAGAGTACTAAAAATACAGGCTTATGCCCGGTACATCATGTCTTCACTACAAATCACTCATGCGGAAGCAAAAACAAACATCTACTCAGGGTCGAGACTCACGGTCCCAGCTGTATGAACTCTGGAGCTAGACTGCCCCATCTCCAAGCGCACCGGTCTCTGGGGCTGCTCCCCTGTGCTGGGCTCCACGATCCCCTAAAATGATGCGGTTCGAAAACTGTTAGTCATAAAGACTAAGACTTATCATCCCCTACCCCTTCTCCCATGGCTCCTAGGTACCGAGCGGTGAGGAAGAAAGGGAAGGACATGAAGGTGGAGATTAAAACAAAGGAACAGGTGGCAGCGGAACTAATCTAGCAATTCTATAATAAAAATGACAGAAACAGAAAGTAGGAAAAACAACCTCAACTTATGTGCGGAAGCGCATAAGCCAAGAGATCTTCTGCAGGGCTCCCATCGTATAAAGTGTCTCATACCACTTATACGTTGAGGTGTCGGTTATCAAACAATAGCATATATATTGAATTTAACCTTAATTTATAAACTTGCCCACATAAGCTTATAGACAAAGGGGTCGTTTTGCAAGTCCTAATGTATAAGCATCCCATTCCACTTATACTTTAGGTGTCAGGGTTAAATGAATCGATTATGCTATGACATGCAAGTGGGTATGATGGAACATGCAAGTGCAACTCATACACCCGACTCTGTGCACACAGACCTTTAGTTCCCCCTTTCGGAGCCATTACCTCCCAGGATACCTCTGTAGTGGCAGGCGGAAGCGGTGGGTTGGGCCTCACCCACCTCCAAACCAGTAAAGCACTACCGGTCAGACCTATCGTATGCCTCAATGCTTGGTGCACGAAGCGGACTCCTGCGTACTCTTGCCGGCTGGCGCACCGGACTTCTGTTGGCGAAGTGCTAACCACACTTGCCGAGTCAGCGTATTGGCGTCGGTGCATCGACCCTCCAATACCGAAGACCCACCACCATAATTTTCATTCCTTTTATGCACATGCAAATTTAATCATAATCACACAAAAACCGAGCCGAAGCTCCCCGGACCAAAACGTCCGTCTCTTAACCAACCGAGCCGAAGCTCCCCGGACTATTCCGTCCGTCTCTTAACCAACCGAGCCGAAGCTCCCATCAATCTTCCTGTGCTAACAGTGTTTGTGAAAGGTGCAACCCTAATTACTAAGTTACTCTTGTCAGTTTGTTATTGCAGTTTACGTTAACCCAGGACTGCCCCCGGTATTCCCCGTGAAGGGCTCTCAAAGGGCAATAGGAACTATGATGGTAGTTAAAGCCCATCGTTCCTTTTCGCAAGGCACTTATTATTATTGGTTGATTCCCTTTACCCATCCCCTTCTCATATTATGATAGACTATCCTAGGGTGACTTTTAACCTTCCTCTCTTCGGGAAAGACGATCTTTCGTCGAACCCGAGCACCTCTTAACTCTAGCCAACACCACTTCACACTACTCTTCATATCATTCTATTATGAATTCATTCACATCTATCCACCCAGACAAACTGACTAACTCCAACAACTATCCCAGATCATGCCATATTGCATTTCAACAATTTGCTATATGCAGACCAACCTAGACTATATATCGAACCGGTTAGGAAATGATCCAATACTCATCCAAATGCCCTAACTCATTTACTGGAGGTTTATCATGATATGATTAGCCTATAATCAGAAAACAATAATTTTCCTAATTTATCCGGCATTTAATTAATTTCCTCTAAATTCTTTGGGCTACCGATTTGAACATGAACTACCCTAATTACTCATGCAAGATGTCCAATAAAATTATTATAAATATTTTGCTATATCAAAATGGTAAATCCACAGGATCACAATTTTTCTATCATCAAAAGAACACTAAAACTATTTTATCAATATTTCCTATCTTTTGTTATTTATGAATCAAGTACAGAAAATATCCATCCAAAAATTATAAATTAATTATATTATGCTGGTACAACCTTAAAAATAGCATTTTCTAAGTTTCATAATTTTTCAGCGACAATATCATCCAAAATTAATTTTCAAAGCGTAAAACCCCTTTTTAACATTTGTGAAGGAAGTACTAGATTTACTCAACTAAAAATTATACAAAATTCGGGAGCAATCATTCTAACTTAAAACATTTACTTCCAAAATTTCATGGGGTTTTAATGAACAGAAAGATTCAAATAATTAAAACATCAAATAGGGCTATAATAATCGTTACAAATGAAGTACTGGAAATAAACATCATAAAATTCCAATAAAATTACCATGGATTATACCTACCCCAAAACTAACTCTACCCGAGTTTCACAGCTTTTAGATAATGTTTAGTGATAGGTTTTACTTAATCAGTATTTTACCCTAAAGCTAAAGTTAGTGTTTCGGGGTATCTACCTATCTCTAATTCCTCCAAGATTCCATCCAGATGATTCATATCATGCTAATGTCAATTCTACGGAATTTCAAGACAATACGAGAGCAATTTCCCTCATGTCCTTCACAACCCTCAAAACCCTCCATTTAGGGTTTGAGTTTGGACCATCCTTCTCTTCATGGGACCAGCCACCAGTGGCGGATCCAGAAAATTAATAATGGGGGGTGCACAAATTGATAAAGAGAGTGCATAAATTGATAATGGGGGTGCACACATATTTTTTTTGAATGCGTCACTTAATTTTAAAAATTTTAACATGGGAGGTCAAAGATCAACTTCTTTCAAAAAAAATTTGAACATTTCAATCTTCTCGGAGCTGTTTCTTCCTCATCTGGTCACCGTTTTTGACGTATAAGTAGTCAAAATTCATTGCCTCGACGAGAGGAATCCAAATACACTAATTATTTTTTAAAATAATGGGGGTGCCAGTGTCCCTCGGGCCCCCCTCTAAATCCGCCCCTGCCAGCCACCAATATTTATTCGAAAATAAATACATAATTCCATTAATTATGACCATCCTTCTCTTCATGGGTCCAGCCACCAATATTTATTCAAATAAATACAGCAATATTATTATTCAAAACTGCCACCTCCAGCTTCTCTCTCTCCCATTCACTCCCACAAATTACAGCCCACTTCCCTCCATTTAATTTGGCTTTTCTGATTCTCCATTCAGCCACCGCTTCCACTTCACCCCCCATCCATATGGCCATTCAGATTTCTCCTCCATAATTTGCCACTCACGCCACCATCCTATAAACACCCTTCACTAATTAATTAATTAACTCATCGATCCCTTCTCTATTATTAATGTTGCAAACCCCCTCCCTCTCTAAAGCCAACGCCTCCTCCCTCCTTAAATTCCAAAACCTACAGCTTCTATCTCTCTCTCCCATTCATTCCCACCATTTCATAACCGGCCACCTCCTATTTATTGTAACACCCCTATCCGTCACATGACATATAACAGTAGGTCCGGCCGGGGCCCAACGCCATATACTACGGACAGACTGGTTTGTTACGCGTTGAAACCATTCAACCAATCACAACGTCCTACACAACACCTAGCGGAAGAAATTATTAAGTTGCACAGTAAAGAACCTTGCTAACATGAATGTCCACTGAACCAAAACATAGGAATGTTGAATACACAAAACAACTAGCCTTAAGGCCTTACAATGTTTGCTTAATAAAACATGTCTTTAAAACCTCGGCACGCAGGCCGACCATACATGAGTAAATAAGAAAACTCTAAAAAGTTTAGGCCTTCGAGGGCCGGCGCAGCAACTTGGGCTTTAGCCCGCTATTTACCGCTCGGCTCCGCATCACCTGCAAGCAACAATCCACCGCACGGTGGTAAACCAAAGCAACGGTCAGCTATGCTGACCAAATTATAACGATCCCGCCCCCAAAATCGGGGCGGCGATGCTCTTTCCCTGCACTTTATTAGTATAAGCATCTCAATAGAGAATAAGAATAACATCACAGGTGCGGGCTCAAACGGCCACACACCCCGTGCTCTCAGGGCACTAACTCGGTGAACCCGGTCATAACCGTGGTCTCACCACCATCCCTTGGACGGAAAAACTCGTGAGCAATAAAGTCTTTCCGGTCTAAGCCTAGGACTCACTCGACCATGCCAATGGTCAGTCTCTTTTTCAGATGTCTATCACCAAACCGCATATCCCGGGTCCGCATCCACTTGCCCGTTGCTCACATTGCATAGTCATATTAAGACGTACGCGTGGGCCAAGCTTCTCCCGGATCCCAAAGTTCGATCACACAAGCACATAACTCAGTTATGTTTATGGTTGGCTCCCCGGCCACCAAGATGACGGAAAAGCGTTTCCACCCAGTTTTCCGGGTGCGTCTTAGGGTTACTCCCCAAGGATCCCTGCTGCAATCTACCCCGTAGAAACCAGAAAACAACAAAGGGCACGGAGTCTTCTCCGTCTAAAATGCAATGCACATCACCGATCCAGAACAACTTGTCCGGATAGGCTTCACACACCATGCCTATATTCATTTACGCATACGGACTCTACACAAGGGGGACTTTACATATCTACCCCAAGGAACGCTCCAACTCTTCGCTCACTCGCGAGAGAGGGCTTCCTATGCAAAGGAGAAGAGGGCTTCACATGCCCTAGGATGAGAAATCGTCACCCTTGCATTCTTCCGCGGCGCCATGAAAAATCTACGCGGTTGGAAAGCACCGCAACGACGTCGCCTTCGCGGATCTGGACTCGAATCGCGAATCGGAGCTCCGAAGCTCCACCGGCGGCCGGATATTGGTCTCCTCCTTCCTCCTTGCTCTCCCTTCTCTCTAAAATCTTAGAGAGAGAACACCCAAATGAAAGTGAGGTTTTTTAACCCTATTTTCGGGTTTAAACTGCCAGCATTAACCCTCAGCCGCCGGATCCAAAGTCAAGGAAACGAACGACCACGATTCGGCCTAAAATTAATAAATCTGGGCCGAACACGGGTTGCAACACTGCCGTGTTCATTGTCGTGTCCCCCATTCGCCATCTCGACCGACGCGATAACCAGTACACGACATCCGACACAGCCTCTGATACGCCCGTGTCGCATGCGACACGGCCGTATCACGACCCGTGTCACGCCCCGTGTGCAACTGCCAACACTTGTTTCCTGAGGAGGACACGACCTGCGACACGGCACCCGACATGCCCGTTTCACAGGTGACACGCCCGTGTCTGTGCCCGTGTCATGGCCCGTGTGCATGACTCAAAAAACTCCCTAGCGTGACACGCCCTGGGACACACCCGTATCCCAGGCCGTGTGCCTCAACTCGACGATCACCGATTGTCAAAACGTCGACCACATGACCCGTGGCCGAACACGCCCGTGTCACGCCCGTGACACGCCCATGTCACGCCCGTGATACCTGCTCCAAAACCCAGACTTGGCTTAAAATGTCACCCGTCCCTCTTTTGAGTTTCGGGGCGTTATAACTCTCTCCCCCTAAAAGAATTTCGCCATGAAATTTACTAAAGGAAAACAATAAGAACTGAAAGCTTTTAACGGTACCTGAGCGGAATAACTCCGGGTACTCCTCCAGCATAGCTTGCTCCCGTTCCAAAGATAGCTCCTCCCGACCGCAATTATCCCACCGGACCTTAACCATTCGGATCTCCTTGTTACGGAGTCTCTTCACCTCAAAGTCTTCGATACGAACGGGCTTGACCCTTGTCGTCAACCCTTCGTCCACTGACACTTGATCAACTGCGATCACTAGCGAAGGCTCCTGCACCGCCTTCCGCAACACGGAAATGTGGAACACATCGTGTAGTTCACTTAACTCCTCCGATAGCCTCAATCGGTATGCCGCTTCGCCGACCCGCTCTAGAACCTCAAAGGGTCCAAGGTATCTTGGGCTCAGCTTCTTCAAGCGTCTTACCCGCGAAACACCCTCTAACGGCTTCACTTTCAAGTATACCCAATCGCCTACCGCGAACTCCACGTTCCGGTGCTTGGCATTGTAATACTTCGCCTGCCTGTCTTGAGCGATCAACAAGCTCTCCCGAATGATCCGCACCAACGAGGTAGCACTCTCCACCTCCTGCTTCTTGTACAACCTTGCCTCACCCATTTCCAACAACGATAACGGCGTACGACACTTTCTACCATACAGGGCCTCAAAGGGCGCCATTCGGATACTTACCTGGTAGCTGTTGTTGTACGCGAACTCCACCAAATACAGGTGGTCCTCCCACTGCTTCCCGAAGTCTAGAACACACATGCGTAGCATGTCCTCCATCGTTCTATTGACTCTCTCAGTCTGTCCATCCGTCTGTGGATGGAAGGCTGTGCTGAACTTCAACTTTGTCCCAACCATCTGCTGCACCAACCTCCAATCATTGGACATGAAACACCCATCGCGATCACTCACAATGCTACGGGGCACACCGTGCAGACTAACTATATTGTCCACATATAGCTTCGCCAACTTCTCCACCGAGTCATCCTTCCTATGCGGAATAAAGTGCGACACTTTAATTAGTTAACCGGTCTACGAACACCCAGATGGCATCGTTCCCCTTCTGCGACCTTGGCAAACCATGCACAAAGTCCATCAATATGTCGTTGAACTTCCACTCCGGTATAGGCAAGGACTTCAAGAATCCTCCCGGCTTTTGGCACTCCGCCTTCACTAAGGCGTACGTTTGGCACTTAGCCACAAACAACGCTACGTCTTTCTTGAGCCCCGGCCACCAAAACAGCTTCTTGAGGTAACGGTACATCTTTGTGCTCCCTGGGTGGATTGAGTACTTGGTATGATGAGCCTCGTACATCAACTCCGTCCGCAGGTTACCCCCGCTTGGGACACACAACCGATGATCCTTCCTTAACAACCCATCCTCAACAGAAAATTGGGAATTTGACCCATCCAACACCGCCTCCATAAGCTCTTTCATGGTGTCATCCAACTACATTGCCTGCCGAACACGATCAGCCAGGTCATACTGAACCTCCGTCCAGTTAAACAAAGCCTTGGCGCTTGTCTGCTTGTCCACGCAACAGATCTCTAATGCCTCTAACTCCCGTACTAGCCTCTCATCATGAACCGACAACCAGTTGGCTTAGGCGGGAGCCCTGCGACTCAACGCATCAGCAACCGCATTGCCCTTCCCAGGTACATAATGAATCTTGAAGGTGTAGTCCCCCAGGAACTCCATCCACCTCCTCTTCCTCATGTTAAGATCCTTCTGATCCAACAGGTACTTATGGCTCTTGTGATCGGTGTAAATATCGACCCATACGCCGTATATGTAGTGCCTCCACAACTTAAGAGCAAATATCACGGCCGCCAACTCCAAGTTGTGGACCGGATAGTTCCTTTCATGCACTTTTAGCTGACGCGATCCATAAGCTATCACGCTCCCATGCTGCAATAGCACGCAGCCATAACCACTACCCGAAGCGCCGCTATAAACCTCGAAGCCCTCGGTCCCACTCGGCGAACTAAGCACTAGCGTCGTGGTCAACAGTCTCTTCAGCTCCTCAAAATCTTGCACGCACTCCTGTGTCCACAAGAATCTCTAATATTTCCTTGTCAACTTCGTGAGAGATAGCGCTATCCGCGAGAAATTCTCTACGAAGTGCCTGTAATATCCGGCCAACCCGAGAAAACTATGGACTTCCGCGATAGAAGACAACGCAGACCACTCCCGTATCGCAACGATCTTCGCCAGATCCACTGTTATACCTTCCCCACTGATAATGTGACCAAGGAATGCTACTGAGGGTAGCCAGAACTCGCATTTGGATAATTTCGCATACAGTTCATTCCTTCTCAGAGTCTCCAATACCAGATGTAAGTGCTTGAAGTGATCTTCTTCGCACTGCGAGTACACCAATATATCGTCAATAAAGACGATCACAAAGCGGTCCAGGAAATCTCGGAACGTCCTGTTCATCAAATCCATAAACACTGATGGCGCATTCGTCAGTCCAAATGGCATGACCGTGAACTCGAAATTCCCATACCTTGTGCTGAACGCCGTCTTCGGGATATTACACTCCCTGATCCTCAACTGATAGTACACATACTTCAAGTCTAACTTAGAATATACCGACGATCCGACTAACTGATCGAAGAGATCATCAATCCTCGAGATCGGGTACTTGTTCTTCTCCGTCAGCTTGTTCAACTCTCTGTAGTCGATACACAGCCGCATACTCCCGTCCTTCTTCTTAATGAAGAGGACCGGTGTGCTCCAAGGCGACGAGCTTGGACGCACATAACCTTGCTCCATCAGCTCCTCTAGCTGAACTTTCAACTCTGCCATCTCCTTCGGCGCCAGCCTATAAGGAGCATGTGACACAGGTTTGGCA
The DNA here is from genome assembly GCA_039513925.1 of Platanthera zijinensis. Taxonomy (NCBI): domain Eukaryota; kingdom Viridiplantae; phylum Streptophyta; class Magnoliopsida; order Asparagales; family Orchidaceae; genus Platanthera; species Platanthera zijinensis. The sequence continues at coordinate 34,109,730 of CM077083.1, forward strand.
CCTGGCACAAGCTCGATAGTGAAATCAATCTCTCGCTGCGGTGGGGCTCTGGGAAGACTATCCGGGAACACATCGGGGTATTCACAAACCATGGGGATACTGTCCAATGCGGACTTTGTCTCTACAGCCCCCACTATTGCGAAGAACAGCTCTGCGCCAGCACGAACTGCCTTTACCACCTGAAGAGCAGACATCAGCGTCCTACTCGACCCCTTCAGTCCCGTGAATGTTGTATCCGGTCCAACACCCAGCTTGACCTCCTTACTATTACAATCAATCCAAGCCTTCTGCTCCGAAAGCCAATCCATCCCAAAGATAACGTCGAACTCTACTAGCGGCAGCAATGACGCTAGCAAGTCGAACTCTTGGCTCCCTATGTGAATCTTTACGGCGCACACTCTGTACGCACGCATTGAGCACCCATTCGGTAACAGCACATCCAACTTGTCCTTCGCCATCGAGAAGGGACTCCGATGCGCGATATAAAATTTTCGGACAAGAAGGAGTGTGAAGCTCCCGTATCGAACAGTGCCCGTGCCGGACTATCGCTAATCAAAACAAAGCCTATGCAAAGCATATTAGGCTAACAAGCAATAAAGAACAGTATTTAAAGTTAACTTGCTATAAATTAACTCGTACCTGTCACCACGTCAGCTTGTTTAATGGCCTCCTGCTGGCCCAAGTTGTACACTCTAGGTTGAGTCGGAGCATAATGGGACGCGGTTGACTCCACCGCCTTGGCCTTCTCTTCGTAGGTAGCTCCTTGTTTTCTCTCGGACTTTGGGCGTCCGCTCCAGCAATCGCGGGTAAAGTGTCCCGTCTTTCCGCAAGTGAAGCAAGCGCCCGGGGTTCGGTTGGTAGTTGTCCCCGAGGCACCTGAAGAAGGGGCTGGACCCGACGTCCTAGCCTTCTTATTCCATCTTCGAAAGCCAGACTTTTAATTCGGAACCTTAAACTCCGGTTTCTTGCCATCGGATTCCTTCTTCGCTTACACGATCTTCATGTCCTTTTCCAAGGACCGGGCCGAGTTGACCAAGGTCATGAAACCCTGCATCATAGGCCCCGACAGTAACAACCTCAACTCATCTCTTAACCCTTCATAGAAGCGGTTCGTCTTGCGCTCCTCGTCGGCAAAGGTAGCGCTAGCGTATCGTCCCTAACGAGTGAACTCGTGGAGATACTCGCCCACGGTGTTGTCTCCTTGCACCAACTTTTGGAACTCATTCTCCAATGCGATCCTCTGCGCTGAGGGGAGGTATCGAGCCATGAACAATCTCGAAAACTCCTCCAAAGATACTTCGGCTAACGACCTTCCCCTCAACTGGTGTAGCTCTAGGCCTTCCCACCATAATCTCGCATCCCCGTCCAATAGGAATGTTGCTATCGTGGTCTTCTGCCACTCTTCCGTTTCTGTTGCTGTCATCACCCTATTGACTCTTGAGAGCCAATCTTCGGCCTGGGTTGGGGTTCCTGTTCCCGAGAACACCGGTGGATGGAAGCCCATCACATGCTTAAGCTGTCTCTCAGGTTCTCTCCGAGGCAACTCCGGCTCCACCGCTCTTCTAGGCTCCGCTGCTTGGAGCGGCACTTGCTCCACCGCAGGAGCAGGCTGCTGCACCTTCCTTACAGGTTGCGCATTAATCAATGCCATGACAGCTTCTGCCACCAACTTAATGGTTTCGACTGACAGATGTGTTGCAGGCGCATCACTTGGTGCGCTGCTTTCCTCAGAACTTGGCCGTTCTGACGGTCCAGCACCACTTCTGGTCACTTATAATCGTGCAAAACACCGATAAGAGACCAAATAATATTGCAAACAGCAATTATAGGAACACGCAGGTTCCTCAAACATGTGTATTTTCATTCCTAAGTGGACATTCATGAGTTCTTTTCATGTTATAACGATGACGCACACATGTGCTCACCACCCCTTAAAGTGAATTCGCCCATGAATTCATTTAAGCTTGACCAAAACCAGTAGTCTGATACCAATTTTGTAACACCCCTATCCGTCACATGGCATATAGCAGTAGGTCCGGCCGGGGCCTGACGCCATATACTACGGACAGACCGGTTAGTTACGCGTTGAAACCATTCAACCAATCACAACGTCCTACACAACACCTAGCAGAAGCAATTATTAAGTTGCACAGTAAAGAACCTTGCTAACATGAATGTCCACTGAACCAAAACATAGGAATGATGAATACACAAAACAACTAGCCTTAAGGCCATACAATGTTTACTTAATAAAACATGTCTTTCAAACCTCGGCACGCAGGCCGGCCGTACATGAGTAAATAAGAAAACACTCAAAAGTTTAGGCCTTCGAGGGCCGGTGCAACAACTTGGGCTTTAGCCCGCTATTTACCGCTCGGCTCTGCAGCACCTGCAAGCAACAATCAACTGCACGGTGGTAAACCAAAGCAACGGTCAGCTATGTTGACCAAATTATAACGATCCCGCCCCCAAAATCGGGGCGGCGATGCTCTTCCCCTTCACTTTATTAGTATAAGCATCTCAATAAATAATAAGCATAACATCACAGGTGCGGGCTCAAACGGTCACACACCCCGTGCTCTCAGGGCACTAACTCGGTGAACCCGGTCGTAACCGTGGTCTCACCACCATCCCTTGGACGGCAAAACTCGTCAGCAATAAAGTCTTTTCGGTCTAAGCCTAGGACTCACTCGACCATGCCAATGGCCAGTCTCTTTTTCAGATGTCTGTCACTAAACCGTATAGCCCGGGTCCGCATCCACTTGCCCGTTTCTCACATTGCATAGTCATATTAAGACGTACGCACGGGCCAAGCTTCTCCCGGATCCCAAAGTTCGATCACACAAGCACATAACCCAGTTATGTTTATGGTTGGCTCCCCGGCCACCAAGATGATGGAAAAGCGTTTCCGCCCAGTTTTCCGGGTGCGCCTTAGGGTTACTCCCCAAGGATCCCTGCTACAATCTACCCCGTAGAAACCAGAAAACAACAAAGGGCATGGAGTTTTCTCCGGCTAAAATGCAATGCACATCACCGATCCAGACCAACTTTTCCGGATAGGCTTCACACACCATGCTTATATCCGTTTACGCATACGGACTCTACACAAGGGGGACTTTACATATCTACCCCAAGGAATGCTCTAAATCTTCGCTCACTCGCGAGAGAGGGCTTCCTATGCAAAGGAAAAGAGGGCTTCACATGCCCTAGGATGAGAAATCATTACTCTTGCGTTCTTCCGCGGCGCCATGAAAAATCTACACGGTTGGAAAGCACCGCAACGACGTCGCCTTCGCGGATTTTGACTCGGATCGCGAATCGGAGCTCCGAAGCTCCACCGGCGGTCGGATCTTGGTCTCCTCCTTCCTCCTTGCTCTCCCTTCTCTCTAAAATCTTAAAGAGAGAACACCCAAATGAAAGTGAGGGTTTGTAACCCTATTTTCGGGTTTAAACTGCCAGCACTAACCCTCAGCTGTTGGATCCAAAGCCAAGGAAACGAACGGCCACGATTCAGCCTAAAATTATAAAATCTGGGCTGAACACGGGTTGTAACACGGCCGTGTTCATGGCCGTGTCACCAATTCGCCATCTCGACCGACGCAATAACCAGCACACGGCCTCCGACACGCCCGTGTCGCATACGACACGCCTGTGTTCCGACCCATGTCACGCCCCGTGTGCAACTGCCAACACTTGTTTCCTTAGGAGGACACGGCCTGCGACACGGCACCCGACACGCTCGTGTCACAGGTGACACGCCCGTGTCTGTGCCCGTGTAATGGCCCGTGTGCATGACTCGGAAAACTCCCTAGCGTGACACGCCCTGGGACACGCCCGTGTCCCAGGCCGTGTGCCTCAACTCGACGATCGCCGATCGTCAAAACGTAGACCACGTGACCCGTGGCCGAACACGCCCGTGTCACGCCCATGTCACGCCCGTGACACCTGCTCCAAAACCCAGACTTGGCTTAAAACGTCACCCGTCCCTCTTTTGAGTTTCGAGGCGTTACATGTATTCCCGCCACCTCACCATAACCGCCATCTTTTCATCTTGCTCTACTCTCTCTCTCTCTTTCTCTCTAAACCATTCCACCTCACAATGAAAACCAAAACCACCAACAATTAATTACTTCCATGACCCACCTCCTCATTATTATGATGAAACTTCTCATTTGTCTTTCATATTCATTCCTCTCTTTACCTATATAAAGGACCCATGGTGGAGGGGGGAGACACATCAGATTTTGGAGAGAGATTAATTGAGAGATTTTGGAGAGTATTATGAGAGTTTATTTTGCTGTTGTTATAATATATCTTATTCTTTTTCTTGCACTTTAGTTTTCTGTTCTTATGTACTAGTCGTTTCATATAAATAGAATCGCAATTTTCTCTTTTCTTATCCATCTTTGTGTTTTTTTTAATCATGCAAATACTTAATTTATTTATGAATTTCTCTAACGCTATGAGTAACTAAATTTTCATTAGTATTCGATCCAGACGATCCGAGGATGAGATAATCATGTTTTAATCGTTATTTTCTTTTTTCTCTTTGCTGAAATATTTTTGTTTTGCCCTTGCTTTTAATTGAATGAGATCATAGCTTCGATATATGATTTTCATTTATGTTTTCATACCATAGTTAGCTTAGAGGCTCTTGTACGAATTGATCGCTCGGTGGTAAAAAGAATTTGTACGCAACCCTCAAGAGAGGACGGTGAAATTCTTCCGATTTGTGGGGTTCAATTTTGAAAGCGAGTTTTAGGTGTTCTGTTTGAGAACGAGAGTTCGACCGATTAACTTAAACTCAGTTGGGTAATCCTCGAGAGAAGAGTGCTCGTGCTTTGGAACTCTACGGTCAAAATATTTTATTAAAGAGAATTAAAGTTTTTATTTTGCTTTGATTATTTTCATACCAAGGTGAGTCGAGATCGAGTGCTAGTTTTTCTTTTATATTTCAAATCACCATTTTCATTCGTAATCGTTTATTTTACTCGAAAAAAAAACCAACTCAAAATCCGATCGATAAGATAATAGCGATTTTCTTAAAGTAGAAGTAATCGACGCTCCCGGATTTAGTACGACCTTGATTTTAATATCCTATGCTATAATCGATAAGGTACGCTTGTCTTTGTCGAATATAGATTCGCAGAATATCTTTAATTTAAATCTGAAATTTTTACCATCAACACGCGCGACAACTTCCCACAATTTTATTAATCATTGACTTAAGGCCAGGCCATTGGAACTTATCTTCTACTAACGTAATGGTCTTGTCACGCCCGAAATGACCACCTAAACTACCGCTATGTAATTCACACACAACGAAATGTCATTGGAAAGAGCGAGGAAAACAAAGCTTCGAATGCTTAAATAAATAACCATCCCGAATATAATATGTGGAAATAGTAGTGGGAGAGTTGTTTTGCGTGGAATAATAGATTTCCTTGAAATCCGAGAAATGAGCGTACTCATCCTTAATCCTATCGAACCCAACCACTTTCACCTCTAGCGTAGACAACAATAACGAGACACGACGTAGAGTGTCCGCCATGCGATTTAGAGTTCCCTTAAGATGTTTTATTATAAAGGTGTACTCCTGAAGATATGAGACCCATTTAGCATGCCTTGGTGTTGATACGCGAATTGCGTCCTCCAGTTAACGGGTTGTTCGATCTCACAAGCTAGAAGAAGAGGGTTGTGGGGATAGCGAAGAGGTTTGCTGAGAGCAACCGGGAAGGTTGATGATCAGCAGAGAAGCTTGATTGATCAACGGAGAAGCTTGATTGATCAACAGAGAAGCTTGATTGATCAACGGAGAAGCTTGATTGATCAACGGAGAAGCTTGATTGATCAATAGAGAAGCTTGATTGATCAACGGAGAAGCTTGATTGATCAACGGATGAGCTTGATTGATCAACAGAGAAGCTTGATTGATCAACGGAGAAGCTTGATTGATCAACGGGGAAGCTTGATTGATTAACGGAGAAACTTGATTGATCAACAGAGAAGCTTGATTGATCAACGGATAAGCTTGATTGATCAATAGAGAAGCTTGATTGATCAACGGAGAAGCTTGATCAGGAACTGTCGAGCAGACATTACTTTGGCGATTGAGCTCAGATGATTAGGCTGGAAGAAGAAAGGAGAAGGGAGGGCCGCTAGCAGCGGCAACAACAGACTTCGCCCGTTGCGGCTTGAATGTCACTCTTGCGACGGGCTTTTCCTTTAATCGGGTAGGATTACAACTTGTTATTGCACCATTACATGAAAAAACAGCAAAGGATACAATGGGGAAGCTGGCGGCTAAGGAAGAAGGTGCCAGAAACTAAGTAAAAGAGGATGTAGAGGACCGGATAACTGAGGCTGCAGATGCTGCTCAAGCTACCTGCTGAGGGCAGAAAAAACTAAGTCCACAGCCCTTGACGACCTGGGCGGACTGGATACTTGAGGCCGCGGATCTTGCTTGATCAACTTTGACGGACTGGAAAACTGAGTCTGCAGACTTTGATCAAGGTGGAAGTTCTCCTCCCGCCCCGTCCCGAATAAGACGCCTTGGGGGCTATTTATAGGCCCGGGGAGAATCTTCTTGAAGCGGGCCCAGTAACGTCATCATCGATGACCTCGACGGACTCCGCGGACTGGACTTTTCTTTACTGGGGCAGACTTCCGGTTGGCAGCTAGAAGAGGGCAGGCAGGCTGAGCGACCTAAAGAGCAAGTAGACGGATCCTGAGCGATCTAGGCGGACTCCAGGGGGAGTCCGCCCCTGACGGAGTGAAGACCGCCCTCTAGCGGGCGGCCTGGGCGGACTCAAGGGGGAGTCCGCCCGGCTAGCGGAGGCCGCCCCCTAGCAGGCAGCCAGGGCGGACTCCAGGGGGGAGTCCGCCCGGCTAGCGGAGGCCGCCCCCTAGCAGGAACCCTGGGCAGACTCCAGGGGGAGTCCGCCCTGCTAGCGGAGGCCTCCCTCTAGCGGGCGGCCTGGGCGGACTCCAGGGGGGAGTCCGCCCGGCTAGCGGAGGCCGCCCCCTAGCGGGCGGCCTGGGCGGACTCCAGGGGGAGTCTGCCTGCCTAGCAGAGGCCGCCCCCGAGCGGGCGGCCTTGGCAGACTCCAGGGGGAGTCTGCCCGGCTGGCGAAGGCCACCCACTAGCGGGCGGCCTAGGCGGACTCCAGGAGGAGTCCGCCCGGCTGGCAGAGGCCGCCCCTAGCGGGCGACCTGGGCGAACTCCAGGAGGAGTCCGCCCGGCTGGCGGAGGCCGCCCCTGGAGGGCGGCCTGGGCGGACTCCAGGAGGAGTCCGCCCGGCTGGCGGAGGCCGCCTCTGGCGGGCGGCCTGGGCGGACTCCAGGAGGAGTCCGCCCGGCTGGAGGAGGCCTCCCCCTAGCGGGCAGCCTGAGCAGACTCCATGAGTAGTCCGCCCAGCTGGCGGAGGCCGCCCCTAGCGGGCGGCCTGGGCGGACTCCAGGAGGAGTCCGCCCGGCTGGCGGAGGCCTCCTCTGGGGGCGGCCTGGGCGGACTCCAGGAGGAGTCCGCCCGGCTGGCGGAGGTCTCCCCTGGCGGGCGGCCTGCGGAGCATTCGTCCTTGAGTGACTTTTGACCCGGCAGTCCGCCTTGTGCGGACACGGTGGAAATCAGGGGTAGCCTGCTCCTTGCGGATGGGAACCTGTAGAAGAAAAGCAGAAAAAATGGGCACCTTAGAGAGGATTGCCGATTTTTGGGTTAACATAATCCCCGCACTTTTTTAAGTTCCGAAGAGAACTTCAAAAAAGTAGGAGACCCACAAAAATTGTAATCCTCCCCTCAAAAAATCAGGAGAGAGAAAAAATTAGAGATTAAGAGAGATAGAACCTGATGTTTCTCCTCGGAAAAATCTGTCAGTGCCTATCCTTTACCTGTGAAGAAAAATTCAATGCAAGCCAAAGGAGGTACATCTTGCGTGTACCTGAGCTGAAGGGGACTTTCTAGTATCTGCTAGTCTATGCAAAAGTAAAGTGAGTAAGCAGATAGGAAAAGAGAATAAGTTGCAAGCACCTGAGAGAAACTCGCTAATGTCTGCTAATCCCTGCAAAAGGAGAGTTAGCGAAAATATATGATAGAAGACTAGATCGCAAGTACCTGGAGGGAACCTGCGAATTTCGATTGTTGATAGGATAAGGTATAATAAAAGATATATCTGGCAAACTTTGTTATCAACTGAATATAGATCAAAATGTGACAATGCTCATCTCGTATGTTCAGATATAATGTTGATATAAACCCAGATAAGCAAGATGAAACCATCTTAGTTTAGAATTGTAACAACATAACTTGTCAATCAAGAAGAACCAGATAATCTGATCAATGATTTGTGCTAGAAATATCTGATAAGAGAGCTTGTTGATAGTCATATGATAGAACTTTATGCAGGCAGCGCATATAAGATGATCATAAGCCAAAAAGATATTGTCAATCCTTAGGATAGATTGAATTTAACCAGTTGACCTGTAAAAAGGCAAAAAGACAAAGGAGGGCTACATCTCTATGGTGTTCAAAAAAGACTGAATACTGCCACAGGTGTTCCCCGTGGGCGTTATGCACCGCTTGACTTTCAAAGAAACCATATAGAGGGTAGTCCTACCTAAAGCGGGTTGGTCGCGCTCCCTTAGAAGGGCACAAAAGAAAAACAAGCACGGAAATTCCTGAGAAGGAATCGACAAATGCACTACTCTCATGCCTCGGGTTCAAGCATCGCTGATCAATTAGACTAGTTGCGCCAAGTGGCCTATTGCTTGTCTGCGAATTGATCAGCGGAGTTGTGGGCCCCGCGAAGGCACGGATTGAGAGTACCAAGGAGTGTTCGGCCGTTACAATTGTGAGATGATCGAAGAGACAAGGCTATACTTGATCGTCATTGCTTGTCACGCAAAGATCATCGTAACTGTAACATATCCTTTAACGAAGCACAGCAGAGCTAACACATGGTTCCTCCCTGGAAACACGCTCTGTGTTAGATGCCGGTCAGGATCCAAAGTCCTGTCATCCTCCGCACAAGAGTTGAACGGCCCCCATTGCACATATGCGAAAACTCCCCGCGATATGTGGTCGTTGTGGTCTTACGCCAGAGGACAATCTCGAGGGGGCCCTGGGTAAGACTTGGCGATATCTCGGTGGTTCAGTGATCTCTTTGGCAAAGAGAAAAAGTAGAGGAGGAAGCACTTCATAAAGGGAAAAGTGTCAGTATGGGATCTCTGACGTAAACTTTATTGAGATAGAAAATGAAACACTTAGAAGTATTGAAAAATATAGTGTTTGAAGAGTCGAGTAAAAACAACCGATCATTATTATGAGGGGCTTCGAGGAGCTGCGACGTCTTCTTTGCTTTAGAATAGCCTTCCAAGGGAACCCTCATCATCGGCGTCAAAGCACTCAGGCCGAACGTTGATAGGCCCCAGACGGCCTGCATCCTCTATGTCCACACAATTCAACTAAACTTCAGCCACCTCCTTGCCCTTGGAGGTGGAAGGCTTTGAAGAATCAACTTTCTTGACCAGGTCGTTGATCTTGCCCTCGATGAGTAATCTTTCAACTAGCCGTCGAAGGGTCATGCAGTCTTCAGTGAAATGATCCTTCTCTCGGTGGAATTCAAAGAATGGTTCTGAATCTCTTGATCTTTGATTTATCGACTAGTAAGGCCTTTTTGAATTTGACTTATCTTTCATGATATGACAGACTTCTTGCATGGTCTCATTGAGTCCAGAGTACGATACATCATTATCTTGTGAGTGATGCACAGAAGCTATTTGCGGAGGTGGGGCTGGTAGCGGTTGCAATCGCTCATGGACACGATCTTGACCTGGGAAGGAGTGTTGATGATGATGCTGGAACTTCTTTATTTTACTAGAGTGGGATGGAAAATCTTTCCGAGGAGACCTCAGAGGCTGCTTGAAAGGAGGATTTCTCTCTGCTACAAGCCTAGAGACAAAGCTGGGGTTACTCTTCTCACCGCGGATGTATGAGTTGGCTAAAGCAATCAACTCTTGATAAGTCCTTGGTGCTCGGGCATTAGCCTCGAACTTGAGTGGTCCTTCACGCAGACCGTGAATAAGAGCCACTCGATACATTTCTTGATCAACGATCTCAATGTCTAAGATTTCTCTCTGGAAGTGATCCACAAAATGAGACCAAGTCTCAGTCTCTCGCTGCTTGATCTCAAAGAGGGCTTCTGGGCCGCCCTTTCTCTTTGTTGAAGTAGAAAATCTGAGCAAGAACTCCCTTCACAGATCAGCAAAGGAAGATATAGACTGAGGACGCAATCCATAGAACCAATTCCTCACATGGCCATCAAAGGTCGTCACAAGGAGTTTGCACTTAGTCGCATCTGAGAGAGTCTTGAGAGCCACAGTAGATTCAAAAGCTTGAAGATGCTTGACTGGATCAGTCTCCCCAGTGTAAATGGGTAATCGTGGCTCTCTGAAGTTAGCTGGAGTCGGTTCATATCGAACACTCTCTGTAAATGATGACTGCTCCTCTTGATCTCCTACAGCATAAGGAAAAAAGGGAGCATAAGTTGCAGCTGCACAAGGAGCTGATGAATAGGAGGGAAAGGTTGCTGCAGGAGGAGAAAAGGCAGGAGTTGATGAGTAGAGATAACTTCCCTTAAAATTTAGAAATCTCACTGGACTTCCTCGGGCAGCCTCTCAGAAGAAACTTTGACGAGCTGCGAATTCCTCATTCTGAGACCGCAGAGGGGCTGCAGGCCCTTGCGGAAAGGTTGGAGTGTAAAGAGGAGGATAGGTCGGTGGATAAACTTGAGGAGTCTCAAATACCGGTGCTGGATTGATTGGAGGAGCTGGTTCTACTGAAGATTGTGCTTCCAATCGTTGGGTGATAGAAGCTAGAGTATAATTGATCACTTGAAATTGTTGTGCAGTTTCTCTGCGAGATTGCTCTAAGGCCTCCCAAAGAGAATCATCACTGGGACTTGGGGTAAGCTTCTCAGCTGATTGATTGTCTGTCATGAGTAACCGCTGATTTCACTGTCTGATCGAGATCTGAAGGTCGCGTGTTAACTGTTGATGTGCGAATTGCGTCCTCTAGTTAACGGGTTGTTCGATCTCACAAGCTAGAAAAAGAGGGTTGCGGGGATAGCGAAGAGGTTTGCTGAGAGCAACTGGGAAGGTTGATGATCAACAGAGAAGCTTGATTGATCAACGGAGAAGCTTGATTGATCAACAGAGAAGCTTGATTGATCAATGGAGAAGCTTGATTGATCAACGGAGAAGCTTGATTGATCAACAGAGAAGCTTGATTGATCAACGGAGAAGCTTGATTGCTCAACGGAGAAGCTTGATTGATCAACAAACAGAGAAGCTTGATTGATCAACGGAGAAGCTTGTTTGATCAACAGAGAAGCTTGATTGATCAACGGAGAAGCTTGATTGATCAATGGAGAAGCTTGATTGATCAACAGAGAAGCTTGATTGATCAACAAAGAAGCTTGATTGATCAACGGAGAAGCTTGATTGATCAAGAGAGAAGCTTGATTGATCAACGGAGAAGCTTGATCAGGAACTGTCGAGAAGACATTACTTTGGCGGTTGAGCTCTGATGATTAGGCTGGAAGAAGAAAGGAGAAGGGAGGGCCACTAGCAGCGGTAACAACAGACTTCACCCACCGCGGCTTAAATGCCACTCTTGCGACGGGCTTTTCCTTTAATCGGGTAGGATTACAACTTGTTATTGCACCATTACATGAAGAAACAGCAAAGGATATAATAGGGAAGCTGGCGGCTAAGGAAGAAGGTGCTAGAAACTAAGTAAAAGAGGCTGCAGAGGACCGGAGAACTGAGGTTGCAGATGCTGCTCAAGCTGTCTGCTGAGGGCAGAAAAAACTAAGTCCACAGCCCTTGACGACCTGGGCGGACTGGATACTTGAGGTCACGGATCTTGCTTTATCAACATTGACGGACTGGAAAACTGAGTCTGCAGACTTTGATCAAGGTGGCAGTTCTCCTCCCGCCCCGTCCCGAATGAGAGGCCTTGGGGGCTATTTATAGGCCCGGGGAGAATCTTCTTGAAGTAAGCCCAGTGACGTCATCATCGACGACCTCGACGAACTCCGCGGGCTGGCCTTTTCTTTGCTGGGGCAGACTTCCGGTTGGCAGTAAGAAGAGGGTAGGCGGGCTGAGCGACCTGAGGAGCAAGCAGACGGCTCCTGAGCGATCTGGGCAGACTCCAGGGGCAGTCCGCCCCTGACGGAGCGGAGGACGCCCTCTAGCGGGCGGCCTGGGCGGACTTCAGGGGGGAGTCCGCCCGGCTAGCGGAGGCCGCCCCCTAGCGGGCGGCCTAGGCGGACTCCAGGGGGAGTCCGCCCGGCTAGCGGAGGCTGCCCCCTAGCGGGCGGCCTGGGCGGACTCCAGGGGGGAGTCCGCCCGGCTAACGGAGGCCGCCCCCTAGCGGGCGACCTGGGCGGACTCCAGGGGGAGTCCGCCCGGCTGGCAGAGGCCTCCCCCTAGCGGGCGGCCTGGGCGGACTCCAGGGGGAGTCCGCCCGGCTGGCAGAGGCCGCCCCCTAGCGGGCGGTCTGGGAAGACTCCAGGGGGAGTCCGCCAGGCTGGCGTAGGCCGCCCTTGGCGGGCGGCCTGGGCGAACTCTAGGAGGAGTCCGCCCGGCTGGCGGAGGTCGCCCTTGCAAGCGGCCTGGGCAAACTCCAGGAGGAGTCTGCCCGGCTGGCGGAGGCCGCCCCCTAGCGGGCGGCCTGGACGGACTCCAGGAGGAGTCCGCCCGGCTAGCGGAGGCCGCCCCTGGCGGGCGGCCTGGGCGGACTCCAGGAGGAGTCCGCCTGGCTGGCGGAGACCGCCCCTGGCGGGCGGCCTGGGCGGACTCCGCCCGGCTGGCGGAGGCCGCCCCTGGCGGGCGGCCTGGGCGGACTCCGCCCGGCTGGCGGAGGCCTCCCCTAGCGAGCGGCCTGGGCGGACTCCATTAGGAGTCTGCCCGGATGGCGGAGGCCGCCCCCTAGAGGGCGGCCCGAGCGGACTCTAGGAGGAGTCCGCCCGGCTGGCGCAGGCCGCCCCTGGCGGGCGGCCTGGGCGGACTCCAGGAGGAGTCCGCCCGGCTGGCGGAGGCCGCTCCTTGTGGGCGGCCTGCGGAGCATCCGTCCTTGAGCGACTTTTGACCCGACAGTCCACCTTTTGCGGACACGGTGGACATCAGGGGTAGCCTACTCCTTGCGGATGGGAACCTGTAGGAGAAAAGAAGAAAAAATGGGCACCTTGGAGAGGATTGTCGATTTTGGGGTTAAGATAATTCCCAAACTTTTTTAAGTTCTGACGGGAACTTCGAAAAAGTAGGAGACCCACAAAAATTGTAATCCTCCCCTCAAAAAATCAGGAGAGAGAAAAAATTAGAGATTAAGAGAGATAGAACCTGATGTTTCTCCTCGGAAAAATCTGTCAGTGTCTATCCTTTACCTTTGAAGAAAAAGTCAATGCAGGCCAAAGGAGGTACATCTTGCGTGTACCTGAGCTGAAGGGGACTTGCTAGTATCTGCTAGTCTCTACAAAAGTAGAGTGAGTAAGCAGATAGGAAAAGAGAATAAGCTGCAAGTACCTGAGATAAACTCGCTAATGTCTGCTAATCCCTGCGAAAGGAGAGTTAGCGAACATATATGATAGAAGACTAGATCGCAAGTACCTAGAGGGAACCTGCGAATGTCGATTGTTGATAGGATAAGGTATGATAAAAGATATATCCGGCAAAATTTGTTATCAACTGAATATAGATCAGAATGTGACAATGCTCATCTCGTATGTTCAGATATAATGTTAATATGAAACCCAGATAAGCAAGATGAAACCATCTTAGTTTAGAATTGTAACAACATAACTTGTCAATCAAGAAGAACCAGATACTCTGATCAATGATTTGTGCCAGAAATATCTGATAAGAGAGCTTGTTGATAGCCATATGATAGAACTTTATGCAGGCAGCGCATATAAGATGATCATAAGCCAAAAAGATATTGTCAATCCTTAGGATAGATTGAATTTAACCTGTTGACCTACAAAAAAGGCAAAAAGACAAAGGAAAGCTACATCTCTATGGTGTTCAAAAAAGACTGGATACTGCCACAGGTGTTCCCCGTGGGCGTTATGCACCGCTTGCCTTTAAAAGAAACCATATAGAGGGTATTCCTACCTAAAGCGGGCTGGCCGCGCTCCCCTAGAAGGGCACAAAATAAAAACAAACACGGAAATTCCTAAGAAGGAATCGACAGATGAACTGCTCTCATGCCTCGGGTTACAAGCATCGCTGATCAATTAGACTAGTTGTGCCAAGTGGTCTATTGCTTGTCTGCGAATTGATCAGCGGAGTTGTGGGCCCCGCGAAGGCACGGATTGAGAGTACCAAGGAGTGTTCGGCCGTTACAATTGTGAGATGATCGAAGAGACAAGGCTACACTTGATCGCCATTGCTTGTCACACAAAGATCATCGTAACTGTAACATATCCTTTAACGAAGCACAGCAGAGCTAACACATTGGTCCTCCCTGGAAACACGCTCTGTGTTAGATGCCGGCCAGGATCCAAAGTACCGTCATCCTCCGTACGAGAGTTGAACGGACCCCACTGCACATATGCGAAAACTCCCCGCGATATGTGGTCGTTGTGGTCTTACGCCAGAGGACAATCTTGAGGGGGCCCTGAGCAAGACTTGGCGATATCTCGGTGGTTCAGTGATCTCTTTGGCAAAGAGAAAAAGTAGAGGAGGAAGCACTTCACAAAGGGAAAAGTGTCAGTATGGGATCTCTGACGTAAACTTTATTGAGATAGAAAATGAAACACTTAGAAGTATTGAAAAATATAGTGTTTGAAGAGTCGAGTAAAAACAACCAGTCATTATTATGAGGGGCTTCGAGGAGCTGTGACGTCCTCTTTGCTTTAGAATAGCCTTCTAAGGGAACCCCCATCATCGGCATCAAAGCACTCAGGCCGAACGTTGATAGGCCCCAGACGGCCTGCATCCTCTATGTCAACGCAATTCAACTGAACTTCAGCCACCTCCTTGCCCTTGGAGGTGGAAGGCTTTGAAGAATAAACTTTCTTGACCAGGTCATTGATCCTTCCCTCGATGAGTAATCTTTCAACTAGCCGTCGAAGGGCCTTGCAGTCTTCAGTGAAATGACCCTTCTCTCGGTGGAATTCACAAAACGGATCTGAATCTCTTGATCTTTGATTTATCGACTGGTAAGGCCTTTTTGAATTTGCCCTATCTTTCATGATCTGGCAGACTTCTTGCATGGTCTCATCGAGTCCAGAGTACGATACATCATTATCTTGTGAGTGATGCACAGAAGCTGTTTGCGGAGGTGGGGCTGGTAGCGGTTGCAATCGCTCGTGGACACGATCCTGACCTGGGAAGGAGTGCTGATGATGATGCTGGAACTTCTTTATTTTCCTAGAGTGGGATGGAAAATCTTTCCGAGGAGACCTTAGAGGCTGCTTGAAAGGAGGATTTCTCTCTGCTACAAGCCTAGAGACAAAGCTGGGGTTGCTCTTCTCACCGCGGATGTATGAGTTGGGTAAAGTAATCAACTCTTGATAAGTCCTTGGTGCTCGGACATTAGCCTCGAACTTGAGTGGTCCTTCACGCAGACTGTGAATAAGAGCCACTCGATACATTTCTTTATCAACGATCTCAATGTCTAAGATTTTTCTCTGGAAGCGATCCACAAAATGAGACCAAGTCTCAGTCTCTCGCTGCTTGATCTCAAAGAGGGCTTCTAGGCCGCCCTTTCTCTTTGTTGAAGTAGAAAATCTGAGCAAGAACTCCCTTCACAGATCAACAAAGGAAGAGATGGACTGAGGACGCAATCCATAGAACCAATCCCTCACTTAGCCATCAAAGGTCGTCACCAGGAGTTTTCACTTAGTCGCATCTGAGAGAGTCTTGAGAGCCACGGCAGATTCAAAAGCTTGAAGATGCTTGACTGGATCAGTCTCCCCAGTGTAAATTGGTAATCGTGGCTCTCTGAAGTTTGCTGGAGTCGGTTCATATCGAACACTCTTTGTAAATGGTGACTGCTCCTCTTGCTCTCCTACAGCATAAGATAAAAAGGGAGCATAAGTTACAGCTGCACAAGGAGCTGATGGATAGGAGGGAAAGGTTGCTACGGGAGGAGTAAAGGCAGGAGTTGATGAGTAGGGATAACTTCCCTGAAAATTTAGAAATCTCGCTGGACTTCCTCGGCCAGCTTCTCGGAAGAAACTTTGACGAGCTGTGAATTCCTCATTCTGAGACCGCAGAGGGGCTGTAGGCTCTTACGGAAAGGTTGGAGTGTGAAGAGGAGGATAGGTCGGTGGATAAACTTTAGGAGTCTCAAATATCGGTGCTGGATTGATTGGAGGAGCTGGTGCTGCTGAAGATTGTGCTTCCAATCGTTGGGTGATAGGAGCTAGAGTATGGTTGATCGCTTGAAATTGTTGTGCAGTTTCTCTGTGAGATTGCTCTAAGGCCTCCCAAAGAGAATCATCACTAGGACTTGGGGCAAGGTTCTCGGCTGGTTGATTGTCTGTCATGAGTAACCGTTGATTTCACTGTCTGATCGAGATCTGAAGGTCGCGTGTTAACTGTTGATGCGCGAATTGCGTCCTCCAGCTAATGGGTTGTTCGATCTCACAAGCTAGAAGAAGAGGGTTGCGGGGATAGCGAAGAGGTTTGCTGAGAGCAGCCGGGAAGGTTGATGATAAACAGATAAGCTTGATTGATCAACGGAGAAGCTTGATTGATCAACAGAGAAGCTTGATTGATCAACGGAGAAGCTTGATTGATCAACGGAGAAGCTTGATTGATCAACAGAGAAGCTTGATTGATCAACAAAGAAGCTTGATTGATCAACGGAGAAGCTTGATTGATCAACAGATAAGCTTGATTGATCAGCGGAGAAGCTTGATTGATCAACGGATAAGCTTGATTGATCAACAGAGAAGCTTGATTGATCAACGGAGAAGCTTGATTGATCAACAGAGAAGCTTGATTGATCAACGGAGAAGCTTGATCAGGAACTGTCGAGCAGACATTACTTTGGCAGTTGAGCTCTGATGATTAGGCTGGAAGAAGAAAGGAGAAGGGAGGGCCGCTAGCAGTGGCAACAACAGACTTCGCCCGCCACGGCTTGAATGACACTCTTGCGACGGGCTTTTCCTTTAATCAGGTAGGATTACAACTTGTTATTGCACCATTACATGAAAAAACAGCAAATGATACAATGGGAAGCTGGCAGCTAAGGAAGAAGGTGCCAGAAACTAAGTAAAAGAGGCTGCAGAGGACCGGAGAACTGAGGCTGCAGATGCTGCTCAAGCTGCCTGCTAAGGGCAGAAAAAACTAAGTCCACAGCCCTTGACGACCTGGGCGGCCTGGATACTTGAGGCCGCGGATCTTGCTTTATCAACTTTGACGGACTGGAAAACTGAGTCCGAAGACTTTGATCAAGGTGGCAGTTCTCCTCGCGCCCCGTCCCGAATGAGAGGCCTTGGGGCTATTTATAGGCCCGGGGAGAATCTTCTTGAAGCGTGCCCAGTGACATCATCATCGACTACCTCGACGGACTCCGCGGACTTGCCTTTTATTTGCTGGGGCAGACTTCCGGTTGGCATCTCGAAGAGGACAGGCAGACTGAGCGACCTGAGGAGCAAGCAGACGGATCCTGAGCGATCTGGGCGGACTCTAGGGGGAGTCTGCCCCTGATGGAGCGGAGGCAGCCCTCTAGCGGGCGGCCTGGGCGGACTCTAGGGGGAGTCCGCCCGGCTAGCGGAGGTCGCCCCCTAGCAGGCGGCCTGGGCGGACTCCAGGGGGGAGTCCTCCCAGCTAGCGGAGGCCTCCCCCTAGCGAGCGGCCTGGGCGGACTCCAGGGGGAGTCTGCCCGGCTAGCGGAGGCCGCCCCCTAGCGGGCGGCCTGGGCAGACTCCAGGGGGGAGTCCGCCCGGCTAGCGGAGGCCGTCCCCTAGCGGGCAGACTCCAGGGGGAGTCCGACCGGCTGGCGGAGGCCTCCCCCTAGCGGGCGGCCTGGGCGGACTCCAGGGGGAGTCCGCCCGGCTGGCGGAGGCCGCCCCATAGCGGGCGGCCTGGGCGGACTCAAGGAGGAGTCTGCCCGGCTGGCGGAGGCCGCCCCTGGCTGTCACAACCCGCATTTTCTCCGAATTAAGAGTTATCAGAGTAAGAGAAAACACGCGTCATGATGCCACGTCAAGCAGGGGATAACTGCTGACGCTCAGGCAAATCCAACTACAATCTTTATGCAAGAAAATCATGTGCTTAATGAATAGAAAATCAGTTATGTTTAGAGTCCGTATCCCTCGGCTCAGTGGATCATCTAGTCCACAAAAGAAAACTATATTTAAACGCTGCGGAAAATTACTTTAATTAGGTTTTACACCCTAAAGAGCGCATAAGGGTCCCAAGAGAACCACTCATGCTATGCAAGACACTACACTTAGTTTATATAATATATATAAGAAAACGGTTTTCGTACGTGATTTGGAATATAGTGATCAAGTTTATAAAAACATGCTGATCATGAGCTTCATTTATAATAGTATTTATAGTTTAAAAATAACTAGCAACCTAGCATAAAACCTTCTCAAAGCAAGTAGACTATCTCCAGAAAAATAAATGGTAGCAGCAATAGTATATATCTAGTACAAGGTAAAAACTACTAGTGGGCGCCAACAACCTGACACGAACCCACCAGCACACATATATGTCGGTAAGAAAGTACTGAAAACAACCTCACAAACAAGGTAAACAAAACTCCAAAGTCCGGGAGTCCACCAACAACAACACCTCCAACTAGCCACCAGACCGGCTACAGCTCAGAACTTGGGGTATTCCAAAAGAAAACAGAATACCTCAGCAAGCAAAAATCAAGGTAAAACTGCATGAAAGAGTCAACCAAAAGGACAAAATAACAGAAAACATGCAGTAGAAAGAGTCACAACTGTCCAAAACAGGACAACAAGAAATGCACAACGTGCAAAGGAACAGCAACGACCCAGCCCAGGAACAACATCCTGCAGGGCCTACTAGACTACCAAGAGCCAGAATGCTGCAACACTACCAAAGAAGAAACTTCTAACACCCTAAACTGCGGGAAGTGATAGTAGCAAAACAACAACGAGGAACCGGATCGAAGGCAAACGCAGTCCCCCAATCCACCATGTCCAAGTCAAAAGCTCGAGGGTCAACACGTGAAAACACAAGGGACCTTCCACCCGACATGCCCAGCCCGTACCTGGAGCAAGAATTCCATGGGTGGCCTTGGCTATATCACACAACTCCACCCCCATAAAGAGCTACAACCACCACTACTATCCAAGACCCACGATTCGGCCTTTAGGTAAATACAGAAAACGGCCGACAAGAAAAACCCAGAAATACAACTGAAAAAATCCACTCGGAAACGAAATACAAGGTAAAGGAAGAGTGTTGAAATAAACCAACACGACTAGGCGTTGAGTGAAACGCACTCAGTGCCTACCTAAACTTTGGCCTTGAGTGAGCTAGCCTCACTCGCCGCCAAAATTAAGTTACTACCCACAAGCCCACTAAAGAAAACGGAGCTCGACGACAGTCGAATGACCAAGGCAGAAGATCCAGAACTCAAGTAATTGCCTGCCACTTGAGTAACTAAACTCCCGCACTCGAAATCACCTAAATTCGCCTATCAAAAGAGAATATACAAAGCGCACGATCAGTGACGCACGATCAGTGGTCGTGCGCACTCATCGGCTGATGATCGTGCGAAACGAACCTGGAAACCTGACAGAAAACCTAGCAACTGCGCACGATCAGTGTCGCACGATCAGTGGTCGTGCGCACTGTTGCCAGCGCTCGTGCGATTGCCCGAGACAGAACTTTGGAAACTGAAATTTATACGCGCACGAACAGAGGCACACGACCAGTGGTCGTGCGCCCTAAAGGTTAATGACCGTGCGCGGCAAACCTGTACCGTTTGGAATTTTCCGAACGACACCGGAACGCGCACACGACTCACGCCACTGCAGTAGCAGTAGACAAATATCAACGTCGCACGCTACTACCGTATAAACTATGCCTAACCATTCGAATAATACCATAACGAAGGAAATTGGCAACCACACCCCCTCCTAACTCTCCCTCTCGGCTACGCCCGAACCAGAGCATCAATCAAAATTAAAGGAAAACAACGGCTTCGCGCCGACAAATTGGATTCCAAACATCACAACATAGGGGGGGTTTCAGTAGGAAGAACTAAGCCCTATGGTTAGCAAGAAAATGAGAACAACAAGGCCTCTAACCTGGGCTAACCGGGATTTCAATTTCAGCAAATAAAATCAAAGAAAACACTTGGCAAGGGCAAGAATACCACTTGCCTCAAATCTCAGCGAAGCTTTGGACTGCTTTCCTCCTCTTCGCACGGATCAAGACGGCCGCAACACCTAGAACAAAAACTCGGCCATTAATGGCGGAAAACTTCCAAAACTGAAAATTCCAATCCTTCCAAAACTCCACGAAAATCGAATTTCTTACCGCAGGAATGAAGGTCTCGACGAGAGCAATCCGTATCCACTCTCGGAATCGAATTCCGTCCACAAACGCTCCGGGAATCGGCGTCCGAAGGGAAGGCTCGGCGGTTATTTCTCTCGTACAAGGGGCGGCGGTTTCTTACGTGAAGAAGATGAAGATCGGCCCTATTCATTCTAAATATATATATATATAATTATATAATTATATAATTAATTACAAAATTACATAAAGCACCAAATTGACGCGAAAACCGATTCACCTCGGAATTCGACGAAATTCGCACCGTAGCTAAATACCCACGCTACGAACACAACGGCGAAGTCGAAATTAACTTTCGACGAACAGAACTCGAGTTATGCCCAAACAAAGCCAAACACAAACATCCCCCCGAGAGGCCACACCGGGTCACCAAAACGACTCGGTTTGCTAGGGAGATCTTGCCAACAGGCTACCAACCAGGGCACTCAGTTCCAAGGAGCTAAACCATACTCCACACATGGCACAAGCCACGGAAACGCGTCATCGTAACGCCAAACGAGAATAAAAATAATCGCTGAAAAGACGGGGCGTTACACTGGCGGGCGGCCTGGGCGGACTCCAGAAGGAGTCCGCCCGGTTGGCGGAGGCCTCCCCCTAGCGGGCGGCCTGGGCGGACTCTAGGAGGAGTCCGCCCGGCTGGCGGAGGACGCCCCTGGCGGGCGGCCTGGGCGGACTCCAGGAGGAGTCCGCCCGGCTGGCGGAGGCCTCCCCTGGCGGGCGGCCTGGGCGGACTCCAGGAGGAGTCCGCCTGGCTGGCGGAGGCCGCCCCTGGCGGGCGAACTCCAGGAGGAGTCCGCCCGGCTGGCGGAGGCCGCCCCTTAGCGGGCGGCCTGGGCGGACTCCAGGAGGAGTCCGCCCGGCTGGCGGAGGCCACCCCCTAGCGGGCGGCCTGGGCGGACTCCAGGAGGAGTCCACCCGGCTGGCGGAGGCCGCCCCTGGCGGGCGGCCTGCGAAGCATCCGTCCTTGAGCAACTTTTGACCCGGCAGTTCGCCTTGCACGGACACGGTGTACATCAGGGGTAGCCTGCTCCTTGCGGATGGGAACCTGTAGGAGAAAAGCAGGAAAAATGGGCACCTTGGAGAGGATTGCATATTTTGGGGTTAACACTTGGGCTAACCATATTTTGGGAATTAATAAACCTCAAAGCCACGTGATCAGATAGGATAACAAACTCCTTAGAGATTAAATAATGTCGCCAATTTTGTAGGCACCGAATAACCGCATAAAACTCTATCATAATTAGAATAATTTAATTTCGGCCCGGCGAGCTTCTCACTAAAGTTCCCAACAGGATGACCCTCTTGACTCAGTACACCTCCAATACCGACTCTAGACGCATCACAGGACAATTCAAAAACCTTATTAAAATCTGGTAATCGTAAAAGAGAAGCTTCCGACATTCGGGATTTAATTGTCTCGAACGCTTTAGTGGCCGATTTGGTCCACGTGAAATCTCCCTTCTTCATGCACTCCTTGATCGGTGCCATGATACTACTAAAACCCCGGAAAAATCGGTGGTAAAACGTAGCTAGGCCGTGAAAACTCTGAACATCCCGTATATTGGTTGGTTCTGGCCAATCCTTAATAGCTTGGACCTTCTAAGGATCAACATGTATGTCCTCCAAACTCACAATATATCCAAGGAACTCCACAGATGAAATATTGGACGTACATTTTTAAAGATTAACAAATAACATTTCCTTTCGCAACGTGGTAAGTATTGTCCTAAAGTGAGACTCATGATTATTCGTAGAGGCGCTAAAGACTAGGATATCATCAAAATATATAACTATGAATTTTCCTATGTAAGGCTTGAACACTAAAGTCATCAACCTCAAAAATGTACTCGGGCTATTGGTGAGCCCTTTCCCGAGTACCAACTACTCATAAAGTCCGTCCTTTGATTTAAATGTCGTCTTCCACTCGTCTCCCCCCTAATCCTGATTTGATGGTAGCCACTCTTAAGATCTAATTTAGAAAAAATCATGACCCCGACTAACATGTCCAATAAGTCGTCCAAATGAGGGATGGGAAACCGATATTTGACAGTTATTTTATTAAGGGTCATATAATCCACACACATCCTCCAAGAACCATCTTTCTTAGGGACCAATAATGCGGGTACGACACAAGGACTCTTAATATGACAGATGAACCCCTTAGCAAATTCGAAATTAAATTTTGCAATTCAAGGTGTGCGGAGGGGTTAAGTCGATAGTGGGGAAGGGTGGGCAACAAGGAATCCAGAAAGAAATTAATCTCGTGTTGAATTTCTCGCATGGGGGGTAACTCGGGAGGTAAATC
The DNA here is from genome assembly GCA_039513925.1 of Platanthera zijinensis. Lineage (NCBI taxonomy): Eukaryota > Viridiplantae > Streptophyta > Magnoliopsida > Asparagales > Orchidaceae > Platanthera > Platanthera zijinensis. Next base: position 34,132,609 of record CM077083.1, read on the forward strand.
ATTTGGGTAGACATCCTTAAATTCTTCTAAAAGGGTCTTCAATGCTAGAGGTAAGTTCTCAAAAGATGAGTTATCTTCCTTGACTTGCAAACATACTAACACATATATGACACCGTCCATAAAGGTCTAGCGCTCAAACTCCTTACCTATCTGGCTTAACGTTTTCTTCTCTACAGGCACAATCGTGTCTTTAGAAGAGACCGAAGGATCCTTAGGCGGAGTAGGTTTAAGATATTGGTCTTGCCATTAAATTTGAACTCATATGTGTTGGCTCGCCATAAATGAGTAACATCATGGTCATAAAGCCATGGGCGTCCTAGTAAAACATGACATGCATCCATGGGGATGACGTCACACCAAACCATTTCAGAGTAAGCCTTGATGGTAAGGGGAATCAAACAATGCTTCAAAACCAGGAGGGATGTCTTATTTACCCATGTCACCTTATAGGGGTGAGGGTGCGTCTCAGTAGCTAATAACATTCGGGACACCGCTTTTTCAGATATCACATTCATACAGCTACCGCTATCAATGATCAACTTACACCACTTCTCTCTACTCTTAAAATTTAATGAAAAAATATTCGTCCTATTCCAGTCATCTAACGCATGTGGAGTAGCCAGAATACACCGCATGAAAATCATATTAGCATCATCGTCTATATCGCTCGGCACTCCTTCCGACTCGCAATCTTCTCCTGCCTCATATATAAGCTCGGCTGACTCAGACGAGGAATCTAAAAGGTCTAGGGGCTTGGGCTTGATAGGACACTCACTAGCGTAATGGCCCTGAATTGCACAAGCAAAACAAGTAGCATTCGTTTTGCTGACCATTCCTACAGGAACTCTCTCACCTGTAGGGTTTCTAATATTCCTAGCAGTCACGACAACGGAGTTCGAGTCAGTAGACTGGAACTTACCCTTATCCTTATTGGTGGAGGTAGAGGGTGGTCCTAAGATGGACTTTCCCTTCTGAAACGATTGATTTTTAGACTTGTGAATATTGTGCTTCTCAATATCCAAGGCGGCATTGAAAGTGGTGTTTAGGTCGATGTGTCCATAACGCAATAGTTTACCCTAGATGTCAAGGTTTAATCCCTTACAGAACCTAGAGAGGGTGATATCTTGCATCTCCCTAACATCACACCTGACCATCATGTCCATGAGAAGGCTCATGTACTTAGAGACCGACTTATTCCCTTGTTTAAGGGTAGCTAAATCATCAAACATCTGTGTTCGATGATATGCAGGGACATACTGGTCTGTCAGCATAGTCTTCATGTCTGCCCAACCAATGGGTGATAAGTCGTTCACGACACCCAAATGACGTTCCTCATTTAACCAAAAAATTTTTGGCTCTACCTAACAGTTTCATCCTAGCAACTCGCACCTTATCAATGCCAGCCAGCTTATACCATTCGAAGTGGCACTCTATCTCCATAACCCAGTCTAAGAAGACTTGGGGTTCACCCATTCCATCGTATGACGGGGGTTTGACTCGGGCCGCCCTAGTAATATCAATCTCAAAAGCCGCCTGGTTATTGTGAAACGGTGCTCACAGTTCATGATCATTATTATTATTATTGTTATGGATATTCCCTTCATCACGTGGGTTGGCGGCTTGATTACGGGGGGCCGCTTGATTTAATCTTAAATCGTTAAGCATCTCCCTAATCTCCGTCAACTGATCAGTGAACTCCTGGCGGAGTTCATCAATCGCTGCGGGAACGTGTCCCGCATCTCGCTTATCCACTATGTGGGAGGAAGACGGGGAATACTCTGTGCCTAATCTAGTGTGTATGTAAACAAACAGTGGTTCTGACCCAAAGAAAATACAACAGATGAAAATTGTTCCCACTTAATAACTAGGGCAGAAAATAAAATTTTTTTTATTTTCTTATTGAAGATAATAAAGAGATTATTAAAAAAAATTTTGATTTTTTTGCAGAAGAATAAAAATATTAGGCCGCTATTGGCAGACCAGGGATTTTTTTTTGTAATTTTGACAAATAAACGTGCAAGAAAAGTGCGTGTCGATGTCCTAAGAAAAATAGGGAGGGTGACATTTAGGAAATTGACACGAACCTCCCTCTGATACCAAATTGATGCAGGCTTGTACGCGAACACAGAAATAAAGACAAACACGAATTTTCTCTCTACGTCCAAATCCTACGTTCGCACAATACTTTCAGTGTGGCGCACACGTTATGCAATTTTATCAATTAAATGCTAACGTACAGGTAGCCAAACCGTTTAAGATCGAACGAAGGCTATAGGCCGATATTCTCTCAGACGAAAAGGACACACCCGGTCCGATCGAACGGTTGTTGTACCAAAAGATATCCACCAAAAATTATGATTCGAAAACGGTAGATCTCTCCCAACTAAAAGAAAATGAGATCCGTCAATCCTGTCGAAAATAAACAAATCAAGATAAACAACAAATCGATCGAAGAAAACCCTGACTATTACAATGTTATCAAAAATTCACGCTAAAGTATTCCAGCACAAAAATTATCTAGAGGGAAAATAAAACCGCTAACAGAAAGTAGAAATTTTTGTTACCTCAGTCGGAGATTTTTTTTTATTCTCCAAAGATTTGGATCGCTCGTCACCGGATCCACCGGAGTCGCGTCGAACGGAGGGAAACTCGTCTGCCTTCCTTGCGTCACGCCGGGTTTTTGATTCCACGGGATTCACGTTTGAGTTGACTTGGCGGAAATCTTTAATTGGTTGGGATAGTTGTCGGCTTTTGAAGGTGGTAGGGTTGGTCGGTTTTTTTTGGTGTAGAAAGAGGAGAGAGGAAAGGTGGCGGCCTAGGGGGAAGAATAGGCTTGGACGGGTTGGAGGAGGGAAGAAAGTTGTTCGGTTTTGAAGGGAAGTGGGTGGTGGTCGGGTTCTTGAAGAGGGAGGAGGAGGTGTGGAGGCCGGGAACTTGAGAGAGGAAAGAAGAGGAGGCTGATGGTTTTGGAGGTAGGGGAGAGGGTGAGAGCCGAATTCTTAGAGAGGGGGAAGAGTTCTAGGGTTTCAAATTTCTCTTTTCCTTTAACTAAATAAAAATATCAATAGCAATGTTTGGCTACATGCAACCCAAATAAAAAAATAAAACACACACATAAGTTTAACATCATGAAAATAAAATAAAAGTGCAAATAAAATAACCAAGATATTCAAATAAATTTAATTGGTCGTCTTGCGTCGAGGGCGAAAGTTGTAACGTCGCTCCACAAGGTCATCACGGCGCCGCAAGTCTTTGGTTGGAGACGGAGAAGGATCAGCCGCAAACATGCCGTCATCATTTTCAACATGTGGGGAGTCGCCGTCGCCATCATTTCCCTTTCTCGAAAGACCTGCAATTCCCGCCGGCGTTAAATCCAACAAAAAGAACGAAAGGTCTTCGTTGATAAATCCTGTAGCGAAAAGAAAAGATACCTATAGTCATGAAGTACAAAGGGACGACGAAGACGACCGAGATGATGGCGATGCCGGCGAAGACATGTTTCTTTTTCCCGTTGTAAAGGAAGTAGTGGAGGCATGACCTGAACCCGCCTCCGCTACCAGTGCTGCTCTCATCGCCGACCATATCTGTATTCCTCGTCTTCGTACACTTTCAACAGTTTATTCCAGCGGGCGTCCTGCAAAGCCGACGACAGGGAGATACTCAGTGGCAAACAGAGCAAAAGGCGGTGACTGCTTGGTCGACGGCCACGGCTTTGTTGGCGGTGGCGGCTTTGTCGGTGACGTTGGCTTGGTCGGAGGAGGCAGCGACTAGAGTGGCGGATGCACCTAGCCATTTGCACGGAACAAACTTTGGTCTACTGTGCACGTAGGAAAAGGAGAAAACCCAAAAAAATTCTAATATTTTATAAAATTACGGGGCACGTGGTCAAAAGTGTGGTGCACGTAACAATCCCCTAAAAAATGAGCATAGAAATAACCCAAACTTATCTTAAGGGCGATAAAATAACGCAAATAAAGTTACATCGGCTAGTGCCTCTAGGGATCCAAAAATATGCAACATAGATATCCCAAAAATAATGTCTACTAACTTATTTAGGTAATACTACAGCTATTCCGTTGTAAAAACAATCATGCATCATCTGAAAACACACCCCTAATTTAGGTCATTTATATTGGCAGCTTGATTTTTGATATTGGCACCCCAATTATAATAGTAGTTTAGGAAATTGATAATGGCAGTCCATTGGCTATTGACAGCCTAGTTTTTTTTCAAAAGCCATACATACTGCACATTTTTTGCACATAGACACGCAAACTGAAAATACTCCTATATACGTGCATTATTAGAAATAGTGTTCAACACGAAAGTTGTAGATCTCGTCGAGATCTACAACTTTGGTGTTGAACACTTTTTCTAAAAATACACACATATAGGAGTATTTTCAAAAGACGTGAAACTCGGCGTAACTACTGCAAATTTACAATAGTTACGCCCGGGTTATTTTTGGGCCAAAAATACGTCTTTTCCGTGTACTTTTAGGAAAAGTGTTCAACACAAAAGTTGTAGATCTCGTCGAGATCAACAATTTTGCTGTTGAACACGTTTTATAAAAAAAACACGTATATAGGAGTATTTTCAAAAGGCGTGAAACTGGGCGTAACTTGTACGAATTCGCAATGTTACGCTCAAGTTATTTTTGGGCCCAAAATTTGCCTTGTCCGTGAATATTTAGGAAAAGTGTTCAACACGAAAGTTGTAGATCTAGGCTCTGTTTGGGAGTACCGGTCAAGCGGTTACGACCGCATGAATCTGATCTTAATTATGCTTCCGGTTCATGCGGTTGTAACCGCTTGACCGGTGAAAATAAGTCCTCCCAAACGGGCCTCTAGTTGAAATCTATAACTGTCGTGTTGAACACTTTTCCTAAAAATGCACGATATAGGAGTATTTTCAGTTTGCGCATATATGTGCAAAAAACGAGCAGCGCATTTTTGGGCTGCTATTAGCGGCCATATTATGTGTGTTTTTTATTATTTTGTTGAACTGTCAATATCCAAAGTCGGACTGCCAATATAAATACCCCCAATTTATTGTCTCTTCCTCAATAATAATACCCACTCCAACTCTCAAAAATAAAAGACAGTTATTATTCGCAAATCAAATTTGTCTATTTACATATTTTGTCTATTTGCAGCTCTAAAGGAAGTCGATTTTGTCTATTCACAAATATTTTTGTTATTCACAGATTACTACAAGAAAGTAAACCTTCCTTGCCACAAGGAGACAATGATGAATCCAAAAAATTGATAATGAGGGTGCACAATTTTTTAAAATGAAATGACAATATAGTGCTTTAGATCTAGCAATATAGTGAATTGCACGATATTTTTTTCCCATGTCAGTCTCTCACAATAGGAATGCGTCAATGAGTTGTAGAAATTTTAACAAGAGGGTTTTTTCCTCATCTGGTCCTCGGGCCCCCCCTCTGAATCCTCCCTGCCAGAAAAGGATATAAATAGCATGAATATCGAAGAAATCATCATTTTAAATCTTTCCAAGCATTTCCTGAAATCGCAATGGCATGAATGATAAAAAAATCATCTAAAATAAAAATATAAATAGCACAACCTTATTAGTCATCAATAACTTATAACATACAACAATTATTCTTAATTTTAATATAAACAATACAATTATAATTTTCAAATTGATCCGTGAACATTTATAAACTCAAATAAATTGAAAAATATAAATTTATGAATAGATATTTATGATTTACAAATAACTGCAAAAAAAATGAAATTTTGTATAACGCTCAACTTCTATTAAAAAATAATCACAGAAATAAAAAAAATTATCCATGCAACCATAAAGTAAATCACAGCTACTCAGATAATTATGCATCATATGCAAACATATGACAGCTTAAAATAGATCATACATAAATTGCTACTTAAAAAATCTCATAAAGGGAGTATGTATAGACGCAATCATGCACAACGTTCCCTCATTTTTTGACGACGGAGCACTCTCACTATTCACCATGAAAATTTATCTTGCCGAACACAACTTAAGCCTCATTTGGTTTGGCGATGGCGGACAGAACCAGCAGGTGGAGACTGGGCTTTCGAACCGGAGGGGCGAGGTGGCTGTTCGAGCTGGAGCTTTTTGCTCCATTCACAACGCGGCAACAACGGCGCGGCAGGAGGAAACGCGGCAAACACCACCGCCGGCCGTTTGTCTACCCGTCGTACAGTGGCATTTGCTGCAAACGCGGAACCAAAAGAGGCTTTGATTGAAATTGAGAGGATAATGATATTTAAAAAAAAAAGAAAAATAATATAAAATAAAATCACTTATAAAAATATATAAAATGTAATAAAGAGAGTAGAAAATTAGAAAGATTAAGTTTCAAAAGATGCTTTTCCCTATGTACAGGGTCATTTTCTGAAACCTCTCCCTAAGACTCTGTTTGGTGGGACTATGTAATTAAGGTCTGGTACATGCGGTCGTAACCGCTTGATCGGTGAAAATAAATTCCCCCAAATGAAGCCTAAGTTGGCTAAGTTACAGATTGTATCTCTTTTGAAATTACAAAAATCTTCACTGTAAACTATATAGAGTGAGGTAAGAACTAAGAACATCTATTTCGCGCCCACAAAGGACCCAAGCTTGGACAAGTCAGGAACCCAAAACGAGAGTTCGGATGATCCAGTTGTGAACATAAGACATCCCGGAGCCCATTTGATCAGCGGCGGTTCCGTGTCTGTGCTCGCCCAACATGCGACCTGTCCTAAGAAGAAATTAACACTTGAAGAAAATAGAATTTATTTTATATGATGGAAAGAACTAAAAGATTAAAAAAAAATAAAAACTAAAAGACAAATACATAAAGAATACCTTGCCACTTCTAACACTCCAGGCATACACACTACCATCGCCCGAGCCTGCACCCAGATATCGCCAACGGAAGGTTTGTCGGGAATTGCGAAAAATGCATCAAGTTTTGGGGGCGAAAAAAACGGAGATACCTGATATGATGTACAACCCGTCTGGACTGAAAGAAGCTTCCAGAGTCGCATGGCTTGAGACTGGCTTCACATTGTAGGTAGACAGCTGAGAACAATAACGAATGAAGGTCAATCAAGCCGATTGTTTTGACCGAGAAAAAACATCAACAATCAGTCCCGATTATTTGATTTCACATACTCGAGAAATCGGAGACCTGAAATAATAATCGGAGATTCATTTTGGTAGGAAATAGATCTCAAATTCCAAAGGTTAGCAAATACATGCAAAAAACTGGGGCAAGTGGGGCTCTAAATGGAGGGAAAATGTTTGATCCCCTGAATTCAGGAAAATGAAGATGGAGAAGAGGGGAGGAGAGAAAACATAAATTAGAGAGTGGATGGAGAGAGAAATAGAGTTTGTTTGTTTGGGCGGCGAGAGTGGGAGCGGTGGGAGATGGAGGGAGGTGGCTATTGTCTCAAAATATGCCAAAGAAGAAGTTTTTGAGTGGTGGCAGAGAGAATGGGAGATTTTACCAAACAGTTTTTTTTAGTTGTAGCGTTCTTCTCCCAACCATAATGGAGCAAAAAAGCTCCAATAAACAGAGCCTTAGGCTCTGTTTGGGGGGACTTATTTCCACCAGTCAAGCGGTTACGAACGCATGAACCGGACCTTAATTAAGATCCGGTTCATGCGATCGTAACCCCTTGACCGGTGAAAATAAGTCCCCCCAAACAGAGCCTTAGTGGGTGTAAAAAGCCTTTTCCTCATACCCTTGGGTGACATGAAGAACCTTCGCCCAAGCCCTAAATGCTAACTTAACATGAAAGATGGGACTAAAGCAGACATATTTCATTCAGCATCGGTAATCAGCAGCCCAAGTTTGGTTATTTATAGTGAGTCACTCATCAGAATCATCATTATCAAAATTCTTACCCCAATTATTTGGGGTTGGCATTCTAATCGATGTCCCAAAAATATTTTTAGCATGTTGTTGCACATTTTCATGTCTAGGGTTCTATTCTTTGCAGGAAACAAGTGTTAGGTAAGAAGCAAGAAAGTAAAGTGGAAGAGAGAAAAGGTAATGAAAAAAGAACCATCATACCACTCGTTCTAATCTCTCTCCAGTGGGGAAGAAGGAATGAAAACTAGCCTCAAGCCGAGGGATGATTAAGGCCCGGGACTTATTTTCACCGGTCAAGCGGTTATGACCGCATGATTAAGGCCTATTAAGGTCTGGTTCATGCGGTCGTAACCGCTTGACCAGTGAAAATAAGTCCCCCCAAACGGAGCCTAAAACTATTGAATTTGACAGTAACATTCCATTAGATTGATTTATATATTGGTATGCTAGCAATGCTCATCGGAGATTACTTGAATAGTCCTTTTATGCAATGTTTTTGTCTGCCAGCTAAATTTCCTGAACAAAAATAGGTCAAGGCCTAAAGCCCACCCTCACTTCACTCAATTAAAAAAAGAAATCCAAGTAAAAGTGGCCGAAGACACTATGAGAGGGGCGGCCAACATCAAATTGAACGACCTAAACATAATTACGCATAAACATCAAGCCCTATCATTGTTGTCTCCACCGACTCACCTTCCGAGCAAACTGTACCACCCGTGTTTATTTTCGCATCCAACACAATGTCGTCAATTTTCACAACGATTTTAAGCACGACGCACCTCTCGAGCCACCATCTCCACGCCTCCGCGACCACCATCATCATTGCGACATCATCGCAGTTTCCGCTCCTACAATTTATTCAATTTTCCGAGTCAACAACCATGCACATCACTGTTGTCCTATGGGGTCACACTCTCTACTGCAGTTGTCGATATTTTAAATTTCATTTGACATGTCGGCCAATATGTATGTTTTGAGGGCAAACATCTTTCTTGAAAAAATAGGTTAAATCTTTTAATAGAATATAAGCCGGCCTATTCAATATTTTTTGATATATTGGTCAACACAATTTTTAAAAATATCGTCTGTTATCTTATTTTATGCTATTTTAGCAATACACGTGCTTAAATCACCTCTGTATATTATATTGTATATATTCAAAATGATTAAGCTTATTGTTTCATTCTCTTTAATAGACGTTATTCTTGCAATCAAGTTTGTATAATCATTTCACACTATATATTTATAATTTATATTAAACAAAATAATAAAATATTCTACACATTATTAGGGCCCGTTTGGGAAGGCTTTTCAGGAAGGAGAAGGAGTGGTAGCAAAAGAATGGTAGGAAAAGGAGTTTTTGGAAAATGACTATTAGAAAAGGAGAACTGTTTGGGTAAACTTCTTTTGCAGAGCTTTTCAAAAAGAAGAAGCACTTTATAAACCGTTTGACAAATCTCTGTTGAGGCAACTTTTTTTATTAAAAAAGTGCGTCCGGGAAAAAATGCGCAATTATTTCGCCGGGGCAGGTATTTTTCGCCCGAGAGCGAATTTTTCGTCCGGGAGCAAATTTTTTTGTCGGGGCCGATTTTTTCGCCCGGGCGCGGTTTTTTCGTCCGGGCCGGTATTTACGGCCGGGCGCGGTTTTTTCGCCAGGACGCGATTTTTTCGCCCGGGCGCGGTTTTTCTCCCGGGCGGGAATTTTTCGCCTGGGCGGAAATTTTTCGCCCGGGCGCGAATTTGTCGCCCGGGCGTGAATTTTTCGCCGAGGCGCGATATTTTCGCCTAGCCGCCAATTTTTCGGTCGGGCCTTATATTTTCGCCCAGGCCCCAATTTTTCTGCCAGGTGCCAATTTTTCGGATTGGCGTGAATTTTTCGAACGGCACGAATTTTTCGGACTGGCGCGAATTTTTTGGACGGAAACAAATTTTTCGACTGGACGGGAAAATTTCGCAAGTCGCGAATTTTTTGCACAGACGTGAAATTTTCGCACGGACGCGATATTTTCGCTTTAAAGCGAAAAAAATTGCATTTGTGCGGAAAAAATAACGTCCAGGCGAAAAAAATACACGACTGGGCAAAAAAATCACGAGCGAGCAAAAAATTCACGTAGAGGCGAAAAATTCGGGTCCGAGCGAAAAATTCGCCCATGTTCGAAAAAATCTCGCCCGGGAAGAAAAAACCTGTCGGGGCAAAAAAACGTGTCCGGCTGAAAAAATCGAGACCAAATGAAAAAATCACGTCCGGGCGAAAAAAACGAAAAATTTGCGCTCGGAAGAAAAATTCGCATTCGGGCGAAAAATTTGCGTCGGGCGAAAAAAACACGCCCGGACAAAAAAATTACGCCCGGGATAAAAATCGCGCCAAGACAAAAAAAAATCAAATTATAGATTTTTTTAAGAGAGATGTGTTTTGGGATGAAAAAGTGCTTTTCGAAAATGTTGAAAAGTAGGTGACAAGTGACTTTTCCAAAAGATGAGAAAATGCTGTTTTTCGCGGTAGCTTTTCCCACCGAGAGACAATCCAAACGGTCTCTTAAGTATGGTAGCGTTTTTCAGAAAACGAAAAGGAGTTAAAAAGCCCTCCCAAACAGACCCTTAGTTACTGGCCTTTATGCTTTTAATATGATTTTATTAAGTACACGAACAATGCATTATTAATCTAGTGTTATCTAAATAAATTTTTTTTACAATGTTAAATATATTTCACAATTTATCTATTTCTATTGTTTTAGATGCTTGGTAGTATCTTCTTTTGCTTGCTATAAAACCCAGTGGTATCAAAATAAAATTATTTTACAATGTTAAATATATTTTACAATATTCTATTTAGGATACTCTTCTACTTCATTTTAAGATATAGATGATTCAATTATGTCAATTTAATTATGCTAGCTTTTATTCTCACAACATATAAGTATACTTAATATATACTTTTATTTATGAGAAAGAAATCTAATATTTTAAAATATATCCAACATGACTCCAACATCCGACAGTTTAAAACTCAACACGACATGTCGTTGACGTCTGATATTGCAGCATTGACTGTTGTTGGCATCTCCCCGTCACAGATCATTGTATGTCATCCAAATTATTTGTCACAAATATTATTAAAGATCTAGAAAAATTCACGCTGCACGCAATTGCGATCTGAAGCCAAAATTGACCTCAACGGGAGTTCAAAACAGGGTGCAGCCAACACCTACTTCTCTCGAGTCCCGACACTCGACTGGTTGCTAAGTACCTAGGACTGACCCAAAGCCTCAGCAGGGAGGTCCCACCGCACACCCGGAAGATCTCTGAGAGCTTCCCCTCCAAAACCAAAGCTGGGCTAGGAGTTCCTCAGAAAGCACTAGAAATTTGGAGAATAATGAAAGTCCGCTTTCTAAGGAGACCTTGTGGGTCTATTTATAGTCTTTTACTGACCTGAAGTTACTGAAATACCCCTGGATGGTCTGCCAATAGCCAAATCCCGCTGTTTGTAAAGTACTAAATGCAGCCCCTGGGGGTGTATGGGTAATTTTATCTGAGGGCGATTAAGTAATTTTACCCCGAACCCTGGGCCCCACTCGACGAGAACCCTACGCCGAGAACCCTCTCGTCTTCCTTTGGCGGAAGCCAAAAAGGAGTGTCGAAAGTCTCAAGCTGAGCCAGCCCCCGCCTTCCCTGAGACGCAATCCTTCTCGCAGACTCTGCCGAAAGCGGGTCCTGGTTGATCGCTGGTGAACGCTCTTGCCCGTTTCCAGGCGGGAGCTCCTATGGCGCGAGAGCTCTTCTGGTCTTCAGGCCCAAGTTAGCCCGAGGCTAGTCCAACCTCGACCGTTGATGCCTCTGGGTGCCGCCCAGCGAATATGAGATTGTACACAATTCCCGCTCTTTTTGAGCTAGCCCTGCGCTCGAAAAGACATGTCCAACCCAGCAATATTCGCTGGGCACGTGTCATTTCAAAAAAGGAGAATCTTTTGGTGGGTCATACCATGGCTATATATATATATGTGTGGATAGACGGCCGTAAAACTGTTCCTGAGTCGCCGCTTTCTGCCTGAGCTCTCGCGAGATCACGTCATGCGTTCCAAACGTGTTGACAAGCCGCTCTCGCAAGACCTCCAAGATCGCATCAACGCGGCCCAGGCGCGAGCCCTGGCGAACAGCGTTGTGGTTGCCCCTTGGCTGGCGAAAAAGTCGTCAGCCGCTAATCCTTCTCCGCTAAAGAAGAAGAGAAGAAGAAAAAGAAGGCGAAGGTGGTCCAGCGGGACCTTTCCCGCGAGAATAGGGACTCACCTACCCCGACTCCCGATCGAGCGGATGATGCTTACCCTCCACAGAAGGTATGCCTCTCTGATTTGCTGATCCCCAAGATTGCGAGTCAACTACGATCTGATCATGCGCAAGGGTTGGTAACTGGCGCAATATCTTTCGCAGGAAGCGGCTCGAGGTGACGATACCGGATCACCGCTGGTACCTCCGGACCCGTCGCCTCACCCTCCTGAGGATAGACCACGGGTCACGGAGGTCACTCCTCCGGCTGCCTCTCCGAGAACCGCGGGTATGCTTTTTTCTGTTACCCCTTTATGACCATCTCACTCGTAGCCAATACCTACTGTCAAGCTGACTTCTCGCATCCTCAGCTTCCGCCGACCCGAGTCTCGCCACCCGAGAGGGTGAAATAATTACTTCTAACCTGCTCGGCCAAGCGGTTAATCCCGTCATACTGGCGGGAGGGGTGTCTACCGGCCCCTCCATAGCCCAAAAGGAGGTCAGCCATCTCGCGAGAGAGAACGACTTCCCCATGCTTCCGGCCAGGCCGGGATCACTGTGCGCGAGGATTTTCGCCCGGGACGCGGAAAGCCACTCCATCTCCTCTATGGGACTGAGGGGGGGGGGGGGGGGCGGGCCTTCTCGCCAGCCGTCGGCCAGTGATCTCGTCATGCGGCAGGTAAGCAAAACATTACCGTAGCTCTTACTCAGTTCTTGCTATAACCACGAAAGCTATTTTCCCAGAGGATCCGGACTCGCGAACTGGGGCCGATGAAGATGATGAAGACGATGATGAGGAGGGTGAGGAAGAGGACGGCGAGAGCTCCCCCCTTCCTTCGTCCGGCGAGATGGAGGACATTGTAAATGACGCCGGGAGCGCGAAGAGACGAGGGAAGAAGATTGATGCCCTCCTGTCGAAGCTTGTGCGGCGGGAGCGGGTCCGCGCCACTGCGGCAAAAGAATTCCGCGAGATGGTGGAGCAGAGGCTCGAGTCCCTTGAGCGCGACTATTTCTTTGGCGAGATGGGGCGGCCGGGTGGGCCTACCGCCGAGTCCTCCCCTGGGAGGTGTATCGCGCAGATTCGAGACCAGGCTCGTCGGATCAACCTAGGGTGTACCACCCTGTCTTCCTACTACAACCCGTTGGCGCGCCTGAGGACCAGACGACGGGAGCGAGGACGATGGCGCTAGGAGCCATATTGATCGAAGAAGCCTCGCCCCTTCTCACCTATCGGCCTTCCCTTCCCGCAATGTACCCTGTTTCTTGATGTTCTGGACTGTTCACTTGTAACCTTTCAATCATTGTTTATTATTATTGGTTTTTTCTTTTTTTTTAACTCTCGCCCGGCGAGAGCGATCCCTGCTCTGATTTTCGTTTATGTTCCACATGGCCGTTTCGAAATGCTCGCGCGAATCTGAACCTTCGGCCGGTCGTTGTCATCCCAGGCCGGAACCTGAGGCGTCGCTGTCTCGGGGCATGACGCCTGTACCGCCGCCGTTATTTTCATCATATATATATATATATTCTTTTTTAGAAAAGTCATCATTACCACGACTTCCTATAAATAGATGTGTTCACCAAACGCATTTATTTCTCCGATCTGGAACCCTCATTCCTCTCCTCGTTGCTTTCGCGACTTGCCGAGAACTCCCCCTTGCTCCCGCCTTCTTCTCTTATTTTCGCCTAACTTTCGTTCTCGCCCATTCTCTTGAGATCTCGCCTTCCATCCCCTCGACAAAATGTCGGGCGAGAACGAGGTGCGTTCACATTGCGCGGAAGCCTTCCGAAAGCATCAGTTCCCCACTTGTCGCCTAACCCTTGAAGAGTACAAACGGATCACTTCTAAGTATGTTCCCGTCGGCTTCACCGCGAGAAATCCCGGCAACCAAGACAGGGTAAACACCGCGGGAGAGGGGGAGCTCGCCATCCCCATCGAACACTTTGAGGTGGGCTTTCGCCTTCCCCTCTGGCCGGAGATGCGTCAGGCCCTCCGTTACTACGGAGTGGTCCCCGCGCAGCTAAACCCTAACTCGGTCGCCATCCTTGTAGCGTTCATCTGCTACATGCGATCGGAGAAGATCGAGTTCAGCCTCCCGATTTTCCGAAAGTTGTTCATCTTTCGCGGGAAGGGAGGGGTAGTCTTCTTCTCTGGGCAACTGCTCAAGACGACCGGTCTCGCCAACAAGCATCATCATTGGGGCGAGAAGTTTATCTTCGTCTCTGGCGACTTCGACAGCGTTCCTCTCGCGCCTGTCCAATATGAGGATGCCGCCTACAAGCCGCCTACCCTGGGATCGCGCGAGAGCGCCATTCTGGAGTTCTTTGGGACGAAGGAATTCGATGTCCAATTCCTCCGACGGGACGTTGACTCTCTCCCTCTTGTGCCTCCCGGCGAAGGTACAGTCCCGTCCTCAACCTGATATTCCCATTCTAAATTTCAATACATTCTATTGTCGCCCTTGCAGGAGAGCGAGAAGTTCCTCTGCACCAACCCTTTGCCGAGACTCAGGGTACTGAGGGCCAGGCTGCGAGAGATCCGTTGGCTCTCGCGACATCCGTGGCTCAGGCTTGTCGGGACGAGCCTGCCCCGCCTCCTTCGACCAGTGCCGGGAAGCGAAAGCCCGACGCCTTTTCGTCCCAGCCGCTAAAAAGACCGAAGCCAACCGCTGCCGACAAAGGGAAGTCCGTGACGACTACGCCCGCCCGATCTCTTGCACCCGGCCGGTCCTTCAAAGAGGTCCTGCAGGTGGCCAGCGAGATGACCGTTGCTGCCAGGAATAGCGTCGGGCCCCTGTCGAGAACCTTCCAGCCGCAAGCGGGGCTGGTGGCGAGGGGGTGGTTGCCGAGACCTCCACTCGGTCTCCGTCCAAGGAGGTGCTAAAGGGGCACAGGAATTTTGGCCTCGGCTTGAAGTGCCTTGTCGCTGAGGGGAAGCCCTTGCTGCGGTGGGACCCTGAGACCAACCAAGTCTCCATCACGACCCTCCTCCCCAGCTGGGCGGAGCGCGACCATGTCACCGGCGAGGCTTTCACGCTGGCTACGGCCTTTACAACCGGGAGTACGTCGGCCTCTATGATCAGCTGCCCACAAGGCTCCTGGCCTTTGACTCCGTCCGGGCTCTGATGCGTGGGTTCGAGCTTGCGCACATGTGCGCACACCGGAGCATCACCATCGACCGCAACTTCGGCGAGATGCTTAAGGCGCGGGACCAGGCGGTGGCCCAGGCGGCGGTTCTGAAGGCACAGCGGGCGGATGTTATGGGACGCCTTTCCTTGCGCCCAGCGGAGGAGGTAAGCGAGATCTTTCAAGCACTCGCTCTCGCCTCTGTAATCCACGGGTCGTCTTGGTGTTGATTTGTTTCTCCCTTCTGCAGGATTCTGCTCAGAATACGGCCCTTCGTGCGGAGCTGACCGAGCTAAGATACGAGAACATCCTGCTAAAGGACCAGCTCCGGCCCACGGAAACGGCCGTGGTTCTGCCTCCCCCATCGCTGGACGAGAGGCTGAGGAGCCGTCACTTCTCGGAGTATGACATTGACAAGCTCCTGCAGACCAACGCTCAAGCAACGGTCAGGCTGACCCTTGAGATGTTGCGGGATGTGGGATGTTTGAACGAGAGTGGCAAGATCGTCACCGCTCCTCAGCTTGTTCCCTGGCTCTTCGAGCCTATCCCGAAGCCCCCAGGCGCGCCCGACTCTCCGGCCCCGGATGTCCCGAGATCCCCCACGACTGCTGGCGAGACCTCCGGGGAGAGCTCGAGCGAGAGCTCCCATAGTCGCTCAAGCGGGAGCTCGAGCGGATACAGCGCTTCTCCCTGATGGGTTTCCTTCTCTCTCTTTTTGTTTATGTAATGAGCAAGACGCTCTCTTTTGTAATCACTTTTGTAATCACATCACATTTGAATGTATAAATTGTTAGTGTTTGTACCCCTCTTTTTTCTTTTTTTGTTGATAACGAATGCTGCTCAAGAGAAATTCCGTCGAGGCCCCTGACCCCCTCTAGGATAGTCTCCCTTAGCGGTCGATAGGTGAGAACCTGCCGAGAGCTCAAGGCTTAAACACGTCGTTCCCGCGTTCTGCCGAGAACCATTTGTCGTGAGTGTCGTTAATAGGCCTTTTAAGGGAAGACCGCCCCTCCTTGCCTTGCGCGATCGATCGGGTCTCCTTGCCTAGACCCGCCGGGAACTTCATTTGGCGAGATCCCCCAGCTGGGATCTCCTGGCCGAGACCTCTCCTTGCCGGGACCTCTCCTGGCCGGGACCTCACTTGGCCGAGACCCTTTTGGGTCTGCCTTCAGAGTGTGTCTTTTTCCTAGCCTAGAACATCCGTGTCGAAACATTTCTAAACATTAAACCTATCCTCCACAGGCGAGCCCTCGGACCTGCCAGCTAGATGAGAGCCTGCGCAGCGGGTCTACCTGGGGCCGAACCGAGCTCGGAGTAGTGTAAAAGTAACTAAGGATCAAGAACCAAGAACAAAGAACCAAGGACCAAGCCTCTCCCCCACAGGCGAGCCTTCAGACCTGCCAGCTAGACGAGAGCCTGCAAAGCGGGTCTACCTAGGGCCGAGCCGAGCTCGGGGTGTTGATGAAGATTTCATAACCAAAACCTCTCCCCTACAAGCGAGTCTTCGGACCTGCCAGCTAGATGAGAGCCTGCGCAGCGGGTCTACTCGGGGGAAGGGGGGGGGGGTAGATAGAAGATTTCATAACCAAAACCTCTCCCCCACAGGCGAGCCTTCGAAGCTGCCAGCTAGATGAGAGCCTGTGCAGCGGGTCTACCTGGGGCCAAGCCGAGCTCGGGGTGTTGATGAAGATTTCATAACCAAAACCTCTCCCCAACAGGCGAGCCTTCGAACGTGCCAGCTAGATGAGAGCCTGCGCAGCGGGTCTACCTGGGGCCGAGCCGAGCTCGGGGTATTGATGAAGATTTCATATCCAACCTTTCCCACACAGGCGAGCCTTCGGACGTGCCAGCTAGATGAGAGCCTGCGCAGCGGGTCTACCTGGTGCAGAGCCGAGCTCGGGGTGTTGATGAAGATTTCATAACCAAAACCTCTCCCCCACAGGAGAATCTTCGGACCTGTCAGCTAGATGAGAGCCTGCGCAGCGGGTCTACCTGGGGTCGAGCTGAGCTCGGGGTGTTGATGAAGATTTCATATCCAACCTCTCCCCCACAGGAGAGCTTTCGGACCTGCCAGCTGGATGAGAGCCTGCGCAGCGGATCTACCTGGGGCCGAGCCGAGCTCGGGGTGTTGATGAAGATTTCATAACCAAAACCTCTCCCCCACAGGCGAGCCTTCGGACCTGCCAGCTGAATGAGAGTCTGCGCAGCGGGTCTACCTGGGGCCGAGCCGAGCTCGGGGTGTTGATGAAGATTTCATAACCAAAACCTCTCCCCCACAGGCGAGCCTTCGGACCTGCCAGCTAGATGAAAGCCTGCGCCGCGGGTCTACCTGGGGCCGAGCCGAGCTCGGGGTGTTGAAGAAGATTTCATATCCAACCTCTCCCCCACAGGCAAGCCTTCGGACCTGGCAGCTAGATGAGAGCCTGCGCAGCGGGTCTACCTGGGGCCGAGCCGAGCTCGGGGTGTTGATGAAGATTTCATAATCAAAACCTCTCCCCCACAGGAGAGCCTTCGGACCTGCCAGCTAGATGAGAGCCTGCGCAGCGGGTCTACCTGGGGCCGAGCCGAGCTCGGGGTGTTGATGAAGATTTCATAACCAAAACCTCTCCCCCACAGGCGAGCCTTCGGACCTGCCAGCTAGATGAGAGCCTGCGCAGCGGGTCTACCTGGGGCCGAGTCGAGCTCGGGGTGTTGATGAAGATTTCATAACCAAAACCTCTCCCCCACAGGCGAGCCTTCGGACCTGCCAGCTAGATGAGAGCCTGCGCAGCGGGTCTACCTGGGGCCGGCCGAGCTCGGGGTGTTGATGAAGATTTCATAACCAAAATCTCTCCCCCACAGGCGAGCCTTCGGACCTGCCAGCTAGATGAGAGCCTGCGCAGCGGGTCTACCTGGGGCCGAGCCGAGCTCGGGGTGTTGATGAAGATTTCATAACCAAAACCTTATTCTAATTCTGCCTTTAAAATGAAGAGAGTTGTCAATGGATCACAGTATGGAATATATTACGATAGCATTTGAAAACGAAAATACAATCACCTCCTCCCCCTCACGGGTAGAAGCGCTTTAGATCATCACCGCTCCAAGTGTGGGTCAAGGTCCTCCCTGCCACATCCTGGAGGTAATAACCTCCCGTTCTAAGGACCTTTTTTACTATGTAAGGCCCTTCCCAGTTTGGGTTGAGCTTGCCCACGAGGGCTGACCTTCCCGCCGCGTCAACCTTTTTCAATACCAGATCTCCTTCGACGAACTGCCTGATCCTGACATGCTTGTCGAAGTATTTTGCCATACGCCGCTTGATCTCTTCTTGCTTGATGGTTGCGACATCCCGCGCTTCTTCCGTCATGTCTAGCGAGAGGCGCAACCCTTCCTCATTTACCAATCTCCAAGCCTCATCTCCTTCCCTTGCGGCTGCGACCCGTGGGGACCGAACCTTGAATTCCACTGGGAGGACCGCCTCACACCCGTGAGAAAGCTTGAAGGGGGTCTCGCCCGTGGCCGTGTTCGGGGTCGTCCTCAAGGCCCATAGAACCGAGGGGAGCTGCTCCACCCAATTTCCCCTCAAATTTTCTACTTTTTTCTTGAGTAAGTTCACAATGATTTTGTTTGCTGCTTCCACCTGACCGTTGCTCCGGGGGTGGTGGAGAGAGGCAAACCTGAGATCTATCCCCAGCTGGGCGCAGAAGCTGATGAACTCTTCACTGGCAAACTGGGGTCCATTATCTGTCATTATTGCTTGGGGTAGACCGTGCTTGCATATGATCTCTCCCCAGACGAAGTTCCTTATAACTTGTGAGGTGACTTTGGTCAAGGCCTTAACCTTCAGCCACTTCGAGAAGTAATCGATCATGACTAGGAGGAACCTCCTTTGCCCACTAGCTGGAAAAAAAGGCCCGACCAAGTCCATCCCCCAGATGGCGAAAGGCCATGGCGACGAAATGCTCCTGAGCCTTTGAGCAGGCAGGAAATGGAGGGGGCGTACAGCTGACATTTCTGGCATCTCTTTGCAAACTCAGCTGCGTCCCTCCTCAAGGTCGGCCAGAAGTGCTCCTGTCTTACCACCCTTGCTTCCAGCGTCCTTCCTCCCGAGTGGCTGCCGCACTCGCCCGAGTGCACCTCCCCCAGGATCCTCGGGACCTCTTCTTCGGTCGCACATCTTGCCCAGAGCCCTGACAGCATCTTACGATGCAACCCCCCCTTCCAATATCAGGTAGTGAGCCGCTTTATGCCTGAATCTTTTTGCATCCTTAATCTCCCCCGTCAGCTCGCCCGTGGTTAGGAAGGTTACCAACGGATCCACCCACGAGGATCGTTGACCTACCTCCATTAACTCCCCTTCCTCGATCACTGGTCAGAACAGTTCAGTCAGGGTCTCGCCTCCCCGAGGCCCAAACTACGCCAATCGGTCGGCGGCCGCACTCTCCTCCCGGGGGACGTGCTAGATTGAGAATGATCGGAAACCTCCGATGATTGCCCTTACCTTGGATAGGTACTTTATGAGGGTAGGCTCCCGAGCTTCAAACTCTCCTCGAATCTGCGATGCTACCACCATCGAGTCAGTGAAGGCCTCCACGTCTCGGATCTCAAGCTCTCTCGCCAGACGAAGGCCGGCTATCACGGCCTCATATTCTGCTTGGTTGTTGGTTACCGGAAAGTGGTAGGCCACCGCCTGCTCTATGGCGACCCCCTGGGGGCTTATCAGCACCACTCCTCCCCCAAGAGAAAGCTTTCCCGAGGCCCCATCAACAATCATCTTCCATGCCACCTGCGGCTGCTGCTCCCCCTCCTTGACCTCAACTACATAATCTGCTAGAAAATCCGCCACCGCTTGCGCCTTGATGGAGAGCCTCGGCACGAAGGAGATGTCGAACTCGCTTAGTTCGATGGACCACTTGGCAAGTCTTCCCGAGTGCTCCACCCCTTCAAAGATCTTACGAAGAGGATGGTCGGTCACCACCTTAATCGAGTGTGCTTGAAAGTACGGCCGAAGTTTCCTGGCCGAAACAACCAGAGCGTATGCTAGCTTTTCTAGGATGGGGTAACGGAGCTCCGCCTTCTTCAAAATCCGGCTTACGTAATAGATGGGCAGCTGCTTATTTCCCTCTTCCCTGACCAGAACAGAGCTCACGGCCTCCACTCCTACTCCTAGATACAGGGCCAGGTCCTCTCCTTCTTTTGGGCTTTGAAGTAGAGGAGCCTGAGAGAGCTGTCTCTTCGGCCCTTGGAAGGCCTCTTCACATTCGGCGGTCCAATCAAACCTTTGGTTACCCCTCAACACCTTGAAGAATGATGAACACTTGTCCCCTGATCTGGAGAGGAACCTGCTTAGACCGGCCAACTTGCCTGTCAAGCGCTGGACCTCCTTGGCGTCGCGAGGTGATTCCAAGTCTAGGATGACCTTCACCTTATTCGAGTTAGGCTCTACCCCTGCCGGGGTCAAGAGATGCCCAAGGAACTTCCCGCGGCTGGCCCCGAAGACACACTTCAAGGGGTTCAGCCTCATCTTGAATCTCCGCAGGGTGGCGAAGGTCTCTTCTAGGTCACGTAGGTGCGAGTTCACACACTTGCTTTTCACCATCAGGTCGTCGACATAGACCTCCAAGTTTCTCCCCCTTTGCCCCTGGAAGACTCGATCCATCATGCGTTGGTAGGTAGCCCCTGTGTTTTTCAACCCAAAGGGCATCATTTTATAGCTGAAGCACCCTTCCCTAGTGATGAAAGAAACATCCTTGACATCAGGGGGTGCATCCGGATCTAGTGGTAACCTGAAAAAGCATCCAAAAAACTCATGACAGAAAAACCGACGGCTGAATCAACCAGCGCATCAATTCGAGGCAATGGGTAGAAATTCTTAGGGCATGATTTATTTAATAAAGAGAAATCGATACACATTCGTCAGTTCCTACCCCCCTTTTTAACCATTACCACGTTGGAGATCCAGCCTAGATACTGGATCTCTGAGATGAAGCCGGCTTCCAGGAGCTTCCTAACCTCCTCGCGGATCGGCTCCTCCAGCCTGGTGGCAATGGTCCTCATCTTCTGGCATATGGGGCGAGTCCGGGGGTCCAGGTTCAGGCGATGATAAGCCACATCCGCGTCAATGCCCGACATGTCCGCCGCGCTCCAGGCGAAGATGTCGACATTGCTCTGGATGCAAGCACTTATCTGCTCATGGTACTCGGGACTTAGGCCCCCACTGATCCGCACCTTCCGCACCTGTCCTCCGCTGGCGAAGACCTCCATTTCCACCACTTCTTCGGCCGGCTCCAGCCGTGCCTGCTCCCAGCCGGCCCTTGCTTCTTCTTCGAGCTCCAACTCCTCCCTTCCTATTTCAACCTCCGTTGCCTCCTCTGGTATCCCCTGCTCGACTCCTGTTGCTTGCTCCTCCTCTACCTCCATCGCCTCCTCCAGGCTCTCCTGCTGCTGCTCGACTTCCATCCCCCTCCGGGCCTCTTGCTCAACTTCTCCCTGCTCCTCCGCGCTCTCCCTTATTGCCTCCCCTAGGCTCACCTCCTCTTCTGTGACATCTTCTCCTTGCTCTTCTAGCACCCTCTTCAGCTCTTCTGCCTCCGCCATCCAAGACACAATGTTGACTGTCGTAACGTAGCACTGCCTCGCCACCTTTGGGTCTCCCCTAATCCTGACCTGTACCCCTCCATTGTTAAACTTGAGACATTGATGAAACGAGGGGGGACGCAGCGAAAGGCGCTGATGAGGGGACGCCCAAAGATGGCGTTGTAGCTGCTTGGGGCGTCCACGATCACGAACCTGCAGTTCCGCGATACGCCTCTCAACTTCACGTGCAGCCCTACTCCCCCTTCAACTTCTTTCCTCTCGCCCGAGAACCCAAACAGCGGTCCATCTGAGGCTAGGACCCTCTTCCCCTCAACCTTCATCTCATTGAAAGCCTTCTTAAAGATCACATTGACAGAACTCCCGTTATCCACCAGTATCCTGGAGACCGTGAAATTCTCCACTGCTGTTTGAATCACGAGGGCATCGCAGAACGGATCCTCAAAGTCTAGCATGTCAGCTGATGAAAAGGTGATTTTTTTCATCTGGGGGAGAGCCAGAGAGGTCGAGGCGACCCCTCTTCGGAACATGGTCTGAAGGCTACCCTTGCGGGTTGCCTCAATCCCTACTCCCCAGTGGATCACCTCGATCCCTCCTCGGGTTCCCACATCTTCTCTATCCTCGCACCTATCTTCCTCCTCCCTCTACTGCACTTCCACGATCCTTACCGGCGAATCCTGCCTCCTCATTCCTCTAGCTTCCCTCATCTCTAAGAACTCCGGACAGGTGGCCGTCGCGTGACCTTCCTCCTGGTGGAAGTCACAGAAGGGCAACGCCACCTTGCCCCCTCTTCCTTCTCCACCTCCCCTTCTTCCAACCAGAACTCCTCTTCTTCCTCCTCTTCCTCTACCAACCTCCATTGTTTCCTGCGGCGACAGGAAGTGATCCCTCGGTCCCTGCCTCCACGCCTGCTGATCGAACCTCCTCGGCTCCCGAAGGTTATCCCTTCCCTGAAAACCTCCTCCTTGACCCTGGGGGCGACCCTCATGAGGCCTCCAACCCAACCGGTTGTTTGGCTCCCGGGCCCCCCATCCATGTTGCTGCCCCTGTCCTCGGGGTTCTTCCCTCCTCTCTTCTCTTTGCTCCCTCTGCCTTCCCGATGCAGGTTCCTTCACATCATTCTCCGCCAACCTGACCAACTTTCTGGCAAACGCCGGATTCACCCTTTCGAAGTTTATCTCTTTCGCCGCCCTCTCCATGAGCTTCTCGAAGGAGAGGGGGGTACTCTCTTCAACTCCATGCTGAAGAAACCCGACCTCAGTCCCAGGGTGAAGGCGAGCATCAGCGCGTACCCTGGGACCTCCTGGACCAGGAGAACCTCTTCCTGAAACCGGTCGACGTAATGACCCAGCGTCTCCTCCGGCTTCTGCCTTACTGTAAACAGGCACTCCGCCTCCTTCTTCCGCTTTTTTGACGTCGAGAACCTTAACAGAAACCCCCTGCGTAGATCTTCAAAACTGTATATTGAGCTAGCCGGCAACTGGTGGAACCAGTCCCGGGCCTTCTCCTTCAACGTGATGGCGAACAACCGACACTTGAAGGCATCTGACATCTGCCTGATCGAAACTACATCCTCGAACCACTGTACATGCTGCACAGGGTCATCCTTCCCCGAGTAATAGGACATGTCCGGCTCCCGGAACCCCTCTGGCACCGGAGCTGAGATGATGAGCTCGCTGAAAGGGCTCCCGCCTCCTGGCTGGCGGAAGGGCACGTCTCGCGGCCTCGGCTGACTGGCCCGATCTGCGAGACCGCGCCCAGGGAAGAGTTCCCGCACAGCCGCCTCCCTCTCGCCTAAATCTGTCGGAATCTCCTTTCCGGGGCGTTGGCCTGAGAAAAGTTCTCGCGCGGCCACGTCCCTCTCGCCGACCTCAACTGGGATATCCTTCCCGGGACGCTGCCCAGGAGCGTTCTCGCCCAAGAGCGGGACCACCTCCACCGGGACCGGAGGTGTCGCCCACTCACTCCTCGCCGAGAAGGCCAAGCTGATGGTCTGCTGGACCTCTCGCCTGAAGTCCTCTAGCATCTTCCTTGTTGCTTCTTCTCCCCGGGTGCGGGATCCTCCTGAGCCAGACCCTTCACCGTCACCTCCAGTCATGGGACCAAACTCAAGGCTTTCCTGTATCGACTGCCTTCCACGCTCACCGCACCAGAACTGTTGAAGCCAAAATTGACCTCAACGGGAGTTCAAAACATGGGTGCAGCCAACACCTACTTCTCTCGAGTCCCGACCCTCGACTGGTTGCTAAGTACCTAGGACTGACCCAAAGCCTCAGCAGGGAGGTCCCACCGCACACCCGGAAGATCTCTGAGAGCTTCTCCTCCAAAACCAGAAGCTGGGCTAGGAGCTCCTCAGAAAGCACTAGAAATTTAGAGAATAATGAGAGTTCGCTTTCTAAGGAGACCTTGTGGGTCTATTTATAGTCTTTTGCTGACCTGAAGTTACTGAAATACCCATGGCTGGTCTGTCAATAGCCAAATCCCGCTGTTTGTAAAATACTAAATGCAGCCCCTGGGGGTGTATGGGTAATTTTATCCGAGAGCGATTAAGTAATTTTACCCCGAACCCTGTGCCCCACTCGGCGAGAACCCTACGCCGAGAACCCTCTCGTCTTCCTTTGGCGGGAGCCAAAAAGGAGTGTCGAAAGTCTCAAGCTGAGCCAGCCCCTGCCTTCCCCGAGACGCAATCCTTCTCGCCGACTCTGCCGAAAGAGGGTCGTGGCTGACCGCTGGTGAACGCTCGCCCGTTTCCAGGCGGGAGCTCCTTTGGCGCGAGAGCTCTTCTGGTCTTCAGGCTCAAGTTAGCCCGAGGCTGGTCCAACCTCGACCGTTGATGCCTCTGGGTGCCGCCCAACGAATATGGGGTTGTACACCAGCGAATCATTTTTGTCTGTCATATTGGCGTATCACCTCCAATAGATTATTCATCATGTTGGATTCCGTCGAAGCCATGCATATAATTCAATACTTGTGAGAAATAAGAATACATGTCTAGTAGTTTGTATTCTATGCGGACGACATTCTTTTTACATGTGATGATATCTCCAACATAAAAGAAACAAAGGTTCATCACAAAAAGATTTAGTAACAGAAGACACGGGTGTATTCAGACATAAAATACACATTTGTCTACATGCCATGACAATAAAGCAGCCATCACTTATGTCTAAGAACCCTAAGTTTCAAGAGAGAACAAAGCTCAATCGACTTAAACAAATAAGAGGCTATCAATGGGAGAATAAACACTTCATTTGTTACTTCTGACAAAAACTTGCGGGCATCTACACGCGAGCCGCTTCTTAACTTATTTTTTTGATATATATAGCAAGTTGGTCATTATTAATATACGCTTTAGGTACAAGGGGATGGGCGTTATATATATATATAAATTTTCTTGCACATTTGAGATCAGGTTTCAACCATTCCTTCAATATTAGCCGCTGGATCAAGCAAGATCAAGCACAGATCGGTTTGCAAATAGCCAGTTCCAGCAAAGCCCCCTGCCTCCCTCACGAACAAACCCTGATCTGCCCTACCTCCTATACTCGATGTCTTAGTTTGCCTACGCCAATTGGGGCTCACGGGAAGGGCCACCGCCGCTGGTGGCCCTGCCCGTTTGCCGTCAGACAACCACTGACGAGTTCGTCGGGCCCCAACAAATCCGCCGGTGGGCTCCGATTAGGCCGCCGCCGGCAGCGTAGGCAAAGAAGAGAGCAGATGGGTGCAAATCAGTGCTCCCATTTAGTCTCACATCGCTCAAAACCTACTTTCTTCCCTGTATAAATATCATCTCCCAATAACCCTATTTGAAAATTAGAATTATTAGGTTAATGGAAAGGAAAAATTGGGCTATATTTGGGCTGGCCCCCTGCGTGCTCCCGTATAGACTGTGTGGGCTTTCCGCCAGCCCACTCTGGCGCAATTTGTTCGGTCTCCCCTTTTTTTTATTTCTTTTAATATATATGATTTAAAGAAAAATCTAATTTCATAATATTTTTGTTAATTTTATAAATAATATAAAAGAAAAAATTCACCTAATAATTTCTAATTACAATAATATTTTTGTTAATTTAAAAAATGAAATAAAAGCCTGTCGGGGGTGGACGAAGTCGCGCGGTGCACGGGGGGCACCGTGCACTGTCACTAGTATGTACACACACACAAGTGATAGACACGGGGCTCCGCCCCTACGACCAATCGCGGCAGTACCCCAACCAAGAAAGACAATATCAATAAATTAATGCGAAAAAAATCAATACATCACTTTTCAATATTTGTTAAAAAAATCTTAATCCCCATTAATTAACGTCAAATCAACTTTAATAAACTTGATGGGTTTAATGATAGCTCCTCAAAAATACCGCCGACATGCATAATGACATTATTCCTAGAAAACACTGATGACTTGCCTAATAACAACCTACCAAAGTAGATATACTAAACTTTTTTGATTTTATAAATTTCCATCATTACTTTTAATTTAGGGGTTAATGTACTTAATTGAATGGACATTGTATTTTATGTTTTTTTTAAAAAAATAAATAGTCATTATTTTTTGAATGGACATGGGGATAAATTTGACAATTTTGAATGTTTCACTGAAGACAACTTTTCCCTTTCAATATTGCAAAGATATATAGGGTTAATTACCGGGACCTCCCCTGGGAGTTTGTATAATTACAAGTTTTTTTTGTTATTACTCTACATTAAAAATGGTGTTACATTTTATCCTTTGTAATCAGTTTAGAGTCATTATAAAAAGATAAAATTGAAATATCATAAAATAATTTGACTGATTTTATCATTTTCCATCCATATTTCTAACGGAAGAGGCATTTTTGTAAACTGGGAAAACTTAGAGGGAGGTAAATGTAATTTCAAAAGATAGAGGGGGCAACCTATTATTATGCAAACTCCCAAGGGAGGTCCCGGTAATTAACCCTATATATATATATATATATATATATATATATATATATATATATATATATATATATATATATATATGTCATATTGACTAATTGGGTATCATATAAACATGAAAATACATGCTTATGTGTTATGAATGCTTTCTCTTCCACCTACATATCTCTACTAATATACAAAAATTACTCTTTGGCGAAACATTGCCTGATGTCCCAATATTGCCCTTATAGTTGTATTCATAATTACACAATTATATCAAACTTTATATTAGTATATTATAAAGACAATATACTTTTAGGTAATTACACAACTTTACAATATTAAAATACAAAAAATAAAAACACTAGATACCCTAAACCTATTGTCTCTAGCTAGGAATGACAAGAGAAAAATTAATGTTTTAATGTTAAAATATAATTTGTTTTACAAAATAAAAATTGTATTCTTGATTTATTTATTTTTACGGTCATTTTGAGTACTCATATCTATATGTTGCGGGTCGGGCGGAGCCCGCCGGGAGCAGGCGGAGACCGCCGGGAGCGGGCGGAGCCCACCGGGAGCAGGCGGAGCCCGCCGGGAGCGGGCGGGTACTGTCGCGCGACGGCGGAACCCTAAACCCTAAACCCTAAACCCTAAACCCTAAACCCTAAACCCTAAACCCTAAATCCACGACAAATGTTTCCGCCCACGACAAATGTCGCCGCTCACGACAAATGTCGCCGCCCATGACAAATGTCGTCCCCACGACAAATGTCGCACCACCGGCGAATGTCGCATCCCGGCGAATGTGGCACCACGCCGAATGTCGCACCCCGCCGAATGTCGCACCCCGCCGAATGCCCCCAGGGCCGAAGGCCCGTGCCTGTCACTTGTGTATCTATATGTGTAAATGTAATTATTATTTAAATATGAAAACACGCTCTTATGTGGTATGAATGCTTTCTCATCCGCACTACGTATGCATGTATGTGTAAAGTAATTATTATTTAAATATGAAAATACGCTCTTATGCGGAATGAATACTGGTGTATGATAAATCTCAGTAACTCGTGAATTCACACTTCATTAAACAGTACTTAACTTTACCTATTTTTGTGATTAGATGGTTCGTGCTTTTATATTCTTAGTCGACGAGTCTAGCTTAAATTCCAAAAGTTAAGAATACTTTGTTTAAGAGTAGAGCATTTCAATTATGAACCTGGGTTTTAATCGTGTTACCACCTAATGAAAAATCAAACATAAACTAAACAATTATACTATTTAGTTTAATGAGGTTAATCAAAGAGATACCTATAAGCTATAAATGGAAGACCTTCACCTCATACACATTTTTATACAACAATTATGAGCTCACTATGTGTTTGTATGTATCTAAAGTGCATGAATCACAGTTTACTCAAGTGTAGATTTCTAGAGATTCAAAGTAACCTACTTGAATCGTAATGAGAACTCTATCATTCATGGGCAATACTCCAGGAAACTGCATATATATTTGTCATCGAATATCATTTAATTCATCTAAAAAACTGAAGGATATATAAGTATATAACTAAATGGAAACTATTATTTTCCATAGAAGGACCTGACCTTGGAGAAAATTCTCTCCAAAATTCACCCAACATTCACCATTGCATGCACAAAAATAAAATTCAAATTCAACCAAGTATCCTAAACTTAATATCCCATGTAGGCAAGTAGCCGAATATCATTTAATTCATCATAAAAAATGAAGAATATATAACTAAGTGGAGACTATTACTTAAGATAGGACCTAGGGCATTCCTCTTGGGTGTGATGGGGATCAACCGCGGTATCGACGCTGGACTTCGGACCACCACTCGGCAGGACCCGCATTTGTGTACTCGCCCAGGAGGCGTTGATTGGAACGTCGAGTTGAGGCCACAAGCGCATCCAGAGCATCGTTTCTACATTCTTTTATGTATTTTGTTTTTATTTTCGACATTATTAAGTGTGATTTGGACATCGGGTGTAACGACAATTAAATGAGAGAAATTGGAGAGAGTTGATTTATTCTTCCACTATAGGGGATATAAATAGGAGATCTGAATACAAGTAAAGGTAGCCCGCAATGTGAGACTAAAACCATTCCAGAAAAAAACACGTCAATAAACCAGAAAATACGCCAATACTCCCCCTCAAGCTGGCGCGAATAGATCAAGCAAACCCAGCTTGCCACAGGTAGAGAGGAGTCTGGAAGGCCCAACCGCCTTGGTGAAGGCATCTACAATTTGCTCTGCGGAGGGAACATAGGACGCTTCAAGAGTCCCTGAACGGATGTGCTCCCTGAGAAAGTGAATATCCACCACAATATGCTTAGTCCGCTCGTGCAGAACAGAGTCCGATGCTAGCATGAGAGCGAAGTGGTTGTCACAAACAAGTGTCGAGGAACCAGAAGGTGGAAAGCCAAGCTCGGTCAAGAGAGTACGCAACCAAAGGATTTCAGTAGCGCCATGGGCCATAGCCCGGTACTCACCCTCGGCAGACGAGCGGGATACAACACTCTGCTTCTTGCTTTTCCAGGAAATAAGATTGCCACCATAGAAAATGCACATCCCCGAAGTAGACCGTCGATCAGTAAGGGAACCAGCATAGTAAGAATCCGTGTAACATGTGAGACCGGGGGACGGAGATGAACAGTAGAAAAGCCTGAGGCCAGAAGATCCCTTCAGGTAGTGGAAGATCCAAAACGCTACATCAAGGTGAGAAGTCCGAGAAGCATGCATGAACAGACCGACCACACTCACAGCAAAGCTAATGTCGCAGCGAGTGTTGGTCAAGTAGATAAGTCTGCCAACAAGACGTTGGTATCTGCCCGGCTCAGGGAGAGGATCTCCAGACTCGGCGTGTAATCGGTGGTTCGGATCCATAGGTGTAGACATAGGAGAGCACCCAAGAATGTCAGTATCACTCAAGAGGTCGAGTGTATACTTGCGCTGATACAAAGAGATCCCCTGCTGAGATCTGGCAACCTCAATATCGAGAAAGTACTTCAGAGGCCCCAAATCTTTCACTTCAAAAGCCTTCTGAAGAGCCCTCTTGATCTGAAGTATCCCCGAGCTATCGTCACCGATAAGAATGATATCATACACAGACAAGAATAATGACCCTACGGCCATCCACATCAGTCCGAACAAAGCACGTGTGGTCGGCATGACATCTGGTGAACCCACTCTGAAGCACAACAGTACCGAACCGCTCAAACCACGCACGAGGAGACTGCTTCAGCCCATACAAGGACTTCTGCAAAAGGCAAGCACGGCCCAAATACTCCCTCTGAAGCTTGTAACCGGGGGGCGGATCCATATAAACTTCCTCAGCAAGATCGTCATTGAGGAAGACATTCTTCACGTCCATCTGATGAAGAGGCCACCTGTGGCAGGCAGCGAGAGAGATAAGCAGACGGATAGTAGATAGTTTGGCCACCGGGGAAAAGGTCAAGCCGTAATCCCCAGGAGTCTGAGTGAAGTCCTTCGCGACAAGACGGGCCTTGTAGCGATCAAGAGAACCGTCGACATTATACTTGACAGTGTAAACCCAACGACAGCTAACAGTTTTCCGACCTGCCGGAAGAGGGACCAAACGCCAGGTGCCCGCCTTCTGTAGTGCAGGCATCTCATCCTCCATGGTCGCCACCCACTCAGGGTGCTGGAACGCCTCAGCCATCGAACTCGGAACTCTCAGCTAGTCGGTAGCAATCAGGAAAGCCCGGTAAGCCTGAGAAAGACGTTGGTAGGACACATAGCTTGTCACAGGATGGTCAGTAACACAAGAATGCTTACCCTTGCGAAGTGCAAAGGGTAAGTCAGAGGAGGGAAGAACATCATTTGCCAGAGGATGTGGCATAAGGTCCTGTGAGCTGGGCGTAACCAGTGGATCTCGAAGAATGGGGTGGACATGTGAGGGCCCGCGTGGTCCACGAGTGTAGTTCTGTAACGGAAGAGAGTCGTGCAGCGAAGCAAGGGAAACCGGAGCCGTCTTTGGCGGAGCGGAAGGAGCAACAGGGATAGGGAGGTACCATAGAAGGGGACATCCTCAAAGAACGTAACATCCAGGGAGTGAAAAGTCCTGCGAGAAAATGGGTCAAAACACTGATAGCCCTTGGAAGAGGAGGAATATCCCAAAAATAAGCACCAGATAGCTTTGTCACCAAGCTTTGTCCGAGACGGATGACGGTCCTGGACAAAACACACACACCCAAACACTCGGAGAGGGACAGGAAATAGAGGGCGGCGGGGAGATAGAATATTAAGGGGGACCCGACTTGCTAAAGGCTGACAAGGCAGAAGGTTGACCAAGAATGTCCCCGTAAGAAGGGCGGCACTCCAAAATGACTTGGAGACGTGAGATCCACGAAGAAGAGACCGGGTCACATTCAAGAGATGACGATTATTGCGTTCCGCCACGCCGTTCTGGTGTATAGGGACAAGAGAATTGATGAAAGGTTCCTTGGCTAGCAAGGAAAGCGGAGAAAGAAGAAGAGGTATACTCCCCCCTCCCCCGTTATCAGAGCGAAAGACACGAATACTAGAGGAAAACTGAGTCTTAACCATATTAGTAAACTGAGTATATAAATCAAAGACATCAGATTTGGCACGCATAAGATAAACCCAACATCAACGAGTAAAATCATCTATAAAAGTAACAAAATACAAAAATCCATTATAAGAAACAACCGAGGCAGACCCCCAAACATCTGAATGAATAATATCAAACGGTGCAGAACTACGAGAAAAAGAAATAGGATAGGAAGTGCGTGTATGTTTGCTAAGCTGACACACATCACACTGAAAAGAGTGCACAAACGAGAGACACTCGAAAAAAGAGACGGCACAATCTGAGGACTCGCATGCCCCAGTCTGGCATGCCAAAGAGCAGGTGAAGTAGTAGCAGCAGCGATGGACGAGGGTGAGAAACAAGGCGAAGGAGGTGGAAGATCCAGCTGGTAAAGCCCGTCGCGCTCACGATCGTAGACAAAAGTCCCCCTCATGGTCAGGTCCTGAAAAACACAGCCAAAAGGAAAAAATGTCACCGAGCAGTGCATCGAACAAGTCAATTGACTATCAGAAAGAAGATTTAAAGCAAGCTTGGGAACATGAAGAATTGAACCCAAGGAGAAGGAGGGAGACAAGGGAACTGTGCCCCGGTGAAGAATGGGGGTCACAGAGCCATCGGCAAGGCGAACCTGTCGATGGACGCTCGGAGGCTCAAGAGAAGAGAACAAGCGTGTCTCACCAGTCATGTGATCAGTGGCCTCAGAGCCGATCACCCAGGGAGAGGAAGACTCCTCTTGAGTGACATGGAAGACCGTCGGGGTACCTGACGCAGACGCTGAGGTCGATGAGAGCGACGGGGAGGCGGGCAACTACTGAGCAGGAAGAGGCTAGTGCGAAGTCTGAAACGGGGACTGCATCTGGAGCTGAGACTGAAGCTGCTGCACTTGAGCCATAAGCTGACTCTAGTCGGCGGAAGGGGCCCCAGACGGGGCATAAGAATCAGGCGGCCCCCAAAGTCGGAAGAAGTAGCGGCGACAGCACGAGTGGTGGTGGACTGCTGGCGAAGGTGAGGAAAGAGCAGCCAACATCGGGCCTTCTCATGACCAGTCCGTAGGCAGTGCTGACACTGAACAGAGAGGTAAATGGGTTGTCGCGGCCACCCCCGCGACCTTTAGAGGTAGTAGTACGCCCCCCTCGCATAGAAGAAGTACGACTGGAAGCAAGAGTCATTTGGTCTGGAAGAGGAACAGAAGCAGGAATTGATGAAACAGGGGTCATGCGGGCACGACGTTCATGCTCCACCATGGAATAAGCATCCAATATATCAGGAAGTGGATTCATTCTGACAATCTGAACCCGAATCTGCTCAAACTCGGGTCGTAACCCCATCAGGAACTGGTAGGTCTCCTGCTTCTCCTGTCTCCGCTTGGCCTCTGGATGTGGAAAAGCACTAAGTGGCTTGAGGTCAGAAAGCTCCTGGAATCGCCCAAAGAGAAAGGTAAAATACTCGTGCACCGAACGATCCCCCTGACGAGCAGTAGAAATCTCTTGGAAGACAGAGTAAATCTGTGTATCAACGCGTGTGTAACTGTAGGTACGGGTCAAGGCAGCCCAAAGCGAAGGCACGGAATAAAAACGCATGAATTGCTCGTAAATGTGGGGCTTCATGGAGCATTAAAGTCACCTAAGAATCTTGAAATTTTTTGTGCGCCATTGACGGATAGCCTTTTCATCGGAAGGACGGGGAACATCATTCGGTTCAAGCCAATCTAGCTTGTCATGTCCGACAAAATGGACACGCACGGAGTTGGACCAAGCGATAAAATTCTTTTCATTGAGAAGGGTGGTGGTAATGCGCCGAGCAAAGCCATCATTCGAAATAAGAGGTGAGGAATCCATGGGATGGGAACAAGAGAACTCCCAAAAGAAATGGAAAAGCCAAGAGAGAAAAGGACAAGAAACCCTCAAACACAAGAAAGAAGTCTCATCTAAAAAAAAAGGAAGACAGTAGACCACAGATTTAGGTCATGAGAAAAAAAGAAAAGGAAACGAGGGGGGAAGCACCAAGCAAAGCGGACTGAGCGGCGGTGAGGCGAAAGATGCTGGAGGCGTGCGGGCAGAGAGACGTTGGGGGAAGACGGTCGGCGCTGGAGGCGTGCAGGCAGAGCAGTCGGCGAGGCGGAAGACGCGACAACCTCACATCGGGTGGAGGAAGACGGTCGCGGGAAGCGGGATGCAGGTTCGGCTTGGTCGCGGGAGAAGAGGCGGGATCGGCGATGCAAGAGATGCCGCAAGTTCGGCGATGCGGGATGCGGGTTCGGCGAATTAGGGATCGGGAGATGGGATTCCTCTGATACCAAATTAAATGAGAGAAATTGGAGAGAGTTGATTTATTCTTCCACTATAGGGGATATAAATAGGAGATCCGAATACAAGTAAAGGTAGCCCGCAATGTGAGACTAAAACCGTTCCAGAAAAAAAGACGTCAATAAACCAGAAAATACGCCAATAACGGCCAATCGTGGCAGTTCACGCCGAGTTCCCTAGCCCCCTTTCACTATAAATAAGAGTGAGAGTTGCAAGTTTGAGATATTGTTAGCCCTGTGAGAGATTTCAGAGTCGACAATCATATCACCGATGAGGCGCCGCGAGAACACGGGGTGCGACGCCCTGGTTCATTTTGGTTTGTCCCATTCATTTTCCCGTAACCCTATTTTGTGGAACCACATAACCGCAAGCACGATCCCTTCACCCATGAATCCATGATACAAATCGCCCACTCCTCGTCTCTGCTTCGACGGCACACGCAAGCCTTCTCGATCTCGTTTCCTACACAGCTGATCGACCCTGATCTCTCGCTAACCCACTATCGGTATCGCCACAAACTGAAGCTGCCTCCTGGCTGAAGTATATCGACCCTACCTCCCGTCAGCGCATCCCAGTCGACACCCATATCCACTGCAAACTGCAATCCAACCGCCCCATTCACGTTGGAATCCCCTTCTTATCCTTCCAGCCGCCCCCTTGCCATGCCACGAGCATCGATTCCCCCTTCCAGTTGCAAGTCCCATCCATCCACACATACTGGGCACTATTGGATCCTTTGATGGTGAGTATCAGGTATTCTTTTCTAATTATCCTTGTTGATTATAGAAAGAAATCATATATTTGTGTGAGATTTCGTATCATGGTGTTGTAGTTTTGTTTTTCTATTTTTTGTAGTTCCCATTTGTTCAAATGTGGCTTTGAACCTTTCATGCGAAGGAATTTGTGTTTGCTTGATTATCTGAAATTGTTGTAAATGTTATGTTGTATTGCTAGGCCTATTTAGTTTTTTCTGCTAAATTTCATTCCGGATTGGTCATACTTGCATCATATATAGTTATATTTACTTGAGTACATTCTGATCCACTCACATATGCTTGCATTAGAGTCGGCACACACCTTTCACAGCCTACCCAGCGTCAGGGTGCCATTTGGAGATCTTCTTTCCAAGGTTTTAAACTTCATCGGCCCCTTCTTGTTCCCACCGACTCTCTTCCCTTCAGCTATTTACCCGCAATTGCAAACCCTTCTTTGAAAATGATAAGGGATTCGAGAAAAAACTCTTTACAAATGAAGAGACTAATCAGTTAAGAAGAGGAATACCGGACCATCTCCCGTCTCCATACTCTCCATACTCACATGGGAGGAAAAAGACAAGAAATCATTGAATTTTCCAAAGGAATCAAGGAGGTAGGGTTTTTAAGTAGAGAGCTCACACTACTTAGGTGCCACTGCCATCCATCTTCGATTCTTGGCAGGCAGAGGCAACCAAAAATTATATATATATATATATATATATATATATATATATATATATATATATATCTATACTATATTAAAAAGAAGTATGGATGGCAAGATAAAAAAGACATTGGATCAATCTCCACCGTTGGATCAATAAGATCTGGACTGCAAATAAACATCTCCACCGGCGGTGGCCCTGGCCGTGAGACCCAGAATTGTCTGACGAGGGCCGGAGGCCCGTGCCTGTCACTCGTATATATATATATATATAGTTAAAGGCTCACCTCAGGCTCAGAGGTTTGCGCCTTCGTGCGCCTTTGTTGCGTCTTTGGACATTAAAGACGTTTCTGGATGTGTTTTTTGTTGTAAATCTTTTTTTCAAAAAAAAAACAATGCAAGAACTGAATACTTTTTATATGATTTAGTGTTTTTGAAACATAATCGATCGTTGAGACTTGGATATGATGCAAGCGACCATATTGATTTTATTTTTTGAGAGATATAAATGATAGTAATGAATGATTAATGAGAAGAATATATGAAGAATCTGTTCAAGAAGATAAACTGATGTTTGATGCTGATTATTTAAAATGAATGTGGCCACGCCTTGCCTTCTTCGGGCGCGCGTCTGCGCCTATGCTCCAAGACCCCTTTGGAGAGAGAATTTTATAAGCTTCAAAATAAAGGTTGCATATGTGTCATGTCAAGGATACGTAGGTTCCAGATGTTGGTTTTAATGTTGGTGAATATATTTAGGATATATCATATATCGGGTTCCAATATTAATTATTTATATACATAATTATACATAAATACAATCAAATATTAAATATATATTAATATATTAACAATTTAACATTTATTGAAATTCTAAATCTACCAAACTATATACAAACTTTATATTACACTAGTAACGATATAACGAGGGGAAAAAGCTAAACGAAGAAGGAAGCCGGGAAGTCGTCTGCGAAGATGAAAGATACGGGGCTCTCGGGACAAAATCCAAAAGTCAAGTAGGATCTGCAATATTTGGGATAGCCTAGCTTTCACCTAGAGGGGAGGGGTGGGGGGTGGGGGGGGGTTAATAGGTGGCGTCTTAAAAAAAAAATTTGTCGCAGCGGAATAAACAAGACGTAACCAAAGAGAGAAAAAGAAGCACAACACAAAGCACAACACAGAAGACATAGGATTTATAGTGGTTCCCCGATTTGAGTATGTCCACTTTTCCCCTTCGCCTATCTAGGAGTGTGCTAGACTCGACAACTCCAATTAATCTCATATTAATAGATATTACACTTGGACAACAGATCTCATACCTCAGGAACACTAACTCGTTCCCCACCTCGGATCAGCTAACTCAAGATCCTACACAAAACTCGGATTTACAGACGAATCCTACAAAGAAGATTAATAATAGTTTTTACAACAAACTTCTTAGACTCAAAAGAAAATAGATCTTGGAAATGATGAGTCTTCTTTTAAGCTTGAAAGAATAGGATTGATACAAATCTTCTTCTTGATCAGAACTTTCAGATCTGAATAAATCAACCTCCTTGAAGAAATAGGCTTCTGGTGATGAAAGAAGAACCTGGATCAGAAGGTTTCTGTCTGATCTTCAATCGCAAAATTTGTGAACATATTTGCTTGATGAATATTTGAATAACTGAATCGAACAAGACTTGAGAAGATCAAATGATTTCTGATTGCAGCAGTTGTCTTCTCGATCTCCCGTTCTCAGATTCGCCAAGTTCTCGGAAAATAGAAGAATCGGCACACAGTAAAATTTCTGAATAGATCGATTAGGGTTAGCCGTCGGCTCACTTTCAAATTTATAGGAGGTACAATTTCCAACGGCTAAATTGACTTCACCAAGATGTGTCCACATGTCAAAGACAATACGAGACAACGCTAAGGACGGAAGTGACTCAATGAAGATTCTGTAAACAACGTGTTTGAAATTATGAAACAACGTGCGTCTCGTCGATATGGAAGTGATCTCATCGATATGAACCGTTCATTCTAGTCGACATGATTAATCCAGTTGATAGCCGCTTTCTTGAACTTCTCCAGTCGACAAGCAAGTGGTCTAGTCAATATCCAATTGTCTAGTCGACAAGCACTAAGCAGTGAAGCAATGTAGTCGATAATACTGCTCCAGTCAACAAGGAAGTGATCTGGTCGACATTCATTGTCAAGCCGATAAAAGACTTAAGAGAGAATACTCTACTCGATAACAGAAGCTTTTTCAGTCGATAACCTGATCTTCCAGTTGACAAAGACAATTAATTTTTATGCTTTCTAGTCGATATGCCGACCTTTCAGTCAACATGATGATCTTCCAGTCGACAAAAGACTTAGTAAATTTTTACATCTAACCAAGTTCAAGTTGACATAACCTGTTTCTTCTTCAAGTCGACACTGGATCTAGTCGACATTCTCAATGTCGACTAAATGTCTTGTCGATATTTGACTTAGACAAATTTTAAAATTTTTTGAATTATTAACCTTTGCTCCAACCAGCCATGTGGACTTTTGTAAATAGTAAATTTGAGCAAGTGACAAGCTTAACATAGTCTAGAACTTATGTCGACATGGTGTTTTGCACAATGAAGGATTACATTGACAAAACTATGTGTGTTGACACTAAGTCTAGCCCTATGCTAACCTTGCACTAAATAATACCTGAAATAACAAAACTAAAGCATACATCAAATACATAGTGGATTTATTTTTATCCTGAGAACTTTTTCAAATCAGAAACATTGTGAGCAATTTTCCCAACACAATCGACATCGACAATGGACGGGCACACGGAAGAAAGTCAAAGAAAGTAGGAAGATAGTTGAGAGTTAGCACAAAAGAAGCCAAATAACGAAACGATTTCATTCTGTTGTTTGTTAAATCATAGAAGTAAAATAAAATAAATTTAAAAAAAAACAACTGGTACATTTCAAAGAATATTTTGCAAAAAAATTGTCTTTTTTGCCCAGAACACGGTTCCAAATAGATTTTAGAAGTCGCAAGGTAAGATCACCTAATTTTCAAACTAAAATAGGGGATGTCATAAGAGCTCTCTGATGGCTTTCATTCCCTCTTCTCTCTTCTTCTCCTTTCCATATAACTCAAAAATCCACTAGGTAATAGAAATTATTTCAACTCTTATCAATTGGTCATCTCTTATGGTTCAGCATGCATTCGTATCTTAATAATTATAGTTATTTTAGTTTCAAATTTGAAGAATTAGAAACATACAAAAAAACATACTTACAAGATTGCCGCGAAAGGAATCAAGGACATGAATATGCCCATTCATTGTAGTTAAAAGGATAAACCTGCCATCACTGCTGAATTTTAGTACATTAGCTTCAGATTTGTCAGCCCCAACGGAATATGTATCAAATGGACCCTAACAATGTGGAAAAGGAGAGTACAAAGTGAAAAACCAAATAAACTATAAATAACTCAAAATCAAGAGAACTATCATGGATAACCTTTTCATATTTCCGAGCATCAAACATCCTAACACACCCTCCGAACGCAATAGCAAAAATCATTCCTTGATCATCATAAGAAACTGCGGGTCTTCCTTGCACGCGTAGAAGACCCTAAAAGAGGAGAGGTGAGGTATCCAACTAATTAAAGAATTATACATTCCAAAAAGATTATTACCTGAGACTTCTCAGCTCGCTGATCCCATAACAAAACTGTCCTATCAAGAGAACCTGACACAAATGACTCTTTACCAGGACAAAGTGAGAGGGAAACAACCCTGGAAATATACAGATGCATGTTATATGATCAAAAAATTTCTTTCCCAGTAAATTCTACATATAAGGAGAAAAACATATGGGCATACCTATCGTGGTGACCTTTAAAGTAGCGCAAATATTTATTATCATTAAGAGACAAAAGTCTCAAAGATTCTGAAGATTAAAACAATGAGTATTGCTTGAAAGAACCAATTTATAATGCATAGGTAGCATTATCAAGTCACCTACCATCCCAGCCATTTTTGGATGAGTATATAACTGTTGTTGGATGAGCAGTAAAGCAAACCAGATCAACTCCATACTTTTTGCTATTGATGGTCTTCAAGCACCTAGAGAAGTATGGTCTCAACTAAAAGTAACCAAAATCAATAACATTAAGCAGGAACAGTGTGATTCTTAAATGAACAATTCGAAACACAACTGGCATATATGAAAGGGTATGAAAAGGTGAAGTAACTTACAGAGGTCGTAGCTTATATGAAATAGAAATAACTATAAATAAAAGAAATTTGCTGGAAAATGATTTTTAAATGAGCAAGTATTATGTACAAAGGGCAAGGGGGGTGCGCACATTATAGATTGCATTAAGAAAATAAGTACATTAAGATTCAAAAGACATGCTCTAGTAGAATATAAACTAAAGGGTTGGTGTCCTCTCCCAACAAAAGGCTGGAGACTCCCCAACAAGATATAGGATATGTCATCAACCCTTATGACTGTCAACCAAGAAAGGTAAAATACATAAATAATAATAATGACACGCCACCTTTAGAATCCTCATGATATGACTCTTTTGGGTGGTTGGGTTCAATGGCTTGCTCAGTGATGAGGTCCAACCAAGGGCGTACATCAGTATATGTAACAATATACCCACTTTAAGTCTACCTAGTCCCATGGTCAAGCGAGAGAAAATTGCGTCGGAAACAATATTCCAACGGGTAAAAGGAGAACGGGGGATTGACTCAACAGGAGTCATTTTGATTGCAACGGCAATTTGAATGATTTTTTTTGGATCTTTGATAATTTCTACAAAGCAGTGGACGTGGTTAGGACGGAATATTGGCGTTGCTAGTGGATTAGGGTTGCGGAAACTAAGCTCGTGAAGGATGTTGTTGCAATCATGGTAGGTGTGACACAAGATAAGCCCCTAGTGGGCTAATGGATGATCACAAAATGGAACAATATGAATCCGACAAGCAACTTGCAATAAAAAAATAAATAAACATAGGACAAACCATAGTTACAGAAAACTTCACAGATTAAAGAACACGCAATGCAGAATTTAATGTGAGAGTGCACGAACAATAATTACACAAGCAAACAAAGGTTAACACTAGCCACAAAAGGCTTGTAGGCAATGTTTACAATAAGACATAATGCAAGCAAGGAAATAATCACAAATTCAATAAAGAATCATTAACAGCTTAAAACTCACACAACTATAATGTATGAGGCTTGGTGGGATTTCCCGGGGTCGGGACTGAAGGCGGTACTAAACTCTGGGCTGCCAGTAGAGCTGTGGGCTGT
Source organism: Platanthera zijinensis (assembly GCA_039513925.1). Lineage (NCBI taxonomy): Eukaryota > Viridiplantae > Streptophyta > Magnoliopsida > Asparagales > Orchidaceae > Platanthera > Platanthera zijinensis. The sequence continues at coordinate 34,172,961 of CM077083.1, forward strand.
TGGACGGCACCGACCAGGACTGGAAATGGTCTCCTTGGTGATTGGAAGAAGATGGATGCAGCTGGTGGTGTTGGTGGGGGCTATGGAGGCCGATAAGGGATAAATGGAGCTCTGGTAAACACAGGACAAGGGGATGCTGCACTAGATGGGGAACTGGCAGGCAGCTGAGACTCCAAACCATGGCGGGGAGGAATTCCGGTAGAGGAGGAGGGAGGGAGATTGTGATTCTCGAGGAGATGAGGAGCAGGGAAGGGATAAGGGGTGGCTGGTAGGACTGATCCTGGAGCCGGCAGAGAGATTTGGAGACCCGGGGGTCTGTGGAGCAGGAAAGCACCAGCTGGGAGATGAAACCAGAGCATGGAAGCAAAGCTGACCCTTCCTGGGCAGAACCTGGGCGATGGGCAGTGGGCTGGAAGGTTGCAAGGTAAATGCTGGCTAATGGGAGGACAAGGAGGCTCGATTTGGTGGAGGAGAGGGTGCAAGGTAGTTTTTAAGCCCATGCGTTGAACAACAGAAAATCTTGGCGTCTCTACATGAGCCCATGCCCCATGGCCAACAAAAGTTCAAAACAACATTAGGGTGCCTAAGGATGAACCTTTGCATTTGTTCATCAACTGTTTACAGCACAAGATGAGTAAATGAGAGCTGAAAAGAGGATGCAATAATCAATCTACAATTGTCCTAAACCACAGACAGAATTCAACATGGTTCTAAAAAATTTAGGTTAATCACAACAACTTCAGTAACCACCATATAACTGAGAAGTTCTAGGGGAAGAGAAGATAATGAAAGAAGTTAATTGAAGATGAAAAAAGCGGAAAATGCATCCCAAATTAATTGAAGTAACCGAATATCTAGGAAGCTAAAATCATGCATCCCTGAAGCTTAAAGTACAGCTAAATAGATCGGCTCGTTAGAGTTCATAAGATTTCAGTTTCTCAATATTTCACACTGACTTAAGAACTGATCCAGGAAAGGTGAAAGAAACAAATTATTTGACCTCCGAAGAATGGAAAAGCATGATCACTTCCCCTAATTTAAATATATTACAAAAAAACACTAGGTAGTTGAAAATATATACTCAAAAACCTCATATCAAAAATATATATGGACTCTAGAATAATTTTTCATACTAAACATTGTTTAGACTTGCTTGGCTTGGACATGTGAAATTAACCTCAATAGATCTGAATCAATCAGCATAAAATATATGGATGGATCTTCCTCTAAAGGGCATAAACTACACCAGTAGAAATCAAATAATTATATTAGATATCTTAGATGATCTGCTCAAATAGTTTAGAGTAGTGTTGACAAAAGAGGCAATTTAAGAAACTCAACACTTATAAGCTTGATCCAAGCAAGTAAACCTCATTCTGCACACCAAATAATTTGCTTTGCGATGCTATCGTTGAAGTATTTAAAACTCCAACTTCTTGGTAATGGAATGCAGCACTGAGAGGAAACGTACACGGCATTTTGCATATCATAAAGACGAATTGATTCATCAGCACTGGCAGTCACCAGATAACTAGTTGCTTTGTGGAAATCCATCGAACTGATTCTACCATTCTGAAATGCATATAAGAAAGTAAAATACGCAGAATACTTGTGATAGAAAGTTGTATTTTCATGAGGAATTAATGAAAGAAATCAATCATATAATCTTAATACAAAATTAAACATAAAATACTCACGTGTGAAACACAATACAAAATAAGTGATGTTATGTGCAGCCCTTGTCTGGCTATGTGCAAACCGTAAAAAAACCAATATATGTTTTTAAGATGTATGTTTTATATCCTAAAAAATACATGGTGCAGCCCAAAATTAACCTCCCTGACCCCGATCCCTCGTCTCTACCCTGATCCCTCTGCTGGCAGCAGGCTGCCCTAGCCGAGGCCAATAATCGGGAGGAGGCGCTGTCGATTCAGCTGCAGGCGACTCAACGAAAGCTCGATTTTCCTTTTGGTATTGTGGGAGAATCGCGCAAGACCTTTATTCTCCTTCTCTGATTCAGTTCCAGCAGAATACGAGATATGAGGAAAACTTCGGGTTGTGCATGTGAGGGCATCTCCATCTTTCAGAAAAGGTAGACCGCGCCGGCTCTCCATCAATGGCGAACAAAGCTTGTGAAACTGCTGCCCTGGGTCATCTCCTACAATTTTGCCAAGAAGATCAACCCAGGCTGTGCTTCTTTCCACCTTTCGGGCACTGCAGAAATAGGAGATATATCTTCTCCTGTTTGGATCTTTTCCGCCACGGAAGATCTACCTTCTTCAGAATCCATACCATCGCACCGGTAAGTTGATTGGAGAGTCCTCAATCGGCTTCCGGGTCAATCTTTCTTGTAGCCTTTCCTGTAGACCGAATGGCCTCACCGACAAAACTCTATTTCTTTGCCTCCCCCTGCCACCTCCGTGAAAATCTGGCAAAAATCTGGCAATCTCTCTGAAATTGTGTTACTTGTCTGCACCTAACAAATTGATTTGCACTTAAATTTTCATGGTTTGCACATAATCATAGTTTTCAAGTAGCCATAACTAGTCTGCACATAACATCACTCATACAAAAAAGTTAGGCAATAACTTTAAAGTCAGTTAACAAAGTGCATAAAAAACAACACTATATTTGAGAAGCAGATACAGGGTGATGCAGTGGTAAGGCAAACGCAGTGGACGTGCTAAATGTTGCCTAAAATGAAATGCAGAGGAATGCTAGTGCAGATATCGGTCCGCTCAAATTAAAACCAGTAATTAATATTATGTAAATTAGCAGAGACATATGCGCTTACAAATAATTAAACAAGGGAGCAAGCATCAACTCATTAGAGGTGCAAATAATTAAGCAGATGCATAAGGGACTCTGCAAGCCATATAGTGGGCAATACTAATAACAATGAGACAAAATCCAACACATAGTACAGGTGCCAAATAAACAACTAATAAAGGAACAATAACGGTTACCACGGTTCACACGTGTACGCGGCGGCGGCGGTGGATGTTAGGGGCTGCTGTGACGGTTGACTAGCGGCAGTAGGGAGCGAGGGTGGGAGAAGGTGGGGTTTAGGGGAGTTGTTGGATGGGAAAACGTGGGGTTACGGGATGGGGAAGAAATGGAGTTGTTGTACGGAGGGGTGGAGGCGGGCGGTGGCTGGCCGTCGGGGGAAGTGGCGGCTGGAGGTGGTAGGTTGGTCGGGATAGGGCTGGCGCGGGGCAGCAGGAAGGAGGTGGGCCGAGGGTGGTTGGATCTGGAGATCGAGATGGGGCGGACTGCACGGGAAAGAGGGGAAGGGGGGAAACTGGCGGTTGGAAGGGCGTTGGGAAAGGGGGAGGTGGAGGGGGAGGCGGGGAGTTTACCGGGAGGAGGGAAGAGGGAGGAGGCGGGTTCGCCGGCGTCGCACCAGGCACAGCGGAGAGAAGGAGTCGCTCCTTCCGACCGAGCGGTTGCAAGACTGCTGCCAAACCATCGATGCCCCTTCTAAAGAACCGCCGGGTTATATAACCCTAGGGGGTGAACCGGTGCATCCCATATTGAACCACCAAACACCTTTACACAATACAAAATAAATAAAACTACCCCGATCGGACGGCTCACAATGTTTGGGTCGATCGGGGGCTAAATACACCTCCAAATAAAAAACACAAAACATATAAGTTACTGGAATCAAGCGTCTGGGCGCGATCATGGACTCCGATCGCCCGTCCGGGAAGTGGATCACCGCCTCCTGCGGGTGTATACGCGAGTGGGTCGTGGCGCGCCGTCACAAGGTTTAGGGTTTAGGCAAATACAACTTAAAAGTCATTGCTTTGTTGAGTAGCACAATTATCATATTAGGAAAAACATGTGAAAATGCAAGAGGTGGGAATCGGCCAATGTAGGATCGCCTGGATTTTGGCGTTGTCCATGACCACGCCTTGGGCCGAGATCGTGTGGCCCAACTAGTTGACGGTGGTCACACCAAACGAACACTTCTTGCGGTGGAGGACAAGATGATGCCAACGGATTGTCCCGAGCATGCGGCGTATAGTACATAAGTGCTCCTATCAGGATGAGCTATACACCAAAATATCATCAAAAAAGACAAGGATGTGTTGTCGGAGTACTGCTCGGAAGATGTTTTTCATGGTGACTTGGAAGGTGGCCGGTGCGTCAAGCTCAGACGTCATTTTGTGCCATGCATACCTTGTCCCTAATGATCCTGCGCTCACACTGTCATTTCCTTTCATCCTTTTGCTACTTCGATCCACATCAACTTTCTCGATTTCTATCTAACCGCATGCCCACTCTAGCCCAGCAAAAAGTAGGAATTACTCTGATTGATCCCCATCATCCGTCGCAGGTTATGAATATTTCATTTACATGTCGTTATGTATGTTATTTTTGAGAGTTAGGATTGAGTCGTAGTTATGACTAATTAGAGTAGTCGTGTTTTAGCAGTTTGTATTTCACGCATATATTTCTATTTTGGGGTTATTTAGACACATTTCATCTTGTAAGGTTATAAATACACCCTTTGGGTCATTGCATGAGATATGAATGAAGAATATTTTATGTATCTCTATCTAAGCTTCCCCCTTTTTTAGTTCTCTTCTTCCTCAATTTCTAGAGTAAGGGTTGAGCAAGGCTCCCCTTCTACCTCTCCATTCGCATTCTCCGTGGGTCGATCTCGACTCCCTTCGCATCTCCACGCTCACTACCACCTCCGCCGACATTACGGATAGGCTCGTAATATCTTGGTATCAGAGCATTCGGTCCTCCTCACTCCCCCAAACAGCAGCCCCGTCGGGCCTTCTTACTCACAGTTCGAGGCTCCACCACATTCCTCAGATCCCCACCCCACTTCCACAACCATAGTTGAATCCCTCCACAACGATCCTTTCCCAAAAAGGCTCACGATAGTCGCACGCCGACGACCGGGCGGATTTAACTTCTTTCGCACCAGCAGCCGCCACACTTTCCCTGCCAACCCTGTCGCATCTTCCATGCCCGCAGATTGCGCTCCGACCTTCTGTCAATCCTGCCCAACATCTTCAGCCGACCGAGCTTCTATCAGCTCTACTCAGCCGATTTTGCTTCCTCCTTTTAACAACCAAGCTCTTTTGCACAAGCATCCGCCACACTTCCCCCGCTAAACTAGCCGCATCTTCCGTGCCAGTTTGCGCTCCAAGTTTTCTCCTTCAAGTAACACGCCTTGTCGGGATCGACGCAGGCCTGGCCTGGCCACTGCCTACCAACCACGCCGCACGGTGCCAACCCTCAGTCTGTCTCCTTCAGCGTGCGTTTTGTTACCTCTCGATCCGCATGCACACCAGTCTTCCTTCACTCTAGTTTGCTTCCATCCCTCAGCTGCATGCCTGTTTGGTCTTTCCCACAACAGTGGCTCCACTTTTTGAAAAATTGAATACTAGTTCACATAATTAAGTAATTATTAAGCAAGAAAATAAGTGTCGCGGAAGGGTCCGCCCTCCGTTTGGTGCTATTGGATATATCAACGTCTGCAACACTTTAACGCTTTACTGTCAGCCTTGAACGACCCATCAAGGGCCTGCTACCACCAGCGTCTCCACTGCTTCCACTACTACATTCATCAATCCCACATGCGCTCGAAGTAACTCCTCTGACCACCGCAGTTATGGTTGCTCCACCATCGCCTCTAGTTGCTCCCTCCCCACTATTCACACAATCGACCTTGTCACCGCCGAGTCCTGCAGCGGTGCCGCCTCATTTTGCATCAGCATTCGTCCCCGCAGTCTCTAAGTTGCAGCCTCTGTTCCAGCCACCTGCTTCGCCAACCCCTCTACAGTCAGTCCTTCTGATGATCGCCCTGCGTCAATGTCGGCATTCACAAGGCACATTCGTCGCGACTCCAGAGCTTCTATCTGACAGTCTTCCTTCTGTACGTGCCTCGGCCACATCAGATCCTTGCAGTCTCTCGTACATTCGAGACTCATTTGAGCTTGAGGACAAGCTCGATTTGAAGGAAGAGTGAGATGTTATGGTCCTTACCATCCATCGCCGGTTATGCATATTCCATTTATGTGTCGTTATTTATGTTGTTGTTGACCGTGAAAATTAGATCATCACATTACAATACAAGGAGGCCTCTATATATAGAGGTGTTACAACTTAAATAAATAAACACATATAAGAAATATATAATCTAACACTCCCCCTCAAGTTGGGCAAGTGATGTTGATCATGCCCAACTTGTCCACAATCTTGCCAAATGTGTTCCCACTTAATCCTTTCGTGAGAATATCCGCTAGCTGCCTGTTGGAGGGCACAAAGGGAGTACACACAATCCCTCGCTCAATATTCTCCTTGATGAAGTGTCGATCCACCTCGATGTGTTTCGTTCGGTCATGTTGAACGGGATTGTGTGCAATACTGATGGCCGACTTGTTGTCACAATACAGAAGGATGGGTCCTTTTCCTTCGAGACCAAGATCACGCATTAAGGCGTGAAGCCATAAGCCTTCACAGACCCCTTGAGCCATAGCTCTGAACTCGGCCTCAGCACTAGAGCGTGCCACAACTTGTTGCTTCTTGCTCCTCCAAGTAACAAGATTGCCTCCAATGAGAGAACAATATCCCGAAGTTGAACGTCTATCATCAACAGACCCTGCCCAATCAGCATCAGTGTAGACTTCAACTTTTAGGCCGATGTTTGGGGCAAACAGGATACCCCTTCCTGGTGAAGACTTAAGATACCGTAAAATTCTGTGGGCAGCATCCATGTGTCGGATCTTGGGAGCGTGCATGTACTGGCTCACAACACTCACTGCATAGGAAATATCTGGGCGAGTATGAGACAGATATATCAACCTCCCCACTAATCTTTGGAACCCTGTGACATCTTCAATGTCTGCTCCATCATCACGCGATAAACGGTGATTTGCTTCAATTGGAGTGTCGGCCGGTCTGCATCCACTCATTCCCATCTTCTCGAGGAGATCTAACGTATACTTTTGTTGAGAAATGAAGATCCCCCGCTTGGATCTGGCAACTTCTATTCCCAAGAAATACCTGAGTTTTCCCAGGTCCTTGACCTCAAACTCTCCAGCTAGCTTTTGTTTCAAGCTCTGAATTTCTTCGATATCATTACCAGTTATGACAATATCGTCAACATACACAATGAGAGCAGTAAGTTTTCCAAATCTACGTTTAATGAACAATGTGTGGTCAGCATTGCTCTGATAGTATCCAAATGACATCATGGCCTTGTGGAACCGGCCAAACCATGCTCTTGGGGACTGCTTCAACCCATAGAGAGCCTTCAACAGTCTACACACTTTTCCAACAGAACCAACAGGAGCAAGACCCGGGGGAATTGACATATAGACCTCCTCCTCCAAGTCACCGTGGAGAAAGGCATTCTTCACATCCAGCTGAAATAGGTCTCAATGTTTGCAAACAGCAACGGAAAGTAAGACCCGGATAGTATTCATCTTGGCCACCGGGGCGAACGTCTCCTGATAATCAATTTCGTGGGTTTGAGTATAACCTCTTGCAACCAATCTCGCCTTACATCTTTCAATAATTCCTTGTGGGTTCTGTTTCACCGAGAACACCCATTTGCACCCAACAAGTTTCTTTCCATTGGGGAGAGGTACCAAGTCCCATGTATGATTTTTTTCCAGAGCCTTCATTTCCTCAATCATCGTCTCTCGCCACACAGGGATTGTCAGAGCCTGTTGCCAAGATGCAGGTATAGAGGCAGTAGAGAGGGAAGAGACAAAGGACTTGTAGGGGGTAGAAAGCGCAGCATAAGATACAAACTTTGATAGGGGATGGTGAGTACAAGACCTGGTACCTTTTCTAAGGGCAATCGAAAGATCAGAAGGCCCTGAGTCAGGATCCACTGACTGTTCCGGTAGCATAGTGGGGGCTTGTGTGCTTGGCCGCATGACACGCAGGGTATATACCTGCAGGATCGGGGGTGAAGGCATGGAGGAAGATGAAGGTATAGGAGAGGAGCTCTCCTCCACTGGTATTGGAGAACTCACTTCCACTGGTAGAGTCTCCCCCTGAAGTGAGGGATATGGTGGAGGAACGGGCAGAGAAACACCCGAAGACGGGGAATCACCTGAAGACGGAGAGTCAGTGATAGGGTAGTAGGACTCGGATTCACGGAATGTGACATCCATACTGACATACACTTTCCTGGTAGGAGGATGAAAACACTTGTACCCTTTTTGTGTAGGTGAGTAACCAATAAAGACACACTTGAGAGCACGAGGATCCAGTTTAGAGGGGCGGGGTTGGTGGATGTGAACAAAGCAAACACAACCAAACACTTTAGGAGGAAGCTGTGTAGGGCGCACCCGGAGGGTATGAAGGGGAGTGGAATGCCCAAGGACACGCGTTGGCATTCGATTGATAAGGTATGCCGCAGTCAGGACGGCATCTCCCCAATAAAATTTTGGGAGATGCATGGTGGACAACAGACAGCGAGCAACCTCCAGGAGGTGTCACTACGAAGAACTTTTATTTTAGATTGAAATTGACAGGAAACCATGCTATGAAAGCGCCGAAAAACAGAGAATACATCACTTTTACGATGTATCAAGTACAGCCAGGTAGTACGAGAGAAACAATCAATAAAAGTAACAAACCATGCACACCCAGAAATGGAAGGAACACGACAAGGACCTCATATATCACTATGAATAACCGCAAATGGAATAGAACTAGGTAGAAAAGCATGCTTAAATGAAGTACGATGATGTTTGTTTAGACTACAGACATCACAGACAAAAGTCTCAAAAACAGCATTAGACATAGCAGGAAATAATAATTTCATAATAGAGATAGGAGGGTGGCCCAGGCAACAATGCCAGGGGTACAGAGGATGGGTAGTGCTGGAATGAAGAGCCATGGTAGGAGAAGCAGTGCCAGGATCAAGAACATAGAGACCGTCCACCATACTACCAGAGTCAATCACCTTCCCCGTCGTCAGGTCCTGAAAGACACAAGAGGAGGGAAGGAATGTCACAGAGCAATGCATGGAGTTAGTTAAATGACTGATTGAAAGAAGATTACGAGTAAAGGTGGGCACATGAAGAACCGAGGACAGGGTGAGAGAGGAGTAGGGGATGGTACCCTTGCCAGCAATAGGGGCAAGAGAACCATCGGCAATACTCACTTTATCACGCCCAGAAAGAGGGGTATAGGAAACAAAACCTGTAGATGACCCGGTCATATGATCTGTAGCCCCAGAGTGAATGACCCATTGAGTAGAAGACGAAGAAACAGTTGAGTGGGCACCTGGCAGTCCTGTATGAGCGTAAGAGGACGATGGCTCAGTAGACATTCCCTGCATCATGCGTCGGAGAGCCAACATTTCATCCGCAGTAAAGCCACCAGGGGTAGCAGCAGTATCAGTACCAAAGCATCCAGGAGAGGTATCTGTAGGAGCATCAGCAAGATGGGCTGCACGGGGCAGAGCAGCATGTCGACCTGAGAAGCGGCCAGAACCACGGCCTCCACGAGGTGGAGCACCCCCTCTTGGAGTAGGAAATCCATGAAGCTTGAAGCAGGTATCCAGAGTATGGCGATTCTTGCCACAATAGTCACACAGGAGATGATCCTTATCTGAACCCTTCAACTTGAAATCCCGGGATGGCCTAATACCAAGAAGAGAGGGAGTGGTGGTAGCAGCCAAAGCAGAGCCCTCCGGCACAGAGTCAGGGAGAAGTGTCTGACGACGATCAAACTCTTGTTGTACAATGCTGTAGACCTCAGGAAGAGAAGGTATCTGCGGTCGGCCAAGGATCTGAACGCTGATCTGGTCAAAGTCACGATGTAATCCATGAAGGAATTCAAATATGCGATTACGGTCATCCCGGGCCCGAACCATTGCCTCGTCGATGGGACTTGCAAAGACAAGAGGATCAAAATGATCATACTCTTGATAAAGTTGTGTGAACTCCAAGTAGTACACAGAAGGAGGACGGTCACCCTGCCGAAGTAAGCTGATCCTGCGGCGCAACTGAAAGATCTGGGCAGCATTGCCCCGACGAGAGTAAGTAGCCTCAGCACGACGCCAAAGATCAGTAGCATTGTCGAGGAAGAGATAGTTGCGGGCAATGGACTCTTGCATAGAGTTGATAAGCCAAGACATAACCAAGGAATTCTCGGACTCCCACTGCTGCCATTCGGGGGAATGCCTATCCGGTTCCTTCATTTGGCCCATGACATAGCCATAGAGGCGCCGACTTTTGAGAGCAAGGGTGATAGACCGGGACCACGAGAGGTAATTGTCGTCATCAAGGCGGATGGTAGTGATTTGAGAAGTATTATGTTCGGTGGTTCCACGATAGGTAATAGCCGGAGAAGAGACACCGGAAGGAGCCGGAGTGACTCCGGTTGAGAGAGAGGGAGAATCTGCGCCATTAGTCTCCATAGCTCAGGAATAGAAATCCTGAGAGAGAGGAAAAAAGACCGGAAGAGAAATCCGGAGAGGGAAACAGCCCAAGGATTAGGGCATCAAGAGATGGACGGAGAGGAGGAAAGGATCCATCCACAAAGAAGCCATTACGGGAAGAAAATGGTGTCGGAGGAAGTAGAAACTCACTGCACGATCATTCCGGCGCCAGAAGAAAAAAACAGAGGGCGAGCGGAGAGGCGTGCGGTCGAGAGCGGACGCCGAGAGACGTGCGGCGTGTGGAGAGGGCGGAGCGGCGTGCGGCGTGTGGAGAGGGCGGAGCGGCGTGCGGCGTGCGGTCGAGAGGCGCGCAGCGTGCGGTCGAGCGGCGAGCAGCGAGCGACGGAAGAGCGGCGAGCGAGCGAGTGCGGGAGGGAGATTTAGGGCACGCGCGGCTCTGATACCATGTTGACCGTGAAAATTAGATCATCACATTACAATACAAGGAGGCCTCTATATATAGAGGTGTTACAACTTAAAGAAATAAACACATATAAGAAATATATAATCTAACAGTTGTTTTTAAGTGTTAGAGTTGAATCGTAGTTATGACTAATTAAATTCGTCATGTTTTTGTATTTCACGCATCTATTTTTATTTTGGGATTATTTACACTTATGTCATCTTTGTCGCCTTCGCCATAACAATGCACTATCAGGAGTTGTTCTGGAGAGAAGCCAAGGAACATGATAACCCGCGCATTTGAGCCTCGTTTGATCTTGAGGAGAAGCTCATTTTGAAGGATGAGTGAGATGTTATGGTCCTCATCTGTCGTCGATTATGCATATTCTATTTACGTGTCGTTATATATTTTGTTTTTGAGTGTTAAAGTCGATTCGTAGTTATGATTAATAAGAGTCGTCATGTTTTAGTATTTTGTATTTCACACATCTATTTTTATTTTGGGATTATTTACACTGATGTCATCTTATAAGGTAATAAATACTAAATAGACCACCCCCCCCAGGTCCTTGTATGGGATATGATGAATGAATCTTTTTTTATCTCTCTTTAAATTTTTACCTCTTTCTAGTTCTCTCTTCTTCAACAATTTCTAGAGTTATGGTTGAGCAAGACACTCCTTCCTATCCCCTCGCATTCTCCGCGGATTGAGCTCGGCTCCCCTTGTATCTCCACGCTCACCGCCACCTCCGGCGACATTACGGCTAGGCTTGTAACATACACCATTGGAGGATTAGTTATTAGATTTACTTATTTCGACATGTGAAATAATTGATTTAATTATTTTGACTTCGTGATAGGCTTCGACTAGCAAATTATCCTTCATTCGGTGTTCCAGACATTATTGGAGACGCCAACATCATATCAAATCGTAATTTCGCGACTCACCGCCATCATTGACAGCGTCTGGACACTTTAGTGGCTCAATCCCGCTGGAGCAACCAACAATCCTACCAAAGCCCGAAGAAGCTCACCGATCTCTGTAGTTCTTGTTGACCTACCATCGCCTCCAGTTGTTCCTGCCCCACAATTCATATAGTCTTCCCCATCACCATAAATCCATGTCGATTCCACCCAACGACCTCTACTCTAGCACATGCTCTACCGGCCTCTTTAGAGTCATTCCTTCCGGCTGATGGGATGTTATGGTCCCTCACAACCAGTTATATGTCATTAATGAGTATTATCATGGTGTTCATGTTAAGCGACCTTAATTAATCGAATCGATGTATGAATCCTTATTGTGTATTCATTGTTTTGAACATTTATCTTAAGTTGGGATTATTTACACCCATGCCATTATGGGATGTTATATGTAGACCCCCTTGGGTCAAAGAATTTCATTATCCAAGAAATTATGAAAAAATTTCTTCCTCTCTCTAGTCCTTTCCTCCTCATCCCCCTTCGAATGTTAGGGTTGAGCCCCCTTCTTCCTCCTCCTCGCATTCTTCATAGGTTGAGCTTGGCTCCCTTGTATCTCCGCCTCCACCACCACCTCCGACGAGATCTTGACATCCATATGGGTTGCCCCGCAACACAATCCCATATAGGGATTATACTGCATCGAACCACAATAAAATCAAAACACTGCAATAATGTTGATCATGATTTTATCACATATATGGGTGTTGTATGCTACTTATACTTGTGTCAAAACATGAAAAGCAAGTATATTAGTGTAGTTGGTCTCTTATGGACTAGTAAGAGTATTTTGATAAATTGTATATGAGTTGTATCCCTATATAAAAGAAAGGCGCTAGCATGTGTTTTTCTTATCCTATGTGTAGGGTTTAAAATTGGGTTTACTTAAGACGAGGGAACTAACTCAAATGTATCTTGGCAGGAATATGTATCTCAATGTTCAATGTTAATCTTCATCTTCTATTGGAAATCTCCTTTGTGATCTAACAACTTGGTCTGACATGTGTTTCTCCAATTCTCCCCGCTCACTGCCTTAGGTCGCAAGGTCAACCGACCACCTTTCTCTCACTAGACGTGCACGGTGCACCTTCATGCGCAATCACTTCCACAACCAATATTCACCACAATGTGCCTCTACTTCTTATGCACTTACATAAGTTTTGCACCTCAGTATCTGCAACCACCAAACACCATTTATCGATCCCTCTTCACAACCCATACACGGTGCAGTCAAACATGATACTCCAGCACACACGACTTCACACAGTTGTAGCTCTGTCTATAGTGAAATATCTCCTTGAGTTTCACCGAGCGACCAAGGGAATCGAAATTCAATGACTTTGCAGGACAATTGGCATTCGTATGCCAGTGTCTGAACTCTGAAGCCACGCCCACCCAAAATGGTGTTGACGCCACCTAGTCCAAAGCATCAAAGTCCTTAAAAAATACCTTATCACATATCAACTAATCCAGTGCACGGAACTTTATTGAATTCACAGCATATCGGCGATGCAAAGCAAATTCAAACCATGAAGTGGAGTCTAGAAAATAGAGTGTATGCTTCTTAATACAACAGAATCATCATTTTCCTGTCAATAATCAAGTTCAGACATTAATTTTGTAATATCATTCTCCCTCCAGATAAAAAAACAGATGGAAGATAGAATACTGTGACAATCCAAATCCACATGGACATTTGTAAACGAAGAGCATTTTCAGAAAAGAGCAAGGACACAAAGTGTACAACTAAAATGCATCTGAATCGCACAGCACGCCAGAAGATAAATAAGAAATGCACAGGAAAACATGCAAGATTAATTAAGAAAAAGGGCATACATAATCTCTAAATGCCATGCCAACTTCCATGCTTTTAAGTACCTCGTCCGTCAATTCCATGGATCCCTCCTCTCTCAGACTGCCTGCCTTCTGAAAAATAGGATGATACCAAAGGCATCAAAAACAGGAAGAGGCAATTCTAAATATTGTAGTGAAAGCAAAAATAAAAATAAAAACAGTAAAATTAGGAGTAAACACTTGGTGTCATTCCAAGAATATAAGAGGAACAATAGGACGGCTAAGAAATGATCCTAAAATGACGGGCCCGTTCGTTTTGCAAGAATTGGGAAAAAGGAATTGGGACCAATTCTTGCGTTCGTTTGGCGCTTTTTAAGGATGGAATTGGCTTTGACCCAAAACTCATAGGTTTGGTGTTAAAAAAAACTATTCCCAAAATCGACCAAATTTTGTAGGTTTTGGGCCTTGACATCGCAACACGCAGTCTGAGAGAGGATCGCAGTTGCTACGTGTCCTCTGCTTGAACATCTACAACACTAGGTGCCTCCGAACTTGGGGTGCTCGGTGATGGTGGCCTTTCCCTTCATGTCCACGGAGGCATGGGGCAGTGGTTGCAGCCTGGGGTGGAGCAGGTCTCCTAAATGTCGAGCCGTCAAATCTAGAGAGACCTTGTCTTGGTCTCGAAGAGCGAAATCCGAAGGTGGCAAGACAGTGCTATGTGACGGCCGTTAACACCATTTCTTGGTTGGCAAGGGCTGAGGAGATGGGGAGGGAGATGAAAGTACAAGCGAGGCCAGGAGGCGATGCTGAAGTGGTTGAGGAGGAATTAGCGTAGGAGCCAGCGGTGCAGGAAGAAGTGGTGGTGATGGCGGAGGAAGTAGGTGAAGGAGACGTTCGCGCCCACGAGGAGAGGGCAGATGGGTTACTAGAGAATGAGACCAGGGTAATGAAAGTGGAAGAGGCGGAGAAGGATGAGGTACTCGCACAGGGGGAGAGACCGGGAAGTGAGTGGGAGGAGTAGTCTAGGCTGGAAGCAACAGAAGAGGTGGTAGAGATGGAGGTCCTCACCAGGGCGAGGAAGACAAAGAAGGTGCGGGTCAGCAGTGGGCTGAGCCCGGGAGATCAGGAGAGGATACTGGAGTGCATCCAGAGGAGCGTCGACATCTTCGCATGGAGCGCAGCTGACATGTCAGGCATCGACGCAGGCGTGGCGTACCACCGTCTAAACCTCGACCCAAAAACACATCTCATCCGTCAAAAGAAGAGGGTCGTCGCTACTATGCTGGAGGAGCCCATCCGGGAGGAGGTGGAGAAACTTCTTAAGGCAGGTTTTGTATCGGAGATCCAGTATTCAGGCTGGGTCTCCAATGTGGTAATGGTAAACAAAGGTGACGGGCGGTGGAGGATGTGTCGACTTCTCTCTTTTGAATAAATCACGTCCTAAGAATTGTTACCCTCTGGCTCGAATCGACGCGCCGGTTGACTAAGCCGTCAGTTTTTTTGTGATGAGTATTTTGGATGCTTTTTCAGGTTATCACCAAATTAGGATGCACCCACCCGATGTCAAAGACGTCTCCTTCATCACAAAAGAAAAATTCTACAGTTACAAGATGATGCCCTTTGGGCTGAAGAATGAAGAAGCAAAGTACCAGCAAATGATGGACCGAGTTTTTAGAGAATAAAAGAGAAGAAACCTGGAGGTGTGTGTGAATGACCTCATGGTAAAGAGCAAAGATATGAGCTCTCATCTTCAGGACTTGGAGGAAACGTTCGCCACCCTGAGGAAGTTCAAGATGCGGTTGAACCCCTTGAAGTGTGTTTTCGGGGAGAGCAGAGGGAAGTTCCTGGGCCATCTACTCACCCCAGCAGGGGTAGAGCCCAACCCTGACAAGGTGAAAGCCATAATGGAGCTGGAATCACCGCGAAACACCAAGGAAGTTCAACGCTTGATGGGGAAGCTCGTCGGGTTGAGTAGATTCCTCTCCTGGGCAGGAGAGAAGTGCTCACCCTTCTTCAAAGTACCGCGGGGGAGTAAAAAATTTGAATGATCGAAAGAGTGTGAGGAGGCTTTCTAAGCCAGGAAGAGTCAGCTCACCCAGGCCCCACTCCTCAAAGGAATCAAGGAGGGAGAGGATCTGGCTTTGTACCTCGGAATAGGAGTGGAGGTCGTAAGTTCCGTCCTGGTCCAGGAGGAGGGTAAAAAACAGTTGCTCATCTATTATGTCAGCAGGGTCCTAAAGAAGACAGAGCTCTGATACCCGATCCTAGAAAAGTTGGCATTTGTCTTGGTTGTCAAAGCAAGGAAGCTCAGTCCTTATTTTCAAGCACATTCGATCAAGGTGGTGACCGACCACCACCTTCGAAGAATCTTTGAAGGGGTGGAGCACTCAAGAAGGTTGGTCAAGTGGTCTGTGGAGCTAAGCGAGTTCGATATCTCTTTTGTTCCCTGACTATCGATTAAGGCACAGACGATAGCTGATTTCTTGGCCGACTATGTTGTCGAAGTGGAAGTCGAAAGATCCTCGCAACATGACGCCTGAAGGTGCTGGTTGACGGAGCATCAGGGAAGCATTCTTCGGGAGATGGGGTGGTATTGATAAGCCCTCAGAGGACGCTGATAGAGCAGGTCGTGACACTACATTTCCCCGTCTCTAACACCAAGACAGAGTATGAGGCTGTGATAGTCAGGCTACGTCTGGCCAAAGAGCTAGGTATACAGGATGTGGAGGTGTTTATGGACACAATAGTGGTGGCGTCATAAGTCAAGGGAGAATTCGAGGCAAGGGAGACCAATCTCATGAAGTACTTGACCAAGGTAAAGGGGCTCATCAGAGGTTTCCAAATATTTTCCATTCAACACATACCGCGGAAGGAAAATGCCACAGCTGATCGGTTGGCCAAGTTTGGACCCAGGCCGGCGGGATCCTGATAGATTTGTTTCGCCCATCCATCAAGGAGGGTGAGTTGATAGAGGTAGACCAGCGCCCCTCGTGGGTGGATCCCTTCGTAACTTTCTTGACCACAGGTAAACCGTCGGAGGAGGTCCGGGACAAAAAATGTTTCAGACATAAGTCTGCGTACTATCTAACGCGCAAAGGAGGATTGTACCGGAAGACCCTTTCGGGGCTCCTGGCCCGTTGCGTGGTGGAGGAGGAAATTCCGAAGATCTTAGAGAAAGTTCATTTCGGCGAGTGCGGAAGTCACTCGGGAAGCAGGACCTTGGAGTCGAGGCTGGTCCGACAAGGGTATTTCTGGCCGACCCTGAGCAAGCATGCGGCAGAGTTCGCAAGAAGATGTCAAAAGTGTCAGTTGTTTGCTCCACTACAACTCTTACCGACCCAAAGACTTAGGAGCATCACGACGCCCTGACCCTTCGCCATTTGAGGGATGAACTTGGTAAGACCTTTCCCCCAGGCAAGTGGGCAAAGGAGGTTCCTCCTGGTCATGATCGATTACTTCTCAAAGTGATTGGAAGTTAAGGCACTAGCCAAGGTGACCTCCCAAGTAATCCGTAACTTCGTATGGGGGAAGATCATCTGCCGACATGGACTCCCTCAAGCCATAGTCACTGATAATGGGCCACAGTTTGTCAGTGAAGAGTTTGCCAGCTTCTACACCAAGCTGGGGATAGACTTCAGGTTTGCGTTCATCCACCACCCTAAGAGCAACGGGCAGGTGGAGACGGCAAACAAGATCATTGTGAACTTACTAAAGAAGAAGGTGGAGAACCTGAAGGGGAACTGGGTAGAACAGCTTCTCTCAGTCCTGTGAGCCTTGAGGATTATCCTCAGCACAGCCATGGGGGAGACCCCTTTCAAACTTTCTCACGGTTGCGAGGTCGTTCTACCGGTGGAGTTTAAGGTCAAGTCGTCATGGGTAGTAGCTGTCGGGTAAGGAGATGAGGAATGGAGGATAGAGAACGAAGGTGAGCAACGAGCCTACGACTCTCACTGGACCTAGTAGAGGAACTCCGTGACGTGGTCGCAGTTAGGCAAGAGGAGGTCGAGCGACGGATGGCCCGGTACTTCGACAAGCATGTCAGATTCAGGCATTTCGCAGAAGGGGATATAGTGCTAAAGAAAGTAGACGCAGCAGGGAGATCAGCAGCAGTGGGAAAGCTCAATCCGAATTGGGAGGGCCGCTACTTTGTTGAAGAAACACTGAAGTCGGGAGGATACCGCCTCAAGAATGTGGAAGGGAAGTCTCTAAATCACACCTGGAGTGGTGATGATTTGAAACGTTTCTATCCCTGAACTTTTGTAAATAAAAGAGAGTATTTGCTTATTGACTGCTTTTTTTTCAAAGTGCCTTTTACTGTAAAGCAAGGTATGCGGGCTTAAGAAAATTTAGCCCCGAGAAGATCCCGCTAACCAGGTTCCCACTAGCTGGCAGGGCTGGAAGTCACTCTGTGGCAGATGGTTGAAGTTTAGCCCCGAGAAGATCCCGCTGACAAGGCTCCCACCAGTTGATAGGGCCGGAAGTCACTCGGCAGCAACTGGTTGAAGTTTAGCCCCGAGAAGATCCCGCTGACTAGGGTCCCACTAACTGGCAGGGTCGGAAGTCACTCGGCGGTAGATGGTTGAAGTTTAGCCCCGAGAAGATCCCGCTGACCAGGCTCCCACTAGCTAGCAAGGCCGGAAGTCACTCGGCGGCAGATGGTTAAAGTTTAGCTTCGAGAAGATCCCACTGACCAGGCTCCCACTAGCTGACAGGGTGGGAAGTCACTCGGTGGCAAATGGTTGAAGTTTAGCCACGAGAAGATCCCGTTGCTGAGGATCTCACTAGCTGGCAGGGTCGGAAGTCACTCAGTGGCAGATGGTTGAAGTTTAGCCCCGAGAAGATCACGCTAACCAGGCACCCACTAGCTGGTCGGGCCGGAAGTAACTCGGTGGCAGATGGTTGAAGTTTAGCCCCGAGAAGATCCCGCTGACCAGGTTCTCACTAGCTGGTAGGGCCGAAAGTCACTCGGTGGCAGATGGTTGAAGTTTAGCCCCGAGAAGATCCCGTTGATCAGGCTCCCACTAGCTGGCAGGGTCGGAAGTCACTCGGCGGTAAATGGTTGAAGTTTAGCCTCGAGAAGAGCCTGTTGACCAGACTCCCACTAGCTGGCAGGGCCGGAAATCACTCGGTGGCAGATGGTTGAAGTTTAGCCCCGAGAAGATCCCGCTGACCAGGCTCCCACTAGCTGGCAGAGCCAGAAGTCACTCAGTGGCAGATGGTTGAAGTTTAGCCCTGAGAAGATCTCGATAACCAGGCTCCCTCTAGCTAGCAGGGCCGGAAGTCACTCGGTGGCAGATGATTGAAGTTTAGCCCTGAGAAGACCCCGCTGACAAGGCTCCCACTAGCTGGCAGGGCCGGAAGTCACTCGGTGGCAGATAGTTGAATTTTAGCCCCGAGAAGATCCCGCTGACCAGACTCCCACTAGCTGGCAGGGCCGGAAGTCACTCGGTGCCAGTTGGTAGTAACGTTAGCCCCAAGCAAACCCGTGGACCAGGCTCTCATTAGCTGGAAGGTCCGCAAGCTCACACGGTGGCAGAGGAAAGAGATTGGAACCACTGTCCATGATATCACTAACAAGTTGGGGATGGAAGTCGCTCGGCGGCAGGTTAAGGGTAGGCGAGTGGAGACGCACCAAGGTGGGTCTCACCGCTCAGGTTCTCGCCAGTCTCCCGAAGTGCCAGCATCAAACACCGTCAAGTCAAAGGGGGAGTCGGACCTAGCTTTCACTTATACCTAACCTCTAAGATGGCGAGAACGTGTGATCTTTATGCACCGCGTACTCATGGGGAGCGAGCCGTTGAAACTGACCTAACTCTGATGGATTCTAACGTAGCACGTTTCACCTTGGAATAATTAAGCCTCGAATATGGTGTGTACGCGCGAGTGTGACATGACACTCTCCCGAAGGATAACCGCGATTACGGACTGACGAATCGAGCTCGCGGCGAGTGAGCCCAGAGTCTGAAAGAGAGTGGTGAGAGTAAAACACTCGGCAAGGAAGCATAAAAAAAATGACAAGTCTAGATAGAGAAGCATTTTTCATTAAATAATAACATATTACAAAATGATCGCCTCGCGGGCGAGTGTATAAGAAAAGAGCAAAGATTACATGGCAAAAAGAAATGTACAGCAAGTCCCTCCCTAGTCGGCTCCCCCCGACTGATCATCCTGGCCGTCGTCCACCTTGTCAAAGAGCGAGTCAAACTCATCTTCCTCCTCGCCAGGTACGGGGACGGGAACAAACAGCTCGGGGACCAGCTCTTTGGCGGTGATCTTCTCGATGTCGGGCGTCAGCACTCTAAGATCCCGCAACATCTGGAGTGTGTGCTCTGCGGCCTTGATGGAGGTGACCCTCATCATTTTGTTGACCTCCGCCTCACTGTACATCCACGGCTTTCTTCCCTGACTGCTCGACTCGCCGCGAGTCGGAGGAAGGATGGCGTCAACCAGGCGAGTGATCTCGGCCTTGAGTTATTTATTCTGTCCCTCCAGCTCTTGGTTCCGTCCCTCCAGATCGGCGACGCTCGCGCGCATATAATCAACGGTTTGAGCGTCCTGCAAGAATCAAAAGATTAGAAGAAGAGTAAGAGTAATGACGTGGAGGCCTGGCAGAATCGGCACTTAACACCCCGTCGGAGTTCCTCTCAAGAAGGCCTTCAGCGATCTCGAGCTTCCGCTTCAAATCCGCCACCGCGTCCTCTGCGAGAGCTCACGCTTCCTCAACATTGGTCCACTTACGGCTGAGAGTAAAGCCGCGTCGAACAGCCATATGTGCGAGGTCCAGAGAACGCATTTGAGCTCGTGTGCTCTCGTGGGCGAGCTTCTACATGGTCTTGTCGTCGTAGGCCTTCGTGTCCTCGCGCCTATAGAGTCTGAAGCCAAGGGCGAAGGCATCTCCGCTTGGAGATCGGCGCTCTGACCAGGAGGGGAGGAGCGAGGAGACCGAGATCCTGTTGGGCTTCTCGTCCCATAGCACCATCAACTCGTCGGTATGGTCCCCCACCTTCCTGCCGAGGTCGAAATTGCGGTGCGCATTTGGCGACTCCTCCTCACGAACCTCGGGCTCCGTCCCGGCAGGAGATTCAGGGAGATCGCCCTCTCCCTGACCCTCCTCCGAAGGGTCCCTCTAGACCTGCTTGCCTTTGGACACCACCGTCTTTTTTAACTTCTTGCCCGACGACGTGGTGCGAGGCGAGTCGGGGCCGGCGGGTGCATTTCGCTTCTTACTGCTGGAGGGAGCGGATGTCTCCGACTCTCTCACGCACGCCGCCGCGGCTGCCCTCTCCAGGGCGAGTGGATCGGCGTCTAACTTGGCATCCGCAAAGAGCGGGTGCTCCGGGATCAATCTCTCCCCTGCAGAAAAATACTTAGCATTATCAAAAGAACATTTGTCACCAGTGAGATTGGAACGAAGTGAGAAGGAAGCATACCTTCGCCCGAGAGAACTGGAGGGAGCAGGTCGAGGCCCCTTATCATGAAGGCGACCTTGAAGTCCTTGCGAAGGAAGAATTGGTGGAGGCTGGCGTCGTCGCCCGATACTGCTGGCGCTCGGTAAGTCTCCTCGCTCCGCTGAATCAGCGAGTAGGGAATGTTTTCGAGGTCCCCTTATACGAAGACGAATTTCATAACCCAATGGTGATTTTTGTTGGCGGTCTCGCGCACCTTGAACTGCAAGCCGGCGAAGAAGGCGACACCATCGTTGGTAGCTCGATAGATGAAGAGCTTCCAGAAGACGGTGAGGTTGAACTCAATACGCTCCTTGCGGAGGAAGCTCGTGAAGGCCACTAACATGGCGATCGCGTTGGGGTTGAGTTGCGCAGGGATGGCCCCGAAGTACTTCAAGACTTGACGAACCTCCGGCCAGAGGGGAAATCGCAGCCCCGCCTCGAAATGCGAGGTGGGGAAGGCGAGTTCGTCTGCAAAGAACGTATTTATCGCCTCGCCCCTTTTCGGTCGGCGAGCGACGAACCCGTGAGTGACATAGTCAGCCACGAAGGCGAGGTGTTCCTCCTCTGACAGGTTCCCATTGAAGAAAGGATATTCGGCAAACTGCCTCACACATTTTGACCTTCCGTCCGCATCAACACGTGCCTTACCCATCTCCGTGAAGCCTAATGAGAGAGTGCTGAGGGCGAGAAGTTAGGGGCTAAGGGGGTACAAGGACAATAAATGTGATGGGAAAGAGTAGATGAGGGGTCCTATTTATAGAAAAAATATATAGTAAGAGGGAGCCAGGTTGGAGCGGGTCATTCACTCATGACCACGGGCTAACCTTGTCATCGACCCTCCGAGACCTATCCTACCATCGAGCGAGCTGAGCGAGAATTCAAATCACAAAACAGCGACCCGGTGAATTAAGACCTTGCACTCGCGCTAAACGGACAAATGCCAATTATTACATCAACTACATTAATTATTACATAAAAAAGTTTTGGGAATGTTCCCAAGCGCAGAAAAGTAGAAAATCAACAGTAATAAAGGAGAGATTGTTGGGCACTAGAGGGCGAGCACCGGTAGGCTCAGAACAAGAGCCATTTTTATCTTCCCGGCCTCGCGTCCCCGTCCCCGGCCTTCGGTGAAAATTATTGAACTCGCGGATCGTCTCGAGATCTCGATGCATGAGGCGCATGTTCTCCTCAATGCATTCGATGAGAGGACCGGGTGAGGTCAGCTCGCCTCCCGTTCCTTGCCTCACCTCGTCAGCCAGCCTCGCGTAACCCTGTTCGAAATCACGCAGTTGCTGCTCGTCGGCGACCCTCTCCTCCTGAAGTTCTCGCAGCATGAGCCCATACTTCTTGAGGACCTTTGTCATCCGCCCCTTCATCTCGGCGGGATTGCTCGGGTCGCCTAGGAAATCTTCGGGCGAGTTGGGAGAAGGGGTGGCGAGAAGAACTCCTGCTCGGAGGATTCTTCGGCTTCAGAGCTCCTAGAAAGACCTGAGACAATTGAAATTTTGCAAGGCCGACTTAGAACATGGAAAGGGGGCGAGTGTTTCGACTAACTGTACGAAGTGGAGGCCCACTGGTGGTGGGGTTGGCAAGACGAACTTGGTTGCCCTTGGAGGAGTCGGCCGAGAGACGGCGAGTACCTTTCCATGGCTTGGTCGGTAGGATCCAGGATCAGGAATCAGAAAGGAGGGGGGAATCAGGACATCTGTGGTATCTTTCATCGCGGGAGCAGAATTAGGGGCGAGATCGCGTATAGACTCGCGTACCGGCGACCTTAATGGCAACGAGCCCAGGCCGGTAGTTCCAAAGGGGGAAGCTGTGGCAAAGTTACACTGATGAGTTGGGCAGCAAAATGAAACAAAAAGAGAGATTGGTTACCGAGGGTTCTCGCGGGATCATTGGCGGTGATCCGGGGAGGCACGCCTGTGAGAAGGGGGTTGCCCTGGATCAGTGGGAGACTCGCGTCGACGAGTTGAGGCATCCTGGTCGGATGGAATCACGTCGGCGCCTCCTCTAAAATGATCACCCTGCAAGCATACCCATGATGGTCATATCAGAGCCGTCTGTTTCACATAACAGAAGTGAATGGGATTTTTAGGACCTGTATTTAGGAGGGGGTGTGAGTCCAGGGCCTGCCGTGGAAGGTGGAATATTGAGAGGAGGCTTAGCCTTTTTCGCTGACTTGCGCTTCAGCAGCTTGCTGGGGGATCGGTGAGCGAGTCAGGGTATGAGTTCGACAGTATTAGATGAATGTAGCTCCATCACCTTGGCGAGACGATCTTGGAATTCCTTAGAGAGAGGCATGACGAGGTAAAGGTCGGGAAAAGGAGAGGGGAGGGTAATGGTATGCCCTACTCCCCCTAGGTTGACATGTATATATAACATGTGGAGCCCATCATTAGATTTCCTCGGGATTAGCCACCATTCGTCGAACACCAGGGGTTGAACATTTCTTTCCGAGCTTGAGACAATTTCGCAAAGAGTGGGGATTGTGTACAACCCTGTGTTCGCCGCCTGGGTCCCTCAAAAGAAAACCAAGACAAAGAGAGGAGTTTTGGGCTAAGGCGAGTCGGATTGGCGAGTCTGGCTGGCGAGCGGGGAAGGAATTCCCCAGCTCGCATGGGTTTGAGCCATCAATAGTAGGGGGCGAGTGGGGCATACAGGCCCACATTCGCCCCAGGATTTAGCCAAGGGATAGACGAGTGGGGTAACAAGGCCCGCACTCGCCCTCAGCCCCGGGGTGGTAGCGAGTGCCAGCCTCATCAGGCACTCGCCACCCAAGCGAGTGGCAGCCTCATGAACCACTCGCCCAGTAGTGTTTTTACCAGAATGTCCTTGTTGGTCTGTTAATAGCCAATCCAAACAGCAGAATTTCGCTATTGACAGACCAATTTGGGCTGCGTTCAGTAAAACCAAATGGCGGGACAAAACTATTAACAAGCCATACTTGGAAGACTATAAATAGACCCTTAAGGGCACCTTTGGGGAGAGGAGTATTTGGTTTTCTTCCTCCTCTGGTTTGCTTTGGTTGGTTTCAAGAGCCCTTTAAGGTGATCAGCTCAGCTTTGGCTTAGGAGGGGAAGCTCTCTCGGATCTTCCGGGTGTGTGGCGGGACCTCCTCAGTGCAACTCAGGGTCTGTTCCCAGTTCAAAGTTTTTGGCTGGAAATTCAGTTCGGGATAAGTGTAGACTACCTGATGCAACCTGAATTGCATCCTTATTTATTTTTTACTGCATATTTATTTAGATATTTTGTAGTGCATGCTGTCGCGCAATTTTGTCTTTTATTTCGTATATTTGTGCGTTTTATGCCGCGTTTGCGAAATCTTTGTGTGACTTATTAGTGTGATCGGCCAATAAAATCTTAAATAAATTGATCCGTCAAAGTAGAACTAGGATTAATTTGGTCAAGCTAAAAATGAAATTAATTAAAATTAAATAAGTTTGAAATTGATGTTAAGATAATATTTTTGATTTAATTTGAGGGTTATATCTTAACTCTAGGCATTCTTCACCTACCCCATTATCCAAATTAATTCCTCCTAGCCTTTTCAGTTTTCATTAGTCGTAACTGTCACTGTTTTACCCACTATTTAATATTATTAAATTGGCCCCCATTTATGACATCCCTTTTGAAACCGCCCTTCCCGTGCAGATCTAAACCTTCCCTCACGTGTACTGTAGCAGCCCTTCCTGATCGGTGCCAACATCCGTTAGTTCCACTCCAGAAGCCCTCTGCCTTACTCGGCTCCTACACAGCAAGGATTCTTCAATCTCACAAGGAGTTGGTATAAACTCTCCTCGTATCGCACCTCTATTACTTTTAATCTAATTTCATGAATGCGTGAAAGTTTATTAAATTTCAGAGCTTGTTAGCCCAAATAAACCTTGCTCCTGTTTGTCGTCAATTTGCTTTCACTTTTGTCACTAACCTATTATTGAGAAACTTGTGGATGAGCTAGTTATATTGTAGCGTGCGCGCAAACGTTAGTCAATTATGCGGACATGCAAAACTTTGACTTAATTATCTCGTGTCAAAACTCGAGATATCGTGACTTCACCGCTACGTTTAATTTTGAGCACAAAATTATCAATTTAAAATCAATTTTCAGATTTTGGAATGCATCAATTTGGTATCGGAGGTCGGTTCGATTCACTCTTATTGTGAATCGAACGATCCTGTTTTAAATTTTTGTTTTCCCAAAAAAAAAACACAAGAAATTTTTTATTAAAAAAACAAAATCTGTCAAGAAATATTTTGAGTCCTCTTTTTTCAAAAAAAAAGTTATTATTATGTTTTATATTTTTTTAAAAAATGGAGGGTCGCATAGATCGTATAGATGCCACCATAGGTGACCTAGCTAACCGAATGGGTGAACTGATGAAGATGGTAGAAACACTCACTGCCAACGTGAGAGACACGAACCATATAGTAAACAACTTGAGAACCACCGTTAATAACCTAGAAGCTGAACGTCACCTGGGACTAAATCAGCCTCCTCACCAAAATCCTAGGCCCGCAGATCCTGCACAGCCTGACCTTGGACTCCGTCGCCAACCCCATTGGGACGATGGAGTTAAGCTTGACGTAGGTGATTTTGAGGGTCACGTAGAGCCCGAGAAATGCCTCGATTGGCGTGAGTGCGTGAAAAGGTTCATGTTGTGGAAATAAATGCCTGTGAATCGGCAAGTCGAGTATGCTGTAATTAGGCTTAAAGGACCCGCACTAGTCTGGTGGGTTCAACTAGAGCGCACCCAGTACACCTTAGGCCTGGCATCTATCACCACGTGGGTAGAGTTTAAGTTGCAATTGCGGAAGCGATATGTCCCCCGGACTATTTGCAAACTCTTTATCGAAGGTTCCACAACCTTCGACAGGACAAGATTTCCGTGGATAAGTACACCCACGAGTTTTTAGTATTGCAGTTTAGATTAGACTTGCACGAGGAGGACAATATGACGGTGTCCCGTTACCTGAACGAGCTCCACTATGCTATTAGGGATGAGTTAGAGTTGCACGACTTCAGATATTTGGGTGAAATGTCTAGCCAAGCCCGAAGAGTAGAGGCCTCGCTTCAGAAGAGGACATCTGGGCATAGGTCTACTGATAGGCCTTCCTCGAGCACCACCACCACTGCACCCACCTCTAAGAATTCTGATTCCCCGCCTCATGTTACTACTGGGACCCCAGCTCCTCCCACAGTCCTCACCCGAGGTAAGGAATCCATGGGATCCAAACCCAACACTGGAGTATTCAAATGCTTCAAGTGTATGGAGCCTGGGCACAAATCTTCTGAGTGCCCGCGATGCCACTTCGTCGCAATTACTGATTCCTCTGATGGGCGTGAGCAGTCTTCCTTAGTGACTCGAAACCTGAGCCCGAGCCCGGGTCTGATAACGTTATTGAGATCGAGGGAGAACAAGTTGAACACTTAGTCCGTGTCCTTCGATATAGCTTGATTTCCCCTAGTGAGTCCACTGAGCATAATTTTCAGAGACACAAGATATTTCGCACTACTGCGGGCATTCAGGGACATTTTTGTTTCATCATCATTGATAGCGGCAGTATGGAAAATTTCATTTCCCAACATATGGTTGAGAAGCTAGGACTCGAAACGCACCCCTTGGAGCGACCCTACCACTTATCTAGGGTTAATAGTCACATGACTATGCTTGTTACTCACCGTTGTCTTGTAGAGTTCTTTATTGGGGATGTGTATCAGGATTCTATTCTATGTGATGTCGCCCCCATCGATGTTTGTCATATCCTGTTAGGAAGGGCATGGCAATATGATAGGCACGTCGTAAATGATGGTATGAGGAACTCTCATTCCTTTGATCACCGTGGGCGCAAGATTGTTCTTCTTCCCTAGAAGAATAGTCCTGCTTCTAGGGCTCCTGGGAGGACCTCGTCATCATCTCCCTCTCCTTCCTTAGTTTCCACTACACCTCTATTATTTAGTGTTGCACTTCTGCCTGGACCCCTACTCCAGGAAGACGCACTTGGCTCCGGTGAGTCATTCATTTTAGCTGATCTGCCAACACCACCACACGTTGATTTTATATTTGGCGATCACGTGTTTAGTTCACACCGCTATTTCGTGAGTGTACGTGAACATTTTGGACTTCATCAAATGAATTTTGAATTTTTTTGGGTTAGCTTTATTAAGGAAATTGAAACGTTTCGAAGAACTTTTATTCTTAATAGGGACACACGGTTTAAGGGATTTCTGTGGTTGGTTTTAAATGAAAAAATTGAGCTCGGTTTAAAAGTCCGTGGTGTTAATCAGATATCAGTGGGTGACGATATGTCGTTAGTTTATCTTGGTTTTGTGGGCTTTCATAGATGTCTAACACTAGTATGTATGATGCAATATTTTCTAATAAATCCACAACTTGTTCAAGCTTCCCTTCGGCTTTGTCTCTTTTTCTGTTTAATTGGCCCACTTTCTTTCTCTCTTTGTCGAACTCACCTCCTTACTCTCTGATTTTTATTAAACAATTGCATAACATGCATGAAT
Organism: Platanthera zijinensis; assembly: GCA_039513925.1. Lineage (NCBI taxonomy): Eukaryota > Viridiplantae > Streptophyta > Magnoliopsida > Asparagales > Orchidaceae > Platanthera > Platanthera zijinensis. The sequence goes on from CM077083.1 coordinate 34,200,535, forward strand.
TTTTGACGAACAGTTTTTGAGAAACTTTGGAAAACTATAACTCTGCGGTTGATTTCACTGTCTGGAGTTATATTTTTCCAATGGAGATGAGTTTTTTGTTTCTTTCAGGAAAGAAGGTTTGTCAAAAGTTCTTGTGTTGTGATGATGGTTCCTTCCTGTGTTTGACTATTTACCATGACGAGCCAAAGGCAGCGCATGATCTGGATCGTTGTTTGAAAGTTCCAATGACAGGTGCCATTAAAGTCTCGACGGGGCAGAGTTTCTTCAACCTCGGGAGAATTGATGCAACCTGAATTGCATCCTTATTTATTTTTTACTGCATATTTATTTAAATATTTTGTAGCGCATGTTGTCGCGCAAGTTTGTCTTTTATTTCATGTATTTATGTGTTTTATGCTGCGTTTGTGAAATCTTCGTGCGACTTATTGGTGTGATCGGTCAATAAGATCTTAAATAAATTGATCCGTCAAATTTGGACTAGGATTAATTAGGTCAAGCTAGAAATGAAGTTAATTAAAATTAAATAAGTCTGAAATTGATGATAAGATAATATCTTTGATTTAATTTGAGGGTTATATCTTAACTCTAGGCATTCTTCACATACCCCATTATCCAAATTAATTCCTCCTAGCCTTTTCAGTTTTCATTAGCTGTAACTGTCACTGTTTTACCCCTTATTTAATATTATTAAACTGGCCCCCATTTATGACTTCCCTTTTGAAACCGCCCTTCTCGTCCAGATCTGAACCCTCCCTCACATGTACGGTAGCAGCCCTTCGTGATCGGTGCCAACCTCCATTAGTTCCACTCCAAAATCCCTCTGCCTTACTCGGCTCCTACACAGCAAGGATTCTTCAATCTCACAAGGAGTTGGTATAAACTCTCCTCTTCTCGCACCTCTATTACTTTTAGTCTAATTTCATGAATGCGTGAAAGTTTATTAAATTTCAAAGCTTATTTGCCCAAATAAACCTTGCTCCTGTTTGTCGTCAATTTGCTTTCACTTTTGTCGCTAACCTATTATTGAGAAACTTGTGAATGAGCTAGTTAAATTGTATCGTGCGCGCGAACGTTAGTAAATTATGCGGGCTTGCAAAATTTTGACTTAATTATCTCGTGTCAAAGCTTGAGATATCGTGACTTCACCGCTACGTTTAATTTTGAGCACAAAATTATCAATTTAAAATCAATTTTCAAATTTTGGAATGCATCACTACCCCCTTTGAGTCTGAACTCTCTCTGAGACCGGATAACGGTTTCAATAATGTCGTACCACTCGAAATATTGGTCCATGTCAAGGAGCCAACCGCTAAAAACATTGGGTCCATGCGACCATAGGAGCATCGATGCGAATGCTCCTGGTGATGTCATCCACCTATACCTCTGAGCGGCTCCGGATAATCCTCATAATACTCATCGTGGGCATAATCGTGTCAAGTGGGTGGTGGACCGCACTCTCTACGATCGGGATCATAGTAGTCATCCTAGTCATGATCACAGCAACCGTGCAAAGGCATAAGACCTCTATATCATGTGGAAACAAACGGGAACATTCGCGATTGGATGGATGTCTGACATTAAAAAAAACTAGGGCACCCCGTCATTGATGGCTATGACTGGCTGAAGATGTGTTGGACCCGACTACATGAAATAAACTAAAACATAGCGATTCAATATATCAAAAAAATAGATAAACGACAAGTCAGACGCATCCGTGGAGTAGGATCGCCGATCCGATCAAGTCCTCCTACACGAGTACACAAACGTGGGTACCAAATTGCGGCAAACCAACTCTGATGGTTCCTCATCATCCTGCAAACAAACAAAGGAATTGGTTTTGGCCCAATTCCAAAACCTATGTGTTTTTTCAGCGGTAATTAGAAGTAAATATGACTAGAAACTTACTCAAAATTAACTCGATTTGAAAGCTACTCGGATTGATTTGGGATTCTAGACTTGAAATCAATTTTGAGTTTGACTTAACTGACTCGAATATAGTTTGATGTAGGCCGGAAATGAGAATTTAAATATTAAATAATATTTCCGATCACCAACGGTAAATAAACACAAAAACAATCTTCCATAGGCATAAAAACACAATATTGATTACAGTAATTAACAACAAATAGGTAACCATACATAAAATTAAAGCAGCCGCAAATGAGCAAGAGAGAGGTGAGAGGAGTACCATAGCATAAGTGCAGGAACAAGTCCGTAAGCAGCGTCTGGATTCTCTGGATTTTACAGGGCGGAGGTGGGGTATAATTTTTGGCAGGCGGTTTGGGCAAGGTTAGATTTTTCTGGGAGGAAGATTAGCTGGGAACATAAATCTGATAAGAGTGTTTAAGGTTCAAGCAGGGATTCTGGAAAACGACCAATAGAAGAATGTTTAGTAGGAATCGGATAAGCGCTGATCGAGGGAGCAAGGTCGATCGGGGTAAGAGCAGATTTGGGCGGGCTCCAGGAGGAAAAATGGTGGTCGGGTTGATGGAGGAGATGAAACAAAATAGCTTTCGATGGGACGTGAAGGCGAACTGAAGTCTGGATGCGTCGGAAATGGTGAAGTTGGGTCGTCTTCTCCGAGAATACGCCGAGGAAGGATAGCCGATCTACGGGAGGAGCTCCGGTGGCGATATCCGGCGCTGGAGTGCAGTTTCCTGCTGCTCGGAAAGAGATCCGGGCGAGGAACCGCAAGGCGTTATGGGGCGTCGAATAAATATTTGGTGTTTTGCCCTAATAAACGGCTTTTTGGCACTTTATATCCCCAATTACCGGGTTTTGGCATTTTGCATCTTGAAAATTTAAAATTGGCGGATTGCACTCCCGAATTCATAAATTCTGACATTTTGCACCCCATGGCCAATTTTTGAGGGGTATTTAGGTCCGGCTCCTCTCCAAAAAACCATTTTAGCGCTTTGCACCCTAAACTTCTTTTTTAGTTATTTGCACACCGTAATTGATCATTAATTTTTTCAACGGGTTTATTATTAAGAAAAAATGACATGATGAGAAACTAACTTTTCATATAAAATTTTCTACTCATTTTTAACATATTCTACTTGGACCTCACGACATTTCCCTTTTTGTATCTTGGATGATGATTGACAATCATGCTCCCTTAAATGGATTCTCATATTCGTACTCAAAGGTTGATTTGATTCGACTTTTTCACCACTCAATTCGATTTCTTCATCTATATTATCATCAAAATTCTAATGTTCTACCTCAAATTCACTATTATTCAAATCATCATCAGAAAATTATGAATTTTGATCATCAAATTCCTCGTCCATGCTCTGCGAGTTATCACTACTACCAAGAAGATCACTCATCCCTTCAGAATAAATTTCGTCAACCAACATATTTCCCCAATCCACATCTTCGGTTATCCAAAGAGCACCCACCGCCATCACTGCGGCTGCCGCTGTTATCGTTGCCGTCATCGCCGCGGCAATCGCCGCCATCACTGTCATCACCGCCGTCATTGCCGTCGCCATCGCCGTCATCGCGACCACTATCACCGCCATCGTCGCCGCCATCGTCGTCTTCACCGCCGCCATCGACGTCATCGTTGCCGCCATTGCCACGGCAACCGCCGCCATCACCGTTGAATCCGCTTTTCTTTTCATCAAAATTTGCAAATTTGTCATCATCCACCTTACTTTTGTCTTAGACAGCCTCTAATCTAGTGATCGGTTTGCACATAGCTTGTATCTAAAATATTGGTTTGTACTTAAAAATTATTGGTTTGCACGTAGCCAAAAGTGGTTTGCACTTAAAATTACTATTTTAATAACGTCAAAGTACATAAATACCCCTCATGGGATGCAAAGTGTCAGAATTTATGAATTTGGGGGTGCAATCTGCCAATTTTAAATTTTGAGGGTGCAAAATGCCAAAACTCGATAATTGAGAGGTGCAAAGTGCCAAAAAACCGTAGCCCTAATAAACAGAAAACAAGTCTAAAATACGAATATCGATGGTGAGGAACCTTACAGTCATAAGTTCTGAAAATGCAGCGAGGAAATTTGTATTAGGGAGGAGACTGAGCTTTAAGAATCGGGATGCGAATTTGGAAATTTCCAGTCTTATTATTTGTGATTCTTAGGTGGCTATCTTTTGCAAAAAATACTTGTGTAATAGGTCTTATTTTTGATCAATTTGAGTTTAAAAAATAGTGCTTGCAGAAAACGTTCATCTGATATATAGTGTATAATGAACGGTGTTCTTTGGTGTTCTTTGGTGTTCTTTGGTGTTCTTTGAAGCATGCACGAACAATGTTTTCTTTGGGCAACGGAATCCGCCAGGCTAAAAATGATGTGAGCCAGAAGGGGTTGCATAAGAGATTCTTCTGCATCTTAAATTGTCGTGACCTCACCTTCTTCGATCTATTCAGGTAGTTTCAGCATGTGTGTCCTTTCTTTTTTTCAAGTTAGAGTTGATGCTATGAGAATGAGAGTAGATGTGACCCCGACAAATTTATCACGTGGCTAGATGGGTTAAGATGATCAACTAGGAGGGGGGCACAAGCATGACTCGTGCTGAGCCGATGTCTACGTGTCACAAAACAGGAAGTATGGGTCACGATAAGGAGGAAACAAAGAACCAAACCTCTTCATTTTCACACACAGACTTCTTCTGCTCCAATCGGACGACTACCGACGCATGTCGCTCCTAGCCGGAGGTCCAAATTGGCTCCGATTTTTATGATTCTTCATTCGATAGCAAGGTAATTTCTCCCTCTCAAGTCCCTTTCAGCATCATGTGAATTCGTGACTATGGTTGCTAGGTTCGAAAATCCTGAATGGGTATTGTTGCGGACTAACTCGATGCCCCGGTCAGACCGGATTAACTTGAACCGTCTTAGCTCGCGGAGTGGTCGAGCGCGCACACAGTCAATGAAGTTGAACAGTAGACACAAGTCTTGATGACATGGAAAAACCCCCCAAATGGGTAAAAAACCACGCGACCGGGTCTGTGCCGGTCAAATTCCACTAGCTCTCGGTGATTATAATATGCTTGGTGAGTCGGGGCGACAGGCCGCTCCCGTTACAACTTGAGGGGAGAGAAAGACAGTAGTTTCCTGTGGGCAACAGGATGCACCGCGGAAGTGACTTAGACGAGGGAACATGCGGGATGCTTCTGGCGCGCGCACTCGGGGAGGCGCGCGCTTGCTGGCTTCGAATGTCTTCTTTGTTCGGCTTCCTCGCGGTCTTAGGCGTCCCTTTGCTGACAACATGTTGGTGGGGTGCTTATAGCCGCTGACAGCTATTGGTGGTTGCTGGTGGCCGCTGGTGGCCGCCGGTGGCTATTGGTGGCTGCTGGTGGTTCACGACAAGCGAAGGCCGACTTGGTGGAGGAGGTAGGAGAGCTCCCACCTGTGGAAGGAGAAGAAAAAGTGTCGGAGAAGAGAAAAGGTGAAGAATGATGAGGCCCTGGGGTCCCTTTTATAGCCTCCAGGAGAGGATCATGGCGGGCCCCACCACTAAAGTGGTGGGGTAGTGGGTGGTTACCCTCTTGATTGAACGGCGAGGAAGGCCTTATAGCGATCGGACGACGGCTAGGCGTGGAGACGGCGGCGGCTAGGCCGGCTAGGCGGTGGCGGCGAGGTCGGCCAGGAGGCGGTCTGGCCAGGCGGCCAGGCGGCGGTCTGGCCAGGCGGCCAGGCGGCGACGACGAGGTCGGCCAGGCGGCGGTCTGGCCAGGCGACCTGGCGGCGGCGCCTAGGCCGGCTAGGCAGCAGCCTGGCTAGGCGGGGAGACGGTGGCGGCCAGGCCGGCTAGGCGGCGGCCAGGCCGGCTAGGCGGCGGCCAGGCCGGCTAGGCGGCGGCGGCCTGGAGGCGGCTACCAGGCCGGCTAGGCGGCGGCGGCCTGGCGACGGCGGCCAGGCCGGCTAGGCGGCGGCGGCCAGGCCGGCTAGACGGCGGCCTGGCGGCGGCGGCCAGGCCGGCTAAGCGGCGGCCTGGCTAGGCGGCCATGCGATTTCCCTCCATGGGGAGAGGGAGTGGGTCCCGCTCCCCCGTGATTCTCTCATCATGAGAGTTCTTGGGGGATGGCCCACCCATGATCCACTTTTGGAGGAGATCATAGAGGGGGTTTTTTTCTCCTATAAATGATGGTGAAGCCCATCAATTGTCGCCCAAATTAATGCTGTCCGAGAGCGAAGTGAACGTGAGAGGAGAGATTTTTCTTACTTCTTGTTGTCATGGCAGTTTTTGGTGAGAAGGCTGAGGCAGCGACGGGGGCTAGTGCTTCCAAGGTATCTTGGCGGGAGGCTGTACGAACGACAGCGACATATGGAGGTTGGGCGCGCTCATGCCGCTTGCGCACGACGATTGTGCGCGAAGGCTACGCGTGCTGGCGGGGCGTGTGGACCGCCTGCGCAGGCCGCGCGCGCGCGAGCAGGCCGGGCGCGCGCGCGAGCAGGCCGGGCGCGCGCGCGAGCAGGCCGGGCGCGCGCGCGAGCAGGCCGGGCGCGCGCGCGAGCAGGCCGGGCGCGCGCGCGAGCAGGCCGGGCGCGCGCGCGAGCAGGCCGGGCGCGCGCGCGAGCAGGCCGGGCGCGCGCGCGAGCAGGCCGGGCGCGCGCGCGAGCAGGCCGGGCGCGCGCGCGAGCAGGCCGGGCGCGCGCGCGAGCAGGCCGGGCGCGCGCGCGAGCAGGCCGGGCGCGCGCGCGAGCAGGCCGGGCGCGCGCGCGAGCAGGCCGGGCGCGCACGCGAGCAGGCCGCGCGCGCAGGCCGGGCGCGCGCGCGAGCAGGCCGGGCGTGCGCGCGAGAAGGTCACGCGCGCAGGCCGGGCGTGCGTGCGGTCGAACTGCGCGGGTACGCAGGTCATGTGCGAGTGCGGCCCGTGCTGCGTGGTCGCATGGTCGTGTGTGTGCATGCTTGTATTGTCTTCTTTTGTGTGTCACTTGTGCTCTGGGTGTTTGGATATGTGGCTCCTTGTTTTAAGGCTGACCTTTTATTTTTTGTTGTGCACTGGTTTCGAAGCGCTCTTCTGGCTCGATGCGCTTGCGCTCTTCTTTGACTGATGATGGTGTTGATATCTGGAGGGCGAAGTACGGGCTTCCTGCTGATTTGGAAGTGAGGATTTCGCGTCCCGAGGAGCGGGTTCAGAATCCTCCTCGTGGTTGGTTGACGATCTGCGAAATCTCCTTGAGGTCCGGCTTCCGCTTTCCTCCCTGTGAGGAGGTGATTGAGATCTTGAAATTTTGCGGAGTGTCTATCTCTCAGTTTTTTCCGGCTGGGATTGCTCGAATTATGGGCTTAGTCGTCTTCTTCCGCGAGCATGGGAGCCGGATTTCTTTAGAGCAGTTCCGAGATTGGTGCGATGTACGCTCTGACGGTGGCGGGCGAATGGAGGTGCGTAGCAACAAGGTTTGTTTGGAATTTGAAGCTCGTAAAAATCGTCATCATGACAACACTTTGTTTGGATATGTCAAGAATTCATGGGGTCTTCCTGAGGTGTGGGATACGCTTTCCAACCGCTGCCGTCGTGTGAGAGGGAAGGAGCGGAATTTTTCCCCGGTGCTTGGATTTTCTGAGCCTCGTGAGCTAGCCTACCGTCTCTTTAATATTTATGTCTACGTGGAGGAAAAGCGGCTGCTGCAATGTGGTATTTCAGCAAACACAGTTCGGGTGGCGGAGGCTTCTCAAAGAGGGGGCCGTAAGAGGAAAGCGGTGACGGCCCCTCCTGGCGACCTTGATGTGGTGGTGGTAGCTTCTCATGATTCGGTTCAAGAGGTGCAGATACCTGCTTCCCCAGTTCCTCAGGTGGCTGTCGGTACAGCAGCTTCGCGGATGTCCTCTTCCTTGAGGGCGATGAGCGATGCGGTAAGTGTTTGACTTTCCTTTTTCTCTTGCTCTTTCTTGTTGGTAGAGGCTGATTCTGTTTTTTCCTTTTGCAGATAGAGACCCAGGCGCAGATTGCAGTGATCTGGAATGATCATTACGTGAGCCTGAAGGACGGGTATCTTGCTTTACAGGAGAAGCTTCGGTTGTTGATGAGCTCGCTTGCCTCCTTGAAGGAGGAACATGATCGGACATTGCGCGGTTCCTTCAGATCGGTTCGGAGCTGAAGTCCGAGCTAGAGGATACACATGTGGCCTTGGATGTGGAGAAGACTCTGGTGGAGAGGACCACCCAAATGTTGAAGCATTCGAAGGAGGAGACATCTGGCTTAGCGACCCAGCTACAGGCAGCACGAGAGGAGGTCTCAGGCCTTGAGACCCAGCTTCGAGCGGCGAAGGCGTAGGTGGAGATGTTGTCCTCTGACGACCATGCGTCAGAGTTGAAGGCCGCGGGGCTTGCAGAGTACCTGGAGTCGCTGGATTATATGCGAGACCGCACTTTTATTGCAGAGGAGGTTCGTGATGATATTTTGTCCAAGGAGGTAGAGCCTCAGATGGACGATATATGCGAGCTAGCGCTCCGACGTGGTGTTTCGAAGGCCTTTCGCTTTGTTAGTAAGCGTCTTGGGTGTGATACATCCTGTTTCAGTTTTGCGGATGTTTTTGAGGATGAGCGCTCCGACTTAGATTCCGAGGGAGTAGTGGCAGTGCGCACTTGTTGTTGTATGCTTTGTTGTTTTGTTGGGCGTGTTGTGTTTTTGCTTTTAGGCGTTGATTGCACTTGTGTTATTTTAGCTTTCCTTTGTTATGACATTGTTGTCTTTTCATTTTTTTTGGTCATTTGTCTACGCCGACTTGCGGCTTAGTTTGCACGAGTGATGTTCGCGGCTTAGGTTGCGCGAGGGATACTCGCGGTTTAGGTTGCGCGAGGGATGCTCGCGGCTTAGGTTGCACGAGGGATGCTTGTGGCTTTGGTTACGCGAGTGATGTTCGCGGCTTAGGTTGTGCGAGGGAAACGCGCGACTTCTTCGTGAGGGGGGCAGGCCCCCACGGTGTTGCGCGAGGGTTGCTCGCGGCTTAGATTGCGGGAGGGATGCTCGCGGCTTCTTCGTGAGGGGGGCAGGCCCCCACGGTGTTGCGCGAGGGTTGCTCGCGGCTTAAATTGCGCGAGGGATGCTCGCGGCTTCTTCGTGAGGGGGGCAGGCCCCCACGGTGTTGCGCGAGGGTTGCTCGCGGCTTAGATTGTGCAAGGGATGCTCGCGGCTTCTTCGTGAGGGGGGAAGGCCCCCACGGTGTTGCGCGAGGGTTGCTCGCGACTTAGATTGCGCGAGGGATGCTGGCGGCTTCTTCGTGAGGGGGGCAGGCCCCCACGGTGTTGCGCGAGGGTTTCTCGCGACTTAGATTGCGCGAGGGATGCTCGCGGCTTCTTCGTGAGGGGGGCAGGCCCCCACGGTGTTGTGCAAGGGTTGCTCGCGGCTTAGGTTGCGCGAGGGATGCTCGCGGCTTCTTCGTGAGGGGGGCAGGCCCCCACGGTGTTGCGCAAGGGTTGCTTGCGGCTTAGATTGCGCGAGGGATGCTCGCCGCTTCTTCGTGAGGGGGGCAGGCCCCCACGGTGTTGCGCGAGGGTTGCTCGCGACTTAGATTGCGCGAGGGATGCTCGCAGCTTCTTCGTGAGGGGGCAGGCCCCCACGGTGTTGCGCGAGGGTTGCTCGCGGCTTTAGATTGCACGAGGGATGCTCGTGGCTTCTTCGTGAGGGGGGCAGGCCCCCACAGTGTTGCGCGAGGGTTGCTCACGGCTTAGATTGCGTGAGGTATGCTCGCAGCTTCTTCGTGAGGGGGCAGGCCCCCACGGTGTTGTGTGAGGGTTGCTCGCGGCTTTAGATTGCGCGAGGGATGCTCGCGGCTTCTTCGTGAGGGGGGCAGGCCCCCACGGTGTTGTGTGAGGGTTGCTCGCGGCTTTAGATTGCACGAGGGATGCTTGCAGCTTCTTCGTGAGGGGGGAGGCCCCCATAGTATTACGCGAGAGTTGCTCGCGGCTTAGATTGCGCGAGGGATGCTCGCGGCTTCTTCGTGAGGGGGGATGCCACCACGGTGTTGCGTAAGGGTTGCTCGAGGCTTAGATTGCGTGAGGGATGCTCGTGGCTTCTTCGTGAGGGGGGCAGGCCCCCACAGTGTTGCGCGAGGGTTGCTCGTGGTTTAGATTGCGCGAGGGATGCTCGCGGCTTCTTCGTGAGGGGTGCAGGCCCCCACGGTGTTGCACGAGGGTTGATCGCGGCTTAGATTGTGCGAGGGATTCTCGCGGCTTCTTCGTGAGGGGGGCAGGCCCCCACGGTGTTGTACGAGGGTTGCTCGCGGCTTAGATTGCGCGAGGGATGCTCGCGACTTCTTTATGAGGGGTGCAGGCCCCCACGGTGTTACACGAGGGTTGCTCGCGGCTTAGATTGCGCGAGGGATGCTCGCGGCTTCTTCGTGAGGGGGGGGCAGGCTCACACGGTGTTGCGTGAGGGTGTCTCGCGGCTTAGATTGCGCGAGGGATGCTCGCGGCTTCTTCGTGAGGGGGCAGTCCTCCGCGGTGTTGCGCGAGGGTTGCTCGCGGCTTAGGTTGCGCGAGGGATACTCGCGGCTTCTTCGTGAGGGGGCAGGCCCCCACGGTGTTGCGTGAGGGTTGCTCGCGGCTTAGATTGCACGAGGGATGCTCGCGGCTTCTTCGTGAGAGAGGCAGCCCCCCACGGTGTTTGATCTATTTGCGCAACCTAGTTTGGAAAAGCCATTTCTTGATTTACATAATGCCAAGGTAAACGATGAAAATATAGTCTTCACAAGTCTGGGCTTGTGATTTTTACAATATTCAATAAACAAAATGAACGAATAAAGGAAACAGCTTAAGGATGTAGGTGGTGAGAGCAGGAATTGAAGACATCCAGGTGGCGAGAGCAGGATTGGTAGTCAGAATCAGCTTGGAGGACGACGAACTGCATGTCATAGGATGCCTGCTTGTGCGCTTCTTCGAGAGTGACTGGGAGAGTGATGGTGTCGATGACCGGAACTGGGTTGTTCCCCGAAACGCGTGCACTAGCAGACATTAGCTTGAGGTGACCGGTGGTTAGCTTGAGTTGAAGTAGTGTTGATAAAAATAATATATTGACGTTAATCTCTTTATCGACTAGGACTTTGCTCAATTTGATAGACGGTTCGCCCATTTTGACTGTTGTACATCTTATACTCTGGCTACTGGGTGATCTTTTTCTTGATAGGAATTGATCAACCGCTCCTAGGCTGGCAAGTCTTTGGATTTCCTCCTTTAGCCCCTTGCATTTCATTGGTGTTGTGGCCATAACCCCAGTGACACTCGCAGTATCTCTTCTGGTCTGCCTTGGGGTTTGGCCGTGGCGCTCTCGGTCGTTGGAATGCCGGATCATTTTGAATTGCATACATAATATTAGTGTGGGTGGTATTCAGAGGGGTGTATTCCTGAAGTGGATGTTGCCTCCCACTCTTTGGGGGGTCACGTTGACGGCTATCGCGGCGATGCTTGCTCTAGCATCGTTCTTCTTATTTTATGGGAGTTGGTTCCTCTTCTTTCTTCCTCTTCTGTCTTCCGCTTGGTTTTGGATTTTCTAGTGAGGGTTTTCTGACCGTCATGAATCTTTTGATGAAGAGGGTGGCCAGTTCGATGTAGTTGTCTATTCTTTCCCCTTATATGGAATGAAGCCAGGCTCGAGCTCTCCCTTTTTGTGTTGTCAGAAATGCCCGGACCATGAATTGATCTGAAGCGTTGTGGGCGTGCATGATAGTTTCAAAATGCTCTAGGTGTGTCAGTGGGTTGCCTGTTCCGCTGAAACAACAGGTTTCGAAGCCGTCCTCCGAGCCTGGGGCTGCCCAGAAGTTTGGCGAGTTGTAGTTGGGCTGATCCTCATTTAGTCTTTGCTCTGTGGTCGAGGCATCGGGGCTTGCCACATCTCCAGTCATCTTCTCATAATGTGGACAGGCAAGGTGATGATCGTACATCTCTCGGAGTGATGCGGCGGGTGCGGGGGAGCTGCTTGTGCTCGAGAATTCCTTCTCTATGTCGTACTCCTTGTGCATGCAATGTGTCGTTGGAGGAAGAATTTCTTCTGGTGGCGACAGATCAGCTTGCTCGAAGGGCTAAGGATTCCTTGGCCGGAGGGATTTCGGGTCGCTTCGAATTGCATGCATTGCGTTAGTGCGAGCGATACTCAGGGGGAAGTATTCTTAGAGCTGGTGTTGCCCCCCGGTCGTTGAAGGGTTACGCTGACAGGGCTCATCTTGACGCGATTCTTCCTGTCTCCTGAGGGTTTGTCCTTCTTTCTGCTGAAATTCTTGCATTGAGACGTGAGTTGACGGAGGCTGGGGAATGCCTAGTGCTCCCATATTTCGGAGCAGGGTGAGCAATTTGACTTGTTGTTCTTCTATCTGGCAGACACGTCCTTCTAGGGTGGTATCAGGAGCTAATGCGGCTTTAGCAGTCAGTGGTGCGTCCACTAGAGAGCGTGAACGTGCAGGCTCGGGGTGTCCTCCAAGGGCGGAGCCTTAAGCGGTGCGGGTACTTCTTTTTACAATCAGATCTGGGCTTCTGAAGCGGTGAAGATGAGGGACTAGTCTTCTGAAGGATGTTGGGAATGTTTCCCACAGACGGCGCCAAACTGTTGCGGACTAACTCTATACCCTGGTCGGACTAGATTAACTTGAACTGTCTTAGCTCACGGAGCGGTCGAGCGCGCACATAGTCAATGAAGTTGAACAGTAGACACAAGTCTTGATGACGTGGAAAACCACCTCAAATGGGTAAAAAACCACGCGACCGGGTCTATGCCGGTCAAATTCCACTAGCTCTCAGTGATTACAATATACTTGGTGAGTCGGGGCGACAGGCCGCTCCCGTTACAACTTGAGGGGAGAGAGACAGTAGTTTCCTGTGGGCAACAGGATGCACCGCGGAAGTGACTTAGACGAGGGAACGTGCGGGATGCTTCTGGCGCGCGCACTCGGGGCGGCATGCGCTTGCTGGCTTCGATGTCTTCTTCGTTCGGCTTCCTCACGGTCTTGGGCGTCCCTTTGCTGACAACGCGCTGGTGGAGTGTTTATAGCCGCTGGCAGCTACTAGTGGCCGTTGGTGGTCTTCGGTGGCTGCTGGTGGTTGGTGGTGGTTCACGACGAGCGGAGGCCGACTTGGTGGAGGAGGCAGGAGAGCTCTCGCCTGAGGAAGGAGAAGAAGAAGAGCTGGAGAAGAGAAAAGGTGAAGAATGAAGAGGCCCTGGGGTCCCTTTTATAGCCTCTAGGAGAGGATCTTGACGGGCCCCACCACTAAAGTGGCGGGATAGTGGGTGGTTACCCTCTTGATCGAATGTCGAGGAAGGCCTTGTAGAGATCGGACGGCGGCTAGGCGTGGAGACGGCGGCGGCTAGGCCGGCTAGGCGGCGGCCTTGCCAGGCGGCGACGGCGGCGAGGTCGGCCAGGCGATGGTCTGGCCAGGCGGCGGCGGCGACTAGGCCGGCTAGGCGGCGGCCTGGCTAGGCGGGGAGACGACGACGGCTAGGCCGGCTAGGCGGCGGCCTGGTGAGGCGGCCAGGCGGCGGCGGCGAGGTCGGCCAGACGACGGTCTGGCCAGGCGGCGGCGGCTAGGCCGGCTAGGCGGTCAGGCGGCCAGGCGGCCTGGCGGCGGCGGCTAGGCCGGCTAGGAGGCGGCCTGGCTAGGCGGCCAGGCGGTTTCCCTCCATGGGGAGAGGGAGTGGGTCCCGCTCCCCCATGATTCTCTCATCATGAGAGTTCATGGGGGATGACCCACCCATGATCCACTTTTGGAGGAGATCATGGGGGGGGGGGGTCTTTTTCTTCTATAAATGATGGTGAAGCCCATTAGGTATAAATGTTTTTTTTCTTTTATGCAAAAATCAAAACCCTAAATGAATCGATGGCTCCCATGTTTCATTTTTTTGAGTTCTTTTTCAATGTAACTGCAGAACAAAGGTTATTATGAAGTTTTCTCTTCATTAAAGCAAAATTCAATTCCAACATTTTAGGGCATCAATTTTATGCTTAGGTTGCGTCTCAATTCTTCAATTTGGTTGAGAATAAGCATGATGTGAGATTCCCTCACTGGTTTTGTAAAAATCCCCTTCTTATTTTGTTTGGGCCGCAACCTACCAACATGCATGTGGGCTGATTTTTAAGGATTGTTGTGGGAAATGATATTTTATATTAATACAAAGCACAAAGTATTAGATTAGGGTGATTCACGTATAAAAATATACAAGGGAAGCAATCTATCGCCAAGAAAGAGAGCTGGTTTTAAAACTTTGAACATAAGAATGAATTTTATGCTTAATATATTAGGCAAATTTAGTCCGGGCCCGGTTGCCCGGCCCGGGTCTGCCCGGGCCCGAGCCCGAGTAGGCCCGGGTCTGGGTAGGCCCGGGTCAGGTCCAGGCCCGGCCTAAGGGGGCTCACCAGGCCCCCTTATTTGGCCAGTGCCCAGCCCGAGCCAGGCCCAGACCTGGACCAGGCATGAAGCCTGCTGGGAGCCCAGCATTATAATAATGTTGGGTTGTCGGCCGCCGCCCTGCATTAATGCATTTAAATGCTAGGCGCTGCAACCCAACATTTAAATGTTGGGCGTTGCAGCCCAGCAACGCCCAACATTTTAAATGGTGGGCGCTGCAGCCCAGCAGCGCCCAACATTTAAATACTGGGATATAGCCCAGCAACCCTGATGGCTGCTGCCAGCATGTTATTATTTGGGGCCTGCTTGGGCCCGATTTTGGGGGCTCGGGCAGGCCCCCTTATTTCGCATAGGTCTGGGCCCGACCTGGGCCCGTTATAAGCAGGGCCCGGCCTGGGCCTGGAAGAAAAAAGCCCGGACCCAGGGGTCTGGGCCCGGTCTGGACCCGACAGGCCTAATTTGCACCTCTATAATATATGAATGTGAGAAATTAAATTAGGGCAAACTCCCTTGTACCTTGTTACTAATGAAGAGAAGCACCTAAGCTACAACCTTGTTATTCACATTTAGTGCTTGCTATACAATAATTGTAGGTGTGATAAATAGAATTCGTAATCAAATGTTGAAAATGATAATTAGTATATGATATGATGATGTGTCTGAATAGGAGGGCAAATGCACTGCTATCGTCAAGTAGTAATTAAAACAGGGAGTATCCCCCGAGTATTGAAATCTCAAGGAGCATGAAAAAGATGGATTTTACGATCAAGAAGAGACTTGAGATCGAAGTCTCTTAAATATCGAGATTATGGAGGGGGTGTTTGTATTCTACGTGAATGCAGGAAAACAAAAATGAACTTCTATGTGGTTCGTTGGCACCGCTTCGCTCTTCCACGGGTCACCGACCTTCGCTTTGCACAACTGCGGGTCACAAGCTTCTACTTCACTTCTCCGCAGGTTGCCTTCCTCTGCCTCACTTGTCTTCTCGTGTCTATCTCAATGACAACGCAGTCACATCAATTACAAACAAAAACACAATAAAAGCTAATGGAAAGATCACAAACAAAATGCTAAGCCACCTAGGCTACTCCAAAGGAAATGGAAAGACAAGCTTTATATTTCATAACAAATATTCAAGGCATCACAAATTCATTACTACCATCATCAAAACATAAAAGGGGCATGCCATCTAAACATAATGTGCAGGAAATAAAGAGAGAAATACAAACAATGCTAGAGACTCTTCCGTGGAGAGAAGGTGCTTCAAAGAGCGACTCCGTGATGGCTTCGCTCATCAGCTGTCATCCGGGATAGAAGAATCGTCATCACTGATTCCCAATGGACCCGTCTTCTCGAGGGTTTTGCGCCACCCACATTTCCTCTTTTAAATCCCTAGCTTGCGGCGAGAGGAGTGCCTATTCTTCACTTTTGAGCTCTAGGATGATGGGGAGAGTCTAGGGGTGATCTCTAGCCCTTGAAGGGAGAAAACGGCGGAACATGATGAAAGAAAGATGAACACTCCTGACTAAAATCGTGAACCTGTGTATTTATAGATAAAGTAGAATTTTGACCAATGCACAAGCATGCGCACGACCATTGGTCGTGTGAGAAGGAAAATCCTCTACTTTTGCGAGAAGGAAATCCTCTACTCGTGTGAGAAAGAATCTGGATTGGCGGGAAAAAAATTTGCATTTGGGGGGGAGGGGGGGATGTTGAACATGCATGACCAGTGGTTGAGCGTGAAGGAGGTCCAGTCCTCGTGTGGTAACCCTAGCGAAATTAAGGGGGTTCTCAAGAATATTTTGTCAAATGGTCACGCATGACAAGTGATCGTGCGAGGAGGGGACCACTTCTTGAGCGCAAAGAAAAACACACGAGTTGTGGCCTCCGCAATGGAAAAAGGGCTGAAACACCTAAGGGAGGCCACACAAACATTGTACCTACAGGAAAAACATCCAACACTCCCAGAATTATACATCCACACAGCCATACAGATAAATAAGTACACAAATGAAATAAGAAGAAGAGGAGGCCTCCTCCATGCATACAAGGCTCAAATAGTGCTCTAGCTAGTTAAACCAACTCACATCACATTCATTTGGATTATCAATGATTCTATGATAAAAACAACAAATAGATAAGCAATATTAATGGAAAAGCATGCTAGAATAGAACCTAAAATACTATACTAAATTTGTTAATCAAATACCCCCAACACTTGAATTATTGCTCATCCTGCGCAAACCATCTACCAATGGAGAGTAAGATAAGATAATTACAAATCAAAAATCGAAATAAGAAAGTGAAACAAGAAGTCTCATGACCACGGGAAATAAAAACAGGCTAGAGAAAATTTTCACGCATATAGTATAATTACACTGCATTTAAACAAACTATCGTACAACTATATCAACTCATAATCAGAATAACTAGGTGATCTATCCTAAATATAGTGTATGCAAATGTAGACACTGAGAGTGGTATTATGGACCCAGAACCACTAGGGTTACCTCTTATACCGCCCCAAAACCCGTATATTAATAGGTCAAGAGGTGTCTAAGATACTTAGAGAAGTCCCATGGAGATTGGGGATGAATTGGGGGTACTTTGGATGCCTTTTGGATCCTTTAAGACTATACATGATCTGCGACATGGCTGTGTGTAAAATTGTGTGCAGTTTTTCTAAGCAGTTTGGAAATCAAAGAGGAATAAAGGTTGTGACACAGCTATGTCAAAAGTCGTATAAAGCTATACAGCTTGACACATGGCTATGTACAAAGCCATGCAGAGCTATGTGGTTGGATCATTTCTTTGAGTGCAGGTACATAGACTTGGACACGAGCATGTCATAAGCCATGTATGGGTCTAGGAAGCCCGTTTCAAGATGAAAGCATGGCCATCTAAGGGGATTAAGTATGATCTGAGGGTGGAGATTTGTTCCTGCTGTGATAAGGTCGGGAAATGAGGGTTTTCAACCTCATTTTATCTTGGCTACTCTCTTTCTAAAAGAAGAGAGAGGGGAGAGGAAGGAAAAAGAAAGAGAAAGGGTTTTCGCCATTGTTGGAGTTTCGGAGCTCCAAATCGCAAGCCGGGTTCAGATCAGCGGAGATTAGTCCATTGCGGTCATTTCCATCCAACTAAATTTCTACTTCATGGCACTGAAATGATCGTCAATGGTAACGATCTATCCTTCTCATTTTAGGACATGCTTATCCTCTTCGTGATACTATGCTTGCAAATGGAAGTGCCTCCTTTGCTAATTAGCAAAATACTAGATTTTTTCCAAGTCGATTGAGTCTGTCCCCAACATATATTACATATAGACTTCCGATTGATTTGTGGATTTAGGAATGTTTTATGAAGTTCATCTGCGATAGGTTGGTGCGGATTGAAGAAGCTTGTTGTGTGTGTTGAAAAATGATTCCGAGAAATGCAAGAATGCGCTGCGAGAGGTTGACTTTAGAGAGTATGTAAAGCACTTGGCCAAGACCTTGTTGTCTTGTGGTGGTGGAAGTCAAACTTCTCAACAAAGTCGTGTGGAGAGCTCTTTTCCCTCCTACTATGGTTATGATCGCGAAGCCTATGTCCTCTTGAGTGGATTAGATGCGTAGCATGTTAACAGTTAAATGCTTAAGGTTGTGAGCGCCTAGCTTGTTGCGAGATAACTGATTTATCATATAAATGGGCCGAGGTAAAGTTATACCCGCATCATGTGGTTCATCTTGACAGCTTGAGAAAAGCATCAATGTTGGTATGGTTATTTGAACAACAGACATTAGTTGAACCGAACCCGCACCATAGCGTTGTCAGCTCGACAGCTTGGATTACTGATCGCTGAATAGCATGAGAGAGTCAACACAGACATGCTTGGCTAGCAAAATGTTTGAATGGAATTCGAGTTGGAAAGACATGGATTGGTGGAACTGCTCGTGTGAGAGTTCACCTAAGCGTGCATTGAGAGCACGAAACGTGTGGACGTGCGTGCCAACGTTTGTGGTGATTGTGCGTATATAGGTTATGCTTGGCTTGTTAGTAGATGCACTTTCTATTATATATATGCTTCGTGTACTGTTTGCGTGTAGGGAAGAGGTACCATCACCCCTAGAATGGAGTGGGGTTGTTTCACCGCGTGTTGACCCATGTTACTTTGTTTTTCCATGGTGTACAACCCCGTAGCCGGGCGAGCGGGACCCTCCCCAAATGTCAGCCTAGGGGGGTGCTATGGGCGACAATTCGGTGGCGTCCCTGTTTGAGGACGTGCGGGTGCTCGCGCGTGCGTGCGGATATTTTGGTGTGTAGGCCGTATATATATATATGTATGTTATAATATATATATATATATATATATTCATTTACATATTATATAATATATATATATATTATATAAGAGAGATAAGGGGGGATAATAAAAAGGGGGGGACAAAAGAAAAATAAAAAGGAAGCAGCAGCATTCCCCCCCTGCCCGATCTAGGGTTCGTTAAAAGCAAAAGCAGTCGCCGCCCCCATTTGGCTCGGCCTGGAGCAAGCCCAGCCTCGCCGCTCCTCACCCCCCCGGCCGGCCTCTCTTCCCCCCGATCCGCCGCCTGGAGCCAGCCCGAGGCCAGCCGCCGCCCCTCCCGTCGGCCTCCATGCCCAGGCCGAGCCCCCAACTCTCTCCTCCTCCTGTCACCCGCCGCACCAAGCCAAGCTCGGCCGCCTCTCTCCCTCCCGGCCTGGAATAGCACACAGCCCGCCGCTCCTCCTCCTCTCCCTCTCTCGGCCTAGAGCAGGCCGCCCGCCGCTCCTCCTCCTCTCCCTCTCTCGGCCTGGAGCAGGCCGCCCGTGCCCCTCCCTCTCCCTCTCCCAGGCCGTCTCCAGCGGGGCCGAGCTTCTCTCGGCCCCCTCTTCCCATCGCTGCCTCGAGCAAGGCTCGGCTTAGAAGGGAGGCCGACCACCGCCATCGCCGCCTCGAGCAGGGCTCGGCCTAAAAGGGAGATCGGCCACCGGTACCTTCGCCAAAACACGCGTCAAGGGTAACGAATTTTCTACTTGGGCAGGTGAAGCCCTTGTTTTTCATATTTGCATGGAAGCACCTCTCCACCAACGGGTGGGGGAAGGGAGCTCTCCCACGGGTCGACGTGTGCGTCCCCGTAATTAATTGCGTTAGTGCCCGGAAGAGTGAGTACGGGTTTAGGCATGCTGTGTGAAGCCCATTCGGACGTATGAGCCGAATTGGTGATGTGCTGTGTGAAGCCCATTCGGACGTATGAGCCGAATTGGTGATGTGCTGTGTGAAGGCCATTCGGACGTATGAGCCGAATTGGTGATGTTCTATGTGAAGCCCGTCCGGACGCATGAGCCGGGTGGGTGCTGTTCTGGGGTTCCCGGAGAAGACTCTGGGGAATTTGGATACTACCTATTTGCAGGGAATGCGCACCATAGCCCCCCAAAAGGGGGTGCGCGCATTATGTTTGGCCTGCTTGTGTTAGCCGACCGATGCCTAGTTGGCCGCCGCTCGTCGAGACGTTGGCGTACAGGTGCTGCAGTACCAAGCGGGGAATAGCGGGCTTAAGCCCCCAGTTTGTGCCGGCCCAAGAAGGCCTATTTCTGTTTATATTGTCGGCCTGCGTGCCGATGTATGGAATTTATATTCCTGTAATTATTTATATGCCTGTGATGCCCTATGAATTCTTTTTATCTTATTCATCTTAGGCGGGCGGTATGTTCGCGAACCGCTCGCCCCGTGGGAGCCCCGAGGTATAGTTGCCGGGAAGCCCCTGATGGCCTGTTGATAGCCTTTCAGAACAACGTAGTTACGTTGTTAGCGGCCCAATTGGGGCTGCGTGGAGTAGGGCTGCTGGGCGGTATAACGCCATTAAAAGGCGGGCAGGGAACAGTTTTTATAGACCCAGGGAGACACCTCTAGTTCAGGAGTGGATCTTGAGATCCTCCTTAGATGTTCCGGCCGGCCAAGAGAGCCCGTCGAAGGTGTCTTACCTCAGCCCCTGGTGTGGGAGGGGAAGAGTTCGATAGTCTTCCGGGTATGCGGTGGGACCTCCACGCTGAGGCCTTGGGTCTGTCCCTTGTGTTCCTAGCCTTGAGCTTAGATTGTTCACTTGAGTGTAGTAGGTGTGCGGTCACCCCTTCCCCAAGGGTCGAACTCCACAAGAGACCGATTTTTCGGTTTCAACATTTTGGTGCGGTGAGCGTGGAGAGTGGCCAGCACGGAAAATCTCAGGTGAATGTCATGGCTTTAGAAGTGGAACCAAGTGACGACCAGGGTCATGCGCGGACATTTTATTTGTAAGGTCCTCATACTCGGAGTTGCCCCCTCCTATAGTTGTTGTTGGAATCCCATAGTATTTGGAGTAGGATTTGCACCAGTTTGAAGCGCCTCTACCTACGAAACACGTGTATCCTCACCTATTACATCAACGAGAAACCTGGAGGTTATTATCTTCAAGTTCGAGTAAGAGAGCAGCTGAGAGGTATTTGGAGCCGGGGTGACATGAAAAGGTTCCCTCCCTAACGGTAGTATGTTACCTCTTCCTTGTGATTCAGTAGCAGTCGAGTTTTCTCTTTATTGCCAATTCGCCTCGAGCTTCTGAGGGCTTCAAAGATTAGCCTCACGATCGACTCCGAAAGCCAAACGTCCAACCCGTTTCTTTTAAATAGCCTAGTTCGGACGATGGGACGGTGCCGCGGGACTTTAAGCGCTATTGTAAGACCGAGCCTCTGCACTGACGGCCGAGATCAGCTCCCCCCTTGCACGTCGGCCTATGTCCTCCCGATCACACCTCTCCTCCGACTAGAGGAGTTATCAGGAACGAGCCTAGACGCTAACCTCCCAGATTTGATAAAGGGCCGATCTCTCCAAGCAATCACAAGTGAAGGCCTTTGTTATTGAGAGAGCAGGATAACATGTAAAGGGGCAGGTTTTGGCCCAAGGGAAGATGTTTGCCTCGAGTGCGTCCTAGAGGACCCTCGCAGGAACATTACCCGTCGCCCATGCACTAGCTCTCATCATCGAGTGACATGGCGAAAAGTGATCTTTGTCATTAGATCAGGATACGAGCCGTCGACCTGTTCCTTCTAAATAGCCAAATTCGGATGATGGGACGATGCCTCGGGACTTTAAGCGCTGTTGAAAGACCGAGCCTCTGCACTGACGGCCGAGATCAGCTCCCCCCTTGCACGTCGGCCTATGTCCCCCCGATTGCATCTCTCTTCCGATTGGAGGAATTATTAGGAACAGGCTCGGACGCCAGCTTCCCGATTTGACGACTTCCAGGTCGTCTCTCTTATGAAAAGAATGCGTCCTCCATTTGTAAAAGCATCGGTTTGATTAACTCTCCAACACCTCTTAAATAAACAGGATGTATCCACCTCGAGCAAAGTCAAGTCCTCGAGTAGTAGTGCATTCCCCTATCACCAAAAATCGGGCTGAGTATGAGGCGGTTATAGCGAGACTGTGCCTGGCCAGAGAACTTGGGGTACATGATGTGGAGGTTCTTACCGACTCCTTGGTGGTGTCCTCCCAGATTAACGCGGAGTTCGAAGTGAGGGAGCCTACCCTCCAGTTATACTCTGAAAATGTTCCAAGTCTTCTCGCTCTGGGGTTAGGTCTCGATTCTCCCGCTGTCAGGCTCCCACCAAGCTGGCAGGGCAGGGGTCTCGATGGACGTCGTTATGACCCTGGGGTTGAGCCCGAAGGATGTTCAACACCCACTCCCGGGCTTTCACCTAGCTGACTGAACCGATAGTATAACCCGGGAGCCCGGACGATTATCTGTGGACATCGTTATGACCCTGAACATCGTTATGATATTCGTAGTGACAATGCTCCCGCCGTAATCTATGTGGACGATCGAAGTATTTGTTTACCAGACCCCGAGCAGATCCCGCTGTCAGGCTCTCACCTAGCTGGCAGGACTGGATGTCACTCGGTATTTGGGAAGGATTCGAGTATTGTGCAGGACCCCGAGTGCTGCTCGGCCCCGGGTAGACTCGCTGTCAGGCTTTCACTAGCTGACAGGGCTGTAGGCACACCTGGGGGGAAAGGGAGACAGTTTGAGATTTGGGAAAAATTTGGATATTGTGCAGGACCCCGAGTGATACTCGGCCCCGGGTAGACCCGCTGTCTGGCTCCTACTAGCTGACAGGTCCGTAGGCACGCCTGGGGGGTAAGGGACCCCGAGTGCTGCTCGGCCCCGGGTAGACTCGCTGTCAGGCTCTCACTAGCTGGCAGGGCTGCAGGCACACTTGGGGGGAAAGGGAGATAGTTTGAGATTTGGGAAGAGTTTTAGTATTGTGTAGGACCCCGAGTGATGCTCGGCCCCAGGTAGACCCGCTGCCTGGCTCCTACTAGCTGGCAGGTCCGTAGGCTCGCCTGGGGGGTAAGGGACCCCGAGTGCTGCTCGGCCCCGGGTAGACTCGCTGTCAGGCTTTCACTAGTTGGCAGGCTACAGGCACACCTGGGGGGAAAGGGAGATAGTTTGAGATTTGGGAAGAGTTTTAGTATTGTGCAGGACCCCAAGTGCTGCTCGGCTCCGGGTAGACTCGCTGTTAGGCTTTCACTAGCTGACAGGGCTGTAGGCACACCTTGGGGGAAAAGGGAGACAGTTTGAGATTTTGGAAAAATTTGGATATTGTGCAGGACCCCGAGTGATACTCGGCCCCGGGTAGACCCGCTGCCTGGCTCCTACTAGCTGACAGGTCCGTAGGCACGCCTGGGGGGTAAGGGACCCCGAGTGCTGCTCGGCCCCGGGTAGACTCGCTGTCAGGCTTTCACTAGCTGGCAGGGCTGCAGGCACACCTGGGGGGAAAGGGAGATAGTTTGAGATTTGGGAAGAGTTTTAGTATTGTGCAGGACCCCGAGTGATGCTCGGCCCCGGGTAGACCCGCTGCCTGGCTCCTACTAGCTGGCAGGTCCGTAGGCACGCCTGAGGGGTAAGGGACCCCGAGTGCTGCTCGGCCCCGGGTAGACTCGCTGTCAGGCTTTCACTAGCTGGCAGGGCTGCAGGCACACCTGGGGGTAAAGGGAGATAGTTTGAGATTTGGGAAGAGTTTTAGTATTGTGCAGGACCCCGAGTGATGCTCGGCCCCGGGTAGACCCGCTGCCTGGCTCCTACTAGCTGGCAGGTCCGTAGGCTCGCCTTGGGGGTAAGGGACCCCGAGTGCTGCTCGGCCCCGGGTAGACTCGCTGTCAGGCTTTCACTAGCTGGCAGGGCTGCAGGCACACCTGGGGGGAAAGGGAGATAGTTTGAGATTTGGGAAGAGTTTTAGTATTGTGCAGGACCCCGAGTGCTGCTCGGCCCCGGGTAGACTCGCTGTCAGGCTTTCACTAGCTGACAGGGCTGTAGGCACACCTGGGGGGAAAGGGAGACAGTTTGAGATTTGGGAAAAATTTGGATATTGTGCAGGACCCCGAGTGATTCTCGGCCCCGGGTAGACCCGCTACCTGACTCCTACTAGCTGACAGGTCCGTAGGCACGCCTGGGGGGTAAGGGACCCCGAGTGCTGCTCGGCCCCGGATAGACTCGCTGTTAGGCTTTCACTAGCTGGTAGGGCTGCAGGCACACCTGGGGGGAAAGGGAGATAGTTTGAGATTTGGGAAGAGTTTTAGTATTGTGCAGGACCCCGAGTGATGCTCGGCCCCGGGTAGACCCGCTGCCTGGCTCCTACTAGCTGGCAGGTCCGTAGGCACGCCTGGGGGGTAAGGGACCCCGAGTGCTGCTCGGCCCCGGGTAGACTCGCTGTCAGGCTTTCACTAGCTGGCAGGGCTGCAGGCACACCTGGGGGGAAAGGGAGATAGTTTGAGATTTGGGAAGAGTTTTAGTATTGTGCAGGACCCCGAGTGATGCTCGGCCCCGGGTAGACCCGCTGCCTGGCTCCTACTAGCTGGCAGGTCCGTAGGCTCGCCTGGGGGGTAAGGGACCCTGAGTGCTGCTCGGCCCCGGGTAGACTCGCTGTCAGGCTTTCACTAGCTGGCAGGGCTGCAGGCACACCTGGGGGGAAAGGGAGATAGTTTGAGATTTGGGAAGAGTTTTAGTATTGTGCAGGACCCCGAGTGATGCTCGGTCCCGGGTAGACCCGCTGCCTGGCTCCTACTAGCTGGCAGGTCCGTAGGCTCGCCTGGGGGGTAAGGGACCCCGAGTGTTGCTCGGCCCCGGGTAGACTCGCTGTCAGGCTTTCACTAGCTGGCAGGGTTGTAGGCACACCTGGGGGGAAAGGGAGATAGTTTGAGATTTGGGAAGAGTCTGAGTACTTTGCAGGACCCCGAGTGACGCTCGGCCCCGGGTAGACCCGCTGCCAGGCTCCAACTAGCTGGCAGGTCCGTAGGCTCGCCTGGGGGGTAAGGGACCCCGAGTACTACTCGGCCCCGGGTAGACTCGCTGTCAGGCTCTCACTAGCTGGCAGGGCTGTAGGCACACCTGGGGGGAAAGGGAGAGAGCTTGAAAAGAGTTGGTTTCTTGTTATGTTGCAGTGTATCAGATATTGCGTGTATTGCTGATGATGAGCCTAGGAGGAAGGACGCGGGCTAGTGATATTCGTGCTAGAGCCTCTAGCGGGACTACGTGAAAAGTAAGCCCTGGGGTGGAGCTCCCATTATACCCAAATGGAGAATTCCCACAAATTTTTTCTTTGGGTCGGCTCCCACTCGCCGGATACGTTGGGTTGGATGATTCTTTCCGAGCTTGTACCAACCTCGAAAAGAGCGGGGATTGTGTACAACCCCGTAGCCGGGCGAGCGGGACCCTCCCCAAATATCAGCCTAGGGGGGTGCTATGGGCGACAATTCGGTGGCGTCCCTGTTTGAGGACGTGCGGGTGCTCGCGCGTGCGTGCGGATATTTTGGTGTGTAGGCCTTATATATATATATATATGTATGTTATAATATATATATATATATTCATTTACATATTATATAATGTATATATATTATATAAGAGAGATAAGGGGGGATAATAAAAAGGGGGGGACAAAAGAAAAATAAAAAGGAAGCAGCAGCATTCCCCCCTGCCCGATCTAGGGTTCGGGAAAAGCAAAAGCAGCCGCCGCCCCCATCTGGCTCGGCCTGGAGCAAGCCCAGCCTCGCCGCTCCTCACCCCCCCCCCCCACCCGGCCGGCCTCTCTTCCCCCCGATCCGCCGCCTGGAGCCAGCCCGAGGCCAGCCGCCCCCCCCTCCCGTCGGCCTCCATGCCCAGGCCGAGCCCCCAACTCTCTCCTCCTCCTGTCACCGGCCGCACCAAGCCAAGCCTGGCCGCCTCTCTCCCTCCCGGCCTGGAATAGCACACAGCCCGCCGCTCCTCCTCCTCTCCCTTTCTCGGCCTAGAGCAGGCCGCCCGCCGCTCCTCCTCCTCTCCCTCTCTCGGCCTGGAGCAGGCCGCCCGTGCCCCTCCCTCTCCCTCTCCCAGGCCGTCTCCAGCGGGGCCGAGCTTCTCTCGGCCCCCTCTTCCCATCGCTGCCTCGAGCAAGGCTCGGCCTAGAAGGGAGGCCGACCACCGCCATCGCCACCTCGAGCAGGGCTCGGCCTAAAAGGGAGATCGGCCACCGGTACCTTCGCCAAAACACGCGTCAAGGGTAACGAATTTTCTACTTGGGCAGGTGAAGCCCTTGTTTTTCATATTTGCATGGAAGCACCTCTCCACCAACGGGTGGGGGAAGGGAGCTCTCCGACGGGTCGACGTGTGCGTCCCCGTAATTAATTGCGTTAGTGCCCGGAAGAGTGAGTACGGGTTTAGGCATGCTGTGTGAAGCCCATTCGGACGTATGAGCCGAATTGGTGATGTTCTATATGAAGCCCGTCCGGACGCATGAGCCGGGTGGGTGCTGTTCTGGGGTTCCCGGAGAAGACTCTGGGGAATTTGGATACTACCTATTTGCAGGGAATGCGCACCATAGCCCCAAAAAAGGGGGTGCGCGCATTATGTTTGGCCTGCTTGTGTTAGCCGACCGATGCCTAGTTGGCCGCCGCTCGTCGATACGTTGGCGTACAGGTGCTGCAGTACCAAGCGGGGAATAGCGGGCTTAAGCCCCCAGTTTGTGCCGGCCCAAGAAGGCCTATTTCTGTTTATATTGCCGGCCTACGTGCCGATGTATGGAATTTATATTCCTGTAATTATTTATATGCCTGTGATGCCCTATGAATTCTTTTTATCTTGTTCATCTTAGGCGGGCGGTATGTTCGCGAACCGCTCGCCCCGTGGGAGCCCCGAGGTATAGTTGCCGGGAAGCCCCTGATGGCCTGTTGATAGCCTTTCAGAACAACGTAGTTACGTTATTAGCGGCCCAATTGGGGCTGCGTGGAGTAGGGCTACTGGGCGGTATAACGCCATTAAAAGGCGGGCAGGGAACAGTTTTTATAGACTCAGGGAGACACCTCTAGTTCAGGAGTGGATCTTGAGATCCTCCTTAGATGTTCCGGCCGGCCAAGAGAGCCCGCCGAAGGTGTCTTAGCTCAGCCCCTGGTGTGGGAGGGGAAGAGTTCGATAGTCTTCCGGGTATGCGGTGGGACCTCCACGCTGAGGCCTTGGGTCTGTCCCTTGTGTTCCTAGCCTTGAGCCTAGATTGTTCACTTGAGTGTAGTAGGTGTGCGGTCACCCCTTCCCCAAGGGTCGAACTCCACAAGAGACCGATTTTCCGGTTTCAACACATGGATCTGTGATTTGTACAAGTATAGGTGCTGGCGAGCCGAGTGAGAAATAACAGGCTGAAGCTCAATGCTATGGTGGCCCTTGAAGGCTGGAGTTTTATGTTTATTGCTTTCACGTGTTTCCAGCTCGCATGTCGATGTATATAAACACTGTAGAAGCTAAACATTTGTTATATGTAAGGCCTTAAGGCCAAGACATTAGTTGATGTTATTTCATTCCTATAGTGATGTGGACATTATGGTTAAAGTGAATTTAAAATGCTTTCGTTAGTGTATAGCTCTGAGTTGTGTAATTATTGCAGTTCGATTGATATTCATTTAATAACTCGCTAGCCTATTCGGCGTGGGGTCCCGGGTGAACCTAATGTTATATTCTTTGGAATGGGCAGAGTGTTACAATTTGGTATCAATGCTAATAGGTGTCAGTTTATTGTCCGCTGAATTCATGGACAAATTCCTTTTAAGGGATAGAGTGCACGTGTGTGCATCACCTTAAAATGTAAAAATAACCAGTGAATACCCATTTAGGAATGAAAAACACACATGAGACATGTTAAAAACATTGTTTGTGGAAAATGAACGTTTCTTTGTTTGTTGTTTGTTATGTTTGTAGACACTAAATTGTGTGTTACACAATTATAGGTGACTAGGAGTGGTGCGGGACAGTCGCATCCCCTACACTCGACGGAGAGTAGTGCACCTAATGATGTGCTTACAATCCCTCCTTCTGCGGAAACTATACAAATGGTTGTTGAAGCTATCTTTGCAATGATCAATGCCCAACCAAGAAGACATGTGCAACCTCCTGCCCCTACAGTGGCCCCGGAGTCGGTTGTGGTAGTTGAACTAATAACAGCATGACAAGCATCAGCCACAACATCTACTTCAAAAAATCTGGTGGGCTTACTAGGTCGCAACTAGGGCACATTCCATTAGTAAACG
This sequence comes from Platanthera zijinensis, assembly GCA_039513925.1. NCBI lineage: Eukaryota > Viridiplantae > Streptophyta > Magnoliopsida > Asparagales > Orchidaceae > Platanthera > Platanthera zijinensis. Next base: position 34,228,417 of record CM077083.1, read on the forward strand.
TTCATGGTCATTTCCTCAAAAATCTCTTGAGCGGTCTCAGTGGATTTATTATTTAATGTACTACCAACGGATATATCAATCACTTGCCTCATTGGAAATTCAAGTCATTATACAACGTTTGCACTTGAATCCACGTGGGAAGTGCGTGGTGTGGGCATCTATGTAAAAGCTCCTTGAAGCGCTCACATGTATCATAGATGTACAACATGTATTCGCTTAGTGGGGTCTCCAAGAAAGCGCAAGATGTAATCCAGAGAATGGTCAGGGGATAAATGAGCCCAAAGGCTAAGGGGTCGGGTGCGGCGGGAGGCCGACACCCTCCCCGACTTCTTTTCTAGGGGGCAGGTGCAGCGGGAGGCCGACACTCGCCCCGGCCTCTTTTCTAGGGGGCGGGTGCGGCGGGAGGCCAGCACCTGGCCCAGCCTGTTTTCAGAGGACGAGTGCGGCGGGAGGCCAACACTCGCCTCAGCCTCTTTTCTAGGGGGGCAGCGGGAGGCCGGCACCCACCCCAGCCTACTTTCAGGGGGCGAGTGCGGTGGGAGGACGACACTCTCCCCAGCCCCTTTTTTAGGGGGCGGGTGCGGCGGGAGGCCGGCACCCTCCCCGGCCTATTTTCAGGGGGCGAGTACGGCGGGAGGCAAGCACTCGCCCCGACTTCTTTTAGGGGTCGAGTGCGGCGGGAAGCTAGCACCCGCCCCGGCCTGCTTTCAGGGGGTGAGTGCTGCGGGAGGTTAGTACTCGCCCCGGCCCCTTGAGCAGCTCGCCCGGCTTGAGGGTCTCGCCCGGCTTGAGGGTCTCGCCCGGCTTGAGGGTCTGCTATTTTCCCCCTGGTAGGCTGCGAATAGCTGTTTAGAATAGCGGAGTTTGGCTGTTGGTAGACCAGCCCTGTGGTATTTCAGTAATTTTAGAGCAGCAGGATTGCGCTATTGGCAGACCAGCCCCAAAAATCTATAAATAGACCCTTGGGGTGCCTTGGAGAGGGATCCGTTTTCACCAATCTTCATCTTCGTCCTTCATCTTCTAAGACACCTAGCTTAGCATTGGCTAGGGAGGGGGAGATCTCAAAGGTCTTCCGGGTGTGAGATGAGACCTCTACGCTAGACCCAAGGGTCATTTTCCAAATTCAAGTCTCTTACCAAGGGATGGCTTGGGAGAAGTAGGTGTGAGCTGCACCCCTAGGTCCGAACTCTAGGTGGAACTGAATCTCGATTTCAATATTTTTGGTGCGGTGAGCGTGGATCGCGGCTCATACAGAAGTTCCTGAGCAAGTTCCATGGCGGGAGATCATGGAGGTGGTGATGACTCCAATGAGCTCCCCAACCCAGTACCCTTTGTAGGGAGGGAAGAGTTCATGACATCCATCCAAGGCATCATGGAGATGCTGCAAAGTATTGCTCCTCGGGGTGACTGCTCAACTATCACCCCCCAGGAACCAGCTTCCAGGGGTCTCGGCGATCAGTCCTCCAGGGGTCTCGGCGATCCAACCTCTAGGGGTTTCGGCGATCCAGCCTCCAGGGGTCTCGGTGATCCAGCTTCTAGGGATCTAGGCGAGATGACCCTAGGAGGGCTAGAAGAAAGTGCATCAGGAAGACGGCCCAGGAAGGAAAGGATGGGAGAGGGGGTCGAGCGAGACCTTACCGGTCAGGAGTTATTCCCCAGCCCGGCGAGTGCTAGCCTCCCAGGCGAGCAGGTCGCGCAAGTGGAGCATGCGAGATCACCAATTTGGGAGTCACCCTTCAGCGAGTTGATTGCCTCATCTCCCGTTCCCGAGGGGTTCAGAGATTCTGATATGACTTATTATACCGGGAAGGATGACCCCGTCTAGCACCTACAGTGGTTCGAAGATACAGTTTCTATCAGGCCGATGATGGATGCATTCAAGTGTCGCCTCTTCACGATTACGTTAAAAGACAAGGCAAGGGATTGGTTCCATCAACTCTTAGCGAGATCGATCTACGAGTTTGAAGACTTAAGCCGGAGTTTTCAGCTTCGCTTCTCCACTTCTAAAAAGAGGAGGAAGAGTCCATATTCCATCTTCCTGATAAGATAGAGGGCGGAGGAGTCATTGGCCCAATATGTGGACAGGTTCCAAGAAAATATCCTAGACATCCAAGAGATGCCGGGGTATGCCCTCAAAATGACATTTATAGTGAGGTTGCGTGAGGGGTTCTTCAAGATGAGTCTAACTCAAAAAGGCCCCCTATCCTTCGAGGAGCTGATGCAAAGGGCGGTAGAGGAGGTAGCAACTGAGGCAGCCAACCCGGCGTTTGTCAAGAAGCTGGAAAGGTTAACAGAGGCAGATTCAAAGGAGCAAGGTGGCTCGAGACATCAGGAGGGAAGAAGGAGAGAAGAGCAGAGAGCTCAGGGGTTCCAGAGACCTCGGGAGGGTTCGGAGCCAGGTTGGAGGCAACAGGGAGGTCCCGTTCAGGGTCCAGGGAGAGGTCTCATCCAGGGTGGGGGGAACTTCCATAGAGGCCAAGGGAGGTTAAACTTCCAGAGGCAAGCCCCTAGGCAACTCCTACCTCCACCGCAGCAAGCCATGACGATAGGAAGAGGGGGAAGAGGTAATAGGAGAAATCACCCAGCCCATCAAAGAAGGGAAGGAAGAGTGTTGCCATACTGTGACTTCCACCAGGTAGAGGGTCACGCCACAGCTACCTGCCCCGAATTCCTAGAAGTGAGAGAGGCGAAAGGCCCAACCCAGCAGCAGCAGCCGGTGTGGATTAAAGAAGTTCTACCCAGAGTAGGGTAGATGAAGTATGTGAGGACCGGGTCGATGTAGGACCCTGAGGAGGTATAGGAGTGATCCACGGTGGAGTGGGTATCGAGGCCACTCAAAAGGCAAGCCTCCATGTTGTATACCGTCAAAGCATCGCTTTGAAATCCAAGACCCCACCCCCAGAGGAGAGGATCACCTTCTCAATGAAGGTCATGTCGGATCATAAGGATCTGTTTTGCGATGCGCTATGCATCTAGATAGTCATCGAAGTCTACACTGTCTCCCAGATCTTGGTTGACAATGGGAGCTCCGTCAATGTATTTTCAAGAAGGCGTTTGATGAGATGAAGGTGGAACCAATGAGGGTATTGACCTCGGACGGACCCCTGTTCGGATTTTCAGGAGAAAGGAAGGAGGTAGAAGGTGGAGTCAGACTCCAGGTGAAGTTGGGGGGACCTCAAGGAACTGTCGGTTCGTCATTGTTGACGCTCCGAGCAGTTATAATGCCATCTTCAAAAGACCCCTCATCAGTGCCTTCCGTTGTGTTTCGTCGTCATTTCACCAGTGCCTCAAGTTCAACACTAGAGGGATCCAAGTCAGGATCAGGGGAGACCTCAAGTTGGCAAGGCAGTGCTATGTCACGACCGTCAACACCATCTCCTAGCTAACTAGGGTAGAGGAGATGGAGAAGATCATGGAGATCTTGAGCAGGATAGAGGTATCAGAGGAGAAGGAAGCGAATGACGATCATCAAGCCCAAACAGTCTGAAGGAACCTTGCTTTGGTAAAGTCTTTTCCCTTTTATGTTTATGTAATGAGCTCTACCCCTTACCAGCTGAGTTAGAAGGTCATGTATCCAAAAAATTTCCCCGTATGAGAATGTTGAATTTAGTATGGTTCGACTGATGTGTCTAATCTCATCCCGAGAGGATCTCCTCATCCAGGCTCTCACTAGCTGGATTAGTCGAATGTGCCTCGGTAGTAAGTTCTCGTCCCGAGAGGATCTCCTCATCCAGGCTCTCACTAGCTAGATGGGTCGAATCTGCCTCAATGGCGAGAAGGAACCGACCCCCGAGAGGATCTCCTAACCCAGACTCTCACTAGCTGGATGAGTCAAATGTGCCTCGGTGGAGAGAAGGTTCCACTCCTGAGAGGATCTCCTTACACAGGCTCTCACTAGCTGGATGGGTTGAATGTGCTTCGATGGAGAGAAGGTCCCACCCCCAAGAGGATCTCCTCACCCAAGCTCTCACTAGCTGGTTGGATTGAATGTGCCTCGGTGGAGAGAAGGTTCCACCCCCAAAAGGATCTCCTCACCCAGGTTCTCATTAGCTGGATGGGTCGAATATGACTCGGTAGATAGAAGATTCCACCACTGAGAGGATCTCCTCACCCAGACTCTCACTAGCTAGATGGGTCGAATGTGCCTCAGTGGCGAGAAGGAACCGACCCCCGAGAGGATCTCCTAACCCAGGATCTCACTAGCTGAATGAGTCGAATGTGCCTCGGTGGAGAGAAGGTTCCACCCCTGAGAGGATCACCTCACCCAGGCTCTCACTAGCTGGATGGGTCGAATGTGCCTCGATGGAGAGAAGGTCCCACCCCTGAGAGGATCCCATCACTCAGGCTCTCACTAGTTTGATAGGTCGAATGTGCCTCGGTGGAGAGAAGGTTCCACCCCCGAGAGGTTCTCCTAACCAAGGCTCTCACTAGCTGGATGAGTCGAATGTGTCTCGGTGGAGAGAAGGTTCCACCCCCGAGAGCATCTCCTCACCCAGGCTCTCACTAGCTGGATGAGTCGAATGTGCCTCGGTGGAGAGAAGGTTCCAACCCCCGAGAGGATCTCCTCACCCATGCTCCCACTAACAAGATGGGTCGAATGTGCCTCGATGGAGAGAAGGTCCCACCCCCGAGAGGATCTTCTCACCCAGGCTCTCACTAGCTAGATGGGTCGAATGTGTCTCGGTGGAGAGAAGGTTCTACCCCCAAGAGGATCTCCTCACCCACGCTCTCACTAGCTGGATGAGTCGATTGTGCCTCGGTGGAGATAAGGTTCCACCCCCAAGAGGATGTCCTCACCCACGCTCTCACTAGCTGGATGGGTCAAATGTGCCTTGGTGGAGAGAAGGTTCCCACCCCACGAGAGGATCTCCTCACCCAGGCTCCCACTAGCTAGATGGGTTGAATGTGCCTCAGTGGAGAGAAGGTTTCAACCCCGAGAGGATCTCCTCACCTAGGCTCCCACTAGCTGGATGGGTCGAATGTGCCTCGGTGGAGAGAATTATGTTTTTAGTTGTTTACCTAAATCACCTAGAGGGGGTGAATATGTGAGGTCTGCTTCTTTTTACGGTATAAAAACTTGAAATGACGGAGCGCAGAAAATAAACAAGCAAGCCACAAAAAACACAAGATTTATAGTGGTTCCCCAACCTTGGGTACGTCCACTCTCCACCTCACCGATCCAACACCATGTTAGACTCTGCTACTTCACTATTAGCTCGGATTGAAAAACAATCCTACAACTCAGAGTAATGCCCCTACAACTCGGAGTCAAAAAACTCCTACAAAAATCTCGGAGAACAAAGCTCCTACAACTCGGAGTCAAAACACTCCTACAAAAATCAATGTTTCACAAAAAAATACAAACAAAAATATTTCATATCTGAATCTTCAATCCTTCTTCCTTCTTGAAATTTGAAGCTCTATCAGAAACGGATCGAAGAAGAAAAGGAGAAATCTCTGGATTTGAAAACTTAGGAATCAGTATGATCAAGGAGTAGATCTGTCGATGTAGAATGTCTTGATCTGTTAAAACCTTCTTGTTCTGAAAATCTTTGATCGGAGAAGGTCAGCGGCGAAGAAGACGATGAGTAGTCGGCGGCGCTTCCCGATTTAGAAATGAAAAATTGCGATTCAGAAAACTTAATTTTCTTCTTACAGTTAATCGATTATGATATGACCTTTTATAGGACTTGCCTAACAGTCATAATCATTAATGACAGAATACGTGGACCAATAAGAAACGAGATCAATTTGAAATTACTTCTGTCGGGACTTAACGAAAAATTTCAAAGATAGAACTTCATTTCTCGAGTGAAGGAATGACTTCTCGAGACCAACTTCTGTTTCTCGAGAAGAGGTTTAAGGTTCTCTAGAGGAAGTACTTAAGGAAAATACTGAAAATGAGTTCTGGCTTCTCAAGAAAGAAAGGATTATTACTCGAGAAATAAGTTCGGTTTCTCGAGAAATAGGTAATGACTTCTCGAGAGCTGACTTGACTTCTCGAGAACAATTTGTACTTCTCGAGAAATAACTTCGGCTTCTCGAGTAATGACTTCTACTTTCTCGAGACAAATCTTGGCCTTCTCAAGAACAAACTTTGGCCTTCTCGAGAAGTGACTTGGCTTTCTCGAGAACAAACTTTGGCCTTCTCGAGAAGTGACTTGGCTTTCTCGAGAACAAACTTTGGCCTTCTCGAGAAATAACTTCTGCTTACTAGAGAACAACACTTAGAAGAATTCTGAGATATGCTTAAGAATTCTCGAGAAGAACATGGCTTTCTAGAGAACAACTCTTGGGCTTCTCGAGAAATAGTTCTGCTTCTCGAGAACAATAACTTTACTTCTCGAGTACTAGACTTAGAACTTCTCGAGAATTTTACTTAGAGAAATTTCTTAACAGAATTTTTAATTCTTCTTTTTGGAGATCAGCAACCCATAGTTTCTTCCATATCTTTAGTACTTGAAAAATAAGTGTGTCCCAGTAGAGAGACTACACACGAGTCAACACCATGGATCACACAATGAGAGATTACATTATATGGCCTTGTGTTTGGTGACTCATTATAGACTGACACTGGTCTACACTTGACAATTATGACCTAGAAGTACTTAACTTGAATAGAGTATCAAATACAAACTTAATTCATCTTAGTTTAAGGGTGACTTCATACAAATCTAGATTATTGTGGATACAATACCCAAGAATCTCCACTTATTTGTAGAAGTCAGAACCTTCTACACTAAAGTGAATTACATCAAGATAAAAAATAAAATAACTAGTAAACAAAGTAATAATGAGAAATGTTTTGTTATAGAAAAATCAGATCATCAAAATTAAAAGATTTATATTTATAGATATTGTCCAAGAAAAATCCAATTCCACAAAATCTCATAAAGAAACTTCTGATCTTCTTCTATTACTTCTTTGTCTGTTATTGTTGATGTCTCTGGTGAATTTCTTCCTGTTTCTGGAAATACATGAATGGCTTTGGAAAATATTTGGCTGTCCTGGGAGGAGCAGAGGGATCTTCACGACTATACTTCCTATCATTAAGCCTTCTCAGAGTTATAGACTTCTCATACTGTTCCCATTCAGAGTGAGAGTAGTAGTTATCTTTGTTTTCTCTGAAATCCACAACTAATCTTAAAGTATCAAAAATGATTGACTTAGAAGTGGGGCTCCAAACTTCAACATGTTTTCTTACAGCATGTCCATGCATAGGTGTGGATCTACTTGTAGAAGCACCATCACCATACTTTTTTCTTTTTGGAATTTGCATATCAGGAGGTAATTGAGGAGACACATCAGCTTGATCAAAATTCCAGACATGAGCATAGGTTTCAGGAGGTGGAGCATCATAATGTTCAGATCTGGGAGAGAATGAGGGCTGTTGGGCAGAAGGATGCTGGGACGTAGGATTGAGATGATGAAGAACAACATTTGGATCAACTTGAAATTCAGAAATATTTGATTATGCATCCAAACTATTGTATCATAGGTATGAAATTTGACACCATCAATTTGGGTTTGAACGTCAGCATGTATCTCTGTTAGCTTTCTTTCCCAAAGAATTTTCATGGTACTATCAGATTTCTCTAGATATTCCTTGACTAATTTCTTCCCATTTCTGACTTTTACAGATAGGGTGTTGATGACATCATCCTTGAACTTTCCAACTTCTTCACATGTCTTGAAATTGTGCTCTTGAGCATTCTTTTCTAACTGAATTTGATTGTTTGCCAGAGTAACTGATTGGTCCATGAATTGACCAATGCTAGTAATTGTGCGGTCTAAGGCTTTCCCACCTATTTGGAATAGGTGTTTGAGGGAATCAGTATTGTGCTGAATTTCAGCAAAGCCTATGCTCATCTCTTTCTCTAGAGCAGTTATTTTGTCTGTGATCACTTTAAGAGAGTTGTCAAAATAAATTCTCTGCTGGGCTAACAAAGATTAAATTTTACCCAGAAGGGTATCTTCAGTATTTGCTACAGCTAGAGGAGGTAGGATTAGAGCTGTCTAGGGAACTATTTCTTCAATAACAATTGAGCTCTGGCCTTTGGTGGTATGAATCATGACCTCTCCTTCCTCACCAATAATAGTAGGGAGGGAGAAGTCTAGGCTTCTGAGGGGTGCTTCAGCTGTTTTAGGAGATACTTCTTTATCATCAGAAATAGAAACTGTCTCTTCATCATGTACATCCCCAACAGGAGACTGGGCCTGAGAAGATTTTGGTTCAAAAGGATCTGGTTGAGAGGGATGTACAAGGCAGAGGGGATAGAGGTTCTTTAGAGGTGAGTTCCTCTATCATCCTGTTGATTTCATCTTCTGTAGATAGAACTTGATCATTTACTTGGTCATCAGTAAGCATTTCTTCAGCAGGAGCATAAACTTCTGAAGATATAGCAGCAGGTGGAGCAATATCTGAAGGAAAAGCAGACTGACTTATATCTGGGATTGCAGGAGCAGGCTCCCCGTCAGCAACTGCACCTGATGTGTCAGCTACTTGATGTAAAGGGGAAGATGGAGTCCTGTCCTCATCCACTTAGAAATCATGGGCTTTGGTAGCTTGTCCAGGATTCTGAATCCTGAGTTCCTATCTCTGAATGGAAGAAATGGAGTCTTTCTTCATCTGATGCAAAGAGATACCTTTAGAAAGATCAAAAGTGTCTGGCTGGAGCTTATGAAGGAGAAGAGAAACAATTCTGTCAAAATTGGGTGTCTTGATACTGTCTTTGATTTTTTTTTCAAAAATCATCATACCCAACTGAAATTTCTTCCTGCATATTACAATAGTCATCATGTCGAAGAAATCATTTGTGATGAAGCTGATCGAACTGGTGCGACACATAAGGATTTTTCCGAGAATGTCAACAAGTAACTTGCTCTCTACATTGAGAGTAGGGCGGTGAATAGTGTACACACCAACGGAGACACCACAGAATCTGTAGGCGCGATCATAATCTTCGACAGTTAGGTCATCTTCCTCATCAATGATAGGCAACCAAAGGAACTTGGAGACGATTGGGGCGGTCAGCTTGATCTTGATTCCACAAACCTTACTTTTGAGAATCTTTCCATTTCTCTTTAATTTGGCATTCTGGAAGAATTCATCGACTTCAGGAAGTAGAATCTTGCACGGATGTTCCAAAACGAAAGACAATCCGATAGCTTTTAGTAACAACAGAACATTTCAAAAATCGTCAGATAGTTCGGCAATCCCTGTGGAAACTAACTCACTGCCAATACCAACTTTCGACGGAGGAGCCATCGATCGAGATAGATGAAGAAGTATCTGGCCTTCTAAAAGAAAAACTGAAACGACGGCAGGGGAACGACGACTACAGAGAAGACGAAAGGTTTCTTGTTCTCGAGAAAAGTTTTGAGATTTGGGATTTGGGTCTTTTTCCAGACTTAATCTATTTATATAAATATTAAATCATGATGATTAAGGAAATAATAATACTAAAATACCTGAAATATGGCGATAGGAGTGCCCGGGTGCTAATATCAAAAATTTGAACTTGAGAAAGAAAATCGACATCAGATTTCTCGAGACACAAGTTATTTTTTGAGAGGAGGCACAAAAGTTCTCGAGAAGAAGAGAATGTTCTTGAGTAGAGATCTTCTTTCTCGAGAAGCAAATCTTAAGTTCTTGAGAAACAAATAGGTACTCGAGTAACATTTATTGGGAATCAACTGTGGTTCTCGAGTAGATATCTAAGTACTCGAGTAATAAGTATCTTCTCGAGAAGTGAAGTCAAGAAATAAAATTTTCTTGAATTTTGAAGTGTAACCCGATCTTGAACTTTACTTGAGACCTTTTTCTTCATTCTTCCTTGTTGAACATGTCAAGTTCTGTTTTGAAAAACGAGAACTTGGCCTCGTCTAGTGGCTTCGTGAAAATGTCTGCAACTTGCTTGTCAGTTGGAACATACTAGAGATTGATGTCTCCATGCTCCACATGCTCCCTGATAAAATGATACCTCTGCTCCGTGTTTTGTCCTGCTGTGAGAGACTGGGCTGTTGGCGATTGCAATTGCACTGGAGGAGTCGCAAAACATCGAAATGTTCTTGAACTTCATATTGTAGTCTTCAAATTTGTTCTTTATCTATAGTAGTTGTGCACAACAACTATCTGCAGAGATATATTCTGACTCGGCTGTTTAAATTGCAACACGATTCTGCTTCTTGCTGCTCCAGGAGATAAGTCTTCTTCCTAGGAATTGACAAGTCCCGGAAGTGCTTTTCCTGTCATCTTTGCTTCCTGCAGAAGACAACCGCGCGCTAACAACAACACGCAGAATACAACCCGACACTGTCTTCAAGTCGCTATAGACAAGCCGCCAGACCACCCGGTCACAAATCATCACCAACCGCCTATCAAACCAATGGAGAGAAAACTCCAAACTGCGCGGTCTCCAAGCTGCTAGAGGCAGATCGCCAAACCGCCCAGTCATCAAGCCTCTAGGGGCAGACCTCCAGACCGCCAGGACACCATACAACAGTTCTGGTAACGTTCTTAACTTTGGGTCTTGGAACAAGCTTCCAGATTTGGCAAAGCTTGAATTGATTCAGTTCTTCCATTGCCATTATCCAAGATGCATCTGAGTTTGCTTCCTCAAACTTCTTTGGTTCAACCTGTGAGAGGAAACTTAAATATAGATTTTCATTAGTTGTACCTCTACGAGTTCTGACACCATCCCGGGGATCTCCTATGATTTGATCAATTGGGTGATCCTTCAAGTTTCTGAGCTCTAGGGTTCTTGCATCTAGAGCTTCCTCTATCACTGGAGTGATTTCATCAACTTGGATGACATCTTCATCATGGTGATCATCCTCTCCAATTGGGGTTGGAGTGGTGATCTTAATAAAATTTTGAGCTTTTTCTTCAGTCGGCTCATCCAAGTTTAATTCCTTTAGTCTTGAACCTGCATCTTCAATAAACACACTAGAAGAGCTTCCTTGCAGCAAGCTCGTCTCATCAAATACAACATTAATAGATTCTTCTATAACCAGAGTTTTCTTATTAAAAATCTTATATGCCTTACTATGGCTACTATAACCTATGAAAATACCTTCAAAGCTCTTTACACATTTCCTATTATTAAGGACGAAGCATTTACTACCAAAGATTATATTGCTGATACTTTTGAAAGCTTATTCAAGATTCTACCGAGAAATTTCTTAACAGAATTTTTAATTCGTCTTCTTGGAGATCAACAACCCATAGTTTCTTTTATATCTTTAGTACTTGAAAAAGAGATGTGTCCCAATAGAGAGGCTACACATGAGTCAACACCATGGATCACACAATGAGGGATTACACTGTATGGTCCTATGTTTGGTGACTCATTGTAGACTGACATTGGTCTACACTTGACAATTATGACCTGCAAGCACTTAACTTGAAAAAAGTATCAAATACAAACTTAATTCATCTTAGTTCAAGGGTGTCTTTATACAAATCTAGGCTATTGTGGATACAATACCCAACAGAGAAGATTCCAACCCCGAGAGGATCTCCTAATCCAGGCTCTCACTAGCTGGATGGGTAGAATGTGCCTCGGTGGAGAGAAGGAACCGACCCCCAAGAGGATCTCCTCATCTAGGCTCCCACTAGCTGGATGGGTCGAATGTGCCTCGGTGGAGAGAAGGTTCCACCCCCGAGAGGATCTCCTTACCCAGGCTTTCACTAGCTGGATGGGTCGAATGTGCCTTAGTGGAGAGAAGGAACCGACCCCCGAGAGGATCTCCTCACCATGCTCCCTCTAGCTGGATGGGTCGAATATGCCTCGGTGGAGAGAAGGTTCCACCCCTAAGAGGATCTCCTCACCCAGGCTCTCACTAGCTGAATGGGTCGAATGTGCCTCGGTGGAGAGAAGGTTCCACCCCCGAGAGGATCTCCTCACCCAGGCTCTCACTAGTTGGATGGGTCGAATGTGCCTCGGTGGAGAGAATGTTCCACCCCCAAGAGGATCTCCTCACCCAGGCTCTCATTAGCTGGATGGGTCGAATGTGCTCGGTGGAGAGAAGGTTCTCACCCCCTGAGAGGATCTCCACACCCAGGCTCACACAAGCTGGATGAGTCGAATGTGCCTCGGTGGAGAGAAGGTTCCCACCCCCGAGAGGATCTCCTCACCCAGGCTCCCACTAGCTAGATGGGTCGAATGTGCCTCGGTGGAGAGAAAGTTCCAACCCCGAGAGGATCTCCTCACCCAGTCTCTCACTAGCTAGATTGGTCGAATGAGATAAGGAACCGACCCCCGAGAGGATCTCCTCACCCAGGCTCCCACTAGTTGGATGAGTCGAATGTGCCTTAGTGGAGAGAAGGTTCCACCCCCCAAGAGGAACTCCTTACCCATGATCTCACTAGCTGGATGGGTCAAATGTGCCGCGGTGGAGAGGTTCCAACCCCAAGAGTATCTCCTCACACAGGCTCACACTAGCTAGATGGGTCGAATGTGCCTCGGGGGCAGAGTACCGGGACATCCTACCTCAAGGGAATCTCACCACCAGGGCTCCCGTTAGCTGGCATGACAGGTTGACCCATCAGAGTGGCCAGGTATTTTCAGCCTCAAGGGTGCTACACTCAGCGAATACGTTGGCTTTGATGTTTCTTTCCGAGCGTGGAACTCGTTTGAAAAGAGTGGGGATTGTGTACAATCCCGTATTCGCGGAGTGGGGTTCCCAAGCAAGCGCAAGATATAATCCAGAGAATGGTTCGTGGACAAGTGATCCCAAAGGCTAAGGGGTCGGGTGTGACGGGAGGCCAGCACCCACCTCAGCTTCTTTTTTAGGGGGCGGGTGCGACGGGAGGTCGGCACCCGCCCCGACCTCTTTTCTAGGGGGCGGGTGCGGCGGGAGTCCGGCACCCGCCCCGACCAATTTTCAGGGGGCGAGTGCGGCTAGAGGCTAGCACTCGCCCCGACCTCTTTTCTAGGGGGCGGGTGCGGCGGAAGGTCGGTACCTGCCCCAGCCTGCTTTCAGGGGGCGAGTGCGGCGGGAGGCCAACACTTGCCCCGACTCCTCTTTTAGGGGGCGGGTGCGCCAGGAAGCTGGCACCCTCTCCGACCTGTTTTCAGGGGGCGATGCGGCAGGAGGCCATCACTCACCCCAACCTCTTTTAGGGGACGGGTGCGGCGGGAGGCCGACACCCGCCCCGGCCTGCTTTCAGGGGGCGAGTGCGGCGGGAGGCCATCACTCGCCCCGGCCCCTTGAGCAGCTCGCCCGGCTTGAGGGTCTCGGCCGGCTTGAGGGTCTCGCCCGGCTTGAGGGTCTGCTATTTTTCCCATGGTGGGCTGCGAATAGCTGTTCAGGACAGCGGGGTTTGACTGTTGGCAGACCAGGCCCGAGGTATTTCAGTAATTTTAGAGCAGCGGGATTGCGCTATCGGCAGACCATCCCCAAAACTCTCTAAATAAACCCTTGGGTGCCTTGGAGAGGGATCCGTTTTCACCAATCTTTATCTTCTTCCTTCATCCTCCAAGGCACCTAGCTCAGCATTGGCTAGGGAGGGGGAGATCTCAAAGGTCTTACGGGTGTGAGGTGGGACCTCCATGCTAGAGCCAATGGTCATTTTCCAAATTCAGGTCTCTCATCAAGGGACGGCTTGAGAGAAGTAGGTGTGAGCTGCACCCCTAAGTCCGAACTCTAGGTGGAACCGAATCTCGGTTTCAACAATAGAGACTCTCTAAGTCAATTTGCACAAAAGAAGTGATATCAATACATGATTTAACAGTCTTTGTCGGAGGAAAAATTTTTGAAAGAAATTTTTCCGTCATTTTGACTCATGTAGTGATGGATCCTTTAGAAAGAGAACTCAACCATTGCTTAGCCTTGAGCTACAAAAAAGAAAATAAATGTAATTGAATGACATCATTAGTGATGCCATTGATTTTAAAAGTATCGAAAACTTCAAGAAAACTAGAAAGATGAAAATTTGGATCTTTATCCGGCAAACCATCAAATTGTACTGATTTTTGTACCAATTGAATGATGCTAAACTTGATTTAATATTCTCCACTACAAGGTAGATGATACTAGATTGTGTCCCTTCTAATGCCTCATTCAGATTGGGAGGATTACCCGGATTAGGCTCACCTATATTTTTGTGTTAGTGTCCCCAATCGACTCTTTGGAATTCAAATATAAATCCTGAACATGAGCTCGGAGACGCTACTAAATAGAGAACTCAATCTCTAGATCAAAATGAATATCAGGATTATTCGAAGAGCTTGTTCGATTCATGCACTAAAAAGAAGAAAAGAGAGAGAGGAAGAAAAGAGAAAACATAAAAAGAACAAAAAAGGACTAAAATGTAACGCTAAAAAATAGTAGACACTTTTTTCTTTTTAAGCACTCTAGTTTAGTCTTGAACTTTCCAAGTTCTACCCGGTGAATGGTTCGCATTAGTACTTGGAGTTGCACTGGAATGACATCCCAAAGCTGAGTTTCCAAGAATATAGTTTCACATTAAAATTTTTTGGAAAGCGAAATAAAAAAAGAAATAAAATCGATAAAATTAATAGCTAATCTTCTTTTTGAAATATCAACCCAAGTTCCCGACAATGACGTCAAAAATTTGATAAGTCAATTTAGTGTTTTAAAAAATGAGATGATATTCTCCAATTCAATATTCATCGAAGGCAAGTTTACCATATCGATTGAAGTATAGGATATTAAGAAAATACCAAGGTTGTATTTCCTAAGGCTCGTTGATTACTTTTATTTCGAGGAGATTCACTATTATCTTATCACTAAAATTCTTGGAATGGTATTTAAAAAATAAACAAATTGCGAGTTGGAAAAAAGATTTAGATTATGATTTAAAAGTTAGCACTCCATCTTGACTCACTTTGGAATAAAATTAATCAATAGAAAATAAATTCTAAACCTCTTTAACGAAAAAAGCTTGGATCATGGAAGTTCTCAAATTATGAAAGCATCTTTTTTGAGGATACGCCTAACTAAGTTAAGTTGAAAGACCGAACTTTTGTTCTACAATATAAACCCCTAACACTCGCTTTATGTGGTGAACCCCGCAATTTTATTTGACCCCAATCTGAGAGATTTGCACCTTCTTTTTTCAATGAGTGCATTCAACTCTCTTTACCAATGAGCGATCGATCTGTACACACGATTCTTTTGGCTATTAGAGTACGAAAATTATTAGTGAAAATCATATATCGATGATATGACTCCACACGATTTTTATCAAAGATAAATCGTAAGCATTCTTTTAAATGAGAAAAAGGAATTAGAAATTAAAAAAAGATTATCATTCCATTTCTCGGATCATCTCGATCGAGCACTAAAAATGTTTAGTTATCCATGGCTATGGAGGAAATGAAAGTCATGAAAATGAGATGCATAATAAGAAGAGAAAATTAAGGGAAAAAGTAACTTTATTATAAATTGAAAATGATTACAAGTAGGTAGGAAAAAAACATTACAACTACTAAAAGAAGGTTACAAGTAGGCTAAAGAGAAAATTACAAGTAAACTAGAGAAGTTGCATGCAAACTTAGAGAGAGAGAAAAGAGAATTAGAAAGAGAAAATGCAAGAAAACTATAAAATAGGAAAATAGCAACTAACAACCTCCAACACTCCAAAAAAATCTGAACCCTTGACCTGAGGAGGTGTTGGGACGGTGACGTGCCGCTTGTGTGTCGTGGGGACAAAATATTAGAGGGAACACACCGATGACATTCAGGTCACGGGCGTGACATGGTCGGCTTTATTAAATGTGTGTGTGGCTGGCATGTTGGCACGATGAGCGGTCTGGATGCTGAGTCACATGTCACAGGAGTGACATTTTGGACCTGGGCGTGACTTGTGTTGAAACTGCTAGCTTGACTCGGGCTGGCGGGATGAGCTAGCTAGACGGAACTTCACGAGCGTGACTTGAGTTGAAACGGCTAGCATGACTTGGGCTGGCGGGATTAGCTGGACGGGATCACGGTGTGACCCAGGGAAAAGTCACAAGCCTGCTTCGAGTGACACGAGCGTGACTTGAGCAATTCTACATAGAATTTCCTCCTGATCACACAGCCGCTCGGAAGGGAAAATTATGCTGGCACACCCTGGTTCATGGGTGTGTCCTAGGGCATGTACACCCAATTTTCCCAAAATTTTCCAAAACTTGCAGAAAAAAGAATATAAAGCTAAATTAGGACAATAATATTAAAAGAGATATTTAATAAATAGTAAATACATAAAAAGCAAATATTGACACTAAAATTAAGTTGAATTCTTTACTAAAAATATGCACAAATCATATTCAACGGGCTCATTTGATAGGGCTTTAAAAAAGGGTGGTGTTAAAGGCACATCATTTTCAGCTATGTGCACACCCATCAAAAATATAATCCTTAATAATTTAGGTTTTCTAAACCCCACCCAACTAAAGCCGAAGCAGCCCGCCTCCCCCTTCCCGATACGCGTCTTTTTGAACTGCGTCTTCTACGTTTATTTTCAGGAGAAGTGTTCAACATGAAAGTTGTAGATCTCGACGATATCTACAACTTTCATGTTGAACACTTTTTGATTTAAAGCCGTTTAGACCGCCGATTTGGCCCCCGGAAAAAATCACGCGGAACATTTAATGTTCCGCGTGATTTTCCGGGGGCCAAATCGGGGGCCTAAACGGCTTTAAATCAAAAAGTGTTTAACATGAAAGTTGTAGATATCGTCTAGATCTACAACTTTCATGTTAAACACTTATCCTGAAAATGAACGTAGGAGACGCAGTTCAAAAAGGCACGTATTTCATTTAAAAAAAACTATGCAATCACGGCAACGTCATCCTCCCCACAACTTTAGTGGACATGTACTGCAGATGCGGGTGCGTTGAAGCAGCTTTGGAGGTGTTCCACCGGGTTTCGAGCAAAGACGTCGTGCTTTGGAACGTGATGATCGGAGGGCTCGCGATGCACAACCATGGCCGCCTTGCCGTCGATCTGTTTGCTCTGATAAGGAGACGGCAACGGCGCCCAACGAGTTCACATACATTGCAGCTATGTTTGCTCAGATTGTGCACATAGTATTGGTGTGCACAAAGTCGAAGATGGTGTGCACGTAAAATTTCAATGGGTGCACATAGTATTGGTGTGCACAAAGCCGAAGATGGTGTGCCTTTAACACCACCCTTAAAAAATAGCTTGGTCGAATGGAAGGTTTTTGTCACGCCATCGATTTTCTTACCAAGATGAGTCCAACAAGAACGCGCAGTCCACAAACGCTCGATTGGACACCATAACACTCGATGAGCACACCCACAAAGGCTTCACGCAAGCTGGGCATACAATCATAAGAAGAGCGCGCAAGTCGCGCATGCACGCAAGTTGCACCCAAGTGAGTGTTCCCCAAGCACACATGCTCATAGTGCGTTCGCTCTCTCCCATAGTGCGTACTCACTATGTGCAACTAGAGTTATCATGGTTCTGGTTCTACTAAAGCCGTGGACCGATCTGTTTCAAATTAGAACTAAAATCTTATTTGGTTTGATCTATTTTGATTTTGGTTTCAGTTCCGGTTCCAGCAAAACCTTTGGAACCGTCGTGTCATGGTTCTGGTTATGGTTCAGCTGGAATAAAAATCAAACCGATCATTAACGGTTCGGTCATGTTTTATACGGTCCGGTCATGTTTTATACGGTTCAATCGGGTTCTAATCGGTTCTAATCAGAACTGAACCATACTTGACGGAATGAATGGGGGAGTGGAGGTCAAAAAAATGAGAGTAAAATTGAAACAACTTTATATAAGAATGTAAAAACTGAAACCGCGCCGCAAAAACTGACTCTAAAATTCACCAATATCAAACTACACTATGGGTCCGTTCGGATCTCTGGAATTGGAATTGAGAATTGGAATTGGGGTAATAAAATTTTAATTCCAGTGTTCGGATGTTAGGAATTTTCTCGGAATTAGAATTGGTCCAATTCCATGGAATTCAATTTTGTACTATGACCAATTCTTAAGGGTAAATACAAATATTTCATGTAATTTAGTTTTTTACTATGCCGTCGTCGCCCGATCTCACCGTCGCCGCCCGATAGCCGTCGCCGCCCGATCCCGCTGCCGCCACCCGATCCCGCTGCCGCCACCCGATCCCGCCGCTGCCCGATCTCGCCGTCGCCGCCCGATCTCGCCGTCGCCGCCCGATCTCACCGCTGCCTCTCGATCTCGCCACCGCTCACTGTCGCCGCCCCGATCACGCCGCCGCCGATCTCGCCGTCGCCGCCCGATCTCACCGCCTCCACCTCCCGATCTCGCCGCCGCCTGATCTCGCCGCCTCCTGATCTCGCCGCCGCCGCCCGATCTCGCCGCCGCCATCCGATCTCGCTGAAGCCGCCCGATCTCGCCGCAGCCATCCGATCTCGCCGCCACCGCTGCCCGATCTCATCGCTGCCGCCTGATCACGCCCCCAATCTCGTCGTCCTTTCCCGATCTCACCGTCGTCGACTTATCTCGTCGCCGTCACCCGATCTCGTCATTGCCGCCTATTCTTGTTGTCATTGCCCGATCATAATTAATTGTTGGTACACTACCTGAAGTTGATTTCTCAGGTGTTGTGTTCCTTTTTTGCCAACTTTTATATTTTCTTAGATATTGTAAAAGAATAATTCCCTCCACCACTTAGTTTTGTTGCAATAACTTCGTCCCGAGTGACACAAGACTCCAACTTCAAATTGTCGTTGTCGTCCGATCCTGCAAGCATGAGAAAAAAAAAGAAATTCTAAACCAATACCAATTCCAATTCTAGAAATTCATCATGCAGCCGAACAACTGCATTGGAATTCAGACCAATTCCAATTCTTGCGAGAATTGGAATTGGATGAATTTCAATTCTACAATTCTAATTCTTGCGATCCGAACGGATCCTATAAGATTTTAGTGCGGTGCGATTTTGTTCAGTCCAAAACCGACCTCCTTTGACGCGATAGCGATTTGGGCTCAAACCGCACTAGTTTCACACTTACTAATAAATATAAATATTATAGATAGATTATAAATAATAATATAATAATAAATTATTATAAAAATAATAATAATAAACGGGTTGTGGTTGTGTTTTGCTTCGATCTTGTTCGGTTCGGGTCATAAAATCCTGTAATCGCTTGAGACTTGTATGTTACGGTACTGGTTCAGGTTCCGATCCGAATAATAAAATAAAAGAATCACATCCAGGCCAATGTTGTTCACGTTTACAAAATTCAAACCGGAACCCGAATAATTCGTGAATGGTTCGGCCCGGTTCTTCGCGGTTCCAGTTCGGTTTCGGTTCGATTTACGGTTTTCAATTATAAGTGTCAATTCTACGTGCAACGCTCTCGCATGCGGTCTCCCAGCGCACATACCTAGTGCCCGCGTGCGCACGCTCCCAGCACACACATGCTCTCCCAGCACGCGTGCGCCGATGGCATGTCGCGACCTCCCTTCATGACCTCCTATTGCCGTTTTCCATCATCGTCGTCCACTACCACCACCTCTGTCCTCGCCGGCGAACCTTCCCGGGCCACCTCAGGGAGCACTGATGTCATTTCTAGAAAATTGGTGATTCATATGACTACGATTGTACATTCTCATTCGTGAGTTCAAATTCAAAGATAACGTAATTACTAGCGCACCCCTAGAAAAACTATAAAAAATGCCTCTGGGCCTTCTTTTGAAGAAACAAGATCAAAGAGAGGAGAGATAGCACTGAAGTTCTTTGGTGCAGACTTGGCACTCTGCACGCTCTCTCGCCCAGTGCTCACTCAGCTCATTGCAGAGTCTGCTACAAAGAAGATTCCTAAAACTGCTCAAGGGTCCACCCCGGGGAGCGAGCGCAGCAGAAGACATGTTCTTTTTCTCCTTCAAGAACTTGCAAACGGAGCGGTGACAAGGTACCCTCTTAGAAATTCCAACACCTGTAATTGTCTGCAAATTAGTGTGCATTTGCTCGGCACCGTATTGATCTCATGATTTTTTCATTTTTCGGATTTTTTGACGTAAAATGTCTGACTCTTTCTGTGGTTAGCTCTTTTTTGACGATTTTATGTGCTTGGATCACTCTCGAGTTAAAGTGATTTGATTCTTCCCAACTGTGAGAGAGCTAAGGGACCGCCAACAAAAGTATAAGCATAAGTATTATCTTATTCGAACATAGAAGAAAGAATCGTTATGAGGTCAGATAATATCCTGCCTCTTTAAGATGTTATACTCTATCATGAAGACAAACACTCAAAGAAAAAAGTTGAATCAAAGGAAACTCTAAACAACAACAAAAATGGTAGAGAATAATATAAGGGTTGATTCCATATATATCGATGAATAAAAAAGTACGGGAAGGAAGAATGTCGGAGGGAAAGATTACTGCATTTTTGATATCTACCGAGAAAGTTATTGGAGGAGACAAAGATGTAAAGAGTTGCATGCAGATCTAGATGTGTAGCTTCAGGAGGTAGGTTAGCTTCAGGATGTCGGTCTGCTTTAGGGAGGTGGCTAATGATGAATTCATGTTGGAGTGTGTTGCGGGCAAATTCGGCGTCCCGGTCGGACCGGAATAAACTGAACCGCCTTAGCTCTCGGGACGGTCGAGCGCGCACACAGTCAGTGAAAAGAGTGAATTGACACAAAATATTTTTTACGTGGAAAAATCCCTCAACTGGGTAAAAAAGCACGTGACCGGATATGTGCCGGTCAAAGTCCACTATCTGCTCGCGGTTACAGGGCGTTTGAGGAATCGAGAGCGACAAACCACTGCTCGTTACAACTTGGAGGTGAGAGAGAATTTCCTGACTCGCAACGGGCAACAGGCTGCGCCAAAGGAGTGCTAAATGTAAACTTGGTGGCTGACATGCTTGAGCGCTGGCGGTGGTAGTCTTCTTCCCTTCTCCGCGTACTTAGAAACTTGGTTCGTAGGTGGCTTGAAGATGACCCGAGGGAGGAGTTCGGCAGAGCTCTAACTTGAGGAAGAAGAAGACTCCGGAGCCAAAAAGGTGAGAAATGAGGAGGCCTGAGGCTCCTTTTATAGCATTCATGAGGTGGTTATGGCGGGTCCCCTCACTAACTTGATGGTTTAGTGGTTGGTTACCTGTAGATCAGACGGCGACGGATGCTCAGTAATGATCGGACGGTGGCCAACCTGCAACCGGCGGCGACGGTTGACGGCGGCGGGAGGCGGTCGACGGCAGGCGGCAGGCGGCGGCGACGGCCGGCGGTAGTTGTTGAGTGGGAGGCCACCATGATCTCTCCTATTATGGTGGAGATCATGGGGGAGTGGGTTGACCAGTCAAACTCATGATCTCCACAATAGGAGGGATCATGGGAGAGATGATTAAGTGCACACACAAGCCTATAAATGAAGTTTCATCCCCATCAGAGTGAAAGAGAGCTTCTTGAAGGTGGCACGAGAGAGGATTTTTGTCGGAAGATAGCTTTCCAGCTATTGTTTCACTGGAAGAGGGTCGGTTGCTCCACAAAACACGATTGATCAAATTTCAAAACCTTTGAGGTGGTCAGAGAAGAGAACATTACAGAAGCGGGATTTACGGTTGGGCATGAATGACGAAGACTAAATTCAAGAGTAAAATTGTGAGTTTTTGCCTGCATATAGAAGTTTTGTATAGCAAAATATTCCAAAAAAAAACTAAAATATGAAATCAGTCTCTAAAATTCTCCTCTTTTATGAAATTGGTCCCTGAAGTTATAAAAGCGGGAAATAAGTCTCTATTATTTAATTAATGGTGGAGTTCAATCCCCTTTCACTTTTCTGTTAAAAAAATTTAGGGCAAAAAAGGTAAATTTTTTCTTTCAAAACAGGCTAATTAAAGTAATCGGAAACCCTCATCTTTTACGATTTCTGTTCCGCCGCTTTCGAGATACCCTCCTCCCAACTCCCCTTTGCTCCGTCGTTGCTCGAGAATCCCATCCGCCGCTGCTCTTTATAGACCTCTGCCTTTGAGACCTACTGCCGGAGACGAGCTCTATTCGCCAATGAGACTTCCTCCTCCCGAGTGCTCTTCGACTCAAGGTAATAATGTCTAGGTTATATTCCATATTCATCTTTTCCCCATCCGAGCTAGAGAAGATAACTGTTCACCGGCGAGACCCAATGTTAGGGTTACATTAGATTACAGCATTCCCATCAGTATTCGAGAAGGATGTCCGATGTTAGGTCTGGAATTAGACTGCTTTCTGAATGGTATTTGATAGGGCCAAACATGTAGAAAAATAGGAATTAAAACCATTACTGTTATCTGTTCTAGTTCAATAGGCATGAATATTTGAGGTAGTACACGTGCCAATAAAATTTGTGATTTCATTGGATCGTTTCTTTAGTTTATGCGGAAAATGGAGACTTATTGACATACCTTGTCGTCATGCTATAAGTTGAATGAATTACTTGAATCTAGATATAAACACATTTGTCTGATTGCTTTTAAAAATCAGCATATATATCATGTTATAGTCATTATATATTTGCCTATCAATGGACAAAATCTTTGACCAACTATATCAATGACACAAATTCTTCTACCGATTCGATGACGGGCTCTTGGTAGGCCAAAAAAGAAACAAACTATGGATGCGAACGAAGAGAGAAATACCACAAGGATGAGTCGAACACATAACACAATTACATTTTCAAAATGTGGAGTTAATTGACAGAATAAAAGAAATTGCAAACCAAATTGAGGAATTTAAAATGGTACGATGATTATTTATATTGTTTTTTTCTTATAAATATATTATGAAATATAATTTTATGCTTTATTCTCGGGTTAAATCTCATGAAGGTCTGAGCAATTGGAGGTGGTGCTGAAATCAGAAATATATACTGTTGCGGACTAACTCAGCGTTCCGGTCGGACCGGAATAAACTGGACCGTCTTAGCTCTCGAGAAGGTCGAGCGTGCACACAGTTAATGAAAAGAGAGATTTGACAAAAAAGGTTTTAACGTGGAAAAACCCTCAACTGGGTAAAAAATCACGTTACGGGATCTGTGCCGGTCAAAGTCCACTACCAGGTTGCGGTTACAATATATTTGGAGAATCGAGGGCGACATGACACTCCTCGTTACAACTTGGAGGTGAGAGAGAATTTCTGATTTGCAACGGGCAAAAGGCTGCGCTGAGGGAGTTCTGGATGCTAACTTGTTGGCTGGTGTGCTTGAGCGCTGGCGGTGGTCGTCTTCTTCCCTTCTCCGCGCACTTGGGGACTTGGCTCGTAGGCGGCTTGAAGATGACCCGAGGGAGGAGTTCGACAGAGCTCTTGCTTGAGAAAGAAGAAGACTCCGGGAGCGAAAAGATGAGAAATGAGGAGACATGAGGATCCTTTTATAGCCTCTAGGAGGTGGTTTTGGTGGGCCCCCACTAACTTGGTGGTTTAATGGGTGGTTACCTGTAGATCGGACGACATAGATGTTGTGTAGTGGTCGGACGGTGGCCAACCTATAAGTGGTGACGGTTGTTGTTGGCGGCGGTCTGTCGGCAGCGGGCAACAACGGCGGTCGGCGACGGCGGGCGGTGTACGCGGCAGCGGGCGGCGGCGGCGGGCGGCGGCGGGCGGCGGAGGGCGGTGGGCGGAGTCGGGCGGTGGGCGGCGGCAGGCGGTAGGCGACGGCGGCGGTGGGCGGCGGCGGCGGTGGGCGGCGGCGGCGGTGGGCGGCGGCGGTAGTTGTTGAATGGGAGGCCCTCATGATTTCTCCTATTGTGGTGGAGATCATGGGGAGTGGGTTGACCGGTCAAACCCATGATCTCCATAATATGAGAAATTATGGGGAAGTGGTTAAATGCACACCCAAGCCTATAAATGGAGCCTCATCCCCATCAATTACCCCCCAAATCCTTTGTTATCGGAGGTTGGCACAAGCGAGAGAACAAGGATTTCTGCCATTCTCTTCGACTATGACGACGACCAGAGAAAGGCCAGAAACATCGGAGGACGGCGCCCGACGAGCCCAGGTAAAAATATGTTAAAAGATTTCTGGGGGAGAGAGAGGACGGCAAGAGGAAGCGGCAGCGCGACTAAAAAAGAGGGGGACTCATGCTGGGGCTGCATGCTGTGCGCTGTGCGCCCGCATTGGGGCTGCATGCTGCGTGCTGTGCGTGCGCACTGCACGCACTGTGAGCGCCCGCCCAGTGCGCGTGTGCTGCGCACCGGGCCGCGTGCGCGTGCTGGATGCGTACGTGTGCGCGTGCGTTTGGCCGCGCGCGTGCGGGTGCGCGTGTGTTCCAGATTGTGCGCGTGCTAATGTTCTTGCCCGGGCGTGCTCCGTTTCAAGGGGCCCGTAGGTATTATGCTTTGTGCGTGCACACGCTCAAAGGCGCCCCTTGGCTTGCTTCAAGGGGGCCTACCCTTTAATTTTATCGTTGCGAGTTGGCTTTTCATATTGTATCTGATTTTTCCTTTCTGGTGACAGGGTTTGAAGTGTGTCGCGAGACCACTGCGTCTGCGCTCTTCTCTTACCGAGGACCAAATTTCCATTTGGAGAAAGAAGTTCGGGTTACCTGCCGATTTGGAGGTGAAAATTCCGCATGCCGAGGAGAGAGTGCAAAATCGCCCCAGAGGCTTGCTAACGGTCTATGAGAATACTTTGAGGTCTGGCTTCCGATTTCCGCATTGTGAGGAAGCGATCAAGATCTTTAAATTTTGCGGGGCGCCAATCGCTCAGTTTACCCTGTTGGGAGTAGTGCGCCTTATGAGCGTGATTGTTTTCTTCCATAAGCATGACATGAGACTTTCTTTGGATTGCTTTCGAGAGTTGTGCGGTGTCTGCTCCGATGGTGGGGAGGGCGTGGAGATTCACAGCAACAAGAGTTGGCTGGAGTTCGAGGCTCGGATAGACCATTGTCACGGGAACACCCTTTTCGGATACATCAGGAACCCTTGGGGATTGCCGGATGTACAACCCCATATTCGCTGAGTGAGACCCAGAAACACCCAAGGCCAGGTTTGGGCTAGCTTTGGGCTAGCCCCAGGTGAAGAAAACTGCTCTCGCTCAATCAGGATTGAGCTCGACTTTCGTCGAGCTCAGCTTAGGTCTCGTCGAGCTAGGCTCGACGTTCGTTGAGCAGGTTCAGAACAGGAGAGCTCTCGCATAGGGGCAGGTGAGAATGTTCGCGCTCAGGTAAGCAGTTTGTCGGGCAGAGCTCGACGCCCGCCAAAGCAGGACGGGCTTCGGCCAAGACATACTCCCGCCCAGAGTCGGGCGAGAAGGCTCACGCCTCGCAGGGGGCGGGAGAATGCATAACCGATGGCATTCTTCAATATCCTTTTAACTCCCGCTAGGTGAAGGCGGGAGAGTTCTCGGCAAGGCATAAGCACCTTCAGTTCTCGGCAGGAAGGTTCCCGCCGGGTAGGGCCCAGGGTGAAATTACCTGGATGCCCTCAGGAAAAATTACCTATATACCCCCAGGGTCTACATTTAGCTCCTCAGAACAACGGAGTTTGACTGTTGGCAGACCAGCCAGGGGTAATTTAGTAATTTCAGGTCAGCAAAGACTATAAATAGACCCACAGAGGCTCCTCAGAAGGCAAGCTTTCATATTTTCTTAAGATCTTCTAGTGCTTGCTGAGGAGCTTCTAACCCAGCATTTGGCTTTCGAGGAAAAGCGCTCAGAGATCTTCCGGGTTAGAGGTGGGACCTCCCAGCCGAGGCTTTGGGTCTGTTTCTGGTCCTTTACTGCCAGTCAGAGGTCGTAGCTTGGGAGAAGTAGGTGTTGGCTACACCCCTGATTTCGAACTTTTGTTGAGGTCAAATTTTGGCTTCAATAGTTCTGGTGCGGTGAGCGTGGAAGGTAGCTGATACAAGAAAATCATGAGTTGAGTCCCATGGTCGGAGATGAAGGCGAAGGATCAGGCTCAGGAGGTTCCCCTTCCCGGTGAGAGGAGGCGACAAGGAAGATGCTGGAGGACTTCAGGCGAGAGGTCTTGCAGACCATCAACCTGGCCTTCTCGACAAGGAGCGAGTGGGCTACGCCTCAGGCTCCAATTGAGGATGTCCCCCTCTTGGGAGAGAACGCTCCCGGGAAGCGCCCCGGGAAGGAAGTGTCGGCAGAGGCTGACGAGAGAGATCTAGCTGCGCGAGAGCTCTTCCCCGGGCAAGGCAGCGCAGACCGAGCCAGCCAACCGAGGCCGCGAGATGTGCCTTCTCGGTAGGCAGGGGACGAGAGCCCTTTTAGTGAGCTCATCATCTCGGCTCCGGTTCCGGAGGGGTTCCGGGAGCCCTACAAGTCCTACTACTCGGGGAAGGATGATCCTGTGCAGCATGTGCAGTGGTTCGAGGATGTTGTTTCGATTAGGCAGATGACGGACGCCTTCAAGTGTCGGCTCTTTGCCATCACGTTGAAGGAGAGGGCCCGGGACTAGTTCCACTAGTTGCCGGCAAGCTCGATCTATAGCTTTGAGGATCTGCGTCGAGGGTTCCTATTGAGATTCTCGACATCGAAGAAGTGGAAGAAGGAGGCAGAGTGCCTATTTGCGGTGATGTAGAAGCAAGATGAGACGTTGGGTCACTATGTTGACCAGTTTTAGGAAGAGATCCTCCTAGTCCAGGAGGTCCCTTGGTATGCGTTGATGCTCGCCTTCACCTTGGGGCTGAGGCCAGGGTTCTTTAGCATGGAGATGAAGAGAATGCTCCCCTCTCTTTTGAGGAGCTCATGGAGAGGGCGGCGAAGGAGATAGACTTCGAAAGGGCCAATCCGGCTTTTGCCAGGAAGCTGGCCAGGTTAGCGGAGGATGGCGTGAAGGAGCCGGGAGCAGGAAGACAGAGAGAGCAGAGAGAAGAGAGAAGGAGAGAAGAGTCCCGAGGGCAGCAGGGGCCGCATCATGGCTGGGGGGCCCGGGAGCCAAACAACCGGTTGGGTTGGAGGCCCCAAGAGGGTCGCCCCCAGTGACAGGGTGGAGGCTTCCAAGGAATAAACAACTTCTGTGAGCCAAGGAGGTTTGATCAGCCGGCGTGGAGGCATGGGCAGAGGGGTCACTTCCCGCCGCAGTAAGAAACAATGGAGGTCGGTTGAGGTAGAGGAGGAAGGAGAGGAGCTCGGGGAGGAGCTGGAAGAAGAGGAGGTGGAGAAGGAAGAGGGGGCAGGGTGGCGTTGCCTTTCTGTGATTTCCACCAGGAGGAGGGTCATGCGACGGCCACCTGCCCAGAGTTCTTAGAGATGAGAGAGGCTAGGGGGCTGGGGAGGCAGGATCCACCGATAAGGATCGTGGAAGTTCAGCAGGGAGAAGGGGAGGACAGATGTTAGGACCGAGCAGACGTAGGAACTTTGGGAGGGATCATAGTGATCCATGACGGAGTTAGGATCGAGGCAACCTGTAAGGGGAGCCTTCAGACCATGTTCTGAAGGGGGTTGCCTCGACCTCTCAGGCTCCCCCTCTGGAGGAGAAAATTACTTTCTCATCGGCGGATATGACAGATTTCGAGGATCCGTTCTGTGATGCATTGGTGATCCAGATGGCAGTAGAGAACTTCACGGTCTCCAGAATCCTGGTCGACAACGGGAGCTCCGTGAATGTGATCTTCAAGAAGGCCTTCGACAAGATGAAGGTCGAGGCTAAGAGGGTCTTAGCTTCGGACGGACCATTGTTTGGGTTTTCAGGAGAGAGGAAGGAGGTAGGAAGAGTAGGGCTACATGTGAAGTTGGGGGGCGTGTCACGGAACTGTAGGTTCGTTATAGTGGACGCCCCGATCAGTTATAACGCCATCTTTGGGCACCCCCTCATCAATGTCTTTCGTTGCGTCCCCTCCTCGTTCCACCAATGCCTCAAGTTCAACAACAAAGGGGTGCAGGTTAGGATTAGGGGGGACTCGAAGGTGGCGAGGCAATGTTATGTGACGGTGGTCAACACCATATCTTGGATGACAGAGGCAGAAGATCTGGAGAGGGATATGGTAGTGCGGGAAAAGGTTATTGGGGGAGAGGAGGTGAGCCTGGAGGAGGCGAGTGAGGAGATGGCGGAGGAGCAAAGAGGAGGAGTTGTGCATAAGGTCCATAGGGACGGAGAGTCGGAGCCGCAAGAGGGTCGGCTGGAGGAAGGAGTAGAGGAAGGGCAAGGAGGAGAAGGAGTTGAGATGGAGGCCCTAAGGGGCGTGGAGGTTGAGCAGCATGAGAGCCGGGTGGAGGCAATGGAAGTTGAGGAAGCAGGAGGGGAGGAAGAGTTTGGGCAGGAAGAGGAGGCAAGGGCCGGCTGGGAGCAGTCGCGACTGGAGCCGGCTGAGGAAGTGGTGGAGATGGAAGTCTTCACCAGCGCCGGCCAGGTGCAAAGGGTGCGGATCAGCGGGGGCTTAGGTCCCGAGGAGCAGGAGTGGATGCGGGCTTGCATCAAAAGCAACGTCAATATCTTTGCTTGGAGCGCGGCGTACATGCCGAGCATCGATGCAGATGTTGCCTGCCATCGCCTGAACCTGGACCCCCGGATGCGCCCCATTCGCCAGAAGATGAGGACCATCGCTACCAAGCTGGAGGAGCCCATCCGCGAGGAGGTCAAGAAGCTTCTAGAGGCCGACTTCATCTCAGAGATCTAGTATCCAGGCTGGATCTCCAATGTGGTAATGGTAAAGAAAGGGGGAGGAAAATGGTGCATGTGTATAGACTTTTCTTTATTAAATAAATCATGCCCCAAGGATTGCTACCCCCTGCCTCGGATTGACGCGCTGGTTGATTCAGCCATTGGTTTTTCTATTATGAGTTTTTTAGATGCTTTTTCAGGTTACCACCAGATCCGAATGCATCCTCTTAATGTCAAGGATGTCTCCTTCATCACGAGGGAGGGATGCTTCAGCTATAAAATGATGCCCTTTGGGTTGAAGAACGCAGAGGCTACCTACCAGCGCATGATGGATCGAGTCTTCCAGGGCCAAAGGGAGAAGAACCTGGAGGTCTATGTTGATGATCTTATGGTCAAAAGCAAGGGTGTGGACTCACACCTACGTGACCTGGAGGAGATGTTCGCTACCCTGCGGAAGTTCAATATGAGGCTGAACCCCCTGAAGCGTGTCTTCGTGGCAAGTCGAGGGAAGTTCCTTGGACATCTTATGACCCCGACAGAGGTAGAGCCTTACCCAGATAAGGTGAAGCCCATCTTATAGCTGGAGTCACCACGCAACGCTAAGGAGGTCCAGCGCTTGACAGGCAAGTTGGCCGGGCTAAGTAGGTTCCTCTCTAGGTCGGGAGATAAATGCTTATCATTCTTCAAGGTGCTGCGGGGTAATCAAAAATTCGAATGGACTGCCGAGTGTGAAAAGGCTTTCCAAAGGCTGAAGAGGCAGCTCTCACAGGCTCCGCTACTTCAAAGCCCAAAGGAGGGGGAGGATCTAGCCTTGTATCTTGAGGTGGGAGCAGAGGCCGTAAGCTCTGTTCTGGTCAGGGAAGAGGGTAAGAAACAATTG
Organism: Platanthera zijinensis; assembly: GCA_039513925.1. NCBI lineage: Eukaryota > Viridiplantae > Streptophyta > Magnoliopsida > Asparagales > Orchidaceae > Platanthera > Platanthera zijinensis. The sequence goes on from CM077083.1 coordinate 34,257,800, forward strand.
CCTATCTACTTAGCAGGATCCTAAAGAAGGCAGAGCTCCGCTACCCCAATTTAGAAAAGCTGGCGTATGCTTTAATCATTTCGGCCAGGAAGCTTCGACCGTACTTCCAAGCCTATTTGATCAGGGTGGTGACGGACCATCCCCTTCGCAAGATTTTTGAAGGAGTGGAGCACTCGGGATTGTTGGCCAAGTGGTCTATTGAACTAAGTGAGTTTGATATCTCGTTTGTGCCAAGGCTCTCCATTAAGGCACAAGTGGTGGCGGATTTCCTAGGTGACTACGTTGTTGAGGTTGGGACCGAGGAGCCGCGACAACAGGGGGCATGGAAGATGATGGTTGACGGGGCTTCGGGAAAACATTCCCTGGGGGGGGGGGGAGTAGTGTTGATAAGCCCTCGGGGGGTCACTATAGAATAAGCTGTGTTCTTGCACTTCCCGGTCACTAGTAATCAAGCGGAGTATGAGGTCGTGATATACGGTCTTCGTCTAGCGAAGGAGCTTGAGATCCATGATGTGGAGGCTTTTACGGATTCATTGGTGGTGACATCGCAGATCCGAGGAGAGTTCAAAGCTCGGGAGCCTACCCTTGTGAAATGCTTAGCCAAGGTAAGGGTGATCATAAGAGGGTTCCAGACGTTCTCAATCCAACACGTCCCCAGGGAAGAGAGTATAGCAGCCGATCGGTTGGCTAAGTTTGGACCTCGGGGAAGAGGAACCCTGACCGAGCTATTTTGACCGTCAATCGAGGAAGGAGAGTTGATGGAAGTGGATCGGCGACCCTCGTGGGTGGATCCATTTGTGACCTTTTTGACCACCGGCGAGCTCCCGGAAGGGACCAAGGATGCGAAGAGCTTCAGGCACAAAGAGGCTCATTACCTAATGCTTGAAGGGGGGTTGCATCGGAAGATGTTGTCAGGGCTCCTAGCAAGGTGCGTGACGGAGGAAGAGATCCCAAGGATCCTGGAGGAAGTACACTCTAGTGAATGCGGCAGTCATTTGGAGGGTAGGACGTTGGAAGCAAGGGTGGTCGGGCAAGGGTATTTCTGGAAGACCCTGAGGAAGGATGCGCACGAGTTTGCGAGGAGATGTCGAAAGTGCCAACTGAACGCCCCCTCCATCTCTTGCCCGCTCAAAGGCTCCGAAGCATCACAACGCCTTGGCCTTTCGCCATCTGGGGGATGGATCTAGTTGAACCTTTCCATCCGGCTAGTGGGCAGAGAAGGTTTATTCTGGTCATGATTGACTACTTCTCAAAGTGGCTGGAGGTCAAGGCACTGGCCAAGGTCACCTCCCAAGTGATCAGGAACTTCGTTTGGGGGGAGATCATATGCAGGCACAGGTTGCCCCAGGCGCGAGAGTGACAGACAATGACCCCCAGTTCGCTAGTGAGGAGTTCATCAGCTTCTGCACCCAATTGGGGATAGACCTCTTGTTCGCCTCTGTCCACCACCCCAGAAGCAATGGCCAGGTGGAGACGGCAAATAAGATCATCATAAACTTGCTCAAGAAGAAGGTGGAGAACTTAAGGGGGAATTGAGTGGAACAACTCCCCTCAGTATTGTGGGCCTTGCGGACAAGCCCAAACACGGCCACCGGCGAGACCCCCTTCAAACTTTCTCATGGGTGTGAGGCGGTCCTGCTAGTGGAGTTCGAGGTTCGATCCCCGCGGGTTGCGACCACGGGAGGAGATGTGGTTTGGAGGTTAGAGAATGAGGAGGAGTTGCGCCTCTCATTGGATATGGTGGAAGAGCTGTGCGATGTCGCAGTTATCAGGCAGGAGGAGATCAAACGGTGGATGACAAAATACTTTGACAAGCATATCAGAATCAAACAGTTCGCGGAAGGAGATCTGATATTAAAGAAAGTTGATGCTGCGGGAAGATCAGCCCCCGTGGGCAAGCTCAACTCAAACTGGAAAGGGCCTTACATTGTTGAAAGGGTCCTAAGAACGGGAGGTTACCACCTCCAGGACGTTGAGGGGAAGTCCATGAGCCACACCTGGAGCGGGGACGACTTAAAACACTTCTACCCATAGGGTGGGGGGGGGGTGGGGGGGGGGGGGGGTGGAAGGTGAAATTGTATATTCAAAGTCAAGTTTATTATATTACATTCACTAACTTGTTTTAACTTTACCTATTGTGAAATTTTACTTGTAGACCCGCTGCGCAGGCTCTCACTAGCTGGCAGGTCCGAAGGCTCGCTTGTGGGGGTAAAGGATACCCCGAGTGCTGCTCGGCCTCGGGTAAACTCGCTGCTCAGGCTCTCATTAGCTAGGCAGGGCGGAAGACACACATGGGGGGGAAAGGACTTGGTCTCGGAAATGTTCTTGGTGATACTTCAGCTTGGAAACTTTTGCACTACCCTGAGCTTGGCTCGGCCCCAGGTAGACCTGCTGTGCAGACTCTCACTAGCTGGCAGGTCCGAAGGCTCTCATGTGGGGGTAAGGGATACCCTGAGTGCTGCTTGGCCCCGGGTAGACTCGCTGCTCAGGCTCTCATTAGTTGGGCAGGGCAGAAGGCACACCTGGGGGGAAAGGACTTGGTCTCAGAAATGTTCTTGGTGATACTCCAGCTTGAAAACTTTTGCACTACCCCGAGCCTGGCTCGGCCCAAGGTAGACCCGCTGTGCAGGCTCTCACTAGTTGGCAGGTACAAAGGCTCGCCTGTGGGGGGTAAGGGATACCCCGAGTGTTGCTTGGCCCCGGGTAGACTTGCTGCTCAGGCTCTCATTAGCTGGGCAGGGCGGAAGGCACACCTGGGGGGAAAGGACTTGGTCTCGGAAATGTTTTTGGTGATACTTCAGCTTAGAAACGTTTGCACTACCCCGAGCCTGGCTTGGCCCCAGGTAGACCCGTTGCGCAGGCTCTCACTAGCTGACAGGTCTGAAGGCTCGCCTGTGGGGGGTAAGGGATACCCCGAGTGCTGCTCGGCCCCGGGTAGACTCGCTGCTCAGGCTCTCATTAGCTGGGCAGGGCGAAAAGCACACCTGGGGGGAAAGGACTTAGTCTCGAAAATGTTCTTGGTGATAATTCAGCTTGGAAACTTTTGCACTACCCCAAGCCTAGCTCGGCCCCAGGTAGACCCGCTGCGCAGACTCTCAATAGCTGGCAGGTCTGAAGGCTCGCCTGTAGGGGTAAGCGATACCCCGAGTGCTGCTCGGCCCCGGGTAGACTCGCTGCTTAGGCTCTCATTAGCTGAGCAGGGCAGAAGGTACACCTGGGGGGAAAGGACTTGGTCTCAGAACTGTTCTTGGTGATACTTCAGTTTGGAAACTTTTGCACTACCCCGAGCCTGGCTCGGTCCCAGGTAGAGACCCGCTGGGCAGGCTCTCACTAGCTGGCAGGTCCGAAGGCACGCCTGTGGGGATAAGGGATACCCCGAGTGCTGCTCGGCCCCGGGTAGACTCGCTGCTCAGGCTCTCATTAGCTGGGCGGGGCTGTAGGCACACCTAGGGGGAGGACTTGGTCTCGGAAATGTTCTTGGTGATACTTCAACTTGAAAATTCTTGCACTACCCCAAGCCTGACTCGGCCCCAGGTAGACCCGCTGCGCAGGCTCTTACTGGCTGGCAGGTCCGAAGGCTCGCCTGTGGGGGTAAGAGATACCCCAAGTGCTGCTTGGCCCCGGGTAGAATCACTGCTCAGGCTCTCATTAGCTGGGCAGGGCGGAATGCACACCTGGGGGGAAGGACTTGAACTTGGAAATGTTCTTGGGGATGCTTCGGCTTGGTAACTTTTGCACCACTCCGAGCGAGGCTCGACTTCGGGCAGGACAGGAGGCACACCTGGGAGGCAGAGGAAAGAGTTTGAGAACCTCTTTGAGGAGGAAGGTCTCGACAGGAGGGTCTCAGTAAGAAGTTCTCAACAAAGAGAGTCCTCGGCAGGGGGAAGCTCTCGGCATGATAGCAGGAAGTTCTCGGCGAAACTCCGTTTGTTCGCGTACTGCAAAGGGGCGGCGACTATCTCTTAGAAACCTACGACCGACGCTTTCGGCAAAAGGTTCTCGGCGGAAGGCACTCAGCAAAAATACGCTGGGCCTTGAACTCTCGGCAGGTTCCCACCTGTTAATCTATCACTAAGGGGTGCGACTCTCCTAAGGAGGCCGAGGGCCTCAACAAGAACGTACTTGAGAAGTATTAGACAGAAACATAATTCGCTTTTATGAGGAGTAGAAAACCGATCATTTATATATATGCAAATGTGTTTACAGAAAAATAAAATGATTACAAGCGAGAACATCTCGCGCATTCAAAAAGAACAAAAAAGATAGGGGCGACAAAAATCTTCAGGTGATTTCGCCAGATTCCCCGCTCGAGCTCTCGCCAGATCTCCCGCCCGAGCTCTCGCCAGAGCTTTCGCCGGATGTCTCGCCAGCTACAATCGGAGATTTCGGGACATCCGAGGGCGGGGAATCGGGCGCTCCCGGGGGCTTGGGGACGGGCTCGAAAAGCCACGGGAGAAGCTTGCGGGCCGCGAGGATCTCGCCACCTTCATTCCGACACCCCACGTCTCGCAGCGTCTCTATCATCAACCTGGATGTTTCCTGGGCATTGATATGCAGTAGCTTGTCGATGTCGTACTCGGAGTAGTGGCGGCTCCTCAGCCTCTCATCCAGCGAGGGAGGGGCGGGATTGCATCCACAGCCGCTTCCGCACGCCGGAGCTGGTCCTTCAGCAGGACGTTGACGCATTCCAGACCGGCCAGCTTGGCGCGAAGCAGCATGCCCTGGGCGGAGTCCTGTGTGCAGAAGAAAGCTCGTCAGCACATGAAGAAGGAAAGGGAGAGAGGATTATGAACTAAGGGGGAGTGAGGAGCTTTGGAAGGTCTCGCTTACCTCATCCGCCGGCGCAGAGATAGGAGCCGCTGGGCATCCGCCAACTCGACCTTCAGGGCGGCCGCGTTGGCCGCCGCCTCATCTCTTGCCTTGTGCATATCGGAAAAAATGAGGTCGATGGTGATACTTCAGTGCGCACTCATATACGCGAGCTCAATCCTGCACATCAAGGCCCAGATGGAATCGAAGGTCAGGAGTCGGGTGGACGACTGGTCAAACACGTCAGCGTCTTCTCGGCTATAAAGGCCATAGCCCAACGTGAAAGCATTGTCGGTGACCTCGTTTTGCTCCGTCTAGCTGGGGAGGAGGGTATAGATCGAAGCCCGGTTGGCTTCAGGGTCCCACTGAATCAGGGGCTTCCCCTCCGCGTCCAAGAACTTCTCGCTGAAGCCAAAGTTTCGATGCCCTTTCGACATCAGCTTGGGTGGGACTTGGGCAGAATTATCGGCGGCCGCCCTCTCACCATCAGTTCCACCTATGGCCGGGAGGTTCTCGACAGGTGCTTGGGTGACAGCCTCAGTAGTAGTGGTCGCCTTTCCTGTTATTGGCTGGTTTTCGGCAGAAGATCGGGCAGAAGACCCCAACACAGACTTACCCTTGGCCGCGACAGTCAGCCTGGGTCTTTTGAGAGAGGAGGAGGAGAAGGCGATGGGATTTCACTTCCCGACACCGTACTTGGAGGTAGGAGCCGGCTCATCCCAGTAGGCGAGAGCTGTGGATTTCGCGAGGGCCAAAGGGTCGGTCCTAGCCCTTGTCACGTCGAACGGCTAGTGTAGAGGGATTTCTCGCTCACCTGCGACATCAACAACAATTAATTCTCTACATCTTAAAGTATAGAATCACATGGTAAAGGCAAAATCATACCTTCGCCGGGAAGTATAGGCTGAAGAGAATCGATGTCCCGCCTGAGGAACTGGACGTCGAAGTCCTTGGTCCCAAAGAACTCCAGGATGGCGCTCTTGCGTGACCCAAGAGCGAGCGGCTTGTAGGCGTCGTCGTCATACTGGACGGGCGCGAGAGGAACATTGCTGAAGTCTCCTGAGACATAGACGAACTTCTCGCTCCAATGATGGTTCTTGTTGGCGAGGTCGCAGGTCTTGAGCAGCTGCCCTGAGAAGAAGACCATCCCGCCGCTCTTGCCCCGGAAGGTGAAAGGCTTTCAGAAGATGGGTAGACTGAACTCTATCCACTCGGCTCGCATGTAGCAGATGAACGCTACTAGGATGGATACCGAGTTGGGATTGAGTTGTGCGGAAACAACCTCGTAGTATCAGAGGGCTTGGCGAATCTCAGGCCAGAGGGGGAGGCGGAAGCCCACCTCAAAATGCTCTAGGGGGATGGTGAGCTCCCCCTCTCGCGCGAGATTGACCCTGTCGTCGTTGCCCGGGTTGCTCGCGGTGAATCCGGCGGGGATGAAGTTGGTGGTTATCAGTTGGTATTCGTCTAAGGTCAGACGGTAGGGAGGAAACTTGTGCTTTAGGAAGGTTTGCGCGCAGTTGGAACGGCCTTCGCTCTCGCCCGACATCGTAATTAAGGGGTTCAAGGCGAGAACTATTGGGAAGAGGGCGAGAGAAAGAGAAAGTGGCAAAAGCAAGAGAAGTCGCGGAGAGGCGCGAGAGCGGCAAGAGGGGAGGCAAAGGTTTCAGATCAGAGAAATAAATGCGGTAGGTGGACCGACCTATTTATAGAAAATCGGGGTAATGATGTTTTATACAAAAGACGGCGGGGGTACGATCGTAAAGTCCTGAGGAGTCAGCGCCTCACTTTCCGCTCTGACACGCTTTGGTCGTCTAAGACAACATGGGGGGGTGAGAAAACTCCTTGGCGAGACCCCGACCCATAGGTAAGACGGTGATTAACAGACAGGAAGCTAGGGTTCGCGCAAGTACCAAAAAAATAATAAAGCATGAAACAAAAAGCAAAGAGCAAAGAAGAAATGAAAGAGGGGCTCTCGCTGGGCGAGACCCGCATGATAATAATAATAGTTCAGCATTAGATATTGTCCAAATTCAAGAAGGGGTACATCGGGGGAAGGGTAGGCCGAGAGATGGGGGAGGCGAGACGTCATTGCTCAATATTGTTCCCAGCGCCATCATCCCCGGTCCCGCCTTCCCATCCTCGGAGGAACCCACAGGTTGAAATAGGACGCCATAGCAGTGCACCCAAGGTTAATCAGGCGCGCTTGGTCCTGAATCCGCGCAACATACCGCCCTGGGGAAGTCTCGGCGGTAAGTGTATCCTGCCGCTCCGTCTCACCTAGGAGGTGGTTGTAGTCCCGCTCGATGACCGCCATTCGCCGCTCCACCATCCTGTGGAGGCTCCTCACAACAGAGGAGTTGGCCTGCTCCCGTCGGGCGAGCTTCGAGAAGAGCGCCACCACCCTCTTTCGCCATTTCCTGCCGTTCCCGATAGCGTCCAGGAACTCTTCCATCTCGTCAGAAGAAGGGAAGGGGGAGCTCCCAGCGTCTTCCATTTCCTCTTCATCTTCGCCTTCGTCTTCATCTTCCTCCTCATGGACTCCCTCTCGGGGCTCCGCACCCCCAGGTAAAAGAAAGAGAGTTCCAGTCACGACAAGGGGAAAAGTAGAGGAAGTAGTGATTTCTCGCATACCTGCAGCATGGCGAGAGCCATCGATCGACGGCGGCCGAGAAGGCCCGGGCTCCCCCTTGGATTCCTTTCCAAAGAGGAGGTGGAGCGGCTTTCCTCGCCCCGGGCAAAATGTCTTGCGCGTGACGATCCCGGCCTAGCCAGGAGCAGGGGCGGAGACGTCCTCCCTTGCGGGAAGGCGAGCCTCCTGTGAAGGCGTGGAGGGTTCGATGGCCACTTGAAAGTGAAGGGATAGATACTACTCTAGAGGGGGGGGGGGTGAATAGAGTTATCAAATTTTGCACTAGACAAAACTTAATGGTCTACCCAACTCCCTTGGAGTGAATTGCGGAATTAAAAGATTATAGATATAGAATTAACCCTATAGCCTAACACAAGTGAGGTGCACAAACTCAAGCTAACTGTAATTACAGTTAAGGCTTGGAAATCCTAATCAGCAACTAGCAATCCTAGTTATATCTATTCACAGCCACAAAGAAGGAATTAAACAAGGCAATCCAGACGACACAAGGAATTTATAGTGGTTCCCCAAACAACTTGGGTACGTCCACTCTTCTACCAACAAGGTAGGAATCCACTCAGGTTTTTGATCAGGTGCCCTGCCACCAACAGGATCTGCTTCAGGTAGATCCAGAAAACCCTTTAGACTTTTGATCAGGTGTCTAAAAACCAAGCACATGTTTTTGATCAGGTGCCCTGCCACCAAGGGATACTTTTGAAGGGAGTAATAATCCTGTACAGGAGGGGGAAGAAGGTTAAGATGTCTTCTCTATTTTACAATAGATTAGAGAAGCACAAAAACTTGCACTGAGCTAGAAAGCTCTAAAGAATCAAGGCTCCCCCTGGCTCAAAGATGTCCAGGTGAAGTCTTGCTTCAGTGCAGAAAACTCTTCAGAAAGCTCTGAAGGAAAAACTACAAGAAGATAATAAATAATAAAATTAAAGATCTTCAAGCAGCTATCTTCTTCTTCTTCTTCTTCAAAAGAACTCTGAGTTTGAATCTTCCTGGAAGCAGGAGAACTCAGGTTGAAGAAGAGTAGAAGATCTTAACACTTCTCAGTTGGATAAGTATTGCTGAGAGCAGAAGAACTTTGATCTTGATGAAGGCTTGAATGCTTAAGTGAACTGGTTAACTAGTTAGCTAGCTTGAATCCTTCTTCAAAGGGTCCTTTTTATATCAGCAACAAGCAACGGCTCTCTTTAATTTGAATTACTTGTCTTCTTCTGCAACTTGAGACCTGGGCTGTAAATATCAAGAAGACAAGACAATCTTTGCAGCAGAAACATTCTATAAAAAGTATAAACCTCTTTCTAGGAAGCTGCAGGAAGCAAACTGATAATAAAGTACTAAATAAAGTCACATCAGAAACAAACTCTTTATAGCAGAAGAAAGACTTTTCAGTCTAACGGCTATAAAGGACTGACAGCAGATAAAGTAAAATACAAAGTCAGCTAATAAGACAAACAACTTTATCTGAAAAGATTTTACTCAGGCATAAGGGATGGAGCAAATATTGCCTGAAAATATTATCATAAAACAACTGAAAAGATATGCCAGATAATGTATTAATTAATTAAATATAATAAATAAATACAAAATATAAAGGCAGACAAAAAACGTCGAACGACCCTCGAAGATCGTCGACCGACGCACGGAGATCGTCGAACTATCGGATAGATAGTCGAACGATCCAGATAGTCGAACTATCAAAGGAGATAGTCGAACTATCACAGCAGATAGTCGAACTATCAGAAGATAGTCGAACTATCAGATAGTCGACCTATCAACAGATAGTCGAACTATCAAGGCGAAACAGATAGTCGAACTATCACCAGATAGTCGAGCTATCAGAAACAAACAGATAGTCTACCTATCAACAGATAGTCGAACTATCAGATAGTCGAACTATCAGATAGTCGAACTATCAAAGCAGATAGTCGAACTACCAAGCGAGAACAGATAGTCGACCTATCAACAGATAGTCGAACTATCAACGCAGAACAGATAGTCGAACTATCAACAGATAGTCGAGCTATCAGATAGTCGACCTATCAACAGATAGTCGAACTATCAAAGAACACAGATAGTCGAACTATCAGCCGATAGTCGAACTATCCTCGCAGACTGAAAGTCGAACAACTGATAGACGATCGTCGAACAGTCAGTCGACGATAGTCGAGCGGCGTTCGACGATAGTCGAGCGGCGTTCGACGATAGTCGAACGAACAAACTACTTAACCAAATTCTCAATCTGGAAAAGTGAGGACTCTACAGCTAGACTACTAACCATTGACCATAGATATTTCTTGGGTCAAGGGACTAAAAAGACAAGACTAAACTCAAATCAAACTAGGGTACCAACAATCTCCCCCTATTTGAGTTAAGTCTCTTAAAAATTAAAACACAGAGCTAGCTATAGAACACTATAATCAATACAGAAAATAGATAGCAATTAACTAGCAATTATCAAACAGATAGATATAAAACAGCAGTCAATCAAAAAATTAAGAGTTTACAGAATCTGGCAAAGAGTCAGAAGAACTTGGAACAAAAGAAATTTTCCTCAGGGGATCAATAGCCTCTTTCTTTGACATCTTCAAGTCCTGCACACCAATAATCTTTAATTCTGCAGCCCTTGGAACAACTGCCTCTGGATGCTTTTCCATATATTTTGAAGGGTCAAATACATTAGGGCTGACCTGGAACTTTTCGAATTCCTTCTTTCTGAATGAAGACATAGTGGTTAAGCCAGTTGTATCTTTTCCTTCAGCTTTTGCTTTTCTGATTTGAGCTGCTCCAACCAATTCGTGAAAACGAGTCATCCTAAAGTTAGGATCAAGCTCAGGACTTTCATAAGCAGTCTCAGAAGGAGCAACCTCTTTATCTTGATTAACTAGATAAGACATGGGAGCAGACTTAGCAAAGTTCTTGCTAGAATATTTAAACAAAATAAACTACTTACCTTTTGAAACAATTTTTTCAGACTGCACTGGTATTGGAGAAGAAACTCTTTTCTTTGGAGAAGGAGGAGGGGAAAAGATTGGTCTTTGATACACAACCTCCTTCACTTGTTCTCTTACTTCAGTAACATGTCTTTGAGAACCAGAATAAGATCTGCCTTGGGAACTTTGAGAGCTTTTCCTTGACTGAGGCTGAGAAGGTGCAGATTTTCCAGAAGAGGCAGATGGATTAGCAGAAAGGTTCCCAGAGGCTCCTGCACTGGGAGGTGGAGGAGGAGGACCTCTGGGAGTCCATCTTGAAACAGGACTATCATACCTCTTAGATCTTTTTCTCTCTTTCTGCTGGTTCTTGGAGAACCACATCCAATGTTGAAATTCTTTTGATTTGGGGTTAATTCCTTTAAGAATATAGTATGGAGTATCATTTTCTCGATTGGGAGGAGGAGGAGCAACGACTTTCCTTTTCTTCTGAGCAGCTTTCTTTTTCTTCGAATTTTCAGATAAATCAGAATCCTCTTCATCTTCAGAGTGAGATGAAGGAGGATTGTCATAAGGATCATAGGCTTCAGAAACAGCCTTTTCTTTTAAAACAGCTTTCTCTTTTTCCTCTTCAATGACATCCTGAGCCAGAAGGAAATCCAAATCCAACCCTGGTGAATCATCCCAAATAGTTGACTTTTCAACTTGCAAATCTTTTTCTTTTTCCTCTAACAAAGATTGAACTCTTTGATTCCAAGCAACTCTTGCTTTCTCTTCTTGATTTTCAGATACATCTTCCATGTCATCTAAAAATGAATACAATTCTGGATCTACTTGAACATCAGGATCCTCTGGAGCAGCTTCTGAAACAACTGCTATAACCTGAGCAGCTAAATCTTCTTTAATGTAATCTGTAGATTTATGAATACAAATCTGCTAAATAAGCTAAAATCATTCCTTCTAGGTATTCACAAGCTAGCAAATTAATTGACTCGTCAACAAAGCGAATGAGTGAATTACTTTCATATTTTACCAACTCCCAAGACTCATCTAGGTAGGATGTAATAATCCCTTCTAGGAAATGGGCAACCACGGGAGTGGTGAGATCTTCTAAGCAAACCTTCACCGCAAATTCAGATAACATAATAGCATCAGATATTTCTTTTTCCGATAACACAGAAACTGATTTATCTTGAACTTGAACTGCATCAGTCTCTTCTTGAATTGCTGAAAGAACTGCTGGAAGGGAGGCTGGAGGCTCTGAGGCATCTTCACAGAACATCTCCCCCTGCCTGATTTCAGTGGAAACTGAAACCAGGCCCCTTGAAGAAGAGGGCTCAGCAATTTGGAAAGTGATTGGATGGAAGCAGTCAAGGTGGCAATGGAGGAGGCAAGTGGAGCAATTGCCTCTTCAATCATAATTTTGATTGAAGGAGTAATCAACTCCAAAATGCTAGAAATGAATTGAGGGGTGATCTCAAAAGATAATGGAATTGCAGTGGATGGAGATGCAGCAGAGATGGTTGTAGTGTTAGGATGAGAAGTGGTGTGGACTGGAGATCGAATTGGAGATGGAGCTGGAGAGTTAACAAGAGTGTTAACTGGAGAATGAATAGGAGACTGAGGAGGTGTTGGAATCCTCTCAGATCCTAACAGATCAAAACTAGGAGCAGATATCCTAGCCAGATGAGAAGGAGGAGGAGATGCTGGAGGGGAAGGAAGAACAACCGTGGTTGTTTCTCGAACAGGAGAAGGGGAAAGTCGTACTTCAGCTGAAGTTGATGGAACTTCAACTGAAGCAGACTGCATAGCAGAAGAAGATGAGGGAAGGGAAAGAGCTGAGCCAGCTTCAACCGGGTGAGGAGCGACCGAATCAGTCCTGGTGCTCTCTGATGTCACTGGAGCAACCCCTGTGAGAGCGGGTTTCACAAAAGTCCTCTTCCACTTGGAGAACAAATTTGGGTCCATCTTCTTGCTTGCATTTATGGTTGTTGCGACGGAGACCAGCAGCTGAGGATACTTTTCCTTCAGGAAAATTCCAATAACCCTGCCTAGGGTAACCTCTTTCTTATTATTCTTTTTCCTTATCAAATCAAACATTACTCCTGCCCAATCAATCTTTTTCTGATTAACAATTGCACACATCAGTGCAAATTGTTGCCTTGTGATATTGTCATGAGCAGAGTGCTTTCCAAGGAGCACTTTTCCAACTAACTCAGCGAGAAATTTAATCTTAAAGGGGAAATTGACCTTGAGCAGCTTCGTGGGAATGCCCTCCGCATGTCCCAGCTCAGTCAGCATCCTTCCAAATTCTTGAGCATCTTGCTCATAATCATCTTCACCATTTATCAAACCAAAAACATCAGTCAGAACGGCCAGAGTTAAAATTACCTCTTCTCCGCCGATGGTGCCAGTCATCGAATCGTCAGAAGATGACGAAGTGAAAGCCCATTCCTTGATCTCGGGAATATTTAACTTTATCCTTGTCGACATTAGTCTTTCTAGACCTTGATCCCGGCACAACTGAAGAACTTCCACGATCCCTGCTTCGCAGCAACTGAACGCGTCAAAATCAACGCTGAAGCCTGCATCGAACTTAACAACGGCTAACACTGCGGGAGAAATCGCCATTGGATTGCTGGAGAATGCGCGAGAAAGACGGCGAAGACGAAGGGGACGAAGCGGCAGAAAATCGCAAGCGGGAAGACAGAATGCGAAAAGTCACGCTCCGTCGACGATAAAACAAAAGATCTTTTAACCTAGGTCGACTATCAGCTTTATATTAGACCGGAGATAGTCGATCTATCTAAAAGATACTAGACCCGATAGTCGAACGGCCGTTCGACGATCGGCCCAGAAGCAGAGTAGTCGATCAATCGTTCGACTATTTCTGGCTTCTCAAACAACAAGCTGTCGTCGTCCAGAGATCGACGATAAGCTCGACCTGTTCGACGATCTTCGAATGCCGGTCGACGATCTTCAAATAGATAAGCTATCATTAACCAGAGGTCGACGATAGTCTTAATCCGTTCGACGATCTTCGATCATCGTTCGACGATCTTCAAGCAGGTTTCAACATAGGCAGATATAGTCACACTTAGTCTCGTCCATTGATCATGCCTAGTTGAACTAAAAAGAACAGATGCTTCTGTTCATCTAAAGGCTTGGTGAATATATCACCTCTCTGAAACTCAGTGGATATGAACTCAAGACAAATCTTGTTCTTTTCCACACAATCTCTCAGGAAATGGTGCCGAATCTCAATGTGTTTCGTTCTAGAGTGGTGCACTGGATTTTGTGCAATTGAGATAGCACTGGTACTGTCACACATGATTTTGGTATTCTTGTGTGAGTAACCATAATCCACAAGCTAGTTTTGAATCCACAGGATCTGTGAACAACAACTAGCAGCTGCTATATATTCAGCCTCTGTAGTTGAAGTTGAGACAGAAGCCTGCTTCTTACAGAACCAAGAGACCAATCTCTCTCCCAGAAACTGACAAGTTCCTGAGGTGCTCTTCCCGTCAACTCTGCAACCAGCATAATCAGAATCAGAATATCCAATTAATTCAAATTCTGACTCAGCTGGGTACCAAAGTCCTAGATCTGGACATCCCTTCAGGTATCTCAGGATTCTCTTTAGAAGAATCAGATGAGATTCTTTGGGGTTGACCTGGAATCTAGCACAAAGGCATGTAGCAAACATTATATCAGGCCTACTTGCAGTTAAATATAATAGGGAACCAACAATGGCCCTATAATTCTTTTGATCAACTGGCTTGCCGTGATCATCAGAATCAATAACTACATTAGTAGCCATAGGTGTAGGCATTGCTGAAGCATCAGCCATCCCAAATTTCTTTACCAATTCCTTGGCATATTTGGATTGGGAGATGAAGATACCATCAACATCTTGCTTAACTTGGAGACCAAGAAAGTAAGACAGCACACCCATACTACTCATCTCAAACTTAGAGTGCATCAGGTCAGAGAACCTTTTGCAAAGTTTGGGATTAGTGGAGCCAAATATAATATCATCTACATACACCTGAACTAACAGGATTGTGTCCTTGTGATGCTTGACGAAAAGGGTTCTATCAACTACTCCCCTAGTGAAGTTGTGCTCTAAAAGGAAACTAGCTAGAGTCTCATACCAGGCTCTGGGAGCTTGCTTTAGTCCATATAGTGCTTTCTGCAACTTAAACACATGTGAGGGCTGAGTTGAAGAAATAAACCCTGGTGGTTGTTCAACAAACACCTCTTCCTTAAGCTCACCATATAGGAATGCACTTTTGACATCCATTTGGAACACCTTAAACTTCATGTAGGCTGCATAGGCCAAGAAGATCCTTATTGCTTCTAGCCTTGCAACAGGAGCAAAGGTTTGGTCATAGTCTATACCTTACTCCTGTCTGTAGCCCTGAGCTACAAGTCTTGCTTTATTCCTTACAATAATTCCATTTGCATCCAACTTGTTTCTGTACACCCACTTGGTGTCTATGATCAGTTGGCCTTTAGGTCTTGGAACCAAAGTCCAAACTTTACATCTCTCAAACTGATTGAGTTCCTCTTGCATGGCAATGATCCAGTGGGGATCTAGCTCTGCATCTTTAAAGGTGAGGGGCTCAACCTGTGAGAGGAAACAAGCGTGCATCACATCCTGTCTTAATTGGTGTCTTGTTTGCACACCAGCTGATATGTCTCCAATCACTTGAGATGTGGGGTGATCTCTAAGTGTGACAATATCAACAGGTGGGATGTGATCTTCAGCAACAGTTGGGATTAATTCCTCAGGAGGAATTTGATCTACTGTTGGTGGTACAACAACAGCTTCTGCAATGTCTTCATCACTGTCTGATTCAGTGATCTGAAGAGTTGATAGTTGAAGAATTTCTTGAGGGGCATCAGGTACCTGCAATGAACTAGAGGAAGGAGAGTTTTCTTTCTCCTTGTAAAACATCTGAGACTCATCAAAAGATACATGCACAGATTCTTCAATTTTACAGGTTGATTTGTTATAAACCCTATAAGCTTTGCTTATTTGGGAATATCCAAGCATAATTCCCATTGAAGCTTTTGCTTCAAATTTTCTAAGGTATTCTTTATTGTTATTATGAATATAAACAATACAACTAAATACTCTAAAATAATTAATTTTAGGTTTCTTTCCTTTAAGCAACTCATAAGGAGTTTTACACTTAAGCTTGTGTATCAGACTTCTATTCAAGACATAATTGGCTGTACTAACAGCTTCTGCCCAATAGGAGAGAGGCATGTTAGCATCTGCCAACAATGTACTAGCAGCTTCAATGAGTGTTCTGTTCTTCTTTTCAACTACCCCATTTTGTTGGGGAGTTCTAGGAGATGAGAAACTATGTTTGATACCTTCTCTCTCACAGAATTCTTGCATGAGAAGAGAGTCAAACTCAGTACCATGATCACTTCTGATCAAGGCCACATGAGTAGAGTACTCAGTCTGCACACATAGTAGAAAGTCTGTAAGGGCTTTGAAGTTATCAGCCTTAGTTCTCAAAAAGAAAACCCAGCTGAACCTAGAGAAGTCATCTACAATTACTAAGGTGTAATACTTCCCTCCTAAACTCTGCACATTTATTGGGCCAAATAGGTCCAAATGTAATAGGTACAGGATTCTAGGAGAATCACTCTTATTTATAGATTTAAAAGAATTCTTGGTTTGCTTGCCTAGCTGACAAGCCTTGCATAGGCTCTCCTTCTTGTAGGGGCAAGAAGGTAAACCTCTAACAAGGTTGTGTTTAGATAACCTAGATATATTTTTAAGGTTAACATGACTAAGCCTCTTATGCCACAAAGAATTATTATTAATTGTTACTTCATTAAACAAACAGATTTCAGAGTGAGATGAATTGAAATCTACTAAATAAATATTACCTATTCTAATGCCTACTAAAACAACATTATTATTTAAAGTAATATTGCAAGAAGAGTTAGAAAATGAAACCTGGTAGCCTGCATCACATAGCTGGCTGACTGAGATCAAATTGTGCTTCAGTCCTGTCACATATGCAACTCTCTTGAAAGTAACATCTCCAATAGTAATCCTGCCATAGCCTTCTGTCTGACCACAGCTGGAATCTCCAAAGATAACCTTTGGGCCGAGCTTAGCTTTGAATTTTGACAGATGATCTTTATTTCCTGTCATATGCTTGGAACATCCACTATCCAAATACCACTTATTTTGAGTGATTGGATAGGCCTTCACCTGCAAGACATTTATTTAGACAGTGTGGACCCAGGTAACCTTGGGTCCCTTGTTTTTCACATAAGAAAAACTGGAAATATATGAAAATGCAGGCTGAGGGTGATAACCTAATGGGTGAGATCTCCTAGGTGGGATTCTCCATGCAGATGATGGGTCAACAAACCTAGGGTTTCTATTTTCATTTAGGTTTCTATGGTACTGATGATGATTTTGAAAATCATATTGAAAACGTCGATCGACGTTCGACGATGGGCGCTCAGATCGTCGAGCTTCGTTCGACCATTGAGCTTCCGATCGTCGAGCGGCGTTCGACGCTCTTTGCATTTCTTTAAAAAATTTCTTTCTTTTATCTCTCTTAGCCTTATTTAAAGTTTTGTTAACTAGGTTTACTTGCTCAGTGTTCTTCATTCCACTAGCTGAAATGAAGTTCACTGGAGTTGAAAGATTATTTTTAAGAATAACTGGGGGTTCACTGGGAGAAGCTCCTAAGCCTAGTTTGTTATTAGCTGACCTAGTGTTAGTCATGCTGGTTATCTCTAACAGCTTAAGGCTTCTACCATTAAGTGATTCTTCTAATCTCTTAGACTTAGCTAACTCCATTTTAAGAAATTTAATTTCTTCACTACAAGTAGTGAGATCTTCCTTTAACCTAATATTTTCTGTAGCAATTGATTCTGAGTCAGCTAACTTATTTCTAAGTTCTTTTATCTCCTTTTCTGAGCTAATCAAATCTAAGCATAAAGATTTAAAATCTAATTTAAATTCTTCAGAAGTGAAGTCATAAGAAGATAGTACCTCATCTTCTGTTGGCATCTCTTCATCTGAATCTGAACTCTCTGCAGCTGAGTGGTTGCTGCAGGCATCTATTGTCATGAGGCAAACTTCTTTTGCCTTCTTCTCTTCCTCATCCTCACTGGAGCTTGAGGAGGAAGATTCTTCATCAGAATCACTCCAGGTTTCAGCAATGAAACCTCTCTCCTTCTTCTTTTTCTTGTAGGAGGATGGCTTGGAGTGCTTCCTGTGCTGTTCCTTTTCTTTTCTTTTGTCTTTGTTCTTCTCCTCTGGACACTCTGGTAAGATGTGTCCAGGCTTCCTGCAACCATAACATATAATTTCTTTAGTAGGTGAACAGTCATACCTTGGTTTGTCTTCATATCGTGAGGACTTCTTTCTGAATTCCTTTCTCCCCATCTTGAGAAACCTCTTGGCAAACAATGCCATTAGCTCCTCATTTGATTGACTGCCTTCAGAAGCATCAGCAGCCTTAAGAGCTAGAGATTGCTCTTTTTTTGTTGGAGTAGGGGTCTTTGCTTCTGCTTCTGCTTCCCTTGTCTTTAGCACTTGCTCAAAAGACTTGAGCTTGCCAAGAAGGGCTTCAGTGGAGATCTCAGTGGTGCTTCTGGCTTCCTTGATGGTCCAGATCCTTAGATCCCATGTGCTAGGGAAGCACATTAGAATCTTATCATTGACCTCTGTCAATGATATGTCCTTGTCAAGGGTCCTCAGCTCATTGATGATTGAGCTGAGCCTGGTGTACATGGCTTCAACTGATTCAGCATCAGTTTTCTTGAAGTTCTCATATTGTGAGATAAGGTTGGACCTTCTGTCCTTCCTTTCATCAGCTGAACCAGCTACAATCTGGTTCAGTGTATCCCACATAGCTTTTGCTGAAGAGCAGTCAGCTACCTTCTGGAATACCTCATCAGACATTGTCTGAGCCAGTATATTCATTGCCTTGGCATCTGCTATCTTGGCCTTCTTGTACTCATCATTGTAATCTGGAGGAGGCACTGCACTCATATCAGTTGATGATGAGGCAGTGGCAGCAGCAGGTGCTCTTGGGGGACCTGACAAAATAGAAGCAAAGATGCTTTCATCAATAGAATTCATATATAATTTTATCCTTGACTTCCAGATGCCAAACATAGCTAAGTTGCATGCTGGAGTTCTGGTGCTAGAATAATCCTTGGACTGGGCCATGATAGTGAATATCTATAAGCTTTGGTATCTATCAGGATCTTGTGACTTAGGTGTTAGCCTATTCAGTCAGTCAACCTCCCTCTGATACCAATTGAAAGTAAAGGGATAGATACTACTCTAGAGGGGGGGGGGGTGAATAGAGTTATCAAATTTTGCACTAGACAAAACTTAATGGTCTACCCAACTCCCTTGGAGTGAATTGCAGAATTAAAAGATTATAGATATAGAATTAACCCTATAGCCTAACACAAGTGAGGTGCACAAACTCAAGCTAACTGTAATTACAGTTAAGGCTTGGAAATCCTAATCAGCAACTAGCAATCCTAGTTATATCTATTCACAACCACAAAGCAGGAATTAAACAAGACAATCCAGACGACACAAGGAATTTATAGTGGTTCCCCAAACAACTTGGGTACGTCCACTCTTCTACCAACAAGGTAGGAATCCACTCAGGTTTTTGATCAGGTGCCCTGCCACCAACAGGATCTGCTTCAGGTAGATCCAGAAAACCCTTTAGACTTTTGATCAGGTGTCTAAAAACCAAGCACAGGTTTTTGATCAGGTGCCCTGCCACCAAGGGATACTTTTGAAGGGAGTAATAACCCTGTACAGGAGGGGGAAGAAGGTTAAGATGTCTTCTCTATTTTACAATAGATTAGAGAAGCACAAAAACTTGCACTGAGCTAGAAAGCTCTAAAGAATCAAGGCTCCCCCTGGCTCAAAGATGTCCAGGTGAAGTCTTGCTTCAGTGTAGAAAACTCTTCAGAAAGCTCTGAAGGAAAAACTACAAGAAGATAATAAATAATAAAATTAAAGATCTTCAAGCAGCTATCTTCTTCTTCTTCTTCAAAAGAACTCTGAGTTTGAATCTTCCTGAAAGCAGGAGAACTCAGGTTGAAGAAGAGTAGAAGATCTTAACACTTCTCAGTTGGATGAGTATTGCTGAGAGTAGAAGAACTTTGATCTTGATGAAGGCTTGAATGCTTAAGTGAACTGGTTAACTAGTTAGCTAGCTTGAATCCTTCTTCAAAGGGTCCTTTTAATATCAGCAACAAGCAACGGCTCTCTTTAATTTGAATTACTTGTCTTCTTCTGCAACTTGAGACCTGGGCTGTAAATATCAAGAAGACAAGACAATCTCTGCAGCAGAAACATTCTATAAAAGGTATAAACCTCTTTCTAGGAAGCTACAGGAAGCAAACTGATAATAAAGTACTAAATAAAGTCACATCAGAAACAAACTCTTTCTAGCAGAAGAAAGACTTTTCAGTCTAACGGCTATAAAAGACTGACAACAGATAAAGTAAAATACAAAGTCAGCTAATAAGACAAACAACTTTATCTGAAAAGATTTTACTCAGGCATAAGGGATGGAGCAAATATTGCCTGGAAATATTATCATAAAATAACTGAAAAGATATGCCAGATAATGTATTAATTAATTAAATATAATAAATAAATACAAAATATAAAGGCAGATAGAAAACGTCGAACGACCCTCGAAGATCGTCGACCGACGCACGGAGATCGTCGAACTATCGGATAGATAGTCGAACGATCCAGATAGTCGAACTATCAAAGGAGATAGTCGAACTATCACAGCAGATAGTCGAACTATCAGAAGATAGTCGAACTATCAGATAGTCGACCTATCAACAGATAGTCGAACTATCAAGGCGAAACAGATAGTCGAATTATCACCAGATAGTCGAGCTATCAGAAACAAACAGATAGTCGACCTATCAACAGATAGTCGAACTATCAGATAGTCGAACTATCAAAGCAGATAGTCGAACTACCAAGCGAGAACAGATAGTCGACCTATCAACAGATAGTCGAACTATCAACGCAGAACAGATAGTCGAACTATCAACAGATAGTCGAGCTATCAGATAGTCGACCTATCAACAGATAGTCGAACTATCAAAGAACACAGATAGTCGAACTATCAGCCGATAGTCGAACTATCCTCGCAAACTGAAAGTCGAACAACTGATAGACGATCGTCGAACAGTCAGTCGACGATAGTCGAGCGGCGTTCGACGATAGTTGAACGAACAAACTACTTAACCAAATTCTCAATCTGGAAAAGTGAGGACTCTACAGCTAGACTACTAACCATTGACCATAGATATTTCTTGGGTCAAGGGACTAAAAAGACAAGACTAAACTCAAATCAAACTAGGGTACCAACACCACTCCTCCCGCCGGTAGGGCGAGATCAGCTGCCCGGGTGTCCTGGTTGGCGAGTACGATTTCATTCCCCCGGGTGGTGAGACCCAGGCTGGCGGGAGCTGGCGCTGCGGGAAGTCAATTTAACAGCAGGGGAACATATTGATTGGAATGAAAAATTTGACAAAATAGGGGTAAAAGGTTACTTGGGGTTCTCAGAGGGTCAGCCGGAGGAGTGACCTTCGGGACCCGTGGTGGATCCCTGGGGAGGAGAGGCACCGATTCTGGGGGCACCAGCGGGGACCCGGCGCCGACATCTTGAACCGACTCCTGCGAGAAGTATGACATATCAATCATCGATCTCTCTCTACATCGGTTCACAGTTCTCGATAGTCAGCGAATCAGAGAGACATACCTTCTGCGGAGGAGAAGGATTATCCACTCCGCTTGGGGTCGGGGTAGGCAAGCCCCGATTCTCGTTCAAAAGGTCTCGCTTGACCGATTTCGCCTTCTTCTTTTTCTTCTTCTTAAGCTGTGGGGGCTCAGCGGCCGACGCCTTTCTCGCCAGCCAAGGGGCCACCAGGGAGCTGTTGGCACGGGCTCGCGCCTATGTCGCATCAATGCGGTCTTGCAGACCTTGCGAGAGCACGTGCTCAGCGAATATAAAGGATTGGACGTGTCTTTACAAGTGCATGGCTAGCTCGAAAAGATCGGGGATTTTGTACAACCTCATATTCGCTGAGTGGGACCCAGAAACACCCAGGGTCAGCTTTGGGCTAGCTTTGGGCTAGCCCCAGGTGAAGAAAATTGCTCTCACCCAATCAGGATTGAGCTCAACTTTCGTCGAGCTCAGCTCGGTCTTGTCAAGCTGGGCTCGACGTTCGTTGAGCAGGTTCAGAACAGGAGAGCTCTCGCATAGGGGCAGGTGAGAACGTTCGCGCTCAAATAAGCAGTTCGTCGGGCAGAGCTCGACACCCACCAAAGCATGACGGGCTTCGACGGAGACATACTCCCGCCCAGAGTCAGGCGAGAAGGCTTGCGCCTCGCAGGGGGGCGGGAGCAGGCATAACTGGTGGAATTCTTCAATATCCTTTTACTCTTGCCAAGTGAAGGCGAGAGAGTTCTTGACAAGGCGTAAGCACCTTCAGTTCTCGACAGGAAGGTTCCTGCCGGGTAGGGCCGAGGGTGAAATTACCTGGATGCCCTCAGGTAAAATTACCTATATACCCCCCAGGGTCTGCATTTAACTCCTCAGAACAACGGAGTTTGGATGTTAACATACCATCCAGGGGTAATTTAGTAATTTCAGGTCAGCAAAGACTATAAATAGACCCACAAGGGCTCCTCAGAAGGCAAGCTTTCATATTTTCTTAAGATCTTCTAGTGCTTGTTGAGGAGCTCCTAACACAGCATTTGGCTTTGGAGGGGAAGCGCTCAGAAATCTTTCAGGTTAGAGGTGGGACCTCCCAGCTGAGGCTTTGGGTCGGTTTCTGGTCCTTTACTGCCAGTCAGAGGTCGGAGCTTGATATAAGTAGGTGTTGGCTACACCCCTGATTTCGAACTTTCATTGAGGTCAAATTTTGGCTTCAACACCGGAGGTGTGGAATTCTCTCCCCGATCGTTTTCGCCGCTAGAAGGGGAAGGAGCGAGAATTCTCCCCGGTGCTGGGGTTTTCGGAGCCCCGTGAGTTGGCCGTTGTAGTTTTCTGAGGTGGCAGGAGCGCGGTGCCTTGTTTGTCTTCTCCGAGTGATGATTCTCCTTCCGGTGGCCGTGGCAGTTTGCCACCCGAGGTGCTTGGTTTGTCGACCCCCCAGTCATTCCCTGCGAAGGCGTTGGCTCTGAGGTTATTTTCTTCTTTGAGGGCGATGAATGAAGTGGTAAGTGAGCTTGATCATTTTTGGCTCCTTTTTATTGTTATGTTGCTTTGACTTCTTTTTTTTCTTTTGCAGATAGAGGCTCAGGTTCAGATTGTCATTACTTGGAATGACCATTATGTGACTTTGAAGGACGGATACCTAGCTCTCTAGGAGAAATTTTAAGCTACGGTGGGTTCTCTTGTCGCCTTGAAGAACGATCATGACCGAGATGTTTCTCGATTTCGCCGGATTGGATCAGAGCTGAAGGCAGAGCTGGAGGAGACTCAGGCTTCTTTAGAGGTGGAGAAGTCTCTGGCGGAGAGGACTACGCAGATGTTGAAGCACGCTCAAGGGGAAAATTATCGTCTGGAGACAGAGTTTGGTATGACGAAGGCCCAAGTGGAAGTGATGTCTTTTTATATCCATGTGTTGGAGTTGAAGGTTGCTGGACTCGCAGAGTGCTTTAAGTCTTCGGACTATAGGCGAGACCGTTGCCTGATTGTGGAGGAGGTGCGCGACGAGATCTGGTCCAAGGAGGTGGAGCCTCAAATGGAAGATGCTCGTGAGTTAGCCCTCAAGCGTGGAGTGGCGAAGGCCTTCCGATTTGTCGGTCGGCACTTAGGATGTGACACCTCTGGCTTTAGCTTTGATGTCGTTTCTGAGGATGAGCGCTTGATGAGCTTACGGCAAGTGTACCGTTCGCATAAGTAATATAAAATGGGGAGGCTTTCCCAAGTATCGAATCTCTCAAGGAACACCACAAGGTGGAGTTTTCTTTCAAGGAGGACTTGAGATTGAAGTCCTTAGGTCGAGGTCATGAAGGGGTTAGGTTTTAGATACAAGAAAATAAAAAACTAATTAAATCTACGTCTATGCAGGCCTCTATGCGCTGCTTCGCTCAGCGGAATGGAGGGGTAGGCAGGCATAGGGGACGAGTAGAACAGTGGATTGAGGGTTGCAAACACCTCGTCGCAACGCGTGCCTCTAGCGATCGCTAGTGCGACAATACTAACTATGGTGGCAGGTGGAAATATGGGCGCTGCTCAAGCAACTACAGCAGTAAAACGATATAGATTCACATAGACATGAAACAAATAACGCTTACAACTAAATTACAACATCATCTACATATGAAGATTTAACCACGCATATACAACAATAAAGCAAGAACAAGTCAAGAAATCGACTGAATCCGAAGGCTCGTCGAGGAGTTATGGAAGGAATCGTCGGGTTGTTAGTCCGCGTCCAAGCTCGGTCCTCAACTACGTCCGGGGTAGAGAAGGCTGTGACTACCCTCCAATGGACCCGTCTTTTTCGTGACACGATATAGAAGAAGGTTGCAAGCTTCCCTTTGCTTGATGATGGCTATGGCATCAAAACTTGCAATAGAGCTAAGAGGGGAAGAACAAGGCTTAGAGCAAGCACCGACGAGAGGTAAGTTTCGTGAGCATGGCCGGAGCTTCTCTCCTTGGTGGAAGATGAAGGGCAGAGGAGGAACGACAGAGTTTTGCCCTAAAACGACGGCAGGAATGGCTGAAAAACGATCTCCCCTTTTGGTGGAAGGAAATCTGTGCTTAAATAAAAGCAGGTCAAAAAATGGTCACGCACGGTTTGGCGCACGATCATGCGTTAACCGTGCGTTAATAACACACAGATAATATCCTGCGAGAAAGATGAGTTGACATGTGCATTTTACTCGCGCACAGACGCTTTCGCCCGTACGTGAAGGAAAATGCACGGGTAACCACAGAGCGCTGAAAAATAGGATAACAAAGAGGAACCGTGCGTTTTACTCATGCACGGGCGTGTATGCCCGCGCGTGAAGGAAAACACACGATTAACCCCAGAGCGCTGGAATTCCGAGAAAAAAAAATGCAGACCATGTGATTCCTTCTCGCACGGTTTGGCCGAAATCATGCGGGAACAAAACTCACAGGTAGATCAGACGTCCCTAGGATTGCTGTGTATAACACATGATTACGCTGAAACAGTGCGCGAAGAAATTCGCACGACTGTGCATTTTACACAGGAGCTGGAAATAGAATTCTGGACATCCCGACCACCGACATAGCAATAAATCTAACTGAGGCATAGCCCCCAAATGTCCCAAACAATCGTATAAATAAAATAAAACAAGTGCAAGGAGCTCACAGAACTTACCCTCAACACAAGAGTGAGCATTTACACACCACAATGAGCCAAAACAATGCTCTTAGCATGATAAACTGTATAAATGAAATATCAATGATAACATACTAAAAGTGAAGTGTAAGTGCGTGAAAACTAGCCTAAATGAGTTCGAAAAACCCTATATAAACCAGACTCATCAGCACTCTGATGTCGATGCTGTTGATGAGTAGCGGCCTCATGTTTCTGTGTTTGTATGTTTTTGTATTCTTCCTCAAACATTCGTGTCGTGTGTTGTTTTTGCTTAGCAGTTGTAGTGGGCGCTCTTGTGCATCGATCTGTATGACATCGCTATTTTTTATGCCACTTAATTATTTTGTTTTTCCTTTGTCTCCTTTGAGTACTGTTTTTGCAAGTTTGGTTCGCAGGAGAGTGTGGACGAAGTATTTCATGTGAAGTAGATTCTCAACTTTGTTTGCACAGTTCCATCCTGCGACTTAGTTTGCACGGTTCAAGTCCGCAGCTTAGTTTACACGGTTCCAGCCCGCGACTTAGTTTGCGCGGGTTATAATCGCGGCTTTGTCGTGAGGGGGGCATGCTCCCACGGACAGTTTGCACAAGTCGGGCTCGCAGCTTAGTTTGCGCGGGTTGTAATCACGACTTTGTCGTGAGGGGGGCAGGCCCCCACGGGGAGTTTGCACGAGTCGGGCTCGCGGCTTAGTTTGCGCGAGTTGTAATTGTGGCTTTGTCGTGAGGGGGCTAGCCCCCACGGGGAGTTTGCACGAGTCAGGCTCGCAACTTAGTTTGCCGGAGAATGTAAGTACTCAATGATAATACGTTTTGTAGTTTAAACTACTAGGGTAATTATACGTTTTTATTATAAAAATCATATCTTTTAAAACTTTATTTTGACCACCTATTGTATATATTAATAACACTAATATTTGTTTTCTTTCTTTAACAGGTTTGTAGGTTTTCAGCAATTTTGTCGAGCTCAGCCAGTTCGTCGAGCTCATCCATTTCGTCAAGCTCCGCCTTCTTTCCGCGTTCGACGTTCGTCGAGCTCAACCTTCAGTTCTGCGTTCGACGAACGTCTTCAAAGTCATCGACCCCGCCTTCAGTTCGACATTCGTCGACCTCCCATCCACCTTCTCTTTTCTCCGTTCGTCAAGCTCTCCCTCCTTCTCCTCTGAGTTCGTCGACCTCTCCTTCTCTTCTCTCCCAGTTTGTCAAGCTTACATGCTTGCAGAGAACAAGTCCCTCTTTTTTCACAAAAGCCTGCTACCACCATAAATGCACGTTACTCGTACCGAGGCAATCATCATTTCCCGCCAGAAGTCATACCAAGGTCAACTCCCATACATGGCTGGATGCGTGGGCATTTCCTGCTCTTTGAAAAATCTATAAATAGAGCCCCTCCCCTTGTAAAAAAATATAAAATTTTGGAGAGGGGAATTGCTGCCATTTTCAGTTATTCCTTTTTGTTCTTCCTCTCTCCTTTCTCATTTCAGTTTTTCTTAGTTTAGTTTCAGATTTACTCTTCTGTAATTTTCTTAGTAATTTACTTTTAGTGTTAGCTTAGTTTTTTCTCATTTTCCTGCAAGTGTAATAGTTTTTTGTATTCCAAGTTATAAGCTCTCTTTTGAATTAATATAAAGTCTGTTGCTTTTTCTTGTCTTTGTTTTGTTTCCATGCACTCCTACTAATCTCTCTTTCTCCACTTCACCATGAGTAATTAATCCTCCTTGTACTCGATCTTGATGATCCAAGGTTCGAGTTGATTAAGTTATGATGCTCTAGTTTGCTTTTTCTTTGTAAGGTTTAGACCTTGATTTACTCTTGATTAATTGTGTTTGGAGATATATCATCGATATATATTCTCCATCTTTGTTTCCACTCTTAGTTAGCTGAGAGGCTCATAGTTTGGAGTGAACACTCAAGAGTAAATAGAGTTGCATGCACCCTTCGAGAGAGACATACGTAAAATCTCCCGGATTGGATTGAAATCCAATAGCAGGGTTCACAATGTAAAGCGAGCTTTAGGCCTCTGATTTGGACGAGAGTTCGGTTGGACCTTCCTAAACTCAGGTGGACACGACTTCGAGAGAAGCGTGTTCATGCTTTAGGAACCTCCACGGTCAAGGTCCTTTGCCTTATTAAGTTAGAGTTTATTATCGCATGTTTTGATCAACTTAGACCGAGGTGATTCTCAATCGAGTGTTTTTCTTTATTATTGTTTAACCCCTCGTTTTAATCGCTAGTTGTGGTCTCTTTGATTAAGTGCAAGTGATTTTCTTTATGCAATTAGTCTCTCAACTCTAAAAGTTTCTTCGATAAGATAATAGTCTTCGTGTGAGTAAGATTACTCAACGGTTCTCGGATTTTAATACAACACTTGTGTCCCCTAGCTACAATTCGATATGTATACTTGCCTAGTTGGATTGCTAGTTCGGTTTTATTCTCTTTGTGAATACCCTTCCACCAAGTTTTTGGCGCCGTTGTCGGGGAAGCAACTTTTGTTGATAATTTGAAAGCACGAACCTATTACTTTTATCACTTCTCTTTCTCACCCTTTTTCTTAAAAATTAAAAAATTCAAAAAAATATTAACGCTCTTAATAGAAACCCACATCACAATTTTTCTACACCACCTAACTCTCTCGAAAAGGGCAATGTGACTTAAATACCACTATCTGGTCTAGTACTTTGCGAACCCTTTATCGGGTAGCCATTGGGAAGTTCGAGAGTTAAAACATTAAAAAAAATCTATTCGAAAAAAAGTAACTCTTTTTCTATTTTATTTTTCTCTTTCATCTTCTCTTCTGCTAGTACATGACCTGCGGAAATCTATCGGATATTTTGGACTTGGATCACGAAATTGAGCGTACTCTTCGGAGAAGATCGCGATTTCAAGGTCCTACTCTCCAATTTCCGATTGAGGATTCCGAGTCTATTTCTACTACAAGAATGGAAGAGCTCGTCGTAAAGGAAGCTCTGCATAGGCCTATGTCCTATTATGCACGGCCGAATCTAGAGGGTACAGAATCAAGCATAGTTCGCCCTACTATAGCTAATAATAATTTTGAACTTAAGGCTAGCATAATTCAAATGGTGCAGCAATATGTGCAATATGACGGACTTCAAGATGAAGATCCGAACGCGCATATAGCTAGCTTTCTTGAGATTTGTGACACCTTTAAAATCATTGGTGTTACAAATGATGCTATTAGGCTAAGACTCTTCCCTTTCTCCCTAAGAACCAAGGCTAAGCAATGACTGAACACTCTATCAAAAAACAGCATCACCACCTGTGATAAATTAACTGAAAAATTTCTGACGAAGTATTTTCCGCTAGCTAAAACAGCAAAACTTAGGAACGATATTTCTGCCTTTGCACAAATAGATTCTGAAACCTTGTATGAAACCTGAGAAAGATTTAAAGAACTCTTAAGATGATGCTCCCATCACGCACTGCCTGTATGGTTCCAGGTGCAGACGTTTTATAACGGGCTAAATCAAATCACAAAGCAAATGATAGACGCAGCTTTCGGTGGTACCTTAAACCACAAAACCCCGGAAGCAGCTCTTCAGCTTTTCGAGGACATGACCATGAACACATATCGGTGGAATGTGCCTAGGTCCCTCCCAAACAAACCTACAGATATCTTTGAAGTAGATAACATCTTCCAACTAGCTATGCAAGTGGAAGTATTATGTAAAAAGATAACGAAGATGACTGCTGTCTCCGCTCCTCAGGTATGAGAATCTGCAACTCCTGCTCCCGAACAATTGGATTATGTTAATAATATGCCTAGAAATGCTTTTCATAATCTTTCTGCTGCTAATTTTCCTACTCCGGGTTTCGCTTTTCCGAATAGTTATAATCCCGCTTTACGGAACCACCCGAACTTTTTGTGGAGTAATCCCTCGAACGCAATGCGCCCGCTACCACAAAATGATTTTTTTGCACCACCTCCACCTCTTTAAAATTATCCAAAACCTCCAAGTTTGGAGGAAATGCTTTCTAAATATAAAAACACAAATGACGCCACTATAAGAACCCTAGCCGGAATTGTTAAAATTTTAGAGAATCAAGTAGGACAACTCGCAAAAATTATTTCTGAGCGACCCGCCGGGTCTCTTCTTGCCAACACCGAGCCCAACACGAGAGAGCAAGAGAAAGCTATAACTCTTCGGAGTGGGAAACAAGTTTTTGGTGTGGTTAGCGAAGAGCCTGAGGCAAGCTCTGCCCCCATTTTAAAAAATCAACCCTCCGCCGAGATTTTTTTTATAATTTCACCCTCTACTGAAGAAGAAGTTATCACTCCTCTCTCTGTTGTAGAAAAAGATCTTATTCCACCACCCATCTTTAAAAATGATCCAACTCCACCATACACTTCCGAACTTAACAAGCAACGTCAGGATGATCAATACTCCCGCTTCCTAGAAATATTTAAGCAAATCCACGTAAATCTACCCTTCCACAAAGCAATCTCCCAAATGCCAAAGTACGCTATGTACCTTAAGGACCTCCTGACTAATAAAAAGAAGTTAGAAAACTTATCGCATGTCACACTAAATGTCGAGTGCTCTGCGGTCTTGACAAACGGTTTGCCAAAGAAGATTAGTGATCTGAGTAGTTTTTCTATACCGTGTGTCTTTGGTGATCTTTTTGTCAAGCACGCATTGACCGACTTAGGTGCGAGTATCAACCTGATGCCCCTCTCGTTATTCAAGAAGTTAGGAATTAGTAGCCTCAACCCCACACGCATGAGTATCCAGCTCGCCGATAGATCAGTTAAATACCTGTTAGGAATCATGGAGGATGACTTAGTTAAAGTCGATAAATTCATCTTCCCGGTGGATTTCGTCATATTGGACATCAAAGAAGGCGTCGAGGTTCCCTTGATCCTTGGCCGACCCTTCCTTGCTACCTCCCGAGCTTTCATTGACGTAAGCAATGGTAAGCTCTTCCTACAAGTAGGCGACGACAAAATGACCTTCTCTATAACCCCCTCAATGAAGAATACCCTAGAGAATGACGACTCCTATTTTTTCATAGATGCCTTAGGTGAAGAATCTTCCTACTACCTTTCTGAAAGTGAAAATAAATTTTCTGATTTTTTTCTTCCTCTACTCTTCCAATTGAATCTCTACAAGAAGCTGCCATTGCCACTAGCTCCACCCCTTTCAATTTTTCGTATAAAGAAAAAGTCTACGTAGACATTATTTTTGAAAAAGAAAGAATTTCCAAAACGTCGTATGAAGAACCCCCTACCCTGAAATTAAAGGAACTACCCGAACATCTTAGGTATGCCTTCTTAGAAAAGGACTCCAAGCTACCAGTAATAGTTTCGGCCTACCTAACTGAAGTGCAAAATGATAAGCTCCTACTAGTATTACGTAAATATCGCTGAGCTATTGTTTGACAGATATCTGATATCAAGGGCATAAGACCATCTTTCTGCACCCACAAAATCCTAATGGAAGATAATTCACGTAATTTAATCCAATCTCAGCGCCGTATAAATCCGAACATGAAAGAAGTCGTAAAAGGCGAGGTTATAAAACTTTTAGATATAGGAATTATCTATCCTATTTCAGATAGTAAGTGGGTTAGCCCTGTCCAGGTAGTGCCCAAAAAGGGAGAGATAACTGTAGTTAGTAATGAGAATAATGACTTAATCCCGACACGGACGGTGACGGGGTGGCGAATGTGTATTGACTATTGTAAGTTAAACAACGCCACCCGCAAGGACCACTTTCCCTTGCCATTCATCGATCAAATTTTAGAGCGATTATTCGGCCAGAGCTTTTACTGTTTTCTCGACGGTCTCTCGGGGTATTTTCAAATCCCCATCTCTCCCGAGGACCAGGAGAAAACTACGTTTACTTGTCCTTCGGCACCTTCGCTTACCGAAGAATTTCGTTTGGGTTGTGTAATGCACCAGCTACATTCTTACGATGTATGCTCGCTATCTTCGGCAAGTACGAAGAAAGCATTATGGAGGTATTTATAGATGATTTCTCCGTGTTCGACGATGCCTTTGATAGTCTCTTAGAAAACCTAGAAAAAGTCTTAGAAAGATGCGAAGAAATAACCTTGCCATAAATTGGGAAAAATGTCATTTTATGATGAGGGAAGGGTTAGTTTTGAGTCATAAGATTTCTGCGAGAGGAATTGAAGTAGACATAACTAATAAGAAAGAAGTTATCAAGAAGCTGACGCCGCCTACGAACATCAAAGCTATAAGAAGTTTCCTAGGACACGCTGGTTTCTACCGCTGCTTCATAAAAGACTTCTCCAAAATTACCAAACCCCTTACTCATCTTCTGGAAAAAGACGTCGCATTTATTTTTGATGAACCTTGTCTATCTGCCTTTGAATTAATTAAAGTTAAGTTAATTAATGCCCCTATTATGATAGCTCCGGTGTGGGACCTCTCATTTGAAATTATGTGCGATGCGAGTAGTTTTGCGGTGGGAGCCGTACTAGGACAACGAATATCTAAAAACTTCCACTCCATCTATTATGCAAGTAAAACACTTACATTGGCACAAGAGAATTATACCACAACCGAGAAGGAGCTCCTAGCTGTTGTTTTCGCTTTTGATAAATTCCGTCCTTATATTACACTTTTCAAAATTATTGTTTTTACGGACCACTCGACCCTCAAGTATCTTCTTACTAAGACGGATTCCAAGCCACGCCTGATATGCTGGGTCTTACTCCTCCAGGAGTTTGACTTAGAAATCCGTGATAAGCGATGAGCCGAGAATTTGGTCGCCGATCATCTCTCACGATTAGATAATCTGTATATAGAAAAATTAGATGAAAAATCTTTTATTGATTTCTTCCCCGATGAGAAGCTGCTTTTAATTAACACATCCCCTTCTCCATTGTTTGCACACATTGCCAACTATGTAGTAGTTCGTGTACTCCCGAAAGAGTTCTCCTCTCAGCAAAAGAAGAAATTCTTTTCTGAGTTGAAGAACTATTTTTGGGAGGACCCGCATCTTTTCCGAGTCTGTGCGGACCAAGTGATAATGAGATGTATCTCTTTTGAAAATGATTAGATATTTTAAAATATTTGCATGAAGGACCGACTGGTGGTCATTATCAAGCTGCTCGCACCACCCACAAAATGCTTTACGCGGGTTTTTACTGGCCTAGCCTGTTTAAAGATACACAAGCCTTTATGAGTAGGTGTGATAGTTGCCAATGGTCAAGAAATATTTCCAATAAAAATGAAATGTCGCAAAATTATTTCCTTGAGTGCGAAGTTTTCGACCACTAGGGAATTGATTTTGTTGGCCCTCTTCCTTCTAGCTTCGGGAGCAAATACATTTTAGTTGTTGTCGATTATGTTTTACGATGGGCTGAGGCCCAAGCTCTTCCTACTAACGACGCCCGAGTCGTAATTACGTTTTTGAAAAAAATTATTTTCTCGATTTGGTACGCCACGAGCAATCATTAGCGATAGGGGTTCACATTTCTGTAACGCGCAGTTTTTTAAAACTCTTATAAAATACGGTGTTACGCATAAGCTTTCAAATGTCTATCACCTCCAAACTAACGGACAAGTCGAAGTAGTGAATATAGAGATTAAAAGAATTTTAGAAAAGACTGTTTCCACCTCTAGAAAAGACTGGTCAACCAAATTAGACGATGCTCTTTGGGCATACCAAACAGCGTACAAAACCGTCATCGGTTGTACGCCGTATCGGTTGCTCTATGGAAAATCATGTCATTTTCCCGTAGAATTAGAACACCGTGCTTTTTGGGCCTTAAAGTTTTTAAATTTCGATCCCCACTCTGTCGGCGACTTTAGAAAATTGCAACTTAACGAACTCGATGAGTGACGCTCTTACGCATATGAAAATAACAAATTTTATAAAGAACGGACGAAACGTTTTCACGACAAGCACCTAAGGCACCTAAAAACCTTTAAGTCGGGCGATTAAGTTCTTTTATATAATTCGCGTTTACGTTTATTTCCTGGCAAGTTAAAGTCACTTTGGTCTGGGCCGTTTACTGTTAAAGAAGTTTTTTCGTATGACACTGTTTTAATTTCACACCCTGATAAGAGTGAGTTCAAAGTGAATGTGCAGCATTTTAAGCTTTATTTCCGTGGTGATGTCAGTCCAAACTGTATTAATTTTATTCTGCATGTTCCGGACTTTAACTAGCTTAAGACTTTTTATTTTTATTAAAAACTTTAAATATTATTTTGGACAATATTATTTTTGGGCAATATTATTTTGTTGCGTCGAGCTCAAACGACATTTTAACTAAAGAGCGCTCTTGGGAGGCATCCCAAGTTATTTTTTTGTTTTCTTTATTTTACACTTTTTGTCATGGATGGCTCCGACAAGCTGAAGCCTCTGCGATCGCTTGCTCCAACGCTGCTGAATCCATCACGAAGTCCAAAGAAGACATTTCATGAAGTTCCAAAGCGCAAGCATGGGGGAGTGACATCACGCAACCTTCTGTGTCTCGTAAATCCGGGGAAGTACCTGTTTTCAATTTATTATCTATATTTATGTTTTAATTTTTCTCTCTTCTTCCCCTCTTTTCTCCATTGAGGGCAATGTCCATTTTAAGCTTGGGGGGGGGGGGGGGTTCCTCCTTCTCTTTTCTTTATTTTGTTTCCTTTAAAAAAAATCAATCAAAATCAAAAAAAAATTTAATGCTTTCTCCTTTATCTTCTTAAAGAAAAATCTCTAAAAAAAAGATAATATCTTTAAAAATCCAAAAAAAGATAATATATTTAAAAATTTTTAAAAAAAAAGAGAATATTTCAAAATAAAAAAAATTATTATGTTATTTGCTTTTATTTTAATAGTTTAAACGAATTTTGGTATTTCATTAGTCCCCCCTTGCTTTTTGTTTTGTTTTTCTCAAAAATTCTATATAATGACTTAGCTAATTATAACTTTCTAATCGTTCTTTTTAATTATGTTTCACAAGTAAAATGTTGGTCATGTTGTATTTCTAATTCACGGTAGCATGTTAACGTGAAATGTTTTTCTAAAACTGCATTTCTATTATGATTTCTCGTTCTTTATTTTTTTTACTTCATAAAAACTTTTCATCCACTAATTTACTTTTTATTTTTGGATAATTTTTATAATATCAACTTTGAGTGGTTTAGTAGATGTGAATGATTCTAGAATCGTATTATTCTTATTTTCAAAATAAGTTCATTAGTCTCTATTTAATATCTAGGACCTACTTTTTGAAATTTTTCAAAACTAATGTTTTAGGCAAATTTTAGGAGCATGAAATTGATATAGACCATCTTTGTTTTTGTTTGAGCCTTCTCGCCAACCCAAAAATTATTCCCCTAGTTAGTCACTTTTGAGCATTTTTCCTATTTCATTTGATGGCTCCACTTATCATTTCATTTTTCATCAAAGACAAATTTTTCAACCTATCGTATCACACTAACTTTTTGAGTTTCATAAAATTTCATGTTGTGATAGAGTTTTTTTGTGATTTTTGGAGAAATTTAAGAAAAAAATATGCTAAAAGAAAATGTTAAATTTTGTGGCCAATTTCAAAATGAAAAGACAATTTATTTTTGGCCTTTGCTTTGAAAAGAAAAAAAAGAAAAAAATATGTTATTTTTTTGAAAATTTTGAAACCCTTTATTTTGGTTTAGTGTGATTTTAAGCCTTCATATTTATCTTTGAATTTAATTCCTAATTATAGGATCCGGATCCCCTGGAGTTTCTATTTGAACTCCAGGGGGTGGAGTTCCGATTTTGCGAATAAATGAGGCGGAATTAGAAAAATTGGTTAACATGAAAGTTGTAGATATTCCCGAGACGAATAACTTTCATGTTGAACACTTTTTGATTTGAAGTCGTTTAGACCCCTGATTTGGGCCCCGAAAAAAAACTATCCGAAAAATATTAATTTAATTATTTTCAGACAGATTTTTTTCGGGGCCAAAATTGGGGGTCTAAACGACTTCAAATCAAAAAGTGTTCAACATGAAAGTTATTCGTCTCGAGGATATCTACAACTTTCATGTTAACCAATTTTTCTGATTCCGCATCATTTATTCGCAAAATCGGAACTCTACCCCCTGAAGTTCAAATAGGAACTCCAGGGGATCCGGATCCCTAATTATATGCCTAAACCAAACATTTCGGTTCTAATAAGTCCTGTTGATTCATGCTCCTAGGTTTTCTTTTAGCTAAATGAAGAAGAAAAATAGATTAGTTAAGTCTTGAATTTGAATTTAGATTTTTGTTCTTTGATTGATTTGAGTATAAAATGTCTCTTAAAATCTAGTAACAACTCAATGCTCTATTTCATTTGTTGCCTTGCTTTAACTTATTTAAAGAATTATATTAAAATCATTGATGAATTATCTTTTTTTAGTAAAGTTTATAAAAGTTAAACTATGTTTTAGTTTATAATTTCGCATAGTACTAGTGTTAGCATAATTAGAATTTTCCTGATTAGTAACATTTATGTTAGCTAATTTTTATATTTTTGCTTGAGGACAAGCAAAACTTAAGCTTGAGAGAGTTTGATAATACGTTTTGTAGTTTAAACTATTAGGATAATTACAAGTTTTTATTATAAAAATCATATCTTTTAAAGCTTTATTTTGACCTCCTATTGTATATATTAATAACACTAATGTTTGTTTTCTTTCTTTTACAGGTTTGCAGGTTTTCAGCAATTTCGTCGAGCTCAGCCATTTCGTCGAGTTCGTCGAGCTCAGCCAGTTCGTCGAGCTCCGCCATTTTGTCGAGCTCAGCCGTTTCGTCGAGCTCAGCCAGTTCGTCGAGCTCCGCCTTCTTTCTGCGTTCGACGTTCGTCGAGCTCAGCCTTATGTTCTGCATTCGACGAACGTCTTCAAGTTCGTCGACCTCGCCTTCAGTTCCTAGTTCATCGACCTCGCCTTCAACAAAGTTCATCGACCTCCCCTCCACCTTCTGCGTTCGACGAACTCCTCCAATTTCGTCGAGCTCCGTCTTCTTTTTGCGTTCGACGTTCATCGACCTCGCCTTCAGTTCAAAATTCGTCGAGCTCTCCCTCCTTCTCCTCAGAGTTCGTCGACCTCATCTTCTGCGTTCGACGAACGGTTCCTTCAACCCCAGTTCGTCGAGCTCAGCCTTCAGTTCTGCGTTCGACGAGACCTCTTCAAAGTCGTCGACCTCGCCTTCTGTTCGACGTTCGTCGACCTCCCGTCCACCGTCTCTTTTCTCCGTTCGTCGAGCTCTCCCTCCTCCTCTGAGTTCATCAACCTTGCCTTCTCTTCTCTCCCAGTTCGTCGAGCTTACATGCTACCAGAGGACAAGTCCCGCTTTTTCACAAAAGCCCGCGGCCGCCATAAATGCACGTCACCCGTACCGAGGCAATCATCATTTCCTGCCAGAAGTCGTACCAAGGTCAATCCCATGCATGGTTGGATGCATGGGCATTTCCTGCTATTTGAAAAATAGAGCCCCTCCCCTTGTAAAAAAATATAGACTTTTGGAGAGGGGGAAGT
Source organism: Platanthera zijinensis (assembly GCA_039513925.1). NCBI lineage: Eukaryota > Viridiplantae > Streptophyta > Magnoliopsida > Asparagales > Orchidaceae > Platanthera > Platanthera zijinensis. Next base: position 34,294,068 of record CM077083.1, read on the forward strand.
GCTGCTATTTTCAGTTCTTCCTTTTTGTTCTTTCTCTCTCATTTCTCATTTCAGTTTTTCTTAGTTTAGTTTCATATTTACTCTTCTATAATAGTTCTTGAATTTCTTATTAGTTTGCTTTTAATGCTAGCTTAGTTTTTTCTCATTTTCCTACAAGTGTAATAGTTTTTTGTATTCCAAGTTGTAAACTCTCTTTTGAATTAATATAAAGCATGTTGCTTTTTCTTGTCTCTGTTTTGTTTCCATGCACTCCTACTCATCTCTCTTTCTCCACTTCATCATGAGTAACTAATCCTCCTTGTACTCGATCTTGATGATCCGAGGTTCGAGTTGATTAAGTTATGATGCTCTAGTTTACTTTTTCTTTGTAAGGTTTAAACCTTGATTTACTCTTGATTAATTGTGTTTGGAGATATATCATCGATATATATTCTCCATCTTTGTTTACACTCTTAGCTAGCCGAGAGGCTCGTAGTTTGGAGTGAACACTCAAGAGTAAAGAGAGTTGCACGCACCCGTCGAGAGAGACAGACGTTAAATCTCCCAGATTGGAGTGAAATCCAATAGCGGGGTTCACAGCGTAAAGCGAGCTTTAGGCCTCTGATTTGGACGAGAGTTCGGTCAGACCTTCCTTAACTCAGGTGGGCACGACTTCGAGAGAAGCGTGTTCATGCTTTAGGAACCTCCACAATCATGGTCCTTTGCCTTATTAAGTTAGAGTTTATTATCGCATGTTTTGATCAACTTAGGTCGAGGTGATTCTTGATCGAGTGCTTTTCTTTATCATTGTTTAACCCCTCGTTTTCATCGCTAGTTGTGGCCTCTCTGATTAAGTGCAAGTGATTTTCTTTATGCAAGTAGTCTCTTCTTTTAATTTATTTAACAACCCTAAAAATTTCTTCGATAAGATAATAGTCTTCGTGTGAGTAAGATTACTCAACGGTTCCTAGATTTTAATACGACACTTGTGTCCCATACCTATAATTCAATAGGTATACTTGCCTAGTTGGATTGCTAGTTCGGTTTTATTCTCTTTGCGAATACCCTTCCACCATTCAATTTGACTGCTGGAGAATGTGGGTACTCAATCCGGTTGCAATCATGAGGGGGGCAGACCCTGGCGACAACAAGGCGTTGGTTTGCAGTAATGAAGGAGAATGTAAGTACTCAATCCGACCGCCGGTGAATGTTCGTATTCAATCCGGTTGCAATCACGAGGGGGGGGGGAGGCCATGGCGACGACAAGGCGTTGGTTTGTAGTAACGTCAGAGAATGTAAGTACTCAATCCGACCGCCGGAGAATGTAGGTACTCAATTTGGTTGCGCGACCTAGCCTGACAATAAGCCAATTGCCGGAGAATGTAGATACTCGATCCGGGTGCAATCGCGAGGGGGTCAGGCCCTGACGACGGCTGGGCGATGGTCTACAGTAACAACCGAGAATGTAAGTACTCAATCCGACCGCTAGAGAATGTAGGTACTCAATCTGGTTGCGCGACCTAGCCTGACAATAAGCCAATTGCAGGAGAATGGAAATACTCGATCCGGGTATAATTGCGAGGGGGGCAAGCCTTGGCGATGTTAAGATGTTGAGCGACAATGTTGGCAAAAAACCTGCTTGTTTGGCTTGCAAGCAGAGCTTTACCTAAAGATTTCAGGTTGATATTATTGAAACAAATACGATATTGCATTTAGAAGTAAGCATAGTTCGCGCGAGTCTGAGCTCGCGACTTTTACGATCACAAAGTGACAAAAGCAAGATGCAAGATGATGTAGATAATAAAGATTACAAATAAAGTAAAAAACATAGAGAGAAAGACCCGATGCAAGTCGCAAGCTGCTTGTATGCTACGGGGGATCTTCCTGTGTCAGGGAGAGCGTCCTTCCTAGGAATCCACTACTGGGCGTAGGTTCATGCCATCAACACTGAAGGTTATATCTTGATTTGACTTCCTATCTGATCCTTCTACTGAAAGTATCTGTGTTAGGGGCCCGACGATGGTCTCTATGTTGCCTACTATCTGCCTTCCCCACCAGTTCCCTGTAGTGGATTTTGCTGGTCTCTTTCACGACATTGTGCTTGTTAGTTTTGTGGTTGTCCTTGTAATAATCTTCCAAGGGGCCCTTGGCGGACGAGGCACTCAATTTCATCTTTCATCCCGGCACACTTTTCGGTGTTGTGATCAGGCGTGCGGTGGAACTCGCAGTACCTTTTCTGGTCAGCATCGGGGTTTGTCCGCGGTACTCTTGGCCGTTGGAATGCCAGATCATTTTGAATTGCGTATATCACGTTAGTGCGGGTGGTATTCAGAGGGGTGTATTCTCAAAGTGGGTGTTACCCACATTCCTTGGAGGGTCACGTCGGCGTTGCTCGTTCCAATGTTCTTCCCAGAATCTCCCTTCTTGGTGTTGAGGGGCCGACTCCTTCTCCCTCTTGCATTTCTGGTTCCCGTCGAACTATTGACGATGAGCTTTAATAGCCCCGTCGGCTGCGATCTGCGCCTCTATGCGGTGCACGAGGTCAGGGTAGCTAGGGACGATTTCCCTCACTAATGCTGAATAGAAGCCGCTAGGACGAAGACCCCCAAGGAACACTCCTCTTAACAGTTCTGGGTCGACACCTGGGACTTGACGAGCTTCTGCAGAGAACCTGCAGAAGAAGTCCTTCAAAGACTCTCCTTCATTCTGACGGATACCTGATAAGTGGGAAGGGTCGCAGACGATCCTCCGACTTGCTATAAACTGATCCGCGAACTGTCCCGTTAGCTCTGTGAAGTTGGGAATGGTACCCACCCTCAAGAAGTGAAACCATGTGCGGGCCTGCCCCTTGAGAGTGGCTGGGAACACTTGGCAGAGTAACTGATCTGGTGCCTTGTAGATCCTCATGATGGTAGTGAAGTGGTTGATATGTTCCAACGGATCGTCTGTTCCGTAGAACGTCTCGATATTCGGCAGCTTGAAACCATGAGGAATTGGATGAGCCAGGATTTATGGTGCGAGGGGGGAGCTTTGGCAGAGTGGTGGGTGAGTATGAATATCCCGTCGGCCGGCTTGCCGGTACTCTTCTGCGATCACCTCCTGAATTTCTTACCGGGTGAACCTTTCGAGTGGGGGAGGTCGGTTCTCGTCTCCCTAGTTGTGGCGGTGTTGCCCAGTTTCAGTTCCTCCATGAGCCTGGTGAGTGGAGCTTGCGGCATTAGAGTATTCTTCGGGCGCCTCTTGTCTTGGAGCTTCTTGCTCCCTCCCATGATTTGGCAGTGGCGGGTTAACTGGTGCTGGAGGAGGAACAGGAGGCGCTCCCAGATTCCTGAGCAGAGCAAGCATTTCAGTTTGCTGCTCCTCCATTTGTCGAACTCGACCTTCGAGGGCAATGATAGGCGTGAAAGCGGCATCAACGGTCAATGACACGTCGACCAGTGAGTGGGAGTGCGCTGGTTCAGTGCATCCTTCTGGGATGGATCCTTCAGCTGTGCGGGTGCTTCTTTTCACCATTGAAGCGGGACTTGAATGTTGCAAGGATGGAGGTCTTGGCTTCTGAAGGATGTTGGGTATCGTGTCCCACATATGACGCGAAACTGTTGCGGACTAACTCGGCATCCCGGTCGGACAGGAATAAACTAGACCCCATCTTAGCTCTCGGGACGGTCGAGTTCACACACTGTCAATGAAAAGAGACAGTTGACACAAGTGGTTTTAACGTGGAAAAAATTCAACAGGGTAAAAAACCACGTGATCGGATCTGTGCCGGTCAAAGTCCACTATCAGGTTGCGGTTACAATATGTTTGGAGAATCGAGAGCGACGTGTCACTCCTCGTTACAACTTGGAGGTGAGAGAGAATTTTTGATTCGCAACGGGCAAAAGGCCGCGCCGAGAGAGTTCTGGATGCTAACTTGGTGGCTGGTGTGCTTGAGCACTAGCGGTGGTCGTCTTCTTCCATTCTCCGCGCACTTGGGAACTTGGCTCGTAAGCGACTTGAAGATGACCCGAGGGAGGAGTTCGACAGAGCTCTGACTTGAGGAAGAAGAATACTCCGGGAGCGAAAAGGTGAGAAATGAGGAGGCCTGTGACTCCTTTTATAGCCTCCAGGAGGTAGTTGTGATTTTTTCGCTCGGGCGTAATTTTTTCGTCGAGCGCGGTTTTTTCGCCGGGGAGCGAATTTTTGGCCCAGACGCATTTTTTTCTCCCGGGCGCGATTTTGTCTCCTGAGCGCTCCCGAAGGCGAATTTTATGCTTGGACGCGAATTTTTTGCCTTTGCGTGATTTTTTTGCACGTTCGTTATTTTTTTGCTCGACCGTGTATTTGTTTTTGCCCAGACGTTATTTTTTTCTCTCAAATGCATTTTTTTCAATTTCGGGAGAAAATATCATCAAGTCCATGTGAAAATATCGTGTCCGGGCAAAAAAGTCTTACCCGTGCAAAAAAATCAATCCCAGACAAAAAATTCGCGATCGGACAAAAAATTCGTGTTTGTCCGAAAAATTCGCTTCCGGCCGAAAAATTCGCTTCCGGCAGAAAAATTTGCGCCCTACCGAAAAATTCGCTCTCGGTCAAAAAATTCGAGTCTGACAGAAAATTGGCACTCGGGCGAAAATATAGCATCCGCCCGAAAAATTTGCGTCCAGGCGGAAAATATCGCACCCGGGCGAAACATTCACGGTCGGTCAAAAAATTCGCGGTTGGGTGAAAAAACCGCGCCTTGCGAAAAAGCCCGCCCGGGAGAAAAAACCGCGCCCGGGCGAAAAAGCAGCGCCCGGGCGAAAAAATAGCTTCCGTGCGAAACGTGGCTGGGCGAAAAAAATGGCGCCTTTTTCCCCCCTCGCGCATTTTTGGTCGGGTGCGCATTTTTTTCCTAGACGCGCATTTTTCGCCTATACACATTTTCCACCCGGACGCTCATTTTTTCCCGCACACATTTTTAATTAAAAAAGTTACAACAACGGAGATTTGTCAAACGTTTTATAAAGTAATTTTCCTTTGTGAAAATCTCTGCAAAATGTGTTTATCCAAACAAATCTTCTTTTCCAATATACATTTTTTAAAATTTTATTTTCTTACTTTACTTTTGCCACCACTCATTTTCCTTTCTAAAAAACCTCCCAAACCGGCCTAAACATTTTTAACCTTGCAATATGCATTTGACTTTCCACGAACTTTGGACCTAATTTCTACCAAAGAAATATTTTTAAAGACAGGACTTCTCCTCTAAAACCAATGTTTTTTCTACTAAAGAAATATCAAATGATATTATTTTTAAAAATATGTGTTATTTTGTTAATTTGTAGATTTATTTAACACCAATTAAGTTGTTTTTCGTTAGTATATTCCGTTAACTAATGACAATTCCCGGGTTTCTTTTTAAGTTGTGAACTAATTTCCAACTTTTTTTTATTTTAGAAACCAAATTCATAAAAAAAAAGATAACTTTGGGGACTGGTTTATATGTTTTGCCCAAAAAAAATGATTAACATGTAGTCAATTTTCATTTGCATATACATCTATGTTCTAAAGAAAGATGGTCTTAAGCACTAGTTTACCTAATTTGATGGACAAAATGAAAATAAAATTAAATTAGCGAAATTATTACGACTTACATGGTCACTCTTTTACATCTACCATCACATTATGATTTTACATATAATTTTCACAATACATTATTACGAGAGAAATGTATGATATAATTATAATACTAGAAGTCTACGCATGCTTTTTGGATTATCAAGGGCCACTGCCTTAACTCGTCATTAGCATTACAAGAAAAATACAAATCAGAAATAAAATTTAGGAAGGAAAGAAAATTTCTTAGTAATCACTAACAAATTTAGGAAAAATTAGTACTTTTGACATCTCCAACAAAATTTAAAATAACAATTTTTCATTAGTGAATTTAAAATAAATATCACTGTGGCAAAATTTGTTGTTGATTATAATAAAATTTGTTATTTTTTTAGTTTTTTTTATTAGAAACGAATTTAGTAACAAAATATTGCTTCCAACAATATGTCATTAGAAGATCAAATAAGTAAAACTGAATCACATTATTTTCTGATGAAAAAGATGGCTCAAGCTCAAACCTAAGGCTGCGTTTAGCACAGCTTATCACAACTTATTTGTTCCGATGAGATTGAACAAAAACGTCATTGTCATAAAAGATATGTTTGGCATGACAAATATACAAAAAAAAATTAATTTAAGACAAGATTTTGACATGACGATCACGTTTTTATCCAACCTCACCGAAGCCATGATCACCCTAAATCCAGCCAAAGTAAAACTATGATAACAAAGTAAATGTAAAAATTATTTTAAATTAAGATATTTAATATAAAAATTAATTTTTGCATACATACTACAACAGTTTTTTATTAAGAAAATATTTCCATGTCAGAAATTTCTTGCTAAATTTGAAAGAATTAATTTTCTAAGATATATATATATATATATATTTGAGGGCAAAATACTCATAAAAAAGGGATGAGAATATTATTCAATCCTTAAGGCCTTATAACACATATATCCAATTAATAAAACTAATAAATTATATAATTTACTGGCTAAACAAACTTTTTTTTTACTTAAACCTCCCCTGATTTCAAACACACGTCCGCAGCCTTCGCCGCCGGGGACGACGATTTCTTGAAGAACTCGATGCAGTCTTCCACAGCCTGTTTCTGATGAGAACTCGGGATCGATCGAACGGCTGCGGATGACTCATCATCAGCAGCTTTCTTTTGACCGTTGCCGGCAGCACCGCTTTTGGATGTTGCAGAGAGCATGATGAGTTTGAAGACCACCCGCCGCAGCCGGCAGAGGAAGGACGCCGGCGATGGCGGCCGGCCGGAGGGCCTCCTCTTTGGGAGGCAAGTGGTGCTGGCTTCTCTAGCGGGGGCTGATCTTTCTCCTTCCCTCTTCTTCACAACCATGCTTTGTTAATTCTTTTGTGTGTGAGACATGTCTCCGGGCCGACCTCTATTTAAATAGCGTCTGGTCTCTCGATGGGGAAGGGTTTGAGGCTGATTAAGGAAATGTTGGAAATTGTGATTTGGATGGTTGTCTGAGTATGGAATATGCTGAAGGGCGTGGTGGGGACAGAGTATCATGCACGGGCCATAATGAGAAGCATTTTAGTCTGACAAAACAATAGTTTTTTTTTTTACTTTATTTAATATAAAATGATTTCCATAATAACTATAATGGCAAAAATAGATAAATCAATCAGTAAAGGTTATGTGAACGATTGAAAAAGCAAAAATCGGACCGGTCATCAAATCGATGAAGTGCGTTCAAGGTTGAACCAGTTTAACTGAGCTCGAACCGTTATATATATATATATATATATACATCTTTACTAATATACGAAAACTACTCTTTGGTGAAACATTGCATGATTTCCATATATTGCCCTTATAGTTGTATTCATAATTACACAACTATACCAAACTTTATATTAGTATATTATAAAGACAATATCCTTTTAGTTAATTACATAACTTTACAATATTAAAATACAAAAAATAAAAACAATAGATACCCTAAACATATTGTCTCTAGATAGGAATGACAAGAGAGAAATTAATATTTTAACGTTAAAATATAATTTGTTTTACAAAATAAAAATTGTATTCTTGATTTATATTTTGTACGGTCATTTTGAGAACTCTTATGTATATGTTGCGGGTCGGGCGGAGCCTGTCGGGAGTGGGCGAAGCCCGCCGGGAGGGGGCAAAGTCTGCCGTCGTCGGTCGGGTACTGTCGCGCGAGGCCATAGGGGCGGGTACTGTCCACGACAAATGTTGCCGCCCATGAAAAATGTCACCGCTCACGACAAATGTCGCCGCCCATGACAAATGTCGTCCCCACGACAAATGTCGCACCACCGACGAATGTCATATCTCGGCGAATGTCACACCCCGCCGATTGTCGCACCCCCGGCTGAATTGGTGATGAGAGTTGGCAAAACTTCATAGTTAAGCGTGCTCGGGCTGGAGTAGTACTGGGATGGGTGACCTCCTGGGAAGTCCCCGTAGTGCACGCTTAACCGGAAAGTTTCCCTCATCAAAGGGAGGCGGTGGCCACCAATAACCCGCCTATGGATGGAGAGGGGTTGGGGTGCTTGGGCTGCAACCCGGTAACGTCGCCTAGAGCGGAGTCGTGATATTGTCACGTTGGATCGGCTAGGGTCGCTACAATAAAAAGTGCACTTTTCATTGTAACACATCTCCACTACACCGGAGTGGTCTATTAGCGAGCATTTTACCGGGCTGTAGCCCAAGCACCCCAACCCCTCTCTCTCCACAGGCGGGTTGTTGGTGGCCACAACCTCCCTTTAATGAGTCAAACTCGATAGTCAGGTGCGCACCACAGAGACTTCCCAAGAGGTCACCCATCCCAGTACTACTCTAGCCCGAGCACGCTTAATTATAGAATTCTTTCAACTCTCATCACCAATTGAGCCAGACTCGATAGTCAAGTGCGCACCACGGGGACTTCCCAGGAGGTGCTTGGGCTGCAACCCGATAACATGCTCACTAATAGACCACTCCGGTGTTACAAGAGGAGTCCACAACAATCTTCTTCTTTCCCTTGACCTTTGGTATGTTCTTAGACTGAACTACTTGGCTGGAGGGCAACACCCTATTGAATCTTTCCAATGTCTTGATGTCCATTCTTTTCATGTAATGGATCTGAACCCCTTTTCTTTTTGAGAAATGCTCAGGGTAAGCATTAATCAGATATAGGGACAGAATCCTGCCTAGGTTTGGAGCCTTTAGACACTCAATCATCTTCTGATAAATTACAACTACTCAGTTGATTGTCTTATATAAAATCACTCTTATTACCAGCTCAAACATGGGTTTTGATATGTTGTCATGGGAGCCTGGTTTGCATATGATGGCCTTCCTAATGATATCAGCAAGCAATTTTCCTTTTTGGTTAAAGATTTTCCTTTTCAGGGAACCATACCTTACACCACTATGACCACGCTATTCCAGGGCTTAGTTAATTTCATTGGTGGATATCTCTTGGTCCTCTTCAATATCTGTAGAGGGAAGTTTCAGGGCTTTGGCAAGCCTTCTTGGGGTTATTTTGATTTTAGCTCCCCCTACTTTGCTCTTAATGGAATGAACTGATGAAGAGGACTTCACATTGGAATACAACTCCAAATCTTCATCTTTCAGAATTGGAGTTGGTTCTGACAGAATGAACTCAAGCCCGACGACTTTCAACATACTGACAACTTCTTTAATCTCTGTTGAGGCAAACTGAAAACCATCTCTGACTACTTTATATCCTTCGAGAAGATTGTTTGCTGATATTGGCGCCATTGTAGTTGAAATCTCTGTCGTTGAGTTGCCGAGAAAGACTGTTAATTATATAGACTGCTAATTATAAATTTATTTAATTGAAATAAATGGGTTTTAAAGTGACATGTTATTGGGTGAACAAAAAAAATAGAACCAATGGCTGAGATAGATCATCTGTAGCCATAGCAACCCATCTCAACAGTATCGTTGAGGCTGTGATTTATACCACTGAGCATTGTCTCAGCAGATATTAATGTGAATAATGACATATCTGAATATCACTAAGTGTTTTTTCAGCAGTTTTCACCAAATAGCTGAGCTTGCTCAGCTAGATTTCCTTAGCTATATTTCCTAGCTAGATATTGTCACCTAGTTAGATAATGGTAAATAATATCATAGAAATTTGTAACTGAGAGCAGAAATGATGAGGGATAAGCTATTTCATATGTAAAATACCTAGCTCAATTTTAAATGAAGAAAACTTAGCCTCATCTAGTGGCTTTGTAAAGATACCTGCTACTTGCTTGTTAGTGGGGACAAATTCAAGATAGGTATCTTCACGCTCAACATGTTCTTTAATGAAATGATACCTTATTTCTATGCGCTTAGTCCTGCTATGTGAGACAAGATTCTTAGCAATGAAAATAGCACTGGATGAGTCATACAATAAGGGGGTTTTACTCACCTTGAGGTTATAGTCCTTTAGTTGATGTTGAATCCACAGTAATTGTGCACAACAATTGCCCGTAGAAATGTATTTAGACTCAGCAGGGGATATGACCACACTGGTCTGCTTCTTGCTTCTCTAGGAGATCAATCTCCTTCCTAGGAATTGACAAGTACCGCTCGTACTTTTCCTATCTTTTTTGCTTCCTATAAAATCCAAGGGTTGCTCCACATATATCTCTTCCTTTACATTATCATTGAGGAAGGCAGATTTTACGCCCATTTTGTAGACTTTGAACCCTTTGAATGCTGCATAAGCTAGGAATATCTTTATAGCCTCCAGTATTGCTACTGGAGCAAAAGTCTAGTCAAAGTAAATTCCATTCTTTTGTTTGTATCCCTTAGCAACTAATTTGGCCTTATTCTTTACTATCACTCCATGTTCATCCATCTTGTTCTTGAAGATCCATTTGGTGCCAATAATGTTGTGTCCTTGTCTCTTTTGCACCAACTTCCATACCTTATATCTCTTGAATTGCTGGAGTTCTTCTTGCATGACATTGATCTAAAATGGATCCTTGTTTGCATCTTCAAACTTCTTGAGCTCCACCTGGGACAAGAAGCTCAAGAAGGAGCTCAAGAAGAAATCTTCATTGTGAAGTCTTCTTTTGGTGGTAGTACCCTGGCTTGTATTTCCAATAATGAGAGTTCTGGGATCTGGGATGATCTCTTATATGTCTTGTTACAGCAGGCAATCTGTCAGCACCTTACTATTCTTCAGAAATGATTTCAGTTGGTTGTATTTCCTCACAGAGCACATCAATTTCAGAGATACTCATGCTTGAACTAAGCTTGTCTTGAATGGAAAAATCTTTTTTGTTGGGCACTGAACCTGCATCATTATGCACACTAGAACAGTCTTTGCATAGAAGATCGGTCTTATCAAAAATAACATGCATAGATTCTTGTACAACTTGAATCTTCTTGTTGAATACCCTATATGCTCTACTATGGGATTTGTATCCAACAAGTATTCCCACAAAGCATTTTTTAGCAAACTTAGTCAAATGCAACTTTCCATTATTTAAAATGAAACATTTGCACCCAAAGATTCTAAAATACGAAATAGTTGGTTTTCTGCCTTTCATGAGTTCATAGGGTATTTTACCATGGACTTTGTTAATTGAAGCCCTATTCAGAACATGGCATTCATTGTTGATTGCCTCAACCTAGAAATATTCTGGAAGTGAGGAATCACTGATCATGATTCTGCCAACCTCAATCAAAGTCCTATTCTTTCTCTCAGCCACCCCATTTTTTTGTGGGGTTCTAGGAGAAGAGAATTCCTGGGTGATACCAAGTTCTTCACAGAACTTTGTCATGGCTCCAGATTGGAATTATGTACCATGACACTTCTTAATTTGACCACCGTACAATTCATCTCAATCTGGATTGCCTTGAAAAAATTCATGAAGACATCCAAGGTATCAGACTTCTTCCTAAGGAATAATACTCATGCAAACCATGAGTGATCATCAACAATCACAAAGATATACTTCTTCCCTCCTAATCTCTGAATGGGTAAAGGACCAAACAAGCCCATATGAACCAAATAAAGACATCTTACAGAGTCTTTGGAGCCAATACTCTTAAAAGAGGTCCTTGTTTGCTTGCCCATTTGGCATGCATGAAGGGACCCTTTTTAACACAATTTAACTTAGGAGAATCTCTAACTAAGTTTTTTTGAAAATAATTTGCTAATTGTCTTGTAGTTAATATGAGAAAGTCTCTTGTGTCATTGAACACAAAGGGTCTCATTCTCCTTAGCTACAAGACACACATGAGTAGAGGAATAATTTCAAAAGAAATCCAAACAATAAACATTTCTACTCCTAGTGCTTGGGAGGACAACCTCTAAGTCACTTGACTTCTTAATCAGACACTTATCATTGTGTAATTCAATAACATAACCCAAGTCACATAGTTGACTTATGCTTACAAGTTTGTGTTGAAACCCTTCAACATAAGCTATCCTTGTGATAAAGATTTTCATTGGAGATTATACTATATCCTTTGGTGACTCCTCTATCCGAGCCTCCAAAAATGACCTTAGGTCCATTCTTCACAGGAACATAGTCCTTTAGAAGACTCCTTGTTCCTATCATGTGCCTTAAGCACCCACTGTCCAAGTACCATATTTACATGAGATTGGTACTTGAACTATCTTGCAAGAAAGATTTTATTTTACCTTAGGAGCCCAAAAGACTTTGGGTCCTAGGTTCTTGTTAACATAAATAACAATATTTTTCGTGCAGCAATCATAGCTAGAAAGCTCTTCTTTACACTAGGCACATTAGTGTTATGCCAACAATATTGGGCAAAGTGACCTACTTTACTACATTGATCACCAACACTCAAAGATGTTGTACCTTTTCTTTTGAACACTTCTTTAAGTGAAAGGTTAATTTATATGTCCATGTTCCGCTGAGAAGGCAGCTGTATTCTTCCTATCTCTCCCAGCTAGTCCTTGACAGTTTACTCGACGGTAAGTATCCTTACTCAGCTTTATCAGATTGACAGTAACAAGTCTCAGCTTAACAATTGAGATAGTGATATGGCATCTGATATTTCCTTATGAGTGTTAGTCACTAACTTGCCACCATCATTCTTCTTTACTGGAAGAGATTTAGAAGATGCAGTTTCCTTGCCCTTGAGTGTTGGGACTGGAGTACCAAACACAAATGGCTCATATTGAGGCATCTGTATTTCCTTATGGAGAGATTTCAAAGCACTCATCCCCATACCCTTTTTCCCTCCATAGTTAGGAGCATTATTTCCCTTACTATCAGAATTTCTATTCTTTTAGTGACCATACGTACTATCATGGTCATAACTATTAGATGGAAGCAGAACCTTTTGAAAGGTGGACAGAAACTTTGCTGGAGCCTTGCCCTTTCTACTATTGCAAGTTCTGGCTGCATATCCCTTGAAGCCTAGTCCCCTCCTATTATTTTGGAAGGTGAATGAGTCAATGATAGGCAACACAGATTTTGGCTTAGAGAATTGAGCCACGAGCTTCCTGTCTTTGAGGAGCTCACTCTCAAGCTTCCTTATGATCCTGTACTTCTGGATGAAGGTGATCATTTGGATAATTGTAATTCCTTCCAACTTGCTTATTTCCCTACTCATCTTAGCTAGCTGTGTATTAGACTCAGTGCATTTAGGCTTAGCAGGCTGAAGGGAAACAATCTCTTCAGCTTGTCTATTGATTAGCTTTTTGCTCTTTTTCAGAGCTTCCAAGAGAGCAGCATACTTATTAATCAATTAATTGACATCATTTTCAGATTTTGATCCATCCTCATCACTAGATGAAGGGGATGATTCAGAATCTCGGTCATTTTCGTACTCTGAATCAGAAGGAGTGTGGGGAAAGAATGATTAACTCATCAGTTTCAGAATCATCCTAGCGGATGTATTCAGTTATCGACATCAGACCACATCTATCCTCTTCTTCTTTAGCTTCATAGTCGCTTTCAGGGCTTGATAATGGGTCCATGATCCCTATCCTGGCAGTAGGATAGATGTCTCCTTCAGCAACATCAAGCAACCCAATATTGTCTTCTTCTTCCTCAGAATCTGAAGAATTTGAGTCACTTTGACTCCGGCTCTTCTCCTCCTTCTTGGCAATGAATGTCTTTTCAGACTTCTTGCCCTTGTGGTGATGTTTGCTTTCACCATTATGCTTATTCTCCTTATAAGCAATTCTTTCTTTTCTTTTTACTGGACAGTCAGCAATGACATGTCCAGGCTTGCTACAATAATAAATAAATAATGTTAGCAAAAATATGTTTGTTGTGAGAGGAGCTATACTTGTCCCCTTTGGGGTTTTTCTTATAGCTGGAGGAGGAAGAAGACTTGTTTTTCCATTGCTTCTTTCTGGATATAATTTTCTTAAATTGCCTAGAGAAGGCAACAAGCTCCCTATCAAATATATGTAAGACCCCACTCCCAGAACACAAAACATGGCACGAGAGCGGTCTTATGCCCAGAATAGCCGCCTTGGGATAGCACTAACACTCGGGCTAGCCTGTACCACAAGACGCATATTCTGCCAGCTACAACCAATATCAATATATATGCCAACCCAACCATAATAATATGAAGAAGTCAAATCCACACAAGCTATAAGTTCAAAAAGTACAAGAATAGAGAAGCTAAAATGTTGGGTACATTGGAAAATGTGTACCTGATTTGAAGAAGCCCAACCTAGCTCAATGATATACATCATGTTGTATTTGATGTTGTTTTGAGTTGACATGTGCAGGTAAAGAATTGTTAAAAGTTTACAGGAAAAAATTCTAAGTCCAAGTGTCGACACAAAGGAACATGTGTCGTCACATAGAAGAAAGTTGTCGACACAACACTGGGAAAGTGTGTCGACACAGAAGGTGTAAGTCGACACTACTCTGGGAAAAAGTGTCGACACATAACATAGTCTACAACAACACTGGGAAAAAGTGTCGACACAGAAGAAGTCAGTCGACACAACACTGGGAAATTGTGTCGACTCAGAAGAAGTAAGTCGACACAACACTGGGAAATTGTGTCGACACAGAAGAAAAACGTCGACCTCAACATTGGGAGAATGTGTCGACACTGAAGAGTATAGTCGATCTCCAGTTTGTCGACATCATCTGAATATGTCGACACAGAAGAAAATAGTCGACACCTGAAGGCCCAGTCAACACTTACTAAAGTTATGATTCTACAACAACTGTGTCGACACACAGGACTTGTGTCGACACACTGCAGAGTCAAAGACCAAGTTATTTTCAGAAGAAGATGTGTCGACACAAAGGCAATTTTGTCGACATCACTGAAGGCAGTGTCGACACCAAAGTTAATTGTGTCGACACAAATAGACAGATGGTCTCGACACTTTCTGACAGACTGTTTCAACACTAAGGCACAGGACTTGTTTGAAGACTTGACAGCTGTGGGTTATCACCAGTTAACTGAAGTTGTCAGACTTGTCAGAAAACGGTTAGAAACCGGATCAGCCGGTTACCATGAAGAATGTCTATAAATAGACAGATTCAGAAGGAGAGAAAAAAGAACAACACACACAATTAAGAAGATATAGAACTGATCCTTTGAAATACATTGGAGAAGGGTTATATTCTACTCATTTCAAGAAAGTGCTAGGCACTTAAGAAGATCTTCTCCGGGAGATCTAAGAAGACTATCTAAGGATAGATCTAAGAAGAGTTCTAATCAGAATTCAGAAGAATCATTCAAAGTTCTGGACAGAGAGAGATCAAGTCAGAATTTGAAGAAGAAGAAAGAATCCATCAGTGGATTCTCAAGAAGCTGTTTGGAATCAACTCAGCTAAGTACATTTTCAAGAAGCTTTGAAGAAGGCTAAGAAACAGTTGATTGCATCAGCTGATTAAGAATTGTCATTGCCTCTTCTCTCTCAACTTGGCAAGACAATTTAAAACAATCTTTTCTATATTTCTGTAGGATCTGTTTATACAGATCTGAGTTGTAAACCTATGTTATAAAGGCTGAGTGTAGGAGTGTTGAACTCTGAGTGGTAGGGCTGATTGCCTGAGTGTAGGAGAAGGATATTCTCTGAGTTGTAGGCCTTGGGGCAAGGCTGAGGTAGGGCAGTTGTGCCTGAGTTGTAGGAACCAGTTGGGTTCTGAGTTGTAAGATCTATTGATCTGAGATAAGTGGAAGTTTGGCCGAATCTAGCATACAGCTAGATAGGTGAAGGGGGAAAGTGGATGTACCCAGACCTTGGGGAACCACTATAAAACATAGTGCAATCTGTGATGTGTTGTTTTCTGTGATTGCTGTGTTTTTTGTATTAGTTAATAAATTGAATTCTGTCTAGAAGTTTTAGAAAAAGAAGCAGGACCTATTCACCCCCCCCCCTCTAGGTGTTTAGGCTGCCTTGAAAGTTAAACTATCAAGTGGTATCAGAGGCAGGTTCCTCAAAAAGGACTTAACAGTCTGAGGTAGATCTGATAGGCAGAATCAAGAATCAAGAAGATGGGTTCTGGAGAGAATCATAAGGAGCTAGGGTCAATGAAATTACCCATATGCAAGAAGGAAATCTTTGGGATCTGGAAAGAAAGAGTCAGATTGTTTATGGAAGCATCTGACCCAAGGATTTACATCACAGTACAGGAAGGCCCCTTCATACCAATGAAGATATCTGTTCTTGATGCAAATATCCAAACACCAAAGACTTATTCTGAAATGACCAAGGATGAAATCATCTTGGCAACCATGGACAAAAGGGCACAGAACATCATTGTCAGTGCCATAGATGATTCAACATTTCAGAATCTGATTCACTGCAAGACCTCCAAGGAGATGTGGGACACATTGATTGTCTACATGGAGGGATCAGAAGAAGTAAGGCTGGACAGAAAATCTATGCTAAATCAGGAGTATGAAAGTTTTAGACAAGGAAAATCTGATAGCATAACTGAGTGCTATAAGAAATTCTATAGAATTGTGAATGAGCTAATTTCCTATGGAAGAGTCTTCAGTACCTATGAACTGAATGACAAATTCTTAAGATCCTTATCAAAGGATTGGGATACAAAGATCTGTGCCATAAGAGAAGTGGCAAAATTGGCAGAGATATCTCCTCCAACTCTGTTTGGAAAGTTGCTATCCTATGAAATGCAACTTATGGTAAGGAAGGAGGAGGAAAGAAACTCAAAAGGAGAGCATAGAGAAAAGACTGTGGCATTTAATGCTGAAGCCACCAGAAAGAATAGGAGGAAATCACCATCTCCTCCTAAGGAAGTTGAAGAAGGTAGTTCTGAAAATTCAGATAGGGGTTCAGTCAGCAGTGATTCAGATGCAGACTTTGCTGCATTCACTAGGCAATTTCAAAGGTTCTTGAAAAAGAAGCAATGGAAGTCTAGGCCTTCATCATCACAGCAAGTAGATGACTATTATCAGAAAAGAAGGTCATCTAGGAAAGAGAAAAGCAGGTCAAAGCCCAGCAAAGCCACTACTTCAAAGATTGTCTGCTATTGTTGCAATAGGCCTGGACATGTAGTGGCTGAGTGTCCTGACAAAAGGAAGGAATCTTCAGAAAAGAAGAAGACTTATCAGAAAGGCAAGAAGGAGAAATCCTTTGTAGCAAAGAAAGATAAAAGTCTGTCAGACCAGTCAACTTCAGAATCAGGATCTGAAGCTGAAGCATATATTGGATTATATGCTGCATCTGAGGAAGAGGAGTTTATGCAGTTGCTAGACTCCATCAATGAACATCAATGCATGGGTTTGATGACTAGATCAGAAGAGGACCTATGCCAAAATCAGTCTGGTCCTAATGAGGTAAACAGTCCTTCCAGTACATTTGTTTATAGTACAAGTGAAGAATCAGCTACATCTGCATCAAGTGATGAAGATGCATCTGGATCTGAAGGAGATGTCTATCAATTGATAGACAAGTATGGGGACTTGTTGCAGGCCCTTAAGAAAAGCAAGAACCTGGTTAAATCACAGGCTCAGGAAATTGCTGATCTAAGGGTTACAACAGCTGAGTTAGAAAAGGTCCTTGATCAAAAGTTAGTTGAAATTGCCAAGCTGAAAAATATAACTATTATTCAGATGGGCACAATTAATTATACTAATGATCAAGTAAAGAGTCTGGAGGACAGACTTAGAATTGAAAGGGATTTAGTGGCTAGTTACTCTAAGCCAAAATCTGTCTTACCCTTGATAGATGAATTTGTCACTCAGTAGGGTAAGGCTGGATTAGGATTTAAGGGTAACTCCAGGGCTAGCAGATTCAAGAAGAAAGGCAAAGCCCCTATTCAGCCACTAAACCTTTCAGTCCCCATAAGGTTTGGTAAGAAGAAAGTGCCTTCTAACATATATGATCATGAAGACATTCAGGATCATATCAAGACAAATGTTCTGAAGAACAAGGGTGTTAAGGCAAGCAGGCCTACCTATAGTCATAAGCCCTATGGTTTTAAGAAACCAGCAGGAGAAGTTGCAACAGCACCAGCAATGAACAGAAATGCTTCTGACAAGGATGTATCTAGATCTAGATACAATAAGTTTGAATGTTGGTGCTGTGGCAAGAGGGGTCATTTTGCATTGGACTGCTGGTATAACACAAGTGTTATAAAGAATAAGAGTCTACCTGTTAGAAGAGGTTATGATAACTTTATTAAGGCTAACCTGAACCAAGGACCCAAGACTTACTTGGGTTCTAAGGGTAAGTAATTCTGTATTGCAGGTGAATCCAAGTTACCATGCCCCTATATGGTACTTGGATAGTGGTTGTTCCAGGCACATGACTGGAACAAAGGGGCTGCTGAAGGAGTATTCATCTGTCAAAGATGGACATAAAGTGATCTTTGGTGGATCTGAAAAAGGAGTCATCAAAGGATTTGATCAAATGACTCAACAGGTATAAGCAAGAAGATGGACAAGCTCTCCATTGCTGAAGCTTCAAAGGAAGAGGGAGCATTGGAAAATGAAGGCTGCTGTCCAGGGGGAGTACAAGAGATAATGGAAGCTGATGAAAACCAAGAGGAGCAGCAGAATGAAGAAGCTGGAGATGCTCAACCTGAAGGGAATCTACCTCCAGCTATAAGATATCTAAGAGATCATCCTACTGATCAGATAATTGGTGATCCAAGACAAGGAGTGCAAACTAGAAGCAGAAATCAAAGCACAGTTTTGCATTCTAGTTTCTTGTCTCAAATGGAACCTAAGAAGTTTGAAGAAGCTATCCAAGACCAGTACTGGATTGATGCTATGCAAGAGGAGCTGAATCAGTTCAGAAGGTGCAAGGTCTGGGAGCTTGTTCCTAAACCAAGAGGCCACAACATAATTGGGACTAAGTGGATCTATAGGAACAAGCTAGATGAAAGTGGAATAATAATAAAGAATAAAGCAAGATTGGTTGCAAAAGGATACAGGCAGGAAGAAGGGATTGACTTTGATCAAACCTTTGCTCCAGTAGCAAGGCTGGAGGCAATCAGAATGTTCCTTGCCTATGCAGCCTACCAAGACTTCAAAGTATACCAGATGGATGTAAAGTCAGCATTTCTGAATGGTGATCTTAAAGAAGAAGTATATGTAGAGCAGCCATCAGGTTTTGTAGATCCTCTTAAACCTGATTCTGTGTACAAGCTTAGGAAAGCTTTGTATGGGTTAAAACAAGCTCCAAGGGCTTGGTATGAAACCCTGTCTACCTTCCTCATTGAGAATAAATTCTCAAGAGGAAAGATAGACAAAACTCTATTCCTTAGGGAATCCAAAGGAAAGATCATCTTAGTCCAGATCTATGTTGATGACATAATCTTTGGATCTACTGAAAACAACCTTTGTAAAAAGTTTGCCAAACTTATGCAAGGGAAGTTTGAGATGAGCAGTATGGGAGAACTTAAGTTCTTCTTGGGACTCCAAGTAAGACAGACTGATGATGGATTGTCCATATCCCAGTCTAAGTTCACCAAGGAATTAATTAAAAAATATGGTATGGAGTCATCCTCCTCCATGAGAACTCCTATGGGCACAAGTATGCCAATATGCAAAGATGAGGCAGGTAAACCTGTTGATGAATCATTGTATAGAGGAATAGTTGGGTCACTACTATATCTCACTGCTAGTAGACCTGACATTATGTATGCAACATGTGTCTGTGCTAGGTACCAAGCCTGCCCTAAAGAATCTCATTATACTGCAGTAAAAAGGATTCTGAGATATCTAAAGGGCACTCCTACTCTAGGTCTTTGGTACCCTAGGAATAGAGATTTTCAACTAACAGGCTATTCAGATGCAGATTTTGCAGGATGTAGAGAGGATAGAAAGAGTACTACAGGTACTTGTCAATTCCTGGGAGGAAGACTAATATCTTGGAGTAGTAAAAAACAGACTAGTGTGGCAATTTCCACAGCTGAGTCAGAGTATATTGCTGCAGGAAGCTGCTGTGCACAGCTATTATGGATGCAGCATCAGCTTAAAGATTATGGTATTCAGGTAAGTAGAACACCCCTTTTATGTGATTCTAAGAGTGCTATTTCTATTGCTAATAATCCAGTTTCTCATAGTAGAACTAAACATATAGAAATCAAATATCATTTTCTTAGAGAACATGTAGAAAAAGGTGACATCTCATTGGAATTTGTAAAAACAGATTATCAAATAGCAGATGTATTTACTAAGCCTTTAGATGAAACCAAATTCAATAAATTCAAAATTGAATTAGGTATGTTAACCATTGATTAATGTATTAAACAAAATCATTAACAATGCTATTGAAATGGTTAATAAGTAAGTAAAAGTAGTAACAACAATAATCAAGTGTTAAAAAGGACACATTGAAGTTACAGAAATTGGCTAAGTAAGAATGTGTCGACACATTCAGTAATAATGTGTCGACTCAGAGAAATTATGTCGACAAGTCAGAAATATTGTGTCGACACAGAGAATATGTGTCGACACTTAAGAGTTTTATTGTCGACTTAACCAGGAATGTAATGTCGACTCAACCAGAATTATGGTGTCGACACTTACAAAATATGTGTCGACACTTGTCCTTAGTGTCGACACAGAATTTCTGTCTTTCTACTATATATCCAAGGTGTCGACATAACCACAAATTGGTGTCGACACATAGTAGACTGAAGAAATGTCGAGTTAATAGAAGCTTGTGTCGACACATTCCGTCTGTGTCGACACATTTAGACTGTCTTTGGCGCCTTTTGAACTTCTTTCAACAGAAGCTATAAATAGGTCAAAAAGCTCCTTGTGTCGACACGCTTTCAAGGTTTTCGAAACTCAAACCCTGTGTCGACAGTCTTTCTTTCTCTCTTCTCTCAAGCTTTCTCGACACAACGATGGCGCCAAGGATTGAAGACAATGTTAATGAAGGGTATGAGTTGGTGCGCCAGGCGTTTGCAGAGGCGCCGCCTGATGTTCAAGGAGTTATCACCCTTCTCTCTGCATCAGGGTTAGAATTTCTTGTCTCCGAACCATCCAAGATCTGGAAAAAGGAGGTGCATGAGTTCTTTATCTCAGCATCAGTCCATTCTACTGAACTCAAGATCAAGTCCATTGTTCACGGGACTAAGATTAAGATTACCCAAAGAGGTTTGAGAAAGTTTTTGCAATTACATGTGGTTGAAAATGAAGAAGAGGTTCCTAGTTCTAAGACAAGGGAAGCCCTTCAATGGTGTGGTTTGGATTCAAACATGAAGATTGGTGCTGCATTCAATAGGAAGGGTATGAATCAGCAAGGAAAGTTCTTGTCTGAAATAGTTGGGAAAGTAATTATCTGCAAGACAGGTGGACATGATAGGATTTCTGCCTATATGTTCAACCTTATGACCAGGATTGTCTTTACAATTCCTACTGATTGGTCAGTAATCCTATTTGACAAGATTAAAGAAGGGATCAAGAAGCCTAACATGGCTAGGATCATAAGTCTATATCTCAATGGAGCAATTCCTGAAGTGATGCAGCAACTGCCAGGATCTAAAATCAATCATATGAGAAGGATGGACATGAGACTATTCTCCAGGTGGGAAAGGGTGCTGACTAAGGATGTGCCTGAAGAGAGCAGGCCAGACACCCCTGTGAGATCCCCTTCTCCAGCTCACGAGACTGAGCAACAACAAGAGGACCCACTAAGGATACAGAGTGAAGAACAACCTGCCTCCACTACAGTTCATCAAGTAGATACATCTGCACAGATGCAGGGGGAGCCTGTTCAATCTCCTGCTCAAAATGTATCTACCCCTACTCAGGTACAAGTGGTACAGGTGTAGGGGGAGCAAATGTATTTTACTATAAAAGACTTTCTAAAAGTTTTTTTTTTCACTGCACAGGTTCAGGGGGAGCATGTGTCTTCTCCTACTCCAGATATGCAGCTGCCTGAGAATGTGCACAAGGATGCACCTAATGATTTATCTTCAAATGCTCCAGTTCAAAAAGAATATACTCTGGATGAGTTATTTCCTAATGATGACATAGCTACTGATAGAATAGAAGAGGACCAAGATGTTGAGCAGCCTCTTGACATAGAGCTAGAACAAGAAGTGGAGAAAGTTCAAGAGAATGAAAAAGTTCAAGAAATAGAGGAGGAGCAAAGAATTGAGGGGGAGCCAGTACATGTTGAAACTGAGCAACATGGCACTGAAGCAGATAGAGTTCACATTGAAAGTACTTCTGAATCTGAAACTGAAGAAGCCAGGTTGGCTAAGAAAAGAAAACTGGTTGTATTTAAAAGAAGAAGCAAGACTTATAAACAGGCTTTACAGACATCACCTCCACCACCACCTCCTGAAGTTGATTATAACAAGTTCTTGGTGGATTTACAGGTGAAATTGGATGACCACAGGGTGGCCATTGAGAAATATGTTGATGAAAGCAACAAAAATCTGCAGTTTGACTTAGCCCAAGATATCAAATCTATCCAATTTCAAGTCAACTTGAATAAAACTGACATGACAGATTGCTTCCACAAGGGTGGCAATGCTGTAGTTTATCTGGCTAAACAACAGCAGGCTATCTCTACAAAGGTGGATGATATTGCTTTGAAGCAAGGTTATGTTCTGGAAAATCAAATAAGAATGAATGACAATTTAACTGAATCTCATAATGAGATCATTCAAGAGGTGAAGAAGATTGTTCCAGGGATGCCTGCAAATAGAGCCAAAGAAATGGAAGAATTTGATAAGAATTTTCAGGCTGCAATTGCATCTGTTAAGACTGCCATCACAACCTCTCAACAGGAAATATCAGAAAAGCTTCAAAAGTTAAGACCATTTTTCAAAGAGGGAGTGAATTATTTGGATGGCCAAATTCGATTCCAGAAAGAAGATCTTAGAGATCATGTATCAAGAGAAGCCATAAAGGGGGAGAGGATGCTGATTCATGCAGGCTCTGAGCATGCCAAATGGGTGACCAATAGTATAAGAGCCACATTGGGATATCCACCATTGTGTGATGATAACATGGTGGCTGAGTCAGGTCTGCAAACAGGACTACTTGAAGGTGACCAACCTGAGGTTGCCCAAGTCATTTACCCCCCTCCAGATTTTGATATATTGGATCAGCAAGTGCAATATATGTATAGTCCTTCAAAGGAAGTTGTAAATGTTATCTTTGGAAAGGTTGATAAGCCTGAGGTAAATTTGCAAGAACAACAAGATGCTCTACTGTCAAAGAAAAGATTTAGAGAGCAGGCTGAGCTGAAGCCAGATTTTGAGCAGTGGAGTCCTACTTCCAGAAATATAATACTCACTGCATGGAAAGCTGTCAAAGATCAAGTTCATGAAAGGGGCAAGTGGTACAATGAGCAGGAATGGCAGAAGTATGAGACAAGACAAGAAGCCATTGTACAATTCAGAAGGAAAGCTAAGCTGGGAAGACTTCCACCTGATGCTATGGAGCCAAGCAAATACTTCCCAAAGCCTTTTCACTATTTTGAAAGGCAAAGGCTCAAGGAAGAAGCTAAGAAGAAAGCTGATCTTAAAGGAAAAAAGATGGCTGAAGAATCAGAAGCTCCTGTGACAGCTAAAATTAAATCTGGCCAAGGGATTGTTATTAGAGAGCCTAATCAATCCTGATAATGTTTAGTTCTTTCATAATGTTTTGTAATGATGTAATGTGATCTGTCAAAGAAAAACCATGTAATCAAACATTACCCATTAATAAACAAAATATTGTTAAATCTGTGATAGATTGTTTTATCCATGATGTTCTTATTATTTTGTTTATAATTAAGTATCCCTGTGTATTGTCATTTATCATCATTTTATACTATTTCTAAATGGTGTATATCATTGGCTATAAGGGTTATGACTTCTCCAAATAGGGGGAGATTGTTGGGTACATTGGAAAATGTGTACCTGATTTGAAGAAGCCCAACCTAGCTCAATGATATACATCATGTTGTATTTGATGTTGTTTTGAGTTGACATGTGCAGGTAAAGAATTGTTAAAAGTTTACAGGAAAAAATTCTAAGTCCAAGTGTCGACACAAAGGAACATGTGTCGTCACATAGAAGAAAGTTGTCGACACAACACTGGGAAAGTGTGTCGACACAGAAGGTGTAAGTCGACACTACTCTGGGAAAAAGTGTCGACACATAACATAGTCTACAACAACACTGGGAAAAAGTGTCGACACAGAAGAAGTCAGTCGACACAACACTGGGAAATTGTGTCGACTCAGAAGAAGTAAGTCGACACAACACTGGGAAATTGTGTCGACACAGAAGAAAAACGTCGACCTCAACATTGGGAGAATGTGTCGACACTGAAGAGTATAGTCGATCTCCAGTTTGTCGACATCATCTGAATATGTCGACACAGAAGAAAATAGTCGACACCTGAAGGCCCAGTCAACACTTACTAAAGTTATGATTCTACAACAACTGTGTCGACACACAGGACTTGTGTCGACACACTGCAGAGTCAAAGACCAAGTTATTTTCAGAAGAAGATGTGTCGACACAAAGGCAATTTTGTCGACATCACTGAAGGCAGTGTCGACACCAAAGTTAATTGTGTCGACACAAATAGACAGATGGTCTCGACACTTTCTGACAGACTGTTTCAACACTAAGGCACAGGACTTGTTTGAAGACTTGACAGCTGTGGGTTATCACCAGTTAACTGAAGTTGTCAGACTTGTCAGAAAACGGTTAGAAACCGGATCAGCCGGTTACCATGAAGAATGTCTATAAATAGACAGATTCAGAAGGAGAGAAAAAAGAACAACACACACAATTAAGAAGATATAGAACTGATCCTTTGAAATACATTGGAGAAGGGTTATATTCTACTCATTTCAAGAAAGTGCTAGGCACTTAAGAAGATCTTCTCCGGGAGATCTAAGAAGACTATCTAAGGATAGATCTAAGAAGAGTTCTAATCAGAATTCAGAAGAATCATTCAAAGTTCTGGACAGAGAGAGATCAAGTCAGAATTTGAAGAAGAAGAAAGAATCCATCAGTGGATTCTCAAGAAGCTGTTTGGAATCAACTCAGCTAAGTACATTTTCAAGAAGCTTTGAAGAAGGCTAAGAAACAGTTGATTGCATCAGCTGATTAAGAATTGTCATTGCCTCTTCTCTCTCAACTTGGCAAGACAATTTAAAACAATCTTTTCTATATTTCTGTAGGATCTGTTTATACAGATCTGAGTTGTAAGCCTATGTTATAAAGGCTGAGTGTAGGAGTGTTGAACTCTGAGTGGTAGGGCTGATTGCCTGAGTGTAGGAGAAGGATATTCTCTGAGTTGTAGGCCTTGGGGCAAGGCTGAGGTAGGGCAGTTGTGCCTGAGTTGTAGGAACCAGTTGGGTTCTGAGTTGTAAGATCTATTGATCTGAGATAAGTGGAAGTTTGGCCGAATCTAGCATACAGCTAGATAGGTGAAGGGGGAAAGTGGATGTACCCAGACCTTGGGGAACCACTATAAAACATAGTGCAATCTGTGATGTGTTGTTTTCTGTGATTGCTGTGTTTTTTGTATTAGTTAATAAATTGAATTCTGTCTAGAAGTTTTAGAAAAAGAAGCAGGACCTATTCACCCCCCCCCCCCTCTAGGTGTTTAGGCTGCCTTGAAAGTTAAACTATCATAAAACATGCTTCTACAAAATCAGAGTACAACTATAAAGTTGCCCCAAAGGGGCTACAACAAAACTCTCACACACTCACATCTGTAACAGACAGTAGCGACGACACCATCCCTTCAGGCCCTGTCGTCCTGGCCTAGCTGTCCGGCTGCATAATCTGCTGCTGCTCCACCTGCGGGGTTTCCTACTAAAAGGAAGACGTAGCAACCGTTAGTCATAAAGACTAAGTGGCTTCACATCCGCTCCCCCGACGACTCCTCGACACCGGATGGAGAAAGGGACATGATACAATATATAAGTAAAGCATACATATAAGCAAGTGGTAATAAGTAAGCAGCACCTTATTCTAGCAATTCTACCATCTACAACAGCATATGAGTAATATTATAACATAAGGTAACTCAACTTATATGAATGCCCATACAAACATATAATTTGAAGATCGTTCTGCAATAAGTAACTCATCATATAGGAGTGCCCATATAAACTTATACGATGAGGATCTTGTATATGTAATGAATTGTAATGACATGTATGCAATGACTCACCCATGATCACGCACATACAATCGCTATGCCGACACAGACTTGTAGTTCCCACTTTTCGAGCAGGTAGCTAACCTCTCAGGCGTCATCCGTCGTGGCTAGACGGTGACAGTAGAACAAGCACTTCTACTACTAAGTGGGTATCCACACTACTTCACTTAGGCTTCCATACGCCTCAACGCTAAGAACACAACAACAGAGCTCACCTGCGTACTATGACCCAGCGGGTATCCCAGGTAGATGTGTACCAAGATCCAAGCCCCGAACTGGCCTATGGTGTGACACGGAAGGAGCCTCGAAAATGAGCACGAGGATCAAGCCCAACCGTTCACTTGGCACCGAAGGAGCCCCGGGACATGAACACCGAGGACCAAGCGCAACCGCCCAAAGTCTATCTGTCAACTCCCATTGGTGTGAAGATTGGCGAGTCCGTAGACCTGCCACACTATCCTTAACCCAGGATTACGACACCGCGTGTCGACTCACACCGCATGCAATACATCCACATCGTGGCACAGGAGGAGCCTCGGAAACGAGCACGAGGACCAAGCCAAACCGTCCACTTGGCACAGAAGGAGCCCCGATACATGAACACCGAGGACAAAGCCCAACCGTCCGACTTTACTAATCTCAACACCATCCCGACTAGTGACGACCAACACCGCACATACTGCCTTCCACAATGCTACCCGTAGGAAGACGACACTCTAAGCATTGGACTTCTAAATTTCATTCTATCAATTTCAACATACTCATGGCCATAGTTTATTCTCCTAAATGTCATTCCGAACGATTTCAACATAATATAAACACGATGCGCATAAGTGATAGTCTACGACTTTCCATCAAGTCATTTCATTTAATTAAGTTTTCTTCACAACTCATTATATGAATTCCAATTAATAAACTTCAACCTTCATAGCACTATGGTGGTTAACATAAAAGAGTTCACCCGAACCTCGAGTTAGATTGCAACATTAATTCCACCGAATCTAAATCCATGTCATACACTACCCAGAATTTGAGTGCAGAATAAATCTGGACAGCAACTTCAACCGAAGATTCCCGTGGCTACAGGAATCCGGTGAGTTCGGGTAACCCCTCGATGGAAAGTTCTTTCTATGGGCTACAACTTTCATGTTCTGTCTGTAACCCAGATCAGACTGTATCCCACATGAAATTGACTCCAAAGCCTACAGTGTATAGAATACGATTTCTATGCGCTTAGTCTACAGCCCTTACTTCGATCAGATATTCCCGTGGTTACAGGCTTCACCTGAAGGCATGTAACCACTCACTAGAAAGGTAATTTCAAGGGCTACAACTTTCGTGTTTAGTCGAAAGCCCAGATCTGACCATTTCTTGCCTGAAAACAGCCATGAAGGTCGCTGCGTGCAGAACACGGATTTCTGCACACATCTTTAAGCGGAATGAACGACATCGGTTCATCTTCCTTCTCAAACCTATCTCCCCAAATCGCAACCAGAAGTTCCTCCACCCTTATTCACCCTCTCAAGGCCATTCCTCTTCACGGATCTACCCCCATCATCACTTTGAAGAAGGGGAGGTTTAAGATGACTAAACATTAGAACACAAGTTATAGCATGGCCTTCCTAGAATCCTTCATCTCACACATCAAGACTCTTTTGAGTCGATGTGTCACCTAAGAATAACTATAGATCTATCACCAATGGAGAGGGGAGGAAGCTCACCTCGATTTCAGCGGTTCCACCATTTCTGGCCATGGATCGTGTCATCCTCTCGTTGGCATCGTTTTTCCCTTGACGGCGGTGGCGTTTCCTCTCGAAGTTGGTTGGCTCCAGCAAGATCTTCCCTCCTCCAGAAGTTTTCCTCCAAAAAATGGGGTTTGGAAGAGAATGAAATGGCTTGGGTTTCACTTTTCTTTTTTATACAGAAGTGACACGGGTAGGGACACAGCCGTGTCCTTACCCGTGTTCTGTCCTGGCGAAACGTCATCAGCGGTTTGACTAGCGTTTCATGCTCATACACAGGTACTGACACACCCGTGTCTGTACCCGTGTCCAGATGACACGGCTGTGATTATGGATGTGTCAATACCCGTGTCCTGGTCGGGACACTTCTCATCTTGCTTGCCTTAGAGCACACGGGTAGAGACACGCCCGTGTCTCTACCCATGTCCTTCTCTGGACAGAATCAAAGCCATGGCACTCAAAGCCATGGAACTCAACTCCATGGAACACGGGTAGGGACACGCCCGTGTCTCTACCTGTGTCCTGCTTGGGACAAAACACTCAAAGTCATTTCACTCAAAGCCATGGCACTCAACGCCATGGAAAACGGGTAGGGACACGCCCGTGTATCTACCCGTGTCCTGCTCGGGACAAAACACTCAAAGCCATTTCACTCAAAGCCATGGAACTCAACGCCATGGAATACGGGTAGGGACACGCCCGTGTCTTTACCTGTGTCTTGCTCGGGACAAAATACTCAAAGCCATTTCACTCAAATCCATGACACTCAACGCTATGGAACACGGGTAGGGACACGCCCGTGTCCCTACCCGTGTCATACTTAACAAAGATACTCAACTTATTTCCTTTTTCCCCATGAGTGCGCGCCTGATCGCCTGCACTCTCTGAGCCTAAATCAGCTGTCCTGACTCAAAAGCATGCACAAGGGGCCTAGCGCAAATCGGAATGTTATAAATCGTATAAACAAAATAAAAGATTTCATCCCAGAAATCAGGCTAAGGCTATAAGGAGTGAAGCATACAAAAAACAAAATATGCTTTTAAATAAAGTTACCTGGAGCAAACAACGCCGGGTAGCGTCTTTGCATCAAATCCATTGGATCCCATGTAAACTCCTCCTTCCCATGATTAGATCATAGCACCTTTACCAAGGGAACTCTTTTGCAGCGTAAGGTTCTTATCTTATTGTCTACGATCCGCACCAGCTCCAGTCGTACAGACCTATCAGACGCCACAACACCATCTGTTGTGGGGATGTATTGATCGGGCTGTAACAGTGCCTTCCGAAGCGACGACACATGGAACACGTCGTGGAGATTCTCTAGCTCGGGCGGTAGCTCTAACCGATAGGCTAATGGGCCAACCCTTTCCAATATAGTATAAGGACCCACATACCTCGAGCTGAGCTTCTTCACACCACGCACCCGTGACACTCCATGCATCGGCCGGATTTTCATAAATACTTTATCACCCACTTGAAACTCCACCAGACGGTGCCTTGCATTATAATACTTCGCCTGCCGACTTTGAGCCTCTAACATGCGATCCCGTATCAGCCTAACCACCGCATCAGTGTCATCTATATACTCAACTCCCAAAGTCTTCGGGTCTTCATCTTACACCCAAGACAAGGGGGTTCTACACCTTCTTCCATAAAGGGCTTCATGGGGCGTCATGCCGATGCTCGCCTGATGGCTGTTGTTGTAGGAGAATTCCACAAGGGGTAAGAGCCTTTCCCACAGCTCTTCCCTATCCAACACACATAATCTCAACAGATTCTCCAATGTCCCGATGGTCCGCTCAGACTGCCCTTCCATCTAAGGATGAAATGCGGTGCTGAAGGTAAGGCGCGAGCCCAAATATGCCTGTGCCGCCTTCCACTCCTTGGAGGTAAAGCGAACATCACGGTCAGAAACTATCGTCTTAGGCACGCCATGATACCATACAAACTGCTCCAAAAAGAGGTGTACCAAGACATCCACGTGAGCCTCCTTCTTCATAGGGATAAACCGGGCTACTTTCGTCAGTCGATCAACGATCAGCCACACTGAATCATTCCCTGAGCGTGAGCGAGGTAGCCCATGTACGAAGTCCATGGAAATATCCTCGAACTTCCACTCGGGGATGGGCAACGGCTGTAACAAGCCACCGAGACTCCTGCACTCTGCCTTCACCCTTTGACAGGCTTCACAATGTGTAATAAAATATCGGACATCCTTCTTCATTCCCGGCCAACACACAGTCTTCCGTAAGCCGGCGTACATTTTTGCAATTCCCAGGTGCACTGAATTCTAAGAGCAATGTACCTCTCTCAAGATATCCTCCCGGATTTTACCGCCCTTGGGAATGTAGAGCAGGCCGCAAAAATAAACGAGGCCGTATTTTAGTGTGTATTCTTCGGTAGTCCCGTCTTCGATTGACTTGATTGCTGGGGCCAGAGCCGCATCCACTCCTTGCTCCACCCGGATCCGGTCCCGGATATCACAAACTATGCTCATGCTGGCCAAGTACTCCGTATATTATGCCGAAGGAGCCTTAAATATCAAACTAATATCCATCTCCTCAATCATTTGAGACAACTCCATACTCATCAACCGAGACTCTGGGCTCGAGCCTGGTATTTTTCTACTCAACGCATCAGCTACTGAGTTCGCTTTTCCGAGGTAGTAGTTCAAGGTGAACTCATAGTCGCATAGAAATTCTAACCACCGTCGTTGTCTTAAGTTCAACTCCTTCTGAGTATGAACGTACTTCAAGTTTTTTTGGTCTGAAAAGACCTCGCAGTGGACGCCGTATAGATAATGCCTCCAAACCTTCAAGGCAAACACCACTGCTCCCAGCTCCAAATCATGAACTGGGTAATTGATTTCATGCTTCTTCAATTGTCTTGAAGCATAAGCAATCACGTGCCCGTGCTGCATCAATACCGCTCCCATCCCTTGATATGACGCGTTCGTGTAAACTTGAAATCCTTCCTTCCCAGACGAAAAGACAAGGATGGGGGCGGAGGTAAGTCTATCCTTCAACTCTTGGAACACAGCTTCACATTGGGGTGTCCACTCATACGACACACCTTTCTTTGTTAGGTAAGTAAGAGGAAGAGCAATCTTTGAGAATCCCTTTACGAACTTGCGGTAGTACCCGGCAAGCCCAAGGAAACTCCGCACATCGGCCGCCGACTTCAAGGGTGACCACTCCTTTACAGCACACACTTTGGCCGGATCCACAGCTAGCCCAGCCCCACTGATCACATGGCCCAAGAAGGCAACCTCCTTAAGCAAGAATTCGCATTTGCTAAATTTGGTGTACAAGGCGTGCTCCTTCAATTTCTTCAACACCAAGGTCAGGTGCTTGCCATGCTCCTCCTCCGTCCTTGAGTGGACTAGGATATCGTCGATGAAAACAATGATGAAGATTTCCAAATAGGGCTCAAATACCTTGTTCATCAGGCTCATGAAAGCCGAATGGGCATTTGTGTGCCGAAACAGCATTATAGTGAACTCGTACAACCCATATCTTTAACTAAAGGCTGTTTTCTGGATATCCCCTTCTGGTATTCTCAATTGGTAATACCCTGAGCGCAAGTCCAGCTTAGAAAACCAATGCGCTCCTACTAGTTGATCGAACAACTCATCGATCCGAGGTAGCAGGTAAGTGTTCCGCACTGTCAACCGATTGAGTTCCTGATAATCTATGCACAAACGCAGGGTTCCGTCCTTCTTCTTCACAAACAATACAGGGGCTCCCCAGGGTGATGAACTGGGGCGAACAAACCCTGACTCCACCAGTTCTTGTAGTTGAACTCTAAACTCCGCGAGTTCTTTCGGGGCCATTCAGTAAGGGGCCTAGGATACAAGCTTGGAACCCGGTATAAGATTAATTTGGAAGTCAACCTCTCTATACGGGGGTAATCCTGGCAGTTTCTTTGGAAATACCTCAGGGAAGTCCCGCACTACCCGTACGTTTTTTACGTCCAATGCTACTTCCTTCAACTCGAACCAGATCATAAAAACTTCATCCCCCTTCATGTGGGCTTTTACAACCTGAATGGATGATAACGTCAGACGAGGTGCGATGTTAATACCTTGGAAGATGACATCGGAGTCTCCATGTCTCAAATAGATCCGCTTCTCCACGCAGTCGATTCTTGCAAAGTGCCAGTCCAACCACACCATGCCCAGAATGATGTCAAATTCCGGCATTTTCAAGACAGTGGTAGGGGTAACGAAAGCCCTTCCCTCAATAAGTACCTCAAGCTCACACTTAGCGGTTGCAACCATATCCGAGCCGTCCGGAAGGCGTACTAGTCGGTCTATTCCAGTAAAATATTGCACACCCCCATGTCCTTAATGAAATCCCAGGCACAAAGGAGTGTGAGGCACCGGTATAGAACAATGCATAGGCCGTCCTTCCGCCAATTTTCACGGTTCCTAAGCACCAATAACCAAAACGTATTGCTAGATAGCTAGAATGTTGTAAGCAACTTAAGTTTAACACAGAAAACATGAAAGCTTACTGCACGTACCTGCAATAACATGCTGGGGATTCCGTTCTTGCGCCATGTCTAGCGCATACACTTGATCCCGAGCAGGGCCGGGGTTACCTCCTCGTGGTCCTCGTACTTGACCACGCATGTAACCCCGCCCTCGAGGGGGAGCCGGAGGGAGAGTGGGAGGGGCGTTCCCAAACAATTGTGGGCAAACGCGTCGAATGTGACCCGGTTGGTTGCATTCAAAACACACCAGCCCACGACGCCTCTCGAGTTACTGAATTTGCTGAGGCTGTGGCGGTGGAGGCAATGCAGGCGGTTGTGGAACTGGATGCTCCATCCTATAGTTTAGGTGGAAACGCCCTCCACCTCTTTGATATCCTCTTCCTCCTCTAAAGTCATGTCTCCTTCTATTGCTCGGGCCAGCTTCCATAACGCCCTCTGCAGGTCTCTTACCACTACTCAAGTGGTCCGCCTCCAATCTTTGTTCCATATCGATAATCTTCGCCAAGTTAGCATCCGCTATAAACAAAAGGGCCTGCCTTAGGGGATCTCGCAGCCCTTTATAGAAACGCTTGGCGTAACCTCTATCATATAACTCGTATGAGTCCGCGAACCTTGCGAGATGTTGGAACTCTCGCTGGTATTCCGTAACCGTCTTCGATCCTTGTTTCAGTAGAATAAACCTCTCCTCAAGTTCATCTTGAGCGGATGAAGGAATGAAGTGCTCTAAGAAAACATCCGAGAATACGCTCCAACTTATCTCTGTATAGACTTGGCCTTGGAAGGTGGAGCCCATGAGTGACTTCCACCACCTCTTAGCATGTAGTTCCAAGTGTTGGGTTTCTCTATGAGGATGACACAACGCTTGTACACGCAGCGGAAGGAATAAAACATCAAGAACAACCCAAAAGAGATGGGATCGGGCCATGAAAGTTGAATCAAGAAGTTAACAAACAACTAGGCAAAAATTACCTTAGCGGCGTTGAGTCACAACTCAACGGAGATGCTCTAAGCTTTGAGTCCTTGTCGGTGGCGAGTTCTACGTGGAATAATGTCCACGTCTCTGTAGAAATCCATACGAGCGGGAGAACACCGAGCTTCGTCGCACGAAGGGTCGGGAAGGGGATCAACCGCACCTTGCACTTCCACGAACTGCTAGGTCCGTTCCAGGAGGAGCAACACCGGCAACAGTCGCCGGAGAGGAGGAGGTCGGCGGAGCGAAGAGGCGGCGGAACACTTCCGTCCATCGGGGTTCGGGAATTGGCGGAGCGAATGAGCGGCGGAACGTTTCCGTCGGATTCGATTCGGCTACCGGAGAAATCCCGATCTATATCTTTATTCCCAAAACCCTAAGTCCCCTATTTATACCAAAGGCATAAACAGTCCAAAGGTATCGCTATCCACATACCACATAGGATAGGGCTTCTGGACCGTTCGACGAGAATCACCTCCAGGTTCGGCGAGAATTAATCGCAGAATCGGCGAGAATCAGTCGCAGAATCGGCGAGAATCGAACAGTTCGATTCTCAACGATTATGCCTTAGTTGGCGAGTCATACTCGACGGCTCTCGACGATTTTGCCTTAGTCGCCGAGTCATACTCGATGACTCTCGTCGACTCTCGATGAATTGGCCATAGTCGCCGAGTCATACTCGACGACTCTCGTCGACTCTCGACGAATTGGCCTTAGTCGCCGAGTCATACTCGATGACTCTCGTCGAACCATTCTCGACGAATCTCCCTGGCAACATTTGCCTTACCCCATTCTGTAACGACCCTAGCCGATCCAACGTGGTAGTGCCACGGCTCCGCTCTAGGCGTCGCTACCGGGCTGCAGCCCAAGCACCCCAACCTCTCTCCCTCCACAGGCGGGTTGTTGGTGGCCACAGCCTCCCTTTGATGAGCGAACTCGACAGTTAAGTTGGGTCGTACGGGGACTTCCCAGGAGGTCACCCATCCCAGTACTACTCTCGCCCAAGCACGCTTAACTATGGAGTTCTTTCAACCTTCATCACCAATTGAGCGAGAGTAGTACTGGGATGGGTGACCTCCTGGGAAGTCCCCGTACGACCCAACTTAACTGTCGAGTTCGCTCATCAAAGGGAGGCTGTGGCCACCAACAACCCGCCTGTGGAGGGAGAGGGGTTGGGGTGCTTGGGCTGCAGCCCGGTAGCGACGCCTAGAGCGGAGCCGTGGCACTGCCACGTTGGATCGGCTAGGGTCGTTACACATTCTGTATGGTGATTGGTAACCTTTACCAACACAATCAATATTCCAATTTCTCTGCATGCTCTTATGTGCGACCCTGCAGGCTCATATCGCGTTGGCAGTGAGATTACATGTTTGACCACTTCTAGATCACCATGGTAACTCCAACAGTCTCCCACTTGATCTTGAAAGTATCAAACCAAAAACCTTACAAATAATGATCGGCATCTAGCAATGCATCATTGCTCCCCAAGCAATAAAAGTTCATAACTCATAAGCCTTTATGAACAATGTCCCAGCGTTGTCTTTGTCCCTTACATCCGGAAAGAACTAGAGGCATGGACCGTGTCACCCTCATAATAGCTCAATCCAAGTTTCTTGATCTAGAACGGACTTCCAGAGAATGGTGAGTCCAATATCACATATTGACTCAACCAAGCATGGCCATGCATTTCTCAGTCCAGTTCCATCAAGGGGCCCATGGATGCAACTCCTGTCATATAGGAGGACAAATCCCATATCTGCTCATACACAAACACCCAAATTATTCGTAACGTGCCCAATAACCACCCTTATCATAAACCTTTCTCAAGGAAGACTTTAGATGGCATCAAAGCACGCTCTTCCTCACTTGATGAATGCTGTGACTTCAGTTCAAAGGATCACAACACCATTATCAATTGAGTCCTACTCATGACACGATTAGATAACAATCCACAAAGTAGTCTCAGGTTGGGTCTGTCCAGTACAACTTATTCATTAACAAGTACCCATGTGATGACTTGATATCACAATATCATGACCTATGAGAACTGGTCATCAGTCAACACACGTTCTAGTCTTAATGTATCATCATCACCCTTAGTTTCTATGATGATACGATGACCAGGGACCTTTTAAGAATGAAGCTTCAAATAAATCATAGGCTCTCACATTCAAGTCTCGTACTTGATGTCCTATGGAAGCAAACATTCTAAGGGTATTTATTATGTTAACATTTAACTATCGCATTGAGAAACCATAATAAAAGAACTTGCCATTAATTATAAAAGAAAAACATTGGTACACAATTCATCATATGAATAAACAATAAACAGCCAACAGAATATATGTTTATATGCAACCCACAAGGCTCTCACTAGAGTTGATCATTTAGGTATCGTATACCCATTGATCTAGTATGACCATCATGCTTTCTCTGCGCGAGAGGCTTTGTCAGTGGATCCGCAATATTCTCCTCAGTCGGCACTCTGCAAATGTTCACATCTCCTCGTTCGACAATCTCACGAATAAGATGGAACCACCGAAGTATGTGCTTGGAGCGCTGATGGGATCTAGGTTCCTTAGATTGTGCAATTGCACCATTGTTATCACAGTAGAGAACTACGAGACCAACAATGCTAGGAACTACATCAAGCTCGCCGATGAATTTCCTAATCCATACAGCCTCCTTCGCTGCGTTAGCTGCAGCTATATACTCGGCCTCTGTTGTAGAATCAGCAACTGTCTCTTTCTTGGAACTCTTCCAGCTCACAGCTCCTCCATTAAGGCAAAACACAAAACCTGACTGAGACTTTGAGTCGTCCCTATCAGTTTGGAAGCTAGCATCCGTGTAACCATTTACAACGAGCTCTTCCTCTCTACCATACACCAAGAACACATCCTTTGTCCTTCTCAAGTACTTCAGGATATTCTTTACTGCAATCCAATGACACTCACCGGGGTTTGACTGATACCTGCTAGTCATGCTTAAAGCAAAGGAGACATCAGGTCGTGTACGTAACATTGCATACATGATTGATCCAATTGCCGAAGCATATGGAATCAACTTCATGCGGTCCTTATCTTCATAAGATTTTGGACACTGGTCCTTAGAGAGATTCACACTATGAGACATGGGTAAAAATCCTTTATTGGACTCAAGCATGTTGAACCGCTTCAACACCTTCTCGATGTATGTACTCTGGGTCAAACCCAGCAACTTCTTCGATCTATCTCTATAGATCTTAATACCGAGTATGTAAGTCGCTTCACCCAAGTCCTTCATAGAAAAGCAGTTCTCTAGGTTGTTCTTAAACAACTTTCAGGGTAGGAATGTCATTCCCAATCAACAGTATGTCATCTACATACAATATCAGGAAGACTACAATGCTCCCACTTATTCGCTTGTAAACACAAGGCTCATCTTCATTCTTGATGAAACCAAACTCTTTGATTTTCTCATCAAAACGAAGATTCCAACTTCGAGAGGTCTGCTTCAGTCCATAGATGGACTTATTCAGCTTGCATACTTTAGTGGCTTCATTTGGGGATACAAATCCCTCGGGTTGTGTCATGTACACTTCCTCAAGGAGGTTTCCATTAAGTAAAGCCGTTTTGACATCCATCTACTAGATCTCGTAGTCATAATACGCAGCAATAGCAAGCAGTATCCTTATGGACTTTACCATGGCAACAGGGGAAAAGGTCTCATCATAGTCAATACCATGAATTTGCTTGAAACCCTTAGCCACGAGTCGCTCTTTGAATGTCTGTACATTCCCATCCATGTCGGTCTTTTTCTTGAAGACCCACTTGCACCCTATGGGTCGTACCCCTTCAGGTGGTTCCACCAAGTTCCAAACTTGGTTTGCATACATGGAGTCCATTTCGGATATCATAGCCTCAAGCCATTTGTCGGAGTCCGGTCCATTCATAGCCTCTTGATAAATTGCTGGTTCATCATCATGATCCATAAGCAACACATTACCTATTTGAGACATGAGAAATCCATATCTCTCAGGCTCAAATCTAGTTCTACCAGATCTACGTAGGACCTGTGTTTCTTGAGCAGGTTCTCTAGCTACAACATCTTGTAGTCCTGTCTCAGAATCCAATTCCGGTTCATTCACTACTTGTGGTTCTTGAACTTCTTCAAGTTCTACCTTTTCAGTCTTTCTTGATAAGAACTCTTTCTCCAAGAAGACGCAAGTCCTTGCGACAAACACTTTGCCCTCGGACGGTAGGTAAAAGTAATACCCTTTCGTTTCCTTAGGATATCCCACCAGATAATATTTATCCGATTTAGGTTCCAGCTTGTCAGGCATTTGACGTCGCACGTATGTCTCACAGCCCCAAATTTTAATGAACGACATACTAGGACGTTTCCCAGTCCATATCTCATATGGTGTCTTCAGAACCGTTTTCGTTGGAGCGCGATTCAGTGTCATTGCAGTAGTATCTAAAGCAAAACCCCAAAAGGAAACATGCAAGTCTGCATGCCTCATCATCGAACGTACCATGTCTAACAAAGTACGATTTCTCCTCTCAGACACACCATTATGCTGTGGTGTTCTAGGTGGAGTGAGCTGTGATACAATACCACACTCCTTTAGATGATCACGGAACTCATGACTCAGGTATTCACCACCTCGATCAGATCGGAGTGCTTTAACCCTTTTACCCAACTGGTTTTCTACTTCATTCTTGAACTCTTTGAACCTTTCAAAGGTCTCGGATTTGCACTTCATAAGATACACATATCCGTATCTACTGAAATCATCAGTAAATGTAACGAAGTAGAAATACCCACCTCTAGCCATGGAGCTCATGGGTCCGCATACATCACTATGTACAATACCCAAGAGATCCTCAACCCTCTCAGTATAACCAGTGAAAGGGGCTTTAGTCATCTTGCCTAACAAACAAGATTCACATCGCTCAAATGATTCATAATCAAATGAGTCCAAAAGTCCATTTTTATGGAGCTTGGATATGCGCTTCTCATTTATATGGCCCAAACGACAATGCCAGAGATATGTAGGGTTTGAGTCATTTGTTCTTAGTCTTTTATTATTTTCTACATTATAGATCTGATGGTCCAAGTTCAAAACATAAAGACCATTAAACAATTGGGCTACAGCATAACAAACATCATTCTTAAATATAGAACAACAGTTGTTCTTAATTATAAAAGAAAATCCAATCATGTCCAAGCATGAAATGGATATAATGTTTCTAGTTATGGCAGGAACAAAATAACAGTTATCTAGTTCTATTACAAGCCCACTGGGCAAAGAAAGACGGTAAACCCCTATGGCCACAGCAACAACTCTTGCTCCATTGCCGACACGCAGGTCCACCTCCCCTTTACTCAGTAATCTTCTCCTTCCCAGTTCCTGCACATTTGTACAAATGTGAGAACCACATCCGGTATCCAATACCCAAGATGAAGGAGCAGAGAGGTTTATTTCTATAACGTAAATATTCGAAGCGGAAGTCATACCTCCCTTCATTTTCTACAGACCCTCAATGTAAGAAGGAAAGTTCCTCCTCCAATGACCAGCCTTGCCACAGTGGTGGCATTTCCCCTCCTTCACCATGCTCTTCTTTTTCATCAGTGTAGAAGACTTGGACTCTAGATGTGACTTAGGTCCCACCTTCGTCTTCTTAGAGCCCTTGGCCTTGCCCTTGCCCTTATGCACCATCAATATGGGGCAGGCAGGCTTGGACTTCTTCATATTGATCTCGGCAGTTCTCAACATGCCTAGGAGCTCGGGCAGTGTCTTGTCTATTTCATTCATGTTGTAGTTCAAGACAAACTGCTCATAACTGTCCGGCAACGATTGCAGGATCAGATCTGTGGTCAACTCTTAACCCAGAGGAAAACCCAGCCTTTCAAGGTTCTCTATATACCCAATCATCTTGAGTACGTGAGTCCCTACTGAGTCTCGAACTCCCATCTTGCACTGAAACAACGCTTTTGTGACGTCAAACCTCTCTTGACGAGCTTGCCCTTAAAACATTTTCTTGAGATGCTCGTTAATCTCCTTGCACCCCATGTTCTCATGTTGCTTCTGAAGCTCAGAATTCATGGTGGCAAGCATACGACATTCGACGTCTAAGGCATCATCAGTATACTTCTTATAAGTATCTTCATCAGCACAGGAAGAATTCTCGGTCGGCACCTCGGGGGCTTCTTCTTCCAAGACATAGAGCTTTCGCTCTTGCCTGAGAATAATTCTCAGGTTCCTGTACCAGTCCATGTAGTTAGTCCCACTGAGCTTATCCTTCTCAAGGATGGCTCTCAGAGACAAAGTGGAGTGCGAACCACTTGCCATGGAATTCTATAAGAATTCATGCAGAATAATATCAGTACCAAAATTTCAAAATACAAATTTTTTTTAATATGGACTTCAATTAAAACTCCCACTATTTTATTCGAAATAATAGCCCTCACTATCAATTTAGAGAGTTCATGCGAGCTACTCTCTTAGTGGACAAGATCCGTATTTCACCAACACAATGAGTCAGCTTTGGCTTTTCTCTCACGATGCGATTATTTAGGTAGGCAACGCTTGCCAATTGCATCCTCATGCAATTCTTGTATGGTTGGTGAATAACTCCTTATTCGCATCCATCATATGGTGCATGCCAACCCTATTCCTCTAGGCATTCAAACTTTGAGGTCACCTAGTTAAGTTATACCCGATGTCGACAGTGAGATATCACAATTATCCGCTCGCACCCTTACCAAGATAGATTAATGCACCTTGCTTTGTCAAGCCCACACTTCATCGATCGAGGCAGGAAGAGTGTCATCCATCGGAAGGCATCCGAACACTTAATATTAGATTAAGGGATTTTTAATTATAGGTTAACAATTAACCATGATCAACATTTGATCATTGTGCGCATCCACAAAAAAACAATTTCTAAAAGCCACATGCATCCCTTATGTGCACAACCTGGCACTATCAACACTTGATAGAAGGAAGGGCTAAATCTGAACATCCGGACTCTTCTAAATCTTTAGATTTACATGCATTGGACAAAGGCAAAGGCAACTCGACTAAAAGCAGTAGACAAGCTCGTCTCTCATTGTTGGATTAAAAATCCAAAACAATACACTGGTTCATTAACCACTCGAGGGACGGTTACTGCTAAGGAGACAACAATTTCTAACAATTAGAAATTACCATGAAATCCCAGACGCTCCTGGCGGGGTTCCAAGGGGCAGAGCCCCTAACCTGTGGGTTATGGGCCCACCGATCTCCCTTTGAAAAACCATCAACAATTGATGTACAAGGATTAAATCTAGATATTTAGAACGCTTCTAAATCCTTAGGTTTACACGCACTGGAATAACCTAACTTCCAATGCAACAATCATGGCCGTAACCTGGCTCTGATACCACTGTTGGGTTTCTCTATGAGGATGGCACAAAGCTTGTGCACGCAGCGGAAGGAATAAAACATCAAGAATAACCCAAAAGAGATGGGATTGGGCCATGAAAGTTGAATCAAGAAGTTAACAAACAACTAGGCAAAAATTACCTTAGCGGCGTTGAGTCACAACTCAACGGAGATGCTCCAAGCTTTGAGTCCTTGTCGGTGGCGAGTTCTACGTGGAATAATGTCCACGTCTCTGCAGAAATCCACACAAGCGGGAGAACACCGAGCTTCGTCGCACGAAGGGGGGGAAGGAGATCAACCGCACCTTGCACTTCCACGGACTGCTAGGTCCGTTCCAGGAGGAGCAACACCGGCGACAGTCGCCGAAGAGGAGGAGGTCGGCGGAGCGAAGAGGCGGCGGAACACTTCCGTCCGTCGGGGTTCGGGAATCGGCGGAGCGAACGAGCGGCGGAACATTTCCGTCGGATTCGATTCGGCTAAAGGAGAAATCCCGATCTATATCTTTATTCCCAAAACCCTAAGTCCCATATTTATACCAAAGGTATAAATAGTCCAAAGGTATCGCTATCCGCAGACCACATAGGATAGGGCTTCTGGACCGTTCGGCGAGAATCACCTCCAGGTTCGGCTAGAATCAATCGTAGAATCGGCGAGAATCAGTCGCAGAATCGGCGAGAATCGAACAGTTCAATTCTCGACGATTATGCCTTAGTCGGCGAGTCATACTCGACGACTCTCGACGATTTTTCCTTAGTCGCCGAGTCATACTCGACGTCTCTCGTCGACTCTCGATGAATTGGCCTTAGTCGCCGAGTCATACTCAATGACTCTCGTCGACTCTCGAAGAATTGGCCTTAGTTTCCGAGTCATACTCGACGACTCTCGTCGAACCATTCTCGACGAATCTCCCTGACAACATTTGCCTGACCCAATTCTGTATGGTGATTGGTAACCTTTACCAACACAATCAATATTCCAATTTCTCCACATGCTCTTATGTGCGACCCTGCAGGCTTATATCGCGTTGGCAGTGAGATTACATGTTTGTCCACTTTAGATCACCATGGTAACTCCAACACCAAGGTGGATACCGCCAGTGACACAACCATATTGGCTGGACAACGGATACCAGCCAATAACTCCTGTACCGTGTCAAGCCATTCCTCCGTGCGCACGGCTGACTCCGTCCCAAGGTAAGTGGGAGGGGAGAGAGCCCGGAAGGTGCTCAGCCAGTTAGAGCCCGGGGCCTGTTGTAGTACCGGAGGCTGCTGTGCCCTAAAAGCATCCAAGATGGCGGTGAGCATCTGCCCCAACTCAGATTGTTTGAACTGAGTGGGTATGGAAGGGGCAGGAGTGCCCCCCAACGGTTCAACATGCACTGGAATCTATATGTAGAATGCAAACTTACGGTCAGGTTGGTTAATCTTAAGGTCAGAGTTGAAAAAACTTAGTGTGAATTACATATGGGCACACCACTGCTTCTGCTAAGTCAGTTTGTCCCCAAACTGACTAGTCGAACGGGAGTGGCTCCATTGTTGAATGACTTCTTAAGTTGAGGATCGTGGCAAACTGATACCATTTGTAAGAGCCCCCTCCCGGAACACAAAACACGGCACGAGAGGGGTCTTATGCCCAGAACAGCCGCCTTGGGATAACACTAACACTCGGGCTAGCCTGTACTACAAGACGCCTATTCTGCCGGCTACAACCAATATCAATATATATATGCCAACCCAACCATAATAATATGAAGAAGTCAAATCCACACAAACTATAAGTCCAAAAAGTACAAGAATAGAGAAGCTAAAACATGCTTCTACAAAATCAGAGTACAGCTATAAAGTTGCCCCAAAGGGGCTACAACAAAACTCTCACACAATCACATCTGTAACAGACGGTAGCGACGACACCGTCCCTTCAGGCCCTGTCGTCCTGGCCTGGCTGTCCAGCTGCCTAATCTGCTGCTGCTCCACCTGCGGGGTTTCCTCTTAAAAAGGAAGACGTAGCAACCGTTAGTCATAAAGACTAAGTGGCTTCACATCCGCTCTCCCGGCGACTCCTCGGCACCGAGCGGAGAAAGGGACATGATACAATATATAAGTAAAGCATACGTATAAGCAAGTGGTAATAAGTAAGCAGCACCTTATTCTAGCAATTCTACCATCTACAACAGCATATGAGTAATATTATAACATAAGGTAACTAAACTTATATGATTGCCCATACAAACATATAAGTTGAGGATTGTTCTGCAGTAAGTAACCGATCGTATAGGAGTGCCCATACAAACTTATACGATGAGGATCTTGTATATGTAATGAATTGTAATGACATGTATGCAATGCAATGACTCACCCATGATCATGCACATGCAATCTCTATGCCGACAAAGACTTGTAGTTCCCACTTTTCGAGCAGGTAGCTAACCTCTCAGGCGTCATCTGTCGTGGCCAGACGATGACAGTAGAACAGGCACTTCTACTACTAAGTGGGTATCCACACTACTTCACTTAGGCCTCCATACGCCTCAACGCTAAGAACACAACAACAGAGCTCACCTACGTACTATAGCTCAACGGGTATCTCGGGTAGATGTGCACCAAGATCCAAGCCCCGAACTGGCCTATGGTGTGACACGGAAGGAGCCTCGAAAATGAGCACGAGGATCAAGCCCAACCGTTCACTTGGCACGAAAGGAGCCCCAGAACATGAACACCGAGGACCAAGCCAAACCGCCCAAAGTCTATCTATCAACTCCCATTGGTGTGAAGATTGTAGAGCCCGTAGACCTGCCACACTATCCTTAACCCAGGATTACGACACCGTGTGTCCACTCACACCGCATGCAATATATCCACATCGTGGCACGGGAGGAGCCTCAAAAACGAGCACGAGGACCAAGCCCAACCATCCACTTGGAACGGAAGGAGCCCCGGGACATGAACACCGAGGACCAAGCCCAACCGTCCGACTTTACTCATCTCAACACCAGCCCGATTAGTGACGGCCAACACCACACATACTGCCTTCAACAATGCTACCCGTCGGGAGACGACACTCTAAGCATTGGACTGCTAAATTTCATTCTATCAATTTCAACATACTCATGGCCATAGTTTATTCTCCTAAATGTCATTCCGAACGATTTCAACATAATATAAACACGATGCGCATAAGTGATAGTCTACCACTTTCCATCAAGTCATTTTGTTTAATTAAGCTTGCTTCACAACTCGTTATATGAATTCCAATTAATAAACTTCAACCTTCATAGCACTATGGTGGTTAATATAAAGCAGTTCACCCGAACCTCGAGTTAGATTGCAACATTAATTCCACCGAATCTAAATCCATGCCATACACTACCCAAAATTTGAGTGCAGAATAAATCTTGACAAAAATTTCAACCGAAGATTCCCATGGCTACAAAAATCCGGTGAGTGCGGGTAACAACTCGATGGAAAGTTCTTTCCATGGGCTACAACTTTCATGTTCAGTCTGCAACCCAAATCAAACTGTATCCCACATGAAATTGGCTCCAAAGCCTGCAGCATACAGAATACGATTTCTGTGCACTTAGTCTACAACCCTTACTTCGATCAGACATTCCTGTGGCTACAGGCTTCACCTAAAGGCGTGTAACCACTCGATGGAAAGGTAATTTCAAGGGCTACAACTTTTGTGTTTAGTCGAAAGCCCAGATCTGACCATTTCTTGCCTGATAACAGCCAAGAAGGTCGCTGCGTGCAGAACACAGATTTCTGCACGCATCTTGAAGCGGAATGAACGACATCAGTTCATCTTCCTCCTCAAAATGATCTCCCCAAATCGCAACCAGAAGTTCCTCCACCCTTATTCACCCTCTCAAGGTCATTCCTCTTCACGGATCTACCCCCATCTTCACTTTGAAGAAGGGGA
This sequence comes from Platanthera zijinensis, assembly GCA_039513925.1. Classification (NCBI taxonomy): domain Eukaryota; kingdom Viridiplantae; phylum Streptophyta; class Magnoliopsida; order Asparagales; family Orchidaceae; genus Platanthera; species Platanthera zijinensis. The sequence continues at coordinate 34,338,741 of CM077083.1, forward strand.
GGTTGAAGATGACTAAACATTAGAACACAAGTTCTAGCATGGCCTTCCTAGAATCCTTCATCTCACACATCAAGACTCTTTTGAGTCGATGTCTCGCCTAAGAATAACTATAGATCTAGCACCAAGGGAGAAGGGAGGAAGCTCACCTCGATTTCAGCAGTTCCACCATTTCCGGCCATGGATCGTGTCATCCTTCTCGTTGGCATCGTTTTTCCCTTGACGGCGGTGGCGTTTCCTCACGGAGTTGGTTGGCTCCAGCAAGATCTTCCCTCCTACAAAAGTTTTACTGTAGAAAATGGTGTTTGGAAGAGAATTAAATGGCTAGGGTTTCACTTTTCCTTTTTATACAGAAGTGACACGGGTAGGGACACGACCATGTCCTTACCCGTGTTTTGTCCTGGCGAAACGTCATCAGCGGTTTGACTGGCATTTCATGCTCATACATGGGTACTGACATGCCCGTGTTTGTACCCGTGTTTAGGTGACACGACCGTGGTTATGGCCGTGTCAATACCCATGTCCTGGTCGGGACACTTCTCGTCTTGCTTGCCTTGGAGCACACGGGTAGGGACATGCCCGTGTCTCTACCCGTGTACTTCTCTGGACAGACTCAAAGCCATGGCACTCAAAGCCATGACACTCAAAGCCATGACACTCAACTCCATGTAACACGGGTAGGGACACGCCCGCGTCTCTACCCATGTCCTGCTCGGGACAAAACACTCAAAGCCATTTCACTCAAAGCCATGACACTCAATGCCATGGAATACGGGTAGGGACGCGCCCGTGTCTCTACCCATGTCCTGCTCGGAACAAAACACTCAAAGCAATTTCACTCAAAGCCATGACACTCAATGCCATGGAACACGAGTAGGGACACGCCCGTGTCTTTACCCATGTCCTGCTCAGGACAAAACACTCAAAGCCATTTCACTCAAAGCCATGACACTCAATGCCATGGAACACGGGTAGGGACACACCCGTGTCCCTACCCGTGTCATACTCAACACATGTACTCAACTTATTTCCTTTTTCCCCACGAGTGCGCTCCTGATCTCCTGCACTCTCTGAGCCTAAATCAGCTCTCCTGACTCAAAAGTGCGCACAAGGGGCCTAGCGCGAATCAAAACGTTACAATATATCTCCATCTGATGTGCTAGGCTTAGAAGTTTCTGAGTCAGCATGTCACCTAGGAGGAGAGGGCATCCTATCCTTATTCTTCTTTGATTCTCCAACTTTGAAAGGCACTATATTCTCCTTCTGAATACCCTTGATAACAATCTTCTCCTCTTTTTCTGGCTTTTAACTGCATCTCATAGGAGAGCAACTTTCCAAATAGGGTGTGAGGAGGAAAGTTGGATATGCTCCCCATTTCCCTGATAACATAGATCTTGTTGTCCCAGCCTCGAGTTAGAGACCTTTAAAACTTATCATTAAGCTCATAATCAGAGAAGACCCTATCATAGGTCCTCAGCTCATTGACTATCTTGAAAAATTTCTCATAGCAATCAACTATGCTATCCTTTCCTCCCCGCCTGAAGGCCTCATATTCCTGGTTGAGGAGTGATTTCCTGTCATCGCTTACCTCTTCTATTCCTTACATGTAGATAATGAGGGTGTCCCACATTTCCTTGCTTGTCAACCAGTGTACAAGGTTTTGGAATGTGGAATCATTAATTGCACTGATTATTATGTTCACGACTCTTTTTTCCATTATAGCTAGCACAATTTCATCTTTATCCATTTTAGAAAATTACTTTGGAACCTTCTGAGTTCGATCAATGGAGTATGCCTTCATAGGGACAAAAGGCCCCTCCACAACAGTTATGTAAATCCTTAGATTTGAGGCCTCTATGAATAACTTAACTCTTTACTTCCACATACCAAAGGTTTCCTATCTGCATATGGGCAACATCATAGAGCTCAACTATTTATACCCACTAGAAGATATGGTGAAGACTTAGACTACCCTTTTTAGGAACTTGGTCAGACTATTACGTCCTTTTTGACCAACCTTGCTCTGATAACACTTGATAGATTGTTTTATGGATAGACTAATTTGCCTAGAGGGGGGGGGAGGGTGAATAGGTGGTCTTTGCACTTAAATGGTTTATTTTTTAATTACAGTAATTAGAATAAATTTAGAACAAATCAAGCACACACATAAAAGCACACAACATTTATAGTGGTTCCCCAAGGTCTGGGTATATCCACTTTCCCTCACCATCTTTCTAGAAGTTTGTTAGGTACGATAACCTCCTCCAAGTTCTTACAACATAGATCCCTCAAGATCTCAGGCCTCCTCCCTGGCCCTACCTCATGCATACAAACCTACCTCAAAGTGCTCTACCTCCTACAGCTCAGAGACCCAGCTGGTATCCTACCTCAAATCTTCACAAGATCCTACCTCAGACTAAACAAGAAGTCCTACAGCTCAGGCTGGGAACACATCCCTATAACTCAGACTGAGAGGACAGTCCTACCTCAAGGTCAATACCCATACAGATCAGAAAATAGCCTTACAACTCAGATCTTATACAAGATTCTACAGAATTAAATGTTTGTGTAAAACTACAACTGAAGGACTCAAGATTGACCTTAGAAGTTGAGCCTTCAGTTGTTACTACTTGAATAAGCTTTCACTTGAAGCAACCCTTGATTCAAATATCTCTTCAGGAAGTGCAAATCAAGAGTTCTTATACTTGATATTCTTCTTTAGGAAGATGACCTGGTAATAAAACCCCCCTCCCGGAACATAAGATACGTCCGAGGGGAGTTTTATGCCCAGAACAGTCGCCTGGTGGTAGCATCAGCACACGAGCTAATCTGTACCACAGGTCGCCTATTCCGCAGGCTAATTTTGATATCAAAAATGCCAACCTAACAAAAGAGCAGAACACATAAGTTATGTTCCACAAAAGTAAATGTCCAAACTTAGTACAATAGAACAGGATGTGACACCAGCTTCTGTAATATCAAAGTACAATAATTTGCCTGAAGGCTACAATTAGACGCTCAAAAATGCTCGTATCTGTCACTGAAGGGAGTGAAGTTATCGTAGTATCACGCCCTGTCCACCTAGCTTAGCTGCCCTCCTGCACGAGGTGTTTTTGCTGCTCCGTCTGCTGGGTGTCCACCTAAAATGGTAGGCATAACAATCATTAGTCATAAAGACTAAGTGGCTTCACATCCGCTCACCCCGACGACTCTTAGGCACTGGGCAGAGGAAAAGAAAGAGGGGCATAATATAACATCAATATAACAAATATGTGACAACAGAGTATTGATAAATCTAGCAGTACATGTATATATATCAGCACTTCACTAATAAGCAGGTAACAAGAGTAGGTATCACAATATTTATAAAAATACATCTATGCTAGCAATGTATCCAATCATAAGTAGAGAATTGATCTTAACTTATAAAAATGCTCATACAAATTTATAAATAAAGGATTGGGTATAATAAAGTAACTCATCATATAAAGTTTCCCATAAAAGTTTATATGATGAGGATCTTTTGTAGTGCAATGTAATGAAATGAATGCAATATGATAACTCATCCAATCTTACACACACACACACTCACACACACACACATTTTCTATGTCGACATAATACTTAGTTCCCACTTTTCGAGAGGTATCAAACCTCTCTAACATCACCCGTCGGGGACAAACAGGGATAGTGGAGTGGGCATCTCCACTACTAGGCGGGTATCCACACTACTTGACCTAGGCCTCTATCGCCTAAACGATATAATTATCCAACTAGTAGATCTCCCTCATACATGACACTGAAGGGGTATTGGGTAGATATACACCAAGAGCCCAGCTCAACTGGCCAAACAATATGGAAGGGGTCTTCGGAAAGTAAACACCAAAGAGCCCAACCCAACTGGCTCAACTGGCACGGAAGGGGTATTTGGAAGTAAGCACCAAAGAGCTAGGCCCAACCGTCCTAGGTCCAACTGTCAGCTTCCGTCGGTGTGACGACTGGCAAGCCCATTGACCTGCCATGCTAATCCTCAACACAGGATCATACACCACGTGTTAACAACAACACACACACACACATACAAACCCCACCCATTTCCATTATCCCAATCATCCAAGGGCTCCCACCGAGTGCCTTTATATTACATCTTACCCGTGTCCTTAAGCACGTAAGGGCTCCACCTCGAGTCCCTTTTCCACTTTAATCTAGGATTATTGGTGCACAATATTGTATCCTCAACATTAGAGGTCAATGAACACAATTGCCATTTAATCAAGGGTTATTTATCTTCAAGCCCCTTCCTGATATTTAGCATACCTCTTTAAATTAAATAAGTGATCATTCCTACCGAATCACATGTTTCGATCTTATGTTATATCTGCTTATATCACAAGAGGTTTAGACAATACAATTTATAAAAACCGTAGTAAATGCTCTTCCGAAATTATTAACTAGGTGAGATGTGATCTTTAATATCATCCGTTACATAATCACTAAATCTCATTAGCTTTTAGTCAATAATTTAAGAGAATCAAACTAAACATCAACACATCACTCTTATGCATCATAGTTTACTTAAACTACATTTCGAGAAGCTACGGTCCACCAAAAATTACATGCAACTCCAAAAAGGAAAGGTATTTTCAAGGGATACAACTTTCGTGTTGAGCATGAGGTCCAAATCTAAATCCATCACGCCCGAAATCGGGTTTCAGTCTGGCTGTGCACTCTTGGACAGAACTCTTCATGTACAAATGTCATTTCTATGCAGTAACTTTGGTCGCATTTTAGTGAGATACACAAATCAACGTAAAATGTATAACCATCCATTAGAAAGGTCTTGCCGAAACCTATGACTTTTATCTTGAGCCCTAGACCTGAATCCGAATGGATCATACCTAAAATCGAGCTTAAAGTTTGCTACATACAGAGAACAGATTTTTGTTCAGCACTTTCTGCACGCATCGTAAAGATGGACGAACGACTTAAATTCGTCTCCTTCCTCCAGCCATCGCACATGGCATGTACAACTTCTCTCCTCCCTTTCTCCCTCATTAAACCACTAATCATCACGAAATCAAGTCCGCCATCTTCGTAAAGAAGAGAGGAGATGATTGAAGACATTCTTGCGGCGATCGATGTTGGATCTAGTGACCAACCTTAGGGGGGGGGGAAATAAGATTTTAAGCTTTAATTGAAAATTCAAATAATTTTATCTAGGAAAACTAGTTCTTGAAGCTAACGCGGGGTACTAGCTTGCTAGCGCGTGGCGGTAGGTCAGAGACCTCGTTTTTCTGAACAAATTTCTCCTTAGAGATGCGCACAACTTTGGTGATCCACTGACTAACACCCGCAATGTTACACGTAGAATAATGAATAACAAATGATTTTATTAAAGCAAGATCAAAATATTTTTACAATTACAAATGATTGACCTTCATGATGTCGAAGATCGGAGACGGTGAAAATCAAATCTCCTTTTGTTTTCTATACCGGCCCACTACCCGGACCCAATGGCTCTCTCCCTTTACCTCCAAGAAAGATCTTCGAGCCGGCTCTTCACCTTCACAAAAGGAAGTGTCTTAGAGCCCCGCTAGATCTCTCGATCTAGACGTCCCTTCCTCAGGATTATTTCTCACAAAATCCTCCCCAGATTCCGACGACCTTCACTAGTCGATTTTCCTCACACAAACAACTAGACAACAAAAAGAGTTTAAAGTAAAATACAAGAATAAGGGAAAACTCCCCTCTAAATAGAACCATTGTTATTGACGATGATTTGCTTACAAAGATTCGATCTTTGTGGCTTGAGAGTATTCCTCTTTGATGTTCTTCAGATCCGTGAAGGTGTACGCTTGATGAGAGTTTTTCATAGCGAGGATCCTTCACGCGAATATTAGGACGAAAGCTTCTTGATCATCATGTTGGCAGCCTTCAATCCTTGTGCATGAATTCCTTTCTATCTCCTCTAAATAACTCTCCTCCTCAATGAGTTGGGATGGCCCATTCCTTCCCTTTAGACGGCTAGGGCGAACTCCCCTTTCAAATTTTGTGAAAATCTGTCATCAGAAACTCAATTTCGGGTTGTTTTAAATAGAGAAGGCTGTGTAGGAAGCTACCGCGGGGCGATAGCTTAGACGGTAGCTCGCAGAGAACAATTCCTTCCTTTTCTTCTTTTTAATTTCATGGATTTTGCCTTCATCCTTCCTCTTAGAAATGAAATATATCCTTGCCTTCCCATTGATATTTGATGCACCTACAGACTTCTCAATCAGATCATGATTTATTTGGTATTTCCTAATACCGCGAGAGCTCTTTCCTTTTCTTCTCCTTAATTAGTTGAAGATTGGCAGTATTTTATGGTCATTTTGAAACTAGGCTACCGCCGGCAGTATGACTAGCGCCCGATGGTAGGTCTTCACGCGATGACGTGACAGCTGTCACACGTATTTGGAAAAAATATTCAGAGAAAATTAGTTTCCGCTTTATCGTGCTAGCACGACGCGGTAGGAATTTATCGCCTGGCAGTACTCTTATCGTCTCAACGAATCCATCTCGCCGAGCGTTGAGTGAGCTAGCACTATGCGGTAGGAAGATAGCATTGGATGGTAACTCACAGAACGCCTAGCTGAATTTAACCATGGGGATAGCGCGGGAGGTAGATCTAATGCCATGTAGTAGGTTCCCGAGCGCCTACTCTAATTAATCCGGGCTGCTGCGCGACACTAGCGCTCGGCGGTAGGTCACATAAGTTTAATTCTTTGCTTCTCTTAAACATGTCAACCCGCACACTGTACCAAACACACATGTAATCAAATTCAACCTTGGATTTGATATTGTCAAACTGAATATTTATGAACCATCGGCTCTAACAAACACCCCCTTTTGATAATATGAAATCCCGTTCATTAGATATAATAAATGAGATGCATAATACATCACATATAAGAGATAATCTTTAAAGGTCAGGTCAAGTTACATAAAACTTCCCCTACACACGTGCTCCCCCTATATGCGTGTTCTAGGCGCTCCCCCTATCTACGTGCACATAGCGTAATAAGCTCCCCCTACGTGTGATCTTCCCCTAACCCATGACTTATGAATATTTTATTCTCCCCCTTTGATACTATCGAAAGGGAGTGGGCTAAACCAAAAGAAACATACGCATGTACGAGAGAGAAAATGCAGTATATGATGAGCATAATACATATAGCAGACAATGCACATTATAAAGTGAACCGAGAGTCTAATACAATAGGGGTGACCAAATGTAAATCAAAGAATGTGAAGCATACAGGTCAAACAGATGAGTGGAGTACACAAAAACAATTTAAATGAGTTTTCAGAGTAAAAAGAATTGGACAACACATGTTAAACTAAACTCACAACGATTTAGTTTACAATGCTAAGAGATTTATATAACTAAAAAGAGGAACATTGTACACGTCAAGAATAGAAATCATGTACTAGTACTTACGTGCTATAGACAAACAATGTAGTTTAAGTCCAAATCTTGTGCATAGAAGCGTTAGATAGAGCAATGACGTGTGAACGTGTAGCATCAAAAGAGAAAAAATCAAGTAGAAAGAACCTTCAGTACATGTTTTATCTCAATAATTCACTATGTTATCACAAGAGAAATAAAGTGAAAAATCACGTTACGTTTATAGCAACGTCATACCAAGACTCGAACAAGGGGCCCTAACTTAAGTTTTAGTCTTTGCACAAGATCAAAATGATTCTTTGGAGCAAGGTGCTCATCCTCACAATGCTCATAAAGACTTATCAGGAGGAGTGAGTAGTGCTTAGGGGGTATCCTTGACACAAGATTTGATAGCATGCATAGTTTGTTTTCATTTATTTTTCGTACTATCATTATTATAGCATTCATTTCAAGGATCCCAAATCAATCAAAATCTACCCATATAGATAGACGCACTTTAACTTATATACACAAGAATTGATCACTAGAGATTTGGCCCAAAGTTTTAACCTTTATATAAGCACATGTATATCATGGCATTGATTATTCATATTATTTCTAACGTATTGTACACAATATCACGAGTTATAACATGTACATATAGAGTTTCTACATGAGTGTTTCATCTAGGGATGTGTGAATAGTGTAAGATCATTACACTACCTAAATCCTCACACATACCTACAGGAATATTCAACATACACTATTATGTCTAGTTGTACTTAGTAGCTAAGCACATATCGATTTGACATATCATGACATAATCAGACAATGTTAACAGGGATTTACAATCCTAAATCAAACATTGCACGTAATCGTTATGCTCTAGGTTCTAGTCATGTGCGTCCTAATAATGAATGATCCATTTTTTTCCATTTAAGGCTTTTATATATTATCGTTTATGAAAAATATAACACAATAAACATACACGTAGATATAAGAAAAACTTTTTTTTCTTTTAAATCATTTTAAAATGTTATCTTTTGATTTTCAAATACTTGTGTTTATCTTAAAAATAAGAGAGCTCAAAGAGATGAAGGATGCCAATGCAAGATAACATGATCGACTATTATGCATGAATCTAATGAACATGAGTGAAACAATGTTCATGCAACATATATGTGAATCATGAGTATGACCTAGACTCTAATACCCAAGTTAAATGTCTACACCCTAGCCCATCACTATGTGACGGATGGGCATGAGGAGCTGCACAAATGTCATAGGGTGGGGTGTTAATACAATGTGCATATAGAAGAACCCGCTAAACCTTACACTATTTCCCCCCAGCGCCACATAAGGACCTACTAGAACCCTCCCCGGTTAAGGGAAAGACGTGGTTTACAGTTAGCATTCTAAAGCACACACACCTACACCCTCGCTATTGTGAGACATACATAATGGGTGAATGATCACATGCATACTAAGACATCGTGATAAAATTATGATAAAAGATAAATTATGGCCACTTAGATATGATATGACTTTTATTCCAATTTATTCAGTTATATTGATTTATCTTTAATCTTAATATGAGAAATTCATATAACAAAAATATATCTATAGTATCCATGACATGTTGGCTTAAGAAAAAAAACAAATGCAAAAAAATACAAAATACAAAATACACAATAGAAATGTAAAAATAGAAAGAACATTATGCATATCATGAAGTATACTAACGAGTATTTTTGGTTTGATTAGTTTCTACTTCATTTAATTGCTGGATACTAATGGATAAGAGATTTATGTATCCAAAAGGAGCCAGGGGTGACAGTTCCTTTGGGTACCCAAATATACCGTAATATACCTTGGGGAGAAGACGGTGAATGGGCCCTTTTGAGTGGAATAGGTGCGCTATTTTGAATGATGGTACTCCATTCATACTTTGGTTTAATGTTATTTTTATATTATAAATTTCCTTTTAGATTTCTACGAGTCCTTATGTGATGAACTTCAGTTGAACAATATTGCATCATAGGTTTAGATATGTTGAAATTGTTCTCTGAGTTAAGATTATGTTGGTTAACGTAAAGACTCATAGTGTAGTGATTCTTTGAAGAAAATTTACATTCATTTGATTTTAAATTGGGAGTGACTTGAGGTTGCAAATGAAGATGATTTTTCTATTTTGGAATTTCAGTTACACGCGCTTGACATTTTCTACTCCCGTTGATTGACTTAGTTATTATATGACAATTCATATTCAACATGCTTTTGGGTTTTGCTTGAAATTTAGGTGTTATGTTTTGTGAGTGTTTAATCATAATTTTCTCAAGCATGTTTATTTTTATAACTAATTCTTATTTTTAATTTTAAGAATATGTCTAGCTTTATTGTACGTGATTGTGCTATTTTTAAGAGTGGAGACTACAGATTTAATATGAGCTTCATACTTATTTCTGTATTCCTCAAAAGTCTCATCCATATCTTTAATTTCAATTTTATAATTCTTGCATCTAACACAATCACTTTTCAATGATGAGTTTTCTAACACAATTTATAGTTTTGTTCTTTTGCAAAATGAAGCTTTTTTCAAGAACCTTATATTTTTATTTTAATTCATTACAATCTATACAAGGCATATAAATGTAATCTAAAGAGCTTGCAGGAGAACTAGACACATCAATGGTATGTTATACATTGACACTTGATTTTAAACGGTTATTTTCTAAATGTAGTTTTGAATTAATACTCTGCAATTTCTTAATTCTATGTTTTGCCCTATCTAGCACATTCAATATAGAAATAGAATTGCATACACGAAGGGAATTTGATTTTCTTTCAGTGCTCTTGGATGGAGCAAGATTGGAGCATTGAGTGTCTTTGACTTCTCCGTGTGTTATCTCATCCATGGCTGAGATTTCAACTTCCCTTTCTCATGATGTGGTTTCCATGTCCTTTTCCAAGATCAAGTCTCCATTTGGTTCTTCACTTGGATCCATAAGAAATTGCTCTGACTCGTCATATGCAGAGAGAGGACTATAAGTAGACTCAAGAAATTTCCATATATCATAGGCAGTGGGAAGAATGTAGATAAGTTTAAAAATTTCTTGACCAAGCCTACAAAACAAACTATTCATAGCTTTGGCGTTTATGTGACACTCGTGCCTAGTTAAGTTATTTGGGGGCTTGATACAAGTCATGTTCCAAACTTCTATATCTAATAATATAAGGAATTTCCATATTAGTGTTCTCCATTCGTTATAGTTCAATCCTGTTAATAGAGGCGGTGCGAACGAATTTTTTGTGTACAAATTTTCATCCCCCCTTGTCAATTCGAGATCAGGGTTGACCATTATTCCCGGTGGTGAACCGTTTTGGAATAACCTCCTATGATTCCACTTGTTGGAGTGGCCAACCTTAGAGGGGGGGGGGGGGTTGAATAAAGTTTTAAGCTTTAATTGAAAATTCAAATAATTTTATATAGGAAAACTATTTATGGAAGCTACTGTGGGGTGCTAGCTTGCTAGCGCGCGGGGGTAGGTCACATACCTCGTTTTCGTGAACAAATTTCTCATTGGAGATGCACACAACTTCAGTGATCTACCAACTAACACCCACAACGTTACACATAGGATAATGAACAATAAATGATTTTATTTAAGCAAGATCAAAAATGTTTTATAATTACAAATGATTGATCTCCATGGCGCCGAAGATCGGAGGCGGTGAAAATCAAATCTCTTTTTTTTTTCTATACCAACCCACTACCCCGACCGGTTGGCTCTCTCCCTTTCCCGCCAAGAAAGATCTTCGAGCAGGCTCTTCACCTTCACGCAAGGAAGTGTCTTAGAGCCCCATTAGATCTCCTGATCTAGATGTCCCATCCCTAGGATGATTTCTCACAGAATTCTCCCCGAATTTCGACGACCTTCACCAGTGGATTTTCCTCACACAAACAACTAGACAACAAAACGAGTTTAAAGTAAAATACAAGAATAAGAGAAAACTCCCCTCTAACTAGAACCGTTGATGTTGACAACGATTTTCTTGCAAAGGTTCGATCTTTGTGGCTTGAGAGTCTTCCTCTTTGATGTTCTTCAGATCCGTGAAGGTGTACGCTTGATGAGAGTTTTTTGTCGCGAGGATCCTTCACGTGAATATTAGGATGAAAGCTTCTTGATCATCATGTTGGTAGCCTTCAATCCTTGCACATGAATTCCTTTTGATCTCCTCTGAAGAACTCTCCTCCTCAATGAGTTGGGATGACCCCTTCTTTCCCTTTAGACGGCTAGAGCAAACTCCCCTTTCAAATTATGTGAAAACTGTCGTCAAAAACTCAATTTTGAGCTGTTTTAAGTTGAGAATGCTGTGTAGGAAGCTACCACGGGGCGGTAGCTCGCAGAGAACAATTCCTTCATTTTCTTCTTTTCAATTTCGTGGATTTTGCCTTCATCCTTAGAAATAAGTTATTCCTCATGAAAATGATATATATCCTTGCCTTCCCATTGATATTTGATGCACCTACAGACTTCTCAATCAAATCATGATATATTTGGTGTTTCCTAATACCGCGAGAGGTCTTTACTTTTTTTCTCCTTAATCAGTTGAAGATTAATAGTCTTTTATAGTCATTTTAAAACCAGGCTACCACTAACGGTACAACTAGCACCCGACGGTAAGTTTTCACGCGTTGACGTGACAGCTGTCACACATATTTGGAAAAAATTCAGAGAATACTATTTTCTGCTTTTTCGTACTAGCACGGTGCAGTAGAAAGTTATCTCCTGGCGGTACTCCTCTCGCCTCGACGAATCCATCTCGTCGAGCATTGAGTGTGCTAGCGCTGCACGGTAGGAAGATAGCGCTGTGCTGTAACTTATGGAGCGCCTGGCTAAATTTAATCCTTAGGATAGCGCGGGAGGTAGTTCTAACGCCGTGTGATAGGTTCCCGAGTGCCTACTACAATTAATCCGGTCTAGAACACGGCGGTAGTGCTAGGGTACAGCGGTAGGCCACAGAAGTTGAATTCTCTGCTTCGCTTGAACCTATAAACCTACACATTGTACCAAACACACATGTGATCAAATACAACCTGGGATTTGATATTGTCAAACTGAGGATATGTGAACCGTCGGATCCAACAATCGGCGCCCTAGAATGAAAGTTCTAGCATATTCCCTTCCTAGGAAACTCCATTAAATTCCCAAATCAAGCTCTCTTAAGCCAATGTCTCTCATAAATTTTGGATCTAAAGATCTAACACCAAGGGAAAGGGTAGGAAGCTCACCCGGTTTCCGGCCATAGATCGAGTTCTCCTTATTGGCGGCATGACGACGTTCAACTTTCGACGGTAGGGTTTCGTTTCTTTGTTCTTCTAGGGAGTGAGTCGCTCGGTGAAGAAGATGAATAAAATTTCAAATAATCTCTTATAAAGAACGGTCGGTTTGATCTAGGTCTAAAAGTTTCCATGCCACGTGTCACTCCCTCATTGTACCGAACTTATTATAATATAAAATAAGACATTAAAAAGACTTTTTCCGCCATTCTGTACAAGTCCCGATGTTCCATATCTTTATCCAGGACGTGAATAATAGAAAAAACAAGTATGAAATTTGCTAAGTCCATTCAACGTGTGCTCTCGATGATTCGTCGAGATCATTTGACGATTCGTAGAGATAGCAAGTATGAAATTCACAAAGTCTATTTGTCGAGTGCTCTTGTCGCTTCATCGAGATCATTCGACTATTCATCGAGATAGCAGGAAGGGTTCGTCGAGTCCTTTCGGTTAGTACAAGTCCTTATGACGATTTGTCGAGTCCTTTCGACGAGTTCGTCGAGTCCTTTCGATGAGTTCGACGAGTAAGTAATCAAGACAGGACGAATGAATTCAGCCAAGTCCATTTGTCAAGTACTATCAACGATTAGTCTAGATCATTCGATGATTCGTCATGATCATTTGATGATTCGTCGAGTCAACACGAAGGGTCCTCGAGTCTACTTAGGATTTCACTCATTTTGTCCGGGCCTACTAGACACTAAAGGTGACACAGAACTCATAAATGGGGTATCAGTCAAAATGGAACGTTACAAATCTTATAAACAAATAATAAGATTTTGTCCTCGAAATCGAGGTTAAGTATACGGTTAACAAAGTACGAGGTATATAAGATAAGTGTTTAAAGTTACCTTGGGGAAATAACTCCGGATAGAGTTGCTGCATAAGCTCCTTAGGCTACTAAGTGTACTCCTCTTTCTGATGGTTAGACCACATGACCTTTACCAAAGGAACACTTTTTCTTCACAGCCTTCATACTACGGTATCTATTATCCGCACAGGCTCTAGCAGAACAGATCTATCAAAATCCACAGGGACGGAGGTAGCAGTGACAAACTGCTCAGGTCGAAGTAGTGCCTTCCTAAGGGAAGACACATGAAAGTCATAGTGTAAGTTCTCCAATTCCTGTGGTAGCTCCAGCCTACAGGTCAAGGGACCGATCTTCTCCAAAACGGTACACGGCCCTATGTATGGAGAGCTAAGCTTCTTCCACGAATACGTGACACCCCATGCATCAGCCTAATCTTTAAAAATTCCTTATCACCCACTTGGAATTCCACCATCCTGTATCTCGCATCATAGTACTTTGCCTGCCAGCTCTGAGCCTCTAGCATGCGATCTCGGATCAACCTAATCATAGCATCGGTGTCATCGATGTACTCCACCCCAATGCCTTAGCATCTTCATCCTGGACCCACAACAAAGGAATTTTGCACCTCCTACCATAAATTGCCTCATAGGGCGTTATTTCAATGCTTGCTTGGTGACTATTATTGTATGAAAACTCTACCAACGGTAGAAGTCTCTCCCACGGCTCTCCCCTTCCAAAAACGCATTACCGCAGCAAGTACTCTATAGTTCTAATAGTTCTCCCCGACTGGGCATCATTTTGAGGGTAAAAAGTCGTGCTGAAGTAAAGATGAGAGCCTAAATTTGCTTAAGCTGCCCTCCATTCCTTGGAGGTGAAGCGATAATCACAGTTCGAGACTATTGTCTTGCGCACCCCATGGTACCAGACGAACTACTCCATAAAGAGACAAACCAACGCATGAACATGCGCCTCCTTCCTCATCAGGATAAACCTGGTAACCTTTGTTAAAAGATCCACAATCACCCAAATAGAATCACTCCTGGACCGTGATCGGAAATGGCCGTGTACAGAATCCATGGAAAAATTCTCGAACTTCCACTCTGGGATGGACAATGACTACAATAATTCACCAGGGCTCTTGCACTCCACCTTTACCTTCTGATAAGCCTCGCAGTGTGTAACATAGTACGTTACATCTCTCTTCACTCCTGGACAAAACATGGTCCACTACAAAGCAATGTACATCTTGACAATTCTAGGATGCACCGAATACTTGGTGCAATAGGCATCTCTCAAGATGTCTTCCCAAATCCCACCACCTGCAGGAATGTAAAGTCTGCCATAAAAATAAATGAGGACTTCATTTAGCGTATATCCCTCTGCCGATCCTCCCACAATTGCTTGGAACACAAGGGACAAAGTAGAATCCTTCCCTTGCTCTGCCCAAATTCGGTCTCGAATGTCACAAACTATACTCAAGGTAGTCAGGTATTCCATATAGGACTCGGGACAAGCCTTAGACACCAGTATAATCTCCATCTCATCAAGCACTCTAGTCAAATTCATAGCCATTAATCGAGACTCGGGGCTAGACGTGGGCATCTTCCTTCTTAGATCATCATCCACAAAGTTCATCTTCCCGGGGTGATAGTTTAATGTAAACTCATAATCACATAGGAATTCCAACCACCGCCACTGCCTCAAGTTCAGATCTTTCTGGGTGTGGATGTACTTCAAGTTCTTATGATCTGAAAAGATCTCACAGTGGATGCCATATAGATAGTGTCTCCAAATCTTCAGAGAAAAGACCACTGACCCCCGCTCTAAATCATGCACTGGATAATTCACTTCATACTTCTTAAGTTATCTAGAAGCGTACACAATCATATGCATGTACTGCATCAATACCGCCCACATGACCTAATAGGATGCATCAATATAAATCTGGAATCCTTCCTTCCCTGATGGTAGGGCATGGATTGGCGCGGAGGTAAGACGATCCTTTAGCTCTTGAAATAATACCTCATACTTGGGTTTCTACACAAAAGGTACACCCTTCTTTGTCAGTGCAGTGAGGTGAAGGGAGATCTTCAAAAAATCCTTCAACAAACTTGCGATAATACCTAGCAAGTCCGAGAAAACTTCGTACATCGGCCACTAACCTTAAAGGAGACCACTCCTTCATGGCACGCACATGGGCCAAATCTACTGCTAATCCAGCTCCATTAATAATATGACCCAAGAATGCAACTTCTTAGAGTCAAAACTCGCACTTGTTGAACTTAGCAAACAAACAGTGCTCCTTTAGTTTCTTTAAAATTAAGGCCAAGTTCTCTGCATGTTCCTCCTCTGTCCTTGGGTAGATCAAAATGTCATCAATAAATGTGATGACAAAGCATCCAAATACAAATCAAACACCCAGTTCATCAGACTCATGAATGCAGAAGGGACATTTGTGAGTCCAAATGGCATCACCGTGAATTCGTATAAGCCGTATCTCGAGCTGAACACTATTTTTGGATACCTTCTTCATGTATCCTCAACTGATAGTACCCTGACAACAAATCAAGCTTGGAGAACCAATGCGCTCCCACCAGCCGATCAAATAGTTCGTCGATCCAAGGCAAAGGATAGTTGTTTTGCACCGATAGTCGGTTGAGCTCCTGGTAGTCTATACACAAACGCAGTGATCCATCCTACTTCTTAACGAACAAAACAGGGGCTCCCCAGGGTGATGAACTGGGACAAACAAACTCTGATTCCACAAATTCTCGCAACTGTACCCTAAACTCTGCTAGTTCCATCCTGTAGGGGGTTCGAGAGATGGACTTGGCAACCGGAACTAGCATAATTTGGAAGTCTACTTCCCAAAGTGGGGGTAATCCTGGTAGCTTTTCAGGAAAATCCTGCACCACTGGTACGCCCTTCATGCTAGCCTCCATCTCTTTCAGCTCAAAGCATATCGTGAACACCTCATCCCCTTGCTTATGGGCCTTAATGACCTGAATAGAAGATAACAACACACGAGGTGCGAATCTAATACCTTGAAAAATGATCTCTGAGTCTCCATGTACCAAGGTGATTTGCTTTGTCGCACAGTCAATCCTAACATGATGTCAATCCAACCATGCCATGTCCAGAATAAAATCAAATTTTGACATCCCCACCACTATTGCAGGGGTCTCAAAAAGCTTTCCTCCAATGTACACATCCAAATCGCACTTGGAGGATGAGGTCATCTCGGAGACATCAAGAAGGTCTACTTTTTGAGTGACTCCGGTGAAATGTTTCACACCATTCAGATTCTTCATGATGTTCGCTGAGACGAATGAATGGGTGGCACCGACATCAAATAAAGTGTGGGCAAGTCTCCCACTAACACTCACGATGCCTAAAGGTTAAGTTATAAAAATTTCAAAGCTAGATTTTTAGCGCCATCTCAGGCATGCTAAGGATGAATATTTATAAACATATCAATTTGACTACGAGATACCTGCAATAACGTCCTATGAGTCCCACTCTTGTGTAATATCCAAAGTAAACACCTGCTCTTGAGCAGGTCCAAGGTTCCTACCTTGTGGTCCTCATCCTCGACCACGTCCTTGTCCTCGCTGAGTGGCTGAAGGAAATTCAGGACGATTTGGAACATTCCGAACCAGTTGCAGGCAAAAAAAGCGAATGTGGACCGACTTGTGACAATGGAAGCAACCTTCCCTAAAGTGCTCCCTGGGATGTCGATATACCTGAATCTACTGGAATGGGGGTAGTGCTAACTATGGTGTCGGACGCTCCATTCTAAAATTCTGATGGAAAAGTCTGCCTCCTCCTCCTTGATTCCACCTCTGCCTCTGGCAAGGTACCTCCTCTTACTAGGCCCTGCCTCCATTACTCCTTATGTTAGTCACTTACCACTCTCCTCGACCCCAAGATGGTCCTCCTCTAATCTTTTTTTAATGTCTATAATCTGAGTGAGGCTCGAATCAGCTATAAACAAAAGATCCTGCCTTAGGGGGTCTTGCAAAACTTTGTAGAATCGCTTCGCATAACTGCGATCATACAAATCATAGGTGTCAGCAAACCTAGCAAGGTGCTGAAACTCCCATTGGTACTCCACAACAGTTTTATATCCCTATTTTAGTAGTAGAAACCTTTCTTTGAGTTCATCTTGAGGAGTAGAGGGAACAAAATGCTCTAGGAAAGCATTAAAAAACTCATTCCAACTGATGTCGATGTAAATATGTGTTTTGAAAGTGTAGCCCTTAAGAGACTTCCACCACCTCTTTGTGTGTGACTCTATGATAGATACTGCTAAGGTGACAGCCATACTGGCTAGTCATCGGATTTCGGCCATCAACTCCTGCACAAAATTCAACCACTCCTTTGTACGAACGACCAACTCAGTGCCATGATAAATAGGTGGAGAAAGAGCTCGAAAGGTGCTCAGCTAATTTGAGCCCGAGGCCTTTTGCTGCACCGGGACCTATTGAGACCTGAAGGCATCTAGGATCATAGTTAGGGTCTGCCCCAACTCCGACTGCTGGAAGGGACTAGAGATCGATCGGAGGAACAGGAAAGCCTGTCGTTGGCTCTATATATACTGGAATCTACACACAAAGTACGAATTTCGGGTTAGGTTGGCTAAACGTAGGGTAACGAGCGAACATACTTAGTGTGACTCACAAATGGGCATACCACTGCTTCCACTAATTCAGGTTGTCCACAAACCAAAGAATCGAGTGGGACAACACCAAGTTCAATGACTTCTTTTTTGTAGGATCGGTGCTATCTGATACTAATTATAAAACCCCCCTCTCAGAATACAAGACACGACCGAGGGGAGTTTTATGACCAGCATAGCTTCCTGATGGTAACATCAGCACACAGGCTAATCTGTACCACAAGTCACCTAGTATTCCATCTAATTTTGATATCACAAATACCAACCCAACAAAAGATAAGAACACAGAAGTCATGATCCACAAAATTAAATGTTTAAACTTAGTACAACAGAATAGGATGCGACACCAACTCCTATAATATCAAAGTACAACAATTTATCGGAAGGCTACAATAAGACGCTCAAAAATGTTCTTATTTATCACTAAGGGGAGAGAAGGTATGGTAGTATCAGACCCTACCACCCTATCCTAGCTGCCCTCCTGCACGAGGTGCTATTGCTGCTCCATCTGCGGGGTGTCCTCCTAAAATGGTAGGTATTGCAACTGTTAGTCATAAACACTAAGTGGCTTCACATCCGCTCACACAAAAGACTCTTACGCACCATGGGGAGGAAAATAAAAAGGGGCACAATATAACAACAATTAACAAAAAGGGGATAGGAGAGTATTGATAAATCTAGCAGTACATGTATATATATCAACACTTCACTAATAAGCAGGTAACGACAGCAGGTATCATAATATTTATTAAAATACAACTACACTAGCAGTGTATCCAATCATAAGTACATAATTGAACTTAACTTATAAAAATGTCCATACAAATTTATAAGTTAAGGATCGAGTACAACAAGTAACTCATCATATAAAGGTGCTCATACAAGTTTATATGATGAGGATCTTTTGCGATGCAATACTATGCAATGAAATGAATGCAATATGATGACCCACCTATGCTTACACATACACACATTTGCTATGTCAATATAAGACTTAGTTCCCACTTTTCGAGAGGTAGCGACCCTCTCCGGCAACACCTGTCATGGCGAAACAGGGATAGTGGAGCCGACATCTCCACTACTAGGGGGTATCCACACTACTAGGCCTAGGCCTCTGTACGCCTCAACTCTATTATTCTCCAACCAATAGAGCTTCTGTGTATACGACATAGAAGGGGACTTGGTTAGCTGTGCACCAAGAGCCCATCCCAACCAGCCTAACAACACAAAAGGGGTCTTTGGGGAGTAAACACTAAAGAGCCAAGCAAAAATGGCTCAACAGGCATGGAAGGGGTCTTTGGGAAGTAAGCTCCAAAGATCCCAACTCAACTATCATAGGTCCAACAACCGGCTTCCGTCAGTGTGACGACTGGCAAGCATGTTGACCTGCCACGCTAATCCTCAACACAGGATCATACACCATGTGTAAACAACACACACATACACATACAAACCCCGCACATTTCCATTCGCCCAAGCATCCAAGGGCTCCCACTGAGTCCCTTCATATTACATCTTACTCATGCCCTTAAGAATGCAATGGCTCCACCCCGAGTCCCTTTTCGCTTTAATCTAGGATTATTGGTGCAAAATATTGTATCCTCAACACTAGAGTTCAATAACCACAATCACCATTTAATAAAGGGTTATTTCTCTTCAAGCCCCTTCGTGATATTCAACGTACCTCTTTCAAAGAAATAAGCGATCGTTCCCACTGAATCACATGTTTCGATCTTCAGTTATATCAGCTTATATCATAAGAGGTTTAGACAATACAATTTATAAAAACCGCAACAAATGCTCTTCCAAAATTATTAACCAGACGAAGTGTGATATTTAATATCATCCACTACATAATCACTAAATCTCATTAGCTTTTAGTCAATAATATAAGAGAATCGAACTAAACATCAACATATCACTCTTGTGCATCACAGTTTACTAAAACTGGATTTCGGGAAGATACGGTCCACCAAAATTACGTGCAACCCCAAATCAGAAAAGTATTTTCAAGGGATACAACTTCCATGTTTAGCTTGGGGTCCAAATCTAAATCCATCATGCCCGAAATTGGGTTTTAGACTGGCTGTGCACACTTGGACATAACTCATCCTGTATAAACATCATTTCTATACAGCAACTTCAGTCATACTTTTAGGGATCTACAAAACTCCCCAAAAACGTGTAACCATCCGTTGGAAAGGTCTTGTCGAGGGCTATGACTTTCATGTTGATCCTTAGACTTTAATATAAACGGATCGTACTTAAAATAAGGCATAAATTCTGCTATGCACAGAGAATAGATTTCAGTTCAGCACTTTCTGCACGCATCGTAAAGATGGACAAATGACATCGGTTTGTCTCCTTCCTCCAGCCATCGCACAAGGCACGTCCAACTACTCTTCTCCCTTTCTCCCTCATTTGACCACTAATCTTCACGAAATCAAGTCTGCCATCTTCGTAAAGAAGAGAGGAGATGATTGAAGACATTCTCGTGGCGATCGACGCTCTAGAACGAAAGCTCTAGCATGGTCACTTCCTAGGCAACTCCATTAAATTCCCAAATCAAGCTCTCTTGAGCCAATGTATCTCCTACATTTTGGATCTAAATATCTAGCACCAAGGGAGAGGGTAGGAAGCTCACCTAGCTTCTGGCAATGGATCGAGTTCTCCTTCTTGGCAGCATGACGACATTCGTCTTCCGCCGGTAGGGTTTCGTTTCTTCGTTCTTCCAGGGAGTGAATCGCTCGATGAAGAAGATGAATAAAGTTTCAGATGATCTATTATAAAGAATGACCAGTTTGATCTAGGGTTGAAATTTTCCATGCCACGTGTCACTCCCTCATTGGACCGTACTTATTATTACATAAAATAAGACAATAAAAAGACTTTTTCTGCCGTTCTGTACAAGTCCCGACATTCCATACCTTTCTCCAGGCCATGAATAATCGAAACAACAAGTACAAAATTTTCCAAGTCCATTCATCGAGTGCTATCGATGATTCATCGAGATCATTCGATGATTCGTCGAGATCATTTGACGATTCGTCGAGATCATTGGATGATTCATCGAGACAACAAGTACGAAATTCACCAAGTCCATTTTTTGAGTGCTCTCGTCGCTTTGTCGAGATCATTCAATGATTTGTCGAGACAGTAGGAAGGGTTCGTCAAGTCCTTTCAATAAGTACAAATGATTTCGACGATTCATCGAGTACTTTCGATGAGCTCGATGAGTAAGTAATCAAGATAGGACGAATGAATTCTGCCAAGTCCATTCGTCGAGTACTATCGGCGATTCATCTAGATCATTCGACGATTCGTCGAGTAAACACTAAGGGTTCATTGAGTCAACACGAAGGGTCGTCGAGTCAACACGAAGGGTTCGTCGAGTCAAAACAAAGTGTTTGTCGAGTCTACTTAGGATTTCTCTTAGTTTTTCCAGGCCTACTAGACACTCATGGCGACACAGAACTCGCACGTGGGGTCTAGGTCAAAATGGGATGTTACACTGGCTATAACTCTAGATTGACTCAACTTGTTCTTCAGAAAGCCTCCAGGAAGAACTAGCTTGCAGATTACAGGAAGTAGTGTGTCATATCTGGTTTTATGAATTCTAGCAACGACACTGTTCCATTGACCTGGAACTGCATCTATATAGCCTTTAACACACTACAACGGTCTTGAGAAAATGTCTTGTCTAAACATGTGTAATAATAAAATATCTTATCCCTTCTTTCGGCGCTAGTGCCAAAGTTGACTTCCGCCAAGCAATCTAGGCTTCAACAGTTACATTTGAATCGTGTCAAATGTACCGCTAAGTATTCATTCCATTCTCAGCAAATTAGACTTGATGCTGAGACCTGTGGTTTTCAGTCGCTGTATTTGAATCTTCTTAACTATACCGCTGAGATGATACTTCATTCTCAGTAGTATTTTCTTTGATGCTAAAATCTGTGGCTCTCAGCAGTATGGACCATTATCTCAAGATATAGCTGAGAACTATAAGCTGTCTCAGTTGTATAGCTCAACTTTACATTAACTATTTCTACCAAGATCCATGCATGCTCATAAAGTCGATATACATCAAATACACTATATTCTTAGCATTGGCAGTGATGCTTCTTCACATCTTGGAAGATTGAGGGCAATCTTTCCAACACGGTCAACTCGAAGCTCCTTCAAATCGATCTAAATTGGATCATCTTTGTTCGGAAGCGGTTCAATGTGCAAACAATCACTGAGAAAGAAAAAAATATGATAAGAGGATTATTTTAACGTGAAAATCTGGAAATGGATGTAAATCCAAGTGATCGAATCAGTGTCGACCAAACTTCCACTCTCTTCTTGTATTGTTATAAAGTTTTTTTTGAGAAAACGAGGGCGATATGCCGCCTCTCATTATAATTTTTAGGGGGAGAGAGAGATGTTCTGAGGGTGACAGTCCACCGCTCATAGAGCTAAGTATTTCTTCTTGCACAAAGAAGAGCATTGTGCTCTAGAGTCTTCTATTGATGATCAAAATCGAAGGCATCATGCTTTGCGAGATCTATAGTGTACAACAGGTGCTTGGAAGCTAGAGCAGTTTTCTTGGAGCGATATAGAGCCTTGGAAGCGGGAGGTGCGCACTTAAAATGATCAAGAGATTGTTGTTTACCTCCTACAATGTATTGGGGAGTCTGGAGCGGCGCACAAGACATGATCTATGCAACGTGTATGAAATGCAAGGTGCGCAGGGAACAATGTGTGCAGGTCACAAAATGCGGTAAGCACAATATACGCATGGCACAATGCACGCACGACGCAATCTACACAGAGCGGAATGTGCGCAGGGAGGAATATGCACAGGGCGCAATATACATACAAAGGAACATGCACTTGGAGGAACGTGCACAAGGGCATTCAAAGGAGATTGAAGATCTTTGTGGGATCTTTGGAGATGTTTCAAGATTTACGAAGAATTCTTCGAAGATGCAAGGAGATCTTCGGGGGGGGGGGTCACGTGCGTAGGAGGAGAAGTGAGAGGAGGTGAAGATGAGAATGAAGGAGATACTGTGGTCTTATTTATTGGCCCAAAAGCTGGTTACGCTGGTTACGGTTATCCACAAATCGTAACCACCCCATTCAATATTTACAACCCAATTCCTTATGTTGTGTATTTTATAAAATTTATTATGCGCACACAATTATGGGATTCGACTATGTGCACCCCCATAATGGATGGATTTAACTATTTGCACCGCATAATGTGGAATTTTACTATTTGCACCCGACGATGAGGAAGTTTACTATTTGAACATCATGATGGAAAATTTTACTATTTGCACTCCATGATGGGAAATTTAACTAGTGGCACCTTTATATTGGAGAATTTAACTATTTGCACCCCATGATGAAGATTTTTACTATTAGCACCCTCATATTAGAGGATTTTACTATTTGCACCCAATGATGATGAATTTTACTATTTGCATCCCATGATGAGGTATTTTACTCTTTGTACCCCCATGTTGGAGGATTTTTCTATTTACACCCCATGATAGTGAATTTTACTCTTTACACCCCGATGTTGGAGGATTTTACTATCCACAACACATGATGGGTGGTATAGTTAGCGTACATGCTCGTACAAGTGTTTATACGTATAACACCTCCATCCGTCGATGTAAAATATAACAGAAGGTCCGATCGGGGCCCCATGCCATATTCCATGGACAGTCAGTGGAGTTACATGTGAATACCAAAATGACCAAACGAATCCTAACTTAGAGCGTTCTACCGGAAGCTTCATGGGTTATTAGAACTCAGTTATCACGAATGTCCACTAATATACCATATAGGAATGTTATACAAAATACACCAAAAAGTGCGTCCTTAAGGCCTTACAATTGCTCTTCATAAAATTTGTTTACAAACATCGGCTCGCATGCCGTCCACACAAGAAAACAATAAAAAGTTCTTCGTTTGGCCTTCAAGGGCCGGCATAGCATCAAGGGCTGTAACCCACTATTTCTCGCTCGGCTCTCTAACACCTGCACAAGGACATTTCACCATAAAGGTGGCAAACAAGGCAACAACCAGTTTTAGCTTACCAATTTATAACGACCCTACCCCATTCTCGGGGCAACGATATTCCTTCCCTGCAGCTTATATATATATATATATATATATATATATATATATATATATATATATATATATATATATATATATATTAAATGAAGGCACAACTTAAGAACCATTCCATATATCACGAAGGTACAATTTAAGCACCATTAAAAATATATATCATAAAATCTTGCAGCACCTGCTAAACATTCTGTGCACTCAGGGCACCTTATCAGTGTACCGGATACCCCACGGTCCCACCACTGTCCAAAAGTCCGAGACTTGACTTTAAACTATGAGAATTATTAACCTGGCATATAGCCATGACTCTCCCTCTAAGCTACCAATAATTTCCATGTACTTTAGGTCTATTTAATCGATCCGAATAGAGTGAGTACGGTTCAGCCCTTTCTTGTTGCTCAAATCGTCATGACATCACCAAAAGCCGAGCCTTCGTGGCTAATAGTTATGATGCGTGACGGCTTCACCTTTTCCCGTAAATTAAACATAACCAACATTATATTCCATGGATGGATATCATGGCACTAAGAGTTGAGCACTGAGCCTCACATCTCATAAACTAGCCACACAGTCTCCAAAAGAAAGGCTTCGTAATCAAAGTGCTATCTGGGAGTTATCGCCAGCGATATCTACTATCGCCTGACGTTAAAAACAGAACTTCTCTTTCTATCCCCAGACTCAGTCACAACTTCAACATCTTTCTAGAAAAATCAGTAGTTTCCTGCAGTGCTAGAAACTAGATTTTCACAAATCATAGCTCACCAAGATCTATCGCCAGTGATATCCACTATCGCCCGACGATATCCAATAGTTATCAAAACTGTGGTATTCTCTAGGTATTTTACTGGAGCGTATCTCTAGTACTTCCTGCTACTCAATTCATAGGCGCACCCTCTCAGACTCCATAAACTACCCGTTTATACTCGGAGTCTTCTCTAACACGCAAATTAAAACATCACCAATCCAGACCAACCTATCTGGATTGGCTTCACACAATATGCCTATTCCGTACTATGATTTCCATATTCTATATGCAAAACTACATGAGGATATTACGTATAAACCCATCGAAATTCCCTTCACTTTCCACCTTTTGGTGCAGGGGTTCCATACACATGCAAAATTAGAGCATTACTTATCAAAGAAGGTAGATCGTTACCCGCGTAGATCGTTTTGGAGCCATGATCCAGACTTCTATCTGGATGGAAAGGATCGCCTCGCTTTCCTCTTCACGGATCTTGGTTTAGCTCTTAAATCCGACCGCGGGATCTCCTTCACTAAGATTCCAAAGTTCAGCTTCCAGACCCTCTTCTTCCATTAGTCCAAGGATGTGATGAGAAGGATGAGATAGAGTGAGAGAAGAGAAATGACTCTTCTCTTCTTCACTCATCTGATTAAGAAGTCTCGGGAAAAAACCCAGCCACACGATCCTTTCTTCAATAGGAATTAAGGGCAAGGATTCAGCTGACAAGTCAAACTTATCGCTATCGTCGGGCGATATCGGCTATTGCCTGGGCGATATCTTTGGTAGCCTCTTTGACTCCAGTCAACATTGCTTTTCGGCCGCCGTCCGACCATCCGACAAGTGTATAGCTGGCACGTGGCACTATCGCCACGATAGTCACTATCGTCGGGCGATAGCTACCTGTGAGCTCTGTTTTCAAATTTTTGGGGTGTTACACACCTCCCCTTCTTAAAGAAATTTTGTCATAAAATTTTATTCATTTAAAGGAAAATAGTACATAAATTTTCAACATTACTTTACAAAAATAACTCGGGAAACTCATCTCGTATAGTTTGCTCACACTCCCATGTCAGTTCTTCACGACCACAGTTGTGCCAACGGACTTTGACCATCCTGATTGCTTTGTTTTGTAGCTGTCTGATCTCCTTTTCCTCGATACGAATTGGTCTAACCTTCATCGTCAGCCCACTATTCACTGGTACCTGATCGTCAGTAATCACTTGAGTAGGCTCTTGCAAAGCCTTCCGCAGTACCGAGATTTGAAACACATCGTGCAAACCACTTAGCTCTACCAAAAGAGCTAGCTGATATGCAACTTCACCAACCCGTTCAATCACTTCAAACGGACCAAGGTACCTCAGACTCAGCTTTTTGAAGTGTCGAATCCTGGACACGCCTTTGAATGGCTTTATCTTCAGATATACCCAACCTTCCACCGCAAACTCTATGTTTCGGTGTTTGGCGTTGTAGTACTTTGCTTGCCTATCTTAAGCCACCAATAACTGCTCTCGAATAGTGTGTATAGTCGAAATTGCATCTTCAAACTCATTACGCTTATATAGCTTCGATTCACCCGTTTCTGCCCAAGCTAAAGGAGTACGACACTTCCTATTGTATAAAGCTTCGATGGGCGCCATTTGAATTCTAGCTTGATAGCTATTATTATAGGAAAACTCGATCATATTGAGATGGTGCTCCCACCTCTTCCCAAAATCAAAGCGCACAGACAGAGCATATCCTCCATGGTCCTGTTGGTCCTCTCGGTCTGACCATCCGTCTGTGGATGAAAGGTCGTAGTGAACTTCAGTTTAGTATCCAACAACTGGTGTATTAGCCTCTAATCATTTGAAGTAAAGCGCCCGTCTCTATTATTGATGATGTTATGGGGAACACCGTGCAAACGTACTATGTTGTCAACATACAACTTAGACAACTTCTCAACTGAATTATCCTTCTTATTCAGTATGAAGTGCGATAATTTTGTCAACCGGTCAACGATCACCCACACGACATCGTTCCCGCTCTGTGTTCTCGGCAACCCGTGCATGAAATCCATTGCGCAGAGACGAATCCATTGCGCACAAGCTCATAACCTTCAAAGATATTGTTGACGTTCTTGGGAGCCATTGGAGTTGAGATAAATTGAGAAAGAGATGTGTCGACTAAAGGAATTCTAGGTCTCGACACACAGGAATCAATCTCTCAAGATTTCAGGAAAGCGTAGTCTACTTCTACTTTCACACCCTATTTATAGTGATGTCACTAAAGTTTAATAGGCGTGCTCTAGTTAGTCTGTTCCATGATTTATGAAATGACCTAGTGTCGACATAGGATTGTTGTCTGTCGAGATGTGTCGACTCAAGTCAACACCAGGATTATGTCTCTCGACACATACCTTAGGGTCTCGACACCCTTATGTCTCTACACTTATTTTAGTGTCTCGATATTATGCATTTATGCAGTGTCGACACATACATTCTGGTATCTCGACACATTACTATCTATAGTGTCGACACACTTTCTGGTGTCTCGACACTTTCTCAACTGTCTCGACACTTTCTCTAGTGTCTTAACACAATTTTTTTGACTTATTCAAAATTTTGTTTTATGAAAAGTAGATTCTTGACATTTATGATGTCTTACTTGTTTATTTATGTTGGTAGAATTTTTACTTAACTTATATAAGTTGAACAAGGGTTTTTTAGGTACCAATGAAAATGGTTATTCTATGTTTAACATTCCTAGTTCAAACTTGAAGAAATTGAACTTGGTTTCATCTAAGGGTTTTGTGAACTTGTCAGCAATTTGATTTTCAGTTGGAGTATAATGTAAACAGATATTGCCTTTTTCAATATGTTCTCTAAGAAAATGATATCTGATTTCTATGTGTTTGGTTATACTATGAGAAACAAGATTATTAGCAATTGAGATTGAACTATTAGAATCACAATACATAATAGATTTAATTAGCTGTATACTATAGTCCAGGAGTTGATGATGAATCCATAGTAACTGTGCATAACAGCTCCCAACTGATATATACTAAGACTTAGCTGTTGAAATAACTACACTTGTATTCTTCTTACTGCTCCAACTGATGAGTCTTCTCCCCATAAATTGACAAGTTCCTGATGCACTCTTTCTGTCCTATTTACATCCTACAAAATCTGAATCTGTGTATCCAGTTAGATCAAAATCACCATTCCTATGATACCAAAGCCTAAGATTGGTTATGCTCTTTAGATATCTCAATATTCATTTAGCAGCTGTATAATGCGACTCTTTAGGGAATGCTTAGTACCTAGAACAAACACATGTTGAAAACATGATATCTGGTCTACTAGCTTTCAAGTAAAGGAGTGATCCAATGATGCCTCTATATAAGGATTCATCCACTAGTTTCCCAGATTCTTCCTTGCGTAGTGAAACTGAGGAACCCATTGGGGTTCTCATGGTAGAATAATTTTCCATACTATATTTCTTAATCAACTCCTTTGTAAACTAATACTGAGAGATGGATATACATCTTTAGATTGTCTAACTTGGAATCCCAAGAAGAACTTCAGCTCACCCATACTGCTCATTTCAAACTTTCCATGCATAAGCTTGGAAAATTTTCTACATAGCAGCTCATTAGTAGAACCAAAAATGATGTCATCTACATAAATTTGAACTAGGATGCTTGAACCTTTGTTGTCCCATAGGAATAGTGTTTTATCTATCTTCCCCTTAGAGAACTTGTTCTCTATGAGAAAAGTATACAAGGTCTCATACTAGGCTCTAGGTGCCTGTTTTAACCAATATAATGCTTTATGTAATCTGAAGACATGAGAGCTAAATTTAGGATTTAAAAAACCTGGTGGCTATTTTACATATACCTCTTCCTTCAATGTACCATTTAGGAATGAAGATTTAACATCCATCTGATAGACTTTATATCCTTTGTAAGCTGTATGTACTAAAAACAATCTAATGGCTTCTAGCCTAGCTACATGTTCAAAGGTTTGGTCAAAGTCTATTCCTTCCTCTTGTCTATATCCCTTAGCCACTAGTCTTGCCTTCTTTTTTACTATTAATCCATTCTCATCTAATTTATTCCTATATATTCACTTAGTTCCTATGATATTGTGATTTCTAGGTCTAGGAACTAGACTCCAGACTTTACATCTCTCAAATTAATTAAGCTCTTCTTGCATTGTCATAATCCAGTTGGGGTCTGAATTGGCTTCTTTATACTTCTTAGGTTCCATCTGAGAGAGAAAGCTAGAGAACATAACCTCATTATGATGTCTACTCCCAGAAGTCACTCCTAGCCTGACATCACCTATTATTTGATCAATAGGATGATCTCTAAGGTGTCTAACAGCTACAAGCAGATTCCTACCATCTCTTAGATCTTCAGGTAGTGAAGGATGAATCTCTTCCTCCCCCTCGGTAGTGACTGTGTCTTATATAGGAACTACAACATTGTTTCTAGCCTCTAATTCTATATTAGATGAATCTCCTATATTTAATTTTTTCATCTTAGAGTCAACATCTCTTAGACTAGAATTGTTAGATAGTTTATTATGTAAGACAGAAGTTTCATCAAAAAACAACATTAATTGATTCTTCTACCACTTGATGTTTCAAGTTGTAGATCCTACATGCCCTTCTATGATTACTATAGCGTACAAAAATACCTTCATAGGACTTCTCTGAAAACTTTGTTAGATAAGTCTTCCCATTGTCTGAGACATAACACTTACTTCCAAAGATTTTAAAATAGGACAGACTTGGTTTTTTGCCTTTCATTAGTTCATAGGGAGTCTTGTTGTGACTTTTGTTGATCAAGGCCATATTCTGAACATAACATGCAGTGTTTATAGCCTCAGCCCAGAAATATTCTGGGAGAGATATGTCACTTAGCATAGTTCTAGTAGCCTCAATGAGAGTCTATTTTTCCTCTCAACAACCCCATTTTGCTGGGGAGTTCTAGGAGAGGAGAATTCCTAAAGGATCCCTAGTTCTTTACATAAATTTTTCATTTTTTCCGATTTAAATTCTGTGTCATGATAACTTCTAAAATTGACCACAGAATAGCCCTTTTCATTTTGAATTTGTTTGACAAAATCAACAAGAATGTCCAGGGTTTCAGACTTTCTCCTTAGGAAGAATACCAAAGCAAATCTAGAGTGATCATCTACAATCACATAGGTGTAAGACTTCCTACCTAAAATAAGAATTTTCATAGGACCAAATAGGTTCATTTGAAGTAAGTACAGACACCTTTCAGTATCTTTGGACTAAATGCTCTTAAAGGAGACTTTTGTCTGTTTGCATCTTTGACATGCAGAACACATGCCTTCTTTGGAGAATTTTAGCTAGGGTCCATTTCTAACTAAGTCCATAGAAAACAATTTTTATCATAGCTCTATAATTTAAGTGAGCTATCCTCTTGTGTCATTGCATACACAAAGAGTCTTTCTCACTTACTACTAGACATACAAGAGAATCCTCATTTATACTTAAAAAATTTAGAAAATAAATGTTGCCACTCCTAGTGCCTGACAAGATGATCTCTTGATCACTTGCATTCCTTATCAGACACTTATCATTGTGGAATACGATTTCAAAACCTATATCACAAAGCTGACTTATGCTTATCAGATTATGATTTAATCCTTCCATATAAGACACTTTTGTGATAGTCACTAGACCATTATAAATGTTACCATATCCCTTGGCGAGTCCTTTTTCTGAACCTCCAAAGATTACTTTTGGTCCATCCTTTACTAAAGCATAGTCCCTTAGCAGACTTCTTGTTCCAATCATGTGCCTGGAACAACCACTGTCCAAGTACCATATTGGCATTTCTATGGCACTTGGATCCACCTGCAATCACGAAAATAATTAACCTTAGGCACCCAAATTGTTTTGGGGCCTTGGTTCCTGTTAGACTTAGTTGTGTGAAGCACAACAGGCTTTCTGAACAGATGAGTCTGTGAATTAAATGAGGGTGTTGTTGGATTGTACCAACAATCTAAGGCAAAATGCCCAACCTTCTCACAACACCAACATTCAAATCTATTATATCTTCTCTTAGGCTGCACCTTTGCAGTTGTACTTTTAGGAAACTTAGAGTTGATATTCATATTCCATGGTAGAGGTGCAACATTTACACCCTTACCTTTTAGGTCTAGGTGTTGTGCACTGGGACCAGATCCAAGAATTCCTTAGCTCCTTAGATAAATCACTCATTTTGGTGGTTTGTGGGCCTTATAGCAAATAGATTTTTTTCCTTCCCAGCAAGGCTCTTTATTGACCTTGCTGGTGGTGCACTCATAACTCATGTGTCTAGGAACACATGATCCCTTACATCTGTTAGAAGTCAGATGCTTGATTGGTTTCATAGCTGGACTTATTGGAGCTTTACCCTTAGGCTCAGGTTTCTTTTCGATCTTGTTATTCTCAATATATCCTACACCACTTCTAAATGGTGCAGAAAATGTATCAATAATAGGTAGCACAAACTTAGGTCTTGAGAACTGTTTCAGGAGCTGTCTTTCCTGAAGAAGCTTTGCTTCCAGGTCTTTGACAGTCTTGGCTTGTTCTATAATAATCTAAGTCTGACTATCTATTTTATTGGTTAAGTCTATGAGCTTCAGTTTTTGAAGGTCCAACTTAATGTTGGCCCTCTCCAACTGTAAAGGTACTACTCTCAAAGATTCTAGTTCTTTGGCTTGTTCCTTAAGTAGCTCTTTGCTTATAATCAAGGCCTTCAACAACCTCCCATATCTATTGATGAGTGTGTTGAAACCTGCTTCAGAATCTGAACCATGTTCACTATTATTAGAAGAGTCTGAACATAATTCATTCTCTGATGCTGATCTAGAGCCCGAGGCAACACAAGCAGTAAGAGGTTTTACCTTGGTAGAATTTGAATAATCCTAATCTTCTTCTTCTGATGGGGTCATCAGCCCTTGATCAGTATAGTATTCACTATCACTGGATGACAGTGTGGTTCTTCTTTTGTTGCTGGCCTCCTCAATGGCCATTAAACCCAAAAACAGTCTCCTCCTCTTTTGATTCATATGAATCCATCTCACTATCTGAAAGAGTTGACTACTTTTGGCCAAAAGGCTTTTGTCAACCTTCTTGTGCGTTCCAGTCTTCCAATTTTCAGACTTTTTATCCTTCCTTTTTACTGGGAAGTCAGCAATGACATGCCCTCGCATGTTATAGTAATAGCAAACAAGATTAGTCTTAATGTGTTTATTCTGAGAAGAACCATACCTGTCCCCAGATTTTTATTTCCTGGGTTTCTTTGAGCAATCTGTCTTCTTGTGAGAAGAATATCTAGCTGGACCCTTCCAGCTGCCCTGCCTCCTTCTCCTTAACATCTTCTTGAATTGTCTTGAGAAAAGAAACAGTTCTTCTTAAGTCATGTCCCCTCTTGATGAGGAAGATTATGTGCATTCTGAGACTGCATCCTGTCTTTCTGAGGGAGCAGATTTCTCCCTGACTTTCCTGGATGTCTCAGCCTTTAGGGCCAAATACTTTTCTCTATTGAGTACTCTTGCTATGTCTTCTTCAGACTTCCTAAGATTCAGCTGTAGTTCATGAGATATCATCTTTCCAAATAGAATATGGGGGGGGGGTCTATATTAGCTAAGTTGCCTATTTATCTAATAACAGAAATCTTGATGTCACATTCCTTATTCAGGGACCTCAAGAACTTGTCATTGAGTTCATAATTGGTGAATCTCCTGCCATATATTCTCAGGTTGTTCACTATTCTGAAGAATTTCTCAAAGCTCTCAACCACTGTGTCTTTCTTGTCTTGCCTGAAGTCTTCATACTGCTGGTTTAATAGAGATTTCCTATCATCTCTAACCTCATTAGTGCCTTCCATATATACAATCAATGATTCCCACATTTCTTTAGATGTTTTGCAATGAATCAAGTTTTGGAATGTGGAATCATCTATAGCACTGATAATTATATTCTGAGCCCTCTTGTCTATAGAGGCCAGAATTATCTCATCCTTGTCCATCTCCATATAGGTCTTAGGTGTCCTTATGTTGGCATCAAGAATTGACACTTTCATAGGTATGAAAGGTCCTTCTTATACAGTGATATGTATTCTTGGATTTGCAACCTTTATGAAGAGTCTAACCCTTTCCTTCTAAATTCCAAAGTTTTCTTTAGAGCAGAATGGGAGTTTGATGGAATTGTTTTCTCTTTGAGCCATGATTTATACTCAATTAATCCTTAGGATTCTCACAAGGCTGTTATTCCTTTACAATGAACCTGGCTTTGATAATAATTGTAAAGTGTTTGTTTAGGATAGATAGTGACCTAGAGGGGGGTGAATAGGTCCAATTTAAATCTTGACTACTTTAAATCATAGATATTTTATGTGTGTTTAATAATCCAATCACAGTATTTAAGAAAAATAGAACATATCTAAATTTAATAGCACAAATCACAACACAACACAATACACAATAGTTTTATAATTGTTCCCCAATTTATGGGTACATCCACTTTCCCCCTTCGCATATCTAGCAATGAACCAGATTCAGCCAAACTTCTTCTTACTTTTCCTCAGATCCTTAGATCTTACACCTCAGGTTCCTCTTAAAGAACCCTACCTCATAGTGAACCTCCACTCCCACTCCTCGGGCAAACCCTTGCCCTATAACCTCAGAACCTTCTAGTTCCTACAGCTCATAGAAATAGCCCCTTCTCCTATCTCAGGCACACAGCCCTACCTCATCCTTTATAATTTAGGCTTAAAACTCAGAGATATCAATCTCCTACACCTCAGATCTATTAATAGATCTTACAAAATTAATGTAATAGAAGGAATTTGTGTTTTGAAATGTCACCCAGGAAGAAAGATATTGGAGACTTCTTCTTGATCAGATCTTGATGCGTAAACTTCTCCCTTAATCCTGGTTGTGAAGAAAAAAAGTCCAACCCTTCTTAGCTTTTTCAAAGCTTTTTGAAGGAGAAGGTAAGGTTGAACTTGGCTGGAGAAGATAAAAGTTGATCCACGATCTGCCTCCTTTCCACCTTCAGAATTCTATTGAAAATGTTCTGACAGACTTAGATGAGAATAATGATGATTATCGCTCTGTTTCTGTCGTGTTGGTCTCCTTATATAGGCTTTGGCAAGAATGACCGGCTGTCCCGATTAATCCACTGACATCTGACAGTTTTTATAGTTGTCAGAACTTCATGCTTTGAATTCTGGACTTGGAAGAATTTCTGCCTTGAGAACTTCTGCATGAAGGTGTTGACACTACTGTACTTAGGTTCTGTCGACACCAGTCCTGGGTGTCGACACTTCTCTTATAAGGATGTCAACACCAATAGAGTGTGTCGACATAGCTTGCTTCTTGTCGCAACATAACTTGTGTAAAATGTGTCGACACTAGTTCTGAGTGTTAATACAGCTAGCATCAAGTCTCGACATAATTTGTGTAAAATGTGTCGACACTAGTCCTGAGTGTCGACATAGCTGGCATCCAGTCTCGATATAATTTGTGTAAAATGTGTCGACACTAGTCCCGAGTGTCGACACAGCTTATTTCTTGACTAATGATGTCGACCCAAGTCCTGGGTGTCGACACAACTTGCTTCCTGTTTCAGCACTACTTGAATGAGGGTGTCGACACTAGTCCTAAGTGTCAACACAACTTGATTCCTAGTCTCAACACTGCTTTTACAAAGGTGTCGACACTTGTCTAGTGTCTCAAAACTTTTGTACTTAGTTTATTTTTCCTGCACAAGTAAACTCAACATACATCAAATACAAATTTGTGTATATCATTGAGTTGAAAGAGCTTCTCCAAATCAGGTACACAATTCCCAATATACCCAACACCTGGGTGGATTGAGTATTTGGTAAAGTGTGCCTCATATATATACTCTTACCATAATTTACCCACATTTGGGACGCATAAACGACCGTCCTTCCTAAAAAGATCATCATCCAAGGATAATTGGGAATTTGACTCATCCGCTGCATAACGCTTCATACTCTCATTAAGTTCTATAGCTCGTCAGATCCTGTCCGCGAGGTCATATTGCACCTCCGTCTAGTTCAAGCACGCATTTGCAGTGGCATTCTTATCAACACAAGAAATATCTAAGGCCTCCAACTCCTAGATTAAATGCTCATCACGCATCTGTAGCTAACTTTCCCGTACTAGAGTCCTATGACTCAAGGCATCTGTGACCACATTTCCCTTCCTGGGAGTGTACTGTATCTCGAAGGTGTAGTCCCTGAGGAACTTCATCCACCTCCATTGTCGCATATTCAGATCCTTCTGATATATTAAATACTTAATGCTCTTATGGTCAGTGAATATATCAACTTTCACGCCATACAAGCAGTGATGCCACAGTTTAAGTGCAAAAATCACAGTCGCCAACTCCAAGTCATGAAATGGATAGTTTCGTTCATGCACTTTTAACTGGCGTGAGCCATAAGCTATAAATTTTTCGAATTGTATAAGAATGCAGCTTAAGCCGCTTTTTGAAACATCACTATATATCTCATAGTTGTCCGTACCACATGGAAAACTCAAGATAGGTGCCATGGTCAAATGACTCTTCAATTCCTCAAAAGACTGTGCGCACTCATGAGTCCAGATGAACTTTTGATCTTTCCTCATCTATGTGGTGAGAGGTAAGGTTATCCACGAAAAGTTCTCCATGAAGCGCCTGTAGTAGACAGTCAGTCCAAGGAAGCTCCTAACTTCTGCTATAGTAGTCAACAAGGGCCACTCTCGTATCACAACGATCTTCGTCGGATCCATACCAATACCCTCCCCACTAACCACATGGACAATAAAGGCCACTAACGACAGCCAAAACTCACACTTTGATAACTTGGCAAAAACTTTATTCCTCCTCAGGGTGTGCAAAACCATCCTCAAGTGATTTGCATGATCTTCTTCTGATTAAGAGTACACAAATATATCATCAATGAAGACGATTACAAATCGATCTAAGTACTCCCAAAAAGTCTGATGCATCAAGTCCAAGAATATCGATGATGCGTTTGTTAACCCAAACGACATTATAGTGAACTCATAGTGACCATAACGTATACCGAAAGCTGTCTTGGGAATGTCACATTCCCTAATCCGTAATTGGTAATAGCCAGAATTTAAATCTAGCTTCGAATAAACATTCAATCCCACAAGTTGATCAAACAATTCATCAATCTGTGGAATCAGATACTTGTTTTTCTTCGTCAACTTGTTCAATTCTCGATAATCAATGCATAGACGCAAGCTTTAATCCTTCTTCTTCACAAAGAGGACCGGTGCACTCCAAGGTGACATACTTAGATGTATATATCCTTGCTCTAGTAATTCTTGTAATTGAACTTTCAATTATGCCATCTCCTTTGGCGTTACTCGGTATGGTGAGCAGGCCACAGGTTTCGCACCTAACACCAAATCAATAGCGAAGTCAATCTCTCACTGGGGCAGTAACCCAGGGAGATCCTTAGGAAACACATCTGCATAATCTGACACAATAAGAATGTCACTCAGACAGGGCTTCAGCTCAACGTCCTCCAATAACGTGAAGGTTAGAGTTTGTCGATTTGGTAGTCTAGTCGGGCGGCTAGATGTTCGGGCAGTCTGGAGGTTAATACAGGCGGTCTGGTTGTCTGGTGGCTTGTCTTAGCAGATGCAGTCTGAGGGCTTCTCGCAATTGCGGTTTGGTGGTTAGCCGCACCAACGTTCTGGAAGCTAGTTGCAGCAGCGGTCTGAAAGTTAGTAGTAGTAGTGGTCTGGTGGCTTGCCACAGTAACGGTATGATGGTTAGCCGTAGCAACAGTCTGGTGGCTTGCCGTAGTAGCGGTCTGATGTTTAGCCTCATCTACGGTCTGGTGGCTTGCCGTAGCAGCGGTCTGATGGTTAGCTGTATCTACGGTCTGGTGGCTTGCCATAACAGTGGTCTGATGGTTAGTTGCAGTTGTGGTCTGGCGGTTAGCCGCAACTGCAGTCTGGTGGTAACCTGTAGTTGCGGTCTAGCTACCTGCTCCAGCGGTCTGGAAGTCTTCCCTGGTGGTATGGCGGCTTTATTTTGTTGCTTCTGGGTGATCTTCAGTTGTTCTTTGTATAGTGGGTGGTTTGACTTTGTCAAACTGCATAGGCCGCACAGATTGTATTTAGTCGCACATTGGTTATTGTATTCTCTTATCTCCCCCATTTTCTATAAATATGGTGGAATACCTATGTATTGTTTATCTTTTTGGAGCAATAAAATTTGCGGTTTATATACCTTGTTGTGGTTTATTCAGCTCTTTTTCACATGGTATCAGAGCGAAACTAATCCTTTGCTCCAAAGAGATAGCAGTTTGTTTTTCTAACCTCTTCTAATTAGCTTTTTCTGGCCTTCTTTTGGCCTGCTTCCGGTCTATTTCTTCCTTTACTACCCTCCCTTCTTATCATTGTTTCTGCGACTTCTTTCCTTGTGAACTTTTCTGTTCGCGTGGCTTTCCTTGCTAGCCCCTCTGCCTTCCTTTTTCTTCTTTGTAGATGCTTGTTTGTGCAGCCTTTGTGGGTTTATTGCCGCGCTCTTTCTTTTCTCGTTGCTTGTCTTTGCGATTTGTTGTGTTCACGCTGTTTGCTGTGCGACTTGTTTTGCTCCTACCGCCTTCTTTGTTAGTCGCTTCTTTGTTGCGACTTGTTCTGTTCACGTTTTCTTCTTTCTCCTTTCTTCCCGCGGTTTTTTCTTCCTACGGGCTCCGCATTTTGGTCGTGGAATCTTCCTTGCCGCTGGTGTGTTGTCACCGTGATCATGCGGTCTCTTTCCCTCTTCTCTTCTAGCATGGGTAGTTGCCTCTACTCGCGCGGTCTCTTCTTAGTTTGCTCCTTTTTGGTAGCATCTTCTCTCTGCCATCTATCTTTTTCCTGCTTCTCTTCTCAAACCGTGCAGTTTGTTTCTTTGCCGGTCTTTTTCCCTTGGTCGCTATCTTGTTGAGACTTGTTTGCCGGTTTGTTCTAGTTCGACTTGTGCCCTTCTTGGTCGCACGATTTATTTACTCAAGTGCTCCTTTTGCTGTCTTGTTTCTAACCGTGCTGTTACTTTTTCCTCCTTCTGGTTTCTATCCCCTTGAGGATGGCTTCTCTTCTCTCCTCTATAGCTCGTGCTATTATAGACTCCTCTAGTAAGTTGCTAATTGATTCTGGTGTTACTTATCACTTGACCGACAACTCCCGTTTGTTCTCCTCTTTCACGGACTAGACCAGGATGTCTCCGGTTGTTATTACAGGATGGACTCATGTTCCTGTGCATGGTGTTGGAACTGTGCACCTCATTCCGTCTTTGCTACTTGAGGACACTCTCTATATCCCCACTTTCTCGCACAATTTACTCTCTGTTCATGCTCTATGCACACAGTTGCAATGCATGGTTACTTTTACTGCCACCACTTGTTCTTTCTCAGATTTTGTCTTAAACGCTACGATTTCTACTGGGACTGCGAGTAGTGGCCTCTTCTTTCTTGACAACGTCATTGCTCTTTCTGCTTCTTTATCTCTTCAGCAATGGCATCGTCGTCTTGGCCATCCTCCTTCTCGCCTCATTCACCAACTTTTCCCAGAACTGCCTCCAGAGGATTTACCATTGAATTATGAAGCCTGTCAGCTTGGTAAACATCATCGCTCTTATTTTCCAGCACGGACGAGACATAGTTCTTCACGTCCTTTTGAACTTGTTCACTCTGACATCTGGGGTCCTTCTACTACTGCCACTATTGATAGAGTAAGTTTGTACTTTGTTACATTCATTGATGATTTCTCCAGATGTACTTGGATGTATCTTTTGAAAGAGCATTCTGAGCTGTACTCTTTGTTTACTGCCTTTTATAATGAGATCTCCACACAATTTTATGTGCCTATTCAGGTTCTTCTTACTGATAATGCCAAAGAATATATATGCCGTCAATTCTTTAATTTTTGTGCGAGCCATGGTTTGATTCATCAAACTACTTATCCCTATACTTCTCAACAGAATGGCATTACTGAACGCAAGAATCGCCATCTCCTAGATGTTGCTCGCAGCCTTTGCTTACAAATGAATATTTCTTGATCTTATTGGGGTCATGTTGTTCTCCTTTCTTGCTAGCTCATCAACTGTATTCCCTCATCTATTATTCAGGGCAAGACTCCATTTTCTATTTTGTATCCTGAGGCCGAGCCATTTCCTTTACCTCTTAAAGTTTTTATGACATTTGTTTACATATCTTCTCCTGGTCGTGACAAACTTTATTCCCGTTCTGTTAAATGCATATTCCTTGGTTATTGTCTGACTCAGAAAGGCTATCCCTGTTATGATTCTCTTCTACGCAAACAATATGTTTCAGCTGATGTTACTTTCTTTGAAGATACACCGCATTTTTCTCCTACTTCTTCTCTCTTTCCCTCTGATACTTCTTCCTTACTACCTACTATCTCGGCACCTCTGCCAGAGCCAGTTCCTTCCATATCAATTTCTGTTGCCCCGTCTCTTTCTTTCGATACTAATTCTTTGCCCTTGGAGTCTTCTGTGCCTGTTCTTGGGCCTCTTCTTTCTTCTGACTGTGCATTGCCTCCTCTGGACAAGAGTGATCTTGATCTTCCCATTGCTCTGCGGAAGGACGTTCAACAATGCACTATGCATCCTATTAATGTTGTTGTTTCATATGCTCAGCTTTCTCCGATTGGCAAGCATTTTGCTCTGCGATCTCTTCTTCTGTCCTACCATCTACGTATCAAGAGGCTCTTGCCATTCCTCAGTGGAAAGCAGCTATGGATAAAAAAAATGAACACATTAACTGAAAGAGGTACTTGGACCCTTGTACCCCAACCTTTGGGCATTGATATGGTTTGTTGTCGGTGGGTCTTTGTTTTTAAGTATCTTCTAGATGGTTCTGTTGATCGCTATAAGGTGAGGCTCATTGCCAAAGGGTTTACTAAAACTTATGGGGTAGGATTTTTTGATAATTTTTCTCCCGTTGCTCGCATCAGCACTATCCGGGTTCTCTTCTTTGTAGCTGTTAATAGAGATTGGGTCTCAGTTAGATGTGAAGAATGCCTTCCTCTATGGTGATTTGCAAGAGGTGGTTTACATAGAGCAACCTCTAGGGTATGTTGCTCAGGGGAGTCTCAAGTATGCAAGCTTCGAAAGGCCATCTATGGTTTAAAGCAGAGTCTATGGTCTTGGTTTGATAAGTTTAGTGGAGTTCTTTCTCTTATTGGTTTTAATTGAAGCTCTACTGATCTATCTCTATTTATTCGCAAGACTACTAAAGTCCTTGTGGTTCTTGCTGTCTACGTTGATGATATTCTTCTTACTGGTAATGATATAGAAGGCATTGATCTAGCAAAATGACATCTTCGACAACATTTTGTTACCAAGGATATCAGAACTCCGAAGTACTTTCTGGGAATTGAGATTTCATAGAAGAACTCTGTGGTTCTTTCATATCGACAGTATGCGCAAGATCTCTTAAAGGAAACTAGTCTTCTTGGCACAAAACCTACTCGTTGCCCAATGATAGTTGGGGATGATAAGGGATGGGCTGAAGATTCTCCTCTTATCCCAGATTTTACTGTATACAAGCAACTTGTAGGAAAACTCATATATTTGACTGTTACTACACCAGATATCTGTTATGCAGTTGAGAAGGTCTGTCTGTTTATGCAAAATCCTAGAGAATGCC
Source organism: Platanthera zijinensis (assembly GCA_039513925.1). Classification (NCBI taxonomy): domain Eukaryota; kingdom Viridiplantae; phylum Streptophyta; class Magnoliopsida; order Asparagales; family Orchidaceae; genus Platanthera; species Platanthera zijinensis. The sequence goes on from CM077083.1 coordinate 34,379,580, forward strand.
CATCTACGTTCTGCGATGAAAATCTTGGGGTATATTGAAAGTCTTTGTTTTCAAGGTAGCTTGCAACCTAGGGGTGAATAGGTTTTCTGGATTTTTATTAGTATTATTATCTTAGTGTATAGTTATTTAGTAGTATAAAGCTTTCAAGACAAACCACACAAGCACACATACTTTATAGTGGTTTCCTAGATTTTGAGTACATCCACTCTCCTCCCACCTTTATAACTTCTTGTTAGACAAGAAACTTCTCCAAAAACCCAGCTCCAAATAACTTACACCACAGATCCCGCAGGATCTCTCAGTATCCTCCAAGAATTATAACTGAGGCATAAAGCCCTACCTTAGAGAAAACTTGCACCTACAACTCAGTGATAAGACGATCACCTACCTCAGACTTGAACTAAAGTACTATAGCTCGGGATATTGAGGATAGCCCTGCCACAGAGATAATGACTCTCCTACAACTCAGGCAAAACTGCCCTACCTCAGATCCAAATTTGGATCCTACACTCAGACCACAAGGTCCTACACTCAGAGAGTATGACTCTCCTACATGTACAACCCATATTCGACGAGGGAGGGCCCTACCACCGCCAGGTCATTAAAAGTCTAAGTCAACAAGACAAGGTGGGGATCCAGACCAGCACCCCGGGCCGCGGAAGGTTCGGGCGAGTTGGCGAGTTCCCCAGGCCAACTCGCCAGGTGGCGACTATGGCCAGATACTCGCCTCTTCCAGGCGAGCTCCCCAGGGAAGTCGCCAACTCGCCAGGGTGGGGTATAAGTAAGACCCCCCCCTCTCTTTGGTTTTCCCTATAAATAGGACCCCAGGGGTACGAAGGAGGAACAAGCAAATCTCGGCCTGAGTCCTCGCGAGCTCCAGCAACTGCCCTTGACTTGTTATTGCTCAGCTCGCCTCCTTCGTACCTAGCTCGGCCAATCTGGTTGAGAAGGGGTTGCTTCTCCTAAGCAACTGGGTACGTGGTGGGACCTTCCCGCCGTAGCGACCTGGGGTCCTGTTTGCGCAATTCGTTCCTGTTTCCTGACCAGAGATCATCTTCCCGACTGGTCGACCAATAACTTCAGGTTGCCTTGTCCGATTTCTGAGGTTGAGAATTTCTCGGCTTCAACACTTGGTGCGGTGAGCGTGGATAGCGACCGAAGAAGAAAGTCGTGGTCGGAAGATGGCCGATGGTGGAGACCGGGGCGAGTTGGGAGGTAACTCGACGGGAGCTGGAGTCCCGGGGCAAGGTAGCGAGTACGTGACGGTGGCGGCATTTGAAGAGTTCGCAAGAAGAGTGGAGAAGGCAATACTCGTCGGGTTGTCCAATCCGCCTGAGGTGACGGCGACTTCCCCCCGCCGCCGGACACCCCCTGGCGAGGAGATACCAACTCGGCGAGCAGGGAAGGAGCCCGCTTGGGCGAATGGAGAGCCGGTGATCCCGCCGCGGCATCACCCGGCGAGTAGTCAGGGAATCCGGTTTCGAGAACCAGAACTCTCGGCGAGGTATGGAGATACTCGCCGATGGAGCGAGTATGACTGCTCGAGCGGAGAGGATACTCGCCGCCGCCAGGAAGGGAGGAGCCCCTTTTGCGACGAGATCCTCGCAGCCCTCGTCCCTGACAACTTCAGAGAGCCGGTCCTCTCGTACTACTCCGGCAAGGACGACCCGGTGGGACATCTTCAGTGGTTTGAGGATGTGGTCTCCATTCGCAACATGTCCGATGCTCTCAAGTGCCGGCTCTTCTCCATTACCTTCAAGGGTAGCGCGAGAGATTGGTTCCACCAGCTGCCAGCCGGGTCAGTCTACTGCTTCTCAGATCTTCGAAGGGGCCTTTTAGCAAGGTTTGCGACGTCCAAACGGAGGAAGAAGGAGGCGACCGCCCTCTTCAAGATCGTGCAGGGGCAGCACGAGAGTTTGGGCCGGTACATCAATCGATTCCAGGAGGAGGTGCTGGAGGTGGAAGAGGTAGACGGGTTCACCTTGATGGTGGCCCTCAAGTTCGGGCTGAAGCAGGGTCTGTTCAACATGGAGTTGGGGCACAGGCCGCCCAAATCGTTCGAGGAGATGGTGGAGAGAGCCAATGTGTTCATCCAGGGAGAGGAGAGGAACAAGGAGTTCCTGGCACGGCTCGATGGAGACCGACCGCTTGGGCAAGACAAGGGAAGACTGCTGGAGAGGGAGAGGGCGCCGGAGGGGCGCAACGACAGGAAGCAGGAGAGGCCGCAGGAGAAAGAGGAGAAGAGAGAAAGGGGAAGGGAGATCAGAAAGGTGGAGAGGCAGGAGAGGCGGGAGAGGCCTCGAAGGCAGGAGGATAGGAGGCCCGTCGGAGGTCGAGAGGCGAGGAGCGAGGAGAGAAGATTCCAGTACCCGAGGGATCGCCCCCAGTGGAGGCGGCCCATCCGTCAGGAGGAAAGGAGGGCTTACAACCCTCGGGAGCAGGGAGGATGAAGAAGGGAAACCATGGCCATCACGCAGCGAGCCGCTAAACGCCGGCGGAAGGAGAGGCAGCAGGAGAGGAGGCAGGAAAGGCAGCAGGAAGCGGCGATTCCCCTCTACTGCGATATCCATCGAGTGGAGGGGCACGGAACCTTGGCTTGCCCTGAGTTCTGGGAAGCAAGGAGGAGGATGGAAGCAACGGCGGCCGAGAGGGAGCAGCCACAGCAGGAGGCCCAGGTTGGGCAGGTAGCCTACCAGGCACCACAGAGAAGGAGGAACGAAGACAGGATCGACCAAGGAGGAAGGGGGAATGTCATTCCCGGTCCGGGAGGCGGGCACGTCGGAGTAATCAACGGAGGGGCGGGGCTAGGAGCTTCCCGCAAGGGAAGTCTCCACCAAATCTACAAAAGGAGCGTCGCTTCGACGTCTCAGACCCCCCCTCCCTTGAACGAGATCACCTTCTCGGAGGAAGACATGCTCTGGAACGAGAACCCCTTCCATGACGCCCTGGTGATTCAAGCAGCAATCGAGGACTTCACCGTCGACCGAATCCTCGCGGATAACGGGAGCTCGGTGAATGTCATCTTCAAGAGAACCTTCGTCGGCCTTCAGGTGGAAGCGTCCCGGGTTCAGGCAGCGGATGGGCCTCTCTTCGGCTTCTCCGGGGAGAAGAAAGAGGTGGAAGGAGGAGTTGAGTTGCTGGTCACCCTCGGGGGAACTTCGATCCGATGTCGCTTCGTCATCGTCGACGCACCCAGCGGCTACAACGCCATCTTCAGGCGGCCCCTCATCAACTACTTCAAAGCCGTCCCCTTGTCATACCATCAATGCCTGAAGTACTGCAGGGACGACGTCCAAGTCAGGATCAGGGGAGATCCCAGGGCCTCCAGGGAATGCTACCTGAATGCGGTCAGCACCATCAGCTGGATGGGTGACGCAGAAAGGTTGGAAAGGATGATGGAGCAGGAAGAGGGCCTGCAAGCCGCCGAGGAGCTGGAGGAAGTGGAGGTGATCTCCCCGAGAGGAAAGCCGGAGCTGCTGAAGATCGGAGGAGCCTTGCCCCCGGAAGGGAAGGTGGAGATAGCTGCCTGCCTACAGGAAAACGCGGACGTCTTCGCATGGAGCGCCGCCGAGATGCCAGGGATTGATGCTGATGTTGCCTGTCATCGCCTCAACCTGGATCCAGCGACGACCCCCGTCCGTCAGAAGCAAAGGAAGAGCGCCGCCACTCTAGCGAGACCCATCCGAGAGGAAGTAGGGAAGCTGCTGGAAGCAGGTTTTGTTTCGGAGATCCAGTATCCAGGCTGGGTCTCCAATGTTGTAATGGTGAAGAAGTCTGGAGGGGGCTGGAGGTTATGTATCGACTTTTCAATGTTGAATAAAGCTTGACCGAAGGATTGTTATCCCCTGCCTCAGATCGACGCGCTGGTTGATTCCGCCGTCGGATTTCCTGTGATGAGTTTCCTTGATGCTTTTTCAGGATACCATCAGATCCGGATGCATCCCCCCGATTGTCGCGACGTTTCCTTCATCACCAGCGACGGGTGTTATAGCTACAAGATGATGCCCTTTGGGCTCAAGAACGCTGGCGCGACATATCAAAGAATGATGGATCACGTCTTCAGAGAGCAAAAGGGGCGGAATCTGGAAGTCTACGTGGATGACCTGCTTGTTAAGAGCAAGAGCGCCGCAGAGCACGTAGCGGATCTGACAGAGACCTTCGCCACCCTGAGGAGGTACAAGATGCGGCTCAACCCGGCCAAGTGTGTCTTCGGCGCGGGAAGGGGGAAGTTTCTAGGGCACCTCCTTACTCCCCTAGGGGTGGAGCCTAACCCCGACAAGGTGAAAGCCATCGTGGAGATGGCGTCCCCGAGGGATTCCAAGGAAGTTCAAAGGTTGACTGGAAGGCTAGCAGGTCTTAGCCGGTTTCTCTCCAGGGCCGGAGAAAAGTGTTCCCCTTTCTTCAAAACCCTTCGGGGGAACCAGAAATTCGAGTGGACCCCGGAGTGCGAGGAGGCCTTCGTAAAGCTCAAACAACAGCTGACTCGAGCTCCTCTCCTTCAGGGTCCGCAGGGCGGCGAGGACCTCTTGCTCTACCTAGGGGTAGGGGCTGAAGCAGTCAGCTCGGTGTTGGTCCGAGAGGAGGGAAAGAAGCAGCTTCCAATCTACTACGTGAGCCGGGTGCTAAGGCAAGCCGAAACACGGTACCCCATCCTGGAGAAGTTAGTCTTTGCCCTGGTAGTTTCGGCCAGGCGACTCCGGCCATATTTCCAAGCCCACTCTATCAAGGTGGTCTCCGACCACCCCTTGAGGGGTATCTTGGACGGAGTGGAGCACTCCGGCAGGCTCGCCAAGTGGGCTGTGGAACTGAGCGAGTTCGACATCTCCTACCCCCCAAGGGTCGCGATCAAAGCACAAGCCGTGGCGGATTTCCTGGCCGACTTCTCGACCGAGGTCGAGGCAGACACGGATGTCTCTCGGCCGGTCCCCTGGAAGATGTTCGTAGATGGCGCGTCAGGGAAACACTCAGTGGGAGCCGGGGTGGTGCTGGTTAGTCCTCAGGGGACCAGGATAGTGCAAGCCGTCAAGATCCATTTTCCGGTCACTAACAATCAGGCAGAGTACGAAGCCATGGTGGCTGGCTTGCGACTCGCCAAGGAACTGGCAATCAGAGATATCAGGGCTTTTACCGATTCCATGGTGGCGGCATCTCAGATTCGGGGAGAGTTCGAAGTCCGAGATCCCATCTTGCAGCAATATCTGGTTAAGGTCAAAGGCTTGATCGGGGGGTTCCGATCCTTTCACGTCGAGCACGTGCCCCGAGAACGCAACTCCGAGGCAGACAATCTTGCGAAATACGGCCCTCGGGCTGGGGGAACCGCCATCGAGTTGTTTCGACCATCCATCGAAGAAGGCGAGTTGATGGAGATCGATCAGCGGGCCTCGTGGAGAGATCCGTTCGTCACGTTCCTGGCAACAGGCCGACTACCATCTGACGGGCAAGATCAAAGAAAGTTCTGGTATAAGGCCGCGTACTACTTGCTGCAGGACAGAGAGCTTTATCGCAAAACCATTTCAGGCCCTCTGGCCCGATGCTTGTCAGAACTCGAGATTCCCCGGGTCCTCGAGGAGATTCACTCAGGAGAGTGCGGCAGTCACTCCGGGACCCGCACCATGGAGCAAAGGATTCTGAGGCACGGTTACTTCTGGCCGACCATCCGAAAGGACGCAGAGGCCTACTCCAGAAAATGCTCCCAATGTCAACTCTTCGCGCCCCTCGCGCTCCAGCCGGCTCAGCAACTCCGCTCGATTACCGCTCCGTGGCCCTTCGCAATTTGGGGAATGGATTTGATCGGCCCGTTCCCTCAAGCTAGCGGGCAAAGGAAGTTTGTCCTGGTAATGGTTGACTACTTCACGAAGTGGATCGAGGCTAAGGCTCTGGCCAGGACCACGTCTCAAATCATCAAGAACTTCATCTGGGGGGAGATCGCATGCAGGTTCGGGATCCCTCTGGCCATCATCACCGACAATGGGCCGCAGTTCGCCAGCCTGGAACTGGGGGACTTTTGTAAACAGTTGGGAACCGACCTTCGGTTCGCCTCGGTACATCACCCTCGTAGCAACGGGCAAGTAGAAGCCGCGAACAAACTCATCATCAACTTGCTGAAGAAGAAGATCACCAATCTCAAGGGGAATTGGGCCGAGCAGCTCCCTTCCGTCCTCTGGGCTCTCAGGACCACCCCGAACTCAGCCACAGGGGAAACACCCTTCAAGCTGTCACACGGGTCCGAGGCGCTCATCCCGGTCGAATTTGAGGTGCACAGTCCGAGGGTCATCGCAGCCGAAGACGGAAGCGAGGAATGGCGGTTAGAGAATGAAGAGGCTCAGAGGCTCTCCCTGGATTATGTGGAAGAGCTTCGGGACTTAGCCTCCATGCGCCAGGAGGAAACCAAGAGGCGCATGGCAAGACACTTCGACAAAAACATCCGCTTGAAGAATTTCCTCGCGGGGGACTTGGTCATGAAGAAGGTGGACGCTGCTGGGCGGGGAGCCACCGTAGGCAAGCTCCATCCCAACTGGGAAGGACCTTTCATCGTCCAAGAAGCCTTGACCACAGGAGGCTATTACCTACAAGACCAAGCGGGAGAGCAGCTGCCTGGAACCTGGAGCAGGGATGATTTGAAAAGATTTTACCCATAGCGGTAACTCATGTATCAATTTCTGTAAAAACTCTTAAATGAGCAAAGAATGCGAGATTTCATCCTTTTTGTGTTAAATGTACCTCAAGGTTTCTGAGTGTTTTCATGGTCCGCCTCGTAGTCGACCTCGAGAGGCAACGGTCGGTTTGTTCCTCATATGTAGCCCAGTACGGATGATGGGACGATGCTTCGGGATTTTAAGCGCTCTTGTAAGACCGAGCCTCTGTATTGTCGGCCGAGATCAGCTCCCCCCTTGCATGTCGGCCTATGTCTCCCCGAGTGCATCTCTTTTCTGTCTGGAGGACCTGCGAGGAACAGATCTGCACCGTGATCTCCCGGACTTGAGGAGAGGCCGGCCTCGTAAAACACCCGGAAGAAGAACCTGCCAAGGACAGGGTGTGGACGAGCCCGAAGGGAGATGTGTGAATTCCGAGCGCGTTCAAAAAGGCCCCTCGATGAACACCACCCCCATCCTAATCGTACCTATAAGCGACCTTCACTGTCAAATCGGGATGCGGGACCCCAACCCGTTCTCACTGAATAGCCTAGTTCGGACGATGTGACGATGCTTCAGGATTTTAAGCGCTCTTGTAAGACCGAGCCTCTGCATTGTTGGCCGAGATCAGCTCCCCCCTTGCATATCGGCCTAGGTCTCCCCAAATGCATCTCTTTTCCAAACTAGAGGAATTCTGAGGAACGGGTCTGGACACTAATCCCCCGATTCGGCAGGATCAAGAGCGTCCCTTCGGGGGGAGTTTCTTTCTCGCCAAGATGTCTCTGGACTTAATCTCCAAAATATGTAAGGACGCAGGATTTGATCCAAGACTTCGAGTTGAGCAGCGTCGTAAGACCGGTATCCCCACGAGCTCCTCTCCTCGGGAATCGGCCGATCTCCTCGATTGTAATTCAAGACTTCGAGTTGAGCAGCGTCGTAAGACCGGTATCCCCACGAGCTCCTCTCCTCGGGAATCGGCCGATCTCCTCGATTGTAATTCAAGACTTCGAGTTGAGCAGCGTCGTAAGACCGGTATCCCCACGAGCTCCTCTCCTCGGGAATCGGCCGATCTCCTCGATTGTGATCCAAGACTTCGAGTTGAGCAGCGTCGTAAGACCGGTATCCCTACGAGCTCCTCTCCTCGGGAATCGGCCGATCTCCTCGATTGTAATTCAAGACTTCGAGTTGAGCAGCGTCGTAAGACCGGTATCCCCACGAGCTCCTCTCCTCGGGAATCGGCCGATCTCCTCGATTGTAATTCAAGACTTCGAGTTGAGCAGCGTCGTAAGACCGGTATCCCCACGAGCTCCTCTCCTCGGGAATCGGCCGATCTCCTCGATTGTGATCCAAGACTTCGAGTTGAGCAGCGTCGTAAGACCGGTATCCCTACGAGCTCCTCTCCTCGGGAATCGGCCGATCTCCTCGATTGTAATTCAAGACTTCGAGTTGAGCAGCGTCGTAAGACCGGTATCCCCACGAGCTCCTCTCCTCGGGAATCGGCCGATCTCCTCGATTGTAATTCAAGACTTCGAGTTGAGCAGCGTCGTAAGACCGGTATCCCTACGAGCTCCTCTCCTCGGGAATCGGCCGATCTCCTCGATTGTGATCCAAGACTTCGAGTTGAGCAGCGTCGTAAGACCGGTATCCCCACGAGCTCCTCTCCTCGGGAATCGGCCGATCTCCTCGATTGTAATTCAAGACTTCGAGTTGAGCAGCGTCGTAAGACCGGTATCCCCACGAGCTCCTCTCCTCGGGAATCGGCCGATCTCCTCGATTGTGATCCAAGACTTCGAGTTGAGCAGTGTCGTAAGACCGGTATCCCCACGAGCTCCTCTCCTCGGGAATCGGCCGATCTCCTCGATTGTGATCCAAGACTTCGAGTTGAGCAGCGTCGTAAGACCGATATCCCCACGAGCTCCTCTCCTCGGGAATCGGCCGATCTCCTCGATTGTGATCCAAGACTTCGAGTTGAGCAGCGTCGTAAGACCGATATCCCCACGAGCTCCTCTCCTCGGGAATCGGCCGATCTCCTCGATTGTGATCCAAGACCTCGAGTTGAGCAGCGTCGCAAGACCGGTATCTCCACGAGCTCCTCTCCTCGGGAATCGGCCGATCTCCTCGATAACGAGAATGAGGGGCCCGCAGGCTATGTTCGACGACTAAGCCCGGTTCAGTTTTCGTCACACGCGAGCAGGCGAGCAGGTCTCGCGCGAGCAGGTGAGCAGACCTCGCGCGAGCAGGCGAGCTGATCTCGTGCGAGTAGGCGAGCTGATCCCATGCGGGGAAGCGAGCTGGAACCGTGCGAGTAAGCGAGCCCCGGGGGGCATGCGAGTATGTCCCACACGCCACCCGCGCGGTTATCTCAGCAGGTTCACGAGTATCCGGGTGCAGGGGCGAGTAGGTCCCGGCGAGCGGATGGTCGATGTCGGGACCATCCCCCTGCGACCTAGCGAGCGTTCCTCTCCGAGCCTATGAGCCTAGCGAGTAACATCTAGTCAGAAAGGCAAAAACCAAAACCTTGTATAAATCATGAAGTCAAAAATTTGGTTTACAAAAAGAATATCGGCGAGCAACTAGGACTCGTCGTCGCCAGTATCAGGCCGATATTCATCATCACCAACATCGCCGATATCCGCAAAGTCGTCACTCTCTGCGCTCTCGCCGCTGCTGCTTCCGCTGCCGCTGCTGCTCCCGCTGCCGCTGCCGCTTCCGCTGCTGTCAGAATCACTGGAGTTGGTCGGCGACGACGCGCTATACGGAGGGACAGTCCCCTCGGCGAGCAGCTCGGGAATGAGCTCGTCGATAGTGAGTGGCTTCTCCCCCTCGACGAGCTGACCCCCGAGCCTAAGGCGCGCGAGTATGACGTTCCCCGCCGCCCGCGCAATCTCGCGGCGAACAGAGGATCTCTCCTCCCAGAGTACGCGAGATTGCTTCACCACTCGCGCCGGGTCCTCGGGTAGCGGGGTTGAGGAGCTCAGCCGTCCTTCAGCAGCGACCAGCCTCGTCTCCATCACCGCTGCGCGAGTTTGGGCCGCCTCCTGCTCGGCCTGGGAGGCGGCGAGCTTCTCCTCGCACTCAGAGAGTTTCTTCGCCGCTTCTATCTCGGCAGCCTGCGAAATGATCGACGTCAGGATCTATCAAACGAAACAAATCGAACAAAACCCACCCAGGGACAGCTCACCTCGAAGTCCCTACAGCGGACTGACTGCATGCCGAGGTCGATGGCCTTCTTGGAGACGACCTTGAGGGCATCGGTCGTCTCCAACAGCTTCCTCGCCGAATAATGGCCCAGCTCGGCAGACCGCGCGAGCGCGCAGGCCGATTGATGGGCGAGCTCCGTCGGGGTCAGCTCCATGACGGACTCCGTGTCGGCCCGACCGTAGATGGCGTGGAGAACGGCGAACGCCTCCCCATTGTCCTCCCAGTCAGTCGACCAGGACGGAAGGTTGGTGCTCAGCGACACCGAATTCTCCCCCGCCGACCAGGTCACGAGCGGGCGACCGAAGGCGTCCACCACCCCCTGCCCGAGGCCGTAGTTGGGGTGGAAATGGGGCGACTGGGCGCCCGTCGGCGACCGGCAATCGACGGATCGCGGCGACGAGGTCTTCGCCCTCTTCCTCGCGGGACCTTGCGAGCTGACCCGCGACTTTCCCTTAACCGCCTTCTTCTCCCCAACGTCGGCAGGAGGGCGAGAATCCGACTGCGTGGCGGCGGCTTCCTTCGCCAAAGGAAGCGGCTTCTCCGGAAGCTCGTTGGAGACTGCAAAACACGCGACAAAGTTAGCTTCAGCGGCAAAAGGGCGAGCGAGTAACCAGGGCGCATTTCGAGTTCGGCATACTTTCGTTAGGGTGGACTGGCTCGAGCACGTTGACGTTTAGTCGCCAGAAGATGACGTCAAAATGCCGACCGCGAAAGTATTCAAAGAGCTGCTCGCGAGCTCCTTCGAGGATGGGGGGAAGGAAGGCGACATCGGCCGGTTGATGCGGCCTGCCGAGAACAACGCCGGAGTCGCCATGGACGACAATCAGCTGCTCGCTCCAGCGATGGACCTTGTTCGCGGTCCCGACCAGGGTGCAGACATGGCTGCTGAAAAAGATGACCCCCTCCGAGGTCGCCGCAAAGGCGAAGATGCGGCGGAAGACGGAGAGGTCGAAAGCGATCCTTTCTTCCCGAAGGAAGCAGAGGAATCCCATGATGATCGCCACACCATTAGGATTGATCTGCGCAGGGACAATCCCGAAGTAGCGCAAGATCTCGCAGAACTCCGGCCAGAAGGGCAGCCGCAGGCCCGCGTCGAAGTGACGCAGCGACATTACAAGCGAACCCTCAATATGGGTATTGAGGCGCTCGCTGCGAGTGGGGAGTCTTGCCGAGTATCCTTCGGGCAGGAAGCGTTCCTTGAAGGTCGCCAGTTCCTTCTCGGTGGTTATGGACTTCTTAAAAGCCGCATCTGCGAAGTTAATTGCGTGGGCCTGTCGGCGAGCACTGGCATCGTCACCGACCATGATGGCGAGATTCGAAAGCAACGAGGGCGGCGAGTTGATTGTTCAGATACTCGGCAGGAGGAAAGAAGGTCGCTACAGCAATACGCTTTATGACCCACCTACCCCTCCTATTTATAGATATGACAAGCCCAAGAAGGGGGGGGGTCAGCCGTCTCAGCGAGTATCTAGCGAGCTCGCGCGATGAAGATCAACCTGCGACATTATCAAGTAAACTAAAGCTCGGCACGTCAAAAAATAACAGCGCGCACATAGAGGCAGGAATATTCGCACACATGAATTAATCAAATTAGAAATAGATGTCCAGAAGTACAAGTCGCACAAGGCGAGTTACATTCAAAAAATAAAAAACTATGGCGCCCTCGGCCGCTCAGGAGGGTGCGGATGTCGCCCGGCCCAGCCGATCTCGCGTGCACGCTGGTAATGCTCCGTCGCCAGCGCTGTCGCATCATCGCCGAGCCTGAGCTGCTCCTCCATCCTCGCCAGGCGCCCAGCAGACCCCATGCTCGCCCGGATGCCGGCCAGCTCGTCAAGCACCAGCTGCAGGCGGTGGTTGTTCAGTTGCAGCTGGCGGTCGTTCTCTTTGACCACGTGAAAGCGAGCTTCATAGCTTTCCAAGGTCGACTGGAGCCCTTCGAACTTGGCCATCCTCGCCTCCAGAGCCGAGATACGTCGGTGAGAATCGCAGATAGCGAGCTGGTCAAACTTGCTCTCCAACTCCATGTGAGCACGAATGGCGGCTTGACGATACTCGCTCCCAGACAGCCCGATAGCGTCGAGGAAAGTCGCCCCAGAGGTCGCCGGGCGATCTGACAAAGCAGGAAGATGGATCGTCAGGACAGAGCAAAAAGCAGAGCGGTATTCAGTAGTAGGAGGCTCACCACGGCGAGGAGATCGGGATCGGCGCGGCGAAGGAGGTCGCCCGGAGGTATCTCGCCTCCCCGAAGAGCTACTCGGAAGATCGGCAGGCCTGCCCTGCCCGCGCCCTCCAGACCCTTGGCCGACGTAGTCAGGGTCTCCAACCCGCGGAGGAAAGTAGGGTGGCCGCGGCCTCTCCGGCTTCTTCACCAACGACGGAGCTTGAGATGAGCTCGCAGAGTGGTGCGGAGCCCTCGGCGCAGGAGGCGGAGGAGATCGCGGATGGTCTTTCGGCAGGGCAGACAGAGGCGGTGGAGGGGGCAAGCCGGTGCTCGGCCTCTGGCCAGGAGTGGCGACCGCGGGCGGCGGCGGCGGCAATGGAGCGCTCACCGGGGGTATCTTCCCGCCGCTCGCAACAACACCGGCCGCCGTACTCGCCGGAGGAATCTCGCGCACCGGCCCAGATGACTCGGCAGGAGTGGCCTTCGCCGGCAGCTCCTTACTCCCAGGCGGGGGGTCCTTCACCAACGCCGCCCCAGACGCTTTCCCCGAGCTAAGGCCTATCCTGACCGTGCGGGCGATCTTGAACGGCCTGTCGGCAGCCAGGGCGAGTAAGGGCGCCGAGCTGAGGGGGACGACATCAAGTGCCGCCACCGCGGCTATCGGAGAATCTGCATAAGGAAAGAAGTCAGCAAAATGGCGGCGACAACCCAGCAGGGAAGAGTTCGAGGTAGCGACCTGTCAAGGTGACGACCTCGGCCTGAGACGCCGCGGACTCCTTCACGCCCGCGAGCTCCTCGGTCACCCCCGGGTTCTCCAGCGGGCTACCCCGGGTCGACCCAGGGAGGTCATCGAGCCCTAGGTCGTTCAACACCCTCTGGGTGTCGGACGACACCACGGGATTGTCAGTCGCCGCGGCGACCTGGTGCGCCGGTGGAGGCGAGCCGACCACCGTAGTGGCGGGCAGCTTGACCTTTTTTGTCTTCTTCTTCTTCGGCGGGGGCAAGGCAGTGGGATCATCCTCGCGCGGTCTTTTCGGCCTACCGAGGAGGCCCGACAAGGCGGCGAGACTGTCCTTCAACAGCTGTTCGGTGTCCGACATCTTCGGCGAGCTCCAAGGATCGTCTCAAAAACGGAGCCCCCCCTATTTATAGACTACTCTACCAGCAGGCGACGATGCGAGCTGTCCAGATACTCGGCAGAGGTCCTCGCCGAATAAGCGTTGGATGATTCTTTCCGGGCTCCTACGTCGCCCAAAAAGAGCGGGGATTGTGTACAACCCATATTCGACGAGGGAGGGCCCTACCACCGCCAGGTCATCAAAAGTCTAAGTCAACAAGACAAGGTGGGGATCCAGACCAGCACCCCGGGCCGCGGAAGGTTCGGGCGAGTTGGCGAGTTCCCCAGGCCAACTCGCCAGGTGGCGACTATGGCCAGATACTCGCCTCTTCCAGGCGAGCTCCCCAGGGAAGTCGCCAACTCGCCAGGGTGGGGTATAAGTAAGACCCCCCCTCTCTTTGGTTTTCCCTATAAATAGGACCCCAGGGGTACGAAGGAGGAACAAGCAAATCACGGCCTGAGTCCTCGCGAGCTCCAGCAACTGCCCTTGACTCGTTATTGCTCAGCTCGCCTCCTTCGTACCTAGCTCGGACAATCTGGTTAAGAAGGGGTTGCTTCTCCTAAGCAACTGGGTACGTGGTGGGACCTTCCCGCCGTAGCGACCTGGGGTCCTGTTTGCGCAATTCGTTCCTGTTTCCTGACCAGAGATCATCTTCCCGACTGGTCGACCAGTAACTTCAGGTTGCCTTGTCCGATTTCTGAGGTTGAGAATTTCTCGGCTTCAACACTACAGCTCAGGCAAAACTGCCCTACCTCTGGCTCAAAAGCCCTACAGCTCAGATGATCCTACCTAATAACCAAAAGTCCTACACTCAGATCCAAAACTTGGATCCTACAGTCAGGCAAATCTGCCTTACCTCAGACACAAAGGCCTTACAACTCAGATCCAAAAAGAAACCTGCAGAAATGAAATAGATTGAGTTAATTTGATACAGAGAAATTTCTCTGTGTCCGCTCCTTGAGCTGAGTTATCTCAGCTCTAACTATCTTCACAGCAGCAAGAATACTGTCTTTAATAAATAGCTGCCTCTACTGGAAGTAACTCAGAAATATTTCTAAACTTTGCTGAAGAAGACTGAAGGTTTGCTAGGTCTCAAGTTCTTCACACAACTAACCTGAACCTGCAGAAAACTGAAGGCTCTTCTCACTTTCTTTATCAGAACAATATTTGAACTTGCTGTAGTAGAAGAGAATGGTACAGCTATCTTGAATGAACTTTTAGGACTGGTAGATTTGACTTCAAGCTTTTGGCTTGGCAGTAATAGCGAGGAAAATGAAGTCCAGCCGCAACTTTTTAAAAGAATGAAACCCTAAAAGATTAGTTCAACTCCCAGAAGCTGTCCCTTTTATCTTTTGCCGATTAACGGCTCCAAGAAGCTGTGGGGACCACCTACAACTGACAGATGCACCTTGCTTTAACGAAAGAAGACGTATAATAGGCTTCCAACGCTATTTGGCGTATTCTGTAGCTTTCCCGCAAGTAATTTGAACAATGTTGACTTTGGCTGACGTCATCAGTTATAGACTTAGCCAATTTCTCAGATCCACTGCAGGCGTTGAGTGTGTTAAGTGAATGGCCTTCACTCAACAAATCTTGACTTAGAAAATTTCTCTACACCTTTAGGAGTTGAGAGCGTTGAGTGAACTGGCCTCACTCAATGCCTCAAGACTTGGCCGCAACAAACTTTATCTACTTGGCATTGAGAGCATTGAGTGAAGCTTCATCACTCAATGCTTTTATACTTGGCTGCTTCTCTAGACAGCCGACTGCTGAGGCGTTGAGAGCGTTGAGTGAGCTGTCATCACTCAACACCTCTAGATTTAGATAGATTTTTTGTCTATCTCTGTGAGCTTTAGCTTTACACGACACCTCCTTTTTTGGCATTGAGTGAGCTGTCCTCACTCAATGATTATGGACTTAGCAAAAATTTCCTTGATAGAATTTCACCTGCTTGAGCTTGTCTCAACACTGCCTCGTATATGGTGTCTATAAATGTAACCACACGATGTCTGTGGACTTAGTTGAATATTCAGCACACCAATGCCGAGGCTTTGATAGATTCAGCTAAACTCAACAATTTTTGATATATGGCGTTGAGTGAGCTGTAATCACTCAAAGCCTGTGGACTTAGCCGCAGAATAACTTTGCTGACTGCATGGCTTTGACGGTCCACTCCATACTCAGCGATGTTTGGCATCTGTAGTTGAGTGAACTGGATTCACTCAATGCCTGTGGACTTAGGCAATTTTGAGCCTCTCACTATCATTCCATGGCATCTAGCGTTGAGTGAACTTACTTCTCTCAATGCTTATGGACTTGGACAAATTTCTGTCTTCTCCACCTCTTTACTTTGTGACCACCTATCACATGACTTGGAATACCTGTCCTGTTAATGTTACAAGGACTAACCTACATGCATGAACTTGAACATACATAAAATACAACTTTGTGTATATCATTGACATGATTGACTTGTTCAAATCTGGGACATTGTGGGCAATATACCCAACAATCTCCCCCTATTTGAAGAAGTCAAAACCCTCAATCAAAATTCTGAGTCAAGTACATACACTAACATGTGCAACAATACAACATTAACTTGGAAAACATATAATATGAGAATAAGTTATAGTTACCACACTTCCTTGCCTACAGGGTGACCATCATCACACTAGCTCCCCCTGAATTACTGCTACCTAGCCTTGATCATTTTGATACCATGGTATCTAATACCACATTCCAGTTATACCCTTCTCCTCCCCCTTTTGACTTCTGTAAATAGTCAGGAAGGTTATGATTATCTGCTCCCCCTTTTTGAATACAGATAATCAACCCTTGTAGTAGTTGAACCACTTGAGAGTGCTGGAGGTGTGCTACTCCTTCTCTATAAGATACTATTTGAGTCTACCTCTGCAAGTACTGGACTTGCTCCCCCTCAACTGAAGCAACCTTTATCATATATACTGGTAGACATTCTAGTCTATACCAGTCTTGATACCACATGATACATTTGCAAAACTTGATACCACTTAAGGTATACCACTTGAAATGTAAGACCCCCCTCCCGGAACACAACACACGGCACGAGGGGAGTCTTATGCCCGAAATAGCCGCCTTGTGGTAGCACTAACACACGAGTTAGCCTTTACCATAAGACGCCTATTCTGCCGGCTACAATCCATATCATAACAATTATGCCAACCCAACCATAACAGGAATAAAGCAGTTCAATTCACAGCTAAGTTTAAGTCCAAAAGAGCGGAAGATAACAAGCACAACAGGCTTGTACAAAAGAACAAGAGTCTAGAAATGTTTTGCCAAACGGCTACATGAAAACACTCACGACTGTCACTGACGGTGCCGATGGCACCACCACCTCAGGTCCTATCGTCCGGGCCTGGCTGTCCTGCTGCATAGTCCGTTGCTGCTCTACCTGCGGGGTTTCCTCCTAAAAAGGAAGACGTAGCAACCGTTAGTCATAAGACTAAGTGGCTTCACATCCGCTCCCCCGGCGACTCCTCGGCACCGGGCGGAGAAAGGAACAAAGGTACAATATATATATATATAAGCAAGTAAACAAGCAGGTGACTGTAAATGTGGTGGAGTACAAACTACGCTACACAACTAGCAGTTCTACAAATATCAATAATATATGACAGCAGGTATAATTAATCAGAATAGTAACTTAACTTATAAGAGTGCCCATACAAACTTATAAGTTAAGGATCGGCTTAACAGTAAAGTAACTCATCGTATAAGAGTGCTCATACAAACTTATACGATGAGGATCTTGTGTATGCAATGAATGACATGATATGAATGTTATGCTATGGCCGAATCATGCGCACGCACATGCAAGTTGCTATGTCGACACAGACTTGAAGTTCCCACTTTTCGAGCAGGTAGCTAACCTCTCAGGCGTCGCCCGTCGTGAACAGACGGCGACAGTGGAGCGGGCGTCTCCACTACTAGGTGGTATCACATTACCTATCCTAGGCCCCCGTACGCCTCAACGCTAAGAACACAACAGCGGAGCTCACATGCGTACTACGACTCAGAAGGGGTCTTGGGTAAATGTGCACCAAGAACACAGCCCAACCTGGCCTTTGATTTCGAACCGGATGGAACCTCGGAAACGCACGAGGTGCAAGCCCAACCGTTCTCATGGCGCGGAGGAGATCTCGGGTTATGGACACCAAGTATCTAACCCTACCGCCCAAGGTCTACCCATTGGCTCCCATCGGTGTGATGACTGGCGAACCCGTAGACCTGCCACAGTCATTATCTCAATATCGCGACACGATGAATCGTCGCACATCACATGCCCCAAAACAACTCACTCGATGCTACCCGTAGGGAGACTTCAACTCTAAGCATCGGTTGTTAATAATCCCCTTGGGCTCGGATTACGGTTACAAAGTACTCTTCACATAGTGTTCATCATATTCACGCCCACCTATTCAATGAATTCATCTCAACACTACGCATAATAGATATGTTCAACTCCCAACTATATAAATATATTTTATACCACTCTCAACCCTTAGTTTCTAGCCTTCTCATCCACTTCATTTCTCTACCAATACATGGTTATACCTTATTACACAACCAAATGAGTAACCATGCTAACTTATAGTAACAACAACATTATAGATATATGGGAGCAAGACAACAAATGAGCAAATCACAACCATTGCAAGAGTGCTAGCATTATAAATTAACAAGTGCATTAACATAGGATAGTCCAATACTAAAACTGGGATTCCCGGAGCTACAGGAATCCGATCACAATGTTCAACCTCTCGTTGGAAAGGTATTCGCGAGGGCTACGACTTTCGTGTTGAGTCAATTGCCCAGATCTGGTCGCAACATACCAGAAATTCAACTCGAATACGTACAGGAAACAGTTTCCTGTACAGGATTTTCCCGAACGCAGCGGACTCGAACCAGCTTTCCCGTGGCTACCGGTATCGCATGGAAACGAGCAACCACTCGTTGGAAAGGTAATTTCAAGGGCTACGACTTTTGTGTTGAGTCGATCACCCATATCTGGCCAGAACACCTCTGAAATTGGCCACGAAGGTCGCCGCGTGCAGAAATCAGATTTCTGCACGCATCTTAAGGCGAGATGAACGGCATCCGTTCATCTTCTTCCTTGCAACGACCTCGCATAAACTTCTCCAGAAATCACACCCAACCTTATTTCTCCTTTCAAAGCCAAACCCTCAACGAAAACCCCTCTCATCTCCACTTTGAATGATGAGAAGGTTGAGGGAGACTAAGCCTAGAAAACCTAGGCATGGCTTATCCTAAGAGCTCTCCTCCTCACCATCAAGACTCTATGGAGTCGATGTCTCTCCTAAAATAACTATAGATCTAGCACCAAGGGAGAGGGGAGGAAGCTCACCTCAAGTCCAGCGGTACCACCATGGCCGGCCATGAGCCTCGCACTCCTTCGCGGCGGCATTGTTTTTCCCTTGACGGCGGCGACGTTTCGATTCCTCCAAGGATGGCTCTGGCAAGCCTCTTCCTCCTCCAGCCAAGAGAACTCCCTCAGAAATTTCGGGGCTGAAGAAAGGGGATGAAATGCTAGGGTTTCACAACTTTTTCCTTTTTATACACCGCAGACACGGGTAGGCACACGGCCGTGTTCCTACCCGTGTTCAGGTGATACGGCCGTGTCGCCTGCCGTGTTTAGGGCCGTGTTCATCCCAGAACATCTTCCTGCCGCGTCGGGGTTGCGGCACACGGGTAGAGACACGGCCGTGTCTCGACCCGTGTCCTCGGCACACGGGTAGGGACACGCCCGTGTCCCAATACCCGTGTACCTCTCTGACTGGAAACTTAATATTGGCATGAGGCACACGGGTATGGACACGGCCGTGTCCATACCCGTGTCGGCCAAAATCACCGTTTTGCCTTGTTTTCCTCATCTCCCATACGTTCGCACCTGTTCACCCACACCCCCATTGGGCTCACCACAGCCCCCTTGACTCAAAAGCGCAATCAAGGGGCCTAGCGCGAATTGGGACGTTACAAATCCTATAAACAAAATAAAAGATTTCGTCCCCGAAATCAGGGTAAGGCTATGGGAGTGAAACACATAAAAGGGAACTATGCTTTCAAATAAAATTTTTACCTGGAGTAAATAATTCCGGGTAGCGCCCTTGCATCAAATCCCTTGGCTCCCATGTGAACTCCTCCTTCCCATGATTAGACCATAGCACTTTCACCAAGGGAACACTTTTTCGGCGCAAGGTTCTTGTCTCGTTATCAACGATCCGCACCGGCTCCAGTCGCACAGACCTATCAGACGCCACGGCACCATCCGCCGTGGGGATATACTGTTCAGGCCGCAGCAAAGCCTTCCGAAGCGACGATACATGGAACACGCCGTGAAGGTTCTCCAGCTCCGGTGGTAACTCCAATCGATAGGCCAGAGGGCTAATCCTTTCCACTACGACATAGGGCCCGACATACCTTGGGCTGAGCTTCTTGACTCCACGTACCCGCGACACTCCGTGTATCGGTCGAATCTTCAGGAACACCTTATCACCCACTTGAAACTCCACCGTACGGTGCCTTGCGTTGTAATATTTCGCCTGTCGGCTTTGAGCCTCTAGCATTCGATCCCGGATCAACCTAACCACCGCGTCTGTGTCATCAATATACTCATTTCCCAATGTCTTCGGATCTTCGTCTTGCACTCAGGACAAGGGTGTTCTACACCTCCTTCCATACAAAGCTTCATGAGGTGCCATTCCAATACTGGCTTGATGACTGTTATTATAAGAGAACTCCACGAGAGGTAAGAGCCTCTCCCATGGTTCTCCTTTATCTAGCACACACAACCTCAAAAGGTCCTCCAATGTTCGGATGGTTCGTTCAGATTGCCCGTCCGTTTGTGGGTGAAAGGCTGTACTAAAGGCGAGGCGCGAGCCCAAATAAGCCTGTACATCCCTCCATTCTCTTGAAGTAAACCGACCATCCCGGTCGGAGACGATCGTCTTCGGCACACCATGGTACCGCACAAATTGTTCCACAAAGGGACGCACTAAGACGCCCACTTGCGCCTCCTTCTTCATTGGGATAAATCGGGCTACCTTGGTCAACCGGTTAACTATCACCCACACAGAATCATTCCCCGAGCGCGAGCAAGGTAACCCATGGACGAAGTCCATGGAGATGTCCTCAAATTTCCATTCGGGGATGGGCAACGACTGTAGCATTCCATCGGGGCTTCTGCATTCCGCCTTCACCATTTGACAGGCCACACAATGAGTAACAAAGTACTTGACATCCCTCTTCATGCCCGACCAACACAATGTCTTTCTCAAATCGGTGTACATCTTCGCGATCCCCGGGTGCACCGAGTACTTGGAGCAATGGGCCTCCTTTAGAATATCCTCCTGAATGTTGTCACCTTCGGGGATGTAAAGCCGGCCACGAAAATGGACGAGGCCGTCTTTTAGGGAGTATTCTTCCGTAGTCCCATCCTCCATTGACTTGAAAGCCGGGGTTAAAGCCGCATCCTTCTTTTGTTCCGTCCGGATCCGGTCTCGTATGTTGCAAACTATACTCATCGCGGCCAAATATTCTGTATACTCTTCCGATCGATTCTTAAAGACCAAAGTGATTTCCATCTCTTGCAGTGTCCGGATTAACTCCATCCTCATCAAGCGGGATTCCGTGCTCGTTCCCGGTGCCTTTCGGCTCAAGGCATCAGCTACGGAATTAACCTTCCGTGGGTGGTAATTCAAGGTGAATTCGTAGTCGCACAAGAACTCCAACCACCGCCGCTGTCTCAAGTTTAACTCCTTTTGGGTGTGAACGTACTTCAGATTTTTGTGATCCGAGTAGATCTCGCAGTGGACGCCATATAAATAATGCCTCCAAATCTTCAAGGCGAATACCACCGCTCCCAATTCTAGATCATGCACCGGGTAGCTGGCTTCATGCTTCTTCAACTGTCTTGAAGCATAAGCGATCACATGCCCATTCTGCATCAACACAGCTCCCATCCCTTGGTACGACGCATCCGTATAAACTTGAAAGCCCTCCTTCCCAGATGGAAGAGCTAGGATGGGTGCAGTCGTCAATCTGTCCTTCAACTCTTGGAATGCAGCTTCGCACTGGGGTGTCCATTCAAACGGCACACCCTTCTTGGTCAGCGTAGTAAGGGGAAGGGCGATCTTCGAGAAGCCTTTCACAAACTTGCGATAGTACCCGGCAAGTCCAAGAAAGCTCCGTATGTCGGCCGCTGACTTCAATGGCGACCACTCCTTCACGGCCCGCACCTTGGCCGGATCTACAGCTAGCCCCGCCCCACTAATCACATGTCCCAAGAACGCGACCTCTCGAAGCCAAAACTCGCATTTGCTGAACTTGGCAAACAAAGTGTGCTCCTTTAGCTTCCTCAGCACTAAAGTTAGATGTTCGGCGTGTTCTGCTTCAGTCTTGGAGTAGACTAGAATATCATCGATGAACACGATGACAAAGATGTCCAAATAAGGGCTGAACACCTTGTTCATCAAGCTCATAAAGGCGGAAGGGGCGTTTGTGAGCCCAAACGGCATCACGGTGAATTCATACAAACCATATCTCGAACTGAACGCTGTCTTCTGAATGTCATCTTCTTGTATCCTCAGCTGATAATATCCCGAACGCAGATCTAACTTGGAGAACCAATACGATCCCACCAATTGATCAAATAATTCATCAATGCGCGGTAGGGGATAGGTGTTCCGCACCGTTAACCGGTTCAACTCTTGATAATCAATACATAACCGCAGGGTGCCATCCTTCTTTTTGACGAACAAAACGGGCGCTCCCCAAGGCGATGAGCTTGGGCGAACGAACCCTGCTTCCACCAATTCCTGAAGCTGGACTCTAAACTCTGCAAGTTCCTTCGGAGCCATTCGGTATGGAGCTCGCGAGACGGGCTTGGCACCCGGAATTAGCTTGATTTGGAAGTCCACTTCCCTACGCGGGGGTAGTCCCGGCAATTTCTCGGGAAATACCTCGGGAAATTCTCGCACCACCCGCACATCCTTGACCTCTAATGTCAATTTCTTCAACTCAAAGCAAATTACATAGACCTCGTCCCCTTCCATATGAGATTTCATAACTTGGATTGAAGATAATAATTTACGGGGTGCGAATTTAATACCTTGGAAGATGACTTCCGAGTCTCCATGCCTCAACATAACTTGCTTCTCCGCACAATTGATCCTGGCGTGGTGCCAGTCCAACCACTTCATGCCCAGGATGAGATCGAACTCCGGGATTCTTAACACTGTAGCCGGAGTTTCAAAGAACTTTCCTCCAATAAGGGTGTCGAAGTCGCAACTTGCTGACGACGTCATCTCAGAGCCGTCCGAAAGGCGCACCCTTTGAGTAGTGCCCGTGAAGTGTTGCACTCCCTCCAAGTCCTTCACGAAGTCTGCCGAAATGAACGAGTGAGACGCACCCGTGTCAAATAACGTATAGGCGGGTTTCCCGCTAACCATGACAGTGCCTAGGTTCCAAAAAGGTAATCACTATTCAAAATTGCGCGTATCATTTGTATCGTAAATCTAACAAGTCATATAATATTAATAAATTTTGCACGTACCGGTGATGACTTCCTGCGGATTTCTCTCCTGAGTTATATCCAATGCGAATACATGCTCCCGTGCATGTCCTTGATTTCTCCCTGGTGGTCCTCTTCCTCGGCCACGCATGTGCCCTCGCCCCCGTGGAGCTACTGGAGGGGGAGCAATAGGAGCACCCCCGATCAGTCGCGGGCAAACTCGTCGGACATGCCCCGGTTGGTTGCACTCAAAACATATCACCTCACGTCGACCCCCAGGTTGTTGATAATATTGCTGCTGCGGTGGTGGTGGTAAAGGTAGTGGTTGCGGAATTGGGTACTCCACCCGATAGTTCCGGTTGACCCACCGACCGCCTCTGTGGTTTCCCCTTCCTCTGCCATGATCATTCCGCCTTCTATTACTAGGGCCGACTTCAATTACTCCTTCCGCAGGTCTCTTGCCACATCCCATGTGGTCCGCCTCCAGTCTCTTTGCCATGTCGATGATTTCTGCCAGGCTTCCATCGGCTATAAACAAAAGGGCCTGCCTCAGGGGGTCCCTTAATCCTTTGTAGAAGCGCTTCGCGTAGCCTCTATCGTCCAAATCATAGGAATCGGCAAACCTAGCGAGGTGTTGGAACTCCCTCTGGTACTCCGTTACCGATTTCGATCCCTGCTTCAGCTGCAGAAATTTTTCTTCAAGTCCATCCCGAGCAGAAGAAGGGATGAAGTGATCCAGAAAAGCCTCGGTGAACTCGTTCCAACTGATGTCCGTGTACAACCGCCCTTGGAAGGTGGAGCCCATGAGGGACTTCCACCACCTTTTGGCGTGCAGCTCTAGCAGCATCACTACCAATGTCACCGCCATGCTGTTCGGACATCTTATGCCAGCCATCAATTCCTGCACGGTATCAAGCCATTCCTCGGTGCGCACCGGCGATTCTGTCCCAAGATAGGCAGGAGGGGACAGGGCACGGAAGGTGCTCAACCAGTTGGAGCCTGGCGCTTGTTGTTGCACCGGAGCTTGCTGGGCTTTAAATGCATCCAATATGGCTGACAGCGTTTGTCCCAGTTCCGACTGCTGGAATTGTGAAGGAACGGAAGGGGTAGGAGTGCCCCCAACCGGCTCCACCTGCGCTGGGACCTATACACAAGGTACAAACTAGGGTCAGGTTGGCTAAAACTAATGTCAAAGTTGGACAACTTAGTGTGAGTTACATATGGGCACACCACTGCTTCCGCTAAGTCGGTTTGTCCCCAAACCGACTAATCGAACGGGAGTGGCCCATTGTTACCTGACTGCTGTAGGTGAAGATCGGCTAAGTCTGATACCATTTGTAAGACCCCCCTCCCGGAACACAACACACGGCACGAGGGGAGTCTTATGCCCGAAATAGCCGCCTTGTGGTAGCACTAACACACGGGTTAGCCTTTACCATAAGACGCCTATTCCGCCGGCTACAATCCATATCATAACAATTATGCCAACCCAACCATAACAGGAATAAAGCAGTTCAATTCACAGCTAAGTTTAAGTCCAAAAGAGCGGAAGATAACAAGCACAACAGGCTTGTACAAAAGAACAAGAGTCTAGAAATGTTTTGCCAAACGGCTACATGAAAACACTCACGACTATCACTGACGGTGCCGATGGCACCACCACCTCAGGTCCTATCGTCCGGGCCTGGCTGTCCTGCTGCATAGTCCGTTGCTGCTCTACCTGCGGGGTTTCCTCCTAAAAAGGAAGACGTAGCAACCGTTAGTCATAAGACTAAGTGGCTTCACATCCGCTCCCCCGGCGACTCCTCGGCACCGGGCGGAGAAAGGAACAAAGGTACAATATATATATATAAGCAAGTAAACAAGCAGGTGACTGTAAATGTGGTGGAGTACAAACTACGCTACACAACTAGCAGTTCTACAAATATCAATAATATATGACAGCAGGTATAATTAATCAGAATAGTAACTTAACTTATAAGAGTGCCCATACAAACTTATAAGTTAAGGATCGGCTTAACAGTAAAGTAACTCATCGTATAAGAGTGCCCATACAAACTTATACGATGAGGATCTTGTGTATGCAATGAATGACATGATATGAATGTTATGCTATGGCCGAATCATGCACACGCACATGCAAGTTGCTATGTCGACACAGACTTGAAGTTCCCACTTTTCGAGCAGGTAGCTAACCTCTCAGGCGTCGCCCGTCGTGGCCAGACGGCGACAGTGGAGCGGGCGTCTCCACTACTAGGTGGTATCACACTACCTATCCTAGGCCCCCGTACGCCTCAACGCTAAGAACACAACAGCGGAGCTCACATGCGTACTACGGCTCAGAAGGGGTCTTGGGTAAATGTGCACCAAGAACACAGCCCAACCTGGCCTTTGATTTCGAACCGGATGGAACCTCGGAAACGCATGAGGTGCAAGCCCAACCGTTCTCATGGCGCGGAGGAGATCTCGGGTTATGGACACCAAGTATCTAACCCTACCGCCCAAGGTCTACCCATTGGCTCCCATCGGTGTGACGACTGGCGAACCCGTAGACCTGCCACAGTCATTATCTCAATATCGCGACACGATGAATCGTCGCACATCACATGCCCCAAAACAACTCACTCGATGCTACCCGTAGGGAGACTTCAACTCTAAGCATCGGTTGTTAATAATCTCCTTGGGCTCGGATTACGGTTACAAAGTACTCTTCACATAGTGTTCATCATATTCACGCCCACCTATTCAATGAATTCATCTCAACACTACGCATAATAGATATGTTCAACTCCCAACTATATAAATATATTTTATACCACTCTCAACCCTTAGTTTCTAGCCTTCTCATCCACTTCATTTCTCTATCAATACATGGTTATACCTTATTACACAACCAAATGAGTAACCATGCTAACTTATAGTAACAACAACATTATAGATATATGGGAGCAAGACAACAAATGAGCAAATCACAACCATTGCAAGAGTGCTAGCATTATAAATTAACAAGTGCATTAACATAGGATAGTCCAATACTAAAACTGGGATTCCCGGAGCTACAGGAATCCGATCACAATGTTCAACCCCTCGTTGGAAAGGTATTCGCGAGGGCTACGACTTTCGTGTTGAGTCAATTGCCCAGATCTGGTCGCAACATACCAGAAATTCAACTCGAATACGTACAGGAAACAGTTTCCTGTACAGGATTTTCCCGAACGCAGCGGACTCGAACCAGCTTTCCCGTGGCTACCGGTATCGCATGGAAACGAGCAACCACTCGTTGGAAAGGTAATTTCAAGGGCTACGACTTTCGTGTTGAGTCGATCACCCATATCTGGCCAGAACACCTCTGAAATTGGCCACGAAGGTCGCCGCGTGCAGAAATCAGATTTCTGCACGCATCTTAAGGCGAGATGAACGGCATCCGTTCATCTTCTTCCTTGCAACGACCTCGCATAAACTTCTCCAGAAATCACACCCAACCTTATTTCTCCTTTCAAAGCCAAACCCTCAACGAAAACCCCTCTCATCTCCACTTTGAATGATGAGAAGGTTGAGGGAGACTAAGCCTAGAAAACCTAGGCATGGCTTATCCTAAGAGCTCTCCTCCTCACCATCAAGACTCTATGAAGTCGATGTCTCTCCTAAAATAACTATAGATCTAGCACCAAGGGAGAGGGGAGGAAGCTCACCTCAAGTCCAGCGGTACCACCATGGCCGGCCATGAGCCTCGCACTCCTTCGCGGCGGCATTGTTTTTCCCTTGACGGCGGCGGCGTTTCGATTCCTCCAAGGATGGCTCCGGCAAGCCTCTTCCTCCTCCAGCCAAGAGAACTCCCTCAGAAATTTCGGGGCTGAAGAAAGGGGATGAAATGCTAGGGTTTCACAACTTTTCCTTTTTATACACCGCAGACACGGGTAGGCACACGGCCGTGTTCCTACCCGTGTTCAGGTGACACGGCCGTGTCGCCTGCCGTGTTTAGGGCCGTGTTCATCCCAGAACATCTTCCTGCCGCGTCGGGGTTGCGGCACACGGGTAGAGACACGGCCGTGTCTCGACCCGTGTCCTCGGCACACGGGTAGGGACACGCCCGTATCCCAATACCCGTGTACCTCTCTGACTGGAAACTTAATATTGGCATGAGGCACACGGGTATGGACACGGCCGTGTCCATACCCGTGTCGGCCAAAATCACTGTTTTGCCTTGTTTTCCTCATCTCCCATACGTTCGCACCTGTTCACCCACACCCCCATTGGGCTCACCACAGCCCCCTTGACTCAAAAGCGCAATCAAGGGGCCTAGCGCGAATTGGGACGTTACATGAAAAGCCTTCAATATATTGAAGGCCTTTTCCACATGCAAGAAATAGTATAACTTACAATAAATAAACAACATGAGGAGCAACTGAAGCTATACAAGATTCAACATACTCAATTCAAACTTGAAGGTGTTGAACTTAGCTTCATCTAGTGGCTTAGTGAAGACTTCAGTCACTTGCTTGTCTGTAGGGACAAATTCAAGGTTGATATCTTCACATTCCACATGCTCCCTAATGAAATGATATCTAATCTCAATATGCTTAGTCCTGCTGTGAGGGACAGGATTCCTATAAATTGAGATTGCACTAGTAGAATCACAAAATAAAGGACTTCTACTTATCTGAAGGTTAAAATCCTGGAGCTAATGCTGAATCCACAGTAACTGAGCATAACAGCTACCTACTGAGATGTACTCTGGCTCTGCAGTTGATATTGTAACACTTGTTTGTTTCTTGCTGCTCCAAGACACTAGTCTTCCTCCCAAGAATTGACAGGTGCTAGAAGTGCTTTTCCCGTCCTCTTTGCATCCTGCAAAATCTGCATCTAAATAACCTGTTAGTTCAAACTCCCCATTTTAAGGGTACCATAGACTAAGATCTGGTGTGCCCTTAAGATACCTCAAAATTCACTTGTAGCAAAGTAATGAGATTCTTTAGGGTTAGCTTGATACCTAGCACAAATATATGTAGCATACATGATGTCTGACCTACTTGTAGTAAGATATAGAAGGGAGCCAATTATCCCTCTATACAAAGTTTCATCAACAGGTTTCCCTGCCTCACCTTTGCCTATAAGCATACTTGACCCCATGGGAGTTTTCATGGTGGAGGAATTCTCCATACCAAACTTCTTTATTAACTCCCTAGTGAACTTAGACTGGGATATGTACAAGCCATCATCAGTCTATCTAACTTGGAGGCCCAAGAAGAACTTAAGTTTACCCATACTGCTCATCTCAAACTTCCCTTGCATAAGTTTGGCAAACTTCCTGCAAAGTTTGTCATCAGTAGATCCAAAGATATGTCATCTACATAGATCTGGACTAGGATGATCTTACCCTTAGGTTCCCTTAGGAATAGGGTCTTGTCTATATTCCTCCTTGAGAATTTGTTCTCAAGGAGGAAGCTAGACAAAGTCTCATACCATGCTCTAGGGGCTTGCTTTAGCCCATAAAGAGCTTTCCTAAGTCTATAAACAGAATCAGGAGAGTTGGGAATAACAAAACTTGGAGGCTATTCAACATAGAATTCTTCCTTTAAGTCACCATTTAGGAAGGGTGACTTCACATCCATCTGGTAGACTTTAAATCCCTTGTGTGCAGCATATGCGAGGAATAATCCGATGGCCTCCAATCTTACTACAGGGGCAAAGGTTTGATCAAAATCAATACCTTCTTCTTGTTTGTACCCCTTAGATACCAGTATTGATTTATTCTTGATTATAATGCCATTTTCATCAAGTTTATTCCTGTAGATCCACTTGACTCCAAGGACATTATGTCCTTGTGGTCTGGGAACCAGCTTCTAGACCTTGCATCTTGAACTGGTTCAGTTCCGCTTGTATAATAATAATCTAGAATTGATCTATGTTAGCATCTTCAAATTTCTTGGGCTCAACCCGTGACAGGAAATTGAAATACATAGTTGTATTAAGGCTCTTGCTTCTAATCACCACTCCTTGGTTTGCATCACAAATGGTTTGATGTCCTAGATGATCTTTTAGATGCCTAATTGCTGGAGGCAATCTTCTTTCAGCAACAGTTTCAGGAACAAATTCTTGCTAATCTTCATCCACTCCAAGTGTACCTAACAGATCTTCAGGAATATCCACTTTATCTTGGATAACTAGAGCTGCTTCCTTGATGGTCAGCTTGCCCATCATCTATTTTGTACCTAAGTACTAGAAGAGGAGCTTGACAGCTCACTGTTAATCATAGTAGACTCATCAAAGACTACATGTACAAACTCTTCTACAACTTGGCCTTTCAAGTTGTAGATCCTATAGGCTTTACTATGATTGTTGTACCCAACAAAAATCCCATCAAAGGACTTGGTAGCAAACTTAGTCGCATAGGACTTTCCATTATGAAGCACAAAACATTTACTACCAAAGATTCTGAGATATCCCAGGTTTGGTTTTCTACCCTTCAAGACCTCATAGAGAGTCATCTTGTGGCTCTTGGGAATAGAGGCTCTATTGAGGACATGACAAACAGTATTCATTGCCTCAGCCCAGAAATATTCTGGGAGAGATGTGTCACTCAACAAAGTCCTTCCAGCCTCTATGAGAGTTCTATTTTTCCTCTCAATAATCTTATTTTGCTAGGGAGTTCTTAGAGATGAGAATTCTTGATGAATCCCTTGCTCTTCACATAACTTTGTCATGCTTTCAGACTGGAATTCAGTCTCATGGTCACTTCTGCAGTACTATTAAACTCATTCTGAATTTGCTTGATAAATTTGATGCAGATATCAAGGGTTTCATTCTTTTTCTTGAGGAAGAACACCCAAGAAAACCTGGAATAGTCATCAACCACCACGAGGGTGTAGATTTTCCTACCAAGACTACGAACTGGCATAGGACCAAACAAATCCATATGCAAGAGGTATAAACACCTCATAGAGTCTTTGGTCTCAATGCCCTTGAAGGAAGATTTGATCTGCTTGCCCTTTTGGCATGCTGTGAAAATGCTCTCCTTGGTGTATTTCACATTAGGACCATTCCTAACTAGCTCTTGACTAAAGAGCTTGCCAATAGTCTTGTAATTTAAATGAGCTAGCCTCTTGTGCCATTGGACACAATATGAGACTTTCTCATTTGCCACTAAAAAAATAGGAGAGTTTGTATCTAGACATATAAAGTTTAAACAATAAACATTTTCACTTATAGTTCCTGTCAAGATGACTTCTTAATCAAGCACTCATCCTTGTGGAAGACAATAACATAGCCAAGATCAAAGAGTTGCCTTATAGTTATAAGATTGTGTTTTAACCCTTCAATATAAGCCACTTTTGTGATGGTGACTATGCCATTGGTAATCTTACTATAACCTCTTATCACTCCTCTATCTAAACAACCAAAGATAACTTTGGGTCTATCTTTCACTGGAGTGAACTCCTTTAAGTTTCTCCTTGTCCCAGTCATATGCCTGGAAAAACCACTGTCCAAGTACAATATTGGGGTATGACCACTTGAACTAACCTGCATCACACAATTTACTTTACCTTAGGATCCCAATTTCTATTGGGTCCTAGGTGCATGTTAGACTGAAAATGAACTTATCTACCAACAACATTTCTGACTAGTGGACTAACAGCTGCTCTCGGCACTTTAGGATTGTTCCAGCAGTATATAGCATAATAGCCAACTTTGCCACAACACCAACATTCATGAATGTTATATCTTCTTTTCTGTTCAGGCTCTGCAGTGTGGTTAGCTGCTAACTGAACAGTAGGAAGAGGTGCAACAGCCTTCTTCAGATTTCTTTCAGCAAGGATCTGGCTGAAGGTAAGTTTTCTAGCTGGCTTATTTGGCCTGCTTTAGTGCCAACAACAACAATTTTCTTTTCAAAAAGCATGCTCTTGATAGCATTAGAAACATCCAAATCAGGCTTGCTAACAGACTGACCCTTGGTCTGATCCTTTGCTGACAGATTCTGAACCTTGGTTGCAGCCACATTCTTGAGAGTGGGGGCTAGAGCACCAAAAAAATGGTCTATGATGGTCCATTTGAATTTCTTCATGGGCATCCTTAAAGGCACTCACCCTGCTATATCTTCCACCATGGCTGTGAACATCTTTGTTCACACTAGTTGAACTACCATTCTTCCAGTGACCATAGGTGCTTTCTTGGTCATACCTGTTAGAAGGTAACAAAACTTTCCTAAAAGGAATGGAGGCTTGGAAGCAAGAGGCTGAGTTGGATCTGGAGCTTTTCCCTTCCCTTTGGAAGGAGCTACTCTTATGCTTCCCTTGAATCCCAACCCCTTCTTACCCTTCTGAGAGGAGGATTCTATCAAGGGCAACACGGTACATGGCTTAGAATAGATAACCACTATTCTTTTTTCCCTCCCTAGCCTCTCTTCAAAATCCGTGATGAGACTGTTCTTGTACTTTACGGTGCCAATCTGGTTGAAAGTAATGGTCTTGAGTTGGCTAACTTCCCTTACTTTCTGATCCAGTAGTTTAGCTATCTCAGTCTGCTAGGCAACATCAAGCTGAAGAGATGCAATCTCCTTATCTTGCTCCTTAGACAACTTCTTGCACCTCTTAAAGGCATCCAGAAGTTCACCATATCTATCAATCAATTGATTGACATCACCTTCTGATTCAGAATAATCTTCACCTCTGGGTGAATAAGCTTCTGTACAAGGACTAGTCTCATATCCAGAATTAGAAGAAGAACTAAATATAGAAAGTACCTTGCTTTGACCAGGCTGGTCTTGGCTGGATTCCTCATCAGTCATTGCCATCAGCCCATAGCAGCTGTAGGCATCTTCTTCATCCTCATCGACCTCTGAATCACTGTCTGACAGTGTTAGAGGGGCCCTGAGGCCTATCCTTGCTGGAGGATAGTCTTCATCTGTTGTTATATCTTCCTTTTCAGCGGTAGCAGCAACAAGCCTAATATAGGCTTCCTCTTCTTCAGACTCTGATGAATATGTGTTTGCCCAGCTATTCTCCTTCTTAGCAATGAAGGACTTCTCCTTCTTCCCCTTATGCTGGTGTTGTTTCTTCTCACCAGCCTCCTTCCTCTTCACTTGGCAGTCAGTTATCACATGCATTGGTTTGCTGCAAAAATAGCAGACAACTTTAGAGGAATTATATTTACTAGATTTAGAATCATACCTGTCAACTTGGAGTGATTCTTCCTATGATGAGAAGAGGTGGAAGGTCTGCTCTTCCACTATTTCTTCTTCATCAGCTTCTGAAAGTGCCTGGAGAAAGCTGCAAAGTCCTCATCAGACATAATGCAGTCTGATGTATCTGTCTCTGAGCTGTCTGAATCATCTGGTCTTCTTGGAGGAGAGGGAATCCTCTCCTTACTCTTTATGATGCTGTTTGCTCTTGAGGCCAAGGAATTTTCTTTGGCTTGGGATCTGCTGGTGGCCTCCTCCTCTTTTATGGAAACCAGCTACATCTCAAAAGAGAGCAGCTTCCCAAATAATGTTTGGGGAGGAGTATAAGCAAGCTTGGACACCTCTTCTATGTCACAAATCTTAGTATCACAGTCTCTAGTGAGAGATCTTAGGAACTTGTCATTTATCTCATAGTGACTGAAGAACCTCCCATAGGTCCTCAGTTCATTTATGATCCAGAAAAATCTATCATAGTAAGTAGCTATGTTCTCTTTCTGGGATTGCCTGAAAGCCTCATACTCCTGGTTGAGCATGGACTTCCTATCATCTATTACCTCTTCAGTACCCTCCATATAGACCACAAGAGTGTCCCACATCTCTGTGGAGGTTTGGCAATGGACCTAGTTCTGAAAGGTTGAATCATCTACGACACTGACAATGATGTTCTGTGCCCTCTTGTCTAATGTAGCTAAGATGACTTCATCCTTTGTCATCACAAAATATGTCTTAGGTGTCTGGACATTTGCATCCAGAACTGAGACCTTCATAGGGATGAATGGTCCCTCCTTATCTATCACAAAAATCCTTGGGTCAGAGGCTTTCATGAATAGCCCGATCCTCTATTTCCAGATTCCAAAATTCTCCTTTCTTTAGATGGGGAGTTTCATAGAACCTACTCCTAATGGTTCTCTCAAGACCTAAAAGTACTGAACTGTAGCTACCATTGGAGATCACTTAGTCTATTGAATCCTTTTTGAGAAACCTCCCTATGATACCACTTGAAAGTCTTTATTTTCAAGGTAGCTTGCAACCTAGAGGGTGAATAGTTTTTTTGGATTTTTATTAGTATTATTAACTTAGTGTGTAGTTTGTTAGTAGTATAAAGCTTTTAAGACAAACCACACAAGCACACACAGAGTTTATAGTGGTTTCCCAGATTATGGGTACATCCATTGTCCTCCCACCTTTCGAACTTCTTGTTAGACAGGGAACTTCTCCAAAAACTCAGCTCCAAAGAGCTTACACCACAAATCCCGCAGGATCTATCAGTCTCCTCTAAGACTTACAACTCAGGCACAAAGCCCCACCTCAAAGAAAACTTACTCCTATAACTCAGTGATCAGATGATCACCTACCTAAGACTTGAACTCAAGTCCTACAGCTCAGGCAATGGAGGATAACCCTACCTTAGAGAGAATGACTTTCCTACAGCTCAGGCAAAACTGCCCTACCTCAGATCCAAATTTGGGTCCTACACTCAGACCCAAAGGTCCTACACTCAGAGAGTATGACTCTCCTACAGCTCAGGAAAAACTGCCCTACCTTAGGCTCAAAAGACCTACAGCTCAAATACAATTGGATTCTACCTCAGACCTAAAGGTCCTACACTCAGATCCAAAACTTGGATCCTACACTCAGGCAAATCTACCTTACCTCGGGCATAAAGGCCTTACAACTCAGATCCAAAAAGGATCCTACAAAAATGAAATAGATTGTGTTAATTTGACACAAAGAAGTTTCTTTGTGTCGGCTACTTGAGCTAAGTTATCTCAGCTCTGACTATCTTCACAGCAACAAGAATGATGTCTTCAATAAATAGCTACCTCTGCTAGAAGTAACTTAGAAATGTTTTTGAACTTTTCTGAAGAAGACTGGAGATTTGCTAGGTCTCAAGTTCTTCACACAGTTAAATTGAACATGCAGAAAACTGAAGGCTCTTCTCTCTTTCTTTATTAGAACAATATCTGAACTTTCTGTAGCAGAAGAGAATGCTACAGCTATCTAGAATGAACTTTTAGGTCAACTAGATTTGACTTCAAGCTTTAAGCTCGGTAATAATGGCGAGGAAGATGAAGTCCAGCCGCAACTTTTGAAAAGAATGAAACCATAAAGATTAGTTCAACTCCCAGAAGCTATCCCTTTTATCTTCAACCAGTTAACGGCTCCAAAAAACATTGATGAACACCTATAGCTGATAGCTGCACTTTGCTTTAATGGAAGAAGACATACAGTAAGCTTCCAGCGCTATTTGGCGTGTTCTGTAGCTTTCCCGCAAGTAATTTGAACAATGTTGACTTTTGTTGACTTTGGCTGACTTCATCAGTTATTGACTTAGCGAATTACTCAAATCCACTCCAGGCATTGAGTGTGTTGAGTGAATGGCCTTCACTTAACGAATCTAGACTTAAAAAATTTCTCTGCACCTTTAGGCATTGAGAGCATTGAGTTAACTGGCCTCACTCAATGCCTCAGGAATTGGCCGCAACAATCTTTATCTGCTTGGCGTTAAGAGCGTTGATTGAAGCTTCATCACTCAACGTTTTATACTTGGCCGCTTCTCTGGACTGCAAGCTGTTGAGGCGTTGAGAGCATTGAGTGAGCTGTCATTACTCAACGCCTCTGGACTTAGACAGATTTTCTGTCTATCTCTGTGAGCTTTAGCTTTACACGACGCCTCCTTTTTTGGCATTGAGTGAGCTATCCTCACTCAACGATTATGGGCTTAACCAAATTTTCCTTGATAGAATTTCACCTGCTTGAGTTTGTCTCAACGCTGCTTGGTATATGACGTCAAGAGCTATAACCACACGACGCTTGTGGACTTAGTTGAATATTCAGCATGCCAATGCCGAGGCTTCGACATATTCAACTAAACTCGACGATTCTTGATATATGGCATTGAGTGAGCTGTAATCACTCAACTCCTGTGGACTTAGCTGTAGAATAGCTTTGTTGACTACATGGCTTTGACTGTCCACTCCATACTCAGCGCTATTTTGCATCTAAAGTTGAGTGAACTGGCTTCACTCAACGCCTGTGGACTTGGGCGATTCTCAGCCTCTCACTATCATTCTATGGCATCTGGCATTGAGTGAACTGGCTTCTATCAATGCCCGTGGACTTGGACAGATTTCTGTCTTCTCCACCTCTTTAATTTATGACCACGTGTTACATCACTTGGAATACCTTTCTTGTCAATGTTACAAGGACTAACCTTCATGCAAGAACTTGAACATACATCAAATACAACTTTGTGTATATCATTGACATGATTGACTTCTTCAAATTTGGGACATTGTGGGCAATGGACCTAACATATGTGAAATGGTCTCTAGGGAAGGGCTTGTTATTTTAGAAACATAGTCATTTGAAGATTGAGGCATATTTTGATACCAACTATGCTGATAACAAAGAAGGTAAAAAGTCTACATCAGGTTTTTGCACCTTTGTAGGAAGCTTGTTAGCTAGAAAAGCAAGAAGCAGTCAGTGGTTTCAAGATCAAGTGTTGAAGCTGAGTATAGGAGCATGGTTTCAACTACTTGTGACTTGAAGTGGTTACGAGCATTTATGCTTGACTTGGGAGAAGTATATGATCATCCTCTTCCTATGTTCTGTGATAACAAAGCCACTATTTACATATCAAAGGATCCTGTCTTTCATGAGAGGACAAAGCACATTGAAGTTGATTGCAATTTCATTAGGGAAGATGTGTTGAAGAATCAGATCTGTACTCCTTTTGTCACTTCTGATAAAGAACTGGCAGACTTCTTCACAAAAGCAGTTTCCACTTCTGATGTTTGTAGCAAGCTGGGGATGGTTAATATATATTCTCCAACTTGAGGGGGAGTGTTAGAGTTTGGCGGTTTGGTAGTCTAGTCGGGCGGCTAGATGTTCGGGCAGTCTGGAAGTTAGTACTGGTGGTCTAGTTGTTTGGTGGCTTATCTTAGCAGATGCGGTCTGAGGGCTTCCCACAATTGTAGTTTGGTGGTTAGCCGCTCCAGCATTTTGGAAGCTAGTTGCAGCAGTGGTCTGATAGTTAGCTGCAACAGCAGTCTGGTGGCTTACCATAGCAGCGGTTTGATGGTTAATTGCAACAGCGGTCTGGTGGCTTGTCGCACCAGCGGTTTGATGGTTAGCCACAACTGCGGTTTGGTGGTTAGTCACATGTACAACCTCGGGCTCGCAGCCTGGCAAGAGGGCCCAGGCGAGAGAAAGGGTCCTGGTGAGAGGGCCCAGGCGAGAGAAAGGGTCCTGACGAGAGGGCTCAATCGAGAGGCTGAAGGCGAGCGAGAGGGCTCAGGCGAGAGGTCCCAGCCAGACGAGCGGGCCCTGGCGAGAGGACCCTAGCAAGAGGTACCCGGAGAGATGGGCCATCTTGGTTCAGAACCATTTCAGGTAGGGCCTGGCCCACCTTTTGGGTCCCAGGGGTATTTTTACTCTTTCACCCTGGGTGGTCTGCAATTAGCCTTTTAGGACAGCGGAGTTCGGCTATTGGCAGACCTAGCTGAGGGCATTCTGGTAATTTTAGGATGGATTAGCTTAGTTATTTATAGTCCCAGTTCGAAGGCCTATAAATAGACCGGTAAGGTGCCTTAGAAAGGAAGCATTCTTGACTCCTCTTATCTTTTCTAAGGCACCTAGCTCAGTATTGGCTAGGGAGGGGAAGGGGTCTAGTTCTAGTCTCTTCCGGGTAAGAGGTGGGACCTCCTCACTGAAGCCTCCGGTCTAGTTCTTCGCCTCGAGAGTGATCCCAAGGGAGTAAGCACGAGCTGCCTCAGTAGTTCCGAGCTTTAGGTGGAATCGGCTTTGCTGGTTCCAACATTTTTGGTGCGGTGAACGCGGAGCTGCAGCCTGTGCGGAAGAACGAGGGGTTATCTCATGGCGGGAGATGCGGGAGGAGGAGGCGAGAGGTCCCCCAATCAGGAGGAGTATGTTGGGAGGACAGAGTTCATGTCATCCATTGGAGGGATCATGGATCTCCTCAAACAACTCGCACAAAGAGGCGAGTGCGAGACCCCCTCTCCTCAAGTGCGAGATCTCGCGCCCAGGGGAGGGGCCGACTCGGCGAGGATAGGTGAAGATGCACCTGGGAGGAGGCCAGGAAAAGAGGTAATGGCGGAAGGAAGTCGGCGAGAGGTGGAAGGAAGGGAGCTCTTCCCTAGTCCGGCGAGTGCCGCGCCGGTGGACCTCGTGGCGCGAGTGGACCAGGCGAAGTCACTGGCGAGAGGATCTCCTTTTTGCGAGTTGGTCCTCTCAGCATCCGTTCCAGAAGGGTTCCGCGAGCCAGAAATGAACTACTACGTGGGGAAGGATGACCCCCTCCAACACTTGCAGTGGTTTGAAGACGCAGTTTCCATCAGACCCATGACGAACGCCTTCAAGTGCCGCCTCTTCGCCATCACTTTGAAGGATAAGGCTAGGGATTGGTTCCACCAACTCCCAACTGGTTCTATTTATTGCTTCGAGGACCTGAGCAGAAGTTTCCAGCTGCGGTTCTCAACCTCCAAAAAGAGGAAGAGGAACCCGGAGTCCATCTTCCTGATCAAGCAGAGGGCAGACGAGTCTTTGGCTCAGTACGTAGACCGCTTCCAGGAGGAGATGTTGGACATTCAGGAGGTGCCTGGCTTCGCCCTCCAGATGGCTTTCACCGTGGGGCTAAGGGAAGGCTTCTTCAAGATGAGCCTCACCAGGAAGGCGTCGTTGTCCTTCGAAGGGTTGATGGAGAAGGCCGCGAAAGAAATAGCCATGGAGGCGGCAAACCCGGCATTCGCAAGGAAGTTGGCAAGATTGACGGAAGTGGAGCAGAGGGAGCCAGGAGGGGGAAGGCAGCCAGAAGGAAGGAGGAGAGAGGAACTAAAAGGGCCCGTGCACCCGGAGCCGGGGGGGAGACAACCAGGAGGCCCGGTTCAGGGACCTGGGAGAGGTCCTCCGCAGGGGGGAAGAAACTTTTATCAAGGACCAGGAAGGTTTCACCCGCTAGGGGGGGGCATGGTCCGAGGCCACTCCCACCCCCACCTCAGCAAGCTATGGCCATAGGCAGAGGGAGAGGAAGAGGAAGAGACCATGGGGGAGCGGGAGCAGGGAGGAGGAGGAATCCCCCAGAAGAGAGACGTGGGGAGGGAGTTTTGCCCTATTGTGACTTCCACGAGGAGGAGGGTCACGCGACGGCAACATGTCCCGAGTTCTTGGAGTTGAAGAGAGGAAAAGGAGGAGAAGACCGACAACCGGCAGTGCGGATAGTAGAGGTGCCGGGAGCTGGGGAGGAAGATCGGTGTGTGGACCGGTCAGATATAGGAGATCGAGGGGGGATTGGAGTGATTCATGGGGGGGGGGATCGAGGCCACCCGCAAAGCCAGTCTTCACGCTATGTATCGTCGGAGCGTTGCCTCGACGTCGCAAACCCCGCCCCCGGATGAGAAGATCACGTTTTCCAGAAGGGACCTACCTGACCACGAGGACCCTTTCTGTGACGCGCTGGTGATCAGGACTGCCATCGAGAACTTCACGGTATCCCGCATTCTGGTGGACAACGGGAGTTCCGTTAATGTAATCTTCAAGAAGGCTTTCAACGAGATGAGGGTGGAGTCTCGAAGGGTGTTGGCGGCGGATGGGCCGTTGTTTGGTTTTTCAGGAGAAAGGAAGGAGGTTGAGGGAGGAGTAGGACTTCAGGTGACCTTGGGGGGGGGGGGGGGGGGTTGTCCAGGAATTGTCGCTTCGTGATAGTGGACGCTCCCAGCAGTTACAACGCGATCTTTGGGCGCCCTCTTATCAGTGCCTTTAGATGCGTTCCGTCCTCTTTTCATCAGTGCCTGAAGCTCAATTCGGGAGGAACCCAGATCAGGGTGAGAGGGGACCCGAAAGCGGCTCGGGAGTGCTATGTAACGGCGGTCAACACCATCTCGTGGATGGAGGATGCGGAGGAGCTGGGAGCAAGGATGGTGAGAGAGGAGCTGGGAAGAGTGGGAGCAGGAGTGGAGGAAGATCTGGTAGCGGAAGAAGAGATGGCTGAAGGAGAGGAGTTGGAGATAGTAGTGGAGAGGGGCATTGCGGTGGAGCCAGTGATGGCTGGAGAGCAGGTGGCTGGAGGAGAGGAGCTGGGAAGAGTGGGAGCAGGAGTGGAGGAAGATCTGGTAGCGGAAGAAGAGGTGGCTGAAGGAGAGGAGTGGGAGATAGTAGTGGAGAGGGGCATTGCGGTGGAGCCAGTGATGGCTGGAGAGCAGGTGGCTGGAGGAGAGGAGCTGGGAAGAGCAGGAGCAGGAGTGGAAGGAAGTCTGGTAGCGGAGGAGGAGATGGATGAAGGAGAGGGGTTGGAAAAGGGAGAAGGAGGAAAGGCCCAGGAGAGGGTGGCTGCTGTGGAAGTCTCAGGAGTTGGGTGCAGGTCGAAGGATCTGGAGGAAGAGCTGAGAGAGCAGGAGGAGGAAGAACCCTCGAGGTTGAGGGCGGCGGTAGAAGTTCTGGAGGTCGAGATCCTCACCAAAGATGGGAGAAAAGAGAAGATAAAGATCAGCGGCGAGCTCACTCCGCAGGACCAGGAAGAAATTCGGAAGTGTGTAGAAGAGAACATTGATGTCTTCGCCTGGAGCGCAGCAGACATGTCGGGGGTCGACGCGGATGTGGCGTGCCATCGTCTCAACCTCGACCCCGGGGTTCGCCCCATTCAGCAGAAGAAGAGAGCCATCGCCTCCAAGATGGCCGGGCCCATCAGAGAAGAGGTAGAGAAGCTGCTCCGGGCAGGATTCATATCGGCTAACAGGTATCCGGGATGGGTGAGCAACATTGTAATGGTGAAAAAGGGGGAGGGCAAGTGGAGGATGCGTATCAATTTCTCTCTCTTAAATAAAGCTTGTCCTAAGGATTGTTACCCCCTGCCTCGGATCGACGCGCTGGTTGACTCAGCCGTCGGTTTCTCACTAATGAGTTTTTTAGATGCTTTTTCAGGGTACCATCAGATACGCATGCACCCTCCGGACGTCAAGGATGTCACCTTCGTCACGGAGGATGGTTGCTTCAGCTATAACATGATGCCCTTTGGGCTAAAAAACGCGGGAGCAACCTACCAAAGGATGATGGACCGGATCTTCCGGGAGCAGAAGGGGCGGAACCTCGAGGTCTATGTGGATGACTTGATGGTAAAGAGTCGGGACCTTGGGTCTCATGTCCTAGACCTACAGGAGACTTTTGCAACCGTTAGAAAGTATAAGATGAAGCTTAACCCTCTGAAATGTGTGTTCGGGGCCAGCCGAGGGAAGTTTTTAGGACATCTCCTCACCCCTAAAGGGGTGGAGCCCAACCCTGACAAGGTGAGGGCGATACTGGAGCTGGGATCTCCTAGGAATGTCAAAGAAGTCCAACATCTCACTAGTAAACTAGCCGGTTTGAGCAGGTTCCTCTCCAGAGCGGGAGAGCGGTGCTCTTCTTTCTTTCGAACCCTAAGGGGAGGGAAGGAGTTCGAATGGACCATTGAGTGTGAGAAAGCCTTCGCGGCTCTAAAGCAGCAACTCACTCAGACGCCGCTACTTCAGGGGCCGAGGGAAGGGGAGAACTTGTTCCTCTACCTCGGGGTAGGGACGGGGGCGGTCAGCTCAGTCCTCGTCCGCGAAGAAGGGAAGAGGCAGTTCCCAATCTATTATGTAAGCAGAGTCCTTAAGAAGGCAGAGCTGAAGTACCCCATCCTTGAAAAGTTGGCCTTCGCTCTCATTGTGTCGGCCCGGAAGCTCAGACCCTATTTCCAAGCCCATGCCATCCAGGTTGTGACGGATCACCCCCTTCGCCGTATCCTTGAAGGGGTCGAACACTCGGGGAGGTTGGCCAAGTGGTCGATAGAGCTCAGTGAATTCGACCTCTCCTACGTTCCTCGAGAAGCTATTAAAGCACAAGTCGTGGCGGATTTCTTGGTGGACTATGTACTGGAGGCCGAAGAAATGGAGGTACCTCCCGTAGCAGCATGGAAGATGCTGGTAGACGGAGCTTCTGGTAGGAATTCTTTCGGGGGAGGGGTCATCCTGGCGAGTCCTGAGGGGACTAGGATTGAGCAAGCTTTGAAAATACACTTCACCCTCACCAATAATCAGGCGGAGTATGAGGCCATCATCGCCGGACTTCGGTTGGCCAGGGAGTTGGGTATACAGGATATCAGGGTCTTCACAGACTCCTTGGTGGTGGCGCGACATATCAGCGGAGAGTTCGAGGTGAGGGAGCCGACTCTCCAGTTGTACCTAGTGAAGATAAAAGGCATAGTTGGACAGTTCCATAGCTTCTCCATTCAACATGTTCCTCGAGAGGAGAATGCTCGGGCAGACCTGCTCGCGAAGCATGGCCCTCAGGCTGGAGGGACCATGACCGAGCTCTTCAGGCCCTCCATAGAAGAGGGGGAGGTGATGGAGATCGACCATGAGAGGTCTTGGATGGATCCCTTTGTGACTTTCCTGGCGTCGGGACGACTACCCGAGGGAGATCTCGAGAAGAAACGAATCCGATACAAGTCTGCATACTATTTGTTGAAGGAAGGAGTACTTTATCGAAAGACGCTGTCTGGACTGTTAGCCCGATGCGTATCCGAGAAGGAAGCACCAAGGGTGCTGGAAGAGGTCCATTCGGGAGAGTGCGGGAGCCATTCGGGAAGTCGAACCTTGGAAGGGAGAGTGCTAAGGCAAGGTTATTTTTGGCCTACCCTACGAAGAGATGCAGAAGAGCTCGCCAAAAGGTGTAGAAAGTGCCAAGAGTTTGCTCCCTTGCAGCTCCTTCCAGCGCAAAGGCTGCGAACGATCACCTCTCCTTGGCCCTTCGCCAAATGGGGGTTGGATCTGGTAGGACCGTTTCCTCAAGCCAGTGGTCAGAGGAGGTTCCTACTAGTCATGGTGGATTACTTCTCAAAGTGGTTGGAAGTCAAGGCCCTGGCAAAGGTAACCTCACAGGTGGTAAGGAATTTCGTATGGGGGAGATTATTTGCCGGCACGGACTTCCTTTAGCCATAGTCACCGATAACGGGCCGCAATTTTCTAGCAGAGAGTTTGTGGATTTTTGTGCACAGCTTGGCATAGACCTTCGATTCGCCTCGGTCCATCATCCACGAAGCAACGGGCAGGTCGAGGCAGCAAACAAGATTGTAGTGAACCTCCTGAAGAAGAAAGTAGAGAACTTGAGGGGGAGCTGGGTGGAACAGCTCCCCTCTGTCTGTGGGCTCTGCGAACTACACCTAATACGACCACAGGAGAAACGCCCTTCAAGCTCTCTCATGGCTCCGAGGCCGTCATACCTGTGGAATTTGAAGTTGAATCGCCCAGGGTCACAGCAGCCAGAGAAGGAGAGGAAAGGTGGCCGTTCGATAATGGAGAGGAGCAGAGGCTTTCTCTCGACCTCGTGGAAGAGCTCAGAGAGCTTGCAACAGTCCGGCAGGAGGAGGTCAAGCACCGGATGTCCCGGTACTTCGATAAGCACATCCGAATCAAGCAGTTTCAAAAAGGGGATTTGGTCCTCAAGAAGGTAGATGCTGCAGGAATGGGAGCCTCGGTGGGGAAGCTCAACCCCAATTGGGAAGGTCCTTTCATAGTGAAAGAAGTCTTAAAGTCAGGGGGGTATCACCTCCAGGATGTGGACGGGATACCCCTGGACTGCGCCCGCAGTGGCGATGATCTGAAACGTTTTTATCCATAGTAATAAAAGTCCTTTGAATTTACTTGAGCATATCGTTAATAATCCTCCCTCTTTTAAATACGCTAACACTACACCTCAGGACGCCCTCCTTCAGAGGATGAGAGCGGTGGTTGGAGGAGAAAGAGGAGAGGAGACCCCGAGCAGACCCGCTGACCAGGCTCCCATCAAGCTGGCAGGGCTGTAGGCTCACTCGGTGGTTGGAGGAGAAAGAGGAGAGGAGACCCCGAGCAGACCCGCTGACCAGGCTCCCATCAAGCTGGCAGGGCTGTAGGCTCACTCGGTGGTTGGAGGAGAAAGAGGAGAGGAGACCCCGAGCAGACCCGCTGACCAGGCTCCCATCAAGCTGGCAGGGCTGTAGGCTCACTCGGTGGTTGGAGGAGAAAGAGGAGAGGAGACCCCGAGCAGACCCGCTGACCAGGCTCCCATCAAGCTGGCAGGGCTGTAGGCTCACTCGGTGGTTGGAGGAGAAAGAGGAGAGGAGACCCCGAGCAGACCCGCTGACCAGGCTCCCATCAAGCTGGTAGGGCTGTAGGCTCACTCGGTGGTTGGAGGAGAAAGAGGAGAGGAGACCCCGAGCAGACCCGCTGACCAGGCTCCCATCAAGCTGGCAGGGCTGTAGGCTCACTCGGTGGTTGGAGGAGAAAGAGGAGAGGAGACCCCGAGCAGACCCGCTGACCAGGCTCCCATCAAGCTGGCAGGGCTGTAGGCTCACTCGGTGGTTGGAGGAGAAAGAGGAGAGGAGACCCCGAGCAGACCCGCTGACCAGGCTCCCATCAAGCTGGCAGGGCTGTAGGCTCACTCGGTGGTTGGAGGAGAAAGAGGAGAGGAGACCCCGAGCAGACCCGCTGACCAAGCTCCCATCAAGCTGGCAGGGCTGTAGGCTCACTCGGTGGTTGGAGGAGAAAGAGGAGAGGAGACCCCGAGCAGACCCGCTGACCAGGCTCCCATCAAGCTGGCAGGGCTGTAGGCTCACTCGGTGGTTGGAGGAAAAAGAGGAGAGGAGACCCCGAGCAGACCCGCTGACCAGGCTCCCATCAAGCTGGCAGGGCTGTAGGCTCACTCGGTGGTTGGAGGAGAAAGAGGAGAGGAGACCCCGAGCAGACCCGCTGACCAGGCTCCCATCAAGCTGGCAGGGCTGTAGGCTCACTCAGTGGTTGGAGGAGAAAGAGGAGAGGAGACCCCGAGCAGACCCGCTGACCAGGCTCCCATCAAGCTGGCAGGGCTGTAGGCTCACTCGGTGGTTGGAGGAGAAAGAGGAGAGGAGACCCCGAGCAGACCCGCTGACCAGGCTCCCATCAAGCTGGCAGGACTGTAGGCTCACTCGGTGGTTAGAGGAGAAAGAGGAGAGGAGACCCCGAGCAGACCCGCTGACCAGGCTCCCATCAAGCTGGCAGGGCTGTAGGCTCACTCGGTGGTTGGAGGAGAAAGAGGAGAGGAGACCCCGAGCAGACCCGCTGACTGGGCTCCCATCAAGCTGGCAGGGCTGTAGGCTCACTCGGTGGTTGGAGGAGAAAGAGGAGAGGAGACCCCGAGCAGACCCGCTGACCAGGCTCCCATCAAGCTGGCAGGGCTGTAGGCTCACTCGGTGGTTGGAGGAGAAAGAGGAGAGGAGACCCCGAGCAGACCCGCTAGCCAGGCTCCCATCAAGCTGGCAGGGCTGTAGGCTCACTCGGTGGTTGGAGGAGAAAGAGGAGAGGAGACTCCGAGCAGACCCGCTGA
Organism: Platanthera zijinensis; assembly: GCA_039513925.1. Classification (NCBI taxonomy): domain Eukaryota; kingdom Viridiplantae; phylum Streptophyta; class Magnoliopsida; order Asparagales; family Orchidaceae; genus Platanthera; species Platanthera zijinensis. The sequence continues at coordinate 34,423,813 of CM077083.1, forward strand.
CCAGGCTCCCATCAAGCTGGCAGGGCTGTAGGCTCACTCGGTGGTTGGAGGAGAAAGAGGAGAGGAGACCCCGAGCAGACCCGCTGAACAGGCTCCCATCAAGCTGGCAGGGTTGTAGGCTCACTCGGTGGTTGGAGGAGAAAGAGGAGAGGAGACCCCGAGCAGACCCGCTGACCAGGCTCCCATCAAGCTGGCAGGGTTGTAGGCCCATCGGTAGGTGGAAACCAATAAAAGGGGGATCATGCCACTTCTGTGGAGCGGTTATCTCCTCCCCATCCCCACTTACCTTCTTACTCTACCGTGTTGCAGTCTTCGTGAGCAAGGACTTGTTTTCATCTCAATACTGGATAGGGGCATAGAAGCTGCAGTTGGAGAGCATACATGCCTTATGGCTATAATTTGAGTTGGGTGTTTTCTAGAGAGGTAATTGAGGTCGTGAAATAGAAGCTAAATAATCAGGGAAACACTTAACCCTGGCTACTAACAAAGGGGGGGGTAATTGACCCCCCGGGTCCACTCGCGCCGAGAGGAGCCGATAGGCTGCGCGAGAGGAAGGAGAAGGTGTCCCCACGCCCATGAGAGAGGTAGAGACTCGCCCGCTCGCCCCCTGGGCCAGGTTGGCTGATAACAGTCGGCGAGGGAAAAAAACAACCCCCTCTCGCCGCCAAGGATCTCGAAGATCTTGCGAGCTGTCCAAGCAAAGAAAAAAAGGAGAGAAAAAAGAGGAAGAAAAGAAAGAGGCTAGCTTCAGGCGCGAGCAAAAATATATATATATATACGAGTGAACCATATCCGTGTCTTAATATAGGACATTCCCAAATAAGGAGGCATTATAGTCGTAACAAGAAAGGAGAGGAAAAGGCGGTCGTGCTCAAGGAGCCCTAGTCCTTCTCGCCCGCCGAAGACTCGTCCTCGCCATAAATCTCGGGCACGAGGTCCCGAGCGGTGATGTCCTCGCAATCATCTTTTACTACGCCCATCTCTCGCATCATCTTTAGGATTAGCTCGGCGGTCCGTATGTTGGCATCCCGGCAAAAGTCCTCAACCTCATCATGCGTATAATGTACGGGAGGAGGAGTGGCCTGCAGGCGAGAGGTAGAGGCCTCTTTGAGCTGGGTCTTCTCTGCTTTCAACTCCTTCACCTCCGCCTCCAGCTCCTCAACCCGCGAGCGCAGTCTTTCAGCTGTCTCGGCATCCTGCAAAAAGGACGAACCGTTAGATCTAGCGAGAGATTGCTTGAGAAGGTCGGCCCAGTATCAACTCACCACTCTGCCACTGGCCTTGGCGAGAAGGTTCTCGGCCACCTCCAGTCGCTTGGTGAGATCCCCAGACTTCTCGCGCTCGGCAATGAGTTGGGTGTTTATCTCCTTCCAGCTTCGAGTGTTGTAAATCAGGCGGCGCGAGAGTCGATGAGAAAGCTCGAAGGTACGCAGTTGCGAGTGGGCCGTCCTGAAGATGAGATCTCGCGTGGAGGCCGCGTCGAGTGCGTCAGGGGCGAAACCCCCATAGAGGCCGAAGCCCAAGGAGAAGGCATGGGCAGACGGCTCCCCTTGCTCTCTCCATGAGGGGAGGAGGGTGGAGAGGGATACCCGATGTGCCCCCTTATCCCAGATGAGCGAAGGCTCATTGGCGCCGTCGGGGACAGACGGGCCCGCGTTGAAGTTTAGATGGGCGGATGGAGCAGGATACCGGAGAGGAGCCTCCCCGCGAGAAGGGGACCGGGGAGTTTGGTGAGAAGAGCTCGCGGGAAGTGTGGGAGGGGCCGCGTCTTCAGGGAGCGAGACAGCCCTGTGCGAAGAGGTCAAGGGAGGTGAGTGGGGAGATTCGGATCCCAGGGATATGGGGTTCAAGGACCCCGGCGTCTCCGCTGTGTCCGCAGGGACCTTGCCCTTCTCGGATGGGAAGGAGACTACCTTCTTCAGCTTCATCTTTAGTTTCTTTGAGGGGGTGAGGCGAGAGGGAGCCGAGTCCTCAACCGCTCTCTTTCGAGGAGAAGGGGCCAACGAATCTTTGGCCACCTCGGCTGCCATAGTAGCGAGAGCTATGTCTTTAGACGGTTTGATATTACTTCTGTAGGGGGGGTGCACCGGCACGTTCCTCTCTCCTGGGAGAAGCGAGGCAGTCAGGGAAAAGGTTCAGCGAGAGGAAGGCCCTGAAGGCAAGAAAAAGACGAGGGGGTCGGGCATACCTTCTCCAGGGAGCACGGGAAGCAGTGAGGCGAGCCCTCGCCTCAAGAACCTAACCTCAAAGTTTTTCCCAGCGAGGTACTCGCAAAGGAGCCTGTCCGTACCGCCAACCTGCAGAGAAGTGTAGAAGGTTTCCGCGGGCGAGGCAGGCGCGAGAGGGGCGGCTCCGGAACCTTTGCCTTTTTTGGGAGAGAGGTGGAGGGCGGTAGCGAAGGGGAATCACGTGCGGGGATCCTGTTCGGACCCGCCGCCGTCGCCTTGTTCCGTCGGCGCATGGCCGCGATACGATCCCGAAAACCTTGACTGAGAGACATGTAGACAGATGCCAAGAGGGGTGGAAAGGGAGGAAACACCCCCTTAGGAGGAATTTTCTATATTTATAGGCTGGTCAGGGGGCCCACCAAAAGATTCCCTCAATAAATTAACTGCATCATCGTCGGCCTCGGTTGAACTATCTTTCCGAGCTTGTGCCAACCTCGAAAAGAGCGGGGATTGTGTACAACCTCGGGCTCGCAGCCTGGCGAGAGGGCCCAGGCGAGAGAAAGGGTCCTGGCGTGAGGGCCCATGCGAGAGAAAGGGTCCTGGCGAGAGGGCTCAATCGAGAGGCTGAAGGCGAGCGAGAGGGCTCAGGCGAGAGGTCCCAGCCAGGCGAGCGGGCCCTGGCGAGAGGACCCTAGCAAGAGGTACCCGGAGAGATGGGCCATCTTGGTTCAGAACCATTTCAGGTAGGGCCTGACCTACCTTTTGGGTCCCAGGGGTATTTTTACTCTTTCACCCTGGGTGGTCTGCAATTAGCCTTTTAGGACAGCGGAGTTCGGCTGTTGGCAGACCTAGCTGAGGGCATTCCGGTAATTTTAGGATGGATTAGCTTAGTTATTTGCAGTCCCAGTTCGAAGGCCTATAAATAGATCGGTAAGGTGCCTTAGAAAGGAAGCATAAGCATTCTTGACTCCTCTTATCTTTTCTAAGGCACCTAGCTCAGTATTGGCTAGGGAGGGGAAGGGGTCTAGTTCTAGTCTCTTCCGGGTAAGAGGTGGGACCTCCTCACTGAAGCCTCCGGTCTAGTTCTTCGCCTCGAGAGTGATCCCAAGGGAGTAAGCACGAGCTGCCTCAGTAGTTCCGAGCTTTAGGTGGAATCGGCTTTGCTGGTTCCAACACCACAACTGCGGTCTGGTGGCAACCCGCAGTTGTGGTCTGGCGGCTTACTCCAGCGGTCTGGCGGTCTTCCCTGGCGGTCTGGCGACTTTCTTCTATTGCTTCTGGGTGATCTTTAGTTGTTCTTTGTATAGTGGGCGGTTTGACTTTGTCAAACTGCATAGGTAACACGGATTGTATTTAGTCCCACATCGCTTATTGTATTCTCTCATCTTCCCCATTTTCTATAAATATGGGGGCATACCTATGTATTATTTATCTATTTAGAGCAATAAAATTTGCGGTTTATTTACCTTGTTGCGGTTTATTCAGCTCTTTTTCACAGTGAAGAATAACTCCACGCCCATCCGAATAGCCTTGACTACCTGGAGAGCAGACATCGATATCTTGCTTGATCCTCGCATACCAGTGAACTTAGTCTTTCGTTCAATGTTCTTTCCTAGTGTGACTTCCTTATAGTTGCAATCTATACAGGCACACTGCTCTGAGAGCTAGTCCATGCCAAATATTATATCAAACGTCGATATTGGTAGAACAGACGCTTCTAAACTAAAATCCTGATTTCCTATCTGTACCTTAATACGAAACTTTGTACCCGTGTTCACCTTTTATTCTTAAGGCAATATTATCCTAATCTCATATTTATTATACAAATCCAAGCACAGAAAGGAATACATTATGTCCAATCAAAAGACTTCTTGATTAGTCTGTGAACAACAGGTTCATACATGTACAACATGCACTGTTACATAGAGTAGAAATTACAGTACGCTATCAAAACTACTTACTTAAGTACACTTGTAATTTCATTTCAGTTTGCTATCGTCGGAGGGCCGTTTCGGCATTCTCGAGCATAATGTCCTTCTTTGCCACACATTTAGAAAGTAAGTAGAGCTCGCCCTACAGCTGTTCCCGACTTAGCCTTCTTTATCTTCAGGACATCACTATGACAATCTCGGGCAAGGTATCCTAACTTGCCACAAGTAAAGCAAACTTATGGACCACACCTTTTCTTTGTTCCTATGATAGTAGAAGAAGTTAATTCCAACAAACTGAACCTCCTCCACTTGTGAGAGTTAGATTTTTAAAAGGTTGGCATGTTAAACTCTTGCTTTGACTTGACTTTTTCCAAGTCCATTTCCAAAGACCTAGCGGTCATTACTGATAGAATGATTTCAAGATAACCAAAATACCTAGAGGGGGGGGGGGTGAATAGGTTCTTTCTTTTTTTACTAAAGGCAGAATAATATTTCAGTTTTTTAAATAGAATCTAACTATTCTACAACAATCACAGCACAGAATTCATAATCACACACACATCACATATTGCACACGGGTTTATAGTGGTTCCCCAAGGTCTGGGTACATCCACTTTCCCCCTTCACCTATCCAGCAGTGTGCTAGATTCGGCCTAACTTCTTCCTTCTTCTTAGATCCACAGATCTTACAGCTCAGAACCCTGAAAGATTCCTACAACTCAGAACCCTATAAGGTTCCTACAACTCAGAGTGTATCCACACTCTTACATCTCAGGCTAACAGCCCTACCTCAGCCTTGACACAAGGCCTACAACTCAGAGATTGAAATCTCCTACACTCAGACTCAAAATCCTGACCACTCAGAGATCTATATCTCCTACACTCAGCCTTTATAGTATAGTTTTACAACTCAGATCTAGAAAGATCCTACAGAATTTGAAAAATCTTATAGATTAACTCTTACCCTTGTTGAGAGAGAAGGGATAAAAGGTTTCTTGATCAGCTCTTGATAAAACTGATTGTTGAGATCAACCTGTTCTTAGCTTTCTTCAAAGCTTCTTGAATCTGAACTCAGTATGGTTAATCTTCTTTGAAGTTGACTGGCTGGCAGCTTCCTTCTTTGATTTCAGAAATAGATCTGAATTCTTCTTAGCAGATTAGTTCAAGATCTGCTTCTTAAGAGACTTGTAAATGTCTCCTACTTTACTTCAACAGCTTGAGATCTCTCTCACTCTCCAGAACTTCTGAAGTTTCTTCAGAATTCTTGCTTGAATTATCCTTAGACAAATTCTGAGTAGATTGCCACTTCAGATTGTCTTCTTTGATCTTCTCACAAAAATCTTATTCTGTGTGACGTGCTCTTTCTTGATCAATGATCAATACTTAAATAGTTGTTCGTGTTGTTGTTGTTGATTTGACAGAATCCATCTTTATATAGACTTCATCCATGGTAACCGGCTGATCCGGTTTCTAACCAACTTCTGATAGGTCTGATAGCTTCAGCAAACTTGTTGGAATACACAGCTGTCAAGTCTCAAGTCAGTTCTTGAACCTTTGTCTTTGTCAGCAAAGCGTCGAGACTGATCTTCATTATGTGTCGACACAAGTAGATTAAGTGTCTACACATGCTTTGGTGATGTCGACACAGCTCCTTTGGTGTCGACACTGCTTCTTGACACTGCATCTGTAGAATGTGTCGACACTGCTTCTTTGTGTCGACACAGACACTTCTTCACATCACAGCAATCAACATTGTTGAAACTCTGCTGTGTTTCGACACAAGTCCTGTGTGTTGACACAGTTGATATAGTCTAAGAATTCTGTGTGTCGACACTGCCTCCAGGTGTCGACACAGTTGATGTCGACTAATACTTTTGTGTGTCGACACTGCCTCCTGGTGTCGACACAGTCGATGTCGACTAATACTTCTGTGTGTCGACACTGACTCCTGGTGTCTACACAGTCGACGTCGACTAATAAATTCTGTGTGTCAACACAGTTGCTTCTGGTGTCGACACAGCTTTTCCAAGTGTCGACACAGGCTTTCTTAAGTGTCGACACATGGACTTGAAAACTTTTTTCTGCATATTAGCATATACTTAACCTGCACATATAAACTCAAAATAACATCAAATACACCTTGATGTATATCATTGAGCTAAGTGAGGCTTCTCCAAATCAGGTACACATTTTCCCATGTACCCAACAATCTTCCCCTATTTGGAGAAGTCATAACCCTTTAGTCAATGATATACACCACTTATAATAAACAAACCTTATGATGAATATAAGCATTATATGACAGGGTAACTTATAAACAAAACAAATACCAGAATGTCATTACGGAATAATGATGTAAGCTTAATGAACATGAAATATTGTTTTGTTTATATTATCAAAAAGTTTCTTAACAATTGTTTACATATATTTCCTTTAATACTAAAGATTACATTGTTCTTGCAAAATCTAGTAAATCTATCCTAAGGCTGATCAGGCTCCCTGATGACTATGCATTTTCCTGGCTTAATCTGAGCTTGCACAGTAGGTTCTGCATCATCAATGGGCTTCTTTCCTTTCAACTCTGCCTTCTTCTATGCTTCAGCCTTAATCCTTCTCCTTTCAAAATAATGAAAAGGCTTAGGGAAGTATTTGCTAGGCTCCTTAGCATTAGGAGGTAGCTTCCCAATTTTAGCCTTCCTTCTATACTGCAGAATGGCTTCTTGCCTTGTTTCATATTTCTACCATTCTTGTTCATTATACCATTTGCCCCTTTCATGGATCTGATCTTTCACAGCTTTCCAGGAAGTCAAAATGATATTCCTGGAAGTGGGGCTCCACTGCTCAAAATCAGGCTTTAACTCAGCCTGTTCTCTGAACCTTTTCTTTGATAGTTGAGCTTCCTGCTGAGCTTTCAAGGCAGCTTCTGGCATTTCAACTTTCTCTATAATAATATTATCAACTTTCTATGGAGGACTGTACATTGACTGAACCTGTTATTGAATCATATCAAAATCTTCTGGAGGGTAGATGATCTGAGCAACTTCAGGTTGATCACCTTCAACATAAGCAGGTTGCACACCAGACTCAGCAACATTATCATCATCACAAAGGGGTGGATATTCCAGAGTGGCTCTGATGCTATTGGATATCCATTTGGCATGATTTGAGCCTGCTTTGACTAACACCCTCTCCCCCTTTATGACTTCTCTTTCAATGTGGTCTCTTAAGTAATCTTTTTGAAATCTTACTTGTCCATCAAGAAAATTTACACCATCTTTATAAAATGATTTTAACTTGAGAATCTTATCAGTGATTGTTTCCTGAGAAGTAGTAATGGTTGTCTGAAATGAGTCTAAGGCATCCTGTAGATTCTTATCAAACTCCTCTTTCTTTATAGCCCTTGCTTCAGTCATTGCAGTGACTGTTTTCTTTACTTCGTGACTATCTCATTGTGAGATTCAGTCAGATTGTCATTCATCCTAATCTGATTCTCAAGGACATAGCCTTGTTTAATAGAAATTTCATCCACTTTAGCCTTTACTTATGCTTGTTGCTTAGCCAGAAATACTACAACATTGCCCCCTTTGTGGAAACAATCTGTCATTTATTTCTTATGCAGATTTACTTCAAATCTGATGGATTTGATATCCTGAGCCAAATCAAATTGAAGTGACTTATGACTTTCATCCACATACTTCTCTAGAGCCATTCTCTGCTCATCTAATTTCAGTTGCAAAGCCACCAATAATGAGCTGTAATCAGCCTCTAGGGCAAGTTGTGGAGCAGCGGTTTGCAATGCTTGCTTGTAGCTTTGGCTCCTCTTAAAAACCATCAGTTTTCTCTTTTTGGCACTTCTTATCTCTTCATCTTCTGAAGCAGAAGTACTTGGAATGTCTACTCTTTCCTTAGGACTAGGAGGGAGCTCCTTTTCAGTCCCAATCCGCTCCCCCTCAATGTCAGCCTGATCCCCCTCAATCCTTACTTGCCCCCCTTACTTATTTCTCCCTCAATATCAGGAAACAACTCCTCAAGAGTAAACTCCTGTTAAGTGTGGACTGATGGTACTTCTTTATCAGGAGCAGCAGCAACTACAGATGTATCCTCCATGATAACATCTAGTGCTGGACTGTTGACATGAGGTCTCTAAAGAATAGTTTGTGAATCCACTTCACTTGCCAAGTGAGTTGTTTCTTCCCCTTATACCTGTGCATTATCAGCAAAGTCCTGTGCCTGTACAATATCTGTAATGTTCTGTACCTGTGCATTATCTGGCTCCCCCTGCACCTGTGCATGATCAGTAATGTCCTGTGCAAGTGATTTTTCTGCAGCTTCTTGGCTTGCTATATCAGGTATGTCCTTTGTTAGGACCCTATCCCATCTGGATATGATTCTGATGTCCATTTTTCTCATGTGGTTGATTTTAGAACAAGGAATCTGGTGCATTACTTCTGGAATTGCTCTAGCCAAGTATAGACTCATCATTCTAGCCAAATTAGGCTTCTTTATGCCTTCCTTAATCTTCTCAAAAATTACTATGGACCAATCTGTATTTAGTCTAAAAATAATCCTTGTCATTAGGCTGAACATATAGGCTCAAACCCTATCATGTCCCCTGGCTTACATAGAATCACCTTTCCAACCACTTCAGAGAGAAATTTCCCTTGCTGATTCATCCCTTTCCTATTTATAGCTGATCCAAACTTCAAGGTGGGATCCAATCCACACCATTGTAGTGCTTCCCTTGTCTTGGATACGGGTACTTCTTCTTCATCCCGAGTCCTTGGAAGATTAAGAATTTTCCTCAAACTCTTCAAGGTAACTTTAACTCTAGCACCATGAATGGTTGACTTAATCTTAAGACCAGTTGAATCCACTGTAGCTGCGCCATAAAACTCAAGTATTTCTTTCTTCCATATCTTGGTTGGTTCGGATACCAGAAATTCCAAACCATTTTCAGCTATTAGGTTAATTACCCCTTTAATCTCAGATTCAGCATCATCAAAGGCGTGACGAACCAACTCATATCCTTCGTTTATGTTATCTTCTACCTTTGGTGCCATTAGAATGGTGAGAAAGCTTGGATTTAGAGAAGAGAGATTGTCGACACAAGGTTTTGGACTCGAAAACCTGAAGAGTGTGTCGACAGAGATTGTTCTTTACCTATTTATACCCTTTTAAACACAGAAGGTCAAAAGGCATGCAAAAAATGTCTAAAAGTGTTGACACTATTGAAATGTGTCGACACATACTTCTAATGTCTCGATAACGGTGTTGACTTCTATGCGTCGACACCAATTGATGATGTGTCGACACTTGACATACTTAGAAGTTCATAAGAAATTCTGTGTCGACTCTTATTGTAAGTGTCGACACAATTTCTGGATGTGTCAACACCACTACTCTAGTTGTGTTGACACCACTTACTGAAGTGTCGACTGACATAACTTACTGAAGTGTCGATATCACTTCTCTGGATGTGTCGACACAGATTTACTGAAGTGCCGACATCACTTCTCTGAATGTGTCGACACAGATTTACTTAGCCAAATTTGTTAAACTAATCTATGTTCAACATTCCTAATTCAATTTTAAATTTATTGAATTTAGTTTCATCTAGAGGTTTAGTAAATACATCTACAATTTGATAATCTGTTTTGACAAATTCTAGTGAGATGTCTTTTTTCTCTATATGTTCTCTAAGAAAATGGTATCTAATTTCTATATGCTTAGTCCTACTATGTGAAACAGGATTATTAGCAATAGAAATAACACTAGTAGAATCACAAAACAAAGGTGTTCTACTTACCTGAATACCATAGTCTTCTAGCTGGTGCTGAATTCACAACAGTTGTGCATAGCAACTTCCTGCTGCCACATATTCTGACTCAGTTGTGGAAATTACCACACTAGTCTGCTTCTTACTACTCCAAGACACAAATCTTCCTCCTAGAAATTGACAGGTGCCTGTTGTGCTTTTTTTATCTTCTTTGCAACCTACAAAGTCTGCATCTGAATAGTCTATCAGTAGAAAATCTCCATTCCTAGGGTACCAAAGGCCTAGATTAGGTGTGCCCTTTAGATATCTCAAAATCATTTTTTACTGTAGTGTAATAAGATTCTTTAGGGCATGATTGGAACCTAGCACAGACACATGCTGCATACATAATGTCTGGTCTACTAGCAGTTAGATATAGAAGAGAGCCAATTATTCCTCTATAAAAAAACTCATCTACAGGTTTACCTGCATTATCTTTTCATATAGGCATACTTGTTCCCATAGGAGTTCTCATGGTGGAGGATGATTCCATACCATACTTCTTAATTAACTCCTTGCTGAACTTAGACTGGGATATGGACAAGCCATCATCAGTCTGTCTTACTTGAAGTCCCAAGAATAACTTAAGTTCTCCCATGCTGCTCATCTCAAACTTCCCTTGCATAAGTTTAGCAAACTTCTTGCAAAGGTTGTTTTCTATAGACCCAAATATTATGTCATCTACATAAATCTGGACTAAGATTATCTTTCCTTTGGATTCCCTTAGGAATAGAGTTTTGTCTATTTTCCCCCTTGAGAATTTGTTCTCAATAAGGAAAGTAGATAGGGTTTCATACCAAGCCCTTGGGGCTTGCTTTAACCCATACAAAGCTTTTCCTAAGTCTATAAATATAATAGGGTTTGAGAGAATCAACAAAACCTGAGGGCTGCTCTACATAAACTTCTTCTTTTGGATTTCCATTTAGGAATGCTGATTTTACATCCATTTGGAATATCTTGAAGCCTTGATATGCTGCATAGGCAAGGAACATCCTAATTGCTTCCAGTCTTCCTACTGGGGCAAAGGATTGATCAAAGTCAATACCCTCTTCCTATCTGTATCCTTTTGCAACAAGTCTTGCTTTGTTCTTCACAATGATCCCATTCTCATCCAGTTTGTTCCTAAAGATCCACTTTGTTCCAATGATGTTGTGTTCTTTTGGTTTAGGAACTAACTCCCAGACCTTGAAACTTCTGAACTGATTCAGCTCCTCTTGCATGGCATCAATCCAATGTAGGTCTAGAATAGCTTCTTCAAATCTCTTTGGTTCTAGTTGAGATAGGAAGCTTGAGCAAAGAACTGTGTTCAAGTTCCTGCTTCTGGTTTGCACTTCATGTCTTGGATCACCAATTATCTGATTTACTGGATGATCCTTTAAGTGTCTAACAGCTGTAGGTAGACTATCTTCAAGTTGATCACCTCTAGTCTCTTCAATATGCTGCACCTCTTGGTTTTCATCAGCATCTAGAGAGTCATGTACTCCCCCTGAAAAGTAGCCACTGTTTTTCACTTCCTGCTCTGTAGTTGACTCTTCTGTAATGGTAAGCTTGTCCATTCTCTCATTTATACCTGTAGAACTGCATGAGCTACAAGACAACTCACTGTTAATTAGTCTTGTTTCATCAAAGATAACATGTACAGACTCTTCTACAACTTGAGTAATCAAGTTGTAGACCCAATAAGCCTTACTATTGTTGTTGTACCCAACAAATATCCCATCTTGGGATTTGGCAGCAAACTTAGTTAGATAAGACTTGGTATTGTTAAGGACATAACACTTGCAACCAAAGATCCTAAAATAGGATAAGTTTGGTTTTCTACCCTTCATGATCTCATAGGGAGTCTTTTTATGACTTTTGGTGATAGAAGCCCTATTGATCACATGACATGCAGTATTTACTGCCTCAGCCCAGAAATATTATGGGATAGAAGTGTCACTCAATAGAGTTCTACCAGCCTCAATCAGTGTTCTATTCTTCCTTTCAGCAATACCATTTTGCTGTGGTGTTCTAGGTGAGGAGAATTCTTGAAAATCCCAAATTCTTCACACAGTCTTATCATACTCTCATATTGAAATTCAGTGCAATGGTCACTTCTTATTTTGACCACTGTACTGTCATATTCATTCTGAATTTGCTTGACAAAACTATATAAAACACTTGGGGTTTTTGATTTTTGTCTCAGAAAGAACACCCAAGAATATCTAGAATAGTCACTTACCACCACAAAAGTTTAGACCTTACCTAGACTGTGAACTGGCATAGGACCAAATAGATCTATATGTAAGAGGTATAGACACCTCAATGAATCCTTGTTTTCAAGGCTATGAAAGGAGGATTTTGTCTGCTTGCCTTTTTGACAAGCTGAGCATATCCCATCCTTTATACACTTAACTTTTGGACCATTTTTTACTAACTCTATGCTAAAGAGTTGGCCAATTGTTTTGTAGTTAAGATGGGCCAGCCTCTTGTGCCATTTGACACAATGAGAGGCTCTCTTATCAGCTACAAGACAAATAGGAGAAACATTATTCTCACACTCAAAGTTAAGACAGTACACATTTCTTTTTCTATATCCTGTAAATATGCCCTTTTGATCACTTGATCTTTTGATATGACTTCCATTCTTAATAAATAAAATGTCATATCCTAAATCACTCCGCTGACTTATGCTTATAAGGTTGTGTTTCAAACCCTTCACATAGGCCACTTGAGTGATAGTAATCTGATTATTAGAAATGTTACAAAATCCTTCGATGATTCCTTTTTAAGAACCACCAAAGATTACTTTAGACCCATTTATGATAGGTAAGTATTCCTTCAGCAACCCCCTTATTCCAGCCATATGCCTGGAACATCCACTGTCCAAGTACCATATAGGGGCATGGTAACTTGGACTCACCTGCAATAAAGAATTACCTCTCCTTAGAGCCCAAGTAAGTCTTGGGTCCTTGGTTCAAGTTATTTTCATACTTAACAAATCTACCTGCTGCTCTTCTAACAGTTAGACTGTTGTTCTTCCTGACACTAATGTTGTGCCAGCAATCTATGGCATAATGTCCTGTCTTGCCACAACACCAGCATTCATACTTGTTGTATCTATTTTTAGATACATTTTTGGCAGCCTGGTTGATAGCAAATCTTTTGTTTTGTGCTGGTACTGCTGCAGCTACACCCACTGTTTTCTTAAGAACATGGGGTTTATGGACATGGGCTGCCTTATTGATATAAACACCCTTGTCATTCAGAACTTCAGTCTTACTATGACCATGAGTATTCTCAAGGTCATACTTGTTAGAAGGCACTTGTACCTTTCTAAAAACTACAGGGACTTTAAAGTTCAGTGGCTGGACTGAGGCTTTGCCCTTTCTCTTAAATTGGACAGCCCTGGTGTCACCTTTAAAGCCTATTCCAGACTTACCCTTTTGAGCCACAAACTCATCTATTAAGGGTAAAACTGATTTTGGCTTGGAATAACTAGCTACCAAATCTTTTTCCTTTTGAAGTCTGGCTTCCAGACTTTTAATTAGATCATTTTTGTATGTGATTGTTCCCATCTGAATAATAGTTATAGTTTTCAGTTTGGCAATCTCATTCATTTTTTGATCCAACTCTTTCTCTAAATCAGATGTAGCCATCTTAAGATCTACAATTTCCTTAGCCTGAGTTTTGGCCAGGTTTTTGCTTTTCTTTAGTGCCTGCAGCAATTCCCCATATTTACCTATCGGCTGATGAATATCACCTCCAGACTCAGACCCATCCACATCACTTGATGCAAATGTAGCTGACTCTGTACCAGAACTATAACCTGAATTTTTAGAAATACATTGTACCTTACTATGACCAGGCTAATCCTGACACTTGTCTTCTTCTGACACAGCCATTAGTCCCATGCATTGATGGTCTTCTTGTTCATAGATAGAGTTCAGCACTTGCATAAACTCATCTTCTTCATCTACTGCATATAGACCAATGTATGCCTCAGCTTCAGATTCAGACTCTGAAGATGATTGGTCTGTCAAGCTCTTCTCCTTCTTAGCGACAAAGGATTTCTCCTTCTTACTCTTTTGTTGAGTCTTCTTTTTATCAGCAGACTCCTTTCTTTTTTCTGGACACTCAGCCACAACATGTCCAGGCCTATTACAGCAGTAGCAAACTATCTTTGATGTTGTAGATTTGCTAGGCTTAGACCTGCTCCTGTCCTTCCTAGATGACTTCCTCTTTTGATAATAGTCATCCACATGCTGAGATGTGGAGGGCCTAGACTTCCACTGCTTCTTCTTCAGGAATCTCTAAAACTGCCTTGTGAAGGCAGCAAAGTCTTTATCTGATTCACTGCTGTCTGAACTTTGGTTGTCTGAATTATCTGAAGTAATTTCAGCAACTATCTCAGGAGGTGATGGAGACATCCTCCTATTCTTCCTAGTGGCCTCCACCTTGAAGGCCACAGAATTTTTTCTATGCTCCTCTTTTGCACTTTTCTCTTCCTCTTTCCTAGTCATCAGCTGCATCTCATATGACAGCAATTTTCCAAACAAAGTTGGAGGAGAGATATCTGCAAGTTTGGCCACTTCCCTAATGGCACAGATCTTAGTGTCCCAATCCTTTATCAAGGATCTTAGAAATTTATCATTCAGTTCATATGTACTGAAGATCCTTTCATAGGACATCAGCTCATTTACTATTTGAAAGTCCACCTAGTGTCAACTACCTTCACCTATAGGGGGGGGGATAGGTGACTTTTAGCGTATTTGCGGAAATAAAATTGTACCTGCACAAGAAAACAAAACAACACAGCACAGAAAATAACACAGGCAATTTATAGTGGTTCCCCGATTTGGGTACGTCCACTTTCCCCCTTCGACCTATCTCCCAATCCAGGGATGACTCGGTCATTTCACCAACAGGATTGAAATCCAATCCTTGCACTATCGGAAGGAACCCTTCCACACGTAGGAATCAACACTCCCACAACACGGGTTGCACCCAACCCTATAACTAGGAACCAAATGTTCCTTTACAATGAAAAAGAAATTGGAGTGTATAAGAAATACAAACAACTTGAAGATCTAGGTGTCCCTTTTCGTTAGACTACTTGTTCTTGTAGGCAACGAAAAGTCCACAACCCTTGATCTTTCTTGGAGAAAATCTCTCCGAGACCGGCGGCGGCAAAGGGCGGCGGCAAGGCTCTCGGTGTTGGCGGCGGCAACTGAAAATAGCAGCGATGCACTGGAGATTCAATCTTCTTAGCGAAGTCGGCAAGGTCTTCCAACGGTCACACTAGGATCGATCGTCTCGATCGATTCGGACGGGGATGGATTTCCCTATCTCAAATCAAAAGACAAAAGATCTCTGGTTAGACGCGTGAGACGCTGTGCACGACTTAGCTTCTATCACCGGGGATCTGGAGGAGATTGAGATCGACTATGGTGATTACTGTACGAGCGGCGGCGGAGACGATCGGCGGAGCAAGATTGAGAGCTAGGGCTCGACGGTGGCTGTCCTTTTTGAATTTGTGTGTTTTTTTTACTTTTCACACATACTTGTATATTTATACATTAGGTCATAAAGATGACCGTTGTGGGCCCCACCAAAGCAAAGACCAAAGTCCGATTCAAATAGCTGCAGGTAATATGGACCGGTCCAGGAATTCGGAAAAATCGCCCAAGGCAAAATCGGCGAGAATCGTAGGTGATTCTCAATGAATCGGCGAGAATCACTTACGATTCTCGCCGAATTCTACTTGGCGAATTCTGGCTGCACAGGTTATAGAGGCCGGGGAGAATCGGCGGGAATCACATTTGATTCTCGCCGAATCGTCGAGAATGCAAAGTCATTCTTGACGAATCAGCGAGAATCACTTAGTGATTCTCGACGATTCTGCCTTAGAGAATTTTCTGACTGCGTCGAGACAGCCGGCCCAACCTGGCGAGAATCATCTAGTGATTCTCGACGACTCGTCGAGAATCACTTAGTGATTCTCGACGATTTACACTTAGACAATTCTCGTCTTCCAACCCGTGAGCTGGTCTTTGGCTCATCCTTGCTCCTTGTCTGCTCTTGCTTTATCATAGCCCTGTACTTGAAATTAAGTAAACCCCAATAGAGAGATTACACGTAGGCCAACACACTGATCTGCTCAACGAGGGATTACGTCGTGCAGACCCGTGTATATTGACCCACTGCACCCTGACATTGGTGTGTACTTAGCGTGAATAGCTGCAAGCACAACTAGAAGAAATTCATCAAATACATAGTGAATTCATCTTAGCTTGATATGAGGCTTCCTCAAATCCAGGTAATTGTGGATACAATACCCAACAATCTCCCCCTATTTGACGAAGCCAAAATCCTACTAAGCTAAGATGAATTTCAACACTCCAGATAAAATATGCATTTAACCAAAAGACTGAACAATAAACGTAATCAGATCAATGTGAGAGTCAATTAATAAACCACACACATGTATATATAAATATGAATATCCACACAAAAATGTTCATATGATTACATGATAAGGAAAGTTTAAATGTGATAACTACAAAAGCTAACATCTTAAAGATCTTTATCCTTAGCTATGTCTTCTTTAAGTTGCTGAGCTAATAACTTTCTGCTTTGTCGCTCAAGATACTCCTTGGGCTTTGGATAGTATCTCGGAGGAGGGGCTTTATCTGCCACGGTGTTGTTCCTGAAAAATATGTTACGTTTAGCTTCAAATTCTTTATGCCGCTCCCATTCGTACTGACTATATACATCATTTCGATTTATTTGCCCCCTCTGCTGTAACAAAAATGTGTCCAAGATAATACTCTTTGATACAGGACTCCATTTTTCGTTCCTCACATCATCCTCCTTTAATCTGATCTTCTTTTCAGCTTGCGTTTCCCTAGATGTCCCTTCTTGAATTTTTCTCTTGTTCCTGGCTTTTGTTAGGGCTTCTTGATCAAACCAGCTTCTTCGTTCAGCCCTTTCAGCAGCTTTGTTTGACCCGGCTTCGCTCCTTGGTACTTCTTTAGTCCTTATTTCACCCGCAGCAGTACCAACACGACCCACATCCTCAGGCGGAGCAACAGGAACATGTATTCCCGATGCCTCAGTTACCAGCCAGTGGGCCGTTTCATACATGTACCTATTCGAATTATCGAATTTGTATTTGTCAATTATTATTTATTAACTTGATTAAAGGTGCAGTTATGATTTGGTAGTTTTGAAAGGCATACCTATTGGTCTGATCGAAGTTTAGAATTACTAACTCTTGAAGCCCCGCCATCTTAGCGTTATACGCTTCCTCCACCTTTTTGGTATACAGAGGCAGGCACAACCGTATCTCTTCTCATGAAAGGACTGAAGAAGAATACTGACGACCTGACAGTAGTCAATAAAAATGTTCATGCTCTGATACCACTTGAAACTCCACCTAGTGTCAATTACCTTCACCTATGGGGGGGGATAGGTGACTTGCAGCGTATTTGCGGAATTAAAATTGTACCTGCAGAATCAAAACAAACCACACAGCACAGAAAATAACACAGGCAATTTATAGTGGTTCCCCGATTTGGGTACGTCCACTTTCCCCCTTCGACCTATCTCCCAATCCAGGGACGACTCGGTCACTTCACCAACAGGATTGAAATCCAATCCTTGCACTATCGGAAGGAACCCTTCCACACGTAGGAGTCAACACTCCCACAACACGGGTTGCACCCAACCCTATAACTAGGAACCAAATGTTCCTTTACAATGAAAAAGAAATTGGAGTGTATAAGAAATACAAACAACTTGAAGATCTAGGTGTCCCTTTTCGTTAGACTACTTGTTCTTGTAGGCAACGAAAAGTCCACAACCCATGATCTTTCTTGGAGAAAATCTCTCCGAGACCGGCGGCGGCAAAGGGCGGCGGCAAGGCTCTCGGTGTTGGCGGCGGCAACTAAAAACAGCAGCGATGCACTGGAGATTCAATCTTCTTAGCGAAGTCGGCAAGGTCTTCCAACGGTCACACTAGGATCGATCGTCTCAATCGATTCGGACGGGGATGGATTTCCCTATCTCAAATCAAGAGAAAAAAGATCTCTGGTTAGACGCGTGAGACGCTGTGCACGACTTGGCTTCTATCACCGGGGATCTGGAGGAGATCGAGATCGACTATGGTGACTACTGCACGAGCGGCGGCGGAGACGATCGACGGAGCAAGATCGAGAGCTAGGGCTCGACGGCGGCTGTCCTTTTTGAATTTGCGTGTCTTTTTTTACTGTTCACACATACTTGTATATTTATACATTAGGTCATAAAGATGACCGTTGTGGGCCCCACCAAAGCAAAGACCAAAGTTCGGTTCAAATAGCTCCAGGTAACATGGACCGGTCCAGGAATTCGGAAAAATCGCCCAAGGCAAAATCGGCGAGAATCGTAGGTGATTCTCGACGAATCGGCGAGAATCACTTACGATTCTCGCCGAATTCTACTTGGAGAATTCTGGCTGCACAGGTTATAGAGGCCGGGGAGAATCGGCGGGAATCACATTTGATTCTCGCCGAATCGTCGAGAATGCAAAGTCATTCTCGACGAATCAGCGAGAATCACTTAGTGATTCTCGACGATTCTGCCTTAGAGAATTTTCTGACTGCGTCGAGACAGCCGACCCAACCTGGTGAGAATCATCTAGTGATTCTCGACGACTCGTAATCGGCGAGAATCACTTAGTGATTCTTGACGATTTACACTTAGACGATTCTCGTCGTCCAACCCGTGAGCTGGTCTTTGGCCCATCCTTGCTCCTTGTCTGCTCTTGCTTTATCATAGCCCTGTACTTGAAATTAAGTACACCCCAATAGAGATAGTACACGTAGGCCAACACACTAATCTTCTTAACGAGGGATTACGTCGCGCAGACCCGTGTATATTGACCCACTGTACCCTGACATTGGTGTGTACTTAGCGTGAATAGCTGCAAGCATAACTAGAAGAAATTCATCAAATACATAGTGAATTCATCTTAGCTTGATAGGAGGCTTCCTCAAATCCAGGTAATTGTGGATACAATACCCAACACTATTCTATAGAACTTTTTATAACACTAAGTTATACCATCTGACTTTCCTTGTCTGAAACTCTCATATTCCTGGTTCAGCATAGATTTCTATCTTGTCTGACTTCTTCAGAACCCTCCATGTAGACTATCAAGGTGTCCCACATTTCCTTAAAGGTCTTGCAGTGAATCAAATTTTGAAAGGTTGAATCATCTATGACACTTACTATGATATTCTGGGCTCTTTTATCCATAGTTGCCAGAATGATTTCTTCCTTAGTCATTTCTGAAAATTCCTAGGGAGTTCTTTGATTTGCATCTAGAACTGATAACTTCATTGGAATATAAGGACCTTCCTTTACTGTAATGTAGATCCTTGGATCAGAAGCCTCCATAAAAAGCCTGACCCTTTCTTTCCATATTTCAAATATCTTTTTCCTGCATATGGGTAATTTCATAGAACCTAGTTCCTTATGATTTTCTCCTGAACCCATTTTCTTGATCTTGAATCTGCCTTATGGATCTTACTCAGACTGTTAAGTCCTTCTTTGAGCAACCTCCCTCTGATACCACTTGATAGAATTGATTTCAAGATAACCCAAACACCTAGAGGGGGGGGGGGTGAATAGGTTTTTTCTTTTTTTACTTAAGGTAGAAAAATATTTCAGTTCTTTAAATAGAATATAACTACTCTATAGCAATCACAACACAGAATTCACAATCACACACACATCACAGATTGCACACAGGTTTATAGTGGTTCTCCAAGGTCCGGGTACATCCACTTTCCCCCTTCACCTATCCAGCAGAGTGCTAGATTCGGCCTAACTTCTTCCTTCTTCTCAGATCCATGGATCTTACAGCTCAGAACCCTAAAAGGTTCCTAAAACTCAGAACCCTATAAAGTTCCTACAACTCAGAGTGTATCCACACTCCTACAGCTCAGGCTAACACCCCTACCTCAGCCTTGACACAAGGCATACAACTCAGAGATTGAAATCTCCTACACTCAGACTCAAAAGCCTTACCACTCAGAGATCTATATCTCCTACACTCAGCCTTTATAGTATAGGCTTATAACTCAGATCTACAAAGATCCTACAGAATTTGAAAAATCTTATAGATTAACTCTTACCCTTGTTGAGAGAGAAGGGATAAAAGGTTTCTTGATCAGCTCTTGATAAAACTGATTGCTAAGTTCAACCTGTTCTTAGCTTTCTTCAAAGCTTCTTGAATCTGAACTCAGTAGGGTTGATCTTCTTTGAAGTTGACTGGCTGGAAGCTTCCTTCTTAGATTTCAGAAATAGATTTGAATTCTTCTAAGTAGATTAGTTCAAGATCTGCTTCTTAAGAGACTTGTAAATGTCTCCTACTTTACTTCAACAGCTGGAGATCTCTCTCACTCTCCAGAACTTCTGAAGTTTCTTTAGAATTCTTGCTTGAATTCTCCTTAGACAAATTCTGAGTAGATTGCCACTTCAGATTTTCTTCTTTGATCTTCTCACAAAAATATTCTTCTGTGTGACGTGCTCTTTCTTGATCAATGATCAATACTTCAATAGTTGTTCGTGTTGTTTTTGTTGTTGATTTGATAGAATCCATCTTTATATAGACTTCATCCATGGTAACCGGCTGATCCAGTTTCTAACCAACTTCTGATAGGTCTGATAGCTTCAGCAAACTTGTTGGAATACACAGCTGTCAAGTCTCCAGTCAGTTCTTGAACCTTTGTCATTGTCAGCAAAGCGACGAAACTGATCTTCATTATGTGTCGACACAAGTAGATTAAGTGTCGACACAAGCTTTGGTGATGTCGACACAGCTCCTTTGGTGTTGACACTGCTTATTGACACTGCATCTGTAGAATGTGTCGACACTGCTTCTTTGTGTCGACACAGACACTTCTTCACATCACAGCAATCAACATTATGGAAACTGTTGGAACACCCTATTACTATTTGGGTCAGGATGACTATATTTCTATAGGGATTTTGTGTTGTGACCTCCTTGTTGTTATAAAGGTCACATAGGTTAGTTAGAGTCGACTTCAGCTCGACGCAGAGTCGACTTCAGCTCGACGCAGAGTTGACTTCAGCTCGACGCAGAGTCGACCTCAGCTCGACGCTGAGTCGACCTCAGCTCAACGTGGAGTCAACCTCAGCTCGACGTTCCGTCAAGCCCAGTTCTGCTTTCTGAAACCACTCTCTGGCCGACGTGTGTCGTGCTCAGATCGACATTTTATTGTGAGCTCAACGTTTTCCAGGCTCCCGTCAGTTTTGAATAGGAATTCAAATTCCTTCTGTCAGAACAATTAATGCTGAAGATTTATTGGCCGTTACAGCAAATCTGGTGCATGGATCAAGGAATTTTCTAAGGAATGTTTGCCTGACACTTCCTTTGAGACATGAACATTTAAGGAAAGCATTTAATGCTTGCTGCCAACGGCTATCAAAGACTCAGAAGAAGAACACAGAGATATTATTCTATCAGTCAACAGAGAACAACAAGACTTCTTCTTCTTGCTCTCTGTGATATTCATTCAAGCTTACACACAGGAATTCTGATTGCTTCAGACACAACCATCCAACTTGTTTGGATCATCTTTTGCTGGAGCAGATCAGATCATTGAAGTCCTGTCACCCTTGTGCAAAGCTCTCCTTCCTGAACTACTTCTTGATCTCAGGGGGAGCTTTGACAACACCAACAGATCCACTTTGCTTCTCTCTACTTATTGATAGAGAAGACAACATCAGCTTTTTCTTTTTCTTTCTGTACAGGGTTTTAACTCCCTTCAAAAGTTACCTTTGGTTTTGCTGAAACCTGGTCAAAAATCAGCCCTTTGGTTTGTGAGAACCTGGTCAAAAACTCTCTGGTGCTCAAGACACCTGATCAACTCATCTTGAAGTGGATTCCTATCAAGGGTGATAGAAGAGTGGACTACCCAAGATTTTGGGGAACCACTATAGCTCCTTGTGTATTCTGGTTGCTTGTTTCTTTGTGTTTTGCTTTGTGCTGTGATTCTCTTCTTACTTTGATTAATTGCTATAGCACCATACACTAAGTAAATCTAAGCCTTCTCTCCATACAAGTTTTAATTTGCAAAACTATTTTAAATCACTCTATTCACCCCCCCTCTAGAGTTAGGATTGATCTTATCCCTCACTTTCAATTGGTATCAGAGGCAGGTTGATCATTCATACAGGCTAACACCTGGATCAAAAGATCTCTGATAAGATCATTTCTCTCAAAAGAGTTATTTCTTTTAGTTTTACTTATCCTTAAAACTCATGGCACAAAACAAGGACTTTGCTAGCACCAGACCTCCTATGTGCAATCTCTCTAAGTTTGCACTATGGAAGACAAGGATTAGACTTTACATGAATTCATTTGATGAGGACATCTTTAATTCTGTGTTGATAGATTTTCCAAGGCCTCCCACAGGAACAAGTACATTAGCTGTTCCTCCTCCTTCAGGAACTGATGCTGACATAAGAAAGTGGAAGGCAGCAGATGCTAAAGCCATGAACATCTTGGCTCAAACCATGTCAGATGACATTTTCCAGAAAGTAGCTGAATGCAATACTGCCAAAGAGATCTGGGAAAAACTTTCAGAAATTGTATCAGGTTCTGCAGATGAAAGAAAGGATAGGAGATCCTACCTCATCACCCAGTATGAGAACTTCAAAAAGGCAGAGTCTGAGTCAGTTGCTGACATGTACAACAGACTGAGTCTAATCATCAGTGGGCTTAAATCACTAGATAAGGACATATCTCTCACTGAGATAAATGACAAGATACTGACTTGTTTCCCTAACTCTTGGGACTCAAGAATCTGGTCATTTAAAGATGGAAGGAATGTCTGTGAGTTATCCACAGAAGCTCTTCTAGGAAAGCTCAAGAGTTATGAGCAATTCATTAAGAAGAGAGAAGAAGAGCAGAAGATATCCACACCAACTGAAAAGGTTGAGAAAACCATTGCCTTCAAGGCACAGGAAGAACAACCTAAAGAAAAGGTGTTGGGAAATGAAGAGCTTATGAGCCTATTTGTCAAAAGGTTCAATAAGCTGAATAAAAAGAACTTCAGAAGATGGTCATCCAAAGACAAAGACAAGCCAAGGTATGACAGATCTACTAATAAAGATATTATCTGTTTTGGCTGCAGGAAACCAGGACACATTGTCCCCAACTGTCCAGAAAATCAAGATAAGGACAGAAGGGACAAGAAGGAAAGAAAAGATAAAAGGAAGGATAAGGAGTCAAGGAAGTACCATGACAAGCCTTCCTCCAGCAATAGCAAGCACACCAGAAAAGGATTTGTGGCTGAATCCTGGAGTGACTCTGATGAGTCTGATTCATCATCCAGCTCTAGTGATGATGAGGATGATGCAGAAGAAAAAGGATTCTGCATGATGGCCATCAATGCATCTCAAAAGAATACTGATTCAGAGCTTGATGCTGACTACCTATCTGATCAGGAACTTACTGAGGATCAGGTAATAGATTCATTTGATTTTAATTCTGATGAATTTAAATCTGAGTTCAAATCTATGTGCGTTGACTTGATTGAATCTCAAAAGTTAATTATAACTCTTAGAGAACAATTGATTGAATGCAAATCCATTAACTCAGATAATCTTAGACTCTTAGAAGAGTTGAAGCAGTGTGGGGAGGAGATAGCTTCACTGAAAGGTGAACTATCTAAGACCAAACAATTTGAAGAAACCCTTAATGGGAGAAGTATCAAATTAATGGACATCACAAGTACAGTGAACTCAAGATTGAATGGTTCACTGGGCTTGGGTGCTTCATCCAGCCAACCCATAGTGCTGACAACTCCAATCAAATTTACTAGTGACAAAGGTAAATGAGTCTTGATAGTGGCTAGGAAGAATGCTGACTTAACCCAGGAAACTGGACAAAAAGCGTCGAACGAAGCTCGACGGAGGTCGAACAGAGCTCGACGTAATCGCAAGAAAACGTCGAACTCAGGTCGACGCCTTCTACCTTCTGAACAAAGCAAGACTTCGCCGTCGAATGGAGCTCGATGCACTCACCAGAGTCCGTCGACCGAAGCTCGACGTGCGTCGAGCCAAGTTCAGAGCAAAAGTCAGTTCTCAGGGGTTAATTCAAGATTTAATTCCAGCTCCACATCTCATCACTTTAACCCTTATGCTGAATGGATAATACCTCCTAGGAGATATCATCCTGTAGGCTATAAGAGTCAACCTGAGATGTCTTTTATTTCAGAGTTTAAAGGATATCAAGAAAGGCCCAAGGTAAATTGGGTCAAAAATAATTGATTTGTTGTATGTGCAGGTAAAGACCTATCCAATTGAGAACCAGCAGTGGTACTTGGACAGTGGGTGCTCAAAGCACATGACTGGCAACAAGGAGAACCTTGTGTCCTTCAAAGCCAAACATGGACCCAAAGTAATCTTTGGAGATTCAAACTTTGGATAAACAAAAGGCTATGGCCAAGTCAAAATAGGGTCAATTACATTCAAGAAAGTGGCCTATGTGGAAGGACTAAAGCACAACTTAATCAGCATCAACCAGCTATGTGATGCTGGTTATCAGGTTTGGTTTACCAACTCAGCATGTAATATTGCATTAAATAACAACATTGTTTTAATTGGTAATAGACAAGATAACATATATCTAATTGATTTCAATTCATCTAAATTAGATATTTGTTTATTTAACTCCCTTAGCAAACCTAATGAACTATGGCATAAAAGATTAGGACATGTGAACCTTAGAACCATTGCTAAGTTATCCAAAGACAACCTTGTTAGAGGACTACCTTCTGGTCCCTACAAGAAGGAAGGACTTTGCAAGGCTTGTCAATTAGGCAAGCAAACTAAAAATAGTTTCAAGTCACTTAATAAGAGTGATTCACCTAGAATTTTGTACTTATTGCACATGGACCTTTTTTGGACCAATTAATGTACAAAGCCTAGGAGGGAAATCTTATGCTTTAGTAGTTGTAGATGACTTCTCAAGATTCACTTGGGTGTTCTTTCTGAGAAAGAAGTCTGATAACTTCAAGATTTTGACAGATTTTCTCAAAGGCATACAGATTAAGTTCAATACTCACATTGCCCTGATCAGAAGTGATCATGGGACAGAGTTTGATTCTCTTCTTATGCTAGAGTTCTGTCAGAAGGAAGGTATCAGGCACACTTTCTCAGCTCCGAGAACTCCTCAACAAAATGGGGTAGTTGAAAGGAAAAATAGAACCCTTATTGAATCTGCCACAACATTGTTGACAGATGCTCACCTTCCTCTAACCTTTTGGGCAGAGGCTGTGAACACCTCCAACTATGTTTTGAATAGAAGCCTGATACATAAACTGAAGGGTAAGACTCCCTATGAGTTACTCAAAGGGAAGAAACCTAAAGTAAATTATTTCAAAATTTTTGGTTGCAATTGCTTCATTCACAATAATGACAAGAAATACCTAGCTAAATTTGAAGCCAAAGCTGATTAAGGAGTGTTTCTGGGATACTCCATGATTAGCAAGGCTTATAGGGTTTTTAACAAGTGCTCTAATAAAATTGAAGAATCTATGCATGTTACATTTGATGAAACTAATATGTCTTATAAGGAGAAGGAGACTTCTACCATAAGCAATTTGCAGGAACATTCAATTTCAGAAAATCTGAAGCAGCTTACCATCACAGACAAAGATTCATTACCTTCAACAATTCAACAAGACGCTGAACTTAGTGACAATGAAGAGGAATCTCAGGTTTTGGAAAGCTCAAATGGTCAACAAATTGAAGAACCAGTTGTTGTTCCACAAGAGGAAACAACAACACAGGTTGGTGCACCATCAACACCCCTTGTTGATTTAGTAACAACAAGAGATCACCCAATTTCACAAGTAATTGGAGATATCTCAGTAGGTGTGCAAACAAGGAATCAAGTTAATCACAATATTGTGCACACTTGCTTTCTTTCTCAATTGAGCCTCAAACAATACAAGATGCAGAGCAAGATCCAAACTGGATCATTGCAATGCAAGAGGAGTTGAATCAATTTGAAAGGAATAAAGTTTGGGAATTAGTACCAAGACCAAGGAACCAGCAAATTGTTGGAACCAAATGGGTATTCAGGAACAAGTTGGATGATCAAGGAATAATTGTGAGAAACAAGGCAAGACTTGTTGCACAAGGATATTGCCAAGAAGAAGGGATTGATTATGACCAAACCTTTGCACCAGTTGCAAGGTTGGAGGCCATAAGAATCTTTCTTGCATATGCAGCTCATAAGAGATTCAAGGTATATCAGATGGATGTCAAGAGTGCATTTCTCAATGGAGATATCAAGGAAGAGGTTTATGTAAAGCAACCTCCAGGTTTTATCTCTCCAACCTCTCCTGATCATGTTTTTAAACTACATAAAGCTTTATATGGTCTCAAGCAAGCTCCTAGAGCATGGTATGAGACCTTAGCTTGTTTTTTATTGGAAAAAGATTTTAAAAGGGGTAGAGTAGACCAAACTCTCTTTATTAGAACCCATAGGTCCCATATCCTACTAGTACAAATTTATGTAGATGATATCATATTTGGGTCTACTGATTCAAACTTATGCAAAAAGTTCTCACAACTTATGCATTCAAAGTTTGAAATGAGTAGCATGGGTGAGCTTGCTTTCTTTCTAGGATTGCAAGTTAAACAACATGTGGATGGCATTTTTATTTCTCAAACCAAGTATGCAAGAGAACTGGTTAAGAAATTTGGAATGTCTGAAGCATCTTCTATGAAAACACCTATGCCTACAAATGTTGTTTTAGATGCTGATGAATCTGGAAAACCAGTTGATCAGACAAACTATAGAGCAATCATTGGCTCATTACTTTATCTAACAGCTAGTAGACCAGACATAATGTTTGCTACATGCATTTGTGCTAGATTCCAAGTAAGCCCTAGAGAGTCCCACCTCACATTAGTTAAGAGGATTCTTAGGTATGTAAAAAGTTGTCCTAATCTAGGTCTCTGGTATCCACATGACTCAGGATTTGATCTAACTGGATTTTCAGATTCTGATTATGCTGGATGTAGAGTAGACAGGAAAAGCACCAGTGGAACTTGTCAATTCCTTGGTGATAGACTTGTCTCCTGGTTTTGTAAGAAACAAACTTCTGTGTCCACATCAACTGCTGAAGCTGAATACATGGCTGCAGGCAGTTGTTGCTCACAGATTTTGTGGATTCAAAACCAGCTCCTAGACTATGGCTACAACTTAGAGATGTCTAAAATTTTTTGTGATAATACTAGTGCAATTTGCATTGCACAAAATCCAGTTCTCCATAGTAGGACTAAGCACATAGAGATCAGACATCACTTCTTAAGGGATAATGTAGAAAAGAAGAAAATTGCACTAGAATACATTTCCACTGAACTACAAAGAGGAGATATTTTCACCAAGCCTTTGGATGAAAAGAAGCACTTCTTCCTCAATCAGTTGGGAATGCTAGATGGAGACAATATAAATTAAAACTCCAAGATTTTGAAACCCATAATTAACAGGAATAGGAAAAATTTCATTTTAAAATTCCTCTGTAGTTTCTTTGAGCTCTGAACTAAGCTCGACGCTGCGTCGAACTAAGATCGACGGTCCGTCTCCCTCAAAAGCGTCGAACGTCGACCTCAACTTCTAGCGTTGAACTAAGTTCACAGCTCCCTGGCTTCTTGAGTTTTTCTCCCTTCGGTCGACACCTTCGTTCAACGTCGACCTGAGCTCGACGTATAGCATCAGCCCAAGCGTCGAACGTCTACCTAAGCTGCACGCTGTTGAGCCGTTTCAGTTCTCCTAGAGCCTTAGAGCGTCGACCTGAGCTCGACGTTCTTTCCATTTCTGCGTCAAACCCTAGTATAAAATCATTCTTCTCCGTCGTTCGCAGTTGCGCTCTCATATTTTCTGCTCAAGCTTTCTCCCTCCAAATCCTTTACTCTTGATCTTGGAAGGTATCTATTTGCAGGATAATGGCAATTGCTGCAGGTGCATTGGCGGCAATGAAGGTTGATTCAGGTTTTGACATTGACATCGACTCCTTTGATGGATCATCGCAGAATTTTCTGGATATTCTGGAGCTATTCAAAGAGCAGCACCTGGTTAACTTCATGACAACCAGGATTCCTCTTCCAGAATCTGAAATCAAAGAGTGGATTTTTACTGTAGTGAATTCAGATAACAGTACGATGACTGGAACAATTTCAGGGAATGAGGTAGCCATTTCTCCTCAAATCATTTCAGAGGTTTTCGGTTTTGCTGTTGGAGATGATGAGATAGAACTCTCTGTGGAAGAGTTTGCTGTGATGCTAGACAGAATGGGGCATAATTCTGGTAACCCCTCTAAACTTTTAAAAGTTAACCTAGCTATTGAGTTTAGGCTGTTAGCAGATATCACAGGCAAGGTAATTTGTGCAAAGAGGACTGCACATGATGCCATTACTAGGCATCAGTTTTGCATTATGGCTGCAATTTTGGATAAGAAGCATCCCAATTGGGGTTTGATTGTTTTTGATATGATTAAGAAGAAAATGGATAAGAACTTTGTCCACTTTGGAAGGGTTCTTGGTTTGATTCTGAACCACTGTTGCCCTCAGTTGCTTGTGTCCTCAAAGAAGCACATCAATGCTTCTAAGAGGCTCACTTGTGCACTGATTGGCAAGTGGGACAGGAAGATTGTGAACTCCAGGGCAGCTGCAGCAATGAGGACTTCTGCAGACACCAGGACTGTAGAGGTCACTCTTCCTCAGTCTACTGGCCCAGAAGCAGGGGTTTTGCCATCTTCCTCCATCCTCCTCCCATCCTCTTTCATTCCAACAACAACAATCATCTCATCCACTCAACCCATCCCTTCATCCATTTCTACTATTGCATCCTCCATTCCACCACTCATCACTTTCCATCCCCTCCACTATTTTCCTCCCATGAGCTTGGACTCTTCATCTCATGAGGACATCCTTTCCCTTGACATTCATGATGAGTCCTTCATGGATGCCTCTCCCTCCTCTCCTCATGACTTCCACCCTTCATCAACATTTTCAGAACTTCTCCTATCCTCCATCCATGAACCAGCTATCCCTCCCATGTCTGCACCACCAACAACATCTTCTACCTTCACCTTCTCTGCTGCTCCCTCTACCTCTACTCAAGTCCCACTTGAGCAAGTAGATCTTTTGCCTTTGGCCAATAAGCTTTTTGATATTTTGGCCCCTAGGCTCTCCTCTCTATTGGATGCCAAGCTGGCTCCTCTAGTCCTTTCGCTGAGCTCTCTCTCTGCCTCAGTCTCATCCCTCTCATCCTATCTGGCATGCCCTTCTTCTGGGGGCCTAGAGTCAGCTGCCACTGATTCTAGGCAGGGGGAGATGTCAGCAGAAGAAGAGCTGCATCCTTCAGCAGTACAGGTAGTACAGGGTTGTTCAGAGACAGTTTCAGCAGTAGAAGTTCAGATGACCTCTGAGGCTCCTCCTCAAGGTTCAGTTCAGATGATCAGCAGTGCCTTAGACTTTCAGTCCTTGGCATCTTCTGTCCAGAGCTTCTATCTTCCAGCACATCTTCACTTCAGAAACTACAGCCTCCTGCCTCCTCAAGAAGACCTGTCTAGGGCCATTGTCCCTTTTTAGAAGATCATTCCATCCTCCTTGGCTATTGATGCCATGATCCTTGATGAAGCAGTGGTAGCTGTGGCTCCTGCTTGTGATGATGTTGTTGTTGAAGCAGTAGTAGCTGGTAAGACTGTTCCCTCAGAAACTTCAGGTGAATTGATTGAGACACCAGATGAAGTTGAGACCATTGTCTCCCAAGTTCTGGAGGAACTAGCCACCTCAGCCTCTATGGCTCCTGAGGCTATTTCCTTTCCTGCAGTGTTAGACTCCTCTTCTACACTGTCAGTAGACCTTCCTCCAGTTACTTCTTCAGCTGCTCCAGCCCCCATCAATTTTCCTATCTCAAAGAGAACTTACATAGATCCTTATGATGAATCTCAAAGCTCAGAGGATGAATTTGCAACTGATTCTGATGACTCCTCTGCAACCATTGCAAGGAAGAAGAAAGCAAGATCCAAAGCAATGAAAAGAGTTCCATTGGCTAGAGCCACAGATCATGACATCCCTTACCACATCAAGTACAACTGTGAAATCACTGAGCCCTGGATGCAATATTCTCTAAACCAAAGAAAGGCAATGAAGAAGAAAATAAAGTTCAATGAAGGCCCCTCCAAGCCTGTCCATCAGCCTCCACCTCCTCCAGATGCAGGTGCAAGTGCAAGCCTCTCTTCCAATCCTGCCCCATCATCTCTGCATGGCAAGACCTATCAGTCAAGAAGATCCCAAGGGTATAACCAGCAAAGAGGATACAATAGAGGCAGGCAGTCCAGAGGAAGATCAGGATCTCAACCTTACCAAAGGGGAGGACCCATTGATCCAACCTCTGGTCCCTATCCTTACAGACCCAGAGTTGACTTCACTCCAAGAACTCATCAAGAACACTCTGCCAACAGATATGAACCAGCTATTCCTTTTGAAGATCCTACTAAAACTCCAGCTTACTGGAAGGCCAGGATGACTGAGATGGCTGCTCTGAATGAGATTGACAGAGCTAGAGCAAGAGGTCTGGACACCTCTCACATCAGCACCATGTCAGATCAAAGGAGAGAAGAATTGGAGAAATACAACTCAAAGAAATTCTTTGATTCTGATAAGTATATGCAACTTCATCCTGCAGCTGTACCAGCTAGTGGAAAAGGTCAGAAATCCTTAGGTGCAGCTGAAGATTACAGATCCAAGAAGGATGCTACAAATCCTAACAGGGAAATTATCTTCAAGGGAAGTGATCAAGACAAAGCTCCAAAGGAAAAGTAATGTAAGGTGTTTTATTTCTTTTTCTCTGCTGGATACAGGACATTAAACATTATTGCTGCTATATAGTGTTATATATATGCTGCTTTATTCTGTCACATGTCTGGTTGTATTTTATTCAGCTTTGTCTTGCTTTACTTCTTTTTGAATCCCTAAATTCATGTAAATAGTAATCCTAATCCAAATAGGGGGAGATTGTTGGAACACCCTATTACTATTTGGGTCAGGATGACTATATTTCTATAGGGATTTTGTGTTGTGACCTCCTTGTTGTTATAAAGGTCACATAGGTTAGTTAGAGTCGACTTCAGCTCGACGCAGAGTCGACTTCAGCTCGACGCAGAGTCGACCTCAGCTCGATGCAGAGTCGACCTCAGCTCGACGTTGAGTCGACCTCAGCTCGACGTGGAGTCGACCTCAGCTCGACGTTCCGTCAAGCCCAGTTCTGCTTTCTGAAACCACTCTCTGGCCGACGCGTGTCGTGCTCAGATCGACGTTTTATTGTGAGCTCGACGTTTTCCAGGCTCCCGTCAGTTTTGAATAGGAATTCAAATTCCTTCTGTCAGAACAATTAATGCTGAAGATTTATTGGCCGTTACAGCAAATCTGGTGCATGGCTCAAGGAATTTTCTAAGGAATGTTTGCCTGACACTTCCTTTGAGACATGGACATTTAAGGAAAGCATTTAATATGCTGCCAACGGCTATCAAAGACTCAGAAGAAGAACACAGAGATATTATTCTATCAGTCAACAGAGAACAACAAGACTTCTTCTTCTTGCTCTCTGTGATATTCATTCAAGCTTACACACAGGAATTCTGATTGCTTCAGACACAACCATCCAACTTGTTTGGATCATCTTTTGCTGGAGCAGATCAGATCATTGAAGACCTGTCACCCTTGTGCAAAGCTCTCCTTCCTGAACTACTTCTTGATCTCAGGGGGAGCTTTGACAACACCAACAGATCCACTTTGCTTCTCTCTACTTATTGATAGAGAAGACAACATCAGCTTTTTCTTTTTCTTTCTGTACAGGGTTTTAACTCCCTTCAAAAGTTACCTTTGGTTTTGCTGAAACCTGGTCAAAAATCAGCCCTTTGGTTTGTGAGAACCTGGTCAAAAACTCTCTGGTGCTCAAGACACCTGATCAACTCATCTTGAAGTGGATTCCTATCAAGGGTGATAGAAGAGTGGACTACCCAAGATTTTGGGGAACCACTATAGCTCCTTGTGTATTCTGGTTGCTTGTTTCTTTGTGTTTTGCTTTGTGCTGTGATTCTCTTCTTACTTTGATTAATTGCTATAGCACCATACACTAAGTAAATCTAAGCCTTCTCTCCATACAAGTTTTAATTTGCAAAACTATTTTAAATCACTCTATTCACCCCCCCTCTAGAGTTAGGATTGATCTTATCCCTCACTTTCAGAAACTCTGATGTGTGTCGACACAAGTCCTGTGTGTCGACACAGTTGATATAGTCTAAGAATTCTGTGTGTCGACACTGCCTCTAGGTGTCGACACAGTTGATGTCTACTAATACTTCTGTGTGTCAACACTGCCTCCTGGTGTCGACACAGTCGATGTCGACTAATACTTCTGTGTGTCGACACTTCCTCCTGGTGTCGACACAGTCGATGTCAACTAATAAATTCTGTGTGTCAACACAGTTGCTTCTGGTGTCGACATAGCTTTTCCAAGTGTCGACACAGGCTTTCTTAGGTGTCGACACATGGACTTAGAAATTTTTTTCTGCATATTAGCATATACTTAACCTGCACATATAAACTCAAAATAACATCAAATACACCTTGATGTTTATCATTGAGCTAAGTGAGGCTTCTCCAAATCAGGTACACATTTTTCCATGTACCCAACAATTACCAAGGCATGGAATCTAATTAACTTTGGACCCACCAACATAAGTCGTAGCTCATCGCGCAGACCATCATAAAATCTGTTAATCTTAGTTTCCTCATTTTCAAACATAAACTCTGCATGTTGCCTCAGTATAACAAATGTGTTGGAACCCTATTACTTATATGGGCTAGGATTACTATCTTTTGTTTAGGTTGTTTGGCTTGACCCACTTTGCATAGTCTAGGGTCATAGGATATTTCTAAGGTTATTGCCTCAGAAGGAATTACAGCAGAAATGCAGATCGACGATAGCAGAAATTCAGTTCGACAAAAGCTGAGCGCAGTTTGTCGAACGCCGAGCTCAGCTTGACGAACTCAGAGTTCTACCTCTGAGTTTAGCTCGATGAAATCTGAGCTCCGTTCGACGAACTCTATCCTCAACTCTGCATCTCAGCTCGACGATAGCCAAGCTTAGTTTGACAAATGAAATATTTAGTTGACGAACTCCAAGCTCAGGTCGACGAAAGGTTTGTTGAGTTCGACTAATTCTTTGCAGTGTCCAGGCAGTTTTATATTCAGAGGCAGATTGATTTTAATTGGCGTAATTTCAGTCAGTTACACTCTGATATTTAATGCTAAATATTCTTAATGAATATAGCTATTTCTGGCAGCATTAAATATGGAAATATCACAGAGTTATTATTCTAATTAATTACCAGGGCAGTTAAGGACTAGTTTTAATTCAAAATATTTGAATATAGCCGTTGCAAATTCTCAGAGATTCTTCAGACGTTTCAAGGAATGTTTTTAAAAATTCAAATGTTTGAATTCTTCTCAGAGTATATATATTCAGAAGATTACTGCTTAAATACACACATATAACATATTTTGGATTACAGATTGAGACACATAGAGACTTGTGATAATTTCCTTCTGACTCTCCAAGAGAACCAATTTCACATCAATCTGAAATTTCTACTAGAGAGAAACAATATTCTTGAAGGCCTACACCCTGAATAAAAGTTCCCCTCTCCTGATCATAATCTCTACACAAATCAGGGGGAGCCTTTTGCTACAACATCCACTAGTCTTCTCAGAGAATCTTGACAGAGAAGACATCATCACCTTTTTAGTTTATTTCATAAACTGTGTACAAGGTTTTTAACTCCCTTCAAAATTTATCTTTTAGTTTCTAAGTCTCATAATCAAAAGACATAAGCTTGGTTTTTGGGCACCTGATTAAAAGCTCAAAGTGTTGTTAGATCTACCTTAGAAAATAGATCTTCTGGTGGCAGGGCACCTGATAAAAAACCTGAAGTGGATTCCTACCAGGGTGATAGAAGAGTGGATGTACCCAGATTTATTGGGGAACCACTATAAATTTCCTTGTGTTGTCTGTGATTGTTATTCTTCTTATTTGTGTGTTGTGATTGCTTCTTTATATATATCACTTAAATCCGCTATAAAAATAAATTAAAGTTTTTAATATACACTATTCACCCCCCTTTAGTGTAAAGTAGATCTATCCCTCACTTTCAATTGGTATCATAGACTTGTTCTTTGGTTTTTCAGGCTAACACCTGAACCATAAGAACTGATAGATTTTATTTTTACATAAAAATTTATCATGGCACAGAATAAGGAATATTCAAGCACCAGACCTCCTATGTGCAATCTAAATAAGTTTGCACTGTGGAAGACAAGGATTAGACTGTATATGAACTCTATTGATGAAGATATCTACAACTCCATTTTGATAGGTCAACCTCTACTAGTGGCAACAACAAGTACCAGTGATATACCACCTCCAGAATGGACAGAAGCCCAGAAGAAAGCAAAGAGTGCTAATACAAAAGCAATGAACATCTTAGCTCAAACAATGTCAAATGACAGTTTCCAAAAGGTTGCTAAATGCACTTCAGCAAGGGACATCTGGAACTCCCTCAATACAATGGTTGCTGGATCTGCTGATGAGAGAAAAGACAGAAGATCTCACCTTATCTCTCAATATAAGAACTTCAAAAAGGGAGAATCTGAATCTATAGCTGAAATGTACACAAGACTCAGTATCATAATCAATGAACTGAAAACCTTGGAGAAAGACATCACATTTACAGAAGTCAATGATAAGATCCTCATATATTTCCCTAGCACATGGGATTCAAGGATCTGGCCAATCAAAGAAGCCAGAAGTTTAAATGAGATTACAACAGAGACCCTATTGGGCAAGCTCAAATCTTTTGAGTAGCTCATTAGAATAAGGGAAGCTGAACAAAGGACTTCACCTTTAGTAAGGAAAGAGAAAAGTATTTCTTTCCAAGCAACAGAAGAAGCAGAAGTTCTTCCAAAGAATGAAGATCTTATAGGTCTCTTGGCTAAGAGATTCTACAAAATGGCAAGAAAAGAATTCAGGAGAAGATCTTCCAGAAACAATGACAAACTAAGGTATGACAAAACACCCACTAAAGAAATTGTGTGTTATGGTTGCAGGAAACTAGGACATATTCTGCCAGAATATCCTGAGAATTAGAAGAAGGATAAGAAGAAAGGGAAAGAATACAGGAAGCACTCCAACAAACTCTCTTCTGGTAAACACAAATAGAAGGAGAGATGTTTTGTACCTGAAACCTAGAGTGAATTAGATGATGAGTCTTCATCTAGCATAAGTGAAGATGAAGAAGAAGCAAAGGCTAAGGAAGTCTGTTTGATGGCAATCAATGCATCATGTAGCAATTCTGAGTCTGAATCAGAATCTGAAGAAGATCAGGTAATTTCTTCTTTTGATTTTACTTCAGATCAGCTTAAAATAGATTTTAAATTACTATGTAAATATTTAATAAAATCTGAGAAGGAAATAAAACTTCTCAGAGAGAAAATAATTGAATTAGATAATTTATCTTCTGAAAACATGAAACTTAAAGATGATTTGAGAATTTCTTCTGAACAAATAGTATCTTTAGAAAACACATTATCTGAGGCTAAAAAGTTTGAAGAATCCCTTAATGAGAGAAGCATCAATCTTATGAATATCACAAGCACAATTAATGTCAGGCTAAATGACAAACTAGGCTTGCGAACTTCATCAAGTCAACCTCATCTGTTACAGAAAATTTTTTTATCTACACCTGTAAAATTTGTTTTTGTCAAAGGAAAAGAAGTATTACAAATTACAGATAAAACCACTGAAGTTTTACAAAAGAATAAACAAAATCAAAATAAAAGTTTTCAGAAAAATTATGTTAAAAATAATTTGTCGAACCGAGCTCGGCGAAATAATCATCATTCGTCGAACAGAGCTCGATGAACTATGAACACAGAATTTGGGTATAATTATTCAAATGGTGCTCGACGAAATCAATATCATTTGTCAAACTACGATCGACGAACGTGGAACACAGAAAGTGAATATTATCATTCTGTGAATAGAGCTCGACGAACTTACTCCCATTCGTCGAAATTAGCTCGACGAACACAATATAATTCGTCGAACCCAGAATTTCAAAATAAAAATTCTAATTCTTTTCAAAAGTATAATCAAACTCAAAGATTTATAAATCCCTTTACTCAGTGGATTATCCCTCCTATGAGATTTCATCCACTTGGTTATAAGGATCAACCAGAATATTCTTACATTTCTATTTATCATTATGAAATAAAGCTAGGACCCAAGGTAACCTGGGTCAAGAACATCTAATTTTGTCTTGTACAGGAAATGAACTATCCTACCACAGAGGAAAAGTGGTATCTGGATAGTGGTTGCTCAAAACATATGACAGGAAGCAAAGCAAACCTGAGTGACTTCAAAGCTAAGCTTGGACCAAAAGTCATTTTTGGAGACTCCAACTGTGGACAGACAGAAGGCTATGGCAATGTCAAGGTTGGAGTAGTTACCATCAGAAAGGTAGCTTATATGAATGGTCTCAAGCATAACCTCATCTCCATAAATTAGTTATGTGATGAAGGTTATCAGGTATCTTTTAACAAGTCATTATGCTTTATTACTTCTGATAAAAACAAAATTGTTTTAACTGGAGTTAGATAAGGTAATATTACTTAGTTAATTTTAACTTTGCTAATTCAAAAATTTGTCTATTCAATCAATTTAGTAAAACAAATGAATTATAACATAAAAGATTAAGTCATGTAAACCTTAGGACTATTGCTAAATTTTCTAAGGACAACCTTGTTAGAGGACTACCTTCTGATTCTTATAAGAAGGAAGGACTCTGCAGGGCTTGTTAATTAGGCAAGCAAACCAAAAATAGTTTTAAATCCATTTCTAAGAGTGATTCACCTAGAATTTTGTATTTGCTACATATGGACCTTTTTAGACCTATTGCAGTACAAAGTTTGGGAGGAAAGTCATATACCTTAGTTATTGTAGATGGTTTCTCTAGATTCACTTGGGTATTCTTTTTGAGAAATAAGTCAGATAACTTTAAAGTTCTTACAAACTTTCTTAGGAACATCAAGATTGAGTACTCTACTCAGATTGCATTGATCAGAAGTGATCATGTCACTGAGTTTGAATCTCTTCTGATGAAAGAATTCCGTGAGAAGGAAGGTATCAAGCATTATTTTTCTGCTCCTAGAACTCCTCAACAAAATGGGTAGCTGAAAGAAAAAATAGAACCCTAATTGAATCTGCTGAAACATTACTTGCAGATGCTCACTTACCCCTATCCTTTTGGGCAGAGGTAGTAAGCACAATGAACTATGTCCTTAGCAGAAGTCTAATACATAAACTAAAGGGTAAGACTCCCAATAAATTACTTAAATCTAAGAAACCTAAAGTAAACTATTTTAAAGTTTTTGGTTGTAAGTGTTACATTCATAACAATAATAAGAAACATCTAAGAAAATTTGAAACCAAAGATGCAGAAGGAATTTTTCTTGGATATTCTCAAGTCAGTAAGGCTTACAGAGTGTTTAATAAATCTACCCATAAAATGGAAGAGTCTGTGCATGTTTCTTTTGATGAGACTACTATATTCTATAAGGAGAGAGATATCTCTACCATAGAATCTTTTCAGGTACCAAATCTGTGTGAGAAAATGGATGAATAAATCCTAACACAAGAGGATACAATACATCTTTCTCAACAGATTGCTGAAGAAAGTGAGGAAGAAAATTCAGAAATTTGTGCTGAAAATATTGTGGCTAATGAAATTCCACCAGAGGAATTAAAACCACAAATAGTTGAACAACCACCTCTACCTGTTAATCTTGTCACACTTAGAGATCGCCCTAGATCTCAAGTGATTGGAGACATATCAACTGGTGTCCAAACAAGGCATCAATTGAATCAAGATAAGATGCATTCTTGTTTTTTTCTTCATATTGAACCTCAATCTATCAAAGATGTAGAACAAGATCCCCATTAGATCATTACAATGCAAGAGAAACTCAATCAGTTTGAGAGATGTAGAGTTTGGGACTTAGTTCCAAGCCTCAATAACTATCCAGTCATCGGAACTAAGTGGGTCTTTAGGAATAAGTTGGATGCTCAAGGAATCATTGTAAGAAATAAAGCAAGATTGGTAGCTCAAGGATACTCATAGGAGGAAGGCATAACAATGATCAGACATTTTCTCCTGCTGCAAGATTAGAGGCTATCAGGATTTTTCTTGTATTTGTAGTATTCAAGAGATTCAAGGTATATCAGATGGATGTGAAGAGTGTTTTTCTAAATGGAGAGCTCAAAGAGGAAGTTTTTATACAAAAACCACCAAGTTTTATCTCTCCAACTCACTCCTTTCATGTTTTTAGACTTAATAAAGCTCTTTGTGGTCTTAAATAAGCTCCAAGAGCTTGGTATGAGACCCTTGCTAATTTTCTTTTAGAAAATAAATTTAGTAGGGGTATAGTAGATAAAACATTATTTGTTAGACATCATAAATCTAAAATTTACTAGTTCAAATATATGTAGATGACATAATTTTTGGTTCTACTGATTCCAAACTATGCAAAAGGTTTTTTGACCTAATGCATTCTAAGTTTGAAATGAGTAGCATGGGTGAGTTATCCTACTTTCTTGGTTTACAAGTGAAGCAAACTCCTGATGGTATTTTTATATCCCAATCTAAATATGCTAAATAACTAATTAAAAGATTTGGGATGTCAGATGCCTCAGCTATGAAAATACACATGCCCTCTAATGTTGTAATTGATAATGATGAACAGGGCAAACCTATTGATCAATAAATATTTAGGACTATTGTTGGGCCTTTGTTATATTTAACAGCTAGTAGACCAGACATTATGTTTGATACCTGTATTTGTGTTAGGTTTCAAGTAAATCCTAAAGAATCTCATCTAATTTTAGTAAAAAGGATTTTAAGATATATAAAAGGTTGCCCAAATCTAGGACTCTGGTATCCAATAGAGTCAGAATTTGAATTAACTGGATTTTCAGATGCTGACTATGCTGGATGCAGAGTTGACAGAAAAAGCACATCAAAAACTTGTCAGTTTCTTGGTGATAAGCGTGTGTCATGGTTTTGCAAGAAGCAAACTTCTGTGTCTACTTCTATAACGCCCCATCCGTCATATAGTATATGACAGAAGGTCCGGTCGGGGCCTGACACTATATACTACGGACAGGTAAGGAGGTTGCTAGTTGAATTCCAAATCCATGTTCATTACGAATGTATCCTAACTCAAAGCATTCTAGCGGAAGTATTTAATTTATGAACCCAAACATAACAGGAATGTCCACTATACCACATGAATGATATATACATAACAACATGTAACACATGTTTTGGCTGTAGCCTTATTACAATTGTTTTAATTAACATTAAGTGGCTTCATACTTCGGCACGCATGTCGGCCACACATGAAAATAGTAATTGTTCGTTTTTGGACCTTCAAGGGCTAGCTAATCGCAGCACATGGGCTTCAGCCCGCTATTTTCCACTTAGCTCGCATAAA
Organism: Platanthera zijinensis; assembly: GCA_039513925.1. Lineage (NCBI taxonomy): Eukaryota > Viridiplantae > Streptophyta > Magnoliopsida > Asparagales > Orchidaceae > Platanthera > Platanthera zijinensis. The sequence goes on from CM077083.1 coordinate 34,463,412, forward strand.
AGAACCCACCAAAACGTGGCAAACAAAGCAACGGTCAGCATTTTGCTGACCCGTTTATAACGATCTCACCCCTTACTCGGGGCGACATTTCTCCATCCCTACAAATAAGGCATCATATATATATATATCATGGCATTTATAATGTGCACTTTAAGCACCATTCACCACAGACATAGGCCCAACGACCACACGCCCCGTGCACTCAGGGCACCTTTCCGGTGTACACGACTCCCCGTGTATCACCACCGTTCAGAGGTCCAAGACTTAACGGTTAACTTTGTCATTCAGAGGTCCTTAACTTGACGACAATGTCGTTCAGAGGTAATTAACTTAACGACTGACTTACTCGTTAGGAGATCCTTAACTTAACGACCACGTCATTCAGAGGTACTTAACTTGACGAGTGACTGCCTATTCAGAGGTACTTAACTTAACGACCATGTCATTCAGAGGTCCTTAACATGATGGCACAGTAAAGTCATACACATCTCAACATACACATTTTCTCAAACATTAACCCCCAGGTCTTATAGAGACAGGCCAAACATTGACTCCCAGGTCTTAAGAGACAGGTCAAACAAAAATTCTCAAAATTGTTCATTCATTTGGGTAATTTCCTGGAATTGCTTCCAGTACTAAAATGCAATAACCTGCATGCCCACTTTCACATTTTCCACATGTACATCTACACATATTCACAGAGTCTTCTCCGGCACGCAATGCATAAAACATCACCAATACAGACCAACCTGTCCAGATGGGCTTCACACAGTATGTCTATTCCGTACTCTACATTTCCGGATCTAAATGCAGAAATATATATGGGGATTTACCCTTTCTAATCCACCCTTTTTCACCTTTTGGTGAGGGCATTCATGCAAGTATGCATATTGAGTACTTCACTTGTCCGGAAGAAACTTGTTACCCTTATAGTTCTCTTTGGAGCCATGGTGTTTGAGTTTTATCCCGCTGGAAATGAATAGGAAGATTTCCACTTCACGAATCTAGCTCCAACTCTTACTTTCTCTTCACCAAATATATTCCAGTAAGATATCAAAAGCTTCAACCCCGTTTCTCTCCTCAAGAATACGCACAGGAGCAGACAAGATGAAATGAAGAGAGAGTTTAAAAAGGAAATAATACTTTCCTTCTTCCACACTTCTCTAGTTAGGTGGTTACGGGTTAAACCCCAGCCACATGATCCTCATCAACATGAAGGAATGGCCCAGAAACCGCCGCCCACTGGCCGCTTACCGGCTATCTGACAAGACATTCATGCCTCGACGACATCGCCGAATTTCGTCGAGCTCAGCTAAATCGTCAAGCTTACCGAATTTCGTCGAGCTTACCAGAATTTGTCGAACGCCTTTTCGCCGATCTCTCCAAAATTCATCGACCTCACTTAATTTAGTCGAATTTGTCTGATTTCGTCAAGCTTAATTTTCGTCGAGCTCACAGGAGATCGTCGAACTCAACTTTTGTCGAGCTCAACTCACGTTTCGTCGAGCTCAACACAATCGGTCGAACTGACTGTTCGTCGACCTCCGTTCGATGTTCGTCAACCGCAGGTAAAATTCGTCGATCTCACTGTAATTTGTCAAACTCAATCCATAGTCAAATTAAGGTTGTAAAAAATAGGGTGTTACAACTTCAACTGCTGAAACTGAATACATTGCAGCTGGTAGTTGTTGTTCACAGATTTTGTGGATTCAAAATCAGCTTCTAGATTACGGATACAACTTAAATAATTCAACCATATTTTGTGATAATACCAGTGCAATATTAATTGCAAAAAATCTAGTCCATCATAGTAGGACTAAGCATATAGAAATAAGACATCATTTTCTTAGAGATAATGTAGACAAAAATAAAATTAATCATGTCTTCATTTCTACTGATTTACAAAGGGCAGATAGTTTCACTAAACCCTTAGATAAAAAGAAACATCTTTTCTTTTTAAATCAGTTAGGCTTGATTAATCGAGAGTCATTAATTTGATTTTTGTTCTGAGCTCGATGAATTGGAAACCTTTCGTCGAACGGAGATCGACGAACTGTGAACTTTTAGTAAGACATTCATCGAATGGAGATCGACGAACTGTCTTTGTGAAATTTTCGTCGAATGGAGATCGACGGATTAGTTTCAAGTATTTTTCGTCGAACGGAGCTCGACGAAATATATTTCTTTTGCAAAAATTTTGTCGACCGGAGATCGACGAAATGTATTTCTTTTAAGAAATTTTTCATCAAACAGAGTTTGATGTTTTGCTTTTCGTCAGACAGAGTTTGCCTTTTCGACTTCTGAAAACTTATAATTAGGTTTTCATCGAACTCTTTCCCGCGCTTTCTCCATTTCCCTTCTCTTGCGCTTGATCTTTTCTGTTTTGCAGGAAAATTGCAATGTCACAAGCGATTCTCACAACAATGAAGTTTGAGGCAGGATTTGATATAGACATGGATTCTTTCAGCCATTCAGATCAAATTTTTTAGGATATTTTGCAACTGTTCGAGGCGCAACATCTGCGAACCTTTATGTCCACTAGAATCAAGCTCCCTGCCATGGAAATTAAGGAATGGGTCTATACTACAAAGATTCAAGACCTTACAACTATTACTAGATCAGTCACAGGACATCAAGTTTCTATAACACCTGAAACTTTATCTGAAATTTTTGGTTTCGTCAATGGAGAAGATGATATTGAATTGTCTAGTTCAGAATTTGATATTATGCTAGATAGGTTGGGTCATTCTCAAGAAAACCCTAACCATCTCTTGAAAAACAACTTTTCCATAGAGTATAAGTTTTTGGTCGATGTGGTCAGTAAGGTTCTATTGGGCAAACATTCAGCCCACGATTATGTCACAAGGCACCAATTTATATTGATGTATGCTTTGGTTGATAAGAAAACCATTAAATGGGGAACAATCTTATTTGATTCAATTAAAAAGAAGATTAATAAGAAAGATGTTAGTTATGGCAGAATTCTTGGTATCTTCCTCCAAACAAAATGTCCAGAAGTTCTTGTCTCTCAGACTGTGCATATCAATGCATCCAAAAGGATTACCTCTGCTTTGTTCGAAAAGTGGGACACGGTGATTCAAAAGCCATCCAGGGTCGAATCCTCCAGGACAGCTTATGAAAGCACAAGGGTTGTTACAACCACTCTCCTAACCCCAGCAGAAGTTTCTGCTCCTCATATTTCTTCTCCCCTACCATCTCCACATTATTCTCCTAGGCTACCATCTCCATCTCATCAACCTTCTCTATCTGAAAAAGTTCCATCATCAATTCCACATGATGTTTCTCCTCTTCCTCAATCACCTCTACTACCTATTATATCTGAAGATATTCCATGCACTTTTTTTCATACAGATTCACCAATTTATCAGTCACCCTCATCTCCTCTACTTTCTAATCCACTTCATTTCAATCTAATTCCTCTATCTCCATCTCATATATCTCCACCACATTCACCAATCCAGGAAATCATTCCTGATGACATTCCTCCTGTAATCAACCCTACCTCCATTCCTTAAGCATTCTATCTCTGCTCAAACTTAGCAAACAGTTCCATTCCCTCTTCTTCAATTCCATCATCTACATCTACTCAGGCTCCACCTGAGTCTTTGTATGTTGATTTCTCTTCCATTGCTTCCAACATTCTTGACTTCATCATTCCAACCCTCAAGAAGCTGATAGATGAAGCAGTGGCTCCTCTTGCTACTTCTCATTACTATAAAAATGAGTATTAGCTACACATTTTTTTGCCAGGGTTCAAAAATCGTGGCTAATACACCAGTATTAGCCATGATCGCAAAACCATGGCTAATATTTAGGTTTTAGCCACGGCTATAAAAAAGCATGGCTAATACCTTTGTATTTGCCATGTAAATAAAAAAACGTGGCAAAAAATACCCGCGTATAAAACGATTGGACTTTTCTAGGGTTTTCCTTTTTTACAACATTCTCCCGCTATCAGTGAATGGCATTACTGTGGCACTGGACAATCGATGGTGTCGCACCTCTCAAACGACGACTTCGACTTCATTTGCAACCAGATAACGACGGTGTCAATGGTTGATGGAGCGGGTGGAGGCGGAGCAGGTGGAGGCGCAAGTGAATGGAAGAACATTAGATACACATCGGAGCAGGTGGAGGTGCTGGAGAGGGTTTACGGCGAGTGCCCTAAGCCGAGCTCGCTGAGGCGGAAATAGCTCATCCGTGAGTGCACCCTAATATTTATGTAATATTCTTGTGATTCCCAAATAGTTCCCCCGATTCTTCCAGATCGGCTTCGGCGTCACCTCCTCCTCCTCTGTTCGACTTCCGTTTCTCCTCCTCCAATCGACTTTGGCATCTCCTCCTTCTCCGATGGGTTTCCGCGTCTACCTAAGTGAACAGGAGAATACATTTTTATTTTGTATGATCACATAGTATGATATCTATTTTTTGCACAATTGTTCCATCTTTTCTCCAACTGTAGATGCAGATGATGATGATTATGCCAGGCGTACAAAAAGATTTAGATTAGATTTTAGGTCGTCGGGTAGATCAAGAAGTGAAGAAGATGTTGTTGGTACTCCAAGTTCACCTAGAAGATCAGCTCCTCCCAGGACTCCTAGAGATGATTTGCCCACCACTGATCCTACAGAGGACACGTATGAGGTACTACAATTGTACGTTTCAGTTTTCAAATACCTTTTTTCATCTTTAATCTCTAAGCAATATTGCCCCCACTTTGCATTTTACTGTGTTTATCTATAATTTGATTATTTGAAAATTATGAATTCTTTGTTAGGATGAATATGATGATGATGCAGAGCTAAAAATATGTATTGTGTCCAAGGAACTTTATGGGAATGGGTTACAAGAGATGAGGTCATGAGATTTATTGCCAAGAAATTTAAGGAGTTCTTACTGATATATGTAAATCCAAAGAATGATCATGGAGATTATTAGTATGTTAGGCTGATTAATGAGATGGTGTTAGGTATACCCACTGCCAATTTTAAACTCCTAATTTGAGCAAGGGCAAAGAATTCTCAATGCACCTGCTAATGTTAAATTTAATTTTGCCATTCTTATGCAGCTAACAAGTGCATTTTGGAGATTGATTATAAGCATTTCATTTACATTCATCCAAATATAGCTATTTGGCTAGCTGATGCTCCCCAGTCTATGCTGGAAGTCATGGAAGAAGTTGCAAACAAAGTTGCTTTTGATTTTCACAAGAACTAAAGGAATGGTTGGCACATCTGTTCTTTTCTTAATAGGTTAGGGGTTGTCAGCCATGTGCTTGGTCAATGGTTTAGCTGGGGAGCTTCTCCGCTGACGTACCTTCTTCTGACTAGTTCGCCCTTGCTTTCCTTCCCGCTGTATTCTCATATTAGAGGTACCTTGGGCCAACGTTTTTCCAGTTTCTTCCCCTCCGGCTGGAAGACTTGGACTGACCTTCCTCAAATATCTATATGATTCCTTGAAGAGTCCCGATTTTGAATACATTGATTATGGTAATTCTTCAGTGGTGTCTTAATTGGAGAGGCAAGCATCATATAACCTCCACATTTCAGATCACGCTGATTCAAGAGGTATGCTTTTCACTTTTCGTAAAGCAGCCTGTAACAGTAGTTATATAGTTTGCAATTTTTAACATGTTTAGAATATCTACTACTAGGAAATGCTTGGAAGAGTGATGATTCTGACATTGAAGTGGCTCGTACAATCGCAAATGTTGATGATAATGATGAGGATCCTTAGTTGTGCGCATCACTTGCGTGTGATGTTTACAAGAATTTACGATTAGCTAAGGTAGATCCACTTCCTCTGTGCTTTTTTTTGTTTTTGAAAGACCTAATTTAGATTAAGAAAATAATTGATTCTTCAAGGAAGTAGACCACTATTTATTTTTACAAAACTGTATGCGCAACGCATGATGATGCTCAGGTTGATGATAACTTGTATTTTGCGTGAGCTACTAAATTATTTAGTAATTAAATTGGACTTTTTGAATTTTGGAAAAACAAAGTCTTGATTTTCTTTAGCCTAAATGGACTTTTTGAATCTTGGCATATGCCCACAAACATCTACAAAGATTAGTTATGTTGGCGGCATACTCTTATTTCCATGAATTTTGGAAAAACAAAGTCTTGATGTTCTTTAGCCGCCACAAGACTCAAGCATCTTTGTTTGAATGATTATGAAATTTGAGAGCATAGCCAAAATGTTGAAATTTGAGAGCAGATAATCATTTTGGGTTTTGCTCCATCAAAAAATAGGGGTAAGCATTTACACCATCCTTTTTTGAGTCTCAGTCCATTTCTAGAATCTGCGGTTGTATTTAATTTTTTTCTTTTGATCATGGTGGTATGCCTACATTATTTCTTTTCATCATGAGAAAATTTATTTATTGTCATTGATTTCATATTTCATTTATTTCCAGACTTCCAATAGACTTATATCTCTTATCATCTTCATTGCCTCCAGTTGGAAGAATTTGTAAAATATTAATACAAATACTGTCATTAGATTAAAAAGATTTTTTTGTTCAGCCTCAGTAAAGCTGGCTGCTAACAAGATTTACTGCTCACTGGTATATTAAACTTAGGATTAAACTGAGGAGATGCCATCTTGGCTCAAATACATTTTTTTGCTCTCTTACCGCAGGTATCTCATTTTACATTTATTTATTTTTGTTCTTTTGGAAATGCATTTCTGGGTATTTCTTTTATTAGTTTGTGCTATTATGGTGCACACATATTATTTCTTTTATTAGTTTGTGCTTCCAAAGGGCTCTTAAGAAGGATCCAAAATGATCCTCTTCTACCTCACTAAGTTTATTCCTGTTGTTTTCTTACGATTTTGGCAAGTCGAAGAGGATCATTTTAGCATGAAGAGGATCATTTTAGCATGAAGAGGATCATTTTGGCATGATGGCCCCTTTCTACAGCCTGCACGACGTGGTCAAGTGTTATAATATAGGCTTCTTTCAGCATATGAAATAAAGTTTCAATGTGCGCATAGATCATATGTGTGATCCGATTCATAATTAGATTTCTCTATTTAAATCTGAGTCTCTATATGTCTCTATTCAATTTTTGATAATTGCAGACATGTGTATTGTTAAAACATCATAATAACCTATCAAACTGCACTCTATCTTGGTCAATAATTGTTCTGATAGCTATAATTGTGCATGCAGAAGCTGCACAGTTTATGTAAAGCGACAGCTTCCTGTAGGTGCAATGCGCAGGAAATTTCTTCTTATGCATTAATATTTCAATCAAACCATGTTTTTAGGGGTAATTTATGTTAAGGTTTACCTTGCAGCCTCTCACAAAAATTAGATGCAGCTAAGGTAATTTCTTAGATGAACTTTAGCAATGAACTTAAGATGTTGTAGGTGCAAAGATGTAAACTGCAGCCTACATGTTTTGAAATTAGCACTCTATCAGTTTGTATTGATGTCCAAAATTTGAATTTTATTTTCAAGTTGATTGAATTGATATAAGTTTGTATTGGTGTCCGATAGTTTATAAATCTGGGTATATATTGACTGCATGCATATTGACTGTCTTCAGTCTGAATGTAATGGGTTTCTCTGGGCTTAGGATACATGAAATTAGTGAACTTCCCTGTACAGGCAGTTCCTGCATGGAATATAAGAAATACCATGGTTTATTGTAATATTTGGAAATTAGGAAGTAGTCAGTTTCTTGAAGGATGAGTTCGTCGCCATGAAATTTTATAAGTCAAAGCATACAATTCGATCTTCCAGAACTGTTTATAAGCTTAGAATGCATATTTATAATAGATAAATGATCTTGACCTTTCATTATTAAATGATTTTGCCTTTATATTTTATACTCAATTTTGCTTCTGATCAAGCATTTCTGATTTTATATTCGTCTTTCTACAGAAAAAATGGATAATAATAGAAAGATTTGACATAAAAAGTATTTATGAGGAATTTTAGATGATGGCAATTTTATCAGAAGACTGAAATGCGGGGATTTTGGCTGATGTTTACACATTTTTATTTGTTTATTTGATGCTCCATTCTACTTCTCATTATACGAAACATTGCCCAAATATTTAATTTGCCATGCAACTTGATAATTTCACTTGTGATTAATTTTCTTTGGAGTGGACTTCTATTGTCCATATTGTACTTGTGCGGGCTTATGTATGTTGAATATTACTGTATTTTGAATGTGTTTTTAAAAAAAAACATAATTTAGTATTTGCTACGGCTTGTAACTGTGGCAAATAGTTTTTTAAAAAATGATGACTTCACTTTTAGCCAGTGTTTCATACCGTGGCTAATAGTTGACTTATTTGCAACGACAATTTTTCCAAATGGCTAATACTATTTGCTACGACCAATCCGTGGCTTAAAGTTTTTAGCCACGCTGACTTTAGCCACGAATTTTTCCCGTGGCTAGACCGTGGCTAAAGCTTTTTAACCACAGTTTTGGACTTTTTGCCAGGGCAATTTGCCCTGGCCAAAAGTCTGTTTTCTAGTAGTGTTTATAGCACGGTTTTGGATCTAGGCAGGGGGAGATGTTTTATGAAGAAGGTCCAGTAGTAGCAGCAGATTCTACAGTCAGTCCAGCAGCAGCAGCAATTGTTTTTTAGGATACAGAGATGCTTAGTTCAGTTGAAGAAGTAGTAGCAGTAATTCCAGAAGTTGTTACTGTTGGTGATGCCTCTATTCATCCCACAGTCAACTTGCATTCTTTATTATCTTATTTTGATACTCTGCATAGTTATTCTCCAGTTGTTGAGCTTAATCTTTCTAAAGCTATAGTATGTTATACTGCTCCTATTAATCCTTCAAATTTAGAACAGTTAAGGAACAACCTTAAAGATTTTTCTACCAGTAATAATCTAGTCCTTGAGACTGTAGTAGCTAATAATATAATAGATATTATAGAGCAAGTTTCTTCCCCTCCTACTTATGCATGGTATGAAACTCCTATAACTAATCTTGATGAAATTCTTTTTCAAGACATGGAACAAGAAGATGACAGTGTACATATACAAGTTGATATATATATTGTTCATATACAGCCTGAAGTTCAAGTTCTTGATCAGTTTGATTTGCTTTAATAGTTAGATGATTTATATGATCATCCAGAGGATGAATCTAATGATGCTGAAGAGTCAGATGACTCAGAACCTTTTTGATCTAAGAAAAGGAAATTCAAGAAAAAGAAGGCTCCAGCAAAGGTGCTCCTAAACCCTCTTCTAATGCAGATATTCCATATTACATTTTGCATGGAATAACCCTCACTCCAGATCTTCCCAACTGGATGAGATTCTCTAACAATGAACAAAAGAACAAGAATAAGATGAGGAGATACTCTTCACCTTAAAAAACTAGGAGAGGACCTCCTCCTCCTCCTCCTCCAACAGTAGGAAATGTCTCTCAAAGGCCTACCTTTTCTCATCATTCTATACCCTCTCAAGACAAACCTTCAAGGTATGGTTCTCAAAGCAGTCAGCAACAACAAACAAAGCAAAGCAGCCAACAGTCAAGACAAAGCAGTTCACAATAATCAGATCAAGAGAAGCCTCCTTCACCAATTTATGATCCAGAAATGGATCAAAATTTCAGAATTGCTAGATTTAATGAGCTTGTTGCTCTATCTCAAATAAAGAAAGATAAAGCAGAAGGAAAGGACACCTCACAGTTCTCCACCATGTCCTCTTACATACAGAAGGAGCTTGACAAGTATCAGGTAAAGAACTTGTTCAATGTGGACAGATACATGAGCTTGCATCCAGAGGCAGTTGTGCTAAAGACTACCTCTTTGAAGATCATTGGATCTCAGGATTTGAAGATGAGTCAAAGAGAAGCTACAGATCCTAACATGAAGTTGATCTTTACTAAACCATCTTCAAATTCTCTCTCTGATGCTTCTAAGAAAGACAATTAATTTCTGATTTTATGCTCTTTAAATTGTGTTTATGTTTTTGTACTCTCAAAGCACTTTATTATATATCTACTGAAAGTTTTTTGCTAGATATTTTATGCTTTGTGTTTTTCTATTGTAAATCGTATCCTCACCCAAATAGTGGGAGATTGTTGGAACCCTATTACGTATTTGGGCTAGGATTACTATCTTTTGTTAAGGATGTTTAGCTTGACCCACTTTGTATAGTCTAGGGTCATAGGATATTTCTAGGGTTATTGCCTTAGAAGGAATTCCAGCAGAAATGCAGATCGACGATAGCAGAAATTCAGTTCGACGAAAGCTGAGCGCAGTTCGATGAACGTCGAGCTCAGCTCGACGAACTCAGAGTTCTACCTCTGAGATAAGCTCGACGAAAGATGAGCTCCGTTCGAAAAACTCTGACCTCAACTCTGTAGCTCAGCTCGATGATAGCCAAGCTCAGTTCGACAAATGAAATATTCAGTTCGACGAACTCCAAGCTCAGGTCGACGAAAGGTTTGCTGAGTTTGACTAATTCTTTGTAATGTCCAGGCATTTTTATATTCAGAGGCAGATTTATTTTAAATGGCGTAATTTCAGTCAGTTACACTCTGATATTTAATGCTAAATATTCTTAATGAATATAGCCATTTCTGGCAGCTTTAAATATAGAATTATCACAGAGTTATTATTCTAATTAATTACCAGGGCAGTTAAGGAATGGTTTTAATTCCAAATATTTGAATATAGCCGTTGCAAATTCTCGGAGATTCTTCAGATGTTTCAATAAATGTTTTTAAAAATTCAAATGTTTGAATTCTTCTCAGAGTATATATATTCAGAAGATTACTGCTTAAATACACACATATAACAGATTTTGGAATACAGATTGAGACACACAGAGACTTTGGATAATTTGCTTCTAACTCTCCAAGAGGCAACCAATTTCACATCAGTCTAAAATTTCTACTAGAAAGAAACAATATTCTTGAAGGCCTACACCTTGAAGAAAAGTCTCCCTCTCCTGATCATAATCTCTACACAAATCAGGGAGAGAATTTTGCTTATAACATCCACTAGTCTTCTCAGAGAATCTTGATAGAGAATACATCATCAACTTTTTAGTTTATTGCATAAACTGTGTGCAAGGTTTTTAACTCCCTTCAAAGTTATCTTTTGATTTCTAAGTCTCATGATCAAAAGACTTAAGCTTGGTTTTTGGGCACCTGATTAAAAGCGCATAGGGTTGCTAGATCTTCCTTAGAAAATAGATCTTCTGGTGGTATGGCACCTTATCAAAAACCTATAGTGGATTCCTACCAGGGTGGTAAAAGAGTGGATGTACCTAGATTTATTAGGGAACCACAATAAATTTCCTTGTGTCGTCTGTGATTGTTATTCTTCTTATTTGTGTACTATGATTGCTTCTTTATATATATATATATATGTATATATATCACTTAAATCCGCTATAAAAATAAATTAATTTTTTTAATATACATTATTCCCCCTCTAGTGTAAAGTAGATATATCCCTCACTTTCAAAATGCATGCAAGTACTCCTCGACTGTATTTATTCCTTGTATCAAACACTTATTCAATGGCTTAGCCAATGCTCTTCCTATTGCAATCTTATCAAGTACACCGACGTTCACCGAAGCCACCATAGGAACAGGGGGTTGCACATTTCTTTCAGGTTGGGCATTGATCATTGCGAAGACCACATCAGTTATCATCTGAACCATTTCTACAGAAGGAGGAGGTGTTGGCACCTTAGTTGGTGCATTACTCTTCGCCGAGCGCTGGAGTTTTCTCTTCCCCACACCACTTCTAGTCACCTACAATCATGAACCACACAATTAAGTAACTAATAATATTTCAAAAAGTAATCATAGGAACACGCAAGTTCCTGAAATATGTGTATTTTCATTCCTAAGTGGACATTCTAGAGTTCATTTTTGTTATAATAGTAAGCACATACACGTGCTCGCCACCCCTCAAAAGAATTCGACCACGAATTCACAAAAGGAAGAACGAGACAAGAAGATGATACCAAATTGTAACACCTCCATCCGTCAACGTAGAATATAACAGAAGGTCCGCCTGGGGACCACGCCATATTCCATGAACAGTCAGTGGAGTTACATGTGAATAACAAAATGACCAAACGAATCCTAACTTAGAGCGTTCTAGCAAAAGCTTCATGGGTTATTAAAACTCAAGTATCACGAATGTCCATTAATATACCATATAGGAATGTTATACAAAATACATCAAAAAGTGCGGCCTTAAGGCCTTACAATTGTTCTTCATAAAAGTGGTTTACAAACATCAGCTCACAGGCCAGCCACACATGAAAATAATAAAAAGTTCTTCGCTTGGCCTTCGAGGACCGGCATAACATCAAGGGATGCAACCCACTATTTGTCGCTCGGCTCTCCAGCACCTACACATGGACATTCCACCAAAAAGGTGGCAAACAAGGAAAAAGTCAGCTTTAGTTGACCAATTTATAATGACCCTACCCCATTCTCAGGGCATCGGTATTCCTTCCATGCAGGCATAACATTCATATATATATATATATACATCACACGAAGGCACAACTTAAGTACCATTCCATATAACACAAAATTACAATTTAAGCACCATTAAATATATATCATAAACGCTTGCATCACCTGCCAAACATTCTGTGCACTCAGGGCACCTTATCGGTGTACCGGATACCCCACGGTCCCACCACCATCCAAAAGTCCGAGACTTGACAGTAAACTATGAGCATTATTAGCCTAGCATATATCCATGACTCTCCCTCTAAGCTACCGGTAATTGTCATGTACTTTAGGTCTATTTAACTTATTCAGATAGAGAGGGTACGGTTCAGCCCTTTCCCGTTTCTCAAATCGTCATGACATCGCTGAAAGCTGAGACTTCGTGGACAATATACATGATGCGGGTCAGCTTCCCCTTTCCCATAAATTAAACATAACTAATGTTATATTCAATGAATGGCTCTCATGGCCATCAGAGCTGAGCACAGAGGCTAACATCTCACATACTAACCACACGGTCTCCGAAAGACAGGCTTCGTAATCAAAATTCTATCTGGGAGCTATCGTCAGTGATATCTACTATCGCTTGGCGTTAACAATAGAACTTCTCTTTTTGTCCCCAGACTCAGTCACAACTGGAACAACTTTCCAGAAAAACCTGCAGTTTCTTGCAGTACCAAAAACTAGACTTTCACAAACCATAGCTCACCAAGATCTATCACCAGCGATATCCACTATCTCTTGGATATATCCAACAGTTATCAAAACTGTGGTATTCTCTGGGTATTTTCCTTCAGTGCATCTCTAGTACTTCCTGCTACTCAATTCACACGCACAACCCCTCAGACTCCATAAACTACCCATTTATACTCGGTGTCTTCTCCGGCATACAAATTAAAACATCACCAATCTAGACCAACCTATTCGGATGGGCTTCACACAACATGCCTATTCCGTATTCTATATGCAAAGCTACCTAGAGATATCACGTATAAACCCATCAGAATTCCCTTCACTTTCCACCTTTTGGTGTGTCGGGGGGTCCATGCACATGCAAAATTAGGACTTCACATGTCCAATAAAGAAGATCGTAACCCTCGTAGATCATTTTGGTGCCATGATCAATACTTCTATCCGGATGGAAAGGATCGCCCGCTTACCTCTTCACGGATCTTTCTTAAGCTCTTAAATCCAACTGCTGGATTTCCTTCACCAAGCTTCCAAAGCTCAGCTTCCAGCCCCTCTTCTTCCTTTCTTCCAAGGATGTGATGAGAAGGATGAGAGAGAGTGAGAGAAGAGAAATGACTCTTCTCTTCTCCACTCCTCTGATTAAGAAGTCTCGGGAAAAAGCCCAGCCACACGATCCTTTCTTCAGTAGGAATGAAGGGCCACGATTTCAACTGACAAGTCAAACTTATTGCTATCACCGGGCGATATCGGCTATCGCCTAGGCGGTATCTTCGGTATCCACTTTGACTCCCATCAACACCGCTCTTCGGCTGCTGTCCGGCTGCTGTCCGGCCATCCGACACATGTATAAATGCCATGTGGCTCTATTGCCCACGATAATCACTATCGTGGGGCGATAGCTACCCATGAGCTCTTTTTTCTAATTTTTGGGGTGTTAAATGACGTCCATTTGTAAGACCAACAGAATCAAAATCGCGCGAGACTAGGCCCTTTGGAATTGCGTAAGTGAATCGGTCGAGGTCGCGTCAATTTGCATCAATCGAACTTATTTTTTGGAACCCTCATCAATTGCCCTCCATGTCTTGGAGTCCATAGCCAGAGAAAAAGGTGGGTGTGGAGTTTTTGGTGAATTGCTTGCGTGATGACTTACGATGATCATGGTGGAGGTGAATGGCGCAACAAGGTTACAAAAGGTTAGCTACTGAGTGGAGAACTTGCTCGTGATGTTGTGTGTGTGTGGAAAAATATACAGGAGGTGAAAGGTGCACATGGTGGAACGTGCATGGGGCGCATTACAACCTAGGAGTGGTGTGCACAATGTAAGACCCCCCCTTTTTTTTCTTTTTCGAACACCGGCGTCTTAGCCCAGAATTGCCGCTTTGCGGTGGCACCGACTCACGGGAAGGCCGCCACTAAAAAACGCCAATTCTGCCGGCCCTTTTCGATCACAAGAGAGAGAAGTAAGCATACATAAAATGCAAATAGGTCCACAGAAACACACATATAAAATGAATAGAAATCACAACCAGTCCATCAATAGATAATAATAGAAAATAGAGGTACTGCAAAGATCAATTCAGAAGAAATATAAAGAAACGGGCTCGAGCCCGGTACATCAGAGTCCTCACTACAAATCACTCATCGCGGAAGCTATAAAAATACTAATCACTCACGGAGCTGGTCGCAGGTGCACTGGTGCTAGATTGACCAAACTCCATGCGCACCGTACTCCGCTGGTGCTGGTCCCTGTCTCCCATCCGGAGCTCCTGTAATGTTGTGGTTCGAAAACCATTAGTCATAAAGACTAAGCCCTATCATCCCCTACCCATCCCCCCACGGCCCCTAAGCACCGAGCAGAGAGGAGGAAAGGGAAGCTACAAAGGTGGAGAATAATCAAGCAGATGATAATGGAGCTAGTCTGTTGGAACACCCTATTACTAATTTGGGCAAGGATCACTATGTTATTAGGAACATGGTTTGACCTAGTTGTATAGTTGAAAAGGTAAACTTAGAATGAGTCTAAGGCTTAGAACTTAGGTTTTGAGCTGCCCCCAAGACCATTCAAAGATCAGGATTCATTGTTGAGACAAAGACAATTTTCGTCGAGCTCAGGTCGACGAAACATCGAACTCAGTTCGACGTTCTCTGAGCTCAACTCTGCAAGTCGTCAAACTCCGGTAGACGATCTTCGAGCTCAGATCGACGCACTGTCTTCAGCTATTTTTCCAAGTCGCTGAGCTCAGTTCGACGATCGTAGAGCTCAGGTCGACGTTTTCTGTCTCTAGTATAAATCCAATCTCTGAGCTCAGGTCGACGATAGCTGAGCTCAGGTCGACGATTTCTATGAGAGAGATCGACTCTTTTAGATTTCAAATTCAAGAATAGTTATGGAATTCTTTTAGATTCATTCAGAGTTATTTCCGTCAATTATTGCAAAGGATTTTCTAGCTGTTTCAAGCAATCTAATGCAAGTTTCAAGGAAGACTAAAAGGAATGTTACTTAGGACTTTCCCCAGAGACAGTTTTCATTTATGGAAGTCATTTATGACTGAGTAACGGCCATCTAAGTCAGAATCTGATATACTCCTTCAGAATATATTTTTGAAAATATAACAGATCAATACAATTATAAAGACAAGAGATATACAGCAGATTAGATTGAAAAGAGACACAGAAGAGTGAACAATAGAAACTCTTTGATCAAGAGTTCATCTTCTGAGATTTACAAATTTACTGAATCCCAAATCTTCAAGAACACAAGAAAGTTTTATGTGGAGTAAATCTTCTGCTACTCAACTCCTCTAAATCATCAAGTATTCAAAAGCTTCAACATCAAGAACTCCAGACATCAAACATTTCAGCATCTGTTGAAATCATCAATTGCTGGAGATCTAAAGCAAATGAGGACCTATCACCCTAGCAAAGCTCACCTTCCTGAACCCTTACATATCTCAGGGGGAGATTTGACATCATCATCCACTTGTCTTCTCTTAGACTGTTGACAGAGAAGAACAACTCAACTTTTTCTTTCTTTTTTCCTTTCCCTCCTATAGAAGGGTTTTTCAAAACTCCCTTCAAAAGTTCTGAGACTGGTTTATGAGACCTTGTCAAAACTCAGTGGTGGAAAGACACCTTATCAAAAAATCTAGTTTTGGTTTTTGAGCACCTTATCAAAAGCTCATTGGTGCCCAGGACACCTGATCAACTATTCTTGCAGTGGATTCCTACCAAGGGTGGTAGAAGAGTGGATGTACCTAGGTTGTTGGGGAACCACTATAGTTCCTTGTGTCATCTAGTTTCTGTGTGTTTGACTTTGCTGTGTGCTGTGTGTTTTCTTAGCTCTTGCTTTAGTTTTTATTTCATATCAAGCACTTTACACATATACATAAATTAAGTCTTCCACTGCTTTATATTTTTAATTATAAATTATTTTTAAAATACTCTATTCACCCCCCCCCCCTCTAAAGTTAAGGTAGATCTTTTCCTCACTTTCATAGTCTAACAACTATCATGGCGTATAAACAATTATCTAGAATAAAGTACATCTAGCAATTCTAGGGTAGTGAGCAGTAAGGTAAACATGTGGTAAGTAGTATAACAAAAGAAGACAAGTAGAACAAGTAAGTAAATAAGTAAGTAACCTTAACTTATATGAATGCCCATACAAACTTATAAGTTAAGGGGTCTTCTGCAAGGCTCCCATCGTATAAAACGTCCCATACCGATTTATACATTGGGGTGTTGGTTGTATGCAAATATGAGTGTAGTGATATGCTATGCCATGATTCATGCAAGTGCAACTCACGCATACGACTCTATGCGCACAAACCTTTAGTTCCCCCTATTCAGGAAGCTAGCTTCACTCCCAGGAACCTCCGTAGTGGCAAACGGAGACAGTGGGTCGGGCCCCCACTCCTAGGCGGGTATCCACACTACCGGGCCTAGCCCTTCTGTACGCCCCTAGAAGAATACAACCTAGAGTATCCGCGTACTAGTGCTGGCTATATCCACCAGGCTTTCTTTGGCTAAGTGTCCCACACCGCCGAGTCAACGTACCGATGTCGGTTTGAACGACAATCAAATACCGAAGACCCACCACCTTATTCTGTATCAAAACCCTCGAGCCCTCGGCTCCCCGGACTGTCCCGTCCGTGCATCTACCTTCAGAGCTACCGTCTGAATAGCAACCAAACTGACTTATTCTACCTCCCTACCTACCGGGGTGTGTGAAAGTGCAACCCTAACTATACTAGTTGATCTTTTAGCTTATCATTCCTATGGTTTACATTAGCCCAGGACTGCCACCGGTATTCCCGTAAAGGGCTCTAAAAGGGAACTAGGAACTATGATGGTAGCTGAAGCCCACCGTTCCCTTTCGCAAGGCACTTATTGTTATTGGTTGATACCCATTACCCGATCCTTTTTAAGTTACTTTAGATCTAGACCTAGAGTATTAAGACTCTTCCTCTCCTACCGGGGTGGACGATCTTTCGTCGTTCCCGAACACCACTTAACACTAGCTAATCTCACACTCTACTCATCCTGACTTCCAATAATGAACTTAACTTAACTTGTCCTATCCAAACCAGCAAACTACCAAAATTCCATCTCCCCAAGTTCATTACCCACTCTAGTTCAGTTTCCGTGGTTTTACTATATGCAGACCATCCTAAGATACATGAGGTATATAAGGGGAGGTACTCCAAATTGTCTTCCAAATCTCCTATAATATTTACTGGAGGTCTATCATGACATAATATAACTAAGTCCAAGATTTCCAAATTTTTCCTATTTATCGGGCATTTAATTTATTTATTCTAAGCTTCCCAATGCTCTAGTATGAACATGAAGTGCACTAATGAGCCAACAATAAATCATCATAAAATCAGTAAAAATCATATGAGGCATTTAAGCAGTAATTCCAAATTTTGATAAATTTCAGAGGTGTTTAGGCCTATATTTACTAATTTACTATTTTAGGCCACTTCTACTATATTATGAAGCAAGTACTGTAAATATGTACCCAAAAATTACAAGAAAATTAATGAAGCTTTATGGTGACCTAAATCAAACAAAAACCAAGTCCCATGATTTTTCTCTAATTTTTTGGGCTCTGAATTTATTTTAATGTAAAATACTAGATTTCCTAGCTTAGTGAAGGAGGTACTATGTTTAATTATCTAAAAATCTATATAAATTTACAGAGTGACTTAAATGGTTTGAAACACGCATTGACCAAATTTCATAATTTTCCAAATAATAATTGGGCATTATTTGTATTTTTGACTACATATCCCAAATAGTAAGTTAAAGAAGCAAGTACAAAAAATAATAAGACAAATCTTCCAATAAAAATACAGAAGGTATAACCTGCAATAAGATACCCTAATCTAAGATTTCATAACTTTTTAGTGAACAGAAATTCCAGAATCATCAAATTAAATATCTAGGACACAACTAGAGTTGTGAATGAAATACTGTATAGATTAACCACAAAATCTTAACAAAATTATATTATGGCCTTTTAGACCAGAAAATCATCCTGCCCAAATTTTATTTGATTTGTAGTTCATTTGTCAGCATAATAGTTCAAATTAAGATTGGTGTCCTAAACTAGGGTTAGGATTTTAGGTAACCTAACTGTCTCGAAATCCCCTAAGATTCTGTCAAGAGAACTATAGTGGCCCTATGGTCCTCTCCACCAAATTTTAAGTCAGTCCAAGGTCATTTAACCCCATGACCTTCACAACTCACCAAGAGCCATCCTTAGGGTTTGGCCTTGGATCCTAGGGCAAATCTACCCCAATCCACCTCAAAATCCATGAGGGGGTGTTAGAGGGCATTCCTAGTCAGTGGTAAAAATCTTAGCCTCTGTTGAGGTGATCTGACCACTCAAATCACAAAGTGCACTTTTAACCTAAAAACCCCTTAATAGGGCATAGCTTAGGGTTGTCCATTTCCTACCTAAAACATCTACAAATGATATGGAAAATTATACAGAGCCTCATGATGAACCCAGGGACCACTCACCAAGATTTGGGAGGGTTTGGAAGTCATTAAGCATATTAATTAATTTTTCCTAAGATTATTAAATTTTTCTAAAAACTTTAGAAAACTATTCTCCAAAAATTCCCATTTTTGGACAGGCCTTAAGTATAGCTAGGGCGGACTCCCTGCCCAAATTTCAGATCATTTTGTCAAGGGTTGAAGGGTGGGCTCACCTTTTGGTCTCTGCCTATCTCTAGGTATAGATCCCACAAAGAGAGGTGCCCTGGTCAAACCAGTTGACCAAATTGACCCAAATATATTTTAAAATAAAGTAGACCAATTGGGCTACAAATTTCATGTTGACCATTTCTTCATAAAAATCCTCTAAGTATTTTTCCAAAATTTTCTTAAGTGACTGATATTCTAGTATAGAAATTCACATAAAAGAAAAACTTAATTTAAACAGCACAGATCTTGAAGCAAGATCAAGGGCCCTGGCATTGTCTTATTTCTTCAGACAAAGGCCACGATTTGACCGACCTGGAACCACTTCCAAGCGCAGCTGCCGGCCATCCAGCCTCCTCCCTGGCCGGCCACCGCCACCACCACCTCCGTTGAGGTGGTGGCCATCGCCGGGCGGCGGCGCAGCTGCCGGAGAGGCGGAATCCGGCGAACCCAAGCCCAAGTTTTGCAGAAATTAGGAAGAGGAGCTCTTCCGATCGAGCTCCGTTGAGCTCGATTATCAAACCTAAAGAATCCTAAGATCTACCCGTAGAAAGAGAGGAGGGGAGGACCTTGTTCGAGGGCTGGAGGCGTGCAGACCGTCGGGATGCCATTGGTGCAGTGGTGGCGTCGCCGGAATTCTCAATAGCACAGTGGTAGGCTCGAAAACTTCAGGTAAAAGCTGGGAAAACCTCCTCTTGGGCCACTGAGGGTGTTTAAAAGCTTGGTCAAGGAGGGGGAACGACCAAAGCTTCAATGGCCATTATTGGTCTATTAAAGCTTGGGTCGGCCATGGTGGAGGGGGGCTGAAACGGCTCAATACAGCCAAGCTAACGGCTGGAAACTCCTCCTCTTCCCTAGAGGAGTTGGATCCAGCCGAAAAAGGGGAGGGGGAAGGCTACGACATCCAATGCCCTTGATGGCCATGAAGGCAAGCTCTCGGCCATGGCCGTAACCGCCTTCTTTGCAAAACCGTCGGTCCACGTGTCAAGCTTGACCGGTCAACTTAATTTAAGTAAGACTTATTAGGTCTTAATAGGAGAAAACGGCCCACTCCCTAGACCGGCCCGGTTCAGCTGAACCAGCACCCAGCCAAAACAAATCTGCCGGAATAATTCTAAGTAAAATAGCGTTGAGTGAGCTCTGCTCACTCAACGCCATCCTTTCTACGGCGTTGAGTGAGCTCTGCTCACTCAACGCCATCCCAGATACGGCATTTAGTGAGCTCTGCTCACTCAACGCCATCAAGAATGGCCTCCCAGACTATGGCGTTGAGTGAGCTCATCTCACTCAACGCCATCCGGATTATGGCGTTGTGTGAGCTCTGCTCACTCAACGCCATCCAGAATATGCTCTTTTAAACGATGGCGTTGAGTGAGCTTAGCTCACTCAACGCCATCAATATTATGGCGTTGAGTGAGCTCTGCTCACTCAACGCCATCCAGACAACACCAAATGGCGTTTAGTGTGGTCAGTGCACTCAACGCCGTTCAATTTATGGCATTGAGTGCACTCAACGCACTCAACGTCATCCCGCCTGACAGATTACATCGTTGAGTGAGCTAATCTCACTCAACGCCATCCAGTCTACGGCGTTGAGTGAGCTCAGCTCACTCAACGCCAACCTGACGACACCAGATGGCATTGAGTGCAGTCAGTGCACTCAACGCCATTCAACTTATGGCGTTGAGTGCACTCAATGCACTCAATGCCATCCCGCTTATGGATTTGAGTGAGCTAAGCTAACTCAATGCAATCCAGACTACGGCGTTGAGTGAGCTTAGCTCACTCAACGCCATTCCAAGGTCACGGGCGTGACGGATCGATTACGGGCGTGTCAGGCCCATGTTGAATTTTTTGAGCTCGCCGATCGCCTTTTTGAGGTCGATGATCGTCGAAGGGGTCATGCCCTAGGTCACGGGCATGACGGGTCGGTCACGGGCGTGACCACTCCTTGACTCGAAATCTTGGTCGATAAACTTCAATTCCTGGGTTTCCTAGGGTTATGTTATGACAAAACCACTTCCAGGAGTCTAGCTGGAAATGGGATGTTACAAATCCCAATAAACAAAACAAAGATTTCGTCCCCGAAATCAAGGTTAAGCCTACGGGGGCTCCTATCGGGAGGGAAAAAGGCTTGTAACATCCCATGAGAGTTGAGAGATTTACATCTCTACGATACGTTTGCTATGTGAGGTTTGAAAGTGATGGTCAAATCTAAGACCAATTCGTCCAGTTGACTAGGTATATACCCCAATAAACAAAAGATTAGCCCCTATTTTTGAAAATTCAGTCCTATTGGTTTAAAACAGGAAGGCAAATTTATTGTCCAGAGGGGTTGTGAGGTATACTTGACTGAAAAGCTCCGGATACTTTTGCTGCATCAAGTCCTGTGGCTCCCAGGTATGATCCTCCTGCCCATGATTGTTCCACAGAACCTTGACTAACGGAACTTTCTTCCGTCGCAAGACCCACACTGCCGTGTCATTGATCCTGATAGGCTCCAGGTTAACTTACCGATCCGAGACCACCGGGCCGTCTGCTGAGGAAATCAGCTGTTCAGGGCGTAGCAGAGCCCTCCTTAGCGAGGAGACGTGGAAGACGTCATGCAATCCCGCTAACTCCGGCGGTAGCTCCAGTTTATTGGCTAAGGGGCCGATCCGCTCCAGGATCCTGTAAGTCCCCATATATCTCGGACTGATCTTCTTCCGAACGTGAACTCGCGAGACTCCGTGCATCGGCCGTATCTTCAAGAAAACATGGTCTCCCACCTGGAACTCCACTTGACGATGCCTCGCATCGTAATATTTGGCCTGCCTGCTCTGGGCTTCCAATATCCTGTCCTGCATCAATCTAATCTGAGCATCTGTATCCCCCACAAACTCCGAGCCTAGTGCTTGCGGATCCTCATCCTGAACCCATGATAGTGGGGTCCTGCAACTCCTTCCATACAACGCCTCGTATGGAGCCATGCCTATGCATGACTGATGGGCGTTGTTGTACGAAAACTCGACCAGTGGCAGCAATCTCTCCCAAGGCTCGCCGCGGTCCAAAATACACAGGCGCAAAAGATCTTCTAGTGTACGGTTGGTGTGCTCCGTCTGCCCGTCGATCTGAGGGTGAAAAGCTGTGTTGAATGTCAACAAGAACCCAGATGGGCCTGGACTGACCTCCACTCCCTGGATGTAAACCGCCCATCCCGATCCGAAACGATAGTCTTGGGCACCCCATGATAACGCACAAACTGCTCATTGAACCTCCGTACTAATACACTAACTGGTGCGTCCTTCGCCACTGGAATGAATCGGGCCACCTTTGTTAGCCTGTCCACTATCACCCAGATCGATTCATTTCCCGCACGGGATCGAGGTAGCCCATGTATGAAGTTC
Organism: Platanthera zijinensis; assembly: GCA_039513925.1. Lineage (NCBI taxonomy): Eukaryota > Viridiplantae > Streptophyta > Magnoliopsida > Asparagales > Orchidaceae > Platanthera > Platanthera zijinensis. The sequence goes on from CM077083.1 coordinate 34,486,191, forward strand.
ATGGCTATATCCTCAAATTTCCACTCCGGCACCGGAAGTGGCTGCAGCAAGCCTGCCGGGTTCCTACACTCTGCCTTTATGAGTTGGCAGGCCTCATAATGCGTCACAAAGTACATAATGTCTTTCTTCATACCCGGCCAGTACATCGTCCTCTTCAAATCTTTTACAATCTTGGTGATCCCCGAATGTATCGAATATCGGCTGCAGTGAGCTTCCGTCATAATGTCCTCCCGGATCTGGCCTCCTGCTGGTAATCTCCTATCGTGCCTTCCTCTAAGGCTCGGAATATCGGCTCAGCTCTCTCATCCAGCATCTGCCCATCTCTGATGCGGTCTCGAATATCATCAGTAGTAACCATCGAGCCCAGGTACTCCATGTATAACTCCGGGTCATCCTCAGACACTAGTGATATCTGCATCTCCTCGAAAGCTTTAACCAACTCCAAGGCCATCAGCTGCGGGCCTACTCCTGACGTACTCGCTCTCAAGCTCAGAGCATCTACGACCATGTTCGGCTTCCCCGGATGGTAGTGCATGGTATACTGGTAGTCCGACAGAAACTCCACCCAGCGTCTCTGCCTGATATTTAACTCCTTTTGGGTGTCGACGTACTTCAAATTCTTGTGGTCAGAGAAGATATCGCAGTGAATTCTGTAAAGGTAGTGTTGCCAGATCTTAAGAGAAAAAACAACTGCCCCCATCTCCAAATCGTGCATGGGATAGTTCTGTTCGTGCTGCTTCAACTGACGGGAGGCATAAGCTATTACGTGCTCGTTCTGCATCAGAACGGCACCCATCTCTTGATAGGAAGCATCTGTGTACACCTGGAATCCTTCCTTCCCTGACGTAAGAGCAAGGATGGGAGCCGAGGTAAGACGACCCTTCAGCTCCTAAAAAGCAGATTCGCATCGTAGTGTTCAAATAAAAGGGGACTCCTTCGTCAGGGATGTAAGAGGGAGGGAAATCTGAGAGAACCCCTTTACGAACTTCCGGTAATAACCGATAAGTCCCAAGAAACTTCGAACATCCGAGGCCGACTTTAGTAGTGGCCAATCCCGTACTTCCTGGACCTTCGTCGGATCCACTGCCAGACCTGCTCCACTGATGACATGGCCCAAGAAGGCCACCTCCTTTAGCTAGAACTTGCACTTGCTGTACTTGGCATACATCTTATGCTCCCGCAGCTTCTCCAAGGTCAAGGCCAGATGTCTCGCGTGCTCCTCCTCCGTCCTTGAATAGATAAGGATGTCGTCGATGAATACGATAACGAAGACATCCAGATACTCTTCGAACACCCGATTCATCAAGGTCATGAATGCGTAGGGTGCATTCGTGAGCCCGAAAGGCATCACGGTAAACTCGTACAAACCATATCTGCTGCTGAAGGCCGTCTTCGGGATGTCCTCCTCCCGCATGCGAAGCTGGTAGTACCCCGACCTCAGATCCAGCTTTAAGAACCAATGGGCTCCCTCCAGCTGGTCAAATTGCTCGTCTATCCTTGGAAAGGGATAAGTATTCGGGACCGTCAACCTGTTCAGGGCCCGGTAATCTATACACAGTCGAAGAGTCCCGTCCTTCTTCTTGACGAATAATACCGGAGCTCCCCATGGTGAAGAGCTAGGTCGAACGAACCCGGCCTCCACTAACTCCTGAAGGTGGCTTCGAAATTCCACCAACTCCTTTGAGTCCATTCGATAGGGAGCTCTGGATACTGGCTTAGCCTCCGGTACGAGCTGAATCTGAAAGTCCTCTCGGTGCGGGGGTAGTCCTGGTAGCTTCTCTGGGAACACGTCGTCGAAGTCTCGCACTAATGGAATATCTGAAATGGAGTCCTTGGCCACGACCGCCTAAAAAAGGACCTGATAAACTTCTTTCCCCTGCAGGTGGGCCTTAACGGCCTGCACAGACAATAATAAGGTGCAGGGTGCTGGTATAATACCTTCGATAACAATGAAGGAGTCGTCGTGCCTCACAGTGATCCTCTTCACCACGCAGTCAATCTGGGCATGGTTCCAGCACAGCCAAGTCATTCCCAGAATCAGATCGTAATCTGGTATCTTCAGAATCGTCGATGGTGCCTCAAACGCCTTCCCTCCGATCTTCGCTTCCATATTGCAATGAGCAGAGGTCATTAGATCTTATCCATCGGGTAGGCGCACCCTCATCATCTTCCCGGTGAATGGCTCCACACCTACCAGTCCTTTCACGAAGTCTTTCGACACAAATGAGTGTGAAGCACCGGTGTCGAAGAGCGTATGAGCGGGCTTGCCGCTAATGAAGACTATGCCTGAGGTAATTAAATGTCTTAGTATTCTTGTTATAGTTGTTTTCTCTTAATTTCTAACTAGGTTTTGTCTAGAAAAACTAGTTCATAGGAAGAAACTTAAAAGTACTGCCATACCTGCGATAACCTGCTCCGGGTTCCGGGGCTGTGTCAGGTCTAGAGCATACACTTGCTCCCTCTCTGGCCTGTGGCCTCGGTCCTGAAATCCTCGTCCTCGATCATGTCCTCGTCTGCCAAACTATCAGGGAGGTGGAGCGCCCTGATGTGCTGGTGCGGGTGCTCGCCTCATAGGGCAGTTCCTCTTGATATGCCCCGGCTGATTGCACTGAATGCATATCGGTGCCTGCTCTGCTGTCCTTAGCATCTCCAGCATCTGTAAAGGCTGGGGAGCCAATACCCCCTGACTTATCTGCTCCTTCCCAAACTCCTGATAAGGTTGATCCCCGTTCCTTCTCTCCCCAATAACCTGGCCTCGAGGACGGTCTCTACGACCTCCAATCACTGAATCATCAGCCGGTCTCTTCCGGCTCTTAACTATAAGTTGATCCGCTTCTCTCTTCTTAGACATCTCTAGAATCCTGGCCAAACTCCCCTCTGAGACGAAGAGGAGAGCCTGTCTCATGTCATCTTGTAGCCCCTTGTAAAACCTCCACTGCCAGACCTGCTCCACTGATGACATGGCCCAGAAAGGCAACCTCCTTTAGCCAGAACTGGCACTTGATGTACTTGGCATACATCTTATGCTCCCACAGCTTCTCCAAGGTCAAGGCCAGATGTCTCGCGTGCTCCTCCTTTGTCCTTGAATAGATAAGGATGTCGTCGATGAATACGATAACGAAGACATCAAGATACTCTTCGAACACCCGATTCATCAAGGTCATGAATGCGGAGGGTGCATTCGTAATACCGAAAGGCATCATGGTAAACTCGTACAAACCATATCTGCTGCTGAAGGCCGTCTTCGGGATGTCCTCCTCCCGCATGTGAAGCTGGTAGTACCCCGACCTCAGATCCAGCTTTGAGAACCAATAGGCTCCCTCCAGCTGGTCAAATAGCTCGTCTATCCTTGGCAAGGGATAAGTATTCCGGACCGTCAACCTATTCAGGGCCCGGTAATCTATACACAGTCGAAGAGTCCCATCCTTCTTCTTGACGAATAACACCGGAGCTCCCCATGGTGAAGAGTTAGGTCGAACGAACCCGGCCTCCACTAACTCCTGAAGCTGGCTTCGAAATTCCACCAACTCCTTTGGGGCCATTCGATAGGGAGCTCTGGATACTGGCTTAGCCCCCGATACGAGCTGAATATGAAAGTCCTTCTCTCGGTGCGGGGGTAGCCCTGGTAGCTTCTCCGAGAACACGTCGGCGATGTCCCGCACTACTGGAATATCTAAAATTGAGTCCTTGGCCACGACCGCCTCAAAAAGGACCTGATAAACTTCTTTCCCCTGCAGGTGGGCCTTAACGGCCTGCACAGACGATAATAAGGTGCGGGGTGCTGGTATAATACCTTCGATGACAATGAAGGAGTCGTCGTGCCTCACGGTGATCCTCTTCGCCACGCAGTCAATCTAGGCATGGTTCCAGCACAGCCAAGTCATGCCCAGAATCAGATCGTAATCTGGCATCTTCAGAATCGTCGCTGGTGCCTCAAATGCCTTCCCGCCGATCTTCGCTTCCATATTGCAATGAGCAGACATCATTAGCTATGATCCATCGGGTAGGCGCACCCTCATCATCTTCCCGGTGAATGGCTCCACACCTGCCAATCCTTTCACGAAGTCTTCCGACACAAATGAGTGCGAAGCACTAGTGTCGAAGAGAGTGTGAGCGGGCTTGCCGCTAATGAAGACTATGCCTGAGGTAATTAAATGTCTTAGTATTCTTGTTATAGTTGTCTTCTCTTAATTTCTAACTAGGTTTTATCTAGAAAAACTAGTTCATAGGAAGAAACTTAAAAGTACTGCCATACCTGCGATAACTTGCTCCGGGTTCCGGGGCTGTGTCAAGTCTAGAGCATACACTTGCTCCCTCTCTGGCCTTTGGACTCAGTCCTGAAATCCTCGTCCTCGATCATGTCCTCATCCGCCAAACTATCGGGTAGGTGGAGAGCCCTGATGTGCTGGTGGGGGTGCTCGCCTTATAGGGCAGTTCCTCTTGATATGCCCCAACTGATTGCACTGAAAGCATACCGGTGCCTACTCTGCTGTCCTTGGCATCTCCAACATCTATAAAGGCTGGGGAGCTAATACCACCAGACTTCTCTGCTCCTGCCAAAACTCCTGACGAGGTTTATCCCTGTTCCTTCTCTCCCCAATAACCTGGCCTCAAGGATGGTCTCTACGACCTCCAATCACTAAATCATTAGCCGGTCTCTTCCGGCTCTTAACTGTAAGCTGATCCGCTTCTCTCTTCTTAGCCATCTCCAGAATCCTGGCCAAACTCCCCTCTGAGACGAAGAGGAGGGCCTGTCTCATGTCATCTTGCAGCCCCTTGTAAAACCTCCGGGCATAGCCAGCGTCGTCCAACTGATAAGCGTGTGCATAGCGGGCCAGGTGAGTGAACTCCTGATAATAGTCCACCACAGTCCTGTTCCCCTGCCTCAGGTGCAGGAACCTATCCTACAGGTCTTCCCTCGCTGACTGAGGTACAAAATGTCCTAGGAGTGCTGCTCTGAACTCCTCCCAAGTAATATCAGCGCAATCCATCCCCGTAAAGGTGGTGTCCAGCTGAGATTTCCACAACCTCTTTCTGTGTGACTCCAGGCAGGAGATTGCCAAGGCAACTGCCTCCTTAGTGGGGCATCGAATCCCCGCAAGCATCTCGTAAATGGTATCCAACCATTCCTTCGTACGTACTGTAGACTCCGTCCCCCTTCGTACGTACTGTAGACTCCGTCCCCAGGTAGGATGGAGGGGAAAGTCCCCGGAAGACAGTCATCCAATTTGCCCCGGGGTTTGGCTATGGAGCCGGGGCTTGCTGAGCTCTGAAGGCCTCTAGAATGGCCGTCAGTGTTTGTCCCATTTCCGTCTCCTGGAACAGAGCTGGAGCCGGAGGGGGTGGGACCACATTCGGAGCCTGAGGTGTCCCCTGCTGTGATGTAGGGTTCGTCGCAGGCTACAAGAAAAAATTCCATTTGTTAGAGAGCGAATGAATGGAATTTAAGAAGGGGTAGGATGGACTTTCACATGTGATTTCCCTTATGGTCACACCACTGCTTCCGCTGCTAGTTTGTCCGCAAACTAAGATCGCACAGGGATGACCCAAGGTTTTGTGGACTACTTCTCTTCCGATCGAGGTTTCCCTCTGATACCACTTGTAAGACCCCCTTTTTTTTCTTTTTCGAACACCGGGGTCTTAGCCCAGAATTGCCGCTTTGCGGTGGCACCAACTCACGGGAAGGCCGCCACTACAAAATGCCAATTCTGTCAGCCTTTTTCGATCACATGAGAGAGAAGTAAGCATACATAAAATGCAAACAAGTCCACAGAAACACACATATAAAATGAATAGAAATCACAACCAGTCCATCAATAAGTAATAATAGAAAATAGAGGTACTTTAAAGATCAGTTCAGAAGAAATATAAAGAAACGGACTCGAGCCCTGTATATCAGAGTCCTCACTACAAATCACTCATTGCGGAAGCTATAAAAATACTAATCACTCACGGAGCTGGTCGCAAGTACACCGGTGCTAGACTGACCCACCTCCACGCGCACCATACTCCGCTGGTGCTGGTCCCTGTCTCCCATCCGGAGCTCCTGTAATGTTGTGGTTCGAAAACCATTAGTCATAAAGACTAAGCCCTATCATCCCCTACCCATCCCCCCACGGCCCCTAAGCACCGAGCAGAGAGGAGGAAAGGGAAGCTACAAAGGTGGAGAATAATCAAGCAGATGACAATGGAGCTAGTCTAACAACTATCATGGTGTATAAACAACTATCTAGAATAAAGTAAATCTAGCAATTCTAGGGTAGTGAGCAGTAAAGTAGACATGTGGTAAGTAGTATAACAAAAGAAGACAAGTAGAACAAGTAAGTAAATAAGTAAGTAATTAACCTTAACTTATATGAATGCCCAAACAAACTTATAAGTTAAGGGGTCTTCTGCAAGGCTCCCATCGTATAAAACGTCCCATGCCGATTTATACGTTGGGGTGTGGTTGTATGCAAATATGAGTGTAGTGATATGATATGACATGATTCATGCAAGTGCAACTCACGCACACGACTCTATGCGCACAGACCTTTAGTTCCCCCTATTCGGGCAGCTAGCTTCACTCCCAGGAACCTCCGTAGTGGCAAACGGAGACAGTGGGTCGGGCCCCCCACTCCTAGGCGGGTATCCACACTACCGGGCCTAGCCCTTCCGTACGCCCCAAGAAGAACACAACCTAGAGTATCCGCGTACTAGTGCTGGCAATATCCACCAGGCTTTCTTTGGCTAAGTGTCTCACACCGCCGAGTCAACGTACCGATGTCGGTGTGAACAACAATCAAATACCGAAGACCCACCACCTTATTCTGTATCAAACCCTTGAACCCTCGGCTCCTCAGACTGTCTCGTCCGTGCATCTACCTTCAGAGCTACCGTCTTAATGGCAACCAAACTGACATATTCTACCTCCCTAGCTACCGGGGTATGTGAAAGTGCAACCCTAGTTATACTAGTTGCTCTTTTATCTTATCATTCCTGCGGTTTACGTTAGCCCAGGACTGCCCCCGGTATTCCCCGTGAAGGGCTCTCAAAGGGCACTAGGAACTATGATGGTAGCTGAAGCCCACCGTTCCCTTTCGCAAGGCACTTATTGTTATTGGTTGATACCCATTACCCGATCCCTTTTAAGTTACTTTAGATCTAGCCCTAGAGTATTAAGACTCTTCCTCTCCTACCGGGGTGGACGATCTTTCGTCGTTCCCGAACACCACTTAACACTAGCTAATCTCACACTCTACTCATCCTGACTTCCAATAATGAACTTAACTTAACTTGCCCTATCCAAACCAGCAAACTACCAAAATTCCATCTCCCCAAGTTCATTACCCACTCTAGTTCAGTTTCCGTGGTTTTACTATATGCAGACCATCCTAAGATACATGAGGTATATAAGGGGAGGTACTCAGAATTATCTTCCGAATCTCATATAATATTTACTGGAGCTCTATCATGACATAATATAACTAAGTCCAAGATTTTCAAATTTTTCCTATTTATCGGGCATTTAATTTATTTATTCTAAGCCTCCCAATGCCCTAGTATGAACATAAAGTGCACTAATGAGCCAACAATAAATCATAATAAAATCAGTACAAATCCTAAGAAGAATTTAAGCAGTAATTCCAAATTTTGAGAAATTTCAGAGGTGTTTAGGCCTATATTTCCTAATTTACCATTTTAGGCAAATTCTACTATATTATGAAGCAAGTACTGTAAATATGTACCTAAAAATCACAAGAAAATTACATAAGCTTTATGGTGACCTAAAACTACCAGAAACAAAGTCCCATGATTTTTCTCTAATATTTTGGGCTCTGAATTTATTTTAATGTAAAATAAAAATTTTCCTTATTTAGTGAAGGAGATACTATTTTTAATTATCCAAAAATCCATAGAAAATTACAAGGTGACTACCATTGTTTAAAACACCCACTGACCAAATTTCATAATTTTTCAAATAATAATTGGGCATTATGTGTATTTTTGACTACATATCCCAAATAGTAAGTTAAAGAAGCAAGTACCCAAAATAATAAAATAAAACTCTCAAGAAAAAGACCAAAGGTATATCATACTATAAGATGCCTTAATACAAGATTTCATAACTTTCCAGTGAACAGAAATTCCAGAATCATCAAATTAAATATATAGGGCACAACTAGAGTTGTGAATAAAGTACTGTATAAATTAACCCCAAAATCTCAAAAAATTATATTATGGCCATTTTGACCAGAAAATCATCCTACCCAAATTTTATTTGATTTGTAGTTCATTTATCAGCATAATAGTTCAAATTAAGATTGGTTCCCTAAACAAGGGTTAGGATTTTAGGTGGCCTAACTGTCTCCAAATCCCCTAAGATTTTGTCCAGAGAACTATAGTGGCTCTATAGTCCTCTCCACCAAATGTCAAGTCAGTCCAAGGTCATTTGATCCCATGACCTTCACAACCCACCAAGAGCCATCCTTAGGGTTTGGCCTTGGATCCTAGGGCAACTCTACCCCAATCCACCTCAAAATCCATGAGGGGGTGCTAGAGGGCATTCCTAGTCAGTGGTAAAAATCTCAGCCTCTGTTGAGGTGATCTGACCACTCAAATCTCAAAGTGCACTTTTTAATCTAAAAGCCCCTTAATAGGGCATAGCTTAGGGTTGTCCATTTCCTACCTAAAACATCTCCAAATGAGATGAAAAATTATACAAAGCCTCATGATGAACCCAGGGATTACTCAACAAGATTTGGGAGGGTTTGGAAGTCATTAAGCCAATTAATTAATTTTTCCTAAGATTATTAAATTTTTCTAAAAACTTTAGAAAAACATTCTCCAAAAATTCTCATTTTTGTACAGGCCTTAAGTATAGCGAGGGTGGACTCTCTGCCTAAATTTCAGATCATTTTGTCAAGGGGTGAAGGGTGGGCACACCTTTTGGTCTCTGCCTAGCTCTAGGTATAGATCCCACCAAGAGAGGTGCCCTGGTCAAACCAGTTGACCAAATTGACCAAAATCAATTTTAAAATAAAGTAGACCCATAGGGATACAAATTTTATGTTGACCATTTCTTCATAAAAAATCTCTAATTATTTTTCCTAAATTTTCTAAAGTGACTGATATTCTAGTATAGAAATTCACATAAAAGAAAAACTTAATTTAAACAGCACAGATCTTGAAGCAAGATCTAAGGGCCCTGGCATTGTCTTCTTCCTTAAGCCAAAGGCCACGATTTTCTCGACCTGGAACCACTTCCAAGCGTAGCTGCTGGCCGTCCAGCCTCCTCCCTGGCCGGCCACCGCCACCACCACCTCCGTTGAGGTGGTGTCCATCGCCGGACCGCGGTGCAGCCGCCGGAGAGGCGGAATCCGGCGAACCCGAGCCCAAGTTTTGCGGAAATTAGGAATAGGAGCTCTTCTAATCGAGCTCCGTTGAGCTCGATTATCAAACCTAAAGAATCCTAAGATCTACCCGTAGAAAGCGAGGAGGGGAGGACCATGTTCGCGGGATGGAGGCGTGCAGACCGTCAGGATGCCATTGGTGCGGTGGTGGCATCGCCGGAATTCTAAATAGCACAGTGGGAGGCTCGAAAACTTCAGGTAAAAGCTGGGAAAACCTTTTCTTGGGCCTTTGAGGGTGTTTAAAAGCTTGTTCAAGGAGGGGGAACGGCCAAAGCTTCAATGGCCATTTTTGGTCCATTAAAGCTTAGGTCGGCCATGGTGGAGGGGGATGAAACGGCTCAATCCAGCCAAGCTAATGGCTGGAAACTCCTCCTCTTCCCTAGAGGAGTTGGATCCAGCCATAAAAGGGGAGGGGGAAGGCCACAGCATCAAATTCCCTTGATGGCCATGAAGGCAAGCTCTCGGCCATGGTCGTAACCGCCTTCTTTGCAAAACCGTCGGTCCACGTGTCAAGCTTTACCGGTCAACTTAATTTAAGTAATACTTATTAGGTCTTAATTTGAGAAAACGGCCCACTCCCTAGACCGGCTCGGTTCAGCTAAACTAGCACCTAGCCAAATCAAATCTACCGGAATAATTCTAAGTAAAATGGCGGTTAGTGAGCTCTGCTCACTCAACGCCATCCTTGCTACGGCGTTGAGTGAGCTCTGCTCACTCAACGCCATCCTGTTGGGTACATTGGAAAATGTGTACCTGATTTGAAGAAGCCTAACTTAGATTAATGATATACATCAAGGTGTATTTGATGTTGTTTTAAGTTGACATGTGCAGGTGAAGAAGTATTAAAGAATACAGGAAATTATTCTAAGTCCATATGTCGACACCTGAAGAAATTGTGTCGACACTTCAGAATAATTGTGTCGACACTTGAAGGAAGCAGTGTCGACTCACAGAAAGATAGTCGACCATATTTGTGTCGATACTAGGAAGCATTGTCGACTCATAGAAAGATAGTCGACCTTAACTATGTCGACACCTGAAGGCAGAGTCGACACATACTGAGTTCTGAATCTACAACAACTATGTCGACACACAGGACTTGTGTCGGCACACTGCAAAGTCAAGACCAAGTTATTTTCTGAAGAAAGATGAAGTGTTGAGTCGACACAAATTCTCTGTGTCGACTCATTCTCAAGATGAAGTTCTGAAGAAGCAGTGTCGACTTAAAGGCAAACTAGTCGACATCATCAAAGGCTATGTCGACACCAAAGTCACTTGTGTCGACACATATAGACAGTTGGTCTCGACACTTTCTGACAGTCTGTCTCAACACTTTGCTATCCAAGACTAAGGCACAAGATCTGTTTGAAGACTTGACAGCTGTGGGTTATGACAGGTTAACTGAAGCTGTCAGACTTGTCAGAAGTCAGTTAGAAACCGGATCAGCCGGTTACCATGAAGAAGATCTATAAATAGACAGATTCAGAAGAAGAAATATACAACACACAAGAGGAAATTAATTCTTAATCAACACATCAGTTAAGAGACAAGTACTCTCTTCAAGAAAGTGCAAGGCATTAAAGAAGATCTTCATCAGAAGATCTAAGAAGACGATCTCAGGATCAGTCTAAGAAGAGTTCTTTCAAGAATTCAGAAGTATCATCAAAGGTGTTGGATAGAGAGGGATCCAGCCACTTGAAGAAGAAGAAGGAAGCCATCATTGGTTTCTCAAGAAGCTGTTTGGAAATCAACTCAGCTAAGTTCAGATTCAAGAAGCTTTGAAGAAAGCTCAGATTCAGTTGATTTCATCAGCTGATCAAGATTTGTCTTGTTCTTTTCTCTCTCAACAAAGACAAGACATTAAAAACTTCTTTTCTAATTTCTGTAGGATCTGTCAATACAGATCTGAGTTGTAAGCCTGTGTTATAAAGGCTGAGTGTAGGAGAGTTGATCTCTGAGTGGTAGGGTTGTTTGCCTGAGTGTAGGAGAAGGTTCTTCTCTGAGTTGTAGGCTTTGTGATAAGGCTGAGGTAGGCCTGTTGAGCCTGAGTTGTAGGAACCTTTTCAGGTTCTGAGCTGTAGGATCTATGGATCTGAGTAAAGAGGAAGTTTGGTCGAATCTAGCATACTGCTAGATAGGTGAAGGGGGAAAGTGGATGTACCCAGACCTTGGGGAACCACTATAAAACAGTGTGCAATCTGTGATGGTTAAATTTTTGTGACTGCTATTCTGTGTGTTTTAATTCTATAATTAAATTCTGCCAAAAAGTGTTAACAAGCTTTAGAACCTATTCACCCCCCTCTAGGTGTTTAGGTTGTCTTGAAAGTAAAACTATCAAGTGGCATCAGAGGGAGGTTCCTCAAAAAGGACTTAACAGTCTGAGGTAGATCTGAAAGGCAGAATCAAGATTCAAGAAGATGGGTTCTGGAGAAAATCACAAGGAGTTAGGGTCAATGAAGTTACCCATCTGCAGGAAGGAAATCTTTGGAATTTGGAAAGAAAGAGTCAGATTGTTCATGAAAGCATCTGACCCAAGGATATACATCACAGTTCAGGAAGGACCCTTCATTCCAATGAAGGTATCAGTTCTTGATGCTAATATTCAAAGTCCAAAGAGTTATTCTGAAATGACCAAGGATGAAATCATTTTGGCAACCATGGACAAGAGAGCTCAGAATATTATTGTGAGTGCCATAGATGATTCTACATTTCAGAATCTGATTCACTGCAAGACCTCCAAAGAAATGTGAGACACCTTGATTGTCTACATGGAGGGATCTGAAGAAGTAAGACAGGATAGAAAGTCTATGCTCAACCAGGAATATGAAAGTTTTAGACAAGGAAAAACTGATAGCATAACTGAATGCTATAAGAAATTCTATAGAATTGTGAATGAGTTAAAGTCCTATGGAAGAGTCTTCAGTACCTATGAACTAAATGACAAATTCTTAAGATCCTTGACAAAGGATTGGAACACAAAGATCTGTGCCATAAGAGAAGTGGCTAAACTGGCAGAGATTTCTCCTCCAACCTTGTTTGGAAAGTTGCTATCCTATGAAATGCAACTTATGGTGAGGAAGGAGGAGGAAAAGAATTCAAAAGGAGAGCATAGAGAGAAGACAATGGCCTTCAAGGCAGAAGCCACTAGAAAGAATAGGAGGATATCATCATCTCCTCCTAAGGAAGTTGTAGAAGTTAGTTCTGAAAATTCAGATAATCAGGGTTCAGAAATCTGTGAGTCAGATGCAGATTTTGCTGCATTTACAAGGCAATTCCAGAGATTCTTAAAGAAGAAGCAGTGGAAGTCTAGGCCCTCCTCATCACAGCAAGTTGATGACTATTATCAGAAGAAAAAGTCATCAAGGAAAGAGAAGAGCAGAACAAAGCTCAGCAAGGCCACTACTTCAAAGATTGTCTGCTATTGTTGCAATAGGCCTGGACATGTAGTGGTTGACTGTCCTGATAAGAGAAAGGATTCATCAGACAAAAAGAAGACTTATCAAAAGGGCAAGAAGGAAAAATCCTTTGTTGCAAAGAAGGAAAAGAGCCTAACAGATCAATCAACTTCAGAATCAGAATCTGAAGCTGAAGCATATATTGGACTGTATGCTGCTACTGAAGAAGAGGAGTTCATGCAATTACTAGACTCCATCTATGAACAAGAAGATCATCAGTGCATGGGACTGATGGCAGGATTAGAAGAAGACATGTGCCAAAATCAGTCTGGTCCTAGTAAGGTACTATGTCCTTCAATAAAATCTATTTGTAGTACAAGTGCAGAATCAGCTACATCCGCATCAAGTGATGTAGATGCATCTGAATCTGAAGGAGATGTCTATCAATTGATAGATAAGTATGGGGACTTGTCGCAGGCCCTTAAGAAAAGCAAGAACCTGGTTAAATCTCAGGCTCAGAAAATTGCTGATCTAAAGGTAGCTGCAACTGAGTTTGAAAAAGTAATTGATCAGAAATTAAATGAAATTGCCAAACTGAAGAATATAACTATTATACAGATGGGCACAATCAATTATACCAATGATCAAGTGAAGAGTCTGGAGGCCAGACTAAGAATAGAAAAGGAGTTAGTGGCTAGTTACTCTAAGCCAAAGTCTGTCTTACCCTTGATAGATGAATTTGTGACTCAAAAGGGTAAGACAGGATTAGGATTCAAAGGTAACCCCAGGGCAGCCTAATTCAAGAGGAAAGGCAAAGCTCCTGTCAAGCCACTAAACCTTTCAGTCCCTATTAAGTTTAGAAAGGTGCAAGTGCCTTCTAACCAATATGATCATGAAGATATACATTGTCATTTTAAGACTAATGTTCTGATAAACAAGGGTGTAAATGCCAACAGGCCTATCCATGTTCATAAACCCAATGGTTATAAGAAATCAGTGGGTGAAGCTGCTGCAGCACCAGCAATGGACAGAAATTCTTCTGTCAAGGGTGTATCTAGATCTAGATACAATAAGTTTGAATGTTGGTGCTGTGGCAAGAGAGGCCATTTTGCATTAGACTGCTGGCATAACACAAGTGTTAGAAAGAACAATAGTCTACCTGTTAGAAGAGATAATGGTAGCTTTGTTAATGCTAACCTGAACCAAGGACCCAAGACTTACTTGGGTTCTAAGGGTAAGTAAATCTGTGTTGCAGGAAATTCCAAGTGGCTATGCCCCTATATGGTACTTGGACAGTGGTTGTTCCAGGCACATGACTGGAACAAAGGGGCTGCTGAAGGAGTATACATCTGTCAAAGATGGACCTAAAGTGATCTTTGGTGGATCTGAAAAAGGAATCACCAAAGGGTTTGGTAACATTTCTACTAACCTAATTACTATCACCCAAGTGGCTTATGTAAAAGGTTTGAAACACAATCTAATAAGCATAAGCCAGCTGAGTGATTTAGGATATGACATTTCATTTGTTAAGGATGGATGTCATATCAAAAGGTCAAGTGATCAAAAGATCATATTGACTGGGTATAGGAAGAGAAATGTCTATTGTCTTAATTTTGTATGTGAGAACAAGGCTTCTTCCATCTGTCTTGTAGCTGATGATAATGCTTCTCATTGTGTCAAGTGACACAAGAGATTGGCTCATCTTAACTACAAGACAATTGGCCAACTCTTTAGCAAAGAGTTAGTGAGGAATGGTCCTCAAGTTAAGTGTATAAAGGGAGAAATATGCTCAGCTTGTCAAAAGGGCAAGCAGACAAAATCCTCCTTTCAAAGCCTTGAAAACAAGGATTCTGTGAGGTGCCTATACCTCTTACATATGGATCTTTTTGGTCCTATGCCAGTTCATAGTCTAGGTAGGAAAGTCTATACTTTCTTGGTGGTAGATGACTATTCTAGATTTACATGGGTGTTCTTTCTGAGACAGAAATCAGAAACCCCAAGTGTATTACTTAGTTTTGTAAAGCAAATTCAGAATGAACTGAATAGTACAGTGGTCAAAATCAGAAGTGACCATGGTACTGAGTTTCAATCTGAAAGCATGATAAAATTATGTGAAGACTTTGGGATTTTCCAAGAGTTCTCACCTAGAACACCACAGCAAAATGGCATTGCTGAAAGAAAGAATAGAACATTAATTGAAGCTGGCAGAACTCTATTGAGTGACACATCTCTCCCAGAATCTGCCTATAGAATCTACAACTTGACTACTCAAGTTGTTGAAGAATCTGTACATATTGTGTTTGATGAAACAAGATTAATCAACTGTGAGTTGTCTTGTAGATCAAATGATTCAACAGGTATAAGCAAAAGAATGAACAAGCTCTCCATTGCTGAAGCATCAAAGGAAGATGGAGCATTGGAAAATGAAGGCTACTATCCAGGGGGAGTACAAGACTTAATAGATGCTGATGAAAACCAAGAGGTTCAGCATGAAGAAGGAGCTGGAGATGTTCAACCAGAAAGGAATCTTCCTCCAGCTACAAGACATTTAAGAGATCATCCAGCTGATCAGATTATAGGTGATCCAAAACAGGGAGTGCAGACTAGAAGCAGAAATCAAAGCACAGATCTGCATTCAAGTTTCCTGTCTCAAATGGAGCCTAAGAAGTTTGAAGAAGCCATCCAAGACCAGCACTGGATTGATGCTATGCAAGAGGAGCTGAATCAATTCAGAAGGTGCAATGTCTGGGAGCTTGTTCCTAAACCAAGAGGCCACAACATAATTGGCATAAAGTGGATTTATAGGAACAAATTGGATGAGAGTGGAATAATAGTGAAGAATAAAGCAAGATTGGTTGCAAAAGGATACAGGCAGGAAGAAGGGATTGACTTTGATCAAACCTTTGCCCCAGTAGCAAGGCTGGAGGCAATCAGAATGTTCCTTGCCTATGCAGCCTATCAAGACTTCAAAGTGTACCAGATGGATGTGAAATCAGCATTCCTGAATGGTGATTTAAAAGAGGAAGTCTATGTAGAGCAGCCATCAGGTTTTGTAGATCCTCTTAAACCTGATTATGTCTATAAGCTTAGGAAAGCTTTGTATGGGTTAAAGCAAGCCCCAAGGGCTTGGTATGAAACCCTGTCTACTTTCCTTATTGAGAATAAATTCTCAAGAGGAAAAATAGACAAAACTCTATTCCTTAGGGAATCCAAAGGTAAGATCATCTTAGTTCAGATCTATGTTGATGACATAATCTTTGGATCTACTGAAAACAACCTTTGTAAAAAGTTTGCCAAACTTATACAAGGGAAGTTTGAGATGAGCAGTATGTGGGAACTTAAGTTCTTTTTGCGACTCCAAGTAAGACAGACTGATGATGACCTGTCCATATCCCAGTCTAAGTTCACCAAAGAATTAATTAAGAAGTATGGTATGGAGTCATCCTCCACTATGAGAACTCCTATGGGAACAAGTATGCCTATATGCAAAGATGATGCAGGTAAACCTGTTGATGAATCTTTGTATAGAGGAATAGTTGGCTCTCTACTATATCTCACTGCTAGTAGACCAGATATTATGTATGCTACATGTGTCTGTGCTAGGTACCAAGCCTGCCCTAAAGAATCTCATTATACTGCAGTCAAAAGGATTCTGAGATATCTTAAGGGCACACCTAATCTAGGCCTTTGGTATCCTAGGAATAGAGATTTTTTACTAACAGGTTATTCAGATGCAGACTTTGCAGGCTGTAGAGAGGATAGAAAGAGTACAACAGGTACTTGTCAATTCTTGGGAGGAAGATTGATATCATGGAGTAGTAAGAAGCAGACCAGTGTGGCAATATCCATAGCTGAGTCAGAATATATTGCTGCTGGCTGCTGCTGTGCACAGCTATTGTGGATACAACATCAGTTGAAAGACTATGGTATTCAAGTAAGTAGAACACCTTTATTGTGTGATTCTAAAAGTGCTATTTCTATTGCTAATAATCCTGTTTCTCACAGTAGAACTAAGCATATAGAAATTAAATACCATTTTCTTAGAGAGCATGTAGGAAGAGAAGACATCTCATTGGAATTTGTTAAAACAGATTATCAAATAGCAGATGTATTTACTAAGCCACTGAATGAAACAAAATTCAATAAATTTAAAATTGAATTAGGAATGCTGACCATTGATTAGTTTATCAACAAACTTATAAGTGATATTAGATTATCAAGTGGTATTGACAAAAACAGAAATTGGCTAAGTAAAATAGTGTCGACACATTCAGTGATAATGTGTCGACTCAGTGAAGTCATGTCGACTAGTCAGAGAATGTGTGTCAACACAGAGAATTTGTGTCGACACTTAAGAATCAAATAGTCGACTCATCCAGGAATGTAGTGTCGACTTCACCAGAATAGTGGTGTCGACACTTACAGATTTTTTGTCGACACTTATCCTAAGAGTCGACACAGAATTTCTGATGCTCTACTATGTCTCTCTCAGGTGTCGACATATCCACAATTGCTGTCGACACATAGTAGACAGACTTGATGTCAAGACAATAGAAGTTTGTGTCGACACACTCCATCTGTGTCGACACATATATACTGTTTTTGTCTAACCTTTGATCTTCTTTCCCTAAAAGGTATAAATAGGTCAAGAACTTATTCTGTCGACACGCTTACAGGGTTTTGGAGACTGAAACCCCGTGTCGACAATCTCTCTCTCTTCTCTCTCAAGATTTCTCGTCTGCTCAATGGCGCCAAAGGTTGAAGATAACGTCAACGAAGGATATGAGTTGGTACGCAATGCCTTTATGAATGCCCCGACAGATGTTCAAATGGTTATCACTCTAATCTCCGAATCTGGATTAGAGTTTCTAGTTTCTGAACCTTCAAAGATATGGAAGAAGGAGGTGCTTGAATTCTTTACCTCTGCATCAGTGGATTCAGCTGGTCTCAAGATAAAATCCACAGTTCATGGGACAAAGGTGAAAATCACACCAAGAAGTTTGAGAAAGATTCTACAATTGCCTATAGTTGAGAATGAAGAAGAGGTCCCATCCTCTAAGTCTAGGGAGGCTCTCCAATGGTGTGGATTGGATCCAACCTTAAAGATTGGAGCTGCTTTTAACAGAAAAGGGATGAACCAACAAGGCAAGTTTCTGTCAGAAGTAGTTAGGAAAGTAATCTTGTGCAAACCAGGTGGACATGATAGGATTTCAGCCTATATGTTCAGCCTAATGACCAGAATTGTATTTACAATTCCAACTGACTGGTCAGCTGTAGTATTTGATAAGATCAAGGAAGGAATCAAGAAGCCAAATCTGGCTAGAATTGTTAGTTTATACCTGACCGGAGTAATTCCTGAGGTTATGCAACAACTGCCTGGGTCCAAGATTAATCACATGAGGAAGATGGATATGAGATTATTTTCAAGATGGGATAGGGTGCTGTCTAAAGATGTGCCTGATGAGAGCAGGCAGGACACCCCTGTAAGATCCCCTACACATGATCTAGGCACTGCCCACCATCAAGAAGAGCAAGTGAGAGAGCAGGTTGAAGATCAGCCTGAGTCTACTCAAGTTCAGAAAGAAACCATTCCTGCACAGATGTAGGGGGAGCAAGCTCACTCTCCTGCCCAGAATGTATCTACTTCTGAACAGGTAAAGGGAGAGCAAGTGAGTTTTTCCTATCTAGGACATTACTAATATTTCTATTCCTGCACAGGTGCAGGGGGAACAAGTGTATTCACTTGCCCAGGATATTCCAAATACTGATCAAGTGCAGGGGGAGAAGATGTCTGTACAAGTGCAAGAGGAAGAACAAATTGATTTATCAAAAGATTTGAATATTGCAGATCTGGATGATTCAACATCTGTTCAAGCTCAGAAGGAATACACTCTAGATGAGTTATTTCCTAATATTGAAATTGCTACTGATAGAGTAGAGGAGGAGCAAGACAATGAAAAGGCACTAGATATTGAGATAGAGCAAGAAGCTGAGAAGGAACAAGAAGTTGAGGGGGAGCCTGTGAATGTTGAGGCTGAGCAACATGTCACTGAAACTAATATTCCTCCTACTCCTCCTGAAAGAGTTCAAATAGAAAGTTCATCAGACTCTGAGACTGAAGAAGCCAGAATGGCTAAGAAGAGAAAGCTCATAGTCTTCAAAAGAAGGACCCAAAGTTATAAGCAGGCACTCCAAACTTCAACTCACCAATCTACATCTGAATTTAACTACAACAAGTTCATGGTAGATTTGCAAGTTAAGTTGGATGAGCGGAGATTAACAATGGAGAAGTATGTTGATGAGAGCAATAAATCCCTTCAATTTGACTTGGCTCAAGATATTAAGTCTATTAGATTTGAAGTAAATATGTATAAGAAGGAGATGACAGATTGCTTCCATAAGGGAGGTAATGCTGTAGTGTTTTTGGCTAAACAACATCAGTCTATCCTCACTAAAGTGGATGATATTGCTTTGAAGCAAGGTTATGTTTTGGAGAATCAGCTGAGGATGAATGATAATTTGACTGAATCTCACCATGAAATTCTTGCAGAGTTCCAAAAGGCTACTGCAGGGATGACTACAGCAAGAGCAAAAGAGATGGAAGCTTTTGATCAGAAACTAAAGGAGGCTATAACTTCAGTTCAATCTGCCATCACTACATCTCAGAAGGAAATATCTGACAAACTTCAAAAATTGAAACCATATTTTAAAGAAGGTGTGAATTATCTAGATGGCCAGATCAGATTTCAGAAGGATAATCTAAGAGATCATATTACCAGAGAATTCATAAAGGGGGATAGGTTGCTAGTTCATGCTGGCTCAGAGAACACCAAATAGGTGACAAATAGTATTCGAGCCACATTAGGATATCCACCTTTGTGTGATGATGCTATGGTGGTTGAGTCAGGAATTCAAACAGGTCTACTTGAAGGCAATCAACCTGAGATTGCCCAAGTCATTTACCCTCCTCCTGATTTTGATATGATTGATCAGCAAGTTAAGGATATGTATAGTCCACCAAAGGAGGTTACCAAGGTTTTTATTGAAAAAGTCTATAAGCCTGATGCCAACTTGAAAGAACAGCAAGATGCTCTACTATCAAAGAAAAGATTTAGAGAGCAGGCTGAACTTAAGCCAGATTTTGAGCAGTGGAGCTCTACTTCAAGAAATATTATACTAACTGCATGGAAGGCTGTAAAGGACAAAGTACATGAAAGAGGAAAGTGGTATAATGAAATGGAATGACAAAAGTATGAAGCTAGGCAGGAAGCCATAGTACAGTTCAGGAGAAAAGCCAAGCTGGGAAGGCTGCCACCAGATGCTCAGGAGCCGAGCAAGTACTTTCCAAAGCCCTTTCATTACTTTGAAAGGCAAAGGCTCAAGGAAGAAGCACAGAAGAAAGCTGAGCTAACAGGCAAGAAGCCAGTTGAAGTTGCTGAAGCTCCTGTGAAGGCTCAAATCCAATCTGGCAAAGAAATTGTCATAAAAGAGCCTGATCAGTCTTAGTTCTAAGTTCTTTCAAAAGTGTTTTGAAATGTTTTGTTTAATCTTTCAATGTAAACATCTGTAATCAAACATTATCAAGTTATAAACAAAATTTTCTTTGGAATCATATATTCATGTTCACTCTGTGATGAATTGTTAATATTTTGTTTATATTAAGTATTCCTGTAATGTCATACATCATCATATTATATTTGTTATAAATGGTGTATATCATTAACTAAAAGGGTTATGACTTCTCCAAATAGGGGGAGATTGTTGGATACATTGGAAAATGTGTACCTGATTTGAAGAAGCCTAACTTAGATTAATGATATACATCAAGGTGTATTTGATGTTGTTTTAAGTTGACATGTGTAGGTGAAGAAGTATTAAAGAATACAGGAAATTATTCTAAGTCCATATGTCGACACCTGAAGAAATTGTGTCGACACTACAGAATAATTGTGTCGACACTTGAAGGAAGCAGTGTCGACTCACAGAAAGATAGTCGACCATATTTGTGTCGACACTGGGAAGCAGTGTCGACTCATAGAAAGATAGTCGACCTCAACTATGTCGACACCTAAAGACAGAGTTGACACATACTGAGTTCTGAATCTACAACAACTGTGTCGACACACAGGACTTATGTCGACACACTGCAAAGTCAAGACCAAGTTATTTTCTGAAGAAAGATGAAGTGTTGAGTCGACACAAATTCTCTGTGTCGACTCATTCTCAAGATGAAGTTCTGAAGAAGCAGTGTCGACTTAAAGGCAAACTAGTCGACATCATCAAAGGCTGTGTCGACACCAAAGTCACTTGTGTCGACACATATAGACAGTTGGTCTTGACACTTTCTGACAGTCTGTCTCAACACTTTGCTGTCCAAGACTAAGGCACATGATCTGTTTGAAGACTTGACAGCTGTGGGTTATGACAGGTTAACTGAAGCTGTCAGACTTGTCAGAAGTCAGTTAGGAACCGGATCAGCTGGTTACCATGAAGAATATCTATAAATAGACAGATTCAGAAGAAGAAATATACAACACACAAGAGGAAATTAATTCTTAATCAACACATCAGTTAAGAGACAAGTCCTCTCTTCAAGAAAGTGCAAGGCATTAAAGAAGATCTTCATCAGAAGATCTAAGAAGACGATCTCAGGATCAGTCTAAGAAGAGTTCTTTCAAGAATTCAGAAGTATCATCAAAGGTGTTGGATAGAGAGGGATCCAGCCACTTGAAGAAGAAGAAGGAAGCCATCATTGGTTTCTCAAGAAGCTGTTTGGAAATCAACTCAGCTAAGTTCAGATTCAAGAAGCTTTGAAGAAAGCTCAGATTCAGTTGATTTCATCAGCTGATCAAGATTTGTCTTGTTCTTTTCTCTCTCAATAAAGACAAGACATTAAAAACTTCTTTTCTAATTTCTGTAGGATCTGTCAATACAGATCTGAGTTGTAAGCCTGTGTTATAAAGGTTGAGTGTAGGAGAGTTGATCTCTGAGTGGTAGGGCTATTTTCCTGAGTGTAGGAGAAGGTTCTTCTCTGAGTTGTAGGCTTTGTGATAAGGCTGAGGTAGGGCTGTTGAGCCTGAGTTGTACGAACCTTTTCAGGTTCTGAGCTGTAGGATTTGTGGATTTGAGTAAAGAGGAAGTTTGGCCGAATCTAGCATACTGCTAGATAGGTGAATGGGGAAAGTGGATGTACCCAGACCTTGGGGAACCACTATAAAATAGTGTGCAATCTGTGATGGTTAAATTTCTGTGACTGCTATGCTGTGTGTTTTAATTCTGTAATTGAATTCTGCCAAAAAGTGTTAACAAGCTTTAGAACCTATTCACCCACCCTCTAGGTGTTTAGGTTGTCTTGAAAGTAAAACTATCACATCCAGAATGGCCTCCCAGACTACGGCATTGAGTGAGCTCAGCTCACTCAACGCCATCCAGATTATGGCATTGTGTGAGCTCTACTCACTCAACGCCATCCAGAATATGCTCTTTTAAACGATGGCGTTGAGTGAGCTTAGCTCACTCAACGCCGTCCAGATTATGGCGTTGAGTGATCTCTGCTCACTCAATGCCATCCAGACAACACCAAATGGCGTTGAGTGCATTCAGTGCACTCAACGCCGTTTAACTTATGGCGTTGAGTTCACTCAACACACTCAACGCCATCCCGCCTGACAGATTACAGCGTTGAGTGAGCTAAGCTCACTCAACGCCATCCAGTCTATGGCGTTGAGTGAGCTCAACTCACTCAACGCCAACCTGACGACACCAGATGGCGTTGAGTGAAGTCAATGCACTCAACGCCATTCAACTTATGGCGTTGAGTGCACTCAACGCACTCAACGCCATCCCGCTTATGACTTTGAGTGAGCTAAGCTCACTCAACGCCATCCAGACCACGACGTTGAGTGAGCTTAGCTCACTCAACGCCATTCCAAGGTCACGGGCGTGACGGATCGGTCACGGGCGTGTCAGGCCCATGTTGAAATTTTTTAGCTCGCCGATCGCCTTTCTGAGGTCGAAGATCGTCGAATGGGTCACGCACTAGGTCACGGGCGTGACGAGTCGGTCACGGGCGTGACCACCCCTTGACTCGAAATCTTGGTCGATAAACTTCAATTCCTGGGTTTCCTAGGGTTCTGTTATGACAAAACCACTTCCAGGGGTCTAGTTGGAAATGAGATGTTACACACAATGGGTTACACATGCGTATGATTGTGCAAGGTGCGTTGTGTGTATTCATCACTTTATATTTGCAAGGATTTGTGTGAGTTTTGCTTATCAGGTAGCAAGACATTGCTCGCATGGGAGGCCGATGCGACATTGCTCCTTCCTAACTGTGGAACAGGTTGATGTTTTGAGGAAATGGTAAGGTATACCTGGAATACCAGTGATGAAGATGCCCCATATAGTGGCGTGAGCGCATTGTTAGAGTGCAGTCAAATGTGGTATTAGAGTTTTCTCGGAGGACATGTGTAAGACTTTTTTTTCCAACCTTCGACTCAGGTTTCACTACAACATTTTTATTTAATAGCCACATTTTTTGCGACATTTGTTCATGCTTGACCGATTATTTTGATATTGACGGCATTTTGTTCAAAATCGTGGCTATTGTTGTATTTTTTACAAAAAAAATATTTCAATTTGCGGAGTGCAAAGTGCTGAGTGCGGGAAAACATTTAGGATTGGCGGGCATGGGGCGGGAAGTGGAAAAAAATAGGCGGGCATGGGGCTGGCAGTGGAAAAAAATTAGGCGGGCATGGGACGATTTTTTATTTTTTTTTCAATACATTTCCTCACCTCTCGGCCCGACCCCCGCCCCGCTTCTAACCTAAAACCCTCATTCTCCCCGATTTCTGTCGACCGAGACTCGCTGTCTCTGCGGACCGCCGACCTACTGCCCCTCGGGACTCGCCTTTCTGCCCATCGATAATAAAGTGTTGAAGTTAACAATGTAAATGCAGAGTGAAGTTTTTGGTAATTTTGAAATATAGATGGGGAGTTCACGGTAAATATGCAAAGTTGTAGGGAGTTTTTTATACACATTGGGAATACAAATGCTCATCTGCTTGAATTTTCAAAGATTGCCATAAGAGCGCCCTACAAATAAACATTTTAAGTTAGTAACACTATAGTAGAGAACACGACTACAAATTTTAATAATATTATGAACTCCAACAAATAAATGAAAATCATATTTCAACATCTGTTTTATAGTAGTTTTCTTGAGCGTAAAAATTGATTACTAGTATTCAAGAAAGAGTAGTAATGATAAAGAACATGGCTTTTATGATAAAGAACATGGATTTTCATGATATTATGAGCTTCAACAAATAATCGAAAATCATATTTCAACAATCCTTTCTTGCTTTCTATGTTACTTATTCATATAGTCATGTATTATTTATGTTGTTATATAAGGTATAGTATGATTACACATCTCTTTGAACCTCAAGAAGGCTTTGATTGTATCTTTGTAAAGTTATTTTTTGTGCAATAGTTTCTCAATCATATGCTTGAGTACTTAATTGCTACAACTGCTCAGAAACATGTCATATTTTGATGTTGTGATATAAGGTATAATATATATAATGCGGTGTTTTTTAATACGCCGCTATTTATTTAATGTAATTGCAAACATACTATTTATCATACTTATGTGGCACATGTCTATTATATGTATAGGTATGCATACAAATAATTTTTCATTGGATAAAAATGGATGAGAGAGCCACGACATTCAAAGACTTATATAGAAGGCATAAAATCATTGCTAGATCAATTCTATACATCTACAACAACTGGGGAAAATGTCCATGTCCTTGTAAAAAATGTGTAAATATAAAGATGTGGGATCGAGAAGAGGTAGACGTACATCTTGTATGGAATGGTATTATGGAAAATTACACATAATGTATTTATCATGATGGACGACTATCTAGCAATGGGGCCCGACCAAATGACATATCTTCTTTCACTACAAACTCAATTTACACGAATGATAACTTTGTTGATGATATGGATGAACTATTGTGTGTAGCTATTCCTAACATGACACATGAGGAGAACGTGGATGTCCAAGGACTATTGAATGATCATCATGGTGAAGATGAGACATTTGACTGTCCTCAAGCTTATGTTAATATGAATGCTAATGATTTATACACGTCTCTTTTAGAGGAAAACAAACCACTGTGGGAAGGATGCCAAGAATATATGAAGCTATCATTTTTATTAAATCTCCTTCATATTAAGACTCTAGGTAATTGGAGTAATACACATTTTAGTATGTTGTTGAAAGTTCTGTAGGGTGCGGTACCAGGTGGATATGAAACGATCCCCATGAACTGTCATGAGGTGAAAAAAATATGTTCAAAGTTAGGTCACAATTATATTAAGATTGATGCAAGTGTTGACGGTTGTTTGTTGTTTTGGGGCATACACAAAAATGATGATGTATGTTATGTGTGTGGGAAGTCGTGATGGCTTGAAATCAAAGAAGAACAATTTAATCACAAGTCGAGGAAATGTAAACAACATGACATGACTAGTGCAAAGAAGATTCCTAAAAAAGTTTTTTGATATTTTCCGTTGAAGGAACGCTTAGAGTGATTATTTCTTTGTAAACATTGTTGGGTCCATTGATCCCAATGTCCCAGATTTGTAAGAAGTCAAACAAGTCAATGGTATACATATAGTTGTATTTGATGTATGTTTAAGTTCATGCATGCAGGTTATTCCTTGTCACATGATTGGACAGGTGGACACAAAGAAGGAGATGTTGGAGAGACAGAAAAATCTGTCTAAGTCCTCAGGCACTGAGTGAAGAAAGCTCACTCAATGCCAGATGTCTAAGGAAGAAAGCTAGAAAGAAATATTTGACTAAATCCACAAGTGTTGAGTGAAGTCAGTTCACTCAATGCCAGATGTCAAGAAGAGATGTTAATAAAGGCAGAATTTTGGTTAAGTTCAGAGGCATTGAGTGAGGATAACTCACTCAATGCCAGATGATTCGAAGCATCGAGTAAAGACTAGTCAGTCAAAGCCTTTGCATTGACAGTGAAGAAAAGTGGCTAAGTCCACAGGCGTTGAGTGAAGCCAGTTCACTTAATGGCATACAACAAAAGACGCTGAGGAAAGACTATGGAGTCAATGCTTAAGAAGTTTGCAAGGCAGAAAAGTGGCTAAGTCCACAGGCGTTGAGTGATATTAACTCACTCAACGCAATACATCTAGATGCGTTGATTCAAGCTTCTTCAGTCAAAGCCACGGAGAATCTGTCAAAGAAATCTGGCTAAGTCCAGAAGCATTGAGTGAAGGCAGTTCACTCAACGTCATGTTGATTCTGTCAAAGCCTAAGAAGAAATAGACAGAAATGCGGCTAAGTCTATAGGCGCTGAGTGAAGTCTGTTCACTCAATGCCACATAACAGAAGGCGTCGAGTATAGTAGAGTGTCAAAGCCTCGACATTGAGAAGCAAGAAAATTGACTAAGTCCATAGGCATTGAGTGATAAAGGTTCACTCAATGCACTTGACGCCTAGCAGTACAAAAGTTGTAGCTAAGTCCAGTGGCATTGAGTGATGAAGGTTCACTCAACGCTCTTAACGCTTAAGTTGCAGAAAGGTTCAGAATGTTGGCTAAGTATTTTGGCGTTGAGTGAATCTTGTTCACTCGACGCACTCAACTTCTGGAAGTGCAGTTTATCTAACAAAGTGTTATGGTGTTGAGTGAAGCCAGTTATCTCAACACACTCAATGCCTGGGATGAAATTGAAAATTTAGCTAAGTCTATAGATGTTGAAGTCAGCATGAGTCAGCAAAATTCAATAAAGTCAACGGAATTCAAATTCATTGCGGGAAATCTGCAGTCCACCACTAATGGCACTGGGATCCAACTGTATGATATATTCTGTACAAGGAAGGTTGTAAAACGGTAATTAAAGCTGGGCCCATAGGTCAAGACAGCCGTTGGACGACGGATGATAAAAGGAATGAAATCGGAAGAGAAGAAGATATTTATTAGGGTTTGTCTTTTTTAAAAACTCCGCAACTTCTTCTTCCTCGCCATTATTGTCGAGCTCGAAGAGAAGTGCAAATCGACTGATCCAAACGAAAAACAAGGTAGTCGTTGAGATCAACACCGTCAGTAGCAAGGTTATAGATATTTATCTGAGAAAGCAGTAGCAACAAGAAGAAAAACCTGAGCTACAGATACTTCACAGCTCAAGCAGAGCCAATCCTGAAGATAGATTTCTGGAGCTATGAAGATGGAATCTGGACTGAGTTTTCTCAGGATAGAAGGAGGAAGACACATAGATCATTTCTCTGGTGTCTAGCAACAATCAACAAACCACTTTCAACTCTGTAGGATCCTTTGGATCTGAGCTGTAAGCCTGTGTTATAAAGGCCGAGTGTAGGATCTGTTGAAGATCTGAGCGGTAGGATTAAAGTGTAAATCTGAGGTAGGATTCTGTTAGGAATTTGAGTGTAGGGCAGTTTACCTAAGCTAGGATCATTTGTTGATCTGATTTGTAGGGTCCATATTTGGATCTGAGTGGAAGGGCATTTGTGCCTGAATTGTAGGATCATTTGGATCCTAGGTAGGGCTATCCTCTTAGCCTGGGTGGTAGGGCCTTTGACCTTAGATAGGTGATCTGTTGATCACTGAGTTGTAGGGCTTTGTGCCCGAAATATAGGTCTTGGAGGAGATTGAGTAGTCCTGCCAAATCGTATTGTAAGCTCTTAGGAGCTGAGTTTTTGGTGAAGTGCCTTGTCTAACATACTATTAGAAAGGCGGGAGGGATAATGGACATACCTATACTCTGGGGAACCATTATAAATCATCTGTGTGCTGTGTGTGATTTTCTTGAAAGCATAACTAACCAAATCACAACATACCATAAAACAGTTAAAGGTCAAAATAACTTAAAAAGACCTAAAAACCTATTCACCTCCTCTAGGTGTTTAGCTACCATTGAAATTAAAGACTTTCAAGTGGTATCATAGGGAGGTTGTTCAAGAAAGACTTAACAGTCTGAGAAGATCTCCAAGGGTAGAAATTAGAGTATACTTATGGGTTCAGGAGAGAACCATAAGGATCTTGGTTCCATGAAGCTTCCTATTCACAGAAGGGAAGGCTTTGAAATTTGGAAGGAAATGGTCAGACTATTCATGGAGGCATCTTACCCAAGGATCTTTATGACTATCAAAGAGGAACCTTTCATCCCTATGAAAGTCTCAGCTCTGGATGCAAATGACTAGACACCAAAGACATATTCAGAGATGACCAATGATGAGGTCATTATTGCCACCTTGTATAAGAGGGCACATAATATTATTGTGAGTGCCATAAATGACTCCACCTTTCAGAATCTGGTGCACTACAAGACCTCCATGGAGATGTAGGACATTTTGGTGGTCTACATGGAGGGCACAAAAGAGGTCAGAGATGACAGGAAGTCCATGCTCAACCAAGAGTATGAGGCTTTTAGGTAGTCCAAGGAAAAGGGCATAGCTAGCTACTATTAAAGATTCTTATGAATAGATAATGAGCTAAGGACCTATTGTTGGGTATTTAACAATTATGAGCTTAATGACAAGTTCCTAAGGTCTCTAACTAGAGAATGGCACACCAAGATTTGTGTCATCAGGGAGGTGGCTAAGTCAGCAGATACTCCTCCACCAACTCTGTTTGGGAAGCTACTGTCATATAAAATGCAGCTGACTACCAAGAAAGAGGAGGAAATAAAAAACAGATCTCTGATCAAGGAGAAGGATGTGGCCTTCAAGGAAAAGAGCTCAAGGAGGAGCAAGGAGAGGACTGCCTCTCCTCCAAGAAGGCCAGCTGGTTTAGACTGTTGGAGTTACCATGGTGATCTAGAAGTGGTCAAACATGTAATATCACTGCCAACGCGATATGAGCCTGCAGGGTCGCACATAAGAGCATGCGGAGAAATTGGAAGATTGACTGTGTTGGTAAAGGTTACCAATCACCATACAGTATGGGGGGGTCAGGCAAATATTGCCAAGGAAATTCGTCGAGAATCATCGAGTATGACTCGATGACTCTCGACGAGTTCGTCGAGAATGAATCGTCAGGAATAGTCGAGTATGACTCGACGACTCTCGACAAGTTCGTCAAGAATCATTCGTCGTGAATGATTTGTCGAGAATAGTCGAGTATGACTCGACGACTCTCGACGAATTCGTCGAGAATCGAAATGTTTGATTCCTGGCGATTCGTGATACTCGACGATTCCATCCTCGATTCTCGACGATTCTGCAGATGATTCTCGCCGAATCTATCTGCTGATTCTCGCCGAATCTGGACCTGATTCTTGCCGAACCTGGAGTTCATTCCCGGCGAATGACTCTGAAACCCTATGTTGTGTGGTCTGCGGATAGCGATTCTTTTAGGTCTGTTTATACCTTTGGTATAAATAAGGACTTAGGGTTTTGGAAAGAGGAATGCGTGCTTTTCTCCTACGGCCGGATAGAACCCAACGGAAGCGTTCCGCCGTGCCGATCCGCCGCATCCCGTACCCCGCCGGACGGAAGAGTTTCGCTTTCGCCGATCGTTCGCTCCGCCGACCACCTACTTTCCGGCGATAGTCGCCGGTGTTGCTCTTCCTGGAGCGGACCTAGCAATCCGTGGAGGTGCAAGGTGCAGTCGACCTCCTTCTCGATCTTTCATGTGATGAAAAGCTCGGTGTTCTCCCGCTCGTGTGGATTTCTGCAGAAACGTAGATGTTATTCTACGTGGAACTCGCCACCGACAAGGACTCAAAGCATGGAGCATCTCCGTTGAGTTGTGACTCAACGCTGCTAAGGTAATTTTTACCTAGTTGTTTGTTAACTTCTTGATTCAACATTCATGGCCCGATCCCATCTCTTTTGGGTTGTTCTTGATATTTTATTACTTCCACTGCTTTCACAAGTGTTGTGCCATCCTCATAGAGAAACCCAACTGTGGTATCAGTCGGAGGTTCCGGCCATGATTGTTGTATTGGAAGTTAGGTTATTCAAGTACGTGTAAACCTAGGGATTTAGAAGTATTCTAAATGTCTAGATTTAATCTTGGGACCCCACCAGGAACGTCTGGGACTTCGTGGTTATTTCTAATTGTTAGAAATTGTTGTCTCCTTAGCAGTAACCGTCCCTCGAGTGGTTAATGAATCTGTGTATTCTTTTGGATTTTGAATCCAACAATGAGAGACGAGCTTGTCTACTGCTTTAAGTTGAGTTGCCTTTGCCTTTGTCCAATGCATGTAAATCTGAAGATTTTGAAAAGTCCGAATGTTCAGATTTAGCCCTTCCTTCTATCAAATGTTGATAGTGTCATGTTGCTCACATAAGGGATGCATGTGGATTTTAGAAATTGTTTTTCTGTGGATGTGCACATTGATCAAATATTG
The DNA here is from genome assembly GCA_039513925.1 of Platanthera zijinensis. Lineage (NCBI taxonomy): Eukaryota > Viridiplantae > Streptophyta > Magnoliopsida > Asparagales > Orchidaceae > Platanthera > Platanthera zijinensis. The sequence goes on from CM077083.1 coordinate 34,516,387, forward strand.
ATCATGGTTAATTGTTAACCTATTATCAAAAACCCTTCATCAAATATTAAGTGTTTGGATGCCTTCCGATGGATGACACTCTTCCTGCCTCGATCGATGAAGTGTGGGCTTGCCAAAGAACCGTGCATTAATCTATCTTGGTAAGGGTGCGAGCGGATAATTGTGATATCCAACTGTCGACATCGGGTCCAACTTAACTGGGTGACTTCAAAGGTTGAGTGCCTAGAGGCATAGGGTTGGCGTGCACTATATGATGGATGCAAATAAGGATTTATTAACCAACCATACAAGAATTGCATAAGGATGCAATTGGCAAGCGTGCCTACCTAAATAACAACATCGTGAGAGAAAAGCCAAAGCTGACTCATTGTGTTGGTGAAATACGGATCTTGTCCACTAAGAGAGTAGCTCGCATGAACTCTCCGAATTTATAGTGAGGGCAATCATTTCGAATAAAATAGTGGGAGTTTTAATTGAAGTCCAAATAAAAATTAAATTGTATTTTGAAATTTTGGTACTGATATTATTCTGCATGAATTCTTGTAGAATTCCATGGCAAGTGGTTCACACTCCACTCTGTCTCTAAGAGCCATCCTTGAGAAGGATAAGCTCAATGGGACTAACTACATTGACTGGTACAGGAACCTGAGAATTTTTCTCAGGCAAGAGAGAAAGCTCTATGTCTTGGAAGAAGAAGCCCCCGAGGTGCCGACCGGGAATTCTTCCCGTGCTGATAAGGATACTTATAAGAAATATACTGATGAAGCCTTAGACATCGAATGCCTTTTGCTTGCCCCCATGAACTCTGAGCTTCAGAGGCAACATGAGAACATGGGGTGCAAGGAGATTGACGAGCATCTCAAGAAAATGTTTCAAGGGCAAGCTCATCAAGAGAGATTTGACGTCACAAAAGCGTTGTTTCAGTGCAAGATGGGAGTTTGAGACTCAGTAGGGACTCACGTACTCAAGATGATTGGGTATATAGAGAACCTTGAAAGGCTGGGTTTTCCTCTGGGTCAAGAGTTGGCCACAGATCTGATCCTACAATCGTTGCCGGACAGTTATGAGCAGTTTGTATTGAACTACAATATGAATGAAATAGACAAGACACTGTCCGAGCTCCTAGGCATGTTAAGAACTGTCGAGATCAATATGAATAAGGCCAAGCTTGCCAGCCCCATACTGATGGTGCATAAGGGAAAGGGCAAGGCCAAGGGTTCTATGAAGACGAAGGTGGGACCTAAGTCACATCTTGAGCCCAAGTCTTCTGCACTGAAGAAAAAGAAGAGCACGGTGAAGGAGGGGCAATGCCACCACTGTGGCAAGGCTGGTCATTGGAGGAGGAACTGTACTTCTTACATTGATGGTCTGTAGAAAATGAAGGGAGGTATGACTTCTGCTTCAAATATTTACGTTATAGAGATAAACCTTTCAGCTCCTTCATCTTGGGTATTGGATACCGGATGTGATTCACACATTTGTACAAATGTGCAGGAACTGGAAAGGAGAAGATTGTTGAGTAAAGGGGAGGTGGACCTTCGTATCGGCAATGGAGCAAGAGTTGTTGCTGTAGCCGTAAGGGTTTACCGTCTTTCTTTGCCCAGTGGGCTTGTAATAGAACTAGATAATTGTTATTTTGTTCCGGCCATAACTAGAAACATTATATCTATTTCATGCTTGGACATGATTGGATTTTCTTTTATAATTAAGAACAACTATTGTTCTATATTTAAGAATGATGTTTGTTATGATGTAGCCCAATTGTTTAATGGTCTTTATATTTTGAACTTGGACCATCTGATCTATAATGTAGAAAATAATAAAAGACTAAGAACAAATGACTCAAACCCAACATATCTTTGGCATTGTCGTTTGGATCATATAAACGAGAAGCGCATATCCAAGCTCCATAAAGATGGACTTTTGGACTCATTTGATTATGAATCATTTGAGCGATGCGAATCTTGTTTGTTAGGAAAGATGACTAAAGCTCCTTTCACTGGTTATACTAAGAGGGCTGAGGATCTCTTGGGTGTTGTACATAGTGATGTATGCGGACCCATGAGCTCCATGGCTAGAGGTGGGTATTTCTACTTTGTTACATTTATTGATGATTTCAGTAGATACGGATATGTCTATCTTATGAAGTGCAAATCGGAGACCTTTGAAAAGTTCAAAGAGTTCAATAATGAAGTAGAAAACCAGCTGGGTAAAAGGGTTAAAGCACTCCGATCTGATCGAGGTGGCGAATACTTGAGTCATGAGTTCCGTGATCATCTGAAAGAGTGTGGTATTGTATCATAGCTCACTCCACCTAGAACACCACAACATAATGGTGTGTCTGAGAGGAGAAATCGTACTCTGTTAGACATGGTACGTTCGATGATGAGTCATGTAGACTTGTCTGTTTCCTTTTGGGGTTTTGCTTTAGAGACTCCTGCAATGACACTGAATCACGCTCCAATGAAAACGGTTCTGAAGACACCATATGAGATATGGACTGGGAAACGTCCTAGTATGTCGTTCATTAAAATTTGGGGCTGTGAGGCATATGTGCGACGTCAAATGCCTGACAAGCTAGAACCCAAATCGGATAAATGTTATCTGGTGGGATATCCTAAGGAAACGAAAGGGTATTACTTTTACTTACCGTCTGAGGGCAAAGTGTTTGTCGCAAGGACTGGCGTCTTCTTGGAAAGAGAATTCTTATCAAGAAAGACTGAAAAGGTAGAACTTGAAGAAGTTCAAGAACCACAGGTAGTGAATGAACCGAAATTGGATTATGAGACAGGGCTACAAGATGTTGTAACTAGAGAACCTGCTCAAAAAACACAAGTCCTACGTAGATCTGGTAGACCGAGATTTGAGCCTGAGAGATATGGATTTCTCATGTCTCAAATAGGTAATGTGTTGCTTATGGATCATGATGATGAACCAGCAACCTACCAAGAGGCAATGAATAGATCGGACTCCGACAAATGGCTTGAGGATATGAAATCTGAAATGGACTCCATGTATGCAAACCAAGTTTGGAACTTGGTGGAACCACTTGAAGGGGTACGACCCATAGGGTGTAAATGGGTCTTCAAGAAGAAGACTGACATGGATGGGAATGTACAGACATTCAAAGGGCGACTGGTGGCTAAGGGTTTCAAGTAAATTCATGGTATTGACTATGATGAGACCTTTTCCCCTGTTGCCATGGTAAAGTCCATAAGGATATTGCTTGCTATTGCTGCGTATTATGACTTCGAGATCTGGCAGATGGATGTCAAAATGGCTTTCCTTAATGGAAACCTCCTTGAGGAAGTGTACATGACACAACCCGAGGGTTTTGTATCCCCAAATGAAGCCACTAATATATGCTAGCTGAATAGGTCCATTTATGGACTGAAGCAGGCCTCTCGAAGTTGGAATCTTCGTTTTGATGAGAAAATCAAAGAGTTTTGTTTCATCAAGAATGAAGATGAGCCTTGTGTTTACAAGCGAATCAGTGGGAGCATTGTTGTCTTCCTGGTATTGTATGTCAATGACATACTGTTGATTGGGAATGACATTCCTACCCTGAAAGTTATTAAGAACAACCTAGGAAACTGCTTTTTTATGAAGGACTTGGGTGAAGCGACTTAGATACTCGGTATTAAGATCTATAGAGATAGATCGAAGAAGTTGCTGGGTTTGACCCAGAGTACATACATCGAGAAGGTGTTGAAGCGGTTCAACATGCTTGGGTCCAAGAAAGGATTTTTACCCATGTCTCATGGTGTGAATCTCTCTAAGGACTAGTGTCCAAAATCTTGTGAAGATAAGGACTGCATGAAGTTGATTCCATATGCTTCGGCAATTGGATCAATCATGTATGCAATGTTATGTACTCGATCCGATGTCTCCTTTGCTTTGAGCATGACTAGCAGGTATCAGTCAGACCCCAGTGAGTGTCACTAGATTGTAGTCAAGAACATCCTGAAGTACTTGAGAAGGACAAAAGATGTGTTCTTGGTGTATTGTGGAGAGGAAGAGCTCGTTGTAAGTGGTTACACGGATGCTAGCTTCTAAACTGATAGGGACGACTCAAAGTCTCAGTCAGGTTTTGTGTTTTGCCTTAATGGAGGAGCTGTGAGCTGGAAGAGTTCCAAGCAAGAGACAGTTGCTGATTCTACAACAGAGGCCGAGTATATCGCTGCAGCTAACGCAGCAAAGGAGGCTGTATGGATTAGGAAATTCATCGACGAGCTTGATGTAGTTCCTAGCATTGTTGGTCCCGTAGTTTTCTATTGTGATAACAATGGTGCAATTGCACAATCTAAGGAACCTAGATCCCATAAGCGCTCCAAGCACATACTTCGGCGGTTCCATCTTATTCGTGAGATTGTCGAACGAGGAGATGTGAACATTTGCAGAGTGCCGACTGAGGAGAATATTGTGGATCCACTGACAAAGCCTCTCGCACAGAGAAAGCATGATGGTCATACTAGATCAATGGGTATACGATACCTAAATGATCAGCTCTAGTCAGAATCTTGTGGGTTGCATGTAAACATATATCTTGTTGGCAGTTTGTTGTTTATTCATATGATGAATTTTGTACCGAAAGCTAATTTTACAATTAATGGCAAGTTCTTTTATTATGATTTCTCTATGCGATAGTTAAATGTTCACATAATAAATACCCTTAGAGTGTTCGCTTCCATAGGACATCAAGTACGTGACTTGAATGTGAGAGCCTGTGATTTATTTGAAGCTTCATTCTTTAAAGGTCCCTAGTCGTTGTATCATCATAGAAACTAAGGGTGATGATGATACATTAAGACTAGCATGTGTGTTGACTGATGACCAGTTCTCATAGGTCATGATATTGTGATATCAAGTCATCACGTGGATACTTGTTAATGAACAAGTTGTACTGGACAGACCCAACCTGAGACTACTCTGTGGATTGCTATCTAAACGTGTCACGAGTAGGTCTCAATTGACAATGGTGTTGTGGTCCTTTGACCTGAAGTCACAGCATTCATCAAGTGAGGAAGAGCGTGCTTTGATGCCATCTAAAGTCTTCCTTGAGAAAGGTTGATGATAAGGGTGGTTATTGGGCACGTTACGAATCATTTGGGTTTTATGTGTGAGCAGATATTGGATTTGTCCTCCTATGTGACAGGAGTTGCATCCATGGGCCCCTTAATGGAACTGGACTGAGAAATGCATGGCCATGCTTGGTTGAGTCAATATGTGATATTGGACTCACCATTCTCTGGAAGTCTGTTCTAGATCAAGAAACTTGGATTGAGCTATTATGAGGGTGACACGGTCCATGCCTCTAGTTCTTTCCGGATGTAAGGGACAAATGGACAAAGACAACGCTGGTACATTGTTCATAAAGGCTTATTAGTTATGAACTCTTATTGCTTGGGTAGCAATGATGCATTGCTATATGCCGTTCATTGTTTGTTAGATTTTTGGTTTGATACTTTCAAGATCAAGTGGGAGACTGTTGGAGTTACCTTGGTGATTTAGAAGTGGTCAAACATGTAATCTCACTGCCAACGCGATATGAGCCTGCAAGGTTGCACATAAGAGCATGCGGAGAAATTGGAAGATTGACTATGTTGGTAAAGGTTACCAATCACCATACAGTATGGGGGGGGGGGGGGGGGTTCAGGCAAATGTTGCCAAGGAAATTCGTCGAGAATCGTCGAGTATGACTCGACGACTCTCGACGAGTTCGTCGAGAATGAATCGTCGAGAATCGTCGAGTATGACTCGACGACTCTCGACGAGTTCATCGAGAATCATTCGTCGCGAATGATTCGTCGAGAATCGTCAAGTATGACTCGATGACTCTCGACGAATTCGTCGAGAATCGAAATGTTTTATTCCCGGCGATTGGTGATACTCGACGATTCCATCCTCGATTCTCGATGATTCTGCAGATGATTCTCGCCGAATCTGTCTGCTGATTCTCCCTAAATCTGGACCTGATTCTCGCCGAACCTGGAGTTCATTCCCGGCGAATGACTTTGAAACCCTATGTTGTCTGGTTTGCGGATAGCAATTCTTTTAGGTCTGTTTGTACCTTTGGTATAAATAAGGACTTAGGGTTTTGGAAAGAGGAATGCGTGCTTTTCTCCTGCGGCCGGATAGAACCCGACGGAAGCGTTTCGTTGTACCGATCCGCCGCATCCCATACCCCGCCGAACGGAAGAGTTCTGCTTCCGCCGATCGTTCGCTCCGCCGACCACCTACTTTCCGGCGATAGTCGCCGGTGTTTCTCTTCCTGGAGCGGACCTAGCAGTCCGTGGAGGTGCAAGGTGCAATCGATCTCCTTCCCGATCTTTCCTGCGACGAAAAGCTTGGTGTTCTCCCGCTCGTGTGGATTTCTGCAGAAACGTAGACGTTATTCTACGTGGAACTCGCCATCGACAAGGACTCAAAGCTTGGAGCATCTCCGTTGAGTTGTGACTCAACGCCGCTAAGGTAATTTTTGCCTAGTTGTTTGTTAACTTCTTGATTCAACATTCATGGCCCGATCCCATCTCTTTTGGATTGTTCTTGATATTTTATTACTTCCGCTGCATGCACAAGTGTTTTGCCATCCTTATAGAGAAACCCAACACAGACATCTTAGGGCCTAACTCATTTGGCGACAGCATGTCTGATGAAGACCTTGCTGCCTTTGCAAGGCATTTTAAGAGGCTGATGAAGAGCAAGCAGTGAAAAAGCATACCATCCTCCTCCTCTCATCACAGGAAGAACAACTCCAAGGGAGAAATGTATGACTCTCAAACTTGTAAACATATTTCTTCCAAAGTTGTGTGTTACTGCTGCAGTAAGTCAGGGCATGTTATAGCCGACTACCCAGTAAAGAGAAAGGAAGCTAGTGAGAAGAAGGTTCACCAGGATAAGGGAAAGAAGGAGAAGTCCCTCATTGCAAAGAAGGAGAAGAGCTTCACTTATTCATATTAATCAGAGTCTGAAGATGATGAAGAAGAAGCCTACATAAGGCTGGTTACTGCTGAAGCAGATGAAGATGAAGACTATCCTCCAATAAGGATAGGCATCGGGGCCCCTGTGTCACAGTCAGACAGTGACTCAGAGTAGGATGAAGAATATGAAGATGACATTAGCTGTTGTGGGATGATGGCAAGGTCTGATGAGGAATCCTGCCAGGATCAGCCTGGCCTATCTAAGGTACAGTCACTATCCAGTTCATTATCTGAGTCATAATATGAGACTAGTCCAGACTCCGATGCTTCTTCATCCTGTGATGAAGAGGTCTCAATTTCTGAGGAATATGTCAATCAATTGATTGACAAGTATGGTACACTTCTGGAAAATTTCAATAAAAGTAAGAAGTTGGCCAAAAAAACAAGCTAAGGAGATCACCTCCCTGTAGTTAGCTGTTTCCCAGCAGGTTGAGACAGCACCCCTACTAGAACAAAAAATGAGGGAAGTTAGCCAACTGAAGACCATTACACTCATTCAGATTGGCACCATCATGTACAAGAATAGTCTCATTAGAGATCTGGAAGAGAAACTCCAAAGAGAGAAGAGGATTATGTCCAGTTACTCTAAGCCCAATTCTGTGTTGCCCATTATTGACTCCTTCTCTTCTCAGAGAAAAAAAAGGGGCTTAGGTTTCAAGGGAAACACAAGAGCTACCTCTTTCAAAGGAAAGGGAAAAGCTCTAGTTCAGCCACCCATTGCCTTTAAAAGGGTAATACTCCCTTCTAACAGGTATGACCAGGACTCCATGTATGGTCAATGGAAGAATGGGAATTCTTCCTGAAAAAATACAAGTGTACCTTCCAATGGAAGGAGAAGAGGAATGGGGATGAGTGCGTTAAAGGCAGCCCATGAAGAAATTCAAATGGCCCATCATAGACCATTTGTCTTTGTTGCACTAGCCCCTATTCTCAAGAATGTAGCTGTAGCCAAAGTTCAGGGCCATTCAACAAAGACTCTTACCAATGATCAGTCTATCAACAAGCCTGATTTGGCTATTTCTGATGCTATCAAGAGCATGTTGTCTGCAAAGAAAACTACTATTGATGGCATTCAAAGCAGGCCAAATAAGTCTACTGGAAGACTTACCTTCATTCAGATCCTAACTAAAAGGAACCTGAAGAAAGGTGTTTGTTGGAACACCCTATTACTAATTTGGGTAAGGATCACTATGTTTGTCTTAGGAAACCAGGTTGACCTAGTTGTATAGTTGTAAAGGTCAACATTAGAATGAGTCTAGGGCTTAGAACTTAGGTTTGAAGCTGCCCCCAGGACCATTCCAAGATCAAGGATATAGAGCCAAGTCTAAGGCAATTTTCGTCGAGCTCCGGTCGACGAAACGTCGAACTCGGTTCGACGCTCTCTGAGCTCAACTTTGATAAATTGTCAAACTCCGATCGACGATCTTCGAGCTCAGATCGACGATTTGCCTTCAGCCAGTTTTGCTTAGTCGTCGAACTCCTGTCGACGATCTTCTAGCTCAGGTCGACGATCACTCTTCAGCTATTCTTCAGGTCGCTGAGCTCGGTTCGACTATCTTCGAGCTCAGTTCGACGTTTTCTGTCTGTTTGATCTCTTTCCATCTCTGAGCTCAGTTCGACGATCGTAGAGCTCAGATCGACGATTTTTCTGAGAGATCAACGATTCTAAGGATTCAAATGCTGCCAGTCTTTGGAATATTTTTGAATTCTCTCAGCATTTATGTCAAGGAGATCTGCCAGCCGTTTGTCTTTATTCTGGAGCAAGTTTCAAGGAATTATTCAGGGAATGTTTTATTGGACCTTCCTCTAGAAGACAAGACTTTTTATGGAAGACATTTATGACTGCCAACGGCTATCTTTGACAAGAATTTTTTTTCAGAGAATCAGATCTTCCTTTTTATCTTCAGTCAGATAGAATATACAACAGAATATACAGAGAGCACAACAACAAGAATTAAGCTGTGACAGATAACAAGTGATCAATTCTGAAAAATCAGAATAACAATCTTTTTGCTTACAGAAAAGTGATCACAGCTTCATCTCAAGAACTCCAGACACCTCATCTTTCAGCCTTTTGCTGAAACAATCTTTTGCTGGAGATCTAAACTTCTGAAGACCTATCACCCTAGAGCAAAGCTTCCATTCCTGAACCTGTCTACATCTCAGGGGGAGCTTTGACAACAAAAGATCCACTAGTCTTCTCTCATTTGATTTGAGAACAGAGAAGACAACTTCACCTCTTTATCTTTTCTTTTTCTGCTGTAAAAGTGTTCTTGAACTCGCTTCAAAAGTTCTGTCTGGTTCTGAGAGCCTTGTCAAAACTCAGTGGTGGCAAGACACCTTATCAAAAAATCCAGTTTTGGTTTTTGAGCACCTTATCAAAAGCTCATTGGTGTCAGGACACTTGATCAACTCATCCTGAGTGGATTCCTACCAAGGGTGGTATAAGAGTGGATGTACCCAGGTTTTTGGGGAACCACTATATTTCCTTGTGTCTTCTGGCTTGTTTGTGTGATTGATTTGTTGTGTGCTGTGCTCTTTACTTCTTTGTTTTTAACTCTTTACTAGCACTCTACACTATACTATAAATTGAATTTTATATGTGCTGATTATTTCAAAACTATGAAATTAATTTAAATAAACTCTATTCACCCCCCCCCCCCTAGAGTTGAGATAGATCTTACTCTCACTTTCAATTGGTATCAGAGCCAGGTTGGTTGCTCATACAGGCTAACACCTGAACCAAGAGATCCTTGGTAAAATCTATCTCTTAAGAGGGTTATTTTCTTTATATCTTATATTATTCAAAAACATGGCACAGAACAAGGATTATGCAAGCACCAGACCTCCAGTGTGCAATCTATCTAAGTTTGCACTTTGGAAAGCAAGGATTAGACTATATATGAACTCTATTGATGAAGATATTTTCAATTCTGTCTTGACAGTTTGTCCAAGTCCACCAGTAAGCTCAAGCACAAATGCTGTTCCACCTCCCTCAAGAACAGATGCTGAATAAAAAGATGGAAGACTGTAGATGCCAAGGCTATGAACATCTTAGCTCAAACAATGTCTGATGAGATTTTTCAGAAGGTAGCTGAATGCAACTCAGCTAAAGAAATATGGGACAAACTCACAGAAATTGTCTCAGGATCTGCTGATGAGAGGAAAGACAGAAGATCTCACCTCATAACCCAATATGAGAACTTCAAGAAAGGGGAAGCTGAGTCAGTTGTAGACATGTACAACAGATTAAGTCTGATTGTCAATGAGCTGAAGACCTTGGATAAAGAAATCTCATTGACTGAGCTTAATGACAAAATCCTAATGTGCTTCCCCAGCACTTGGGATTCAAGAATCTGGCCAATCAAAGATGCCAGAAGTCTAAATGAAATCACTACTGAAGCTCTACTGGGCAAGCTCAAATCTTATAAGCTGCTCATCAAGAACAGAGAAGAAGAACAGAAGGCTGCCTCACCAGCCTCAAAGAAAGAGAAGTCAATAGCTTTCAAAGCTATTGAGAATCAGCCTGAAGAAAAGCTCACAGGCAATGAGGAGTTGGTCTGCCTACTGGCCAAAAGATTTTACAAACTGGCCAGAAAAGACTTCAGAAAAAGGCCATACAAAGGACATGATAAACCAAGGTATGATAAGTCAAATAATGATAAAGAAATTATATGATTTGGCTGCAGGAAACCAGGCCACATTGTGCCTGATTGTCCAGAAAACAAGAACAAGGACAGAAAGGATAGAAGAGGAAGAAGGAAAGATAAAGACTTCAAAAAGAACAGCTCAGACAAAGCCTCCTCCAGCAAGAACAAAAATACAAGGAAGGGTTTTGTTGCTGAGATATGGAGTGAGACAGAAGAGGATTCTGAAACTTCATCCAGTTCCAGTGATGATGAAGATGATGCAGATGAAAAAGAATTTTGCATGATGGCTATCAATGCCTCAAAGCAAAACTCTGATGCACAATCAGATTCAGACTCAGAAATTCAACCAGAAGATCAGGTAATTAACTCTTTTGATTTTAATTCTGAGGACTTTAAAATTGAATTTAAGACATTGTGTTTGGACTTACTAAAATCTGAGAAAGAGATAATCTCTCTCAGAAACAAATTATCTGAATACAGTGTCCTAAACTCAAATAACCTCAAACTCTCTGAGGAGTTAGAATGTTGTAGGGAGGAGATAGCTTTACTGAAAAGTGAACTATCAAAGGCCAAAAAGATTGAAGAATCCCTAAATGGGAGAAGTATCAGACTGATGGACATTTCAAGCACAGTGAACTCTAGATTTAATAGTACACTGGGCTTGGGTGCCTCATCCAGCCAACCTATAATATTAACAACTCCAATCAAATTTGTCTCTGACAAAGGAAAGGGAGTAGTAGAGGTAGCTAGGAAGAATGCAGATCTGCCAGAGAAAATTTCAGTTCAACAGATTGCGTCGAGCAGAGCTCGACGATCGTCGAACAGAGCTCGACGATCTAACCCAAGATCGTCGACCTCAGCTCGACGATATCCAAACTCTGAACTCCAGAATAATCGATCTTCGAACAGAGATCGACGATCTGACCCAAGATCGTCGACCTCAGCTCGACGATCGTCGAACAGAGATCAGGTCTGTGAACATTCCTTCAATGGCACATCTAGATTCAATCCCAGAAGTCCCACATCCCAAGGCTTTAACCCCTATACTGAATGGATAGTACCTCCTAGGAGATACCATCCTGAAGGTTATAAGAGTCAACCTGAGATGTCTTTCATTTCTGAATTCAAAGGATATCAACCTAGGCCCAAGGTTAACTGGGTCAAAAACAAATAAACTGTTCATGTGCAGGTGAAGACCTATCCAGTATCTAACCAACAATGGTACCTGGATAGTGGGTGTTCAAAGCACATAACAGGGAACAGGAAGAACCTATCATCCTTCATAACCAAACTTGGACCCAAAGTGATTTTTGGTGATTCAAATTTTGGCCAAACCAAAGGATATGGTGTTGCTCAGATAGGCTCAGTCACTTACAAGAAGGTGGCATATGTAGAAGGACTGAAGCACAACCTGATAAGTATCAGTCAGCTATGTGATGAAGGATACAAGGTGACTTTTAACAAATCCCTGTGCAAGATCAAGTCAGAGGATAACACAACTGTGTTAACAGGTAAAAGGACAGTAACATTTACTTAGTAGATTTTCTTTCATCTAAAGTAGATATCTGTTTATTCAATTCCATATCTAAGCCAAATGTTTTATGGCATAAGAGATTAGGACATCTAAACCTTAGAACCATTGCTAGGCTATCCAAGGACAACCTTGTTAGAGGACTACCTTCTGGCCCCTACAAGAAGGAAGGACTTTGCAAGGCTTGTCAATTAGGCAAGCAAACTAAAAATAGCTTTAAGTCACTTAATAAGAGTGATTCACCTAGGATTCTGTATTTGTTGCACATGGATCTTTTTGGACCCATATCAGTACAAAGCCTAGGAGGAAAGTCCTATACTTTAGTGATTGTAGATGACTTCTTAAGATTCACATGGGTATTCTTTCTGAGGAAGAAGTCTGATAACTTTAAGTGTTTGACAGAGTTTCTCAAATGTATACAGATTGAGTTCAACACTTACATTGCCCTGATCAGAAGTGATCATGGGACAGAGTTTGATTCTCTTCTTATGCAAGAGTTCTGTCAAAGTGAAGGGATCAGGCACACTTTCTCAGCTCCTAGAACTCCTCAACAAAATGGGGTAGCTGAAAGGAAAAATAGAACCCTAATTGAATCTGCTACTACATTGTTGACAGATGCTCACCTACCTCTATCCTTTTGGGCTGAGGCAGCTAACACCTCCAACTATGTGCTAAACAGAAGCCTGATACATAAACTAAAGGGCAAGACTCCCTATGAATTGCTCAAAGGGAAGAAACCTAAAATAGATTATTTTAAAATTTTTGGGTGTACTTGTTATATTCATAATAATGACAAGAAGTATCTAGCAAAATTCCAAGCTAAAGCTGATGAAGGAGTGTTTCTGGGATACTCCATGATCAGCAAGGCCTATAGGGTATATAATAAATCTTCCTGTAAAATTGAAGAATCTGTTCATGTTACTTTTGATGAGACTAACATGTGTTATAAGGAGAAGTCTACTTCTACCATAGAACCTTTGCAGGTACACTCTATTTCAGAAAGTATGGACAGATTATAGGTTAAAGAAGAAGGAACAACCTCTCAACAAAAGGATGAGAGCAGTGATGATGAAGAAGAAGTTAAACCTTTTGAAGAAAATCATCCTGAAGAGCCAGTTGTTATTCCACAAGAGGAAACAACAACACAGGTTGGTGAACAATCAACACCCCCTGTTGATTTAGTAACAACAAGAGATCATCCAATTTCACAAGTAATTGGAGACATCTCAGCTGGTGTGCAAACCAGAAATCAGGTCAACCAAAACCTGATGCACACCTGCTTCCTATCTCAAGTTGAGCCTCAATCCATTCAAGATGCAGAGCAAGATCCACACTGGATTATTGCAATGCAAGAGGAGTTGCATCAATTTGAAAGGAATAAAGTTTGGGAACTAGTGCCTAAGCCAAAGGATCACTCCATTGTTGGAACAAAGTGGGTGTTCAGAAACAAGCTGGATGATCAAGGAGTTATTGTAAGAAACAAGGCAAGGCTAGTTGCTCAAGGCTATTCTCAACAAGAAGGAATGGACTATGACCAGACCTTTGCACCAGTTGCAAGGTTAGAGGCCATTAGAATATTCCTAGCTTATGCTGCTCACAAGGGATTCAAGGTCTACCAGATGGATGTGAAGAGTGCATTTCTCAATGGGGACATCAAAGAGGAAGTCTATGTTAGACAACCTCCAGGTTTTATCTCTCTAACTCACCCTGATTATGTTTTCAAATTGCATAAAGCATTATATGGTTTCAAGCAAGCTCCTAGAGCATGGTATGAGACCCTAGCATGCTTTCTTCTGGAAAATGATTTTGTTAGGGGGAGAGTAGACCAAACTCTTTTTATTAGAACCCATAAGTCCCATACCCTACTAGTACAAATTTATGTAGATGATATCAGATTTGGATCTACTGATTCAAACTTGTGCAGAAGGTTTTCCAACCTGATGCATTCCAAATTTGAAATGAGTAGCATGGGTGAGCTCTCCTTCTTCTTAGGATTGCAAGTAAAACAGCATGCTGAGGGTATATTTATTTCCCAAACCAAGTATGCTAAAGAATTGGTTAAGAGATTTGGTATGTCTGAGGCATCTTGTATGAAAACACCCATGCCTATCAATGCTGTATTGGATGCTGATGAACATGGGAAACCAGTTGATCAGACAACATATAGAGCAATGATTGGCTCTCTATTGTACCTTACAGCTAGTAGACCAGATATAATGTTTGCTACATGCATATGTGCTAGATTCCAGGTGAGCCCTAGAGAATCACACTTAACTTTAGTAAAGAGGATTCTTAGGTATGTAAAAAGTTGTCCAAATCTAGGACTCTGGTATCCAAAAGACTCAGCATTTGACTTAACTGGATTCTCAGATGCTGATTATGCTGGATGCAGAGTAGACAGGAAAAGCAACAGTAGAACTTGTCAGTTCCTTGGTGACAGACTTGTCTCCTGGCTTTGTAAGAAGCAAACATCTGTGTCAACCTCAACTGCTAAAGCTGAATATATGGCTGCAGGCAGTTGCTGTTCACAAATATTGTGGATACAAAATCAGCTCATAGACTATGGCTACAATATAGAAAAGTCTAAAATTTTTTGTGATAATACTAGTGTTATCTCTATAGCACAAAATCCAGTCCTCCATAGTAGGACAAAACACATAGAGATTAGGCATCATTTTCTAAGGGATAATGTAGAGAAAAATAAAATTGAACTTCAATATATCCCTACTGATTTGCAAAGGGGAGATATTTTCACCAAGCCTTTGGATGAAAAGAAACACAGTTTCTTCCTAAATCAGTTAGGCATGTTAGATGGAGGAAGCCTAAACTAATTTACAAGATTTTTGAAAAGTTAAAACACACCAAGACTAGGCTAAAAAAATTCAGTTCTTTTTGTGTCTGTAGAATAGGCTTTGTCTCTGAACTGCGCTCGACGTTTTCCCAGAAATCGTCGAACGTCGATCGACGTTTTTCTAAAAATCGTCGACCAGAGATCGACGTTTCCGAAATCGTCGAACTGAGTTCAGCGCCTCCGTTAGCTCCAGGTTTTCTCTCTTTCTGTTTAAAGGTCGTCGAGCGCTCCGCTTTTCAACATCGTCGAACGAAGATCGATGATATTGAAGTCTCTTCAGTTCCCTTCTGTAGCCCAAATCGTCGAGCTAAGATCGACGTTTCGTCGAACCAAGCCCAACGATTTTCCGTTTCGCCGTCAAACCCTAATATAAAATCATTTCTTCAGCCGTCGTTCATCTTTTGCGCTTTCATACTCTCTGCAACTTTCTTCTTTTTCCCTCCAAATCTTCTACGCTTGGTCGTGTTTGGTTCTTTGTTGCATGTACAAATGACTGGCTCCAGTGCTGCGATTTCCAAAATGAAATTCGACACCGGGTTTGATATCGACATGAACTCATTTGATGGAAGCGATCAGCTCTTCAAATACATTCTCAATCTATTCAGAGAACAGCAGGTATCCCAAATAATGACTACCAGAATGAAGATTGCATCAGAAGAAATAAAAGAATGGTGTTATACAGCGACAGATGAGAATGAGAACTCTGTCGTCGGCTTCATAAAAGGGACTCAGGTACAATTGTCCCCGGCTCTTTTAACTGAAGTTTTTCATCTTAGTTCTGGAGAAGATTCCATAGAGTTATCTGGAGAGGAATATGACTCCATGCTTGATAGAATGGGTCACAATGCTGTGAACCCTAACAAACTGCTGAAGAAAAATCTGTCGATAGAATTTCAATTTTTGGCTGGTGTAGTTGGGAAAGTGCTTCTGGCCAAGCACTCAGCCCATGATGCCATATCAAGATATCAATTTTGTCTAATGGGAGCTCTGCTTGATAAGAAACATCTAGACTGGGGATCAATTTTCTTCAACCTGATTAAGAAGAAGCTGAATAAGACTGTTGTCAGTTTTGGGAGAATTCTAGGGGTCTATCTGCATTCCAGATGCCCTGAGCTGCTAACCTCTTCTGGGATGTTCATTAATGCATCCAAGAGGCTCTCCTGTGCCCTTTTCAGCAAATGGGATAGGCAGATTGTAAACCCTACCAGAGCTGCTGCATCACTGACTTCAGGCACCAGGACTGCCTCAGTCACTCCACCTCTGGTCTCTGCCCCAGTAGAAGTGTTGTCTGCTTCTCCTCCTCCTCCAGCTGTCTCTACCCCAGCCATTTCATCCTCACCTCCAATCACCACCATAGCCATATCTTCCCCCATTACCATTTCTTCACCAGTTTCACCCCCTCCAGCATCTACCTCAGAGGAATTCCATCCTCTTTTCTCTTATCCAATCTTCACCTCACCATCATTTTCCCTTGTAGATGATTCCTTTATGGATGATTCACCTTCCACTCCTCCTGAGCCTCCCTCTACCTCCTCATTCCAACAAATGCTGCAAGAAATTCTCTCCCAACCATCCTTCACACCTTCTCTTGCCTCACCTATCTCCACCTCAACATCTTCAATCTCCTCCATTCCACTCTCAGAGCCATCCATTCCCACACCTCCTATCTCCACATTCTCCATGCCACCAGCTCCAGCCAACATCCTTCCAACAACCTTCTCTCCTACCTCTGCTCAAGCCCCTCTTGAGCATGTAGATCTATCAGCCCTGGCAGACAGGTTATATGAGCTGCTAGCTCCTAAGCTAACCTCATTATTGGAGACCACTCTGGCTCCACTCCTGACCCATGTCAAGGAGCTGTCTTCCAAGCTCTCCTCCTTCATTCCCTCTCAGGCAATTACCTCTTTTGGGTGCCTTGATTCAGTTCTCCCTGAATCCAGGCAGGGGGAGATGCCTTCTGAAGTAGTGGATGTGCCTGAGTCTGCTCCAGCTCTTGCTCCAGCTCCTGCTTTTGCAATGGACCTCCAGAGCCTGCTCTTTGAGTTTGATACAGTTTACTTCAGATCTTTGCCAGTTCCACATACTGAAGACTTGTCTAAGGCCATTGTGCCTATTTCTGTCTGTGATCACAGCCAAATTGAAGCATATGTAAATTCCTGGAAGGCTGTGGATGTTTATGTTTCCATCTTTGATGCTGCTACTAAGGCCATTGTGCCTCTTGTTGATGAAGCTGCTGCTGCTGTTACTGAAGATACTGAAATGGTTCCTGTAATTGAAGATACATCTTCTGTTGAAGAACTTGCTTCTTACCTGGAAGAACCTGCACCTGTTGTTGTTTCTGCTCCTATTGCTGCTGCTGCTTCTGCTCCATCTCCTGATGTTGTTTCTGCTTCAAAAGTTCCTTCTGCTCAAATTTCTGCTGCTGCTGCTGCTCCTGCCCTGACTCCTGATCAGTTGAAGTTACAAGCGAAATACATAAAAAGCATTGATGATTTGTATGACAGACCTCAAAGTTCAGAGAGTGATCAATTTCAAACTGAATCAGATGACTCTGCAAATACTATTGCCAAGAAGAGGAAGGCCAGAAGCAAGGCCATGATGACAGTCCCCCCCAGCTTAGGCAAAGGATTCTAATGACATTCCCTACTATATTCTGCATGACTGCCCCATATCTGAGCCTTGGATGCAGTATTCCAAGAACCAATTAAAGGCTATGAAGAAGAGAAGGAAGCTGGATAAGTATGAAAAAGGATCTTCTCAGTATCAGCCTCCTCCTCCTCCTCCTCCAGATTCTGGTTCAGGCTCAGCCTCTCAAGCTCCAGCTTCCAGACAAAGCTCCTCCCAGTCTTATCAGAGATACTATCAAAGGGGGCAACATCAAAGGGGATATCAATCTAGAAGGGGTCAATATAGAGGAAGCCAGAGAGGGCACAGATTTCAACAAAGGGAAGGACAAGGCCATACTGATTCTACTTCAGGTCCTTTCCCTTATAAGCTAAAAGATACAATTGTCTCCAGGACTCCTCCTACTGATTCTGAATCCATCAACAGATATGAACCTCCTGTTCCATTTGAGGATCCTGAGAACAACCCCTTGTCCTGGACAGCTAGAATGAAAGAGTTGGCTGCTCTTGATCAAATGAAAAAGGCCAGAGAGCAAGGCAAGGACACTTCCAACATAACAACTCTATCAGATCAGAGAAAGAAAGAACTGGAGAGATATGCATCAAGAAAATTCTTTAATCCAGAAGATTATATGAAGCTGCACCCTGAGGCTATAGTTCCAAGGCCCAGATCTCAAACTTCCTTAGGTGCAGAAGATGATAGAAGATCCAAGAAATAAGCCCTCAATCCCAACAGAGAAATTATGTTTAAAAAGAGAACTGAGAAGAAGTGAATTGTGTAAGCTGAACAATCATCCTCCTCTGGATATTTGCTGACTTTTTATCTGTGATCTGCATTGCTGCTATATCTTTCCTACTGCATTGTTGATTTAGCTTCTGTTTTGAATGTATGCTTATTTATTTCCTAATTCTGTCTGTAAATAGTAATCCTAACCCAAATAGGGGGAGATTGTTGGAACACCCTATTACTAATTTGGGTAAGGATCACTATGTTTGTCTTAGGAAACCAGGTTGACCTAGTTGTATAGTTGTAAAGGTCAACATTAGAATGAGTCTAGGGCTTAGAACTTAGGTTTGAAGCTGCCCCCAGGACCATTCCAAGATCAAGGATATAGAGCCAAGTCTAAGGCAATTTTCGTCGAGCTCCGATCGACGAAACGTCGAACTCGGTTCGACGCTCTCTGAGCTCAACTTCGATAAATCGTCGAACTCCGGTCGACAATCTTCGAGCTCAGATTGATGATTTGCCTTCAGCCAATTTTTCTTAGTCGTCGAACTCCTGTCGACGATCTTCTAGCTCAGGTCGACGATCACTCTTCAGCTATTCTTCAGGTCGCTGAGCTCGGTTCGACGATCTTCGAGCTCAGTTCGACGTTTTCTGTCTGTTTGATCTGTTTCCATCTCTGAGCTCAGTTCGACGATCGTAGAGCTCAGATCGACGATTTTTCTGAGAGATCAACGATTCTAAGGATTCAAATGCTGCCAGTCTTTGGAATGTTTTTGAATTCTCTCAGCATTTATGTCAAGGAGATCTGCCAGCCGTTTGTCTTTATTCTGGAGCAAGTTTCAAGGAATTATTCAGGGAATGTTTTATTGGACCTTCCTCTAGAAGACAAGACTTTTTATGGAAGACATTTATGACTGCCAACGGCTATCTTTGACAAGAATTTTTTTTCAGAGAATCAGATCTTCCTTTTTTATCTTCAGTCAGATAGAATATACAACAGAATACACAGAGAGCATAACAACAAGAATTAAGCTGTGACAGATAACAAGTGATCAATTCTGAAGAATCAGAATAACAATCTTTTTGCTTACAGAAAAGTGATCACAGCTTCATCTCAAGAACTCCAGACACCTCACCTTTCAGCCTTTTGCTGAAACAATCTTTTGCTGGAGATCTAAACTTCTGAAGACCTATCACCCTAGAGCGAAGCTTCCATTCTTGAACCTGTCTACATCTCAGGGGGAGCTTTGACAACAAAAGATCCACTAGTCTTCTCTCATTTGATTTGAGAACAGAGAAGACAACTTCACCTCTTTATCTTTTCTTTTTCTGCTGTAAAAGGGTTCTTGAACTCCCTTCAAAAGTTCTGTCTGGTTCTGAGAGCCTTGTCAAAACTCAGTGGTGGCAAGACACCTTATCAAAAAATCCAGTTTTGGTTTTTGAGCACCTTATCAAAAGCTCATTGGTGTCAGGACACCTGATCAACTCATCCTGAGTGGATTCCTACAAGGGTGGTAGAAGAGTGGATGTACCCAGGTTTTTGGGGAACCACTATATTTCCTTGTGTCTTCTGGCTTGTTTGTGTGATTGATTTGCTGTGTGCTGTACTCTTTACTTCTTTGTTTTTAACTCTTTACTAGCACTCTACACTATACTATAAATTGAATTTTATATGTGCTGATTATTTCAAAACTGTGAAATTAATTTAAATAAACTCTATTCACCCCCCCCCTCTAGAGTTGAGATAGATCTTACTCTCACTTTCAGTGTTGATGTCCCTTCCGGACAGAGAACTGTTATCAACACAGTTACACGACCAGCTCATAAAAGAAGGTACAACCTTCATGAGTGTTGGTGTTGTGGCAAAGTGGGCTATTATGTCATAGATTGCTGGCATAATCCTAGAGTGGCCAGAGCTATTATTAGTCCACCAATCAGAAAAGCTTTTTGTAGACAAGTCCATTTTCAAACAAACATGCACCAAGGACCCAATACATATTGGGGTCCTAAGGTAAAATAAACATGTCTTGTAGGTTATTCCAAGTACCCATACCCCTATATGGTACTTGGACGGTGAATATTCCAGGCACATGACTGGAACAAGGATCAACTTGAAGGAGTACACTCCAGTGAAGGAGTTACCCAAAGTGATCTTTGGTGGATCAGACAGAAGAGTCACCATAGGATATGATAAGGTTACCAATGGCATAATCACATTCACAAAAGTGGCTTATGTTGAAGGGTTATAACTCAACCTGATAAGCATAAGCTAACTCTGTGATCTTGGTTATGTCATTTTCTTCCATAAGGATCAGTGCTGAATTAAGAGGCCAAGTGACCAAGAGGTCATCTTGACAGGTACTAGGAGTGGGAATGCCTATTGTTTTTTTTTGTGTTTAGATATAGACTCTCCTATATGCCTAGTTGCAAATGAGAAAGTCTCATACTGTGTTCAATGGCAAAATAGGCTAGCTCATTTGAACTATAAGACCATTGGTAAGCTCTTTAGTGAAGAGCTAGTTAGGAATGGTCCCAAGATGAAATGCACCAAGGAAGGCATCTGCTCAGCATGCCAAAAGGGCCAGCAGACCAAAGCTTTCTTCAAGGGCATTGAGACTAAAGACTCTGTGAGGTACTTATACCTCTTGCATATGGACTTATTTGGTCCTATGCAAGTTCATAGTCTAGGTAGGAAAGTCTATACCCTTGTGGTGATTGATGATTATTCTAGGTTTGCTTATGTTTTCTTTCTTAAGAAAAAGTTTGAAACCCTTGATGTCTTCAAGACATTTGTCAAGCAAATTCAGAATGATCTAGACAGCACTATTGTCAAAATTAGAAGTGACCAGGGACTAAATTCCAATCTGATAGCATGACAAGATTCTGTGAAGAGCAAGGGATTCATCAAGAATTTTTTTCTCCAAGAACACCCCAGCAAAATGGGATTGTTGAGAGGAAAAATAGAACTCTCATAGAGGCTGGAAGGACCTTGCTGAGTGACACATCTCTCCCAGATTATTTCTGGGCTGAGGCAGTTAGTACTACATATCATGTCCTTAATAGACCCTCTATCACCAAGAGTCATAAGAAGACTTCCTATGAGATTATGAAGGGCAGCAAACCTAACCTATCATATCTCAGGATCTTTGGTTGTAAGTGCTATGTGATGAATAATGGGAAGGCCTATGTGACTAAGTTTGCTGCCAAGTCCTATGATGAGATTTTTGTTAGGTACAACAATCATAGTAAGTCCTATAGGATCTACAACTTTGAAAGTCAAGTTATAGAAGAGTCTATTAATGTAGTCTATGATGAGTCCACAATGATTAACTGTGAGCTGCCAAGCTCCTCTTCTAGTACTGTAGGTATAGAGATGTTGATGGACAAGATAACCATCAAAGATGTTGCTCCATTAGTCCAAGATGGAGTAGATTTTCCAGAAGAAGTTCCAGTCACACTTGAAGTGGATAAAGATCATTAAGATGCTGCCACTGAAGCTAATGCTGAAAAAAAACTGCATCCAACTGTCAGGCATCTGAGAGATCATCCAAAATACCAGATCATTGGTGAAGCCAGCCAAGGAGTTATGACCAGGAGCAAAAGTCTTAATACAACATTGTACTCAATCTTCCTCTCACAAGTAGAGCCTAAAAGATTTGAAGAGGCCAACATAGATCAGTTCTTGATTATAGCAATGCAAGAGGAACTGAACCAGTTTAAGAGGTGTAAGAACTGGAAGCTGGTTCTCAGACCAAAAAGAAATAATGTCATTGAATTCAAGTGGATTTATAGGAATAAACTTGACGAAAATGGCATTATAATCAAGAACAAGGCTAGTCTTATATCTAAGGGGTACATAAAAGAAGAAGGTATTGACTTTGATCAAACCTTTGCCCCTATAGCAAGATTGGAAGCCATCAGACTATTCCTTGCATTTGCTGTATACAAAGGATTTAAATTCTACCAGATGGATGTGAAGTCATCCTTCCTGAATGATGACTTAAAGAAAGAAGTCTATGTTGAACATCCTCCAGGTTTTGTTTACTCTAACTCACCTGAATTTATTTATAGACTTAGGAAAGCTCTATATGGGTTGAAGCAAGCCCCTAGAGCATGGTATGAGACATTGTTTATCTTCCTCATTGAGAACAAATTCTCAAGGGGGAAGATAGACAAGAACCTATTCCTAAGGGAATCTAAGGGCAAGATTATCCTAGTCCAGATTTATGTAGATGACATAATCTTTGGATCTACTGATGACAACCTTTATAAGAAGTTTGCTAAACTTATGCAAGGAAAGTTTGAGATGAGTGGTATGGGTGAACTTAAGTTCTTCTTAGGCCTCTAAGTAATACAGAATGATAATGGATTATCCATATCCCAGTCTAAGTTCACTAGGGAGTTAATAAAAAGGTTTGGAATCGAGAATGCCTCTACCATGGAAACTCACATAGGGTCAAGTTTGCTTATAAGCAAAGATGAGATAGGGAAACCTGTTGATGAAACTTTATATAGAGGGATAATTGGCTCCCTTCTATATCATACTGTAAGTAGGCCAGATATTATGTTTACTACATGTGTCTGTGCTAGGTATCAGGCTAGCCCTAAAGAATCTCAATACTCTGCTAAGAGAATATTGAGGTATCTTAAGGGTACACCAGATCTTGGCCTATGGTACCCTAGAAATAGGGATTTTGAACTAACAGGCTATTCAGATGCAGATTTTGCAGGCTGCAAAGAGGATAGGAAAAGCACTTCAGGCACCTGTAAGCTCTTGGGAGGAAGACTAGTGTCTTGGAGCAGCAAGAAGCAAACAAGTGTTGCAATTTCAACTGTAGAGTCAGAATATATAGCTTCTAGGAGCTACTGTGCACAGTTGTTGTGGATCCAGCATCATCTCTAGGACTATAACATCTAGATAAGTAGAAGTCCTTTATTTTGTGATTCTACTAGTGCAATCTTTATAGCTAGAAATCATGTCTCATACAGCATGACTAAGCACATAGAGATTAGGTATAACTTTATAAGAGAACATGTGGAATGCGAAGATATCAGTCTTGAGTTTGTTCCCACAGACAAGCAAGTGGTTGATATCTTCACCAAGTCACTAGATGAAGCAAAGTTCAACACCTTCAAGTTTGATTTGGGTATGTTGAACTTAGTATAGCTTCAGTTGCTCCTCCCTTTGCTTTTGGTTTTAGGAATTACTACTTCTTGTAAGGTGTGAAGACCTCAAGTGTTATCAAGACTGGAATGGACTAAAATGTTTATCAAAAAGAATTATAAAAGATGCTCTTGTTGAGGGGAGCAAGTCCAGATGCTCCTATTAAGGGGGAGCAAGTCCAAAACTTCCTAAGAAGATGCTAGCAGCTGCACCAAGTGATTATCTGAAATCAGAAATGGGGAGAAGATAATCAGAGAAGGCCATTCATCCCTGACTATTCTACAGAAGTCAAAAAGGGGGAGAAGGGAATGATCAAGCATGATCAAGGTTAGGCAGAAAAACTGGGGGAGCAGGTGATGATCACCATACAGGCAAGGAAAATGTGGTAACCTATAACTCTCTTGTTTCTATATATTATTACTGCATATATTTGTGTATATCATTGACAAATAATTTTGAATAAGCGTTTTGACTTCTTCAAATAAGGAGAGATTGTTGGGTTCATTTATCCCAATGTCCCAAATTTGTAAGAAGTCAAACATATCAATGACATACACATAGTTATTGTAAGAAATGAACCAAAACAAACCGGAAGCGGTTTAACTGAAACTTTATTATCCGAAAAAGATATCTATTACAAAGGTATGGCCTCCCTTATATAGAATGGAGGAGAGAAGAGAGAATACAAATAAGAGAGATGGGACTAAAAATTTACATGACACAAGCGGACTGTACAAACACAAACCGCATAAGCCGCGTGGTTAGACAGAAGGGCTAACCGCTCGGCAACTGCCAGAGAGAGAGAGAGAACGCCATGTGAGACCGCTAGACCGCCCGGTCTCCAAGTCGCTAGTGATAAACCGCTAGACCGCTTAGACCACAAACAGCAACACACAGCAACTAGACCGCTGAAGGAAAACCGCCAGACCGCACGGTCATCAACCCGTGAAGCCAGACCGCCAGACCGCCCGGTCACCAACTTCAACACCCCCCTCAAGCTGGAGCATATATATCGATCATGCCCAGCTTGTCACAAATATAAAAAAACAAGGCGGATACTGGCTTGGTGAAGATGTCAGCAAGCTCTTTATCAGAAGTGATGAAGGGAGTGCAAATTTGTTGCTTCAAAATCTCTTTACGAATAAAATGACAGTCGACCTCAATGTGCTTGGTTCTTTCATGGAAGACTGGATTTTTGGAGATGTATATGGCAGCCTTGTTGTCACAGAACATAGGTAAAGGATGGTTGTAGACCTCTCCTAAATCCAGCATGAGAGCCCGTGCCATTTTAACTCACAAGTGGTTGATGCCATACTATGATACTCTGCTTCAGCACTGGACCTGGAAACAATAGACTGCTTCTTGCTCTTCTAGCTTACCAGATTTCGCCCAACAAAGGTACAGAAACCGGAGGTAGACTTGCGATCCCCTTTGTCATCAACGTAACTCGCATTTGAGTATGCTTCAACCCTCAGATGACCATTCTTCTGAAAGAGTAATCCTTTCCCAGGGGCTGCTTTGACAAACTCTAAGATCCGCAAGGCGGACTGTAGATGTCACTCCCTGGGTGGCATGAATTGACTCACCTTGGCCACAGTATAGGAAATGTCGGGCCTTGTCACTGTGAGATATACGAGCTTACCAACTAGACGCCTATACCGCGTAGTATCTGAAAGAAGAGGTGAATCATCTGCCCAGGTTTTGTATTCTCCATTAGCCATAAGGTATCGGGCAGGTTTGGCTCCAGTCAATCCTGCTTCTTTTAGAAGGTCAAGGGAATACTTACGCTAGGAGAGCCCATATCTTTCGTGACCAGATGTTGACGAAGATGCCGCTTTGTCAAGGCTACCCCTTCCTAGTCATCGCCAGTGAGAAGAATAACATCAACATATACAGCAAGAACCA
The DNA here is from genome assembly GCA_039513925.1 of Platanthera zijinensis. Taxonomy (NCBI): domain Eukaryota; kingdom Viridiplantae; phylum Streptophyta; class Magnoliopsida; order Asparagales; family Orchidaceae; genus Platanthera; species Platanthera zijinensis. The sequence continues at coordinate 34,541,819 of CM077083.1, forward strand.
CTAGTCCCGAGGAGGTTTTGCGAATAAATAGAGAGTGATTGGCAGAGCTGTGCGCAAAACCAACGGCCACCACAATGCCGCTGAACTTGTAAAACCAAGCTCGAGGGATCTTCTTGAGACCATAGATTGCCTTCTTCAACCGGCATACTCGTGTCTCCCCCTAAGCAACATACCCAGGAGGTTGCTCCATGTAGACAGCCTCCTGAAGATCACTATAAAGGAAGGCATTCTTTACATCCAGCTGGGAAATTGGCCAATCTTTATTGACCACCACAGAGAGAAGGACTTGTATAGTGCTGAGACGAGCCACGGGAGAGAAGGTGTCAAAGTAATCAACCCATAGGTCTGAGTAAAGCCCTTAGCAACAAGAAGAGCCTTATAACGGTTCACAGTGCCATCCGGGCTAAATTTGACCACAAAGACCCAGCGATAGCCAACAACATCAGTACCGAAGGGAGGAGGAACAAGAGTCCAGGTACCCCGCTTCGTTAGGGTCGCCATTTCCTCATCCATGGCCATCTTCCAGTGAGGAATAGCAGGGACTCCTGGTAGGAACAAGGTGTGGCAGTGGCAGAGATAGCCATCGCAAAGGTCCTGCGAGAAGAGGTAAGACGATCATATGAAACAACAGCAGCAAGGGCTTGTAGGGTACACGTCCGCACCCCTTTGTGAAGAGCGACAGGAAGATCCAGGTCGTCGGGTTCCTCGGCATCCAGAGAATCCGTGGCAGAGAGAGCTGGCCCGGGAGGAGAGAGTGACGTCAGCGAAGATGAGGGAGATGGAGGCGGAGAGAGAGGAGTGGACGGAGACGGAGTAGGGGTGGATATCGCAGGAGGAGACGAGGGAACAAAGGGAATAACAGAAGAATCAGAGGTTGTGGGAAGAGAAGAGGAAGCTTGGGGAAGAGAAGAGGAGTCATCCGAGAAGTAGGAGGTATTCTCGAATAAGGTAACGTCAGCGGAGATGAACTGCTTACGAAGAACAGGGTCAAAGCAATAGTAGCCTTTCTGAGTGATGGAGTACCCCAGAAAGACACATTTGGTGGAGCGAGGGGAGAGCTTATCACGGGTGGCAAATAGGCATGCACAAATGCAGTGCACCCAAAGATTCGGAGAGGGGGAGGAAAAGGCTCCTTGCCCGGATACAGTATGGAGAATGAGGTTTTCCCATGGAGAACTGAGGAGGGAATGTGATTGATGAGGTAACAGGCAAGGAGAACAACATATCCCCAATATGAGCGAGGGACATGCATCTGAGTCATAAATGTGCGAGCAATATCGAGGAGGTGACGGTTTTTGCGTTCCACCACCCCATTTTGTTTGGATGTATAAACATAGCTCGTTTGATGAATAATGCCATGTTGCACACAAAAAGAGGAAAAAGCATGACTCAAGTATTCTTTAGCATTGTCAGAGCGAAATATTTTAATAGAAACACCAAACTGATTTTTAATTAAATGATAAAAAGAGAGCCATACATCAAAAAGTTCAGAGTGATCTCGTAAGAGATACACCCAAGTACATCTAGAAAAATCATCAATGAAATTTACAAAATAAGAACTACCCCGACCAATGGTGAGGGTAGGAGCAGGTCCCCAGACATCGGAGTGGACTAGATCAAATGGACGAGTGAAGCCCCGACCTTGCTTAGGCGGGAAGGAGGAACGGTGATGCTTGCCAAGTTGACAAGCGTCGCAGTTGAGAGGAGTACTGGAGGGAGGGAGGTGGGGTAGAAGCTGATGTAGAAGACGTAGTGGAGGATGACTGAGATAGAGATGCCATTGGAGAAGATCCGTATAAGAAAGAGAAGGCGGACAAAGCGGAAACGTTGTCGAGGAATTAGAGGCCGTCGCTCTCAATCCCAGTAGCAATCGTCCGCTAGGAGCTCGGATCCTGAAAAGAACAAGAAGTCGGAGTAAACGTCACCGAATACAGAAGCTGCTTGCATAAAGAGGTAACCGACAATAGATTGCACAGAAACTTGGGCACATAGAGAGTGTCCACTAGTCGAAGGGATGGAGTAACATGAACCACTCCCGACCCATGAACCAGGGAGGGAGAACCGTCTGCAACGAGGACCAGGGGCAACCGATCATGGTGTTCGAGGAGAGAGAAGCACTGAGGATTGCCCATCATGTGATTAGTTGCACCAGAGTCGATAAGCAATTTACCTTGAGTCACCACGTGGGCACTACCTGATGATGTGACCACGGAAGCAGACGGCTTGGAAGAGGAGGCGGAGGAGTCACTTGAGGGGCGAAGATGGGGATGCTTCGTCTAACAGCAATCTGAAGTATGTCCGGTGCGGCCATAGTGAGAGCAGAGGTAGCGGGAAGAAGTACGTCCGCCAGACTGGTGACTGCGGCTACCAGAGCCACTCCACTGAGTTTGATGAGCATAGCTGTCTGGTGGAGAAGGAGTGGGCAAAAGCGAGCGCTGAAGGAGAGAGGTGACAGCGGCGATGCGGGCAGCGGTGGCATCTAAGGTAGGAGATTCTGCCTCACCCAGAATTTGCTGGAGGATCATGTCATAAGTATCAGGAAGTCGGAGCAGATAACACACAACCAGAAGCTCCTTGAAGTGCTTGTGTTGTTGAGCCAAATCCGCAGAAAAGGGGCGATTTTGAAGAATCTCAGCCCCAAGAGCCTGAACCTGTTGGTAAGCAGCAGCAGGAGACAAGGAAAGTCGGGCAAAGAGGTCCGCATATAACGTATAGATGTGGGACGTCTGATCCCCTTAGAGTACAGAGCGGCCAGATGAAGCCAAGCGGCCTTGACCGTCTCATCATGACGGATGACGGGAAGGCACTCATTGGATAGGCTGTAAGCGAGCCAAGTATGAACAAGCGAGACACTCGCATCCCAGTCATCAAAGAGGGGAGAAGTGGTAGGAGGAGGGTCATAAATGAGATGGTGGCGTTTGTGTTGCGAGCGAAGGAGAAAGGTGAAAGAGACGCTCCAATCCGGGTAGTTGGAGCCGACTAGCTTGGAAATGGTGTCAAGGTTCCCGGAAGGAGTAGGAGGAAGAGGCGGAGCCGGATTGGCGACAGGGGTGGTGGAAGGAGTGGTGGCAGTAGAACCATCAGAAAGAGCCATAGGAGCAAACAAAAGTAAGCCGCGCGGTTAGGAAACAAGCCATGCGGATAGGAAGAATAAGATCTGCAGCGGTCACGATGTCAGACACCATCGCCCAGATAAGCTACGACCAAGCCACAGAATCAAGCAAAGGGATAGAAGTCAAGCGGCTAGAAGACAGTCCGATCAAACAGAAGCAACAGTCAAAACAAGGTACGGGGCAATAGGTCGCGGCAAATAGGGCAACAGGCCGCGGCAAACAAAGTGCGGCGACTAAGCACAGGAACAAAGATGTCGCGCACACAGAGGGAACCGACAAGGAGAGAAAGAGACCGCGTGGATAGGTCGCAAGCAGGCGAAGCAAGCCGCGTGGACAGAGAGGGCACACAGAATCAGGAGGAAAGGATCAAGTCCTCTGATACCACGTAAGAAACGAACTAAAACAAACCGGAAGCGGTTTAACTGAAACTTTATTATCCGAAAAAGATATCTATTACAAAGGTATGACCTCCCTTATATAGAATGGAGGAGAGAAGAGAGAATACAAATAAGAGATGTAGGACTAAAAATTTACATGACACAAGCGGACTGTACAAACACAAACCGCACAAGCTGTGCGGTTAGACAGAAGGGCTAACCGCTCGGCAACTGCTAGAGAGAGAGATCGCCATGTGAGACCGCTAGACCGCCCGATCTCCAAGTCGCCAGTGACAAACCGCTAGACCACTTAGACCACAGACAGCAACACACAGCAACCAGACCGCTGAAGGGAAACAGCCAGACCGTGCGATCATCAACCCGCCAAGCCAGACCTCCCAGTCACCAACTTCAACAGTTATATTTGATGTATGTTCCAGTTCATACATGCAGGTTGTTCCTTATCACATGATTAGATAGGTGGACACAAAGAAGGAGATGATGAGGAGACAGAAAAATATGTCTAAGTCCACAAGCACTGAGTGAAGCAAGTTCATTCAACGCCAGATGTCTAAGAAAGAAAGCTAGAAAGAAATATTTGACAAAGTCCACAGGCATTGAGTAAAGCCAGTTCACTCAACACTAGATGTCAAGAAGAGATGTTGACAAAGATAGAATTCTGGTTAAGTCCAGAGGCATTGAGTGAGGATAGCTCACTCAATGCCAGATGAGCCGAAGCATCGAGTAAAGACCAGTTAGTCAAAGCCTTTGCATTGACAGTGAAGAAAAGTGGCTGTCCACAGGCGTTGAGTGAAGCTATTTCACTCATCGCCATACAACAAAAGGCGCTGAGGAAAGACTATGGAGTCAATGCTTAAGAAGTTGGCAAGGCAGAAAAGTGGCTAAGACCACAGGCATTGAGTGATGTCAACTCACTCAATGTCATATAGCTAGAAGCGTTGAATCAAGCTGCTTTAGTCAAAGCCACAGAGAATCTGTCAAAGAAATCTAGCTAAGTCTAAAAGCGTTGAGTGAAGCCAGTTCACTCAACGCCATGCTAATTCTGTAAAAGCCTAAGAAGAAACAGACAAAAATATGGCTAAGCCAACAAGTGTTGAGTGAAGGCTGCTCACTCAACGCCACATAACAGAAGGTGTCGAGTATAGCAGAGTGTTAAAGACTCAGCTTTGGGAAGCAAGAAAATCAACTAAGTCCATAGGTGTTGAGTGATGAAGGTTCACTCAACGCCTAATAATGCAGAAGTTACAGTTAAGTCCAGTGGCGTTGAGTGATGAAGGTTCACTCAATGCTTCAGTTGTAGAAAGGTTCAGAATGTTGGCTAAGTATTTTGGCGTTGAGTGAAGCTTGTTCACTGAATGCCTGGAAGTGCAGTTTATATGACTAAGTGTTTTGGTGTTGAGTGAAGCCAGTTCTCTCAACGCACTCAATGCCTAGGATGAAATTGAAAGTTTAGCTAAATCAACAGATGCTGACGTCGGCATAAGTCAACAAAAGTCAACAAAATCAACGCAATTCAAATTCATAACGGGAAAGCGGTAGTCCACCACTAATGACACTGAGATTCAGTTGTATGGTATATTCTGTACAAGGAAGCTTGTAAATCGGCAATTAAAGCTGGGCCCATAGGTCGGATGATAAAAGGAATGAGATCGGCAGTGAAGAAGATATCTTTTACGCTTTTTCCCGAAAAAATGCTGCAACTTCTTCTTCTTCCTCGCCATTATTGCAAAGCTCGAAGAGAAGTGCAAATCGATTGATCCAAAAGAAAAATAAGATAGATGTTGAGATCAACACTGTTAGTAGTAAGGTCAGAGATATTTATCTGAGAAAGTAGTATTAGCAAGGGGAAAAACCCGAGTTGCAGATACTTCACAGCTCAAGCAGAGCCAATCCTGAAGATCAATTTCTGGAGCTGTGAAGAAGGAATCTGGACTGAGTTTTCTCAGGACAGAAGGAGGAAGACATTAATAACATTTCTCTGGTGTCTAGCAACCATCAACAAACCACTTTCAACTATGTGGGATCCTTTGGATTTGAGCTGTAAGCCTATGTTATAAAGGCCGAGTGTAGGATCTATTGTAGATCTGAGTGGTTTGATTCAAGTGTGAATCTGAGGTAGGATTCTATTAGGAATCTGAGTGTAGGGCAGTTTGACTGAGGTTGGATCATTTGTTGATCTGAGTTGTAGGGTCCAGATTTGGATATGTGTGGAAGGGCATTTGTTCCTATTGTTGAAGCCAAAAACTGGCCTCAACGAGAGTTCGGACCTTAGGGTGTAGCTAGCACCTACGTTTCCCAAACCTTAACCTCTGACTAGTAACATAGAGCCTGGAACTAACCCTAAGCCTCAACTGGGAGGTCCCTCCACTAACCCGGAAGATCTCTGAGCACTTCCCCTCCAAAGCCAATTGTTGGGCTAGGAGAACCTCAGAAAGCACTAGATGATTTCAGGAATGATGAAAAAACTTGCCTTCTAAGGAAATCCCTGGGTCTATTTATAGGTTTTTAGTATCTGGTCTACTAAAAGCGTAATTCTACTTCCCCAAAATTACTAAAATGCCCTCAGACTGGCCTGCCAATAGCCGAACTCCGTTGTTCTGAGGCACTAAATGCAAACCCGGGGGTATTTAGGTAATTTCATGTCTGGGTCCCACCTAGAAGAAACCTTTCCGCTGAGCTTTGCGGGAACCTCGCTTGCTCTGAGCGCAAACCCTCCCGCTAACACCGGGCGGGAGTCCAAGAAGATAAAAAATGGGTGGCCTTGAATGGGGAAACATCAATCCACGTCGAGGGCTGATGGGAGTGTTGAGTAGAAAAGCATCACTGAACACCAACCACCGTCCCGAGGCGCGAGGCCTTTCGCCTGCACAGGGCGGGGGCCTTCCCTCCTCCCCTAGTTCAGCTATGGCCTGAACCCAGCCCTGCTCGATAAAAATAACTTAAATAGAAAGCTCGGTTCGACGAAATGACGTTCGACGAATAACATTCGCCGACCTCTTGGGCGAGAGCCTTCGCTCCCACTTGCAGCGAGAACCCTCCCACCACTTTCTCATCTGATCCACTTTTAGCCCCAGGTTAGCCCAATCCAGGTTCTTGGGGCATCTTGGTCCCACCCAGTGAATATGGGGTTGTACACAATCCCCGCTCTTTGCGAGCTAGCCTTGCACTCAGAAAGACACGTCCAACCCCTAATATTTGATGGGTGCTTCCTGACCTGGCAGGGAATCTTGGGTGGGCCCCCACTCTGGCCTGGTATATATATGCCACCAGACCAGCCTCTAGGCCACCGTCGTTGTTATCGTCCTACACTTTAACCCTGAAAGTTTGTCAAAATGTACGCTAAGCACAAGGAGAAGCCGCTCTCGCAAGGATTCCAAGCCCGTCTTGCCGCGGCCCAGGTGAAATCTCATGCCAACTGCACCTGGGTTGCCCCTTGGCTCATACGTGAGAAACCAACTAGTGCTCCATCCCCGGCAGAGAAAAGGCCAGCAAGTACGCCTTCCCGACAAAAGAAAAGGAAAGCCAAATCGGTTAGGCGAGACCACTCGAAGAAAGCTCCTGCCTCGCCCTCCCCGACCCCTGACCGTGCCGAGAGTCAGTCCCCCTGCGAGAGGTACTTATCTTCTCACTTGTTGGTGTATTCTGCTTTGTTATGTTGGACATGTTTCCCCTCTCGTTGATAGGTCCCGGAAGATGCTGCCGAGAACCCTCCAGCAGATATTGAGCTGATTCATTCCCAAGGCGTGAACCCTCCGCTGGTCTCGGAGGCCATCCCCCCGACTACCCAGATATAGCCCGGTAATTTTTCCTGTTAATTTATCATGCGTGACTTGCCTTCCTCCCGCTGACTTGTTTCCTTGCAGCTCCCGCCACCGACAGCCTCAGGCTTACCCAGGTAGCCCCCAAACTCCAGCACCCAATGCTCCTACTAATAATGTAACTGACCACCCCCTCTCGCCTGGGAGGGTTACAACTGCACTAGAGGCACCCACTCCAGGGTCTCGGCAGTTGGCAGAATAAGGTACCGTGGCCCTTCAGAAGGTCATGAGAAACACTCTTGGGCACGCAAGGCACCATCCGGGACGAGGTAAGCTGATTCATCTGCTCTTTGGGAAAGGCGCAAAGGGCGTGGAAGGGCAGCCTGGCCCTTCTCGCCAATCTGCCACCAAGATCCCATCCCCTATTATAGGTAAGCATCCCCTTACCTAATATCTTCTCCAAAATTTGACTTTGACCCAATTTTCTCTTTTAGATCTGGCAGCCTTAGAGGAGGAAGGGGATGAAGATGAGTATCTTGACATCGAGGGGAACGGGCGAATCCGGCGAAGGCAAATCACCAAAGTCTTTACAAAGCTCGTTGAAATGCACCAAGCTGACTCACTAGCGTTGACGAACCTTAAAAAGTCAGTGGAGCGACGGATTTCGGCGATCGAGAGGGACTACACCCATTTTCTCGGCAAGCAGGAGCGCTAGGTGGAGTGTGAGGAGACCTCCCCTGGGCGGCACAACGCGCGAGTATGAAATCAATTGCGCTTGGCCAAAAAAGGGCTCACCACCATCACCGCCTACCACTACCCGCGGGTGCCTCCAAGATCGGGAAGGCGTGGTCGGGGTTGATGGCGCTGGGAGCAATAATGAAATCACGCAAGATCTCGCGTTTCCCCTCCCCAACCTCTCAGCCCACCCTTCGTTCGCTGTATCCCCAAGACATTTGTGTAATGTTGTTTGATCTTTATTTTAGTAGGGTTCTTGCCCGGCGAGACCACCTCGACATTAATCTATGTGTTCTATTTTATTTTTTTTGCCGATCACTTGATTCTTGCACTTCTTTTCATTATATTTATATGTTGTCTTGCTCTTACTTGGGATCCATCTCGGAGGCTCTTCACTATCTACAGGTGTGAGAGACGTTGATGAGGCGGGGCGGGAAATGAAGAGACAACTGTCAAAATCAGCCAACCGCCACCCCATAAGATTTTCCTAATTATTACTTCTCTTTCTATAAATAGATGACTCCACCCACCGTATTTATTCCTTCCTGATTCCGCGCTTTCGTCTTCCCTAGTGCCCCGCTTGCGTTATCCTTCTACAACCTAGGTCTTCTCGCCTGTCAACCCCTTCTTTCCTTTGCCTTCATCACCATGCCTGGCGAGACCGAGGGTTGCTTAAGGTGTGCGCATACCTTCTTGGATCACCGCTTCCTTCCCTGTCGGCTCAGGCTGGCGGAATTCCTCATAATAACCGAGAACCAAATCCCGCCAGGGTTTATTTCGCAAAACCCTGGGAACAATGACTGGGTAAACCTCGTGCCTAAAGGGGAGCTCGCGATCCCCTTGGAGCATTTCGAGGTAGGGTTTCGCCTGCCTCTCTGGCCGGAAGTGCGCCAGGCCCTGCGCTATTACGGGGTGGTTCCGGCCCTGCTCAACCCCAACTCTGTCGCCATCTTAGTGGATTTTGCCTGTTACATGCGGTCGGAAATAATTGAATTCAGCCTACCAGTTTTTCGGAAGTTGTTTAACTTCAGGGCCAAGGGAGGATCGATCTTCCTTTCCTGGCAGTTGGTGAAGACAGAGGGTTTCGCCAACAAACATCACCACTAGGCGCGGAGGTTCATCTTTGTCTATGGCCCTTTCGGCAATATACCTCTCGCACCCATCCAATACGATGAGGCTACTTATAAGACTCTCTCCCTTAGGAGCGGGAGATTTCTCTGGTCGAGTTCTTTGGGACGAAAGCCTTCGACGTCCCGTTACTGTGGAGAGACATAAACTCTCTTCTACCAGTTCCTCCCGGGGAAGGTATTATTTCTGTCTAATCTTACAACCTTTTGTTTCGAGATGTTGGGTTAATTAGCTATGGGTCTCGCAGGTGAGCGAGAAATTCCCCTTCACCAACCCTTTGACGAGACCGGAGTACTCGCCGACCCCTTGGCTCTCGCCAAGTCTGCCGTCTCCGCATGCCGGTAGGAGCCGGGACCTTCTTCCGGACCGAGTGTCCAGAAGCGGAAACACAGTTCCCTCCCTGACGCCCCTCCCAAAAAATCAAAACCGTTAGCAGCTGATAAGGGCAAATTCATTGTACCTGCTTCCACCGATACCCCCGCCAAGGCCCCATTAATTGCAGGCGAGATGGGTGTCACTGAGCCATTCGCCGATACCCCTGCCGAGACTCCACTCAAACCAATGTCGAAAGGGCACCAAAATTTTAGCTTCGGCGAGAAGTACCTGGATGCGGAGGGAAAGCCTTTGATCCAGTCGGACCCTACCTCCAACCGTATCGCGGTCTCAACACTTCTCCCCTCCTGGCGGGAGCAGGACACGATCACTGGCTACGCCTTCACGCTGGGCTATGGTCTCTATAATCGGGAGGACGCCGACACGTTCGACCGAATGACTACCTTAGCCCTTGTCTACGACGCCTCCCATGCCCAACTTCGTGCGGTCCAGATCTCGCATATGGCTGGGCGCCATACCCTCACCATCGAGCGCAACCTTGTCGACATGCTCAAGGCAAGGGATGTCGTGACAGCTGAAGTGGCCACCTTGAAGGCCGAATTGGCGGCTTCCCAACAACTTCTCACCATGCGCCCGACAGCTGAGGTATATAAGCTCTCATAGGCCTTCCCTCCTACCATGATCTCTTTCTAGATCTAAGCTGGGAGTCCTCGCAGGATTCCGCTTAGGACCAGTTTCTGTGGGCAAAGGTGGCTAACCTCGAATGCAAGAACAAGATGCTAAAGACGGAGCTCAAGGTTGCGCAAGGGGTCAAGGTGCCACCTTCACCCTCCCTGGACGAGAGGCTCAAAAGTCGTTACTTCTATGAGTACGACATCGAGGTAATGATGCAGGAGAACACTTAGAAGGCATCCGAAGTGGCGATCGATGTGATGCGGGATGCGGGAGTCCTGGAAGAAGGTAACGAGACCCTTACCGCGAGAGGACTCCTGCACTGGCTATTCGATCCCATCCCGAAACCTACCGGAGAGGGAGAATCTCGGGGAGATGAGGCGCCGGACCTTGGCTAAGGAGATGGGTCTGGAGGTGAATCCTCCAACGAGGCCTCCGGTGAGACCTCTAGAGGGACCTCCAATGACTCTGACTGATGGCCTCCGATTTTTTATTTTTACCTTGAAATTTCTCTCTTTTTGTAAACTTCTCTTCTTTTTTCTCTTTTTCCTTTATAAGGGGAGAGATCACCCAATTTGATGTAACAACTATGATATTGATAGGATCTATCTTTTTGTTAAAATAGTTGTTATTTTTCGCACTCTTCTTTGCCTTTCACGTGTTTTTTTGCTTTTGCGCGAGCCCTTGGATCTTAGTTGGCGACCACCTCCTATTTGAAGAGTTGGCTAAGTTAAACATGCTAGAAGGAACCTTCTAAGAATTTTGTCAAAAGGGGCGTGTCGGGAACCCTGCCGAGAGGTGCTTACCGGGACCCCTGGCGAGAATATTATGGCGAGAGCCCAGCCGAGTTCCTTATCGGGAGTTTTATGTCGAGAGCCCTGCTGAGAGGGGTCTGGGTTATCCCATCCTTACTTAGGACTGGTGCTAACTGTTTGAAAACTTGTTATCAGGAGCTTCGTAACACCATCATGATTTAATTAACATTGTCTGCTTGATGTGAGCCTGGTCATCGGGTCCACCTGGGACCACTAAAACAAAAAATCTCTTTCCCCTTCTCCCCCAAGCAAGCCTACGGCCCTGTCAGCTAGTAAAAGACTGACAACGGGTCTAGTAAGATACCACAATCCTTTCTCCCTTTCCCCCAAGCTAGCCTATAGCCCTACCAGCTAGTGAGAGCCTGACAGCGGGTCTACTCGGGGCCGAGTGCGCCTTCTAGCCCTGCCAGCTAATGAGAGCCTGAGTAGCGGGATCATCTCAGGGTATTCCCTTACCCCCCCCCCCAGGCGAGTCTACATACCTGTCAGCTAGTGAGAGCCTGAACAACGGGTCTACCCGGGGACGAGTGCGCCTTCCAGCCCTGTCAGCTAATGAGAGCCTGAGAAGCGGGATCCTCTTGGGGTCTTGCAAATTTCTATCTCCCTTACCTTTCCCCCCCCCCCAAGCGAGCCTACGGCCCTGCTAGCTAGTGAGAGACTGACAGCGGGTTTACTCGAGGCCGAGTGCGCCTTCTATCTCTATCAGCTAATGAGAGCCTGAGTAGCGGGATCCTCTCAGGGTATTCCCTTACCCCCAGACGAGCCTACGGACCTGCCAACTAGTGAGAGCCTTGACAGCGGGTCTACCCGGGGCCGAGTGCGTCTTCCAACCCTGCCAGCTAATGAGAGCCTGAGTAGCGGGATCCTCTCGGGGTATTCCCTTATCCCCCAGGCGAGCCTACAGACCTGCCAACTAGTGAGAGCCTAGAGAGCGAGTTGTGCGAATAGACCAAAAACAGTCCGGAAACTGGAGTAATGGAAATTTTATTATCCAAAAAACTATCTATTACAAAGGTATAGCCTCCCTTATATAGAATGGAGGAGAGAGATAGAGTACAAATACCCAATGTGAGATTAAATACAAAAATACAGCATATACAACGCTAACCGCCTAACCGCGCGGTTAGGCAGAACATTAACCGCTCGGTCACCAAACCGCCATGCCAACCCGCTATCGCTGCTCAGATATCAGACCGCCGGAGACAACCAGCCTAACCGCGCGGTTACCTAACCGCCCGGTCTGTAGCCCCCTGTCCGCCCAGGCCTATACAGCAACACTCCCCCTCAAGCTGGAGCATATATGTCGATCATGCCCAGCTTGCTGCAAATGTGGAAAAAGGAAGCGGATACAGGCTTTGTGAAGATATCTGCTAACTCTTTCTCTGACGTAACAAATGGAGTGCAAATCTAGTTCTTCAACACTTCTTCCCGAACGAAGTGACAGTCAACCTCTATGTGTTTTGTCCGCTCATGAAAGACCGGGTTCTTGGAAATGTAGATGGCCGCCTTGTTGTCGCAAAACATGGGAAGCGGATAGTTATAGACCTCTCCTAAATCCAGCATGAGAGCCCGCAACCATTTCAACTCGCACGTGGTTGACGCCATACTTCGATATTCTGCTTCCGCACTAGATCTGGAGACAACGGATTGCTTCTTGCTCTTCCAGCTAACCAAATTTCCTCCAACAAACGTGCAAAAGCCAGATGTCGACTTGCGATCCCCTTTGTCGTCTGCATAGCTAGCATCGGAGTACGCTTCAACTCTCAAATGGCCATTCTTCTGAAAGAGGAGACCTTTCCCAGGAGATGACTTTACATACTCCAGAATTCTTAGAGCGGATTGAAGATGGCATTCCCTAGGAGACTGCATAAACTGGCTGACCTTTCCTACTGCATAAGAGATGTCTGGTCTGGTCACCGTGAGTTAAATGAGTTTGCCAACAAGACGCCGATACCTCGTAGTGTCTGATAGAGGAGGTGATTCGTCAGTCCATGTTTTGTCTTCTCCAGGAGCCATGGGACACCGAGCAGGTTTAGCGCCCGTCAATCCTGCCTCTTTCAATAAGTCAAGAGCATACTTGCATTGGGAGAGAACCAAGGAGCACAGTTTCCGAGAGATTTCAATTCCCAAGAAGTATTTTGGAGAGCCCATATCCTTCGTGATAAGGTGTTGGCGGAGATGATCCTTCGTCAAGGCTACACCAGCTTGGTCGTCGCCAGTAAGAAGTATGTCATCCACATAAACGGCTAGCACAACCAGACCCGAGGATGTATTGCGAATGAACAAGAAGTGATCCGCCGAACTCCTTGTGAAACTGATTGCCCCAACAATGCCACTGAACTTGTCGAACCATGCCCGAGGACTCTGCTTTAGACCATAGATGGCCTTTTTCAACCGGTATACTCGAGTCTCCCCCTGAGCAACATACCCAGGAGGTTGCTCCATGTAGACATCCTCATGAAGATCACCATAGAGGAAAGCATTCTTGACATCCAACTGGGAAATAGGCCAATCCAAATTGACCGCCACTGATAGAAGAACCTGAATAGTGCTGAGACGAGCAACTGGAGAGAATGTGTCGAAGTAATCAACACCGTAAGTCTGGGTAAATCCCTTGGCCACAAGACGGGCCTTGTACCGGTCCACACTGCCATCCGGACGGAACTTGACGACAAAGACCCAGCGACATCCAACCACATCCGTGCCAAAAGGAGGAGGCACAAGAGTCCAAGTGCCCCGCTCAGAGAGAGTAGCAATTTCTTCATCCATGGCCGCCTTCCAGTGAGGAACATCAAGGGCTTCCTGGTAGTTGCGAGGAGTGGAAGTCGCCGAGATGGCTAGGGCGAAGGCCCTGCGAGAAGGTGTTAGCCGATCATAAGAAACAACAGCTGCTAGCGAGTGTTGGGTGCACGTCTGAACCCCTTTGCGAAGAGCAATGGGCAGTTCCAGGTTATCTAGTTCCTCAGTCGCCGGTGCATCCGTAGCAGAGAAGGCTGGCCCGGGAGAAGGGAAAGACGGCCGAGGAGAGGAGGAAGATGGCAGGGGATCAACAGACGGAGTGTGCGGTAGAGTTGGTGATGGAGGAATCTCAAGAGGAGTGGATGGGATGGAGGGAATGATGGGAGAGGGCAAGTCAGTCGGAGGAAGAGTAAGGTCAAAGGAGAAGTATGAGGCATTTTCAAAGAACGTCACATCCGCCGAAACGAACTGTTTGCGATGAACAGGGTCAAAGCAATAGTAACCTTTTTGAGTAGTAGAATAACCCAAAAAGATACACTTGGTGGAACGTGGGGATAACTTGTCGCGAGTTGCGGAAGGGTTGTGAACAAAGGCGGTGCAGCCAAAAATGCGTAGAGGTAAGGGAAAGGCATTCTTGGCCGGATAGAGAATGGAAAAAGGTGTTTTGACTTTAAGAACAGTCGAGGGAAGACGATTGATGAGGAAGCAGGAAATGAGAACCGCATAGCCCCAGTAGCTACGAGGAACCTGCATCTGTGTCATGAGAGTGCGAGCGACATCGAGGAGGTGATGGTTTTTACGTTCCACCCCCCCCATTTTGTTGGGAGGTATATACGCAGCTAGTTTGATGAATGATGCCGTGTTGCATACAGAAAGAAGAAAATTCATTACTCAGGTATTCTTTAGCATTATCTGAACGAAAAACTTTCACAGAAGTACCAAACTGAGTTTTAATCATAAAATAGAAGGATTGCCATACAGAAAATAGTTCAGAGCGTTCTTTTAAAAGATACACCCATGTATATCGAGAGAAATCATCAATAAAGGTTACAAAATAGGAACTACCCCGCCCTATGGTAAGGGTGGGGGCAGGACCCCATACATCAGAGTGAACAAGGGCAAACGGCTTAGAAGAGCTACGACCTTGCTTAGGAGGAAAGGGGGAGCGGTGATGCTTGCCTAGCTGACAGGCATCACAGTTGATAGGAGAAGCATGCTGAGGTAGGTGGGGTAACTGTTGGTGGATGAGACGTGATGGAGGATGCCCAAGACGAAGGTGCCACTGAAGAAGATCTGTAGAAGCGGATGAGAATGCTGAAAGAGTGGATACATCATCAAGGAAGTAAAGGCCGCCTCTCTCAGTCCCAGTAGCAATCGTTCGCTTGGAGTCCGGGTCCTGAAAAGAACAAGAAACAGGAGTAAACGTTACTGAGCACTGAAGTTGCTTGCAAAGGGAAATAACCGACAATAAATTGCACGGGAACTTGGGCACATAGAGAGTATCCGCTAGGCGATGGGACGGAGTAACTTGAACCATGCCAGTCCCATGCACCGGAGAGGGAGAGCCATCCGCAACGAGAACCGGGGGTAATCGATCATGTGTTTCGAGGAGAGAAAAACACTGAGGATTGCCCGTCATATGATTAGTGGCGCTAGAGTCGATTAGCCATTTACCTTGAGTCACCACATGGGCGCTACCTGAAGTCATGGCCACTGAAGCAGATGACTTGGGTGAGTGGGGAGCATCACCAGAGGGACGAAGGTACGGATGCTTTGTCCAGTATCGGTCAATCAAGTGGCATGTTCGGCCATAGTGAGAACAGAGATAGCGAGAAGGGCCGCGCCCGCCGGACTGGTGACCACGTCCACCCGAGCCACCACGATGTGCTTGGTGAGCATAGGCATCCGGAGTAGGAGGAGCGGCAAGCAAAGGTCGATTGAGCAGAGAGGTAACAGCGCCAATGCGGGCAGCTGTAGCATCCAGGGTGGGAGATTCAGCTTCTCCAAGAATTTGTTGTCGGATCATATCATATGAATCCGGGAGCCTCAGAAGGTAACAAACAACCAGGAGTTCCTAGAAGTGCTTCAGTTGGGTGGTCATGTCCGCAGAGAGGGGACGATTTTGAAGAATCTCCGCTCCAAGGGGTTGGACCTGTTGGTAAGCCGCAGCAGGAGACATGGATTGGCGAGCAAAGAGATCCGCATATAGAGTATAGATGCGAGATGTTTGACCCCCTTTGGAGTAGAGGGCGGCTAAGTGAAGCCAAGCTTGCTTGACCATCTCATTGTGACGGATGACCGGAAGACATTCATCGGACAAGCTGTTTGCCAGCCACGTACGAACAAGAGCGTCATTCGCATCCCAGTCATTAAACTGGTCAGATTCCGCAGGAGGAGGGTCATCGGTAAGATGATGACGCTTGCGCTGAGAGCGGAGAAGAAAGGTAAACGAGACACTCCAATCGGGATAATTGGGGCCGAGAAGCTTAGAAACTGTTCCAAGGTTCCCGGACGCAGCAGGAGGAGGAGGAGGGTGGGTAACGACAGTAGTCGAGGTGGATACATCAGAAACAGTCATTCTGGAAGAGAGGTCGCGTGGTTAAGAAAGTAAACCGGGCGAGTAGCACAAGGAGGAGACCGCAGCGATCACAAGGGGAACACCAGCGGCTAGAGAAGCCACGACCAAGCTGCGGAGAGCAAAGGAGAAATCCGCTCGGTTAAGGATGAGTAAACCGGGCGAACAGAAGGAGAAGATCACAGAGAAGCAGAGGAGAGGTCGTGCGAGCTGAAAGATAAGATCGCGGCGAGAAGAGGAGGCCGCGCGGACAGAAGGCAACGTAATCAGGGGGACTAGATCGCTGCCTCTGATACCATGTGCGAATAGACCAAAAACAGTCCGGAAACTGGAGTAATGGAAATTTTATTATCCAAAAAACTATCTATTACAAAGGTATAGCCTCCCTTATATAGAATGGAGGAGAGAGATAGAGTACAAATACCCAATGTGGGACTAAATACAGCATATACAACGCTAACCGCCTAACCGCGCGGTTAGGCAGAACACTAACCGCTCGGTCACCAAACCGCCATGCCAACCCGCTATCGCTGCTCAGATATCAGACCGCCAGAGACAACCCGCCTAACCGCACGGTTACCTAACCGCCCGATCTGTAGCCGCCTGTCCGCCCAGGCCTATACAGCAACACGGGTCTACCCTGGGCCGAGTGCGCCTTCCATCCATGCCAGCTAATGAGAACCTGAGCAGCGGGATCCTCTCGGGGTATTGCAAATTTTTATCTCCCTTTTCTTTCCCCCCAAACGATCCTATGACCCTGCTAGCTAGTGAGAGCCTAGCAGTGGGTCTACTCGGGGCCTTCCATCCCTGCCAGCTAATGAGAGCCTGAGCAGCGGGATCCTCTCAGGGTATTCCCTTACCCCCCCCCCCCCCCAACGAGCCTACGGACCTGCCAGCTAGTGAGAGCCTGGACAGCGGGTCTATCCAGGGTCGAGTGCACCTTCCAGCCCTGCCGGCTAATGAGAGCCTGAGCAGCGGGATCCTCTCGGGGTCTTCAAAATTACCATAATCTCTTCTTCATCCACCAAGCAAGCCTACGACCCTACCAGTTTGATGGGAGCCTGGACAACGAGTCTACTCGATGCCTTCCGAAACCACAAACACTTCATAACCTGTGAAGAAACAATCTTTAGAATAACTATCTTAATAAAACATACAATCTTACCCCTGCTAAGGGTAGAAATGCTTCAAGTCATCGCCACTCCATGCGCGACTCATGGATACCCTTTCCACATTCTAGAGGTGGTATCCCCCTGACCCCAGGGCCCTTTCTACAATGTAGGGTCCTTTCCAATTGGGGTTGAGCTTACCCACGGCTGCCGACCTTCCGACGGCGTCGACCTTCATCAAGACCAGGCCCCCCTCCTTGAACTGCTTTATCTTGACATACTTGTTGATGTACTTGCCCATCCTTCGTTTAATCTCCTCTTGCCTGACGGTTGTCACGTAGTGGAGCTCCTCGATCATGTCCAGCGAGAGCCGCAGCTCCCCCTAATTATCTTCCCTTTATGGCTCGTCTCCTTCGCTGGCAGCCATAACTCACGGGGATAGAACCTCAAACTCTACAGGAAGGACCGCCTCAAACCATGCGAGAGCTTGAAGGGGGTCTCTCTAGTGGTCGTGTTTGGGGTTTTTCGCAGAGCATCATAATACTGAGGGGAGTTGCTCCACCCAACTCCCCCTCAAGTTCTCTACCTTCTTCTTGAGCAGGTTCACAATGATCTTATTTGCCGCCTCCACCTGGTCGTTGCTCCTGTGGTGGTGGACGGAGGCAAACCTGAGATCGATCCCCAATTGGGTGCAGAAGCTGATGAACTCCTCACTTGCAAACTGTGGCCCATTTTCCGTGACAATGGCCTGAGGAAACCTGTGCTTACAGATGATCTCTCCCCAAATGAAGTTTCTGATGACCTTGGAGGTTACCTTGGCCAAAGCCTTGAACTCTGTTAGAACCCCTAGGTGATTTGGGCTAGGTTTTCTTCTTAGGTTGTGACCCATATTGTGTAGAAGGGTCAAAACTTTATGTGTTTTTAGAGTCTAGGATATGTTCTTAGAGTCAACAAATCAAAGGACCAACCTAAAACACTGCCAAAGACTCAAGACTTAGAGAAATCAAGATTTAGAGAAAGAGATCTACATTCGTCGAACTCAGGTCGACGATAATCGTGCTCAGCTCGACTAACTCAGAGCTAAAATCTCTAAGCATAGCTCGACGAACTTCATGCTCAGCTCGACTAACTCAGAGCTAAAATCTCTGAGCTGAGCTCGACAAACTTCATTCTAAGATCGGCTAACTCTTCAACACTCAGCGCAATAATTCACTCAAAGCCAAGGCTGACTCAGAGACAAAGAACACTCAACGCCGACAGATTGACCAAGTTCTTAGGTCGACTAACGTCACAGTCTCAGGTAAACAAACTTAGAGCACGAAATAAGAAGATTTCATCAAGACACAGTCAGCTATTCAGAGGTCGATGATCTTGTAACTCAGCTCGACGAACAACAATACTTAGCTCGACGAACTATGGGCTCAGCTTGACGAATTCTGTCTTCTGGTCGACGTTTCCAGACTAAGTTATTTCCTTCCCTCTATTTCTATTATATTGCAGTAATTCCTGTGTAATTAATGCTCTAACATTCTCTAAATATTACTGTTAGACAAAGCATTAATTATGGTCTTCATCAGGATTATTGCCTGCCATTTTTTCAATAAAACAGTTGGGGAAAGTAATCAATGTCGTGTAATTCTCAACGTCATCAGCATTGATTACAGGAGGAATTTGAAAATTCAAATGGTCATCGACAAACCAATAAGTCATTATTCTGCTGAAAGAAGAAGATACACGAGATCAACAATATACAGAGACAAAAATCTTGTTCTTCTTCATCTGTCCTCAGTCTGCTCCAAGTCTTTCCAAGAGAAAAACATCCTTATCAGTCAAGAAACCTGCTGTCGAGCAATCATCAAAAGCTGAAGGCCTACACCCTTGAACAAATCTTCCACTCCTGAACCATTCAAGATCTCAGGGGGAGCTTTGACAACAAATAAGAATCCACACAGTCTTCTCATTTTGACTTAAGAAAAGAAGACTTACATCACTCTCTCATTCCCACCTCTGTACAGGGTTTTAATTCCCTTCAAAATTATTCTGGTTGCAAGTCTCCTTCCAAAAGACTTGGGTTGGTTTTTGAGCACCTGATCAAAAGCTCATTGGTGACAGTCACCTAATCAAAACCTGTAGTGGATTCCTACCAAGGGTGGTAGAAGAGTGGATGTACCCAGTTTGGAGAACCACTATAAATTTCTTGTGTTGTCTGGTTGCTCTTTCTCTTTTGTTCTTGTTGTGGCTGTATTAGTTAGATATTCTATGATCTTTGATTTAATTTAATCTGTGATAGTTAGATATAGTTGTTAAAGGTAAAGATAGTATATTGTTAAAGAAGAAAATGTTAAGATATACTCTATTCACCCCACCCCCCACCCCTCTAGAGTATATCAGATCTAACTCTACCTATCAATTGGTATCAGAGGAGGTTCTTTTGGTTGTACAAGCTAACCCTTGAACCAAAGATCTTAAGTTAGATCTGTTCTCTATACATCTCTTAGATCTATACAACATGGCACAGAACAAAGAATATGCAAGCACCAGACCTCCAGTGTGTAACTTGTCCAAGTTCACACTCTGGAAGGCAAGAATCAGACTCTACATGAATTCTATTGATGAGGATATATTTAATTCCATCTTAACAGGACCACCAGCTCCAATGGCTTCAACCTCATCAACTTCAACAAACATGAGTGCAGTTCCACCCCCTGGATGGACAGATGCAAAGAAAAAGGCAAAGATAGCTGATGTCAGAGCCATGAACATATTGGCTCAAACAATGTCAGATGAGATATTTCAAAAGGTAGCTGAGTGCATATCAGCCAAGGCCATTTGGGACTCCCTGAACCAAATGGTGGCTGGATCAGCAGATGGGAGGAAGGATAGAAGATCCAACCTCATCACTCAATATGAAAACTTCAAAAAGGATGAAGCTAAAACAGTGGAAGTGATGTACAACAGACTCAGCTCCATTATCAGGGAGCTGAGGACTCTAGATAAGGAAATCACTTTGATTGAAGTGAATGACAAGATCCTCATGTGCTTCCCCAGCACATGGGACTCAAGAATCTGGCGAGATTCCAGAAGCACAACAGAGATCTCAACTGAAGCTCTACTAGGAAAGCTAAAGTCCTATGAGCAGCTGATAAAATCAAGGGAAGCAGTAGCTGAAGTTAAGACTCCTACACCAACTAGGAAAGAGCACAACATAGCTTTCAAAGCTACAGGAGACTCTGAAGTCATTCCTGTGAATGAATAATTGATTAGTCTCTTTGCCAAGAGATTCTTTAAGATGGCTAGAAAATATTTCAGAAGGAAACCATCCAAGTATGAAGATAAGCCAAGGTATGACAAAACACCATCTAAAGAAGTCGTATGTTTTGGCTGCAAGAAACCTAGGCATTTCATCTCTGAGTGCCCAGAAGTTCAAAAGAAGGATAGAAGAAAGGAGGGTGACTCAAGGATGGGTCACTACAGCAAGCCTTCCTCAAGCAAGCACAAGAGGAAGGACAAGGGCTTTGTTGCTAAGTCATGGAGTGACACTGAAGAAGAGTCAACCTCCTCCAGCTCCAGTGAGGATAAAGAAGAGCAGAAGGCCAAAAAAGTTTGCCTTATGGTTATTGAGGCAGGCAGTAGCAGATCAGATGCTGATGAGTCTAAAGATGAAGAGCTCTTATAAGCTGAGGATCAGGTAATAGCCTCTTATGATTTTGAATCAGAGGAATTTAAACTTGAATTTAAAATTTTGTGCTTAGACTTAATTATCTCTGAGAAGGAAATCAAACTCCTCAGAGAAAAATTAAATGACCTAGATAAAACTACTACAGAGAATGCTAACCTAACAAATGAACTTATCTCTGCTAATCAACAAATATCCTTTTTGAAATCTGAACTTAGCAAGGCAAAGATATTAGAAGAATCCTTAAATGGGAGAAGTCTACAATTATTAGATATCACTAGTACTATAAATGCCAGGATCAACAATAGTAAACTAGGATTAGGTGCCTCCCCAAGTAATCCACCTATAATTCAGAAAAACAATCTTTCCAAACCAGTAAAGTTTATATCCGACAAAGGAAAGAAAAATACTTAACATGTCAATAGGGTTAATAAAGTTCTTGAACATATTAAAGTTAAAAATAACCTCAATAACCAGAAAAACAAAAATGACAATGTTCAGTAATTATCGTCGAACGCAGATCGATGCCATATGAACAGATCGTCGAACTCAGAACGATGATCTCTGAACGCAAACTTGAGTAATAATCATTCTTCGATCTATGATCGACGACATCAGTATGGTTCGTCGAACAGAGATCGATGATTTTGGTACTCCAAGAATGAATACTCTCATTCTTCAAGTAGAGATCGACGGTCTCATCCAACATCGTCGAGCTCAGTTCGACGATCTAACCAGAAATCGTCGATCCCAGATTTTAACAACAGAAATCCAAATTCTAAGAGCAACTTTAATCCCTTTAGCACATGGATAATACCACCAAGAAGATATAATCCCAAAGGCTGTAAAGATCAACCTGAATGCTCATATATTTCTAGTTATTCCTATGTAAATCAACAAGGACCCAAGGTCACCAGGGTCAAGAACAACTAAGTGTTATACTTGCAGATGAAGACCTATCCAGCATATAATCAACACTGATATCTTGATAGTGGCTACTCCAAGCACATGACAGGCAACAACGACAACTTAATTAACTATAAGTCCAAGCTGGGACCAAAGGTCAACTTTGGTGATTCAAATTGTGACCAAATAGAGGGATATGGCAAAATCAGGATTGGAGCTGTAACTTTCAAGAAAGTTGCATATGTGAGTGGACTGAAGCACAATCTCATCTCCATAAGCCAACTCTGTGATGAAGGTTATCAGGTATCATTCAACTTTGAATCCTGTACTATTACCTCAAGAGAAAACAAACTAGTTTTAATTGGCAGTAGACAAGGAAATATATATTTAGTTAATTTCCAGTCTATTACTTCAGATATCTGTCTGCTTAACTTAGTTAGTAGTCAAAATGACTTATGGCATAATAGATTAGGACATGTAAATCTGAAAAACATTGCTAGGCTATCTAAGGACAACCTTGTGAGAGGTTTACCTTCTGGTCCCTACAAGAAGGAAGGCCTCTGCAGGGCTTGTCAACTAGGCAAGCAAACTAAATCTAGTTTTAAATCCATTAATAAGAGTGATTCACCTAGGATTTTGTACTTACTACATATGAACCTTTTTGGCCCTGTTGTTATACAAAGCCAGGAGGGAATTCTTATACCTTAGTGGTTGTAGATGACTTCTCCAGATTCACTTGTGTTTTCATTTTGAGAGCAAAGTCAGATACTTTTCAAGTTCTTACAGATTTTCTCAAGAACATACAAATTGAGTATTCTACTCAAGTTGTATTGATCAGAAGTGATCATGGCACTGAGTTTGAGTCTCTTCTTATGCTAGAGTTCTGTAGGAAAGAAGGTATAAGACACTGCTTCTCAACTCCTAGAACTCCTCAATAAAATGGGGTAGCTGAAAGGAAAAATAGAACACTCATTGAAGCTGCAGGCACATTACTTGCAGATGCTTATATGCCCCTATCCTATTGGGCAGAGACAGTGAGCACAGCAAACTATGTCCTGAACAGAAGCTTGATACACAAACTAAAACATAAGACCCCCTATGAATTGCTCAAAGGGAAGAAACCAATAATTAACTATTGAAAAGTTTTTGGTTGTGTATGCTATATTCATAATAATGACAAAAAGCACATTAGAAAGTTTGAAGCAAAGGCTGCAGTGGGAATTTTTCTAGGATATTCCCAAGTCAGCAAAGCTTATAGGGTTTTTAATAAATCCACATTGAAAATAGAAGAATCCATGCATGTTACATTTGATGAGACTAACATGTTTTACAAGGAGAAAGAAATTTCTACTAGAAACCCCTTGCAGGTAAACAACTTGTGCGAGAAATTGGATAAATTAAAATTTACATCCCAGTCTTCTCAACAAGCCAATGAAGAACGTGATGAAGAAAATCTTGATGCAGTTGAACCCCCCACAGCAATAGAAGTAATTCCACAAGAGGAATCCTTCCCAAATGTTGTTGCAGAAACAACTCCACCTACTGATCTTGTCACACTGAGGGATCATCCTAGATCCCAAGTGATTGGAGACATAACAGTAGGTGTACAGACAAGGCATTAACTTAACTAGGACTTGATGCATGCCTGTTTCCTCTCCCAAATTAAGCCTCAATCCATATCTGATGCAGAGCAAGATCCCCACTGGATCATTGCAATGCAAGAAGAGCTCAATCAGTTTGAGAGATGCAGGGTTTAGAATTTTGTTCCAAGACCAAAAGACTACCCAGTCATTGGAACCAAATGGGTATTCAGAAATAAGCTTGATGTCCAAGGTGTGATTGTGAGGAACAAGGCTAGGCTTGTTCCTCAAGGGTATAGACAAGAGGAAGGAATTGACTATGATCAAACCTTTGCTCCAGTTGACAGACTAGAAGCAATAAGGATATTTCTGGCATATGCTTCATTCAAAAAGTTCAAAGTCTATCAAATGGATGTGAAGAGTACCTTCTTGAATGGGGAACTTAAAGAAGAGGTTTATGTTGAACAGCCTCCAGTTTTTATTTCTCCTACTCATCCCTCTTTTATGTTTAAGTTGCACAAGGCTCTCTATGGTTTAAAGCAAGCTCCAAGAACTTGGTATGAGACCTTAGCCAGCTTTTTATTAGAGCATGGTTTTTCAAGAGGCATAGTTTATAGGACTTTGTTTACCAAATTGCATCATGATAAAATACTGTTAGTAAAAATATATGTAGATGATATAATATTTGGCTATACTGATCCCAAATTATGTAAGAGATTTTTTGATCTAATGCATTCAAAATTTCAGATGAGTATCATGGGTGAGCTTTCCTACTTCCTTGGTCTCCAAGTGAAGCAGCTCCCCGATGGCATCTTTATTTCCCAGGCTAAATATGCCAAAGAGCTTATAAAGAAGTTTGGGATGGCTCATGCCTCAGCAAAGAAAACACCCATGCCTACTAATATTGTAATAGACTCTGATGCACATGGGAAACCTGTGGATCAGAAACTATATAGGGGCATTGTTGGGTCCCTACTATACCTTACAGAAAGCAGACCTGATATTATGTTTGCTACATGCTTTTGTGCTAGGTTCCAGGTGAACCCTAAAGAATCTCATCTAGTTTTTCTAAAAAGAATTTTGAGATATATAAAGGGTTGTCCTAGTCTAGGTCTCGGGTATCCTACTGAGTCAGAGTTTGAGTTAACTGGATACTCAGATGCTGACTTTGTTGGATGCGGAGTGGACAGAAAAAGTTCCTCAGGAACTTGTCAGTTCCTTGGTATGAGATTAGTGTCTTGGTTTTGTAAGAAGCAGTAATTTGTGCCTACATCAACTACTGAAGCAGAATATATTGCAGCTAGCCGTTGCTGTTCCCCAATGATGTGGATTCAAAACCAACTACAGGACTATGGTTTCAACTTAAATAATTCAACATTACTATGTGATAACACAAATGCTATAGCCATAGCACAAAATCCAGTTCATCACAGCAGAACTAAGCATATAGACATTAAGCATCATTTCATTAGAGTGTGTGTAGACAAAAATAAAATTAATCTTGTCTATATCTACACTGATTTACAAAGAGCTGATATCTTCACCAAACCTCTGGATGAAAGAAATCATTTGTTCTTCATAAATCAGCTTGGAATGATAAATGGAGAAGAATTAGTTTAATTTCTGTCTGCACTCTATGAATTTTTCAAAGTTTGTCGAACGGAGTTCGACGAACTGGGAGAAGTTTGTGATATATTCATCGAACGGTGATCGACGAACTCTCTGTGTGGAGTTAGTTTCATAGAACTAAGATCGACGAACCTACTTCAGAAAACTTTTGTCGAATGAAGATCGACGAAATATCTTCAACCCTTCAGACTGAGATCGACGAATCATTTAAGTCCAAATTATTTCATCGACCTCAGATCGAAGATCAATTCATTTTTTGTGGAACGGAGTCTGTCGGTTCATATTCAGGAAAACACTATATTTAGGTTTTCTTCGACCTCCGTTCCGCGCTTTCAGTTCTCTTGCACTTGATCTTCGACTTTTCTTGCAGGTATTCTCATGGCAATCCCCACAGGCTCTCTTGCAGCGATGAAGTTTGATACAGGATTCGATCTGGATTTCGAATCCTTCCAATACTCTGATCCTGTATTTGTGAACATTCTACAAACTTTAGAAGACCAACATCTCAAGACTCTGCTATCAACACGCATCAAAATCTGTGGAACAGAGATCAGGGAATGAGTCTATACATCTACCACGGAGGAGAACGTGATGATAGGGACTATCACTGGTAATGCCATCTCCCTCACTCCCACAGTTTTAACTGAAGTATTTGGATTGCATAATGGTGAGGAGGAATTAGAAATTGAAACTGAAGAGTTTGATATGATGCTGAGCCTCATGGGTTATTCAGGAGAAACCCCGCAGAAACTGCTTAAAAAGCATTTATCTGCTGAATATAAGTTCCTTGCAGATATTGTAGGGAAAGTGCTGCTCGGAAAGCACTCTGCACATGATTACATTACCAGGCATCAATTCCTGGTTATGTGTGTAATAGTAAACAAGAAAGCCATTAACTGGGCTCAAGTACTGTTTGATCTTATCAAAAAGAAGAACAATAAAAAGGAGGTATGTTTTGGAAGGATCCTAGGGATCTTCCTCAAATAAAAGGTTGTCGGATCCCTGGTCTCCCCGACCATATCCATTAATGCCTCAAATACACTTACCTGTGCTCTTTTTGTCAAGTGGGAGAGGACCATTACAAAGCCAACCAAGGCTCCTTCCTCTTCCACCAGATCTTCTGAAAGTACAAGGGCTACATCAGCCACTCCTCACCCCTCTACAGAGATTCCATCCACCCCTCCACCTCCTCCTGATTCTCAAGCTCTATCTCACCTCCACTTCTATTCTAATACATACCCCTACACCACCAGCTTCTCCAATTCCTTCCTCCCCTACCAATATTCCATCCAATCCTCCCTCTCCTAGGGCTGATACATCCATCCTTACACCTCCCCAATCTCCTTTTCCATCTCATCTTTTTGATATCCCCCTATCCACTCTCTCTTCAATCCCATCTCTCAATTTACTTTCATTTTCTCTGAACACTCCTTCTCCTCACCAATCTCCTCAACAGGACCCCCTTACAGACACTTCCAACCAACCATCTCCTCCAGCAACTACCTTCACTATCTTTATCCCTTCTCAACCATCTCCTGCCCAAACGGCTGACTCCATACCTTAATCCATCTATCATCCAACCACTTCTTGAGCTCCTCAAGCCTTCCTCAAAACCATCATTGCAGAGGCTATTTCCCCTCTGGTTATCTCCATATCATCTCTCTCTGCTCAACTCTCTACCCTTACATCTACCCTCTCTTCATCTGGGGGCCTAGCTTCAGTACATACTGAAACCAGGCAGGGGGAGATACTTAATGATGAAGTAGCAACAGCAGAACCAGCAGCAGCAGGAACAAATGTTGACATGGAAATAGATTTTCTGAATTTTCTTGATACTGATATGGAATCAGATGATATAGAGATAACTAACTCAGTAGTAGATGTAAATAATCAATGTACAGATATTATAATATCTAATGCTCAAGAGACCAGCTTGCCAGAAGTTTTGCCTGGAAGGATCTACTTCATTAAATCTAAAGTAAATCTACATATTCTGCTGAAGATCTTTGGATCTTATATTCAGTTTTGCCTCTCCTTTCCCACTCAGTTATCCAGAGCAATAGTATGCTACACCTCCCCTGCAAGTTCAGAAGTATTAGACATTATAAAGAAAAGTCTGATAGCTCCTCCAGTAGTACTATATGAACAAAGATCTAGCCCTCCTGGGCCAACTTATATCATGGATAATAGTACTATTCCCAGTTTAGATGATCTAATAAATCAGGACATTGCTATGGAAGCTGAAGCAGCTTAAGCTAAAGTTGTTCCCACCCAAGCTAGCAAAGAAATTCCCAAGGATTTGATCAGTCAAATTGATGAAAAGTATGAGAATCCTTTGTCTGATGATAATGATGATGATGATGATTCTGATGATGCTCCAAAGAGGAAACAAATCTCTAAGAAAAAGAAAGCTCCACCTCCTCCACCTGCTCCCAAACCTGGAAATACTAATGATACACCATATTATATCCTACAAAACATAACTCCATATAAGGGTATGCCAGCATGGATGTGGCTATCTAAAAATTAACAGAAAGCAAGGAAGAAAAGTAGGAGGTATTCTCCTCCTCCACAAAGGTTCAGAAGAGATCATCCTCCTCCTCCTCCTCCAGCTGTAGGTGCCTCAGGAACCTTATCTCAGAGCTCAGGAGGATTCACTAAATTTACTATTACTAAAATTTATCAGAGACAGAGAAGACCCTCTCATTCTTATAGAGACAGTCAGCACAAATAGAGACATTAGTCTTATCCCAGATATCAGTCAGCTTAATAGCCTATCTCTCAGCCAACATTTTCCCCTCCTCCATCTCCTGGCAAAGCTAATGAACCTGAAGAATCTCCAATTCCAGCTTATGATCCTGAAACTAGTCCAACCACAAGAATGGCTAGATTCAAGGAATCTGTGGCTCTCTCACAAATCAGGCAAGCCAAAGAAAAAGGTCAAGACTCTTCTCAATTCTCTACTATGTCTAGCTACAGGAAGAAAGAGTTTGAAAGATATCATGTAGGAAAATTATTCAATGTTGATGAATACATGAGTCTACATCCTGAAGCAGTGGTTCCAAGAACTACCTCACAAAAGACTCTTGGTGATGCTGATATGACCACGACTATGAAGCAAGCTCATGATCCAAACAAGATAATCAAATTTGCTAAGCCTTCTGATTCTCACACGAACATTTAAACTGTTTATTTTCTGTGTTTTTTGTGAACAATTTGGGTACATAGCTTTATAAAGGTACTGATAGCTTATTTATTTTATCAGTTATCTCAGTTTTCATGATATGTTTACCTCATTTTGTCTTGTGATCTTTATCTGTTTTTGGTTGAAGTAACCTCACCCAAATAGGGGGAGATTGTTGGAACCCCTAGGTGATTTGGGCTAGGTTCTCTTCTTAGGTTGTGAACCATATTGTATAGAAGGGTCAAAACTTTATGTGTTTCTAGAGTCTAGGCCATGTTCTTAGAGTCAACAAATCAAAGGACCAACCTACAACACTGCCAGAGACTCAAGACTTAAGGAAATCAAGATTTAGAGAAAGAGATCTACATTCGTCGAACTCAGGTCGACGATAGTCGTGCTCAGCTCGACTAACTCAGAGCTAAAATCTCTGAGCTGAGCTCGACGAACTTCATGCTCAGCTCGACTAACTCGGAGCTAAAATCTCTGAGCTAAGCTCGATGAACTTCATTCTCAGATCGACTAACTCTTCAACACTCAGCGCCATAATTCACTCAAAGCCAAGGCTGAATCAGAGACAAAGAACACTCAACGCCGACAGATTGACCAAGTTCTTAGGTTGACTAACGTCACAGTCTCAGGTTAACGAACTTAGAGCACAGAACAAGAAGATTTCATCAAGCAGCAGTCAGCTATTCAGAGGTCGATGATCTTGTAACTCAGCTCGACGAACAGCAATACTTAGCTCGATGAACAGCAATACTTAGCTCGACGAACTATGGACTCAGCTTGACGAATTCTGTCTTCTGGTCGACGATTCCAGACTAAGTTATTTCCTTTTCCTCTGTTTCTATTATATTGCAGTAATTCTTGTGTAATTAATGCTCTAACATTCTCTGAATATTACCGTTAGACAGAGCATTAATTATGGTCTTCATCAGGATTATTGCCTGCCATTTTTTCAATAAAACAGTTGGGGAAAGTAATCAATGCCGTGTAATTCTAAACGTCATCAGCATTGATTACAGGAGGAATTTGAAAATTCAAATGGTCGTCGACAAACCAATAAGTCATTATTCTGCTAAAAGAAGAAGATACACGAGATCAACAATATACAGAGACAAAAATCTTGTTCTTCTTCATCTGTCCTCAGTCTGCTCCAAGGCATTCCAAGAGAAAACTATCCTTATCAGTCTAGAAGCCTGCTGTCGAGCAATCATCAAAAGCTGAAGGCCTACACCCTTAAACAAAGCTTCCACTCCTAAACCATTCAAGATCTCAGGGGGAGCTTTAACAACAAATAAGAATCCACACAGTCTTCTCATTTTGACTTGAGAAAAGAAGACTTACATCACTCTCTCATTCCCACCTCTGTACATGATTTTAATTCCCTTCAAAATTATTCTAGTTGCAAGTCTCCTTCCAAAAGACTTGGGTTGATTTTTGAGCACCTGATCAAAAGCTCATTGGTGACAGTCACCTGATCAAAACCTGTAGTGGATTCCTACCAAGGGTGGTAGAAGAGTGGATGTACCCAGTTTGGGGAACCACTATAAATTTATTATGTTGTCTGGTTGCTCTTTCTCTTATGTTCTGGTTGTGGCTGTGTTAGTTATATATTCTGTGATCTTTGATTTACTTTAATATGTGATAGTTAGATATAGTTGTTAAAGGTAAAGATAGTATATTGTTAAAGAAGAAAATTTTAAGACATACTCAATTCACCCCCCCCCCCCCCTCTAGAGTATATCAGATCTAACCCTAACTTTTAACCTCCAGCCACTGTGAGAAGTAGTCGATCATAACTAAGAGGAATCTTCTCTGCCCGCTTGCCGGGGGGAATGACCTGACCAAGTCTTTTCCCCAGATGGAAAAAGGCCATGGCGCTGTGATGCTTCAAAGCCTTTAAGCAGGAAGTAGTTAGAGGGGGTGTATAGCTTACACTTTTGACACATCTTCGCAAACTTTGCCGCATCCTTCCTCAGGGAGGGCTAGAAGTACCCCTACCTAACCACCCTTGCTTCCAACGTCCTACCCCCCCCCCCCCCCCGAATGGCTACCATATTCTCCGGAGTGCACTTCTTCAAAAATTCTTGGGATCTCTTCCTCCACCACACATCGCGCCAAAAAGCCCGATAGCATCTTCCGATGAATCCCCCTTCATGCATAAGATAATGAGCCTCTTTGTGCCGAAAGCCCTTTGCTTTCTTGACCCCTTCGGGGAGGCTGCCTGTAGTGAAGAAGGTCATGAAGAGATCCACCCACGAGGGTTGTCAATCCACTTCCATTAGCTCCCCCTCCTCGATCGCTAGATGAAATAGCTCGGTCAAGGTCCCCCCTGGGTCCAAACTTGGCCAGTCGGTCCACTGCTTCGTTCTCTTCCCTGGGGACGTGCCGAATTGAGAATGCTCAGAACCCACCGATGATCACCCTCGCCTTGGACAAGTGCTTCTGGAGGGTGGGTTCCCGAGCTTCATATTCTCCCCTGATCTGTGATGCCACCGCCAGTGAATCTGTGAGCACTTCTACGTCGTGAACCCTGAGTTCCTTAGACAACCACAACCCGGCTATGACAGCCTCATACTCCGCTTGATTGTTTGTGACTGGGAAGCGTAGCACCACTGCTTGCTCTATGGTGACCCCCTGAGGGCTTACCAACACTACCCCTCCCCCTAGGGAGTACTTCCTCGAGGCTCCGTCAACGAACATCTTCCACACTTCCCTTGGCAGTGCTTCCTCCCCTTACAGCTCTATGACGTAGTCAGCCAAGAAGTCTTCCACTACCTGTGCCTTGATGGAGAGCCTTGGCATGAAGGAGACATCAAACTTGTTGAGCTCAATGGACCACTTGGCCAACCGCCCTGAGTGTTCCACCCCCTCAAAGATCTTATGCAATGGATGATCGGTCACAACCTTGATTGAGTGAGCTTGAAAGTATGGCTTGAGCATCCTGGCTGAGACGATCAGAGAGAAAGCAAACTTCTCTAGGATGGGGTAACAAAGCTCCGACTTCTTCAAGATTATGCTGACGTAGTAGATGGCGAGCTATTTATTCCCTTCATCCCTTACCAAAATGGAACTCATAGCCTCTGCTCCTACCCCAAGGTACAAGGTTAGGTCCTCTCCCTCCTTCGGGCTCTATAGGGGTAGTGCATGAGATAATTGAGCCTTCAAGGCCCAGAAAGCCTCCTCACATTTCTCTGTCCACTCAAACTTCTTGTTCCCCCGAAGAGTTTTGAAGAAGGGTGAGCACTTCTCCCCGGCACGGGAGAGAAAACGACTCAACCCGGCCAGCTTTCATGTCAAGCGCTGAACCTCCTTGGCATTGCATGGCAATTCCAATTCCATGATGGCCTTCACCTAATCCAGGTTAGGCTCAACCCCCGCCGGGGTTAGAAGGTGCCCAAGGAACTTGCCTCGGCTTTCCCCGAAGACACACTTCTGGGGGTTTAGCCTCATCTTGAACTTTCGCAGGGTTGCGAACGTCTCCTCCAAGTCTAGTACATGAGAACCCACATCCCTACTCTTTATCATGAGATCATCT
Source organism: Platanthera zijinensis (assembly GCA_039513925.1). Lineage (NCBI taxonomy): Eukaryota > Viridiplantae > Streptophyta > Magnoliopsida > Asparagales > Orchidaceae > Platanthera > Platanthera zijinensis. The sequence goes on from CM077083.1 coordinate 34,573,710, forward strand.
ACATAGACCTCCAGGTTCCTACTCCTCTGATTTTTAAACACTCGATCCATCATTCGCTGGTACGTAGCCCCCGCGTTCTTTAGCCCGAAGGGCATCATTTTATAGTTGAAGCATCCCTCCCTTGTGATGAAGGAGACATCCTTAACGTAAGGGGGATGCATGCGGATCTGGTGATAACCTTAAAAAACATCCAAAAAAACTCATAATAAAAAAATCGACGGCTGAATCATCCAGCGCGTCAATCTGAGGCAGGGGGTAGCAATCCTTAGGGCATGATTTATTCAATAAAGAGAAATCTACACACATGCGCCACTTCCCATCACACTTCTTTACCATTACCAAATTGGAGACCCAACCTGGGTACTGGATCTACGAGATGAAACCTGCATCGAGAAGCTTTTTGACCTCCTCACGGATGGGCTCCTCCATCTTGGTGGTGATGGTCCTCATCTTCTGATGAATGGGATGCGCCTTGGGGTCTAGGTTCAGACGATGGCAAGCCACATCCGCGTCGATGCCCGACATGTCCGCCGCGCTCCAGGCAAAGATGTTAATGTTCTTTTAGATGCACTCCTGCATCCTTGCCTGGTCTTCTGGGCGCAAGCCTCCGCTGAACCTTACCCTCTCTGCCTTCCTTGCCCTGCTGATGACCTCTATCTCCATGACTTTTTCTGCCACCTCCAGCCGAGATTGCTCCATGCCGGCTCTTTCCTCCTCTTCTCCCAACTCCTCCTCACCTTCTACCCTCTCAACCTCTATCGCCTCCAGCAAGCCTTCCCCAGACAACTCCACCTCTTCACCCCTTTGGGTCTCACCCCCGGCTTCTCCCTCTACCCCTTGCTCCCTCGCAGCCTGCTCTCCAGCCTCACCTAGGCTCATCTCTCCTCTCTCCCCAACCTCCTCTTCAGTCTTCCCTCCAGACTCACCTAGGTTCATTACTCCTTCCCCCACTATCTTCCTGGCAGCCTCTTCTAGGCTCATCACTCCCTCCTCCACAGCTTCCTCCTCCCTCGCCATCCCCTTTTCCAGCTCCTCTGCCTCCGCCATCAAGAAAACGGTATTGACGACAGTCACGTAGAACTGCCTCGCCACCTTTAGATCCCCGCTGATCCCAACCTACACTCCTCCACTACAAACTTTAGGCACTGATGTAACGAGGAGGGGACGCAACGAAAGCCGCTGATAAGAGGCCGCCCAAAGATTGCGTTATAGCTGCTTGGAGCGTCATTGATGACGAACCGACATTTCCTCGATACCCCCCCCCCCCCAACGTCACATGCAGCCCTACCCCTCCTTCAACTTCCTTCTGCTCCCCCAGAACCTAAACAATGGTTCATCCGAGGCTAGAACCCTCCGAGCCTCCACCTTCATCTCATCAAAAGCTTTCTTGAAGATTACAGTCACGGATCTCCCGTTGTCTACCAGAATCCTAGAGACCGTGAAATTTTCTACCGCCGTCTGGATCACCAAGGCATCACAGAACGGGTCTTCATAGTCTAGCATATCCTTCGATGAGAAAGTGATCCTCTCCTCCTCCTGAGGGGGGGGTCTGGGAGGTCGAGGCGACACTCCTTCGATATATGGTCTAAAAGCTCCCCTTACGAGTGGCTTCAATCCCCACTCCCCCATGGATCACCCAAATCCCTCCTTGGGCCCCCACATCCGCTCGGTCTTCACATCTATCCTCTCCTCCTCCTGGCTGAACCACTTCAATCCTCGCGGGAGGTTATTGCTGGACTTGCCCCTGGCCCCTCTCATCTCCAGGAACTCTGGGCAGGTGGCCGTTCCATGACCCACTTCCTGGTGGAAGTCACAAAAGGGCACTTCCACCCTACCTTCTCTCCTCCTGGTTCCTCCCCGAGCTCCTCTCCTTCCTCCTCTTCCTCTCACGATCTCTATGTCCTCTTACTGTGGCGGGAGGGGGCCCTATGCCCCTGCCTCCAGGCCGGCTGGTTGAACCTCCTTTGCTCGCGGAAGTTGTCTCCTCCTTGCCATCCTCCCCCTGGCCCTGGTGGTGACCTTCTTGGGGCCTCCAGCCCAACCGATTGTTTGGCTCCCTACGCCCCCAGCCTTGGGGATGCCTCTAATGCCCCTGGCCTCTGGGCTCTTCCCTTCTCCTCTCCTCCCTTTGCTCCCTCTGCTCTCTCTGCCTCCCGGCTCCTGGCTCTTTCACATCTTCCTCCGCCAACTTGGCCAACTTCTTGGCGAATGCCAAATTGGCTGCCTCAATCTCAATCTCCTTCGCCACCCTCTCCATCAACTCCTCAAAGGAGAGGGGGGAACTCTCTTTAACTCCATGCTAAAGAAACTGGGCCTCAAACCCAAGGTGAAGGCTAACATCACCGAATACCCTGGCATCTCCTGAACTTTCAGAATCTCCTCCTGGAACCTATCAACATAGCGTCCCAGTGTTTCCTCTGGCTTATACTTGATCGTGAATAGGCACTCTGCCCCCTTCTTCCACTTCTTCGATGTCGAGATCCTCAGCAGGAACCCGCGCCGCATATCCTCAAAAATATAGATAGAATTCGCTGGCAACTGGTGGAACCAGTCTCTCGCCTTCTCCTTCAACGTGATGGAAAAGAGCCTACACTTGAAGGCATCTGACATTTTCTTGATAGAGACGGCATCTTCGAACCACTGCACATGCTGTATGGGTTCATCCCTGCATGTGTAGTATAACATGTCTGGCTCCTAGAACCCCTACGGAGCTGAGATGATAAGCTCGCTAAAGGGGCTCCCGCACCCAGCCTGCTACAAGGGCTCCTCCCACTGCCTCGGCTCGCTGGCCCTATCGGCACTGGCCTGCCCGGGAAATATCTCCCTCCCAGCGAGATCGCTCTCAGCAACCTTCGCCGAAACCTCCTTCCCGGGACGCTATCCGGGATCGTTCGTTCCTAGAGATGGAACGACTGCCACCGGGTCCTGAGGGGTGGCCCACTCGATCCTTACCGAAAAGGCCAGGTGGATGGTCTGCAGGACTTCCTGCCTGAAGTTCTCCAATATCCCTAACGTCACCCCACTTCCCCGAGAGGGAGAACCTCCTAAACCAACTCCTTCTCCTTCATCCCCAGCCATAAGACTTAGCTTGAGATTTTCTTGTACCGGCTACGGTCCACGCTCACCGCAGCAGAAATGTTGAAGCCAAAAACTTGCCTCAACAAGAGTTCGGACCTTAGGGTGTAGCCGGCACCTACTTCTCCCAAACCTTGACCTCTGACTAGTAACAAAAAGCCTGGAACTGACCCTAAGACTCAGTTGGGAGGTCCCTCCACTAACCCATAAGATCTCTAAGCGCTTCCCCTCTAAAGCAAATTGCTGGGCTAGGAGAACCTCAGAAAGCACTAGATTATTTTAGAAATGATGAAAAAGCTTGCCTTCTGTGGAAATCCCTGGGTCTATTTATTGGTTTTTAGTATTTGGTCTGCCAAAAGCGTAATTCTACTGCCCCAATATTACTAAAATGGCCCCGGACTGGTCTGTCAATAGCCGAACTCCGCTATTCTGAGGAGCTAAATGCGGAACCAAGGGTATTTAGGTAATTTCAGGTATGGGTCTTACCTGGCGGAAACCTTTTCGCTGAGCTCTGCAGGAACCTTGCTTGCTCAGAGCACGAACCCTCCCGCTAACACCGAGCGGGAGTCCAAGAAGACCAAAAATGGGGGGCCTTGAGTGGGGAAACATCAATCCACGCTGAGGGCTGGCGGGAGCATTGAGTAGAGAAGCATCACTGAACGCCAACTGCCGTCCTAAGGCGCGAGCCCTTCCGCCTGCTCAGGGCGGGAGCCTTCCCGCCTCCCCTGGTTCAGCTATGGCCTGAACCCAGACCTGCTCGACGAAAATAACTTAAATCGAAGGCTCGGTTCGATGAAATGATGTTTGACAAATAACGTTCGCCGACCCCTTGGGCGAGAGCCTTCGCTCCCACTTGCGGTGAGAACCCTCCCTCCACTTTCTCATCTGATCCACTTTTAGCCCCAGGTTTACCCAATCTGGGTCCTTGGGGCATCTTTGTCCCACCCAACAAATATGGGGTTGTACACCTGAGTTGTAGGATCCTTTAGATCTGAGGTAGGGCTATCCTCCTAGCCTGAGGTAGGTGATCTGTTGATCACTGAGTTGTAGGGCTTTGTGCCCGAGTTGTAGGTCTTAGAGGAGACTGAGTGGTCATGCGGGATCGTGTTGTAAGCTCTTAGGAGACGAGTTTTTGGTGAAGTGTCTTGTCTAACAAACTATTAGAAAGACAGAAGGGACAATGGACGTACCCATACTCTGGGGAACCACTATAAATTATTTGTATGTTGTGTGTGATTTTCTTGAAAGTATAACTAACCTAATCACAACATACCATAAAATAGTTAAAGGTCAAAATAACTTAAAAAGACCTAAAAAACTTTTCACCCCCCCCCTCTAGGTGTTTAGCTACCCTTGAAATTAAAGACTTTCAAACATACTACTGAGATGATGCAATGACATGTTGAAGAGACCAATCATGATAATCTAACGCATCACCCTAGAGATGGTTTGGCATGGAAATAGTTTGACCGCAATCACAAGGAGTTCTCCGATGAACCTATAAATATTTGCCTCGGCCTAAACACTGATGGTTTCAATCCTTTTGGAGATCTAAGTAGTATGCACATCACATGGCCAATATTATTGGTAGTGTATAACGGGCTACCTTAGGAGTGCATGGAGAAACGATCTATAATCATGTCGGGCCTGATACCTGGTCTAAAAATGACTGGTAATAACATTGATATTTATCTGCAACCATTAATACAAGAGTTGATGGAATTATGGGTAAGGGAGTTGAAGTGTTTGATGCTTCTGATGGAAAAAAAATTGTGTGTTGCGTTCTATGGACTATCAGTGACTTCCTTGGGCTTGGCAATTTATCAGGCTGGAATACACATTCAAAACTTGGATGCCCATCATATGTATTAAACAAAAAATCATGTTAGCTAAAACATAGTCAGAAAACATCATCTTAATCTCACCGCAAATTTCTTCCACTTGATCATCCATACCAAAAGGCAAGAAGGTTTGGTTGTCCTGAAACAAGCATAGGTAACACAAAACCACTTAAAGGAATACATATCGTGGAGGCAATGAAAAATATCCGATTTGTATTTGGTAAAGAAAATAAGTCAGGGGGGGACAACAATGTATTGAAAGAAAAAAGTGTTTTTTTAATTTACCTTATTGGAAAACAAATCTACTACAACATTGTCTTGATGCAATGCATATAGAAAAGAATGTGTGTGATAATATCATGAACACAATATTAGGCAATCCCATCAAATCCAAGGATAATGTGTGTGCAAGAAGAGATTGTAAGGATCTTAACCTTTTAAAAGAATTATGGCTCCAAGAAAAACATGATGACATAGAGATTGTTTCTCTAGCATGCTTCACTATAAGTAAGATTGAGAAAGATATTTTCTTGGGTATAATAAAATAACTCCAGGTTCCTGATGGATATGCATCCAACGTATCACGGTGTGTTAAACTCAAGCAAGGCAAGATTTAAGGTTTAAAAAGTCACGATAATCATATAATTATGCAACATTTGTTGTTAGTTGGATTACGATCAGTGTTACCAAGACATGTAGTAACTCTATTGATGGAAGTGTCTAGATTTTTCAGACAATTGTGTTCAAATAAACTTCAAGTCTATGATTTGGTAAAAGTTGAGAATCAAATAATATTGGCATTATATCACCTTGAAGTAATATTCCACCCTCATTCTTCACTATAATGATCCATCTCATGGTTCAACTTCCTAAAGAGGCTATTTTGGGTGGCCCGGTGCAATACAGATGGATTATCCCATTGAGAGGGAACTTGGAGACTATTAAAAATTCGTGGGAAATAAATCAAAGCCTGAAGGATCAATAGCGGAGGGCTATAAAGCAAAAGAGACTCTCACATTTTGTTCGCGATTCCTAGAGGGGATAAAGAGTCGATTTAATCAACCATGTCGTAATAGTACAAATTTGACAACTCCAACTCCAGCTTTCACGATGCTTCCACAAGTAGGTAGTGCTACGAATGGTGTTATATTGAAGAAATTGGACTTAATCAATCTTCAGCAAGCTCATCGATACATTTTATTCAACTGCACTGAACTCGAGACTTTTCAAAGGTGATTTTTTTTTAAACTTAATCACTCTACTTTAATACATATATATATATGTTTATGAAAACTTTTTTGTTTGATAACAAACTATTTTATTTTATAGTGAATTCAGAGAAGAATTGGAAATCATCACCAATCCAAAAGTATTGAAGAAGATCTATTAGAAAGCATGCTTTGTAAAGAATTTGTAGAATGTTTTAAGATAAATGTAAAAATATTTCAACTAAATTATTTGGATTGTAAGATATTTCTTATGTACCGGTTTTTTTATGCAAGGTCTTACACGATGGAGCGATTATTGATGATCCTCAATTAAGACAGTTGGCTCTCGGACCCAAGCCTATTATTCGTAGCTATAAAGGTTATAACATAAATGGATATTCATTTCGAACAATAAGCAGTGAGATTCAAAAGAGAAGACAAAATTGTGGAGTTGAGGTTATGTCTGATCATGGTGGGTTAGACGGGGCTATCAACTATTTTGGTAGACTAACTGAAATCATTGAATTGGATTACTTTGATGCTGCAAAAGTATGTCTTTTTAAATGTGATTTGGTAAATCCAACAAAAAATGTGGGCTTGAAGAAAGATTTATTCGGATTTACTTTAGTTAATTTCACTCAATTAATACATACAAGAGTGACACTTGAGCACGATCCTTACATATTCCCTTCTCAAGCAAAAATGGTTTATTACATTCGTGATCCAAAACAATTAAATTGGCAAGTGGTCATGAGGATGGTTCCACGAGATGACTACGAAATATGAGAAATTGAAGTTATTGGTAATGAAATACAAGATATTTAAAAAATTATTTATGGATTATGATGAGGGTGATGTGTAAGTATTCTCATTTTTATTCAATTTTATCATAATTTTTTCATATATATACATATTTATGTTCTAATTTTTATGCATGTGAGTAATGGCTCCTAAAAGGAGAATTGATCCAAGAAGTTTATGTATTTCTAGGGATCACATTGACATAACAAATGGTCAAAATATGGATTCTCCATCTGAAAATGAAAACATAGTTGTCAATACTAGCAATATAAATGCTAGCACTTCACATGCCCATATGGATCCACTATATGATGTAACTACTATGGCTTACTTTGCATCTGATGAAAGCATTCATGAAGATCAAGTTAACAATGAGGAAGCTCACAATCCTTCTACTGATGAAATAGAGACTCCCAATTCAACAGGTAATTAATACATTTATATTTAATTTTGTGATTTATCTGCCCATATTTTTTATTCCAAATTGTTAATTTTAGAGACAAGAAGACCTAAAAAAGGGCGCGGAGAAACTACATGCAGACACATTCATTTAATGCCCCCAGATAAAGTCATCAAAATGCAGCGTAATGATTATGGTCAATTTATGGGTGATGGTCAAGTTCAATTGTCATCATTCATAGGGACTCTAATTAGAACGGTATCATTGTTTCTAATGAGCCCCTTTTCATGGACTCATGTATCCAATTTTAGTAAGAACACAACATGGAATTTAATAAAGGTGTATTATTTCTTCAGTCATTTACAATTATATTCACAGCATAATTTGTATTTATTAAAATTCATGTTTACTGATGCAGCAACAATTTGATGTTTACGAGTCTGATAAGAAACATATAATGCACCTCCAAGGTGAAATATGTAAGGACAATAAGGAAAAAATTATAAGTTTATTTTACCAACCATTGCACACTCCTGAGGCCGTTATTGCCTGAGGAGGTCCTAAAAGCATGCAAGTGAATTTGTTGATATGGTGTCATATTGGTACTTGCCGAAGGGGAGGGTAATTTTTGTCTTTTTAGTTATGTATTTTGATATTTTTTATATCGTTTACATATCAAGTTTGGGTGCTACAATTTACGACATTTTTATATTATTTACATATTGTTAATTTTTGGTATGTAACGGAGCATTAATGAAAAAAAATAAAGCATGTTGAAGTAATCAAATTGCGACGCATGCTCTTGGTAGGACAAGCCTTGCTAATTGGAGGAAAGAATTGGTATGTCAAATAGAGTGGTATGTGCTATTTATTATTCTTATTTTTATAGTAAAATATTGAAATATTTTTTGTAAGGCTGTTGAATTGAGAAAGGAGCCAACGCGTCTTGAATTATACATAAGTAGTCGTACAAGCAAAGCGAAAGATAATAGTTTGGTGGATGATTGTGCTATATCAAAAAAAGGTAAGAATGTTTTATTCTTGGATGTAATTGTTTGAAATGCAAATATTATCTAAATTATCTCTGTGATTAAAATTTTATATTTAGATTGCTTTAGAACAGGCAATAGCTGAGCAGATGTCACAATGTCCCCTTGACACACAGATTGGTGAAATCCATGAGGCTACTTTTCGGTCTACATTTGGACCAGAGAATTATGGTCGTTGCTAGATCATGGGATCCGGTGTCACGATTATTCGACTATATCCTGATCTATCATGTCATTCGAAAATGTCTGGCACTACAAATTCAAGGGAGATGCGAGAGATTGATCAATTAAAACTCCAGGTGACGAATATACAAAAAACTATAGATTATCTAGTGAATGTCGTGTCATAACATGGTTCTAGAGAAGATTGTTCTAGAACATCAGGGGGGCCTGGGGTTGATCTATTTGCGGATCAGGTATAATTGATATTCAGTCAGTCTATAATATTTTTTTCTAAAATTTTAGTTATATTCTAGCAGTTTCTAATACTTTTTGTTTAATATTCTGTAGTTTGCGAGAATGATGAATACTATTTCTAGGCCAAACCAAAGTATCGAGTCTAATCCTGATGATACGCCTCCTACAGAACCTAACGCAAGAGTCCACCCTGAACAAGGTAATGTATATATTTAATCATGTAATATAAATCCAGATTTTAATTTTAATGCATTCATCTAAAATCAGGTGGCCACAATGAAAACTAGGAAAATAAAGCCTGCTGGAGTGCAAGGGATAATTCATTTTGATTATAGCACACTAAGGTGTAGCATATTTTTGGTTGAGTAAACTTGAGCATAGTCTTACTTTTTCATTTATTTCTCTCATTGTTTTTTAAATTGAGCATATGCTTTCCAATTTGTATGTTAATTGCTTGTATAAACGTACTATAAAATAGTATGTTTTCTTGTTGACAGATTAAAGATGCAATTCAAAAGTAAAAAAAAAAACAAAATGAAAAACCCCATCACCTTGTTAGCAATTCAATAAAACAGTCTAATAGCAATCCCAATATAAATGATGATTTGTTTGGTTCCCTCGCGCCTTGTCCTTTCCAAGTAATAAGCATTTCTTAACTGGCTTGTTAAAATTTTGCAATTAGTTCTATTTTATTTCATCCAATTTGAATGCATATTTTACTATTGGTAAATTAGATGATTTTGTTAGTGAGATGATATACCCTCTTGAGAAGCATTTCATCACTTAAACAAAGTAGTATAAACTAATTATTCTCCCCAAACCCCCACTCTTTGTACAATTTTTTGTTTGAAAAGTGTATTTGCATTTTATTAAAAGAAAAAAAGGCCAAAAGGTAACAACTACAAAGACATAATACCATTCACGTCTTCCTTGAAAAGATCGAATAACATAGCAATTCAAACTGCTGCAGCTAACAACTGCAAATATGAGGAGTAGCATAGCTGCAGTTAACAACTACAACTAATAGTTGCAATGATGAGGAGAAGCATATCTGCAGTTAACCTGGAGTAGATATTGTTGAGGAGATTTGAGAGGGACCATCGGGACAGAGTGCTGAAATTCACAATATACCAAGAGGACGCCTCTTGTACCATGTAAAATTTGTGATTCGAGGAAAGCGGGAAACCAGGTGCAGGAACACTCAACCGAAACATGAGCTCAAGAGAATCAAATGCAAACAGAAGTGCAAGAAACTTGTACTATAACAAATCTTTACAACGTGAGGCATACATGACGAGACATGATTCGTCGATGTACCCTTAAGGAAGAAGAAAAAACTACAAGACCAAGAACAAACCGTGCGAACTCATAGAGTAACCGCCGGATCTACTGCTGCACTACGGAGTCCGCTAAAATCGACAGATCGCCAAACCGCAACCTAGCTGCGCGGACTGCCTGTTATTCCAATGCTGAACTCTAACCGCCGATCTGCAAGCCGCCTAACCGCACGGTTGGTAGCTGTCAGATCGTGTGAGCTGCTGCCGAACTGAACCAAGCCGCCAGATGCGGACAGCTTATTGAACTGGGAAACTAGTTGCAGAAGAGAGAGACTGCCTAGCCGCAAACCACGACCTGATGTTAACCGTTGGTTGCTATCCACAGAGTCCGCATTGTCCCTGACCGCAGTCAGAACCAAGTCACTAGCTTTCATAGCTATCCGCACAACCTGCACAGCACAAACCGATTAACACTCCAAACCGCGCGGATAGAAAACCCTAACCGCCGCAACTATCTGTGAGTTCACTTACTGTTCAGTTGACTCTCGATTGATGTGACAAGGGGTCCTATTTATAGGCGCGATGAGGAGTGTGGTAGCTGCCCTAGCCGATAGGATCACCACCCCATCTCGCGGTGAGAACCAAGTGTATCAGCAAAGCCGCGGATACACAACCAAACTGCCGCGACTAGCAAGATAGCCAGTACGCCAGTAAAGCATCACCAAGTCCGGATAGCAACCCCATCCGCCTTGTCGCCAAAGGCCAAGCAAGGACTTAGCCGCTACCAGCAGACCGTGCGATAACACCACCTGACCGCATATTAGCGGACACAGCTCCAATCTACACGCCCCTGTAGACACAGTCTTTAGTCCGCACACCCCGAGCTTGCACCCATAGTACAAGGCTGACTGTTGCCGATCCCGACGGACAAAGAACCTTCCCGCGCTAACTACGTGATTTACCTGACTGAGCAATCTTTGACTTGGTTCAGATCAAAACCAAGTCCACACCATCGGCCGTCCCCAGTGGGAACACAGCACCAGCGGACACAAAGAGCAATCCACGCTTACTTGAAAACTCCGACACCAGTCCGTTCTAACTGCCGAACTCTGGCATCAGTCCGCACTAAGCTGGTCTTGCCGACCTCCGCGGGTAGACAGGCTAACCGCCCGGTTACCTTCTGGGAACAATCTTTCTACTGAACACAAGTCGGCCTGGCTAGTCGCCACCTCTGTCCGCACAGACCGCGCAAACAGACCTCACAGGCCGTCAGAACACCTGCTGATTACAGCACCTTTGCCGACCTGGCTAACCGCCAGTCCTGTACGCACAGGCCACGCGGACAAGTCGCCCAGGTATCCCAGTCCACCACTTTCACTTCATGATTTCAACACTCCCCCTTGAAGTGAGAAGTGGTGACCATCCCCAACAGTCCCCGTATCCGAAAATATGGCTCCCCTGATAGCATATTCGATAAGATGTCTGAGACATAGTCCTCGCTCCGTATATCCTGGACCATAATGGATCCCTCCAGAACCTCCCCAAAGGAGTAATGCATCCCTATGCCTTCTTCTTCAGCTTCACCCTCCACTTATATGTCGCAGGAGTAACATCAATGACCTTGGGCACAAGGTCCCAAGCCTTGTTCCCTCCGAGGATAGTCACCTCCTCATCCTTGGCATTAACAACCTCCTCGACTCCAGTGGTGTCATCACAGCTAGAAGACACCTGCTCGATCTGAGGGCCTGTGAAGAAACAAGATACTAAGCTCACTGCATTTCCTTCGCTATATCGAGCTGGTGGGTTGGTGATCCTCTTCGACCTCCAAAGAACCTGATCATGGCTAACCACCTCCACTGCACCTTCTAAACCAGCTCCATTCCCAGGCAAACCCAGAGCATTGCTCCCCTTGCTTCCTGAACAAGAAGCCACCGCCCTGGAACTAAAAGCACCTGGAGCATCGCTCCCCCTGCTTCCTGAACCAAAAGCCTCCGCTCTTGAACTGGAAATACCTGGAACATCGCTCCCTCTGCTTCCTGAACTAGATGCCTCTACCCCAGAGCTAGAAATACCTGGAGCTCCTGGTGACACATACAGTTCCACCAGAAAGTCCTTAGCAGCAACCTCCTCCAGCCATCGTCTGACCTGCTCACCTTTAGCTCCACAGATGAGCTACCTCCATACGACGTCAGTTCAGCGAAGACCATATCCCTGAAAACGATGAACTTCTTCATTGCAGGATTCATACACCTCCCTTCTTCCGATCAACATACCCAACACAGACTAGCTTCCATGCTTTCACATCTAGCTTCGTCTTGAGAGAATCCAGGATGTGTACGAAGCAGGTAGACCCAAACACCCGAAGGTGTTTCACGTTGGGCTTCACCTTGAATAACAGTTCATGAGAAGACTTCATGTTGATCATATTCAGAGGCAACCGGTTGATGACATATGCTGCACAGGCCATCCCTTCCTCCTAGAAGGCCTTAGGAATGCATTTTCCATGAAGCCAACGCTTGCAGGTCTCTGTTAGTTGACGGTTCTTCTGATATGCAACTCCACTTTGTTGTGGAGTATGCCCACAAGAAAGCTCCTTCCGGATTCCGTGCTTCCTGCAGAAGTTAGAGAACGCGGTTGAACCGAATTCACCTCTGTTTCCCATTCTCAACTTCTTGATCCGCAGGCCAAGTCGGCCCTCTACAAGCTTCTTGAACTCCACAAACAAGCAGAACGCGTCCGAATTCTCCTTCATGAAGTGCACCCAAGAGTACCTCGAGTAGTCATCAACTAATATCAGCATATACATGTTGCCTCCAAGTCTGGTGGTGATAATCGGTCCCAACAGATCACCATGGATACACTCCAATGGTGTTTTGCACTTGGTCTGTGCCTTATCAAACATAAAGTGATCAGATTCTCCATGTTGACATCCCGTGCAAATATGACCGTCATTGAAGGATGACAATCTAGGCAAACCTTTCATAAGGCTTCTTTCCGCCATCACTTTCAACTTGTCCATCCCAGCATGCCCCAATCTTTCATGCCAGATAGTAGCACTATCTTTGGCCTTCATCCGAACAACATAGGAACTTGTTGAATACCAACCAAGCCCTTCCCCTTACTCTCTACATGAGCAATGTTCACCGACTGAAGGAAAACCTTACAGTCCTTCTTGAAGTGGCCAGGTTGTTTGTCTTTATATCACCTTGGTCCTTCCTTCCTCTTCCAATCACGCCTAGGAGATACACTCCTCTCTTGCTGATATGAAGTAGAAGGGTCATCATCAGTAGCCGACTTCAACCCGTTGAACAACCCGTTGAGGGAAGTCCAATTCTCCGCAGTTGACTGACATCCAAGGATGTGGTCAAAGAGTTTCGATGAGATAGCCCTCTTGAGAGCAAACTCCGCTTTCGTGTTTGTCATTCTCCAAGCTCTCACCACTTCAACATTACCAGCAGCAGTAACCTCTTGCCTATCTTTTCCTCATATGACCTCCCAAAGGTCCTCGCCTAGAAGATAGCCTTCCATACAATTCTTCCACTCATTAAAGTTTGTCGATGTAAGAAGCATCATTCCAAGATCACTTGCCATATCACCTTCCATTGCACTAACCCTGGTTCACTTAGACTCTCAGAAGCAATGAAGCAAACTGACAGTTGATCGTTGCTCAGGCCTCTGTTCCCTCTGATACCATTTTGAAATTCACAATATACCAAAAGGACACCTCTTGTACCATGTAAAACTTATGATTCGCGGAAAGCGGGAAACCAGGCGCAGGAACACTCAACCGAAACTTGAGCTCAAGAGAACAAAATGCAAACAGAAGAGCAAGAAACTTGTACTATAACAAATCTTTACAAGGCGAGACATACATGGCAAGACATGATTCATCGATGTACCCTTAAGGAAGCAGAAAAAACTACAAGGCCACGAACAAACCGCGCGGACTCATAGAGTAACCGTCGGATCTACTACTACACTACAGAGTCCGCAGAAATTGACAGATCGCCAAACCGCAACCTAGGCGTGTGGACTGTCCGTTATTCCAATGCTGAACTCTAACTGCCGATCTGCAAGCCACCGAACCGCACGGTTGCTAACTCCCAAATCGTGCGAGCTGCTGCCGAACTGAACCAAGCCGCCAGATGCGGACAGCTTATTGAACTGGGAAACTAGTTGCAGAAGAGAGAGACCGCCTAGCCGCAAACTGTGACCTGCTGTTAACCGCTGGTTGCTATCCGCAGAGTCCGCACTGTCCCTGACCGCAGTTAGAACCAAGTCTCTGGCTTTCAGCGCTATCCGCACAACCAGCACAGCACAAACTGGTCAACACTCCAAACCGTGCGGATAGAAAACCCTAACTGCCGCAACTATCCGCGAATTCACTTACTGTTCAGTTGGCTCTTGATTGATGTGACAGAGGGTCCTATTTATAAGCGCGATGAGGAGTGTGGTCACCGCCTTAGCTGATAGGATAACCACCCCATCTCACGGTGAGAACCAAGTATATCTACAAAGCCGCGGATACACAACCAAACCGCCGCGACTAGCAAGATAGCCAGTCCGCCAGTAAAGCATCACCAGGGCCGGATAGCAACCCCATCCGCCTTGTCGCCAAAGGCCAAGCCAGGACTTAGCCGTCACCAACAGACCCTACGGTAACACCACATGTCTGCATATCAGCGGACACAGCTCCAGTACGCACGCCCCTGCGGACACAGTCTTTAGTCCGCACACCCCAAGCTTGCACCCACAGCACAAGGCTGACTGTTGCCGAGCTCGGCGGACAAAGAATATATCCGCGCTAACCGCACGATCTCCCGGACTGAGCAATCCTAGACTTGGTTCAGATCCAAACCAAGTCCACACCAACGGCCATCCCTGGTGCGAACACAGCACCAGCGGACACAAAGAGCAATCCGCGCTTACCGGCGAACTCCGACACCAATCCGCTCTAACCGGCGAACTCTGGCATCAGTCCGCACTAAGCCGGTCTTGCCGACCTCTGCGGGTAGACAGGCTAACCGCCTGGTTACCTTCTGGGAACAACCTACCTGTTGAACACAAGCCGGTCTTGCTAGCCGCCACCTCCGTCCGCAAAGACCGCGCGAACAGAGCTCACAGGACGTCAGAACACCAGCTGACTGCAGCACCTTGCCGACCTGGCTAACCGGCAGCCTGTCCCCACAGGCCGCGCGGACAGGTCGCCCAGTCCACCACTTTCACTTCATGATTTTCAACACAGAGTGAGGGCGTTGGTTGGGTTCTCGATGAGGATGGCGCATAGGATCATGGAGGGGGCGGACGTTGCGATGATGCCGTCGAGGTTTGAGCCGTGTGGTCTGAAACAACTTTATGTGATTTTGTATTGGAAGGTGCCGTTAGTGCATGTTGTTGGAGTTTGGAGGGATACAATTCCTCCGTTCGATCCGTACAGCGAGAGGGGGCTCGAGTGGGCGTCCGAGAGGACGAAGGTGAATATGATGATCGATGCGTTGCGCAATTGTTTGAAGACGCATGGAAAGTATAAGGTGAAATATTGGCTGAAATGTATGCATGAACCCCTGTCGTCATTCATGCAACCAAGAAGAGAATATCCCAGATTTTGAGGTGAAATCTGCGTGAAATTTGGACCAGGTGGTATTTAGAAAATCCCCTGTCGTCATTCATGTAACCGAGAAGAGAAACTGAGGTAACAGCTCTAATCAACTTCAGTTAATATTGATTTGTGGATTTGAAAGGTATGGAGCTAGGATAGACTTTATTAATATTGATCTATTTCAGTGTTCTAAGAAAACTTAATTGTGTGACAATTTTCCTGATTTTGGGAAATCTGAATTCTACCCAGGTTCTATCTTAGGATTATAATTGTAATTGAAAATTTATTTTTATACTAGATAAAATCATTATTACAGTGCAATGATTCTTCAATTGATGTTGATAACAAAAGATATTTAACACTAAGTCCCCAAATAAGGGGAAACATTTGCGAATTTGTTTGAAGATGTACGAAAATATTGGCTGAAGATGTAAGATTAGCAGCGCTAGCCTCAAATTTACTTTAAAAATGGTCAAAGTTCTCTACAAAAATAAATTGTTAAGCCATATCATAAATTCATGTAGATTTGCTTCCAAGGTGTAACAAAGAATTTTTACCTACTTTTTCTATTGGGCTGCAGTTCAGATGAACTACAATTATGTTGGAAAGGTGAATGGGTTCCCTCCGTCCACAAACCAACTTCAAACTACAACTCAACCCCACGTCTACACACCACAAACACACCCAGCGAGACCACCCGGCGAGACCGTCTATTTGCGCGGTAAGCAACCCGGCGAATTCTCCTCTTGCTGGTGAGACCAAACACACACCAGGCGAGACCGGCAGTCCGGCGAGATGGCCTACTCGTCGGCGGGAGGTAACCTGGCGAGATCCAACCGCACCAAACCGCGAGCTCCTTCTCGCGCGGCGAGTTCAATACCGCGGGCGAGAGCGGATGGGCGAGAACAGTTGGCGGGATCCCTTGTCGCGTGGCGAGAGCTTCTACTCGTGCGGCTAGGACTTAGGCGAGCTGCTCGCTCCCTCTACCTTCTCACTCGTTCTCCTTACTTCGAAAAACTTGGCGCTGCGGCGCTCTCTCTCTCTCTCTCTCTCTCTCTCTCTCTCTAAACAAAAAATCAGAAATTTGGGAGTTTATCTCTCTATATTCCAACAACCATGAAAAGAATACTTGCATGCCTTTATATAGGCTTACAAGACCAATAGGAAACGGACAAGTGTCCAACACTTAATGTCACTCCTAACCACCATCTACTTAGCATTAACAATACAACAACTCATAATAAATATTCAAGTAACTCCTAAAGCATATTGACCCGGTCAACAAGGTCAAAGTCCAACAAACTCCCCCTCAAACTTGGCAGCACATGTCGAGTTTGTCTTTGAGCTTTAGGAACGTCTCCACCTTCAACGCCTTAGTGAAAATGTTCGCGACCTGCTCTCCGGTAGGGCATTACATCACTTCAACCGTCTTCAGTTCCACCTGCAGACGGAGGAAATGGTACCTCGTCTCGATGTGTTTGCTACATCCATGTAGAACTAGATTCTTTGCGAGCTGGATGGCCGACATGTTGTCAACAAACATGGTCATAGGCTCATCCACTTCATGGTGCAACTCCTGCAGGAGGTTCCTTAGCCAAATAGCATGGCAGGTACAAGCCGCCGCCGCGATGTACTCTGCTTCACAAGATGATAAGGGAATCGTTGCCGGCTGCTTCGAGCTCCATGAGAACACTCACGTCCCCATATTGAAAGTGTATCCGGAAGTGCTCTTCCGATCATTCACTTCTCCACCGTAATCACTATCCGAGTACCCAACCAGCTTTAGCTCCTTGCCTGTTGAATACTTCAGTCCATGGCCTCTTGTCCCATTTACATATCTCAGGATCCTCTTCGCAGCTGTGAAGTGATCCTCCTTTGGCTCCTCCATATGTCTGCTAACTACCCCAACAGCATACATGATGTCGGGTCGGGTAAAAGTTAGGTAGCGTAGGCTCCCACTAAGCTCTTGAATAAAGTGGAGTCTACCACTCCCTCCTTGGACTCCTTGCTCAACTTTAGTCGAGGGTCAACCGGGGTAGAGATAGGCTTGTTATTCTCCATCCTGAACTTCTTCAAGATTTCTTCAGCATAGTTCTTCTGTGAGATGAAGATCCCATCTTCACTCTGCTTCACCTCCACACCTAAGAAGTAGTTGAGCTCTCTCAGGTCCGTCATCTCGAACTCCTTCTTCACCATCCTCTTGAACTCCTCATACATGTAAGGGTTGTTGCCTGTGAAGATCATATCGTCTACATATAGACATAT
Organism: Platanthera zijinensis; assembly: GCA_039513925.1. Taxonomy (NCBI): domain Eukaryota; kingdom Viridiplantae; phylum Streptophyta; class Magnoliopsida; order Asparagales; family Orchidaceae; genus Platanthera; species Platanthera zijinensis. The sequence goes on from CM077083.1 coordinate 34,591,642, forward strand.
GATCATCATGTCGTCGTTCTTCTCAACCTTCGTGTAGAGGGCATATTCATGAGGGCTCTTCATGTAGCCATGCTTCTGGAGGTAAGCATCTATTCTCCCATTCCAGGCGCGAGCTCCTTGCTTCAGCTTGTACAAAGCCTTGTTCAGCTTGCACACCTTCCTCTCTTGCCCTTTCACCACATAACCTAGAGGCTGCTCGATGTACACATCCTCCTCCAGGTAGACATTCAGGTAGGCGGATACCACATCCATCTGCATGATCTTTAGGCCATGATGAGCTTTCAGTGTGATGATCAACCTGACGGTGTCTATCCGCGCCACTGGGGCAAAGACTTTATCATAGTCCACTCCTTGTGTAACACCCCAAAACTTGGAAGGGCAATCGACGGCGTCGCTTAGCTAATTTTGGGTTTTGGGGGTAGGCACACGGCCTGTGACACGGCCGTGTCACAAGCCGTGTTGCGCCTGGGTCGTCGAGCCGTGTTGCCCCTGGGTCGCCGAGCCGTGTTGGTCGACGATCGGCGAGAAGGCACACGGCCTTGGACACGAGCGTGTCCCTGGCCGTGTCCTTCTCGGGCTGTTCGCAGAATTTATTCTGCTAGGCGTGACACGGGTCACGACACGGCCGTGTCGGGGCTGACACGGGCGTGTCGAGGGCCGTGTCTTTGGCCGTGTCTTGGGCCGTGTCCTTCTCTGACTGGGAATGTTGGTCGGTGGGGGGAGTGACACGGGCCTCGACACGGGCGTGTCAACGGGGACACGGCCTTGTCGGAAGCCGTGTCAAAGGCCGTGTCGGAGGCCGTGTGCTGGTTTTCGAATCGGTCGAGACGGCGAATGGCTAACACGGCCATGCACACGGCCGTGTTGCAACCCGTGTTCGGCCCAGATTTTCTATTTTGGGTTCCGATCGTGGCCGTTCGTTCTTTTCTTTGGAAGATCCAACGGTGGGGAGCCTCCCTGGGTGGTTTAAGGCCGGGAATAGGGTTTCAAACCCTCATTTTCCATTTGGCTTTATCTCTCTTGATTCTAGAGAGAAGGGAGAGCAAGGTGGAGGAAGGAGGCCAAGATCCGGCCGCCGGCGAAGCTTCGGAGGTCCGTTTCGCGAGCGGAGTTCAGATCCGCGAAGGTGGGAGCGTTGCGGTGGTGTTCAACCGAGCAAATCTTCTCCATGGCTAGGAAGAGGGGACGAAAGGTAACGACACTTCTCCTCTCGGTTTTTAGGATTTAGGATGCATGAATAGCATCCCCTTCCTTTCGTATTTTGAGCGCTGAATCTCTCAAATGAGAGGGATTCGTGTAGCCTAGGTTCAAGAGGAACCTCCGGGTTGAGTATGTTCATCCCGGCATGCTTTGCATTAGAGATCCGCTCCGTTAGCGGATTAGGCATTGTGGGTGAAGCCGTGGTCGCGACCGTTAGTCCGACCCGGTGATGTTGCATAGCGAGCTTCGGGGATTCGGTAGAAATCCGTTGCGGCAATACGCCGTTGTATGTATGTGTTTTCCCCCCTTATATTTGAGTGAGTACTCGTGGTCGGAACCAGACAAGGTTAGCTCCGTGTTGTGCGGTAGAAGATTTCCTTGGAGCACGGGAAAGACACGGTGCGAATGGTGATTGGGGTGGGGAAACCTTTGTTTATGCTGTGCAAAGGCACGGCTATGTCTCCGTGGTCGGCTGGCTATCCCGTGACGCGCAAGTCATGTGGGGGAAGTGTCCCGGCGAGACTAGCCCCTTGTGTGGACTGAAGAGAATGTCGAGCGGAGGACAAGCCCGGGCAATGTGGCCATGAGCGGGTGGGGTCCAGCAAGGCTTCTTAGAATCGGTCAGTGTGAGACGGAACCCTGACGTGCGAAGTCAGAATGTGCGGGCAAGCCCCGGGGTATATGACCCTTGTGCGGGTGGGGCCTTTGCAAGGTTCCGTGTGACGGCGTGTGTGTCGTTAGGGACATGGTGGTTCCCTTGTGTTTGCGGCTTTACGCCAATGGGGAAACGGAAGTACCCAGTGTTTGATGTTGTGCTAGATGCATACGAGCTAGGGTGCCTTGGGTGAAACCCGGGTTGCATTCATGTTGCATAGTAGGCCCCTTTCACTTTGTACAAAACATAGAGAACATGTATGCTGTATGAGACATCCAAGCCTGTCTTACCGCTTTAATATATATGCCCTTTTGGTATACGAAGTGCTAACTTGCAGGTGGAGTGGTACCCCGGGGTCCGTTAGGGACGGCCGGGAGGAGATGTGTTTGTTACACAGTAGAGGTCAGCCTTTGCTGACCCACGTTACTTCAAATCCTTACAGGGCAAGGATCGCATGCAGGAGCTAGCGCGCCGGGCGAAAAGCCCTAAGCCTCATGAAGTGTTGCTATGCTTGGTTTCTCCTTTTGTGTTTGCTACTCTTGTTATGTCTATGTCCGGCTTGCATGCCGAGGTAGCCTAGGAGTGCTTGGCACATTTATATTTTTGGACTATTATTGTGTAAGGCCTTAAGGCCATTTGATACTCTATCGTTAGTGGATAACTTCTGTCGGTTAATGTTCTGTTTCCGCTGTGTTTGTCTGGAGTTTTGAGATTGGGTAGTTTTCATATCATCTTTTAATACTAAAGCTGTGGCATCGGTATGTTGTGGGGCCCCGGCCGGACCCATATTATATGGTCTTTACAGGGGAGGTGTTACAATTTGGTATCAGAGGGAGGTTCCCGTTCCAATGAGAAGTTTTGCAGTCGAAAGTATAAGTCGAGTCTCGTATAAGAAGTTATCCACATAGGAGTATCGCGGGACCATTAGTGTCTTTGTGTTCGTGTCTTGCAATTAGAGACTGATTTGCGTTTTCTTGCTTGTGTTTAGAGTGCAAGCAACGAGGCTGGGACCTCGAGGCCAAGAGAAGAGCTCTCGGCAAGTAGTGCGACTGCGCAAGGTCCGCTAGGGATGGGGGTCACACCGGCCGACTTCTGTCGTATGCTTGCAGAAGCGATGGTGGCGGCCCAAGCTGCAGCGACAGCACAGGTAGCAGCTCCCGTTGCTCAGGTAGCAACTCATGCTACCCCGGACACGGCAGCGACCGTGCCGGTTGAGGAAGTCAGGCGGGCAGAGCCGCAGGCCGAGAGAGTGGTTGTCGGGCATGGGGACCGGCAAATGAAGTACTTTCTGAGCTTCCACCCTCCAACCTTCAAGGGAATCGGCACGCCCATAGATGTAGAGGATTGGTGGGCTAGAATTCAGGAGCTTCTGAGGGCGGCAGAGGCGCCCGAAGAGAAAAAGGCAAAGTTCGCAGCCTTTATGTTGGAGGGAGATGCCAAGTTGTGGTGGGTGAGCCACAGTGGCCGGCAATTTCTAGGATGCACACCGTCCATCGAGGAATTTAAGAATGCCTTCCTGAAGAAGTACATTCCCGCCTCAACGAGGTTAGCCCTCCAGAGGCAGTTCCTACATCTGGTGCAGCGAGACAAGTCAGTGGATGAGTATGTTCAGGAATTTACTCGCTTGGGTCATTATGCAGGGACGACCATGGCAGACGATGAAGAGATGGACAATCTCTTCTATCATGGACTGAGGGAGAATCTAAGACAACCCCTCATATCGATGAAACGTGCGGGTTTCAACGAATTGGTGGAGGCGGCCCGAATTTTGGAGAGTGACATGGAGCGATCCCAGCGTCGCAAGGGTTTCACACCCAAACAGGGGGAGGAGAAGAAGCCTGCTCAGTCCCATGGAAAGGCGGAAGGGAGCCGGTGGAAGAAGAAGCCTTCCCCATATAAGTCGGGCGAGAAAAGTAATTGGACGTCCGGAGGGTCACGCTCTAAGGGACCGCAGACGTGTTACAGTTGTGTCAAGCCAGGCTACATAGCAAGATTTTGTACCCAAGGGGGCGCTGAGCAAGAGCCAAGGCAGGAGCAAACTGTGCGCTCCGGCCTCAGTGTCGCAGAGAAAGGGAAGATGGCGGAGTCGAGTGCTTCTCGGTTTCAACCAGTGCAGCCAAGGGCCTACAACCTTGGGCAACAAGAAGCAATCCGTCAACCCGATGTGGTGACAGGTACGAGAGTTCAACTTGCACCTTAGATTCCTATCTTTCAAGCCTTTATGTTTGTTGCATGCGTGTAGGCTTTGTAATGGTATCTGGGTACCCCGCTAGGGTACTCTTTGATACGGGAACGTCGCACTCCTTCCTTGCGGAAGGCTTTATCCGGAGGATCGGAGTGGAGTCTTTCTTGACGGACTCCGAGTTGAAAGTGCGCATGCCCAATGGGTCATCTATGACTACCGGGGCTAGGGGCCGGATTTGTTGGAGTCTTGAGGGAGTCGACTTCTTATTGGTAGCGGCGATCTTGCCGTTGTCCGAGTTCAATGTGATTTTGGGGATGGATTGGCTAGCGGAGCAGCGTGCCAGTATCGACTATTTGTCCAAGGTGGTAACCCTGAGGGGCGTGGGGCAAGCGGAAGTCAAGTTTGAAGGCCTGCATGGAGTGGCATGTTCCCTAGTTTTGGCACTTCAGTTAGTGCGAGCTGTTAACCAGGGAGGTGTAGCTCTAGTAGCGTTGTTGGAGGTTAGCCTTTCCAGGCTATCTCTTGGAGAAGTGCCCGTGGTGGCGGAGTTTGGAGATGTATTTCCCGAGGAGTTACCGGGAGAACCTCCTCGGCGGGAGATTGATTTCTCCATCGAGTTGGTGCCCGAGGCTAGACCAGTGTCGCGTCCACCCTTCAGGATGGCACCAAAGGAGTTGGCCGAGCTCAAGGTTCAGTTGCAGGAGCTTTTGGAGCAAGGGTATATCAGGCCCAGCTCTTCACCGTGGAGTGCGCCGGTGTTATTTGTAAAGAAGAAGGACGGTAGTATGCGTCTGTGCATAGACTACCGAGAGTTGAACAAATTGATTATCAAGAATAAGTATCTGATTCCTCGGATAGACGATCTTTTCGACCAGTTGGTGGGGTCGGTGGTGTCCTCCAAGTTGGACCTGAAGTCCGGGTATTATCAGTTTCGGATTCGTGACGAAGACATACCCAAGACCGCGTTTGGTACGAGGTATGGTCATTTTGAGTTCTCGGTGATGCCGTTCGGGCTAACGAACGCGCCGTCCATGTTCATGGACTTGATGAACCGAGTGTTTCGCGAATATTTGGACTGGTTCGTAGTCGTCTTTATCGATGACATTTTAGTGTATTCCAAGTCGGAAGCGGAGCACGAGTCGCACTTGTGGACAGTGTTGCAAGTATTGAGAGAGAATCAGCTTTATGCGAAGTTCTCCAAGTGCGAGTTCTGGTTAGAGAAAGTGGCATTTCTAGGCCATGTGATTAGTGGGGATGGGGTGGCGGTAGATCCAACGAAAGTAGAAGCCATCAGAGAGTGGCCAGTTTTGAGGACCGTGGCGGAAGTCCGAAGTTTTCTTGGACTAGCCGGGTACTACCGAAGGTTTGTGGAAAACTTTTCGCGGATAGCTCTACCCCTCACTTCACTAACTCGCAAGGATCAGAAGTTTGTATGGACTCAAGAGTGCAAACAGGCGTTTGAAACCCTGAAGGAAAGGCTAATGACGGCGCCGATCCTAAGTCTACCAAAGGGGACCGAAGGGTTCCAGATTTTCAGCGACGCATCCAGATGCGGTTTAGGGTGCGTGTTGGTGCAGCATGGTAGTGTGATAGCTTTTGGGTCGAGGCAGCTGAAGCCTCATGAGAGAAATTACCCCGTCCATGATTTGGAGTTGGCGGCAGTAATTTTTGCTTTGAAGTTGTGGAGGCACTACGTTTATGGTGCAAAGGTGGAGATCTTCACGGACCACAAGAGTCTAAAGTATCTCCTAGATCAGAAGGACCTAAATATGCGGCAGCGCAGGTGGGTCGAGTTCCTTGGGGACTACGAGGTGGCGATCCAGTACACGCCAGGGAAAGCCAATGTGGTGGCATATGCTTTGAGTAGGAAATACTCGGGGCAAGGAAATTGGATTGAAGCTCACGATGAGCAGTTAAGGCGGGACTGGGAGTCCCTTGGTTTGGAATGTATGGCAAGAGGAGAGTCTAGCGTGGCTCGACTAAATTGGATTGAGATGCAGAGTGACTTATGCGATCGTATTCGGGAAGCGACCCGTGTAGATGCGGAGTTCCAACCTTTCGTGGAGGAAGCTCTAAAGGGCGAGGGTAGCGCCTGGGAGATGGTTGATGGAATTCTGAGGAAGGGCGGAAGGATTTGTGTACCGCAGTTCGGCAAGCTCCGTGAGGAGTTGATGTTTGAGGCCCACTTCACTAAGTACTCCATTCACCCGGGCAGTACAAAGATGTACTTGGATCTGAAGAAGTCCTATTGGTGGCCTGGGATGAAGCGAGACGTAGCTTTGTGTGTGAGTCGGTGCCAAACTTGTGCCTTGGTGAAGGTCGAGTGTCAGAAGCCGGGCGGGTTCTTGAAGCCTCTTCCAATCCCCGAATAGAAATTTGATGACATCTCCATGGACTTTGTGCATGGGTTGCCTAGATCGCAGCAGGGTAATGATGTCATTTGGGTGATTGTGGACCGCCTGACCAAAGTGGCACATTTCATCCCAAACCGGAAGGAGGACGGTGTGGAAAAGTTGGTGGAGTTGTACGTCCGTAATATTGTACGACTTCATGGGATTCCGAAGAGTATAGTCAGCGACCGGGATTGACGTTTCACGTCTAAGGATTGGCGGTTGGTGCAGAAGAGCTTGGGCACAAAACTCAAGTTTAGTACGGTCTTTCATCCTCAAACCGATGGGCAAACTGAGAGAACGAACCGTACTTTGGAAGATATGCTAAGGATGTCTACTCTCGACTTCGGCAAGAAGTGGGAGGAACACCTCTTCATGGTGGAGTTTGCTTATAACAATAGCTACCAAGCTAGTATCAAGATGGCGCCATATGAAGCTCTTTATGGGAGGCGGTGTCGAACACCGATGTCTTGGACAGAGGCGGGAGACACAAAGCTTTTGGGGAAAGAAGTGGTAGCCGAAGCTAGTGAGCTAGTGCGGACCATCCGAGAGCGCATGAAGTTAGCTCAAGATCGGCAGTCGAAGTATTTCAATGCCCGCCACAGGCATGTGGAATTCGCTGTGGGCGACTGGGTGTACCTTAAGATCAAGCCGTTCAAAGGCGTTTCACAAATTCGCCGACTCAAGAAGCTGTTTCGAGATTTTTGGGACCATTCAAGGTCATCGAGCGAGTGGGAGAGGCAGCGTACCGGTTGGCGTTGTCCACTGAGCTAAGTGGATTGCATGACGTTTTTCACGTCTCCGTTTTGAGGAAAGCTTTGTTAGAAGCCAGCGTGGTGATCGAGCCGACGGCGGTGCCGGTAGAGGAAGACTTGAGGACGCGAGTTCGTCCAATCGGGATAGAAGATTCAGAGGTTCGGCAATTGCGAAACAAGGAAGTCAGAATCGTAAAGGTCCGTTGGGACAACTGTGGCTGCGGGGAACTCTCATGGGAGCGAGAGCAGGCCATGCGGGAGGAGTACCCCGAGCTTTTCTCCTCAGGTACCGTTTAGAATTTGTGTACTTTTCATGTTTTAAATTTCGGGACGAAATTCTTTGAAGGGGGGGAGAATTGTAACACCCCAAAACTTGGAAGGGCAATCGACGGCGTCGCTTAGCTAATTTTGGGTTTTGGGGGTAGGCACACGGCCTGTGACACGACCGTGTCACAAGCCGTGTTGCGCCTGGGTCGTCGAGCCGTGTTGCCCCTGGGTCGCGGAGCCGTGTTGGTCGACGATCGACGAGAAGGCACACGGCCTTGGACACGGGCGTGTCCCTGGCCGTGTCCTTCTCGGGCTGTTCGCAGAATTTATTCTGCTAGGCGTGACACGGGTCACGACACGGCCGTGTCGGGGCTGACACGGGCGTGTCGAGGGCCGTGTCTTTGGCCGTGTCTTGGTCCGTGTCCTTCTCTGACTGGGAATGTTGGTCGGTGGGGGGAGTGACATAGGCCTCGACACGGGCGTGTCAACGGCAACACGGCCGTGTCAGAAGCCGTGTCAAAGGCCGTGTCGGAGGCCGTGTGCTGGTTTTCGAGTCGGTCGAGACGGCAAATGGCTAACACGGCCATGCACACGGCCGTGTTGCAACCCGTGTTCGGCCCAGATTTTCTATTTTGGGTTCCGATCGTGGCCGTTCGTTCTTTTCTTTGGAAGATCCAACGGTGGGGAGCCTCCCTGGGTGGTTTAAGGCCAGGAATAGGGTTTCAAACCCTCATTTTCCATTTGGCTTTATCTCTCTTGATTCTAGAGAGAAGGGAGAGCAAGGTGGAGGAAGGAGGCCAAGATCCGGCCGCCGGCGAAGCTTCGGAGGTCCGTTTCGCGAGCGGAGTTCAGATCCGCGAAGGTGGGAGCGTTGCGGTGGTGTTCAACCGAGCAAATCTTCTCCATGGATAGGAAGAGGGGACGAAAGGTAACGACACTTCTCCTCTCGGTTTTTAGGATTTAGGATGCATGAATAGCATCCCCTTCCTTTCGTATTTTGAGCGCCGAATCTCTCAAATGAGAGGGATTCGTGTAGCCTAGGTTCAAGAGGAACCTCCGGGTTGAGTATGTTCATCCCGGCATGCTTTGCATTAGAGATCCGCTCCGTTAGCGGATTAGGCATTGTGGGTGAAGCCGTGGTCGCGACCGTTAGTCCGACCCAGTGATGTTGCATAGCGAGCTTCGGGGATTCGGTAGAAATCCGTTGCGGCAATACGCCGTTGTATGTATGTGTTTTCCCCCTTATATTTGAGTGAGTACTCGTGGTCGGAACCGGACAAGGTTAGCTCCGTGTTGTGCGGTAGATGATTTCCTTGGAGCACGGGAAAGACACGGTGCGAATGGTGATTGGGGTGGGGAAACCTTTGTTTGTGCTGTGCAAAGGCGCGGCTATGTCTCCGTGGTCGGCTGGCTATCCTGTGACGCGCAAGTCATGTGGGGGAAGTGTCCCGGCGAGACTAGCCCCTTGTGTGGACTGACGAGAATGTCGAGCGGAGGACAAGCCCGGGCAATGTGGCCATGAGCGGGTGGGGTCCAGCAAGGCTTCTTAGAATCGGTCAGTGTGAGACGCAACCCTGACGTGCGAAGTCAGAATGTGCGGGCAAGCCCCGGGGTATATGACCCTTGTGCAGGTGGGGCCTTTGCAAGGTTCCGTGTGACGGCGTGTGTGTCGTTAGGGACATGGTGGTTCCCTTGTGTTTGCGGCTTTACGCCAATGGGGAAACGGAAGTACCCAGTGTTTGATGTTGTGCTAGATGCATACGAGCTAGGGTGCCTTGGGTGAAACCCGGGTTGCATTCATGTTGCATAGTAGGCCCCTTTCACTTTGTACAAAACATAGAGAACATGTATGTTGTATGAGACATCCAAGCCTGTCTTACCGCTTTAATATATATGCCCTTTTGGTATACGAAGTGCTAACCTTCAGGTGGAGTGGTACCCCGGGGTCTGTTAGGGACGGCCGGGAGGAGATGTGTTTGTTACACAGTAGAGGTCAGCCTTTGCTGACCCACGTTACTTCAAATCCTTACAGGGCAAGGATCGCATGCAGGAGCTAGCGCGCCGGGCGAAAAGCCCTAAGCCTCATGAAGTGTTGCTGTGCTTGGTTTCTCCTTTTGTGTTTGCTACTCTTGTTATGTCTATGTCCGGCTTGCATGCCGAGGTAGCCTAGGAGTGCTTGGCACATTTATATTTTTGGATTATTATTGTGTAAGGCCTTAAGGCCATTTGATACTCTATCGTTAGTGGATAACTTCTGTCGGTTAATGTTCTGTTTCCGCTGTGTTTGTCTGGAGTTTTGAGATTGGGTAGTTTTTATATCATCTTTTAATACTAAAGCTGTGGCGTCCGTATGTTGTGGGGCCCCGGCCGGACCCATATTATATGGTCTTTACAGGGGAGGTGTTACACCTTGGACTTGCCAGTAGCCCTTCACGACTAGCCTTGTCTTGTGCTTCTCTATGCCTTCATCCTTGTTCTTCTTCACCTTGTAGACCCATTTCACCCTGAGGGGTCTGTGGCCTGCAGGTGGATCCACTAGCTTCCAGGTGTCATTTTTCTTGATGGAGGCTATCTCAACATCCATCGCATTCCTCCAAGTTTTTCCTTGGGCGGCTTCATCATAAGAGTACGGCTCAACATCTGCTAAGATACAATATAAAGAAAAATTATTAAGTGTCGGTGTCGTCTCCTCATAGATCTCCACCAACCTCCTCATTCTAGGTTGAGGACGATCTTCTTTGCTCCTGCTGGTGCTTGCTCCACCAGACCTGCCTCCACTGGTACTTGCTCCACTCGAGTAGGAGGTAAGAGCTCCCCCTGACTCTCTACTAGGTGGTGATGGTGGCTTAGCTCCACCCATCTCAGCTTCGGTTTCCTAATCACCCTCCTCTTCATCATCATCAAATAACATCCCCTTGGTGCTCCTCACCGCTTCATTCCAGCTCAAGCTGCTATCTTCCTTAAACACCACGTCCCACGAGATTATAGCTTTCTTTGTCATCGGGTTGTACAGCTTGTAAGCTTTGCTCATCTGAGCGTAGCCTACAAAGATGCACTTCTCACTCTTGTCGTCTAGCTTCTTCCTCCTCTAGTCCGGTACATGAGCATAAGATACACATCCAAAGACCCTCAAGTCTTTCACACTCGGCTTCCACCCACTCCAGGCTTCAAACGGAGTAATAAACTTCATACTCTTTGTTGGGAATCGGTTTAGCAAGTACACAGCCAACTGTACTGCCTCCGCCCAAAACTTCTTTGGCAACCCTTTGCCCTTCACAATGCTCCTTGTAATATTCATAATGGTCAAGTTATTTCTCTCTGCCACTCTGTTCTGCTGAGGTGAGTATGTCGCCGTCAGCTGATGAGAGATCCTCCATTCTTTGCAAAATTCATCAAACAGCCTAGAGATGTACTCCCCACCTCTATCTATCCTCAACACCTTCAATGGTTGACCACTCTCCTTCTCTGTCATCGCCTTGAACTCCTTGAACCTGTCAAGAGCCTCGGCCTTCTCCCTCAAGAAGTACATCCAACACTTCCGACTGAAGTCATCGGTGAAGGCGATATAATACTTGCTTCCGCCTGCTGAGGTAGTCTCAAACAGAGTAGCTATGTCTGAGTGAACTAATTCAAGTTGCCTTCTCGCTCTTTGGGACTTGCCACCCTCGAACGTTTGTCTCTTCTGCTTCCCCTTAGTACATACCTCACAGACCTTCTATGGAGGCGAGATCATGGGCAGTCCTTCCACCATCTTGGAGTGAGATAGGATCTTCAATCCAATGAACCCCAGATGGCCCATCCTGTGGTGCCACAACCATGCTTCCTCTTCTTCTTCAGTCCTTGCGAGATACACCATCTCCATGGCGTCCATCCTCAGCGTGAAGAGAACACATAATTTAGGTGCACCTCCTTCCCATTCAAGGTGACTGCTATCACTACCTCTCTTCCTTCAAGGTCCTTCATGTCCAATATATCATCCTTCAGCTGAACACAATAACCCTTCTCGACCAATTGCCCAAGGATTAAGATGTTACTCTTCAAGCCTGGCACATAGAACACATAATTTAGGTGCACCTCCTTCCCATTCAAGGTGACCGCTATCACTCCTCTTCCTTCCACTGATATCTTCGAGGCATCTCAAAAACTGACCTCACCACCATTTGGTTCGAGGCTTGTGAACAGTTCCTTCTCCCCACAGATATGGTTGCTAGCTCCGGTATCCAAATACCATACTTCGTTCCTTCAACCTTCAGCTCCTCTATAGGTTAGGAACATCATTGGATCGCCACCGGTGTTGCTTGCTTCTGTGTAATGGTTGGCTTCTCATCCCTTCCTTGGAGCCCAACAATCATAGCTCATATGCCCAAACTTGTTATAGTTGTAACACTGTATTTGGGACATATCTCCTCTGCCTCTTCCTTGACCTCTACCTTGGCCTCTACCTTGGCCTCTTCCTTGGCCTCTTCCTCTTCCCCCTACATCTTGCCTCCAACCTTGAGGTTGCTCCGCCTCCCTCTGGTTGTTTTGGTTTCTTCCTAGATCTCTTCCTCCTCTTCTTCCTCTACCTCTTCCTTGGTACCCTCGGCCACGCTGGCCTCCTCCTCTTCCCGAGCTCTCTCAAAAATTTAACTGGGTTTGGAGTGCTTTACCCAAGCCACCCGACTCTTCATCGTCTTACAACATGCGGTACTCATGAGCTTGTAGCGAGCCAACAAGTTCATCCACTGCCATCAAGGTGAGATCTTTTGACTCCTCAATCGCCACCACCACATGCCTGAACTTCTTTGACATAGACCGCAAGAGCTTCTCCATGAATCTTACGCCATCTGTCGTCTCTCCATTCCTCTTCATCTCATTTGTGAGTGTCCGCAGACGGGTCACGTAGTCACCAACCTTCTCTGAGCTCTGCATCTTTGTCACTTCATACTGGGCTCGAAGGGATTGTAGCTTCACCTTCTTAGCCTTATCAACTCCTTGCATGGAGCGTTGTAATATCTCTCATGCTTCCTTCGAGGTTTCAGCATCTGAGATCTTCTCAAACGTCGCTTCGTCTACACCTTGGTATAGTAAGAACAACGTCTTCTTGTCTCTTTTCCTCGACTCCCTCAACGCTGTCTTCTGTGCGTTAGTCAACGCCGCCTCCGCTTCAGCAGTAATCACCTCAACACCTTCTTCTACTATCTCCCACAACTCCTTTGAGGCGAGTAGCACTCGCATCTGAATACTCCAGTTCCCGTAATTTGTCTTTGTCAACTTGGGGACTTGCCCCGGCATGGCGCTTCTCATCTCCATCTCACCTTGTCACTAAACTAAACTTCCCGAGCAACTTCCAGAGGGGGGGGGGGGGGGGGGGGTCGAACTTGGCCTCTGATACCACTTGTTGGAAACGTGGATGGGTTCCCTCTGTACACAAACCAACTTCAAACTGCAACTCAACCCCACTTCTACACACCACAAACACACCCAGCGAGACCGCCCGGTGAGACCTTCTACCCGCGCGGTAAGCAACCCGGCGAATTCTCCTCTCGCTGGCGAGACCAAACACACACCAGGCGGGACCGGCAGTCCGGCGAGATGGCCTACTCGCCGGCGGGAGGTAACCGGGCGAGATCCAACCGCACCAAACCGCGAGCTCCTTCTCGCGCGGCAAGTTCAATATCGCGGGCGAGAGCGGATGAGCGAGAACGGTTGGCGGGATCCCTTGTCGCGCGACGAGAGCTTCTACTCGCGCGGCTAGGACTTAGGCGAGCTGCTCGCTCCCTCTACCTTCTCACTCGCTCTCCTTACTTCGAAAAACTTGGCGCTGCGGCGCTCTATCTCTCTCTCTAAACAAAAAACCAGGAATTTGGGAGTTTATCTCTCTATATTCCAACAACCATGAAAAGAATATTTTCATGCCTTTATATAGGCTTACAAGACCAATAGGAAATGAACAAGTGTCCAACACTTAATGCCACTCCTAACCACCATCTACTTAGCATTAACAATACAACAACTCATAATAAATATTCAAGTAACTCTTAAAGCATATTGACCCGATCAACAAGGTCAAAGTCCAACAAATTAACTTCTGCACAGTTCGTTACTTTGTCTGAAGAAGCTGAAATTGTCTTTTCCTGCTATCCCTACACTTTAACAATGCAAATAATAGATCTGCTTGTTAATTTAGATGAGAAAATATCAAATGTTTCAACTTTCAGATGAGGATATATCAAATGTTTCAACTTCCATATAATGCTATATCAATTGTTTCTCTACATTTTTGTCTTCATATATAAAGTTTCATTTCGAGGTTTACTGATTATGATTATTATGTTTTGGGATTTAGGTGTTTCATCTGGAGACGAAGGGAGCGAGAAAGTTGATCAGTCCGCAAATAGAAAGAGTTTCGCTGTCATCTATCTATCTTCCAATTGTTCATCCTATCGTTGGTGTCAACACTACTGCTTGCTGTATATTTTGATGTATAATGAATATTGTATATATATATTTTGATGTTAATGGCCTACTGAAGCTTTGTTTAACTTTTACCAGTAATAATATGCCTACTCCTTATCCAAATAAAAATGTATTTATGTTTTGAGATTTAGGTGTTCCATTTCATTTTAATATTGGAATTAGCACGTAGCCTATGATTTGCTGTTTTGAGGAAATTTTTATTTTAATAATAATTTTTTTGACTGCGTTTGAATAAACGCTAATGTTGGTCACGTTTCATAAGTAGGAAACGATGTTAGCTGAGAATATTGGCTGCGTTTTTTTCAACAAGCGACATGGCTAATGTTGGTCACGTTTCATAAGTACAATACCATGTTAGCTGAGAATATTGGCTGCGTTTTTTTCAACAAGTGTGGCCAAAGCTTAAACAGGTGGCGGGGAAATTGCAATATTTTCTAGAAAAAAACGTGGCTAAACCTCCACACGTTTTATACAATGCAACCTGGCCAAAGCTCGCCACGTTTGTTAATCTAAGCGTCGCTAATGTCATAACCCTATTGGCGGCGGGGATATAAAAAACGTCGCAAATACTTTTGGTGACATTTGTATTCGCGACGCCTGTGCGGCGTTTATAAAAACATCGCCAAAGCATCTAAAAACGTCTCCATTGTTCATATTTGTTGTAGTGCCTCACACCGGTCCGAGGAGAGTCATATGCCCAGAATCACCGTCTTGCAGTGACACCAACACACGAGATAGTCGTCACTACAAGACGTCAATCTTGTAAGTTAATTGAAACACACAAGGCCAACCACAGTGTTAAAATTTCTCAAGATGATCAGGGAGATAGCTCTGATACCAAGTAAAACTTTCAAGTCTATCAAGATGACACCTTGATCAAGCGGAAAACGGGAATCAGACGCGGGAACACTCAACCATAATTCAAGCTCAATAAATCAGAAATAACAAAAGGCAACAACAAGTCTTGTATTATCAACAATCTTCTTTACAAGGCAGGACATACATGGCAAGACATGATTCACCGATGTACAAAGGAAGATCATACAAACAAAGCAAGAACAACAAGTCGGGCGGACTGCCTCAGAGACCGCCGAGACCGTCAAGCTTCTGCTGCACAGAACTGAACTACGGAGCCCGCGTAGACCGTGGACAACCCGTTATTCTGCAGAACACCTTTGTCCGCTCTCTGCAAGCCGCCTGACCACAGAAGTCGCCTATCTGCCAGAGTCCGCAAACAAGTCGATGCCAAACTGAAAAATAGACCACCGAAACCGGCGGACAAGTTATTGAACTGGGAAACCTGAAGGAGAGAAAATCGTCTGGTCGCAACCGCGACCTGGTGTAAATCGCTGATGATAATCGCAAGCTCCACTGATCCCTGACCGCAGTCAGCACCAAAAACCTGGCTTCTCAGTGCTAGCCGCACAACCTGCAAACAACAAACCGGTTAACCTTCTCAAACTGCGCGGACAGAAAATCTGAGGCCGCAACAATTAACTCACGCTCAACTTACTGTTCATTCAATTAATTATGATGTCACATGTAACGTCCTGATTCGCGCTAGACCCCTCGTGCGTGCTTCTGAGTCAGGAGAGCTGACTTGAGCCCAGGGAGTGCAGACGACTAGGCTTACACTCGTGTGGAAAAGAAAAAATGGTCCAGAATAGGACACGGGTAAAGACACGGGCGTGTCCCTACCCGTGTGCATCGAGTAGAACTCGAGAGGCGTTGAGTGGAACTCGACAGGGCCTTTCCTGAGAAGGACACGGGTAGAGACACGGGCATGTCCCTACCCGTGTCGAGTGGCGTTGAGTGGAACTCGATAGGGCCTGTCCCGAGAAGGACACGGGTAGAGACACGGGCGTGTCTCTACCCTTGTCGAGTGGCGTTGAGTGGAACTCGACATGGCCTGTCCCGAGAAGGACACGGGTAGAGACACGGGCGTGTCCCTACCCGTGTCGAGAGGCGTTGAGTGAAGATCAATAAAATGTGTCCCGAGCAGGACACAGGTAGAGATATCTCCATGAAGCCGATCGTGTCTCTCGAGCAGGACACGAGTAAGAACTCAGGAATGAACACGGCTATGTCTCGTAACACGGGTAGTGCACACGGACGTGTCCATACCCGTGTTTGTGTCCATACGATGTTATAAATGTCGTCGCCGCTTCAGCCGAGTGGGACACGGGTAGGAACACGGGCGTGTTCCTACCCGTGTTGGTCCTATTTATATAGGATTTAGCCGTTTTTCATACTCTTCCCATGCCTTCTTTTCTGTGGAGAAACTGCTAGAGGAGGGAAGGAGTTGCTGGAATCAACTATACTCCATGAAGAACAACCGTCGCCGCCAAGAAAAAGAAGATGTCGCCGCGATGAGTGACGAGATCCATGGCCGGAAATAGCGGAAGCACCAGAAACGAGGTGAGCTTCCTCCCCTCTCCCTTGGTGCTAAATCTGTAGTTTATCCTAGGCGAGATATCGAATCAAATGAGTCTTGATGTGTGAGATGAAGATTTCTAGGAGAGGTCATGCTAGAACTTGTGTTCTAGGGTTTAGTCATCTTCAACCTCTCATTCATTCAATTTGACGATGGGGGATAGTCTCGCAAAGAGGAATGGCTTAATGAGGGTGAATAAAGGAGGAGGAATTTCTGATGTGAATTGGGAAGATTGGCTGGAGGAGAAAGACGAACCGATGTCGTTCGTTCCGCCTTAAGATGCGCGCAGAAATCTACTTTTTGCGCGCAGCGATCTTTGTGGCCGTTTTCAGATATGAAACGGACAGATCTGGGCTTTCGACTAAACACAAAAGTCGTAGCCCTTGGAAATACCTTTCCAGTGAGTGGTTACACATCTTCAGGCGAAATATGTATCCACGGGAAAGCTTGATCTAAGTAGAGGACTGACAGGCTAAGCGTGCAGAAAATGTATTTTGTACGCAGCAGGCTTTGGACACAATTTCATGTGTGATACAGTCTTATCTGGGTTGCAGACTGAACATGAAAGTTGTAACCCATGGAAATACCTTTCCATCGAGTGGTTACACGCATTCACCGGATTCCTGTAGCCTCGGGAATCTCTGGTCGAAGTTGCTATCCAGAAGGTGTTCTGCACCTGAATTTCCTGGGTTGGTGTAGAATCGGGTTTGAACTCGGTGGAGATCTTGTAACAAATTATCATTGGGGTTTTGGTGAATTATAATATGTCTAACCGTGATAATTCAACAAGTGAAGAAATTGTTGGATAGACCCCATGCAAACAAATGGTGAAACGAAATGTAGTTGAACGAAACGATTTGGTGGGAGTTAGTGAACGAATGGTAATTCGTCAATTTATAACAAGATTGTCTTGAACTTGTGTATTCGGTCACTATTGATAGTTAGATGATTAACTCATGTGCGCACGAATGATTGAGTTTGGTGAAAGAGTTGTAATCGGAGATGTTAAAGTTAAGTGATCATAGCATAGACATAATAATGTTGGCCGAAAGAGTGATGCATGGTCTTGAGTCTTATCATATAAGGAAGTCTAAGATGGTCCATTGCATGAGGTGGTTCGTCACCTGTGTTTATGGTAAACCTTTAAGGTGCCTTGGGCACAGGATTGTGAAAGGGTGTGAGTGCGGGTGTCTGATCGCACTAGTTTGTTATATTGAGAAGAGTTATAGATGGACGGTTGGGCTTGGTCCTCGGTGTTCATGTCTCGAGGATCCTCCCATGCCAAGTGGACGGTTGGGCTTGGTCCTCGTGTTTGATCTGAGGCTCCTTTCGTGCCACGATGATTTGTTATTGCATGTTGTGTGAGTCGACACACGGTGTCGTAATCCTGGGTTAAGGATAGTATGACAGGTCTACGGGCTCGTCAATCATCACACCGATGGGAGTTGACAGTTAGACCTTGGGCGGTTGGGCTTGGTCCTCGGTGTTCATGTCCCAAGGCTCCTTCCGTGCCAAGTGAACGGTTGGGCTTGGTCCTCGTGTTTGATCCGAGGCTCCTTCCGTGCCACGGTGATGTGGTATTGCATGCGGTGTGAGTCAACACACGGTGTCGTAATACTGGGTTAAGGATAGTGTGGCAGATCTATGGGCTCGCCAATCGTCATACCGATGGGAGTTTATAGTTAGACCATGGGCGTTTGGGCTTGGTACTCGGTGTTCACGTCCCGAGGCTCCTTCCGTGCCAAGTGAACGGTTGGGCTTGGTCTTCACGCTCATTTCCGAGGCTCCTTCCGGGTCACATCATAGGCCAGTTCGGGGCTAGGATCTCGGTGCACATCTACCCGAGACACCCGCTGAGCCGTAGTACGCATGTGAGCTCCGCTGTGTGTTCTTAGCGTTGAGGCGTACAGAGGCGTAGGCCAGGTAGTGTGGAGACCAGCCTAGTAGTGGAGATGCCCGCTCTACTGTCATCGTCTGGCCACGATGGATGACGCTTGAGAGGTTAGCTACTTGCTCGAAAAGTGGGAACTACAGAGTCTGTGTCGACACAGTTGCTTGTGCATGTTCATGGGTGAGTCATAGCATATCATTCATTGCATTGCATTACATCGCATACACAAGATCCTCATTGTATAAGTTTGTATTGGCACTCTTATACAATGAGTTACTTTTTTGTTGAGTCGATCCTCAACTTATATGTTTGTATGGGCATTCATATAACTTGAGTTACTTTTTGTTGTAGCCTTATATTATTATACTACTGTAGTTTATAGAACTACTAGAGTAATGGTTATTCATTTATTGTGCTGCTATACTATTAAAATATTTACTGATCACACTATGTCACCTGCTTGTACTTATGCTTACATACTTTATATATTGTACCTTTGTCCATTTCTCCGCCCGGTGCTGGGGAGTCGCCAGGGGAGTGGATGTGAAAGCCACTTAATCTTTATGACTAACGGTTGCTACGTCTTCCTTTTTAGGAGGAAACCCCGCAGGTAGAGCAGCTGCGGACTATACAGCAGGCCAGCCAGGCCAGGACGACAGGGCCTGAAGGGACGGTGTCGTCGGTTACTGATGTGAGTGTGAGAAAGACTTGATGTAGCACTTTTGGGCAAAATATTACTCGTACTCTGATGGTTTAGAAGCTTGATGTAGCTTCTATATTTGTTATATTTGGACTTATATACTTATGTGTGCATTTGACTTCTGTTTTATAACTCTGGTTGGGTTGGCATGTTGATATTGGTAAAGGCTGGCAGAATAGGCATCTTATAGTACAGGCTAGCCCGAGTGCTAGTGCTACCGCAAGGCGGCTGTTCTGGGCATAAGACCCCTTTCGTGTCGTGGTCTGTGTTCTGAGAGGGGGGTCTTACAAATTGTATCAGCTTGCTACGATCCTGAATTAGAGAATTCATTCAACAATGGTGTCACGCCCGTTCGATTAGTCAGTTTGGGGACAAACTGACTTAGCTGAAGCAGTGGTGTGCCCATATGTAATTCACAATAAGTATTTCCAACTTTGACCTTAAGATTAACCAACCTTACCTTAGGTTTGTATTCTACATGTAGATCCCAGTGCACACTGAGCCAGTGGGGGGCACCCCTGCCCCGTCCGTACCCACACAGTTCCAACAATCGAAGCTAGGGCAAACGCTCACAGCGATCCTAGATGCCTTCAGATCCCAACAAGCCCCCGTGCAACAACATGGTCCGGGCTCCAATTGGGTGAGCACTTTCTGAGCTCTCTCCCCTCCAGCTTACCTTAGGACATAGTCGGCAGTGCGTAGGGAAGAATGGCTCGACACCGTGCAAGAACTGCTGGCAGGAATTAGATGCCCAAACAATATGGCTGTGACCCTGGTAGTGACACTCCTAGAATAGCATGCCAAGAGTTGGTGGAAGTCCCTCATGGGCTCCACCTTTCAAGGGCGAGTGTATACAGAAATCAGTTGGAGCGAATTCTCTGAAGCCTTTTTATAGCATTTCATCCCCTCGTCTGCTCGGGATGAACTCGAAGAGAGGTTCTTACAGCTAAAGCAAGGGTCCAAGTCAGTGACGGAGTACTAGCGGGAGTTTCAGCATCTGGCTAGATTTGCTGACTCTTACGAGTTGGATGACAGAGGTTATGCGAAGAGGTTCTACAAAGGCTTGCGAGACCCCCTGAGGCAAGACCTTTTGTTTATAGCGGACTCTAGTCTAGCAAAAATAATTGATATGGCGAAGAGGTTAGAAGCAAACCACTTGGGAAGTGGTAAGAGGCCAGCTGAGGGCGTGATGGAAGTCGGCCCTAGAAACAGAAGGAGATACGACTTCGGAGGGGGAAGTGTACGTCAGAGAGGTGGTCGGGGTTTCCACCGGAATTATAGAGTGTAGAACCCGGTTCAACAGCCGCTGACATTGCCTCCACCACCGTAGCCTCAACAGTTTCAGCAACCCGGTGGGTGGCAGGAGCGAGTGTGCTTCGAATGCAATCAACCGGGCCACATTCAACGCTACTGCCCGCAATTGTTTGGAAATACGCCTCTTGCTCTCCCTCCGGCAGCTCCTCGAGGATGGGGTCATATACGTGGTCGAGGACGAAGACCACGAGGAGGAAACCTCAGACCTGCTCGGAATCAGTTGTTCACATTGGACATGACATAGGAGCAGAACCCTCAGAAGGTGATTGCAGGTATGAATACAACTAGTCATCTTATTTTTATTAGTTGACTTAAGTTTCTTAAGTCATACTAGATATCTAGCTTGAGTATGGTTATTGGTACTTAAGCACTGTGGTGGTCGGCGGGAAACCGGCATATACGTTGTTTGATACCGGTGCCTCGCACTATTTTGTGTCTGAAGACTTCATTAAAGATATACATGGAGTGCAATCCTTCACTGGTATTGCTCGAAGAGTACGCCTTCCAAACGGCTCTGAGATGACCGCAACTTCCAAGTGCAAATTGGAGATACTCATTGGGGGAAAGTTCTTCGATACCCCTGCCACAGTTTTGAGAATGCCGGAGTTTGACCTCATTCTAGGCATGGCGTGGCTGGATTGGCACTACGCAAGAATTGACTGTGCGGAGAAGCGAATCTACTTGAGGCATGGGGATACCGATGTAATCTTCCAAAGTATAGAATTCCCACCACATTTATTATTGTCTTCGATTCAGACCTTGAAAGCTCATATGAGAGGGGATGAAGTCTACATGATATGTTTTGAACTGAAGGAGATAAAAATAGATATGAAGGATATGCGGGTAGTGCGGGATTTTCCTGAGGTATTTCCTGAGAAATTGCCAGGATTACCCCCGCATAAAGAAGTTGATTTTCAAATCAAGCTAATACCAGGAGCCAAGCCCATCTCACAGACCCCTTACCAGATGGCCCCTAAGGAACTCGTAGAGTTTAGAGTTCAGTTGCAAGAGTTGGTAGAATCAGGGTTTGTTCGCCCCAGCTCATCACCTTGGGGAGCCCCTGTTCTGTTCGTTAAGAAGAAGGATGGAACCTTGTAATTATGTATAGACTATCGGGAGCTCAACCGACTGAGCGTACGGAACACCTATTCGCTACCTCGTATCGATGAGTTGTTCGACCAATTGGTAGAAGCGCATTGGTTTTCCAAGTTGGATTTGCGTTCAGGGTATTATCAGTTGAGAGTACAGGAGCATGACATTCAGAAAACGGCCTTTAGCTCAAGGTACGGCTGGTACGAGTTCACTGTGATGCCGTTTGGTCTCACAAATGCCCCTCCAGCCTTCATGAGCTTGATGAACAAAGTGTTCGAACCTTATTTAGATGTATTCGTCATCATTTTCATCGATGATATTTTGGTCTACTCTAAGACGGAGGAAGAGCATGTCGAACATCTGACCTTGGTACTGAAGAAGCTCAAAAAGCACGCCTTGTTTGCCAAGTTCAGCAAGTGCGAATTTTGGCTCCAAGAGGTTACCTTCTTAGGCCATGTGATCAGTGGGGCTGGGTTAGCTGTGGATCCGGCCAAAGTGTGTGTCGTGAAGGAGTGGTCGCCCTTAAAGTCAGCAACCGATATGCGGAGCTTCCATGGACTTGTTGGGTATTATCGCAAGTTTGTAAAAGGGTTCTCAAAGATTGCCCTTCCTCTTACTACGCTTAAAAAGAAGGGTGTGTCGTATGAGTGGACACCCCAGTGTGAAGCCGCGTTTCAGGAACTGAAGGACCGACTTACGTTTGCACCCATCCTAGCCCTTCCGTCCGGGAAGGAAGGATTTCAAGTTTACACTGATGCATCATATCAAGGGATGGGAGCAGTATTGATGCAGCACGGGCATGTGATTGCATATGCTTCAAGAGAGTTGAAGAAGCATGAGATCAACTACCCAGTACATGATTTGGAATTGGGGGCAGTGGTGTTCGCCTTGAAGATTTGGAGGCACTATCTATATGGCGTTCACTGTGAAATCTTTTCGGATCACAAGAACTAAAAGTACGTCCATGCCCAGAAGGAATTGAATTTAAGACAACGACGGTGGTTGGAGTTTTTGTGTGATTATGAATTCACCCTGAACTACCACCCCGGAAAAATAAATTATGTACTGATGCTTTGAGCAAGAAGGTACCGAAAACAAGCCCCGAGTCCCGATTGATGCGTATGGAGTTAGCTCGAATGCTCGAAGAGATGGAGATCACTCTGGTGTACAAAGACCAATCGGAAGGGTATATAGAGTACCTAACCGTGTTGAGCATAGTCTGTGACATTCGAGACCGGATCCGGGCGTAGCAAGGAAAGGATGCGGCACTGGCCCCGACAATCAAGTCGATTGAAGATGGGACAACTAATGAGTACTCTCTAAAAGATGGCCTCGTTCATCTCTGTGGTCGGCTTTACATTCCCGAGGGCAGTAAAATTCGGGAAGATATCCTGAGAGAGGCACACTGCACCCAGTATTCTGTGCATCCTAGAATTGCCAAGATGTACCTGAGGAAGACCATGTGTTGGCCGGGAATGAAGAGGGATGTCTGATATTTTGTTACGCATTGCGAGGTCTGTCAAAGGGTGAAGGCAGAATGTAGGAGCCCCGGTGGATTATTACAGTCATTGTCCATCCCCGAGTGGAAGTTTGAGGATGTCTCCATGGACTTCATCCACGGTTTGCCTCGCTCACACTCAGGGAATGATTCATTATGGGTAATCATTGACCGCCTGACGAAGGTAGCCCAGTTTATTCCTATGAAGAAAGAATCTCATGTGGATGTTTTGGTATGCCTCTTTGTGGAGCAGTTCGTACGGTATCACGGTGTGCCAAAGATGATTGTTTCTGACCGGGATTGTCGGTTTACCTCTAAATAATGGAAGGCGGTGCATGCGTATTTGGGTTCACATCTTACCTCTAGCACATCATTTCATCCTCAAACAGACGGGGAGTCTGAAAGGACTATCAGGACATTGGAGGATCTATTGAGACTGTGTGTATTAGATAGAGGAGAGCCGTGGGAAAGGCTCTTACCCCTGGTGGAATTTTCATATAACAACAGTCACCAGGCCAGTATCGGAATGGCGCCCCAAGAAGCTCTTTACGGAAGAAGGTGTATAACACCCTTGTCTTGGGTGCAGGATGAAGACCTGAAGGCATTGGGAATTGAATACATTGATGATACTGACGCGGTTGTGAGACTAATATGGGACCGCATGCTTGAGGCTCAAAGTCGGCAGGCAAAATATTATAATGCAAAGCACCGGATGGTGGAATTTCAAGTGGGAGACAAAGTGTTTCTGAAGATCAGGCCGACACATGGAGTATCACGGGTACGTGGTGTGAAGAAGCTAAGCCCAAGATATGTTGGGCCCTATATTATATTGGAAAGTATTGGCCCGTTGGCCTATCGGTTGGAGTAACCGCCAGAGCTAGAGAATCTGCATGACATATTCCATGTGTCGTCACTTCAAAAGGCGTTGTTGCGGCCTGATCAATATGTTCCCACCACTGACAGAGTAGTTGCGACTGATAAGTTGGTGCGACTAGAGCCTGTGTGGGTAGTAGACAACGAGACAAGGATTTTGCGCCGCAAAAGTGTTCCTTTGGTAAAGGTGTTGTGGTCTAATCATGAGAAGGAAAAGTATACATGGGAGCCAGGGGACTTGATACAAAAGTGCTACCCGGAGCTGTTTCATCAAGATAATCTTTAAAAGCATATTTTATTTAATGTTTTTCTCTCCTCATAGCCTTAGCCTGATTTCGGGGACGAAATCTTTTATTTTATTTATAGGATTTGTAACGTCCCGATTCGCGCTAGGCCCCTCGTGCGTGTTTTTGAGTTAGGAGAGCTTACTTGGTCCCAGGGAGTGCAGGCGACTAGGCTTATACTCATGTGAAAAAGAGAAATTGGTCCAGAATAGGACACGGGTAGATACACGGGCGTGTCCTTACCCGTGTGCATCGAGTAGAACTCGAGAGGCATTGAGTGGAACTCGACAGGTCCTGTGCCGAGAAGGACACGGGTAGAGACACAAGCGTGTCCCTACCCGTGTCGAGTGGCGTTGAGTGGAACTCGACAGGGCCTGTCCTGAGAAGGACACGAATAGATACACGGGCGTGTCCCTACCCGTGTCGAGTGGCGTTGAGTGGAACTCGACAGGACCTGTCTCGAGAAGGACACGAGTAGAGACACAAGCATATCCCTACCCGTGTCGAGAGGCGTTGAGTGAAGATCAGCGAAATGTGTCCCGAGAAGGACACGGGTAGAGACACGGGCGTGTCCCTACCCGTTTCCATATCTCCATGAAGCCGGTCGTGTCTCCCGAGTAGGACACGGGTAAGAACTCAGGAATGAACATGGACGTGTCTCGTAATACGGGTAGTGGACATGGGCGTGTCCATACCCGTGTTTGTGTCCATACGATGCTATAACAATTGCCGCCGCTTCAGCCGAGCGGGACACGGGTAGGAACAAGGGCGTGTTCCTACCTGTGTTGGTCCTATTTATATAGGATTTGGCCATTTTTCATCCTCTTCCCAAGCCTTATTTTCTGTGGATAAACTGCTGGAGGAGGGAAGGAGTTGCTGGAATCAACTATACTCCGTAAAGAACCACCACCGCCGCCAAGGAAAAGAAGATGGCGTCGCGAAGAGTGACGAGATCTATGGCCGGAAATAGCAGAAGCGCCGGAAATGAGGTGACCTTCCTCCCCTCTCTCTTGGTGCTAGATCTGTAGTTAATCCTAGGCAATATATCGACTCAAATGAGTCTTGATGTGTGAGATAAAGATTTCTAGGAGAGGTCATGCTAGGACTTGTGTTCTAGGGTTTAGTCATCTTCAACCTCTCCTTCATTCAATGTGATGATGGGGGATGGTCTCGCGAAGAGGAATGGCCTTATGAGGGTGAATAACGGAGGAGGAATTTCTGATGTGAATTGGGAAGATCGGGCTGAGGAGGAAGACGAACCGATGTCATTCGTTCCGCCTTAAGATGCGCGCAGAAATCTACTTTCTGCGCGCAGCGATCTTCGTGGCTATTTTCAAATATGAAACGGCCAGATCTGGGCTTTTTACTAAACACGAAATTCGTAGCCCTTGGAAATACCTTTCCAGTGAGTGGTTACAAATCTTCAGGCGAAGTCTGTAGCCACGAGAAAGTCTGTTCGAAGTAGAGGGCTGACAGGCTAAGCGTGCAGAAAATGTATTCTGTACGCAGCAGGCTTTGGAGCCAATTTCATGTGTGATACAGTCTTATCTGGGTTGCAGACTTAACATGAAAGTTGTAACCCATGGAATGACCTTTCCATCGAGGGGTTACACGCATTCATCGGATTTCTGTAGCCTCGGGAATATCTGGTCGAAGTTGCTGTCCAGAAGGTGTTCGACACCTAAATTTCCTGGGTTAGTGTAGAATCGGGTTTGGACTCGGTGGAGATCTTGTAACAAATTGTCGTTGGGGTTTTGGCGAATTATAATATGTCTAACCATGATAATTCAACGAGTGAGGAAATTGTTGGATAGACCCCACACAAACAAATGGTGAAATGAAATGTAATTGAACGAAAGGATTTGGTGGGAGTTAGTGAACGAATGGTAATTCGTTGATTAATAACAAGATTGTCGTGAACTTGTGTATTCGGTCATTGTTGATAGTTAGATGATTAACTCATGTGCGCACGAATGATTGAGTTTGGTGACAGAGTTGTAATCGTAGATGTTAAAGTTAAGTGACCATAGCATAGACATAATCATGTTGGCCGAAAGAGTGATGTATGGTCTTGAGGCTTGTCATATAGGGAAGTCAAAGATGGTCCATTGTATGAGGTGGTTCGCCACCTGTGTTTGTGGTAAACCTTTAAAGTGTCTTGGGCACCAGATTTTGAAAGGGTGTGAGTGCGGGTGTCTGGTCGCACTAGTTGGTTATGTTGAGAAGAGTTATAGATGGACGGTTGGGCTTGGTCCTCGGTGTTCATGTCTCGAGGCTCCCCCCGTGCCAAGTGGACGGTTGGGCTTGGTCCTCGTATTTGATCAGAGGCTCCTTTCGTGCCACGATGATGTGGTATTACATGCGGTGTGAGTCGACACACGGTGTCGTAATCCTGGGTTAAGGATAGTGTGGCAGGTCTATGAGCTCGTCAATCGTCACACCGATGGGAGGTGACAGTTAGGCCTTGGGCGATTGGGCTTGGTCCTCGGTGTTCATGTCCCGATGCTCCTTCCGTGCAAAGTGAACGGTTAGGCTTGGTCCTCGTGTTTGATCTGAGGCTCCTTCTGTGCCACGATGATGTGGTATTACATGCGGTGTGAGTCGACACACAGTGTCGTAATCCTGGGTTAAGGATAGTGTGGCAGGTCTACGGGCTCGTCAATCGTCACACTGATGGGAGTTGATAGTTAGACCTTGGGCGGTTGGGCTTGGTCCTCGGTGTTCACGTCCTGAGGCTCCTTCTGTGCCAAGTGAACGGTTGGGCTTGGTCCTCGTACTCATTTTCGAGGCTCCTTCCGTGTCACATCATAGGCTAATTCGGGGCTAGGATCTCGGTGCACATCTACCCAAGACACCTGTTGAGTCGTAGTACGCGTGTGAGCTCTATTGTGTGTTTTACCGTTGAGGCGTACGGAGGCCTAGACCAGGTAGTGTGGAGACCATCCTAATAGTGGAGATTCCCGCTCTACTGTCACCGTCTGGCCACGACGGATGATGCCTGAGAGGTTTGTTACCTGCTCGAAAAGTGGGAACTACAGAGTCTGTGTCGACACAGTAATTGCTTGTGCATGTTCATGGGTGAGACATAGTATAGCATTCATTGTATCGCATTGCATCGCATACACAAGATCCTCATCTTATAATTTTGTATGGGCACTCTTATACGATGATTTACTTTTCTGTTGAGTCGATCCTCAACTTATATGTTTGTATGGGCATTCATATAAGTTGAGTTACTTTCTGTTGTATCCTTATATTATTATACTGTTATAGTTGATAGAACTGATAGAGTAATGGTTATTGATTATTGTGTTGTTATACTATTACAATGTTTATTGATCACACTATGCCACATACTTGTACTTATGCTTACATACTTTATATATTGTACCTTTGTCCATTTCTCCGCCCAGTACCGAGGAGTCGCCGGGGGAGCGGATGTGAAATCCACTTAGTCTTTATGACTAACGGTTGCTACGTCTTCCTTTTTAGGAGGAAACCCCGCAGGTAGAGTAGTCGCGGACTATGCAGTAGGCCAGCCAGTCCAGGACGATAGGGCCTGAAGGGACGGTGTCCTCTCTACCGCTGGTTACTTATGTGAGTGTGAGAGAGACTTGATGTAGCCCTTTTGGGCAAAATATTACTCGTACTATGATAGTTTAGAAGCTTGATGTAGCTTCTATATTTGTTATATTTGGACTTATATACTTATGCGTGCATTTGACTTCTTTTTGTATAACTCTGGTTGGGTTGGCATGTTGATATTGATAAAGGCCGGCAGAATAGGCGTCTTGTAGTACAGGTTATCCCGAGTGCTAGTGCTACCGCAAGGCGATTGTTCTGGGCATAAGATCCCTCTCATGTCGCGGTCTGTGTTCTAGGAGGGGGGTATTACATCACATGGGTGGTCCTATTTATAGGCACGGAGAGGAGTGTGGTCACCGTCTTAGTAGATAGAAACACCACCCTAGCCCGCAGCTAGCACAGAGCAGTCTGCCCAGTCCGCATGGATAAGGTCGGACACCATCCTATCCACCTGCCATCAAGGAGGCCGGATAGAAGCCAGTATGCATCCCAGCGGACATCGCACCAGCCCGCAATAACAATGTCCACGATCAAAGGCTCAGACCACCCGGTCAGCCAGCAGACATCTAGAGCGAGCTCCGCGGACAAGAACAACAGTCTGCCAGCTCCAATCCATTTCGCCAATAGCGAACTCCGCGGTTACCTCCTAACTGCACCACCAATTCAGGATAACAAGAGCATAGGCCAATGCCGATCTCCCGAGCTCCAAAAACAGTCAGCAAAGAGCAAATTCCACGGACACCAATGCAGCTCGACCAGACCGTGGATATTCAACCTATCTGCACGGTTACCTCTTAAGGACACACCACCAGGCCGCAACATCAAATCGTTCAGGCCGTACCACCAGTCTGCAAGACTATCCTCCCAGGCTGCGCGGTCTGCCTGATCAACCCCCACTTTCACTTCAACAATTTCAACACTCCCCCTTGAAGTGAGAAGTGGTGACCAAACCCAGCAGTCCTCATAATCGTTCAAATGGCCCCTTCGACAGCGGCTTAGTGGAGATATCCGCGTTGTTGTCCTCACTCTGCATATGCTCAACCATAAGAGACACATCCAACACCTTCTCCCGAATGAAGTGGTGCTCAATCTCTATATGATTGGTCCGCGCGTGACAAACTGGATTATTAACCAGTTTCAGGGCACTCTCGTTGTCACCGTGAAGCAGAGTTGAACCTCGAACTTCTTTATGGACGTCCTCTACTAGCCTCCTCAGCCAGATGACTTCCCGAGCTACCGAGGTCAAAGCCTTGTACTCCTCTTCCGTAGTAGAGATGGACACTGAGTCCTGTTTTTTACTGCACCATAAAATACCCGTTGATCCGCATGTGAAAACATAACCAGATGTCGACTTCCGATCATCTGAGTCTCCCCCATAATCAGCATCAGTGTAGCCATACAGAGAAAAACTTGTGTCCCTCCTATACAGGAGTCCCATATCAGAAGTAGTCTTCACATACTTCAGAATATTCCTCGCCGCTACCAAATGAGGTTTCCTTGGTTCCGCCATATAACGACTAACTCGGCCTACAGCATAAGCAACGGTTGGCCTTATAATTGTCAGGTAAATCAAGCTCCCAACCAGAGCTCGGAACACCAAGGGATCGGGAAGAATCCTCCCCTCATCTCGTCGAAGCTTCAAGCCAAAATCCAGAGGAGTAGAGTTACTATTTCCCTCCCTCAAGCCGAATCGATGAACGATCCGCTCAGTATAGCCCCTTTGAGATACGAGTACCCCGCTCTTCTTCCTCTCAACCTAGAGTCCAAGGAAGTGGTGGAGCTCACCCAAATCCTTTATCTCGAACCAAATAGCTAGCTCAGCACTGAGCCTAGCTACCTCCTCCTTAGATTTTCCCGTGACGATCATGTCATCCATGTACAATAACACCAAGACATAAAGCTCCCCATGCTTCTTTATGAACGGGCTCGAATCTGAATCAGAGGCAAAGTATCTGCAAGACTAGAGGTATTCTGCGATCTTCCCATACCATACCCGTGGAACCTATTTCAACCCATAAAGAGCCTTCCAAAGCTTGCAGATGTAGTCTGGATGATCTTCAGATACGTAA
Source organism: Platanthera zijinensis (assembly GCA_039513925.1). Taxonomy (NCBI): domain Eukaryota; kingdom Viridiplantae; phylum Streptophyta; class Magnoliopsida; order Asparagales; family Orchidaceae; genus Platanthera; species Platanthera zijinensis. Next base: position 34,621,293 of record CM077083.1, read on the forward strand.
CCTGGTGGTTTAACCATGAAGATGTCTTTATCTATCACTCCGTAAAGAAAATCATTCTTTATATCAAGTTACCACATCTTCCACCCTTGGCAAGAAGCCAATACAATCACCACCCGCACCGAAGTCATCTTGGCAACTGGACTAAACGTCTCTTCATAGTCTTTGTGGTACTGTTGGGAGAAACCCCGAGCAATTAGACGAGCTTTGTATCATTTGATACTTTCATCAGCCTTCTTCTTCAGTTTGTACACCCACTTACATGTCACAGGAGTAACGCCAACGACCTTAAGCACAAGGTCCCAAGTCTCATTCCTTCTGAGGGTTGTCATCTCCTAATTCATAGCGTCATCCCACTCCTTGACTCCAGTGGCGTCTTCAAAATTTGAAGGCTCCCGCTCATCCAAGGGGCCTGCGAAGAAACAGGATACAAATCTCACCATGTTTCCTTCGATGTAACGTGTTGGTGGTTTAATGGTCCTCTTCGATCTCCGAAGGGCCTGATCGTTACTGACTACCTCTGTTACGCCTTCTGCATCAGCTCTGTTCTCGGGCAAACTTGAAGCAATGCTCCCCCTGCTTCCTGAACCAGAAGCCTCCGCCCCGGAGCTTGAAACACTTGGAGCTTCGGGTGACACTGGCAGCTCCCCCAGAAGATCCTTAGCAGCTTCCATCTGCTCATCATCAGACCTGCTCTCCTGCAGCTTAATAAAGCTACCTCCATACGATGTCAGTTCATCAAAGAAAATGTCTCTTGATACAACAAACTTTTTCGTCGCAGGATCCATACACTTCCATCCCTTCTTCTGTTCATCATAGCCCACAAAGACAAGCTTCCTCGCCTTTGCATCAAGCTTGGTCCACAGAGCATCCAAGACGTGTACATAGCAGGTTGATCCAAACACTCGAAAGTGTTCAACACTGGGCTTCTCCTTGAACATCAGGTCATGAGGAGACTTCATGTTGATCGGACTCAGAGGCATCTGATTGATGGCATAGGTTGCGCAGGTCATTCCTTCCTCCGAAAAGGACCTCGGAATGCCTTTTGCATGAATCCATCATTTGCAGGTTACCGTCAAATGACGGATCTTCCTCTCTGCTACTCCATTTTGTTGTGGAGTATGTGCACAAGTAAGCTCCCTCTGAATACCTTGCTTCCTGCAGAAGTTAGAGAACTCAGTTGAAACGAACTTGCGTCATTAGGTGACAGGCCAAAAAAATTGTGAAATTCCAGCAGATGGTAGGAACATTCATTTGGGTCATAATGGTACGAGCAACCTCCAAAAGGTGATGATTCTTGTGTTTGGTGACACCATGTTGTTGAGGAGTATAGACACAAGAGGTTTGATGATTGATGCCGAACTCAGTGCACAAGTCAGTAAATGCATGTCCTGTATATTCACGAGCATTATCAGTGCGAAGAGTTTTAATTGTTGTAGATAATTGGTTGCGAGCCATAAGGATAAAGGTATGGAAGACACGAGGCAATTCAGATCGATCATGAAGAAGATATATTCATATGATACAAGAGTAATCGTCAATGAAGGTAACAAAGTAACGATAGCCAGAAACACTAGCAGTTTTATAGGGTCCCCATATATCGGAATGAACTAAAATAGGAGGAGCACTACTCCGAGTATAATGTGGTGAAAAAGTAGAACGATGGTGTTTACCGCAGATACATGACTCGCATGTGAATTCATTGAAGGACAGATTTGGAAGAGCTTTTTGGAGGATGCGCAGAGGGGCATGAACAAGACGCTGATGCCAATCGATAGGGCTAATATTGGAGAGAATGGGGGGTTGGATGTCCAAGATATAAAGCTCATTAACTAATTTTCCTTCACTAATGATCGTCTGCGTTCGTCGATCCTGCACAACATAAGAGGTAGAAGAGATAGTCACAAAATAATCAAGATCTTGTATAAGACGGTTGATTGATAGGAGATTGAAGGGAGAGCTAGGAATATGAAGAACTGCATGAAGAGTGAGATCCGAGGTAAGAGTTACGTCAGTGGATCCAGCGATAGGAGTAGTGTTCCCATTGGCGACAGTAATGAACTTAGGATACGCAAAGTTCAAGTATCGTGATGATTTTATTGGGGTAATATGATGTGTGACCCCGGAGTCCATAATCCAGGAGGAACCGTGGGTAAGGAAGGAAATACCCCCATCAGGAATAGACACAACAGATCCAGATGAACTACAAGTTAGCTCTTGTAGTCAATCTAGTTGAGTGTGCAGATCGGCAATGTCGGCATGAACACTATATGGAGCATGGATGGCCATGACAAAGGCCATCCTGGGCGACTAGTCGAACAGCCTCGGAGAACAGAGGAGCGACCAGCAGGGCAGAACAATCAGGCAGCAGCGGGCACCAGAAGATGGATCAGGTCGCAACTCAGCACAATTCGCGGATACCGGAGGCGGCTAGGAACAGAACAAGGGAAGGAACCAGCGACAAGAGAGAAAGCGGTGGCAAGAGAAGCCCGTGCGACAAGAACCCCGCACGATCACAACAGCAAGGTAACAGTGACTAGGCAAATTAACAGACAGACCACATGGCAAAGTAGAAGCGCCACACTAGCCGCACAATGTGCCCAGAAAACGCGGCTAGAAAGAGAGGCAAGGGGAAGAGTACAAGGCGCTGATACCGCGTGACAAGACAAGTACGCGGCGAGAAGACAAGGAGGATACCTGCGGGTTGAGTGGTAGCAATGATGGAGAATCAACAGCGGCAAGGGACAGAGTCCGCAACACTAGCAAGTCACGACAAGAAGAGCAGGTCGTAGCGGCAATAGAAGCGGGCTGACCGCACGGCCAAGAGGAGCAACCCACCAAGCAGCTAAGCAGCATGGAAGAGAGAAGTCGCAGCGGGAAGACCGCGTGACAAGCAGCCAGCAGGTCGCGCGACAAGAAGAGCGCGGGTAGAAGAGAGAAGCAGACCGCGCGGGTAGACCAAGGAAGTTGCGGACAGCAGAAGGGAGAAGATTAAAAGAGAGAAGAGAGAAACAAAGCGACAAGAAGAGAAGGTGTGTGGCTAAGCGGACAGAATAACAGACCGCGCGATCAGCAGAAGCGAGAAGAGTGTGGCTAAGCGGCAAGCCAAGATTAGAAGAGACCGTGACAAGAAGAGAAGGTGTCGTGACTAGAGGAGAGAGGGCCGCGGGAGAAGACTCGTCCCGCGGGTAACCGCAAAATCATGCATGCGGCAAAGAAAACAGGAGGTCGCGCGGATTGGATGAGAAGACTGCACTAGAAGAAGAAGGAAGGGGCCCACCTTGCAGTAGCAGACAACGGATATAAAAGATAGGTGAGAGACAAAGGGGAAGTGGTTCCACTGAAGGAGAAGAGAGAGCGGGTAGAAGAAAGAAGCCGCTAGAAGCTAGAGGGTAGGAGACCGCAGGAGAGGCGCAGATAGCCAGAGGGTAAGCCGCAAACCCGAGCCGTTAAACCGCAGACAAGCGATTAAAAAAAGATAGCCGCCTAAAGCAAGAGGTAGGACTGTATCCCTTTGATACCATGTAGAGAAGTACACGATCAGTAAAGGAAAAATAGTAAAACCTTGTATATCCTTATTCAATTGTTAAATACACTATATAAGTACATATATAGGAAGAGAAAGGAGAGAATAATCCTATTTACAAGGTGTGGGACTAATATATAGAAAGAAGAAGAAACTAGATGGATCATTATGTGGACCGTTACATAATCTTTTCTAACACACATGAATTGTCCATCTATCGTCATCGCCTTTTTAAAAGAAAAAAAAGAAACTAATAACATGCAAAACCAAATTGAAAATAGAATAGCTCTATGCTCAGAAAATTTGTTTGGAGACCATTAAGTGGGTGAGGGGAGCAGGAAGGAAAGGGGGGAGGGAGAGAGAGATAAATGTAGACAAGCATCCATCATTATGTGCAATATGGAATCCCACTGATTATTCTTCATAATTTTCATTCTGAGGAGAAGTGTCAAATGGACATAACAAAAACAAAAACACGCAAGCCCTTTTCCCACCAAAGTGGGGTCGGCTAAATGGATCATTTCTTGTCATTAAGCTCTATCTTTAGTCATAATCTCATTAATGCCCGAGTACATCACATCTTTTCTTATAGTTTCATACCAAGCCTTTTTTGATCTATCCCTCCCCCAATTAATATGTCTAGTGGATAAACTCTCACAACGCCTAACAAGTGCCTCTAATCGTTTGTGCTACTAAACCATACACAAATGTAAACTTTGAGGGGAGGTAATAGTAATTTTGAACGTTAGAGGAGTACAAGCTGTAATTACAAAAACTTCGAGGGGAGGTCCTGGTAAATAAAACTATATATATAGAGAGAGAGAGAGATAAAGATATATATATACACACGGGAGGCTAACTTCTCAGAGAATCAATTTGGATTCATGTCAGAGCGACCGACCATGGAAGTTATACATATCTTAAGGAGACTTATTGACAACTACCGAAAAAGAGAATAAAATTTGCAAATGTTGTTGATCAATCTTGAGAAGGCTTATGATAGAGTTCCAAGAGAGATCTTATGGAGAGTCTTAGAAAAGAAAGGTGTAAATGTATTATTTATTGACATAATCAAAGATATGTATACAAATTTAGTGACAAGGGTGAGGACATCTCGAGGATTAACACAAGAATTCACTATCACTGTTGGCTTACATTAAGGTTCAGCTTTAAGCTCTTATCTCTTTACCCTTATCTTAGATGAGCTTACCAGACATATCCAACAAGTAATACCTTGGTGTTTATTGTTTGCAGATGATATCATTTTGTTCAATGAGACGTGTGAGGGTGTAAGCGAAAAAACTTGAATCTTGGCGAGACACTTTAGAAAAGAAGGGTTTTAAATTGAGCAGGGAAAAGACAGAATTTATGGATCTTAAATTTAGCAGTGCAAGAAGGACGGATGACTTCATTATTAATTTGGGTGATCAAGATATTTTCCGGAATGAGTGTTTTAAATATCTTGGATCGATAGTTCAAAATGACGGAGGTATTAATAAAGATGTGACACAGAATTCAAGCGGTTGGTTGAAGTGGAGAGGCGAGTCAGGGATCCTATTTGATCGCAAAGTACCATTAAAACTTAAGGGCATATTCCATCATTCCTATAATAATGAATTCCATGTGTTAATAGCAATGTGAAAAGGGTTCAAATCAAAATTTAATATAGGATCCCCCCCCCCACACACACACACAAGCAAAGAAATGCTCTGATGTTTTCCAAATTCTTTCATGAAGAGTTATAACTCTCATTCATTGATATCCAGCCATTCCAATTTCAATAATGATAGTATGGGTTGCCTAATAAGAAAGCACGGTGCCATCCTCACTACTATTATGATAGCACATGCCTTATCCATGAATCTTCATTGCCTTTTGTAGAAATACTTGGTGCTATATATTCTTCTACAAAGGGGCATAATATATGAGATACAACAAGACACTCAACACCGATAGGCGGTATGGGACTAAACTCAATAATATAAATACTACTAACTCTAACACTCTCACTCAAGCTAGAGGGGAAACCTATAGCTTGAACACAACATAAAAAGGAAAGAAAAATAAGGTTAGCAACGTGGGACAAAACAGCCACCACCGAGGCCCAATTGCGTGTCACCGTGGATACTTCAACCGGGTAAAAGCCACACGACGTTGATCCATAAACCGACCATGACCACGCTGGATGCACCCGGAGCTGAAACTAGGTCAACCACGAAAGGCCAAACCAATCTTACCTCAACTAGAAGAAAAAAATGGGGAGACACAAACAACAAACGAAATCAACTTACGGGCCATGTGTGACTAAGGCAGGAGTCGAGAAAGAGGCATCCAAGTCGCTGTTATCACAAACACTCCCCCTCACGTGAATCATGTGCATGAAGACATAGGCTACACATGGAGGCCATATGTGACTAAGGCAGGAGTAGGGAAAGATGCATCCGAGTCGTCGTTATCACAAACACTCCCCCTCACGTGGAATACGTGCATGAAGGCATAGACTATGCCTGGAGACCGTGACGTACACTCCCCCCCCCATGTAGATCGCGTGCAAGAATGTGGAAATCGCATAAAGACATAGACAAACACAACAACACACCAACAAACAAGTTTAAAAAAATACAACAGATACGAAAAAGCTAAATCGGAAAGAAGAAAAAGAAGAAGATGCTCATGCGACAGAAGCAAGGCACGACCAGCAGATCTCAGCCGGAAGACAGGAGCAGCAAGACTAGAAAAGAAGAGCAACAACAACATAGATCCACCAAGTCGGAAGAGGAGACAACGATAAAAACACAGACGTGAAGAGAAGACGAACGGGATCAGCGGCTCGACGGGAGAAGCTATGCAGGCAGAAGCATACCACGGAGCCATTCATCGAGGGGATAATGGCCCGCTCCCATCTATGAAATCAGACGAGGATTCCGTGGACGGGAGCGAGGGGAGAATCTCTCGACTTGAGCCCTAACAGCGTGTGGTTGACCAGAATACGGGCGGAAGCGAGAAGTTGAGGCGAGAAATGGGAGCCCACGGGAGGAAAAAAATTATTGTTAGGCGGTGTGGGACTAAACTCAATAATATAAATACTACTAACTATAACACATTTCTAAAAATAAACATTCAGAACTCACCACAAAACAGGTAATGTTACACTTCTCAAAAAGTTGCCTAAACGCCCTGATAGAGAGGTTATAGAAAGAAAGAGATAATGTGAACGCAATAATAAAGGGCAACACGGTGCACAAAGTATCCCCGCGCAACGAGGATCTGGGGAAGGTCCCACCACAAGGGTGAAATGCAGGCAAACCTTACCCTGCATTTTTGCAAGAGTATGCTTCCAGGACTCAAAACTATGATGTCAAGGTCACACGGCAACAACACTTTAACCAATACGACAAATTATGTATATTTTTCACTATTATAAGGGAAAAGTTGGCTTTGGTGAAACATTCAAATATATCAATTATGCTCTCATTTTTATATTTTAATGACTTGGCATATATTATAATCTATTTTTTTAAAAAAAATAAAATACAATGTCCATTCAAGTAATGACACTATCAAAAAATTAGAAATAATGATGAAAATTCATTTAAATTTAAAAAGATTTTTAGTAGAGCTCCTACACTAATTATGATAGGCTATCATTAGACATGTCAGCGATCTATTCAAGGAAGGTTGTCATTAAGCATATCAGTAGTATTTTCGAGGAGATGACATTAAACCAATCAACTTTATTAAAGTCAAAATTAATATTTTTAAGTCAAAATGTATATTGTTTTACAAAATAAAAACGGTAATATTTATGTGTATTTTTTACGGTCATTTTTAGTACTCATATGTATATGTTATGGGCGCAGCCCGTAGAGACCTGACGAGGGCGGGAGAAGCTCATCGTCGCGGGCGAAGTCCGCCGGCTCCAGCCGAGTATTGTCGCACATGGTCATAGGGGCGGAGCCCCGTGTTAGGCACTCGTGTGTTTGTGTGTGTGTGTGTGTGTGTGTGTGTGTGTGTGTGTGTGTGTGTGTGTGTGTGTGTGTGTGTGTGTGTGTGTGTGTGTGTGCGCGTGTGTGTGCGTGTGTGTGCGTGTGTGTGCGTGTGTGTGATAGTGGTTGGACAGAGAGGGATGCAAATGGACAGAAAAAGAATCAAGGTCAAGAACTACAGGCTCAGGTGACTTCCGACGTCCTTCCGATAATAATAGTTGCATGGGTTTGCTTAAAAGTAGTGAACCGATCACACTATACTGTGACAACAAGGCTATGATCAGTATTGCTTACAAACCTGTGCAACATGACCGTACAAAACATATTAAAATCGACAGACACTTCATCAAAGAAAATATAGACAGAGGCAATGCAGTTGCTCCATTTGTGCCCTCTGAACAACAATTGACAGAGCTCACAAAAGGATTATGCAGTGGTTTCTTTAAAGAGTTTGTTGGCAAGTTGGGAATGATCGACATCACACACCCAACTTGAGGGGAGTGTTGAGATGAGTTTATCTTTATTATTACTGATATGTTCCACCATCATTTATAGAAGAAAGCCCCCCCCCCCCCACGATCTCCCCCCAAAGTGGAATCATGGGTTGGCCACTCCCCCCCATAAACTCTCATGATGAGGAAATCAGGAGGGGTGCGGCCCACTCCCTCTCCCCATGGAGGAAAACCGCCGCCGGCCGGCCTAACCGCCGCCGGCCGGCCTAACCTCCGCTGGCATCCGGCCTCCCGCCGGCCCTGCCGCGGTCGGACCGGCCGCCCCGCCATGGCAAGCCGCGACCCGGCTGTGCCAGGCTGACCGGCCGCCGGCGGCCTAGTCACGGCAAGCCGCGGCCGGCCTCGCCACGGCCTCGTCGCGGCAAGCCGCGACCAACCTCGCCGTGGCCGGCCAGGCCAGACTTGTCGCGACCTCGTCGCGGCAAGCCGTGACCAACCTCGCCGCGGCCGGCCAGGCCGGACTCGCCGCGGCCGGCCAGGCCGGACTCGCCGCGGCCGGCCTGGCCGGACTCACCGCGGCAAGCTGCGGCCGGCCTGGCCAGACTCGTCACGACAGACCACAGCCGGCCTCGCCGCGGCTGGCCTGGCCGGACTCACCGCGACAGGCCGCGGCCTGCCTCCCCGCGGTAAGGCGCGACCGACGCGGCTGGCCTGGCCGGCCTCACCGCGGCAAGCCAAGGCCGGCGCGGCTGGCCTGGCCGGCCTCGCCACGGCAAGCCACGACCAGCCTCGCTGCCACCGTTGGCCGACCGCCGTCGTTGGCCACCAGGCTGGCCGCCCCCGCCGCCGGCCACTCAGCCAGCTAGCTCCATCTCCATGGACGGCCTCCCCATCGCCCGATCGGGGAGAGGCTCTCCTCGCTATCCGATCGGGAGGGTAACCACCCACTAACCCACTACGTTAGTGGTTGGGCCCGCCATGATCCTCCCTCGGAGGCTATAAAAGGAGTCTCAGGGCCTACTCATTCTTCACCTTTCTCTGTTCTGGATCACTTTCTTCCTCAGGTGATAGCTCTCCGGCCTCCTCCCCCGAGTCAGCCTCCAGTCGTCGTGAACAACCAGCGGCCACCAGTGGCCACTAGCGACCACCAGGGACCACCAGCGCGCCACCAGCACGCCGCCGACAGGAAATCACCCAAGTCCCTTAGCAAACCAAAGGAGGAAGACGCCCCCTGCAAACAAGCGTGTGCCGCCCCGAGCGCCAGAACACCAGGACCATCCCGCACATTTCAACATACAAGTCACTCCCGCGGCGCAGCCTGTTGCCCGCAGGAAGTTATAGTTTCTATCTCTCCCCAAGCGGTAACAAGAGCGGCATGTCGCCCTGATTCCCCAAACACATTGTAATCAACAAAAGCTAGTGGAATTTGACCGGCACAGACCCGTCACGTGGTTTTTTACCCATTTAAGGGGTTTTTCACGTCATCACACCCTGCGTCAACTTCGCTTTTTCATTGACTGTGTGCGAGCTCGACCGCTTTGAGAGCTAAGGCGGTCCAAGAACAATCTGCCCGACCGGGGCATTGAGTTAGTCCGCAACAGTTTGGCGCCGTCTGTGGGAACACGATTCCCAACATCCTTCGGAAAACAAGATCAACAGCTCTGTCGCTTCCAAGTTTAGCTTCAATGGCAAAAAGAAGCGCCTGCACCACTGAAGGATCCCTTGGAGGACGCGCCCGCTCCCACTCTTTGATGGGCGCACCACTGACAGCTGAAGTCGCTTTTGCCCCCGTCACCACACTAGAGGAGCGTGTTCGCAAGATGGATGAGCTACAAACCGAAATGCTCACCTTGCTCTGAATCTTGGGAGCACCAGTCATTCCTTCGTCTCTGCCAAATCAGGGCCTGACGCTAGCATTACCGCAAAGAAAAGGGCAAACTCCCATGGGACAGGAAGAATGGTGTTAGGGTGTTCCCCGTCGACATGACCCTCCGGGGAATGGGGGGCAACATCCACCTCAAGAATACTCCCCTCTGAACACCACCCGCACCGACGCGATGCCCGCAATGCGGAATGATCCAACACTCCACCAGCCAAGAATTCCTCAGCCATTCAAGCAAGCTGATTTGCCGCCATCAGAAGAACTCTCTGCCTCAGCCAGGCATTGCCTGCTCAGGGAGTACGACATAGAGAAGGAATTCTCGAACACAGGTAGCTCCCCCACACCTGCTCCATCACTTCAAGAGATGTACGATCATCACCTCGCCTGTCCTCATTACGAAAAAAGTGTTTGGATCACGACAGATCTGATACCTCGGTCACCAAGCAAAGACTAAATGAATATCTACCCAACAACAGCTCACTTAACTCCTGGGCAACCCCGGGTTCAGAAGATAGCCTTGAAACCCGTGGTTTCAGTGGAACAGGCAACCCACTGGCACACGTGAAGTACTTCGAAGCTATCATGCACGCTCGCAACGCTTCAGATCAGCTCATGATCCAGGCATTTCCGACAACACTAAAAGGGGAGGCTCGAGCTTAGTTTCATTCTCTACAAGAAGAAAAGACGGACAACTACATTGAACTCACACCTCTCTTCATCGAAAGGTTCACAACAGTAAAGAAGCCCTCACCGGGAAAGCCAGGCCCAAGTAAAGTCCAGAAAAGGAAGCCAGAGAGCGATACACGCCCCGAGCACATGAAAAACCGTAGTCAGCACGCAAAGACCTGCAAAGGATGAGAGTTGCATCAGTTTGAGGCACTCAACGCCCCTCAGGGCAGGGTCTTCGAAGCAATTCATGACCATCCGGCCTTGTGCAGGCCTAGGCCGCTCGCCCCCGGCCGGGGAGATTCATCAAAATACTGCGAGTATCACCAGGGTCATGTCCACAGCACCAACGAATGCAATCGACTGAAGGAAGAAATCCAGCGACTGACCAGTCTAGGGGCAGTTGATCAGTTCCTATCAAGAATAAGGTCGCCTCCCAGTCAGAGTATGATACCTACAACAATCAGAATCGGTGATCCATCTACCGAGTTGAACCAAGTTTTGGTGGACGGAGAGATCACAGTTAACGTGTTATTTTTATCAACACTACTTCAACTCAAGCTGACCACTGGCTACCTCAAGCTAACATCTGCCAGCGCGCACGTTTCGGGGAACAACCCAGTGCCAGTCATTGGCACCATCACTCTCCCAGTTACTCTTAAAGAAAACCATCGACAACCATCCTACGACGTGCAGTTCATCGTCAACCAAGCTGACTCTGACTACACAGCAATACTCTAACAATTTCTCCTGAATGTCTTCCAATCCCGCACTCGCCACTTCCATCCTTAAGCTACTTCCGTTTTCGTTCATTTGTTTACTTACTATTGTAAAAATCACAAGCCCAAGCTTGCGGGGATTATCTTTCATTATTGTTTTAGCAATGCCTAATCAAGAAATGGTTTCGCCGGACTAAGTCACGCAACTAAATCAAACGCATACGTTCTCCGCCAAACCATGTGCGCGCAAGATCGTGCAACACCGTGAGGGCCTGCACCCCTCACTAAGAAGCCGTGATCATCCCTCGTGCAAAGTAAGCCGCGAGCAACCCTCGTGCAACACCGTGGGGGCCTGCCCCCCTCACGAAGAAGTCGCGAGCATCCCTCATGCAAAGTAAGCCGCGAGCAACCCTCGTGCAACACCAGGGGGACCTGCCCCCCTCACGAAAAAGCCGCGAGCATCCCTCGTGCAAAGAAAGCCGCGAGCAACCCTCGTGCAACACCATGGGGGTCTGCCCCCCTCACGAAGAAGCCGCAAGCATCCCTTGTGCAAAGTAAGCCGCGAGCAACCCCCGTGCAACACCGTGGAGTTCTGCCCCCCTCACAAAGAAGCCGCGAGCATCCCTCGTGCAAAGTAAGCCGTGAGCAAGCCTCGTGCAACACCGTGGGGGCCTGCCCCCCTCACAAAGAAGCTTCGAGCATCCCTCGTGCAAAGTAAGTCGCGAGCAACCCTCGTGCAACACCGTGGGGGCCTGCCCCCCTCACGAAGATGTCGTGAGCATCCCTCACGCAAAGTAAGCCGCGAGCAACCCTCGTGCAACACCGTGGGGGCCTGCCCCCCTCACGAAGAAGCCGCGAGCATCCCTCGTGCAAAGTAAGTCGCGAGCATCCCTCGTGCAAAGTAAGTCGCGAGCATCCCTCGCGCAAGCTAAGCCGCGAGCATCCCTCGTGCAACCTAAGCCGTGAGCATCCCTCGCGCAACCTAAGTCGCGAGCATCTCTCGCGCAAGCCAAGCCGCGAGCATCCCTCGCGTAAACTAAGCCACGAGCATCCCTTGCACAACCTAAGCCGTGAGCACATCTCGCGCAAGCCAATCCGCGAGCATCCCTCGCGCAAACTAAGCCACGAGCATCCCTCGCGCAACCTAAGCCGTGAGCATCCCTCGCGCAAGCCAAGCCGCGAGCATCCCTCGCGCAAGCCAAGCCGCGAGCATCCCTCGCGCAAGACAAGCCACGAGCCTCCCTCACGCAAGCCGAGCCGCAAGCATCCCTCGCGTTAGCTAAGCCGCGAGCACCCCTCGCGCAAGCTAAGCCGCGAGCATCCCTCGCGCAAGCCAAGCCACTAGTATCCCTCGCGCAAGCTAACCCACGAACATCCCTCGCTCAAGCTAAGCCGCGAGAATCCCTCGCGCAAGGTAAGCCGCGAGCATCCCACGCGCAAGCTAAGTTGCGAGCGTCCCTCGCGCAAGCTAAGCTACGAGTATCTCTCACACAAACTAAGTTGCGAGCATCCCTCGCTTAATCTAAGTCATAGACCCAAGCTGTGCACATTAAGCAGCGAACCAGCACAAATAAGCAGCCAAGATGACATAAAAACAAAAATGTCATAACAAAATGATACAAGTACAATCATTGCCTAGGAGTAATAACAGGCAAAACTAAACAAGGGGCAAAACACAATACGCCCGACTGAACAAAGAAGCATAAAACAACAAGTGTATACGTGTCGCTACTCATCCTCAGCATCTGAGTCGGAGCGCTCATCCTCAGAAACATCTGCAAAGAACAGGATGTGTTGCATCCCAGGCTCTTGCCAACAAAGCAAAAAGCCTTCGAAACACCGCGTCGGAGCGCCAACTCATGTATGTCATCCATCTGAGGCTCCACCTCCTTGGACCAAATGTCATCACGAACCTCGTCCACGATCAGGCTATGGTCTCGTATGTAGTCCAGTGACTTCAAGTACTCTGCAAGTCCTGCAGCCTTCAGCTATGACGCATGGTCATCAGAGGAAAGCATCTCCACCTACGCCTTCGCAGCTCGAAGCTGAGTCTCAAGGCCTGAGACCTCCTCCCGCGCTACCTGTAACTGGGTTCCCAAGCCTGAAGTCTCCTCCTTCGAATGCTTCAACATCTTGGTGGTCCTCTCCACCAAAGTCTTCTCCACTTCCAAAGTCGTGCGTACATCCTCCAGCTCAGACTTCAGCTCCGAACCAATCCGGCGGAACCGTGCGATGTCCCGGTCATGTTCCTCCCTCAAGGAGGCAAGCGAACTCATCGTCGACTGAAGCTTCTCCTGAAGAGTAAGGTACCCATACTTCAGACTCACGTAATGATCATTCCAGGTCACTGCAATCTGCGCCTGGGTCTCTATCTACACAAAAAAATCGAGGTTAGCCTCTATCAATAAGAAAAGGCAAGGGAAAAGCCTTGGGAACAAGACAAACCCTTACCGCATGGCTCATCGCCCTCAAGGAAGAGGACATCCACGGAGCTACTATACCAGCAGACACCTGAGGAACTGGGGAAGCAAGTATCTGCACCTCAGGAGTCGAATCAGGACAAGTTTCAGAAGTTACCGCTACCACCTCCACATCAAGGTCACCAGAAGGGGTCGTCACCGCTTTCCTTTTACAACCCCCTCCTTGAGAAGTCTCCGCTGGTCGAACTGAATCCGCCGAGATACCACATCGCACCAACCGCTTTTCCTCCACATAAACATAAATATTGAAAAGACGGTTGGTCAGCTCGCGAGGCTCAGAAAATCCAAGCACCGGGGAAAAATCCCGCTCCTTCCCCCTCACACGACGGCAGCGATCGGGAAGCGCATCCCACACCTCTAGAAGACACCATGAAATCTTGATGTATCCGAACAAAGTGCAACCATGGCAACGGTCTTTGCGGGCTTCAAACTCCAATCAAACCTTATTGCTGCGTACCTCCATCCGCTCGCCACCATCAGAACGAACGTCGCACCAATCTCGGAACCGGTCTAAAGAAAATCGGCCCCCATGCTCGCGGAAGAAGGCGACCAATCCCATGATTTGAGCAAATCCAGCCAGAATAAACTGAGAGATAGGCACTCCACAAAACTTCAAGATCTCAATCACCTCCTCGCAGGGAGGAAAACGGAAGCCAGACCTCAGGGAGACTTCGCAGATCGTCAACCAACCACGAGGAGGATTCTGAACCCGCTCCTCGGGATGCGGGATCCTCACTTCCAAATCAGCAGGAAGCCCAAACTTCGTCCTCCAGGTATCGACACCATCATCGGTCAAAGAAGAGCGCAGGCGCATCGGGCCAGAAGAGCGCTTCGAAACCTGCGCAAAGCAAAAAGTAAAAGGTCAGCCCAAAAATAAAGACTTGGAGCCGCACGTCCAAGCGCACGCAACCCAAATAGCGTACAAAATAAGAAAATGCGCGAAACAGGATGCTTGCGCAAGCATACGCATGGCAAGGGCACGCACAACTGGGCAGCGCGCACGAACGAATGACCTGCGCGCACACACACACAGCCAGTGCGCGCGCGGCCAGTGCGCGCGCGGCCAGTGCGCGCGCCCGGCCAGTGCGCGCGCGCGGCCTGTGCGCGCGCGGCCTGTGCGCGCGTGCGGCCTGAGCACGCAACCAGCACGCGCGAGCACCCTGCGCATCCTCAGCCTTCGTGCGTCCGGACATGGTGTCATCGTCCGTCAAATCTTCCTCCAAATACCTTGGAAGCGCTGGTCGCCGCCGCCTCAGCCTTCTCGCAAGAAACCGTCATGACAACAGGATAGTAGGGGAAATCCTTCCTCTCTCGCTCACTTTGCTCTCGGATAGCAAGGATTTGGGGGTCAAATGATAGGTTCAACCATTATTTATAGAAGAAAGCCCACCCATGATCTTCCCCCAAAGTGGGACCATGGGTTGGCCACTCCCCCCATGAACTCTCATGATGAGGAAATCAGGGGGGGTGCGGCCCACTCCCTCTCCCCATGAAGGAAAACCGTCGTGGGCCGGCCTAACCGCCGCTGGCATCCGGCCTCCTGCCGGCCCCGCCGCGGTCGGACCGGTCGCCCCGCCATGGCAAGCCACGACCCGGCCGCGCCAGACCGACCGGCCGCCAGTGGCCTAGCCGCGACAAGCCGCGGTCGGCCACGCCAGACTCGTCGCGGCAAGTCGCGGCCGGCCTGGCCGGACTCGCCGCGGCCGGCCTGGCCGGACTCGCCGCGGCTGGCCTGGCCGGACTCGCTGCGGCAAGCCGCGACCGGCCTGGCAAGACTCGTCGCAATAGGCAGCAGCCGGCCTGACCGGCCTCGCCGCGGCCGGCCTGGTCGGACTCACCGTGACAGGCCGCAGCCAGCCTCGCCACGGCAAGCCACGTCCAGCCTCGTCGCGGCAAGCCACGGTCAGCCTCTCCGCGGTAAGCTGTGGCTAGGCCAGTGCAGGTCGCCGCCACCAGCCGCCAAGCCGACCGCCGCCGTCGGCTGCCAGGTCGTCCGCCGCCGCCGTCGGCCACTCGGCCGGCCACCTCCGTCGCCATGGACGGACACCCCATCTTCTGATTGGGGAAAGGCTCTCCTCGTCGTACGATCGGGAGGATAACCACCCACGATGTTAGTGGTGGGGCCTGCCATGATCCTCCCCCAGAGGCTATAAAAGGAGCCTCAGGGCCTCCTTATTGGAGCCAAAATTGACCTCAACGAATGTTCAAAACAGGGCTGCAGCCAACACCTACTTCCCTCAAGCCCTGCCCCTCGACTAGTAGCTAACGACCTAGGACTGACCCAAAGCCTCGGCAAGGAGGTCCCACCTCACACCCGGAAGATCTCTGAGAGCTTCCCCTCCAAAGCCAAAAGCTGGGCTAGGAGCTCCTCAGAAAGCACTAGAGATTCAGAGAAAAATGAGAGTCTGATTTCTAAGGAGCCCTTATGGGTCTATTTATAGCCTTTTGCTGACCTGAAATTACTGAAATACCCCTGGCGGGCCTGCCAATAGCCAAATCCCGTTGTTTGTAAAGTACTAAAAGCAGCCCCTGAGGGTATAAGGGTAATTTTACCCGAGGGCAATTAAAATATTTTACCCTGAACCTGGGCCCCACTCGGCAAGAGCTCTATGCCGGGAACCCTCTCGCCTTTCTTTGGCGGGAGATAAAAAGAAGTGTCAAAACTCTCAAGCTGAGCCAGCCCCCGCCTTCTCGCCAGTTTAATCCTTCTCGCCGACTCTGCCGAGAGCGGGTCCTGGCTGACCGAGGGTAAACGCTCTCGCCCCTCTCCAGGCGGGAGCTCCTCTAACGTTGACGCTGTCACTGCTGGACGTGACGTTGAGTGAGTGGAGCTCACCCAATGCCCTTGCTGCTGACCACGGCATTGTGTGAGTGGAGCTCACTCAACGCCCTTGCTGCTGACCATGGCGCTGAGTGAGTGAAGCTCACGCAGCGCCCTTGCTGCTGCTGACCATGGTGCTGAGAGAGTGGAGCTCACTCAGCACCCTTGCTGCTGACCATGGCGCTGAGAGAGTGGAGCTCACTCGGCGCCCTTGCTACTGACAATAGCGCTGAGAGAGTGGAGCTCACTCAGCGCTCTTGCTGCTGACCATGGCGCTGAGAGACTGAAGCTCACTCAGCGCCCTTGCTGCTGACCATGGAGCTGAGAGAGTGGAGCTCACTCAACGCCCTAGTTGCTGACCATGGCGCTGAGAGAGTGGAGCTCTCTCAGCGCGGCGCCTTCTCGCCCGCTTCTGGTCATGGGCGGGATCTCGCCTGCTCTTAGGCAGGAGCTCCTCCGGCGCGAGAGCTCTTCTGGTCTTCATGCCCAAGCTAACCCGGGGCTGGTCCAACCCCGACCATTGATGCCTCCGGGTCCTACCCAGCGAATATGGGTTGTACACAATCCCCGCTCTTTTTGAGCTAGCTCTACGCTCGAAAAGACACGTCCAACCCATAAATATTCGTTGGGCATGTGTCACTTCCTGCAAAGAGAATCTATCGGTGGGACCTTTCGCGGTTATATATACGCGATGATAGACGACCGTAAATCTGCCCCTAACCGTTGTTGCCCCCCTGAGATCTCGCGTGACCTCGCGATGCGCCCCAAACAAGCTGGTAAGCCACTCTCGCAGAACCTTCAGGACCGCATAAAAGCGGCGCAAGCGCGAGCCCTTGCCAATAGCGCGCTTGTGGCTCCTTGGCTGGCGAGAGAGGCACCCACTGCGGTGGCTTCGCCGCCGCCAAAAGAGAAGAAGAAGAAGAAGAAGAAGAAGAAGAAGAAGGTCCATCGGGACCCCTCACGAGAGCACCGAACCTCTCCAACTTCAAACCCAAGCCGTGCGGCCGACCCTCTTCTGCTACAGAGGGTATGTTTCGCCGACTATCGGACTGCTACAATTGAGAATTCGTACTGAACCTTTCTTGGCAGGTGGTCCCGTAAGGTGGTGCTGGGCTTCCGCCGGTGCCCCCGGACCCATCGACGTCTCGCCCACCTGAGGATCAGCCACAGGATCCGGAAGGGGCTCCTGCCGATGGTTCGGGACCTCCAGGTAGCCCCTTCTCTCTTTTGCCCGTTTTTCTTTTGGTCACTCGAACCCCTGGGTGGGACTTTCGCAGCATCTGCTTCCGCCCGCCTGGGTCTCATCTTGCCAGGAACTGATGTAGGGGTTGCCCCTCGTGACGATCCAGCAGCCAATCCCCATACCCCCGCAGGGGAGACGACTGCCGACCCATCCTTGACGCCGGAGGCCGACCATTCCATGAGGGAGCGCTACCCTCCTCAGACTTCGGGCCTGGCGGAGGTTACGGCACGCGAGATCTTCCGTCCGGGTCGTGAGAAGCCACTCCATCTCCTGTTCGGGTGGGATGCCGAGGGAGAGCCCGAGCCTTCTCGCCTTCCTCCGGCCGACGGCTCTCGCCATGCTGCTGGTATGCCACATACTTCTGCTATTCTCACCCTGTTCTCGCACTGGCCGCCAGGTTTTCTTTTCAGGTGATCCGGACCTGCGATCGGGAGCTGACGAGGATGAGGACGATGACAGGGATCAGGAGGAGGAGGACGGCGACAGCTCCCCCTTCCCCTCTTCTGACGAAATGGAAGGGATCTTGATTGGTGCGGGAAGCGCGAGAAGGCGGGGTAAAAGGGTCGCGGCCATCCTCTCCAAGCTCGTGCGGCGAGAGCGGGCCCAGGCCCATGCGGCGAGAGAGTTTCGCAGGTCGGTGGAGCAAAGGTTGGAGGCCCTTGAGCGAGATTACTTCCTAAGCGAGACGGAGCGGCCGGGTGGCCCTACTGCGGGATCTTCTCCCGGGAGGTTCCTTGCGTGGATACGCGACCAAGCTCGCCGGATCAATCTAGGGTGCACCGTGCTCTCCTCCTACTTCAACCCGTTGGCGCCCCCGAGGACCCGACAGTGAGAGCGAGGACGTAGGCGCTGGGAGCCTTATTGATTCCTGATATCTCGACCCTTCTTACCCCTGGCCTTCCCTTCTCATGTACCCTCTTTCAATTTTACTTTGAACTCTGGACTGCTTGTAATCCTGCGAACTGCTTTTATTAGTTAACTGTTGTCGTTACTGCTATTATCTTAGATCTCGCCTAGCGAGAACGTTCTTTGCTTTCGCGTCTGTCATGCCAAGCGGTTCTTGCGCGAACTAGGGTTGTCGATCAGTCACTATAAATTCGGGTGGGGGACCGAGGAGCCATTGACCGAGGGCGTGACAGTTGTACCTCTGCCGCCTTTTCTGGGAAAATCATCATTTATCATGGCTTCCTATAAATAGGTGGATTCACCCACCACATTTATTTCCCCGGTCCGGAACCTTCACCTTTCTTCTTTTTGCTTTCGCGTTCTGTCGAGAACATCTTGTTTTCGCCTACCTTTCATTGCTTCTCGGTTGGTCTCTACCTCTCGCCTCCTCTCTTGCGATTTCGCCCTCGAGTTCGATAGACATAATGTCGGGCGAGAACGAGGGACGTTCTAATTGCGCGGAAGCTTTCTGGAAGCATCGATTTCTATCGTGCCTCTTGACCTTGGAGAAGTATCGGCTGATTATCTCCCGGTATGTTCCTGCCGGCTTCGCCGCGAGAAACCTAGAAAACAACGACAGGGTGAACACTGCGCGAGAGGAGGAGCTCGCGATCCCCCTCGAACACTTCGAGGTGGGCTTTCGCCTCCCTCTTTGGCCGGAAATGCGCCTCGCCCTTCAATACTATGGAGTCGTTCCCGCATAGCTGAATCTGAATTCGGTCGCCATCCTTGTAGCGTCCATCTGCTACATGCGATCCGAGAGGATAGAGTTCAACCTCTCGATCTTCCAGAAGCTATTTGTCTTCCGCGCGAAGGGAGAGGAGCCGTCTTCTTCTCCGGGAAACTGCTCAAGACAACTGGTCTCGCCAACAAGCACCATCACTGGGGCGAGAAGTTTGTCTTCGTCTCCGGTGACTTTGGTAACGTTCTGCTTGCGCCCGATCCAGTATGAGGATGTCGCCTACAAGCCGCCATCCCTGGGGTCCTGCGAGAGCACGCTCCTCAAACTCTTCGGGACCAAGGAGTTCGACGTCCCCTTCCTTACGCGGGATGTCGACTCTCTTCCCCCCGTTCTTCCTGGCGAAGGTGAGATCTCTCCTTTTCTTTCTTTTGCCCGGTAATCACGTCTCTCCTCCATGCTGAATGTTACCGTGTTGTCCTTGCAGGAGAGCGGGAGATCCCCTTGCACCAGCCCTTCCCGGAGACGCAAGCTCTCGAGGGTCAGACCGCGGGATATCTGTTGGCTCTCGCTAAATCTGCGGCCCGCGCTTGTCGGGACGAGCCAGCTCCGCCTCCGCCGCCTGGTGCCGGGAAGCGGAAACCCAACGACTTTTCGTCTCAGCGGATGAAGAGGCCGAAACCATCCGCTGCCGAGAAGGGGAAATCTAAGGTGCCTTCCCCCGCCCGACCTCTCCCGTCGGGCCGGTCCTTCGCCGAGGTTTTAGCGACGGTCAGCGAGATAAGGGACATCTCCAGGAGCCGTGCTGGGGCCTCTGCCAAGAACCCTCCGGCCGCGATCGAGGCAGGTGGCGAGATGGGCGCCAAGCTAGCGGCTGCCGAGAGCTCTGCCCAGCTCCCGCCCAAGCCTGTGTCGAAGGGGCACCAGAACTTTGGTTTAGGCGTGAAGAGCCTTGATGCGGAAGGGAAACCCTTGCTGCAATGGGACCCGGAGGCCAACCGAGTATCCCTCTCGACGCTGCTCCCGAGCTGGACAGAGGGTGACGAGGTCACCGGCGAGGCCTTTGCGCTGGGCTGCGGCCTCTACAGCCGGGAGTTCGTGGGCCTGTACAACCAACTGCCCACTCGCCTTCTCGCTTTTGACTCCATCCGGGCCCTGATGCGTGGGTTCGAGCTTGCGCACATGTGTGCTCGTCGAAGCATCACCATCGACCGGAACTTCCTCGATATGTATAAGGCGAGAGAGGAAGCGGTGGCTTATGCGACGGCCCTGAAGACCGAGCTAGAAAATTCCTGACGCCTGCTGTCCATGCGCCCGGCGGAGGAGGTAAGCGAGACCCTTTCCGACCTTCGTTCTCGCCTATGAGATCCACACCTCCGTTCTCGCCGCTGATAAAACGCTTTTACACAGGACTCTCCGCAGGTCATGGTGCTTCGTTCACAGCTGGCCGGGGTGGAGTGCGAGAACGCCATGCTGAAGGGCCAAGTCAAGCGCATGGAGACGGAGGCAGCTGCGGTCCCGCCCCCTCCCACGCTCGATGAAAGGCTGAAGAGCCGAAATTATTCCGAGTACGACATCGACAAGCTCTTGCAGGTCAATGTCCAGGCGATGGCCAGATTGATGATCGAGATGTTGCGGGACGTGGGATGCCTGGACGAGGGTGGCGAGACCCTGATCGCTCCCCAGCTCGTTCCTTGGCTCTTCGAGCCTATCCCGAAGCCCCAAGGCGCGCCTAACTCTCCGTCTCCGGACGTCCCGAGATCTCCCGCGGTTGTTGGCGAGACCTCTGGGGAGAGCTCGGGCGAGATCTCCCGTGGAAGCCCAAGTGGGAACCCGAGCAGGAGCTCGAGCGGGAGCTCGAGCGGATATAGCGCTTCCCCCAGAGGGGTTTCCTTTTCTTCTACCTCTGTAATGAGCGAGACGCTCCGATTTTTGTAATATTGTGAACAGTTTATAATGTAAATGTAAATTTGCTCCCCTCTCTTTTTTCTAACTATTAAAAAACGAATGTTGTTCAAAAGTGTTTCCGCCCGGGGCCCCTGGCCCTAGGATAGTCTCTTTTAGCGACCGATAGGTGAGAATCTGCCGAGAGCTCAGGGCTCGAATATATCGTTCCCGCGCTCTGCCGAGAACCATTTGTCGAGAATGTTGCCCCCCCCCCCCTTTTTTAAGGGAAGACCCCCTTTCTTATCTTGCGTGGTCGGTCGGGACTTCACGCCTAGACCCTCTCCTTGTCTGACTAAAGATCCACTACCTAAGTCTCCCTGACGGGAACTTCTTTTGTCGAGATCCCCTTACCCAATACCTCTCGGCCGAGATTTCTTCAGGCCGAGACCCCTCCTGATCAAGGAGATCCTCAATCCTCTTGTTCTGCCTTCTGGGTGTGTCTTTGGTTCAAGCCAAGAACATTCGTGTCACAATATTTGACAATACCGAACCTATCCTCCTCAGGCGGGCCTTCGGACCCGCCAGCTAGGTGAGAGCCTGTGCAGCGGGTCTACCTGGGGCCGAGCCGAGCTCGGGGTGTCTATGAAGATTTCTCAAACCCAACCTCTCCCCCAAAGGCGAGCCTTCGGACCTATCAGCTAGATGAGAGCCTGCGCAGCGGGTCTACCTGGGGCCGAGCCGAACTCGGGGTGTTGATGAAGATTTCTCAAACAAAACCTCTCCCCCATAGGCGAGCCTTCGGACCTGCCAGCTATATGAGAGCCTGCGCAGTGGGTCTACCTGGGGCGGAGCTGAGCTCGGGGTGTTGATGAAGATTTCTCAAACCAAACCTCTCCCCCATAGGCGAGCCTTCGGACCTGCCAGCTAGATGAGAGCCTGCGCAGCGGGTCTACCTGGGGCCGAGCCGAGCTCCGGGTGTCGATGAAGATTTCTCAAACCAACCCTCTCCCCCACAGGCGAGCCTTCGGACCTGCCAGTTAGATGAGAGCCTGCGCAGCGGGTCTACCTGGGGCCGAGCCGAGCTTGGGGTGTCGATGAAGATTTCTCAAACCAACCCTCTCCCCCATAGGCGAGCCATCGGACCTGCCAGCTAGATGAGAGCCTGCGTAGCAGGTCTACCTAGGGTCGAGCCGAGCTCGGGGTATTTCTGAAGATTTCTCAAACCAACCCTCTCCCCCACAAGCGAGCCTTCGGACCTGCCAGCTAGATGAGAACCTGTGCAGCGGGTCTACCTGGGGCCGAGCCGAGCTCGGGGTGTTGATGAAGATTTCTCAAACCAAACCTCTCCCCTACAGACGAGCCTTCAGACCTGCCAGCTAGATGAGATCCTGCGCAGCGGGTCTACCTGGGGCCGAGCCGAGCTCGGGGTGTCGATGAAGATTTCTCAAACTAACCCTCTCTCCCACAGGCGAGCCTTCGGACCTGCCAGCTAGATGAGAGCTTGTGCAGTGGGTCTACCTGGGGCCGAGCCGAGCTCGGGGTGTTGATGAAGATTTCTCAAACCAAACCTCTCCCCCACTTGCGAGCCTTCGGACCTGCCAGCTAGATGAGAGCCTGCGCAGCGGGTCTACCTGGGGTCGAGCCGAGCTCGAGGTGTTGATGAAGATTTCTCAAACAAAACCTCTCCCCCACAGGCGAGCCTTCAGACCTGCCAGCTAGATGAGAGCCTGCGCAGCGGGTCTACTTGGGGCCGAGCCGAGCTCGGGGTGTCGATGAAGATTTCTCAAACCAACCCTCTCCCCCACGGGCGAGCCTTCCGACCTGTCAGCTAGATGAGAGTCTGCGCAGCGGGTCTACCTGGGGCTGAGCCGAGCTCGAGGTGTCGATGAAGATTTATCAAACCAACCCTCTCCCCGACAGGCGAGCCTTCGGACCTGGCAGCTAGATGAGAGCCTGCGCAGTGGGTCTACCTGGGGACGAGCCGAGCTCGGGGTGTCGATGAAGATTTCTCAAACAAAACCTCTCCCCCACAGGCGAGCCTTCGGGCCTGCCAGCTAGATGAGAGACTGTGCAGCGGGTCTACCTGGGGCCGAGCCGAGCTCGAGGTGTCGATGAAGATTTCTCAAACCAACCCTCTCCCCCACAGGCGAGCCTTTGGACCTTCCAGCTAGATGAGAGCCTGCGCAGCGGGTCTACCTGGGGCCGAGCCGAGCTCGGGTTGTCGATGAAGATTTCTCAAACCAACCCTCTCCCCCACAGGCGAGCCTTCGGACCTGCCAGCTAGATGAGAGCCTGCGCAGCGGGTCTACCTTGGGTCGAGCCGAGCTTGGGGTGTTGATGAAGATTTCTCAAACCAACCCTCTCCCCCACAGGCGAGCCTTCGGACCAGCCAGCTAGATGAGAGCCTGCGCAGCGGGTCTACCTGGGGCCGAGCCAAGCTCGGGGTGTTGATGAAGATTTCTCAAACCAAACCTCTCCCCCACAGGCGAGCCTTTGGACCTGCCAGCTAGATGAGAGCCTGCGCAGCGGGTCTACCTGGGGCCGAGCCGAGCTCGGGGTGTCGATGAAGATTTCTCAAACCAACCCTCTCCCCCACAGGCAAGCCTTCGGACCTGCCAGCTAGATGAGAGCCTACGCAGCGTGTCTACCTGGGGCCGAGCCGAGCTCGGGGTGTTGATGAAGATTTCTCAAACCAAACCTCTCCCCCACAGGCGAGCCTTCGGACCTGCCAGCTAGATGAGAGACTGTGCAGCGGGTATACCTGGGGCCGAGCCGAGCTCGGGTTGTTGATGAAGATTTCTCAAACCAAACCTCTCCCCCACAGGCGAGCCTTCGGACCTGCTAGCTAGATGAGAGCCTACGCAGCGGGTCTACCTGGGGCCGAGCCGAGCTCGGGGTGTCGATGAAGATTTCTCAAACCAGTGTTATTCTATCATATAGATGAGAAAGCAGATATCAGATCAAAGCAAGAAGAATACCCTGATAGCATTTTGGTATGATAATGTTTCGAAATGATAATATTTGACTACAACAGTACAATCCCCTTTTTCCCTTACGGGTAAATGCGCTTTAGATCATCACCGCTCCAGGTGTGGCTCAAGGTCCTTCCCTCCACATCCTGGAGGTAGTAACCTCTGTTTGTCAGAACCTCCTTTACTATGTAAGGTCCTTCCCAGCTAGGGTTGAGCTTGCCAACAGGGGCCGACCTCCCTGCCGCATCAACCTTTTTCAGCACTAGGTCCCCTTCGGCGAATTGCTTGATTCTAACATGTTTATCAAAGTACTTGGCCGTTCGCCGCTTGATCTCTTCCTGCCTGATGTCTTCAACATCCCGCAGCTCCTCTACCATGTCTGGCGAGAGGCGCAACTCTTCTTCATTTCCCAATCTCCAAGCCTCCTCTCCTTCGCCCGCGGTCGTGACCCGTGGGGACCGAACCTCGAACTCTACTGGGAGGACAACCTCGCACCTATGAGAGAGCTTGAAGGGGGTCTCACCAGTGGCCGTGTTCGGGGTCGTTCGCAAAGCCCACAGGACGGAGGGGAGCTGCTCTACCCAGTTCCCCCTCAGGTTCTCCACCTTCTTCTTGAGCAAGTTCACAATAATCTTATTTGCCGCTTCCACCTGGCCATTGCTCTGGGGGTGATGGACAGAGGCAACCTGAGGTCTATCCCCAGCTGGGTGCATAAGCTGATGAACTCCTCACTAGAAAACTGAGGACCGTTATCTATCAATATTGCTCGGGGTAGCCCGTGCCTGCATACGATTTCTCCCCAAACAAAGTTCCTGATGACCTGGGAAGTGACCTTGGCTAGAGCCTTGATCTCCAGCCACTTGGAGAAGTAATCGATCATGACTAGGAGGAACATCCTCTGACCGCTAGCTAGGGGAAAAGGTCCAACTAGATCCATCCCCCAGATGGCGAAAGGCCACGGCGCCGTGATACTACGAAGCCTTTGAGCGGGCAGGAGCTGGAGGGGTGCGTATACTTGACATTTTAGGCATCTCTTCGCAAACTCAACCTCATCCTTCCTCAGGGTCTGCTAGAAATATCCTTACCTTACCACCCTTGCCTCTAACATCCTTCTTCTCGAGTGGTTGTCGCACTCTCCCGAATGTACCTCTTCCAGGATCCTAGGGATTTCCTCCTTGGTCACACATCTCGCAAGGAGCCCTGACAACATCTTGTGATGCAGACCCCCTTCTAGCATCAGATAGTGAGCTGCCTTTCATCTGAAGCTTTTTGCGTCCTTAACCTCCTCTGACAGCTCGCCAGTGGTCAGGAATGTCACCAATGGGTCTACCTAGGAGGATCGTCGTCCTACCTCCATCAACTCCCCTTCCTCAATTGCCGGTCGGAACAGTTCAGTTAAGGTTCCTCCTCCCCGAGGCCCAAACTTCGCCAATCAATCAGCCGCTGCACTTTCTTCCCTGGGAACATGCTGGATGGAGAAGGACCGGAATCCTCCGATGATTGGCCTTACCTTGGATAGATATTTCATGAGGGTAGGCTCTCGAGCATCAAACTCCCCTTGGATCTGCGATGTCACCACCATTGAATCTATGAAGGCCTCTACGTCCTGGATCTCTAGCTCCCTTGCCAAACGAAGACCGGCTATCACGGCTTCGTACTCTGCCTGATTGTTGGTCACCGGAAAGTTATAGGCCACCGCCTATTCTATAGCCACCCCCTGGGGGCTTACCAACACCACTCCTCCCCCCATGGAATGCTTTCCCGAGGCCCCATCAACCATCACCTTCCACGCCCCCTGCTGTCGCGGCTCATCTTCCCCGACTTCAACAACATAGTCTGTCAGGAAGTCTGCCACTGCTTGCGCCTTAATGGAGAGCCTTGGGACAAAAGAGATGTTAAATTCGCTCAGCTCAATGGACCACTTGGCCAGCCTCCCTGAGTGCTCCACCCCTTCAAAGATCTTGCGAAGAGGATGGTCGGTTACCACCCTAATCGTGTGTGCTTGGAAATATGGCCGAAGTTTTCTTGCCAAAACGATCAGAGCATACGCTAGCTTTTCGAGGATGGGGTAACGGAGCTCCGCCTTCCTCAAGATCCGGCTTACGTAGTAGATGGGTAGCTGCTTCTTCCCCTCTTCCCTGACTAGAACAGAGCTCACGGTTTCCGCTCCCACCCCGAGATACAGGGCTAGGTCCTCCCCTTCTTTTGGGATTTGAAGTAGGGGAGCCTGGGAGAGCTGTCTCTTCAGTCCTTGGAAGGCTTCCTCACACTCGGATGTCCATTCAAACCTCTGGTTACCCCTCAACACTTTGAAGAACGATGAACATTTGTCTCCAGACCGTGAAAGGAACCTGCTTAGTCCAGCCAGCTTGCCTGCCAAGCGTTGGACCTCCTTGGCATTGCGAGGTGATTCCAGGTCTAGGATGACCTTTACCTTATCCGGGTTAGGCTCCACCCCTGCCGGAGTCAAGAGATGTCTGAGGAACTTCCCGCGGCTGGCCCCGAAGACACACTTCAAGGGATTCAGCCTCATCTTGAACCTTCTGAGGGTGGAAAAGGTCTCTTCTAGGTCCCGCAGGTGTGAGCTCACACACTTGCTTTTCACCATCAGGTCATCGACATAGACTTTCAAGTTTCTCCCTCTCTGCCCCTGGAAGACTCGATCCATCATGCGCTGGTATGTGGCTCCTGCGTTTTTCAGCTCAAAGGGCATCATCTTATAGCTGAAGCACCCTTCCCTGGTGATGAAGGAGACGTCTTTGACGTCGGGAGGGTGCATGCGAATCTGGTGATAACCTGAAAAAGCATCAAGAAAACTCATAACAGAAAAACCGACGGCTGAGTCAACCAGCGCGTCGATTCGAGGCAGAGGGTAGCAATCCTTGGGGCACGATTTATTTAATAAAGAGAAGTCAATACACATGCGCCACTTCCCTCCCCCTTTCTTAACCATTACCACGTTGGAGATCCAGCCTGGGTACTGGACCTCCGAGATGAAGCCTGCCTCCAAGAGCTTTCTGACCTCGCGGATGGGCTCCTCCATCTTGGTGGTGATGGTCCTCATCTTTTGGCGTATGGGGCGAGTCCGGGGGTCCAGGTTCAGGCGATGACAAGACACATCCGTGTCAATGCCCGGCATGTCCGCCGCACTCCAGGCGAAGATGTCGACATTGTTCTGGATGCAAGCTCTCATCTGCTCCTGGTCCTCGGGGCTTAGGCCCCCACTGATCCGCACCCTCTGCACCTGCCCTGCTCTGGTGGAGACCTCCATCTCCAGCACTTCTTCGGCCAGCTCCAACCGCGATTTCTCCCAGCCGACCCTTGCTTCTTCCCCAAACTCCAACTCCTCCCCTCCTTCAGCCTCTATTGCCTCCCCCGGCTTCTCCTCCTAGAGCTGATGAATCTCCACATCCCTCGGGGCCTCCTGCTCAACTCTCGCCACTTGGCCCTCCTCTTCATCCATCACTTCCTCCAGACCCTCGTGCTTGATTCCCTCGGCTAGCTTCTCCTCCACTTCCATCGCCTCCTCAAGGCTCTCCTCCTGCTGCTGCTCGACTTCCTCCCCCCTCCGGGCCTCCTTCTCAGCTTCTCCCACCACTTGCTCCTCTACCTCCGAACTCACCTCCTCTTGCTCTGCTAGCTCTCTCTCCAGCTCTTCTGCCACTGCCATCTAAGACACAACGTTAACTGCCGTCACGTAGCATTGTCTTGCCACCTTTGGATCCCCCCCCCATCCTGATCTGCACCCCTCTGTTATTGAACTTGATACATTGATGAAACGAGGAGGGGACGCAGCGAAAGACGCTGATGAGGGGACGTCCAAAGATGGCGTTGTAACTACTTGGGGCGTCCACTATCATGAACCTACAGTTCCGTGACACACCCCCCAGCTTTACATGACGTCCTACTCCTCCCTCTACTTCTTTCCTTTCTCCAGAAAACCCGAACAGCGGTCCATCTGAGGCTAGGACCCTCTTCCCTTCAACCTTCATCTCATCGAAGGCTCTCTTGAAGATGACGTTCACCAAGCTCCCATTGTCCACCAGTATCCTAGAGACCGTGAAGTTCTCCGCCACTGTCTGAATCACCAGGGTATCGCAGAACGGATCTTCGTAGTCTGGCATATCTGCGGATGAAAAGATGATTTTTTTTCTTCCGGAGGGGGAGCTAAGGAGGTCGAGGCGACCCCTCTGCGGAACATGGTTTGAAGGCTCCCCTTGCGGGTTGCCTCAATCCCCACCCCTCCGTGGATCACTCTGATCCCTCCTCGGGTCCTCACGTCTACCCGGTCCTCGCATCTATCTTCCTCCCCTTCCTGCTGCACTTCCACGATCCTTATCGGTGGATCCTGTCTCCCCATTCCTCTGGCTTCCCGCATCTCCAAGAACTCTGGGCAGGTGGCCGTCGCGTGACCCTCCTCCTGGTGGAAGTCGCAGAAGGGCAACGCCACCCTGCCCCCTCTTCCTTCTCCTCCTTTTCTGCCTGCCCCTCGGACTCTTCTTCCTCCTCCTCCTCCTCTGCCTCTACCGACCTCCATCGCTTCTTGCGGTGGTGGGAAGTGACCCCTCGGCCCCTGCCTCCACGCCTGCTGGTCAAACCTTCTCGGTTCTCGAAGATTATCTCTTCCCTGAAAACCTCCTCCTTGGCCCTGGGGGCGACCCTCCTGAGGCCTCCAACCCAATCGGTTGTTCGGCTCCCGGGCCCCCCATCCCTGCTGTTGCCCCTGCCCTCGGGGTTGTTCTCTCTTTCTTTCTTCCCTTTGCTCCCTCTGCTCCCTCTGCTCTCTTGGCTCCCTCTGCTTTCCTGTTGTCGGTTCCTTATCATCCTTTTGCCAACCTGGCCAGCTTCCGGGAAAATGCCAGGTTCGCCCTCTCGAAGTCAATATCTTTTGTCGCCCTCTCCATGAGCTCCTCAAAAGAGAGGAGGCACTCTCTTCAATTCCATGCTAAAAAAATCCAGCCTCGGCCCCAGGGTAAAGGCAAGCATCAATGCATACCCCGGGACCTCTTGGACCAGGAGAATCTCCTCTTGGAACCGGTTAACATAGTGACCCAACGTCTCGTCTTGCTTCTGCCTCACCGCGAACAGGCACTCCGCTTCCTTCTTCCGCTTCTTCGATGTTGAGAACCTCAACAAGAAACCCCGACGTAGATCCTCGAAGCTGTAGATTGAGCTTGTCGGCAACTGGTGGAACCAGTCCCTGGCCTTCTCCTTCAACGTGATGGCAAACAACCGACACTTGAAGGCATCAGACATCTGCCTAATCGACACCACATCCTCAAACAATTGCACATGCTATACTGGGTCATCCTTCCCTGAGTAGTAGGACATGTCTGGCTCCCGGAACCCCTCTGGCACCGGGGCTGAGACGATGAGCTCACTAAAGGGGGTCTCGCCTCCTGCCTGGCGAGAGGGCACATCTCGCGACCTTGGCTGGCTGGAACGAACTGCGAGACCGTACCCAGGGAATAACTCCCGCACCGCCGCCTCCCTCTCGCCCAAGTCTTCAGAAATCTCTTTTCCGGGACACTGGCCTGGGAAAAGCTCCCGCGCGGCCACGTCCCTCTCGCCAACCTCCACCGGGACCTCCTTGCCGGGGCGCTGCCCTGGGGCGTTCTCGCCCAATAGCGGGACCACCTCCACTGGAACTTGAGGTTTCGCCCACTCACTTCTTGCCGAAAAGGCCAGACTGATTGTCTGTAGGACTTCTCGCCTGAACTCCTCTAGCATCTTCCTTGTCGCTTCTTCTCCCCGGGTGGGGGATCCTCTTGAGCCAGATCCTTCACCTTCACCTCCAGTCATGGGACCAAACTCAAGGCTTTCTTGTACCGGCTGCCTTCCACGCTCACCGCACCAGAACTGTTGGAGCCAAAATTGACCTCAACAAATGTTCAAAACAGGGGTGCAGCCAACACCTACTCCCCTCAAGCCCTGCCCCTTGACTGGTAGCTAACGACCTAGGACTGACCCAAAGCCTCAGTAGGGAGGTCCCACCTCACACCCGGAAGAACTCTGAGAGCTTCACATCCAAAGCCAAAAGCTGGGCTAGGAGCTCCTCAAAAAGCACTAGAGATTCAAAGAAAAATGAGAGTCTGCTTTCTAAGGAGCCCTTATGGGTCTATTTATAGCCTTTTGCTGACCTGAAATTACTGAAATGCCCCTAACGGGGCTGCCAATAGCCAAATCCCGCTGTTTGTAAAATACTAAAAGCAGCCCCTGAGGGTATAAGGGTAATTTTACCCGAGAGCAATTAAGACATTTTACCCTGAACCTGGGCCCTACTCGGCGAGAGCTTTATGCCGGGAACCCTCTCGCCTTCCTTTGGCGGGAGCTAAAAAGAAGTGTCAAAAGTCTCAAGCTGAGCCAGCCCCCTCCTTCTCGCCAGTTTAATCCTTCTCGCCGACTCTGCCGAGAGCGGGTCCTGGCTGACCGAGGGTGAACGCTCTCGCCCCTCTCCAGGTGGGAGCTCCTCTAACCTTGACGTTGTCGCTGCTGGACGCGACGTTGAGTGAGTGGAGCTCACCCAACGCCCTTACTGCTGACCACGGCGTTGTGTGAGTGGAGCTCACTCAGCGCCCTTGCTGCTGACCATGGCGCTGAGTGAGTGAAGCTCACTCAGCGCCCTTGCTGCTGCTGACCATGGCGCTGAGAGAGTGGAGCTCACTCAGCGCCCTTGCTGCTGACCATGGCGCTGAGAGAGTGGAGCTCACTCAGCGCCCTTGCTGCTGACCATGGCGCTGAGAGAGTGGAGCTCACTCAGCGCCCTTGCTGCTGACCATGGCGCTGAGAGACTGGAGCTCACTCAGCGCCCTTGATGCTGACCATGGCGCTGAGAGAGTGGAGCTCACTCAGCGCCCCTGCTGCTGACCATGGCGCTGAGAGAGTGGAGCTCTCTCAGCGCGGCGCCTTCTCGCCCGCTTCTGGTCATGGGCGGGATCTCGCCTGCTCCTAGGCAGGAGCTCCTCCGGCGCGAGAGCTCTTCTGGTCTTCAGGCCCAAGCTAACCCGGGGCTGGTCCAACCCCGACCGTTGATGCCTCCGGGTCCTACCCAGCGAATATGGGTTGTACACTCCTCATTCTTCACCCTTCTCTGCTTCGGATCACCTTCTTCCTCAGGTGATAACTCTCCGGCCTCCTCCCCCGAGTCAGCCTCCAGCCTCCGTGAACCACCAGCGGCCACTAGCGACCACCAGCGGCCACCAGCGCGCCACCAGCACGCCGCCGGCCTGAAATCACCCAAGTCCCTGAGCAAACCAAAGGAGGAAGACGCCCCCTGCAAGCAAGCGTGCGTCTCCCCGAGCGCCAGAACACCAAGACCGTCCCGCACATTTCAACATCCAAGTCACTCACGCGGCGCAGCCTGTTGCCCGCAGGAAGTCATAGTCTCTATCTCTCCCCAAGCTGTAACGGGAGCGGTCTGTTTCCCCGATTCCCCAAACACATTGTAATCAGCAGAAGCTAGTGGAATTTGACCGGCACAGACCCGGTCACGTGGTTTTTTACCCATTTAAGGGATTTTTTCACGTCATCACACCCTGTGTCAACTTCGTTTTTTCATTGACTGTGCGCGCGCTCGACCGCTCCGAGAGCTAAGGTGGTCCAAGAACAATCGGTCCGACCGGGGCATCGAGCTAGTCCGCAACAATTATGTTTCCGCAACAGTAATTGTTTAGTACTACAATTCTTATCTTTCTTTATGTGCACTTTGTAACCTTTTATGTATTCCTTATATGGATGAAAAAATTTGAAGTTTCCCTTTCCCCAAAATTCAACATATAATACTTCATATTATCTGTGAAGTATTCGCAAACCTTGTCAATAATGAATTTTATTCGGAATCGGATTTGAATACCGCTTGAAATTGAAATCAAATTTAGATTCGAATTTGAAAAATATGAATCTTAAATGAATCATTAAGAATCGAATCCTAAATTATTCCTAAAATATTTGGTTTGCGAATAGCCCTAATTCTAGTAATATTGTCTTTCACAGGAGAAGCTTGTGCTAGACTTTTCCCGAGCGCGAGGGGATTCACCCATGCACGACGTTACACCCATGACATGCAGTCCCCCGAGTGTGATAGGGTCGAGCGACAGCTAAAGTACTGCATTGGAGGGGGCTGTAAGCGGACGGAGTACCTTCGGGTATGGGAGATGGCAGTGCGCCGAGAGCAAGTTAGCACAGGAGAAGCCCGTCTAAGAACGTATCTTCTCAGTTTTCCCCATCAGATCTCTAAGTAAAAGTCACAAGACTCGATACCAAGCAAGCTTGAAATCAATTCAAGAGCCCTTGGTTTGAGTGATTTCTAGCTTGATATGATTTCTAGCTGAGATCGAATGCCATTGTTTGCAGATCTCGTGAGATTTGTTGAATCATTCACCATTGTTTTCAAATGGAGAAAAGAAACTTCAACAAAAAAATCCTAAAGTGCATACTTAAGAATAAGGAGAGGCTCAGATTGTTTCAAAACTAGAAAAGCGAGAGATAACAATCCCGTGATATTTAGCATCCCAAAACCTAGTTCAGCCACACAGGTTGCCTGAAAATCACGACAGGCCATCCATGATGCTTTAACCATTATCCAGCAAATGTTTGGTTCTTGATTCAATATAGTACCGTAATGTTCCGGTCTACTGTAGGTGCGTTATAGGTCTACAAACCAGTGATCAAAACCCTCTCCACGGATGTGATTGGCCATAACCGCTAATTCCAATGGCGGGTTGTTGAGCTGCAGCTTAATTGGTCATGAGGACCAGTTTATAGCTCCCTTATCTAGGAAGTCTGGGGTTCAGCCCTAGCCTCAACAACCCTCCATTGGAATTAGCGATTATGGCCAATTAGATCCGTGAACAGGGGTTTAGTTCAAAAAAAATTGAACGTTTTCATCTTATCGGAACTATTTCTACCTCATCTGGTCACCATTTTTGATGTATAAGTAGTTAAAATTCATTGCTTCGACGAGAGGAATCCAAATAAACTAGCCATTTTGAAAAATAATGGGGGGGGCTGTGTCCCTCGGGCCCCCCTCTGGATCCGCCCCTGGCTCTGACTATCGTCCGAAAACAACACTCAAGCCATTATCCCACTATAGTGGGGTCGGCTATATGAATCCTTTGTCGTCATCGACCAGAAACAACTGAATTAAAAATACATGATGAAAGGAAATTTATTCATGATGAATAGCTCTGCATTAATTTATAATGAATTAATGATAACAATATTAGATAAGAATATTTATGAATGATCAAAAAATTATTAAATATGAAAATTAAAATGCATAGATAAATTAAAGTAACAGAGGAAATATTGAAAACAAAAAAGTCAAATCTATCCTAGAGAAGATGAAAAATACTAAATATATAGAATAAATTAATAAACACGTTAAAATATAGTCTGTCAATTAGAAGAAAGTAGAAAGTGGGCGGTCTGAATGTGCAGACCGTGCAGATCGCGCAGGACCTGTAACTTGGATCTCAGATAGCGTGGTTGTTGGTCATTTGAAGGTCATGCGGCCTGACTTGACTGTCCGCATAACTGTGGTATGATGTGGTAACCGCCCATAAGGTCTGATTTTGGCAGTCCGCAGAGTTGTGCGGTCTGATGTTGATAACCACCTTTATGCTGGCGATTTTCCTATCACCTTCAGCGGTGACCGCACCCCCCTCCCCGCCTATAATAGGGGTCTTGGCCCCGTCATTCATAACTGGAACTGTGAGAACTGTATCTCATATTAAAGCTTGCGGTTGGTTTTTCTTTAACCGCACAACAAGGAGAACCATTGTTGCTGGGTTGCAGACAAAAAAGCCACAGCCATATAACATATATTCGGCATGACAACAGTATAACATCCATGAGGACCATCAAGAAAAGAAAATTAGTTTTGAACCTAAAAATGAACATAACTCCCTAGATGAGGTCGGTCGTTCACGAACGACAGTTCATAACCACTGCCATTCACAACCGCTACAGCCATCCTCAATGCTAATATTTAATGTATGTTTGGCATGACAACTGTTACTACCGTTATCAAAAAAAGAATCTAATTTGGAGTATAAGATTTTGGTATGACAATGACATTTTTGTCTAATCTCACCGGAGCAAATAAGTCGCGATAAGCCGCGCCAAAAGCAATCTTATTGCGTTGTGGCTTCTCTGTCCATAATTCTTCGTTGCCTCTCTTGAAAGAAACACAAAAGAAGTTACAAACCCAACAGAGCTTAATTCACAAGGCAACACATCATCACTAATTTTTTCTTGCATGTTATGAAATGTAAACCCAAAGGGGGGCTTTGTAATTTAAAAAGAGAGGGATGCAACATGTAATTTTGCAAACTCATATATACATATATATATATATATATATATATATATATATATAGAGAGAGAGAGAGAGAGAGAGAGAGAGAGATAGATAGATAGAGAGAGAGAGAGAGAGAGAGAGAGAGAGATCATGATCCTATAATAATGAATTCCTATAATAATGAAATCCTTGTGCTAATAGTAATGTGGAAAGAGTTCAAAACAAAATTTAATATAGGAGTTCTATCCCCATAAAGAAAGGCTCAAATGTTTTCCAAAATGTTTCATGAAGAGGTATAACTCTCATTCATATATATCCAGCCATTCCAATTTCAACAATGATAATATGGGTTGTCTAATAAGAATCCAAGCATTGGGCCATCCTCAAAACGATTACCATTGCACATGGCTTATCCATGAATCGTCATTGCCTTTCTCTAAAGAAAGCATTCGAAACTCATCAAAAAACAGGTAATGCTACACTTCTCCAAAAGTTGTCTAGATACCCTGGTCGAGAGGTTATAGAAAGAAAAGCATCCTCATGCAGCGAGAATCTGGAGAAGGGTCTCACCACAAGAGTGAAATGTAGGCAAACCTTACCATGCATTTTTGCAGGAGTCTGCTTCCGAAACTAAAAATTGTGACCTCAAGGTCACAATTTCATATATATATATATATAATGGTTGGACAGAAAAAGAAGGGCAATGTTAATAGCACCCCTGAAGTCGCTATTAGCAGCCATTTCAATGTGTTATTTTGGTTTTTTGGGGATGCTATTAGCCAATAGAGGGGTGCTATTAACATTGCCCAAAAAGAATCAGGGTAAAGAACTAGAGGCTCAGGTGACTTCGAGCGTCCTTCCCACGCTAATCCATCGTAGGAAAAACTCCAATGTCAACTACATGGTAGGAAAAATTCCATATTCATTTCAGGCTATCATTCCGCATCGCCTAGATAATGTGAATGAAATAATGCAAGAAAATGAATCATTGCCTGAAATAGATAATTAATTAGAAGGATTTAAAACAAAACAAATTTCAACCTAGCCAAATGCTCAAATTCAGTAAATCACTGCACCTCTTTTTTGTGTGTTTTCCCCCCAATGGAGATGGAACAAAAACACCCAAACAAACAGAGCCTTAAGAATCCAAGCTCGAGCCATCCCCAATGCCTATCCATAATTCTTCATTGCCTCTCTTAAAAGAAATACAAGAAATTACAACCCAATAGAGCTTAATTTATAACACAACACTTCATTACTAAAAGCTTCGTACATTATTCGTATTTTTTGAATGCACATTATGAAATGTAAACTCAAGAGGGAAGACTTTAACTCATAAGAGAGGTTTGAGTCATTTATATATATAGGAATAATTATCAAAACTTTCCCTGAAGGTTAGCATAATTACAAGTTGCACCTCTCTTATTTTTGAAATTACAATAACCTCCCCTGAAGTTTAGATTTCAAAACATCCATGTACAAAAATACAACTTAACTCTCTAGTTAAACATACACTTTCAAATTTTACCCCTTTATTAAAATAAAGAAATTTTTAAATTAATATGTTTTCTCTTTTATTTTAAAAAAATGTGCTCTCATACAAACAAACAAAGTCATCTACCTGCGATAAAAATGTGTTCTCCAAGCCGCTCGGAAACCTCAATGCACACCGTAAAAATAAGCGACGAGTGGAGTATAACACTCAGGGGTTTGCCTGTGTGTATATACATAAAGAGAGAGATCATGATCCATCATTCGTATAATAATGAATTTTTTCAGAAAATTGAATTCCGCCAATATTCTTTAACCACCTATGCTTTTTAAGAAGCAAAGAACATACTGTTGCTACCTGTGGGCATAGCCCATCTTGGGGAGAACCACATAAATCCATGGTTTGTGTTGTTGATTTTTTAAGTTTTTTTCTCTCATTCTACTCTAGTTTCCATATTAGAAAGTGTCGGGTCCGGGGAAGGGTACTGTCACAAGGATGAAAAGTAGGCAAATCATACCCTGTATTTTTGCAAGAGGTTGCTTCCAGGACTCGTACCCGTAACCTTATCAGGATTGCGATCCGGATCGTAGGATCTTACGATTCTACGATCCAGATTTTGTAAATCGATCCTGATCTTATCTAGGATCTAAATCGGCACATCTACGACTAGGATCGCGATCCAGATCTTAGGATCTTTAGGATCGCGATCCTGACCCGATTCTACCGGTATGACCAAAGGTAACTAGAAACAAGTCCAATCATATCCTGACCCCATTCAATCGGTCCAACGCCCATAACCCATTGTTTAACATTATCTCAATCCCGCCCTTATACCCCATCACAGAATCATATCTTGTTGTTTTACCATATCTGCCAGCGGCTTCTTCTGTCTCTTCCAGTCCAGATTTATTTTTATTGTTAGTAAACATTGGGTGTCTTATCTGAAACTGAAATTGAACTTAGTATGTTATTATCTTTTGATTTAGTTATTCAAAAAAATTTAATATAGTTATTCACATACTACTCAATCGATTGATTTTTTTATTAATTGAGCATGTAATTTAAGGATACAAAATTCAATTTTATTTTTTTAGTCTTAATTTATGAATATTGTAGCATCTTGCGATTCTCGATCCGATTCTACGATCCGATCCGATCCAACCTCAAAACGATCCCATCTAGAATCTCGATCCTGACAACCTTGCACAAGGTCACACTTCAACACCTTAACCAATGAGACAAATTTAATTTATATATATAGAATAATTACCAAAAATTCCCCTGGAAGATAGCATAATTACAGCTTGCACCCCTCATAAATATATAATGGTTGGACAGAGAGGGATGCAAATGGACAAAAAGAATCAGGGTAGAGAAGCATCTTTCCAAGCCATCCTCACTGTCAACTACATAATAGGAAAATTTTGATCTTCATTTCATTTCAGGCTGTGAGAAGGCTTTCCCGATCCAACGCCTTTTGGCTCGGTGGAATCTGAGCTAGCTAAGGATGAAGAACGGAAGTAAAACCCACGTTAAATCCAATTCACTGCAAGAAAAAACCCTAAACCCCAAACAGGAAGAACATCTAACTAACAAGTAGAGAAAAGTCTCCTTTTATTTTGATTTCAAAACCAGGATGATGAAAGATTCCTATCAAGGCAGATCTCTGAAATTTCAGACCAATTGCTATCTAAGCAACCGAAAGTGGAAGCCCTCCCTCATTCCCTACTTACATGATCGCATGGGCTGCCAGAGAATTCAAAGTCTCAAACCATCCTCATGCATTTGCCATTTTTCTCGACGTCGCCATCAATGATCTAGAAAGAGATCGCGCGCACGAGAGAGAGGGGGGGAGGGGGCGAGGGAGAGAGAGAGGGAGAGGGGGAGAGAGAGAGTGAGGGAGAGGGAGGAGACGGGGAGAGCGAGAGGGAGAGCGAGAAAGGGAGAGCGAGAGGGGGAGAGAGAGAGAGAGAGAACTTCCTTGTCGTTAACTTAGGCTTGTGTGTGGGTCAGTTTGGGGAGTGTAATGGCGAGGAGGAAGTGGAGGAGCAGGCGAAATATGATTATGTTCAAGCATCATAAATCAAGTTTCAACCCATCCAGAGAAACAGATAAAATAACAACAACTAGAAAACTTCTTCTTTTCCTTTTTAAGGAATAGTAACAGAAGGAACTCTTAAGCGTGATCTCTAATCTTCAGCCTTCAAATCCAAATAATGGTCGCATGGGTTGCCTGAGAATCCAAAGTCTCAGACAATCCTCACGCATTTGCCATTTTTCAGTACGAGGTCATCAATGATCTAAGAGATGCCAACAAAAACCTAAAGCAGGATAAACTTCTCACAAAGCAGCAACATTCCCAACTCCTCTGTAAAGAAGGATAGAAAGAGCTAGAGAGAAAGAGAGTGCACTGGAGAGAGAGAGGGAGAGGGAGCTAGGGAGATATGGGAAATTCTTGAAAATTCCTTGTCTCAAAGATGCATGGGTCCATTTGAAGAGTGTACCAATGAAGAGGAAGTGGAGCAGGAGAAATATGATTGTGATCGTCGTCTTATAGCGCACCCACAGTAGACCAGGGCGTTACACATCAATCCTATAATAATGATTTTTTTCGTTAAACTGAATTCCACACTTTCAGTAACCACCTATGTTCTTGAAGTAAAAAAAAACAGACTGTTGTTGCCCCCCCCCCTATTTAAGGGACATTAATAGAAGGAACTCTAAAGAGCGATCTCTAATCTCCCACCATCAAATTCCAATAATGGCCGCATGGGTTGCCTGAGAATCCAAAGACTCGGACCATCCTCACGCATTTGCCAATTTTCAGTACGTGTTTATCAATGATGTAAAAGATGCCAAGAGAGACCTTAAGCATAAGGAACTTATTTCTCACACAGAAGCAACATTCCCAACATAAGCTGATGCATGGGTCCCCATTTGTATAGAAGAATAGAGAGAGCTAGAGAGAAAGAGAGCACAGTAAAGAGAGAGAGAGAGAGAGGGGTAGTAATAGAAGGAACTCTCAGGCGCCATCTCTAATCTTTGGCCTTCAAATCCCAATATTGGTTACCTGGGTGTCCTGAGAATCCAAGAACTCAAACCATCCTCATGCATTTGAGGGTTAAGGGTACTACTTGAAGAAAATGAAAATTAAAGGACCTACTTGAAACTAGGCAAAAAGTGAAGGGATCAATTTGGATATTTTGCCTACAATTTAAAATGACAATAATATTACATAAGAAAAATTATTCATGATGAAAAATTATTACAAAAATTAATATGCATAAAATAAATTAAAGTAGCATAGTAAATATTGAAAACAAGGGAGGGGTAGACCAATAAAGACTTGGATTGAAGATGCAAGAAGCTCGACTAAAATGGATTGGACATGTACAAAGGAGACCATTAGAGAGACCTGTTAGGCATTGTAAGAGTCTAGTCACTAGGCATGTTAAACGAGGAAAGGGTGGACCAATAAAGACATGGAATGAAACTATAAAGAAAGACATGATGTACTTAGGCATTAGTGAGATTATGACTAAAGATAGGGGACAATGAAGACAAAGGATCCATATAGCCAACCCTACTATAGTAGGATAAAGGTTTGAATGATGTTGTTGTTAGTAAATATTGAATACAAAAAATAGTCAAATCTATCCTTAATACATTGACAAGATAAAAATATTAAATATAAAGAATAAAAAATAAATACATTAAAATATTAAGAGCAAAGTTTGTAAAAAAATGCAATCTGATCTAACATGTTCTCCAAATATAAATAGTATACACAAATATATATAACAGATGCCCCCATTGGAATTTCTCATGCAATTACCAAGAAAATAAAAGAAGATTCAAATCTAAATTCCACTCAAGTTCTCTGTCAAATAGAAAAAGGCTCGGATGTTTCCAAAAAAACTTCATAGAACAGAGAAGTATCATCCTTGAGCTTCAATCTTAGGATCCAATAAAGATTGCACGGGTTGCCTGATTTAAATTCCACTCTTAGGCCGTCCTCAATGCTTGTACAGTTTTATACACATGAAGTGTCCATATATCGTCATCGCCTTTCTCAAAGAAAAAAAAGACAAACTAATAGCATGCAAAGCCAAATTGAAAATAGAATAGCTCTAGGCTCAGAAAATTTGTTTGGAGACCACTAAGTGGGCGAGGAGAGCAGGAGAGAAAGAGGGGAGGGGAGAAAGAGAGAGTTTAATATAAACAACCATCCATCATTATCTGCAATATGGAATCCCACATATTATTCTTTGCGGTTTCGGTTTGGTTCCGGTTAGGTTTACGGTTTTCGGTTTTAAGTGACAGATTGAGAAACAACAAAAACAATAACACTAGAGCTCTTATCCCACCACTGTGGGGTCGGCTATATGGATCCTCTGTTGCCATTAATCTCTATCTTTAGTCATAATCTCACTAATGCCTAAGTACATTGCCTCTCTTGAAAGAAACAAAAAGGAAATTACAAACCCAACAGAGCTTAATTCACAATGCAACACATCATTACTAAAAGCTTCCTACATCAATGTGTATCTGTATAGCATAGAAAGGAGGTTTTTTTGCATGCATGTTATGAAATGTAAACTCAAAGGAGAGGTCTTTGTAATTTAACAAGATAGAGGGGTGCAACAAGTAATTCTGCAAACTCATAAGTTTATATATATATATATATATATATATATATATATATATATGTGGTTATTTACAGACCTCCCCTCGAAGTTTGCATAATTAAAGTTTGTACTTTAACTTTCAAAATTACAATTACCACCCCTCAATATTTACAATTCAAAACATCCATGCACAAGAGTAGCCCCTTGGAGTAAATCTTTAGGGGGTATTTTTGTGCATAGAAGTTATAAAATGTAAACATTGAGGGGAGATAATTGTAATTTTGATAGTTAGAGGAGTACAAATTGTAATTACAAAAACTCCGAGGGGAGGTCCCTATAAATAACCCTATATATATATATATATATATATATATATATATATATATATATATATATATATATATATATATATATATATATATATATATATATATATATATATATATATATATATATATATTAATATATAGAAAGAGAGATACACGGGAGACTAACATCTCAGAGAATAATTTGGATTCATGTTAGGACGGTCGACCATGGAAGCTATACATCTCTTGAGGAGAATTATTGACAACTACCGAGAAAGAAAACAAGATTTGCAAATGTTGTTTATCAATCTTGAGAAGGCTTATGATAGAGTTCCAAGAGAGATCTTATGGAGAGTCTTAGAAAAGAAAGGTGTAAATGTATCATACATTGACATAATCGAAGATATGTATACAAATTCAGTGATAAGGGTGAGGACATTCGGAGGATTAACACAAGAATTCCGTATCACTGTTGGCTTACATTATGGTTCAGCTTTAAGCTCTTATCCCATTACCCTTGTCTTAGATGAGCTCGCCGTACATATCCAACAAGCAATACTTTGGTGTTTATTGTTTGCGGATGATATCGTTTTGGCCGCTGAGAGTCTGAGACGCATGAGGGTGTAAACGAAAAACTTGAATCTTGGCGAGACACTTTAGAAAAGAAGAGTTTTAAGTTGAGCAGGGCAAAGACGGAATGTATGGAGCTTAAATTTAGCAGTGCAAGAAGGATAGATGACTTCGTAATTAAGTTGGGTGACCAAGATACTTCCTGTAATGAGTATTTTAAATATCTTGGATCGATAGTTCAAAATGACGAAGGTATTGATAAAGATGTAACACAGAATCCAAGCGGGTTGGTTGAAGTGAAGAGACGCGTCATGGATCTTATGTGATCGTAAGTACCATTAAAACTTAAGGGCAAATTTTACCGTACTGCAATTAGACCAGCGATGCTCTATGGTTCTGAATGTTGGGCTGTGAATTGTGTACATGAGCAAAATGGCCGCATATAGCCTTATTCTTTTATACTTATTAAGCTTCTTCTTCTTATTTTCCTTTTTAAGGGATAGTAAGAG
Organism: Platanthera zijinensis; assembly: GCA_039513925.1. Lineage (NCBI taxonomy): Eukaryota > Viridiplantae > Streptophyta > Magnoliopsida > Asparagales > Orchidaceae > Platanthera > Platanthera zijinensis. Next base: position 34,663,355 of record CM077083.1, read on the forward strand.
AAAGATTAAAGAGATTAATAAGAATAAAAAAATAAGGCTATATGTTAAGCTATTCAAATAAAAGAATAAGGCTATATGTGGCAATTTTGAATGTTGCATCAAAGCTAACTTTTTCCTTATAATAGTGAAAGATATATATATATATATATAGAGAGAGAGAGATCATAATCCATCATTCCTATAATAATTAATTCCTTGTGCTAATAGTAATGTGAAATGGGTTCAAATCAAAATTTAATATAGGATTTCTTCCCCCAAAAAGAAAGGCTCAAATGTTTTCCAAAATCTTCCATGAAGAGTTATAACTCTCATTCATTGATATCCAGTCATTCCAATTTTGACAATGATAGTATGGGTTGCCTAATAATAATCCAAACACTGGGCCATCCTCAATACTATTACCATTGCACATGGCTTATCCATGAATCATCATTGCCTTTCTCAAAAGGAAACATTCGGAACTCACCACAAAACAGGTAATGCTACACTTCTCAAAAAATTGCATAAACGCCCTGATCGAGAGGTTACAGAAAGAAAGAATAATGTGAACGTAATAAAAAAGGGCAGCACGGTGCACATAGCATCCCCGTGAAACGAGGATCTAGGGAAGGGTCCCACCACAAGGGTGAAATGTAGGAAAACGTTAATTAAGGTCCGATTCATGCGGTCGTAACCGCTTGACCAATGAAAATAAGTCCCCCCAAACAGAGCCTTAGTTTGAAGTTCTCACTACACTTCTATTCATTGGAATTCATAATTGCATTATTTTAAAATTCTCTAAATATCAAAACACAACCGAAAAAACTGACACTAGAGCTCCGTTTGACGCAGCAGTGGAGGTCATGAACGCGGTGCGGTGATTATGAAACATCATTCGTGAATACCCGACCTCACTTAAGGGACTTCATCCATTTTTATAGTCCAAACCAGTTCTCTTTTCTTGTGGTGGTCATAACCATCATCATGTCAAACATTCGATGATGACAGAATTTTTTTTCAAACAAAGAGAGAGACAATTAGAAAAACTTTCATCTCAAACTATTGATGTTCTGTCTTCAAAGCCCAATATTAATAGCATGAGCCGCTTTGGAATCAAAGCTCGACAACAATTGGATCGGTTCCCTTGAAATCAAAGCTTCAAGCCCATCCTTTATGCATTCAACATCACTAGCACAAGATTTAGAATCAGGATCCTCTCCATCTCAACGGTCCAGATATATTTTTGGCTAATCCAACAGATAGAGAATAGTGGAAGTTTGGTCGGCACTGTCCCGGCCACGTGGTTTTTCACCTATTTTCGGGGTTTTCCACTTTAAAAAAAACGTATTGCCAGCCATCTCATTTTACATTGACTCTCCCCGAGCTAAGACGGATCAATTTAGACCGGTCCACCGGAGACTCGAGTTTGCCCGCAACAAACCTAAACAGAGAAGAACATTTAACTAACAAGTAGAGAAAAAAGCTTGCTTTTATTTTTATTCCAAAATCAGGGTCATGAAAGATCCCTATCAAGGAAAATCTCTGAAATTTCAGCACAATTGTATCATTGTATCCTCATCACAAACTGATTAGCAATCTAAGCAACGGAAACTGGAAGCCCTCCCTCATTCCCTACATGCATGATCGTGATCGTGTGGGTTGCCTGAGAATTCAAAGTCTCAGACCATCCTCGCGCATTTGCCATTTTTTTGTAGGTCCCCATCAATGATCTAGAGAGATCGCGCGCGCACGAGAAAGACTTCCTTGTCGCTAACTTAGGCTTATGTGTGGGTCAATTTGTGGAGTGTAGTGGCCGGGAGGAAGTGGAGGAGCAGGCGAAACATGATTACTTTCAGGCATTATAAATCAACTCTCAACCCATCCAGAGAAACAGCGAAAATAGCAACATCTAGAAAGCTTCATCTTCTTCTTCTTCTTCTTTTTTCTTTTTAAGGGATAGTAACAGAAGGAACTCTTAAGCGCGATCTGTAACTTTCGGCCATCAAATCCCAATAATGGACGCATGGGTTGCCTGAGAATCCAAAGTCTCAGACCATCCTCACGCATTTACCAGTTTTCAGTGCGTGGCCATCAATGTTCTAAAAGATGCCAAAAGTCAAAAGAAACCCTAAAGCAGGAGAAACTTACTTCTCGCAAAGCAGCAACATTCCCAACTCCTCTGTAGAGAAGATAGAAAGAGCTATAGAGAAAGAGAGCGCACGGGAGAGAGAGAAAGAGAGAGAGAGCGGGAGGGAGATATGAGAAATTACTTGAAAACCTCCTTGTCGTAAAGATTTGGAGAGTTTACCGGCGAGGAGGAAATGGAGGAGCAGGAGAAATATTTTGCGATCGGCGTATTAAGCAAAGAGCGGGTCTAGGTCTTCGTCATCTTCCTCCTTTTTTCCTTCCCCAAAAGCTTCGCCGGCCAGTCTTTCCTGGGGATTTGCGTAAATACTCTAATCTCTACCGTTGATTTTAGTTAGCATTCCCGCGCTACCCAAGCGGCTGGCTCTGCTCTCTAGACTGACCCTGTTTTACATGATTTCACTTAATAAATATAAATTATTAACTGTTAATTATTCCCTTGTTCATTAGAAAAGGATGAGATTAATTACCAAAATTCTATATCTAATATTCTAATACTTCGTTGTTTTAGAAATAATATATAATAAAATAATCTTTAAAATCCCGAGTGAAGAGGAAGGGTAGAGCTAAAATTTGGCAAGTTAATTAAGAGCAGTGTTATAGGCACACCAATAATAGCTATGGTCACACCGTCTAATTACCATCCTAATTTCTTCTTCTTTTCCTATGCAGCCCAGCCTGACCCCCCTTTCCTCTTGTATCGCGTAGGGTTTCTTCCCGTTCGGTGTCACATCCCTGTTGGGTTTGAGAGCGCGCAAACCCGACTCGAGCACCTGCAAATTAATTTAGCGCGAGCACCAGCGCGGTCGTTTTATCGGATACAAATACCAAAATGAAATAGATACATCACGCAAGAATTTTTAACGTGGAAACCCAGTTGTGTGAAAACTACGAGACGATCAGAGTCCAACCCGGAAACCCTCTACTAGAACATGTATAAAAACACGCAAAAAAATTTACAGACTTTCCATCCTCGATGCACAAAGGATCTTCAACACGTCGTTACACAAATGTATATAATAGAATACAAAAAACCAAACAGGAGCAAATGGCGGATTTAGGAAATACTCTCCGGTGAGCCTCCTTGATTTGTGTAGAGAGATCACGTCAATGTCGTAGAACGAAGTCCGAATTTCTCAAATAGCGGCAGTGGTAGCGGCCTCCCAACAATGGCGGCGATGGCGGCGTTACAACAACGCGGCGGCAGCGGCCTTTCAACGGCAATGACGGAGCTACAACCTCTCCTTCACTAGATTTTTTCTTCTACTCGACTTTTTATTGGAGAGCGGATATTTTTCTTGCTCAAAAGCTGATCGACTGCATACCATGAATCATCATGTGTGTGTGTGTGTGTGTGTGTGTGTGTGTGTGTGTGTGTGTGTGTGTGTGTGTTATATCATAGCATGGTCTGTATGGACAATTCCTCTTATCTTTCTTTCTCCAACTACTACTATTAGAAAACAGACTTTTAGTCACGGCAGATTGTCGTGGCTAAAAGTCCAAAACCGTGGTTAATAACTTTTAGCCACGGCCTACCCACAGTAAATGGATGTGGGCAATACGAGCGTGGCTAATAGTATTAGCCACGCTGAATCCGTGGCAAATAAGTTATTAGACATGGTTCAGCCACGGTTCAATTGTCGTGGCTAAAAGCTCCTTATTTGTCAAGGTTCAATTGTCGTGGCTAAAGGGTCTGTAACATAAAAAAGATTCGGTCGTACGTCGTCGCCCGGCCGCGACCGCCCGGCCGCCGTCGCCGCCTGCGTACCAATTTTATTTCAAACATTAATTGAGAATGGGCAATATAAACCTCAAATTGATCTTTTAGTTGACGGTGTCAGACTAAAAAAAACCCGACTTTTTGTCACGGATTAGGCTTCCGTGACTAATACTAGATTATTAGCCACAAAACAGGCAAATCGTGATAAAAAGTCAGGTTATTTGCCACGGTTTAGTCATCTGTGGCTAATACTAGCTTATTAGCCATGGAATAGAAACTGTGGCTAATACTTCATTATTAGCCACGGTTTTCCCCCGTGACAACAAAAACCGTGGTTAAAAGTCATTTTTCTAGTAGTGTACCAGACCTTTTTCAAACTTCGTATGGGCAGCTCTCTCCTTTTATATTATTTTTGTTTACTTTGACTTTGTGGCTGATATTATAGGATTAGGATAGGATCTCTCTCTATCTTACACGTCAGATCTTAAGCGAGGATGAAAGATCCAGCCGTCAAGATTTACTTACGAGTATTTATATGAGTCACAAGAAGAGATACGTATCACGAATTCGATACACGAACCCGGTGGTTTTCTCCGTATCAGATGGGAACCACACCCACCAAATCTCCCCCTTCACAACGATGAGGAGGAAACCTTCATTCCAGCAATCCTCAGACAGTGTTCAAACTTCCCCCTCGTCACAGACTTTGTGAGCATATTTGCTCCATTGTTATTAATGTGTACTTTCTGCAAATCAAGCTCCTTTTGCTCCAGAATGTTGTGTATCAATTGATACCGCGTATCGATATGCTTGGAGCTCGAGTGAAAGGTGGGATTCTTCCCCAAATGAATCGCGATTTGGCTATCACATAAGAGTATGTAGCGCTCCTAAGTTAAACTCAACTCCTTGATGAAACTCTCCATCCAAAGAAGCTCATTTCCTGCCTCAGTGACCGAATAAACTCTGCCTCCGTAGTAGATAGTGTGACACTTCTGCAATCTCGATTGTCACGACACAACTCCCCATGCAAACATGATCAGGTACCCAGAGATCGATCTCTTGGAGTCCAAATCTCTAGCCATATCTGCATCAATATAGACCATAAGTTCTGACTCGCTGTCACCAAACTTTGACGTCTAATTTGGCGTCCCTTGTAAGTACTTCAAGATCCATTTCACAGCATCCAAATGTTCTCTCCCAGGATTGGAGAGAAATCTGCTAACAGTACCAACGACGTGCACTATATCTGGGCGGGTACACACCATTGCGTACATAAAATTGCCAACTGTAGAAGCATATGGGACCTTCTGCATGTCATACCCTTCTCCGTCACATAGCATATAACAAAGGGTCCGGTCGGAACCCGACGTCATATACTACGGAGAGTTAAAGGAGTTACTAATTGAAACCATAATCTAATTTCGCGCATCCTAACACATAATGCATTCTAGCATAAAAATTTAAAGGTTGAGAACCCATCCAACTGAATGTCCACACAACTAAATAGGAATGAAAGTACAGTACCAAAGTTACAGCCTTAAGGTCTTACAATATTCAACTTATAAAATGAATTGTCTTGCATACATCGACACGCAGCCCGGCCACACATGAACGATAACATAAACGGGTAATTCGCTTTGGCCTTCAAGGGCCAGCTTAGCAATTTTGGGCTCCAATCTGTTATTTCCCGTTTTTCTTAATTGCACATGCACGAAACTGTTGGTACCCTAGTCTGATTTGAGTTCAGTCCTCTCCTTTGTGCTCCTTGACCCAAGAAATATCTATGGTCAATGGTTAGGAGTCTAGCTGTAGAGTCCTCGCTTTTCCAAATTGAGAATTTGGTTAAGTAGGTTTTTCGTTCGACTATAGTCGAACGCCGTTCGACTATCGTCTATCGACTGATCGACGATCGTCTATCAGTTGGTCGACGCCTTGGTCTGCGCTGATAGTTCGACTATCTGTTGATAGTTCGACTATCTGTTCTGCGCTGATAGTTCGACTATCTGTTGATAGTTCGACTATCTGTTCTGCGCCGATAGTTCGACTATCTGTTGATAGTTCGACTATCTGTTCTGCGCTGATAGTTCGACTATCTGTTGATAGTTCGACTATCTGTTCTGCGCTGATAGTTCGACTATCTGTTGATAGTTCGACTATCTGTTCTGCGCTGATAGTTCGACTATCTGTTGATAGTTCGACTATCTGTTCTGCGCTGATAGTTCGACTATCTGTTGATAGTTCGACTATCTGTTCTGCGCTGATAGTTCGACTATCTGTTGATAGTTCGACTATCTGTTCTGCGCTGATAGTTCGACTATCTGTTGATAGTTCGACTATCTGTTCTGCGCTGATAGTTCGACTATCTGTTGATAGGTCGACTATCTGTTCTGCGCTGATAGTTCGGCTATCTGTTGATAGTTCGACTATCTAGTTTGTTTTGATAGTTCGACTATCTTTTGATAGTTCGACTATCTGTTTTCCGAGGTAGGTCGACTATCTGCTTGATAGTTCGACTATCTCTCTGCGCTTGATAGTTCGACTATCTGTCCTAGATAGATCGACTATCTGATAGTTCGACTATCTGTCCTGATAGTTCGACTATCTGCTGCGGTAGCTCGACTATCTATTTGATAGCTCGACTATCTGGATCGTTCGACTATCTGCCCGATAGTTCGACGATCTCCTGGCGTCGTTCGACGATCTTCGAAGGTCGTTCGACGTTTTCTGTCTGCCTTTGGATTTTGTATTTATTTATTATATTTAATTATTTAATACATTTTCTGGCACAGTATTTTAAGCTGTATGATAAAGTTTCCAGGCATTATTTGCTCTATTCTTTCTGCCTGAGTTCAAATCTTTTAAGATAAAGTTGTTTGTCTTATTAGCTGTCATTTTGATTACTTTATCTGCTGTCAGCCCCTTTATAGCCGTTAGACTGAAAAGTCTTCTTTTACTATAAAGAGATAGTTTCTGATGTGACTTTATTTAGTCTATCTGTTTATTTGATTTAAGCCTGCAGCTTCTTAGAAAGAGGTTTATTCCTTTTTATGGAATGTTTTGCTGCAGAAATATTTCTGTCTTCTTGATATTTACAGCCCAGGTCTCAAGGCTTAGAAGAAGACAAACAATTCAAAATGGAAGAGAGCCGTTGCTTGATGATGATATAAAAGGAACCCTTTGCAGAAGGATTGAAGCTAGCTGTTACACCCATATCCAAAAGCACTCAAGCCTTCATCAAGCTCTAGCTTCCTGCTCTCAGCAAACTCCATCTAACTGAGAAGTGTTAAGATCTTCATCTCTTCTTCACCTGAGTTCTCCTGCTTTCAGGAAGTTCAACTCAGAGTTTCTTTGAAGAAGAAGAAGAAGAAGAATAGCTGCTTGAAGAGATTTCTTTTTGTTATTTATTTCCTTCCTGTAGCTCTTTCCTTCAGAATTTTCTGAAGAGTTTCTGCACTGAAGCAAGACTTCACCTGGACATCTTTGAGCCAGGGGGAGCCTTGATTCTTTAGAGCATTCTAGCTCAGTGCAAGCTTTTTGTGCTTCTCTAATCTATTGTAAAATAGAGAAGACATCTTAACCTTCTTCCCCCTCCTGTACAGGGTTATTACTCCCTTCAAAAGTATCCCTTGGTGGCAGGGCACCTGATCAAAAACCTGTGCTTGGTTTTTAGACACCTGATCAAAAGTCTAAAGGGTCTCTGGATCTACCTGAAGAAGATCCTGTTGGTGGCAGGGCACCTGATCAAAAACCTGTAGTGGATTCCTACCGTTTGGGTAGAAGAGTGGACGTACCCAAGTTGTTTGGGGAACCACTATAAAATTCCTTGTGTCGTCTGGCTTGTTTTTTATTTTTCTTGTACTGTGGCTGTGAATAGATATAACTAGGCTGCTAGTTGCTGTTTAGGTTTTTCCAAGCTTAACTGTAATTACAGTTAGCTTGTGTTTGTACACAACACTTGTGTTAGGCTTTAAGGTTAAACCAATATCTATAATCTCTTCATTCCGCACTTCACTCCAAGGGAGTTGGGTAGACAGTTAAGTTTTGTATTGTGCAAAATTTGATTACTCTATTCACCCCCCCTCTAGAGTAGTATCTATCCCTTCACTTTCAATTGGTATCAGAGGGAGGTTGACTGACTGTATAGGCTAACACCTAAGTCACAAGATCCTGATAGATACCAAGAGTTTATAGAAATTCACTATCATGGCCCAGTCTAAGGATTATTCTAGCACCAGACCTCCAGCATGCAACTTAGCAAAGTTTGGCATCTGGAAGGCAAGGATCAAACTTTATATGAACTCTATTGATGAGAGTATTTTTGCTTCTATTTTGTCAGGTCCCCCAAGAGCACCTGCTGCTGCCACTGCCTCATCATCTGATTTGAGTGCAGTGCCTCCTCCAGACTATAATGATGAGTACAAGAAGGCCAAAATTGCTGATGCCAAATCAATGAACATACTGGCTCAGACTATGTCTGATGAGGTGTTCCAGAAGGTGGCCGACTGCTCCTCAGCTAAGGCCATGTGGGACACACTGAACCAGATTGTAGCTGGTTCAGCTGATGAAAGGAAGGACAGGAGGTCCAACCTTATCTCACAGTATGAGAATTTCAAAAAGACTGATGCTGAATCAGTTGAAGCGATGTACACCAGGCTCAGCTCAATCATCAATGAGCTGAGGACCCTTGACAAGGATATCTCATTGACAGAGGTCAATGATAAGATCCTTATGTGCTTTCCTAGCACATGGGATTTGAGGATCTGGCCAATCAAGGAAGCCAGAAGCACCAATGAGATATCAACTGAAGCCCTTCTCGGCAAGCTCAAATCTTTTGAGCAAGTGCTGAAGACAAGGGAAGCTGAAGCAGAAGCCAAGACCCCCACTCCAACAAGAAAAGAGCAATCTCTAGCTCTTAAAGCTGCTGAAGCCTCAGAAGGCAGCCAATCAAATGAGGAGCTCATGGCATTGTTTGCCAAGAGATTTCTCAAAATGGGGAGAAAAGAGTTCAGAAGAAAATCTTCAAAGTATGAAGAAAAGCCAAGGTATGATCGTACTCCAACTAAAGAAATTATTTGTTATGGGTGCAGGAAGCCTGGACACATTTTGCCGGAGTGTCCAGAGGAGAAAAACAAAGAAAAGAGAAAAGATAAAGAACAACACAGGAAGCACTCCAAGCCATCCTCCTACAAAAACAAGAAGAAGGAGAGAGGTTTCATTGCTGAAACCTGGAGTGATTCTGATGAAGAATCCTCATCCTCAAGCTCTAGTGAGGATGAAGAAGAAAAGAAGGCAAAAGAAGTTTGCCTCATGGCAATAGATGCCTGCAGCAACCACTCTGCTGCAGAGAGTTCTGACTCAGATGAAGAAATGCCTACTGAAGATGAGGTACTTTCATCTTATGATTTTACTTCAGAAGAGTTTAAGTTAGATTTTAAATCTCTATGTTTAGATTTAATTAGTTCAGAAAAAGAGATAAAAGAACTTAGAAATAGGCTAGCTGACTCTGAATCAATAGCCTCTGAAAATGTTAGGTTAAAGGAAGAACTCACTACTTGTAGTGAAGAAATCAAATTTCTTAAAATGGAATTAGCTAAGTCTAAGAGACTAGAAGAGTCACTTAATGGTAGAAGCCTTAAGCTATTAGAAATTACCAGCATGACCAACACTAGGTCAGGAAATGATAAATTAGGCTTAGGAGCTTCTCCCAGTGAACCCCCAGTCTTGCTTAAAAATAATCTTTCGACTCCAGTGAACTTCATTTCAGCTAGTGGAAAGAAGAACACTGAGCAAGTAAACCTTGTAAATAAAACATTGAATAAGGCTAAGAGAGAAAAGAGAAAGAAGTTTTTCAAAGAAATGCAAAAAGCGTCGAACGCAGCTCGACGATCGGATGCTCCATGGTCGAACGAAGCTCGACGATCTGAGCGCCTATCGTCGAACGTCGATCGACGATTTCAACATGATTTTCAAAATCATAATCCATTCCATAGAAACCTAAATGAAAATAGAAACCCTAGGTTTGTTGACCCATCATCTGCATGGAGAATCCCACCTAGGAGATCTCACCCACTAGGTTATCACCCTCAGCCTGCAGTTTCTTATATCTCCAGTTTTTCTTATGTGAAAAACAAGGGACCCAAGGTTACCTGGGTCCACTCTGTCTAAATAGTTGTTTTGCAGGTGAAGGCCTATCCAATCACTCAAAATAAGTGGTATTTGGATAGTGGATGCTCTAAGCATATGACAGGAAACAAAGAGCTACTGTCAAAGTACAAAGCAAAGCTCGGCCCAAAGGTTATCTTTGGAGACTCCAGTTGTGGTCAGACAGAAGGATATGGCAAGATCACAATTGGAGCTGTTACATTCAAGAGAGTTGCTTATGTCAGTGGACTGAAGCACAACCTGATTTCAGTTAGCCAGCTATGTGATGCTGGCTACCAGGTTTCTTTTTCTAACTCCTCCTGCAATATTACTTTAAATAATAATGTTGTTTTAATAGGTAATAGAATAGGCAATATATATTTAGTAGATTTTAATTCATCTCATTCTGAAATCTGCCTGTTTAATGAATTAACCCTTAATAATAATTCTTTATGGCATAAAAGGCTTAGTCATGTAAACCTCAAGAACATATCTAGGTTATCTAAGCACAACCTTGTTAGAGGTTTACCTTCTTGCCCCTACAAGAAGGAGAGCCTATGCAAGGCTTGTCAGCTAGGCAAGCAAACCAAGAATTCATTTAAATCTGTTAATAAAAGTGATTCTCCTAGAATCCTGTATTTATTACACTTGGACCTTTTTGGCCCAATAAATGTACAAAGTCTAGGAGGGAAGTATTACACATTAGTAATTGTAGATGACTTCTCTAGGTTCAGTTGGGTTTTCTTTTTGAGAACTAAGTCTGATAACTTCAAAGCCCTTACAGACTTTCTACTTTGTGTGCAGACTGAGTACTCTACTCATGTGGCCTTGATCAGAAGTGATCATGGTACTGAGTTTGACTCTCTTCTCATGCAAGAATTCTGTGAGAGAGAAGGTATCAAACATAGCTTCTCAGCTCCTAGAACTCCCCAACAAAATGGGGTAGTTGAGAGGAAGAATAGAACACTAATTGAAGCTGCTAGCACATTGTTGGCAGATGCTAACATGCCTCTATCCTATTGGGCAGAAGCTGTTAGTACAGCCAACTATGTCTTGAATAGAAGTTTGATACACAAACTTAAGTGTAAAACTCCTTATGAGTTGCTTAAAGGAAAGAAACCAAAAATTAATTACTTTAGAATTTTTGGCTGTACTGTTTATATTCATAACAATAATAAAGAATATATTAGAAAATTTGAAGCAAAAGCTTCAATGGGAATTATGCTTGGATATTCCCAAGTAAGCAAAGCTTATAGGGTTTATAACAAATCAACCTGTAAGATAGAGGAATCTGTGCATGTGACTTTTGATGAGTCTCAGATGTTTTACAAGGAGAAAGAAAATTCTCCTTCCTCCAGTTCTTTGCAGGTACATGATGCCCCTCAAGAAATCCTTCAACTTTCAACTCTTCAGATCACTGAATCAGACAGTGATGAAGACATTGCTGAAGCTGTTGAAGCTGTTGCTGTACCACCAACAGTAGATCAAATTCCTCCTGAGGAATTAATCCCAACTGTTGCTGAAGATCACATCCCACCTGCTGATATTGTCACACTTAGAGATCATCCCACATCTCAAGTGATTGGAGACATATCAGCCGGTGTGCAAACAAGACATCAATTAAGACAGGATGTGATGCATGCTTGTTTCCTCTCACAGGTTGAGCCCCTCACCTTTAAAGATGCAGAGCTAGATCCCCACTGGATCATTGCAATGCAAGAGGAACTCAATCAGTTTGAGAGATGTAAAGTTTGGACTTTGGTTCCAAGACCTAAAGGCCAACTGATCATAGGCACCAAGTGGGTGTATAGAAACAAGTTAGATGCAAATGGAATAATAGTAAGGAATAAAGCTAGGCTTGTAGCTCAGGGCTACAGACAGGAGGAAGGTATAGACTATGACCAAACCTTTGCTCCTATTGCAAGGCTAGAAGCAATAAGGATCTTCTTGGCCTATGCAGCCTACATGAAGTTTAAGGTGTTCCAAATGGATGTCAAAAGTGCATTCCTGAATGGTGAGCTTAAGGAAGAGGTGTTTGTTGAACAACCACCAGGGTTTGTTTCTTCAACTCAGCCTTCTCATGTTTTTAAGTTGCAGAAAGCTCTTTATGGACTAAAGCAAGCTCCTAGAGCCTGGTATGAGACTCTAGCTAGTTTCCTATTAGAGCACAACTTCACTAGGGGAGTAGTTGATAGAACCCTTTTCGTTAAGCATCACAAGGACACAATCCTGTTAGTTCAGGTGTATGTAGATGATATTATCTTTGGCTCCACTGATCCCAAACTTTGCAAAAAGTTTTCCAACTTGATGCACTCTAAGTTTGAGATGAGTAGCATGGGTGTGCTGTCTTACTTTCTTGGTCTCCAAGTTAAGCAAGATGCTGATGGTATCTTCATCTCCCAATCCAAATATGCCAAGGAATTGGTAAAGAAATTTGGGATGGCTGATGCTTCAGCAATGCCTACACCCATGGCTACTAATGTAGTTATTGATTCTGATGATCACGGCAAGCCAGTTGATCAAAAGAACTATAGGGCCATTGTTGGTTCCCTATTATATCTAACTGCAAGTAGGCCAGATATAATGTTTGCTACATGCCTTTGTGCTAGATTCCAGGTCAACCCCAAGGAATCTCATCTGATTCTTCTAAAGAGAATCCTGAGATACCTGAAAGGATGTCCAAATCTAGGACTTTGGTACCCAGCTGAGTCAGAGTTTGAATTAATTGGATATTCTGATTCTGACTATGCTGGTTGCAGAGTTGACAGGAAGAGCACCTCAGGAACTTGCCAGTTCCTGGGAGAGAGATTGGTCTCTTGGTTCTGTAAGAAGCAGGCTTCTGTCTCAACTTCAACTGCAGAGGCTGAATATATAGCAGCTGCCAGTTGTTGTTCACAGATCCTGTGGATTCAAAACCAGCTTGTGGATTATGGTTACTCACACAAGAACACCAAGATCATGTGTGATAGTACCAGTGCTATTTCTATTGCACAAAATCCAGTGCACCACTCTAGAACCAAGCACATTGAGATTAGGCACCATTTCCTGAGAGATTGTGTGGAAAAGAACAAGATCTGTCTTGAGTTCATATCCACTGAGTTTCAGAGAGGTGATATATTCACCAAGCCTTTAGATGAACAGAAGCATCTGTTCTTTTTAGTCCAACTAGGCATGATAAATGGACGAGACTAAGTGTGACGATATCTGCCTATGTTGAGGTCTGCTTGAAGATCGTCGAACGATGATCGAAGATCGTCGAACGGATTGAGCCTATCGTCGACCTCTGGTTAATGATAGTTTATCTGTTTGAAGATCATCGATCGACGTTCGACCATCGTCGAACAGGCTGAGCTCATCGTCGATCTCCGGACGACGACAGCCTTTTTGTTTGAGAAGCCAGAAATAGTCGAACGATTGTCCGACTACTCTGCTTCTGAGCCTATCGTCGAACGGCTGTTCGACTATCGGTTCAAGATCTTTTTAATAGACCGACTATATCCGGTTCAATATAAAGCCGATAGTCGACCTAGGTTAAAAGATCTGTTGCTTTATCGTCGACGGAACGTGCCCTTTCGCATTCTACTTTCCCGCTTGCGATTTTCTGCCGCTCCGTCCCCTTCGTCTTCCTCCTCCTTCTCGCGTTTCTCCAGCGATTCAATGGCGATTTCTCCAGCCGTTCTAGCCGTCGTCAAGTTCGATGCAGGATTCAGTGTAGATTTTGAAGCTTTCAGCAGTTGCGATGCCGGCATAGTGGAAGTTCTCCAGCTCTGCAGAGATCAAGGCCTAGAGAAGCTGATGTCTGAAAGGATCAAGATTAATATTCCAGAAATAAAAGAATGGGCTTTCACGTCGTCTTCCACAGACGAGTCGATGATCGGTACCATCGGCGGAGTAGAAGCTATCCTAACTCCGGCCGTTCTTTCTGATGTTTTTGGTTTGGTTATCGGTGACGAAGATTATGAGCAAGATGCTCAGGAGTTTGGAAGGATGCTCGTCGAGCTGGGACATGCTGAAGGCATTCCCTCCAAGTTGCTCAAGGTAAATTTCCCTTTCAAGATCAAGTTCCTCGCTGAGGTTGTCGGAAAAGTGATTCTGGGCAAGCACTCTGCCCATGATAACATAACTAGACAGCAATTCGCACTTATGTGTGCAATTGTTAATCGAAAGAGGATCGATTGGGCTGCTGTTCTGTTTGATTTGATCAGGAAGAAGACAGGAAAGAAGGAAGTCACCCTGGGAAGGGTTATTGGAATTTTTCTTAAGGAAAAATTCCCCCAGCTGCTGAGTTCTGCCGCAACCACCATCAATGCCAGCAAGAAGATGGATCCCCATCTGTTTTCAAAGTGGAAGAGGACGTTCGTGAAATCTGCTCCAGCGCAATCTGAGGACACAAGGACTGCTTCAGTCGCTCCTCAACCTAGTGAAGCTGGCTCAGCTATCCCTTCCTCCTCCTCTGTTTTGCCGTCTACCTCAGTTGAAGTACCATCAACTTCTGCTGAGGTACGACCCTCCTCTTCTGCTGCACCTGAAACAACCGTGGTTGTTCCTCTGTCTCCTCCTGCCTCTCCTCTACCTGCATATCTGGCTAGGATATCTGCTCCTAGCTTCGATTTGTTAGGTTCAGAGAGAATTCTTACTCCTCATGCATCTCCCGTTAATTCCCCAGTTCATTCCCCATCCCCTGCTCCCTCTCCTGCTGTATCTCCAGTTCGATCCCCTGTTCACACCATCCTCCATCCCAGCACATCTACCATCTCTGCTGCTGATCCATCCACCTCTCATCCATCTTCTTTTGATATCTCTCCAGAGATTATCATCCGCATCGTGGAGCTGATTACCCCGTCAATCAAAACCATGATTGACGAGGCAATCGCTCCCCTTGCTGCCTCCATTGACCGTCTCACTGCCTCCATCCAATCCATTTCTAAATCTGCTGAGCCATCTACCTCTAGGGGCCTGGTTTCAGTTGTTACTGAAATCAGGCAGGGGGAGATGTTCAATGAAGATGTCTCAGACCTTCCTGCCTCTACTCCAGCTGAAATAGAAATAGCTCCAGATGTTATCTTGTCTGCCCAGCCAGAATCTGCTCAAGTTGAGCCAGAAGGAGTTCCAGATATTGTTATGACTGATCAGGAAGAGACAGCTCCAGCTGAGGAAGAAATTGTTCCAGCTGAGGAAGTGGTAACTCCAGCTGAGGAAGAAGTTGCTCCAGCTGAGGAAGAAGTTGCTCCAGCTGAGGAAGAAGTTGTTCCAGCTGAGGAAGAGATTGCTCCTGCTAAGAAAGTTTTAGCTCCAGTCTTGACTGAGAAGGAAATATCAGATGGAATCCTGCTATCAGAAATTGCAGTGAAAGTATGCTTAGAAGATATAACCTCTCCTACGATTGCCAGATTCCTGGAAGGAATCATAACTAAATATCTGAATGACTGCTGGGAGATGGTTAAATATGAAGGTAATTCCCTAATCCGGTTTATTGATGAGTCAATTTATTTGCTTGCTGGTGAATACCTTGAAGGGATGATTCAAGCTTATTTAGCAGATCTGTGTTCTTGATTCTACAGATATTATTAAAGAAGATTTAACTGCCAAGAAAATAGCAGTTGTTTCTGAGGCTGCTCCAAGTGATTCTAATACTCAATTAGATCCAGAATTGGATGTGTTTTTAAATGATAAAGAGGATGAAAATCAAGAGGAAATCAAAGTTGATTCTCCTGTTTTAAATTTGGAAGAAATTCAAGCAAGGGCTGCTTGGGACTTAAGAGTAAAATCTTTACAAGAAAAAGAGAAAGAGTTGTAATTTGAGAAGTCATCCATCTGGGATGACTCTCCTGGATTAGATTTAGACTCCCTTCTGGCTATGGATGCCCTGGAAGAAGAAAGGGAGAAATCTGTCTCAAAGCTTAAAGAAAAGGCTGTCTCAGAAGCCTATGATCCCTATGAGAACCCTCCATCATCCCATTCTGATGATGATGATGATTCAGATGTGTCTGAAAAATCAAAGAAAAAGAAATCTGCTGCTAAGAAAAGAAAAGCTGCTCCTCCTCCTCCTCCAAACAAGGATAATGACATTCCATATTATATTCTGAAGGGCATTGATCCCAAATCAAAAGATTTTCAGCATTGGATGAGGTTTTCGAAAAATCAGCAAAAAGAAAGGAAGAGAACAAAGAGGTATGACAGTCCAGTCTCCAGATGGACTCCCAAAGGTCCTCCTCCACCTCCTGGTGCAGGAGCCTCTGGTAATCTACCTGCTAATCAATCTGCCGTCTATGGAAAATCTGCGTCTGCTCAGCACCAACCTAGACAAGGTCATCAAAGTTCTCAAGGCAGATCATCCTATGGTTCTCAAAGACCAATGAAGGAGGTTGTGGCCCAAAGACCAACCTTTTCCCCACCTCCTTCTCCAGTTCAATCTGAGAAAAGTGTTTCGAAAGGTAAATAGTTTACAGTGTTTTAAAACCTTCTAGCAAGTCCCTTTTGCTAAGTTTAATTTAATGTCTTATCTAGATAAAATAGCTGATGCTGCTTCTCCAGAGCCCATATATGAAAATCCTGAGCTCGATCCTAATTTTAGGATGGCTCGCTTTCAAGAGCTTGTAGGAGCAGCCCAAATAAGAAAAGCAAGAGCCGAAGGCAAAGATTCTTAATAGTTTGATTAACTGCTGTGATATTTGATTATTTGTTTATCTGATTGATAATCTGCCAGTTTATTAATTAACTATCTGCTGAAATTATTTTTAATATTCTATTGCTAGCTGTTTTAGTTTTTGAGAGACTTAACTCAAATAGGGGGAGATTGTTGGTACCCTACTCTGATTTGAGTTCAGTCCTCTCCTTTGTGCTCCTTGACCCAAGAAATATCTATGGTCAATGGTTAGGAGTCTAGCTGTAGAGTCCTCGCTTTTCCAAATTGAGAATTTGGTTAAGTAGGTTTTTCGTTCGACTATAGTCGAACGCCGTTCGACTATCGTCTATCGACTGATCGACGATCGTCTATCAGTTGGTCGACGCCTTGGTCTGCGCTGATAGTTCGACTATCTGTTGATAGTTCGACTATCTGTTCTGCGCTGATAGTTCGACTATCTGTTGATAGTTCGACTATCTGTTCTGCGCCGATAGTTCGACTATCTGTTGATAGTTCGACTATCTGTTCTGCGCTGATAGTTCGACTATCTGTTGATAGTTCGACTATCTGTTCTGCGCTGATAGTTCGACTATCTGTTGATAGTTCGACTATCTGTTCTGCGCTGATAGTTCGACTATCTGTTGATAGTTCGACTATCTGTTCTGCGCTGATAGTTCGACTATCTGTTGATAGTTCGACTATCTGTTCTGCGCTGATAGTTCGACTATCTGTTGATAGTTCGACTATCTGTTCTGCGCTGATAGTTCGACTATCTGTTGATAGTTCGACTATCTGTTCTGCGCTGATAGTTCGACTATCTGTTGATAGGTCGACTATCTGTTCTGCGCTGATAGTTCGGCTATCTGTTGATAGTTCGACTATCTAGTTTGTTTTGATAGTTCGACTATCTTTTGATAGTTCGACTATCTGTTTTCTGAGGTAGGTCGACTATCTGCTTGATAGTTCGACTATCTCTCTGCGCTTGATAGTTCGACTATCTGTCCTAGATAGATCGACTATCTGATAGTTCGACTATCTGTCCTGATAGTTCGACTATCTGCTGCGGTAGCTCGACTATCTATTTGATAGCTCGACTATCTGGATCGTTCGACTATCTGCCCGATAGTTCGACGATCTCCTGGCGTCGTTCGACGATCTTCGAAGGTCGTTCGACGTTTTTTGTCTGCCTTTGGATTTTGTATTTATTTATTATATTTAATTATTTAATACATTTTCTGGCACAGTATTTTAAGCTGTATGATAAAGTTTCCAGGCATTATTTGCTCTATTCTTTCTGCCTGAGTTCAAATCTTTTAAGATAAAGTTGTTTGTCTTATTAGCTGTCATTTTGATTACTTTATCTGTTGTCAGCCCCTTTATAGCCGTTAGACTGAAAAGTCTTCTTTTACTATAAAGAGATAGTTTCTGATGTGACTTTATTTAGTCTATCTGTTTATTTGATTTAAGCCTGCAGCTTCTTAGAAAGAGGTTTATTCCTTTTTATGGAATGTTTTGCTGCAGAAATATTTCTGTCTTCTTGATATTTACAGCCCAGGTCTCAAGGCTTAGAAGAAGACAAACAATTCAAAATGGAAGAGAGCCGTTGCTTGATGATGATATAAAAGGAACCCTTTGCAGAAGGATTGAAGCTAGCTGTTACACCCATATCCAAAAGCACTCAAGCCTTCATCAAGCTCTAGCTTCCTGCTCTCAGCAAACTCCATCTAACTGAGAAGTGTTAAGATCTTCATCTCTTCTTCACCTGAGTTCTCCTGCTTTCAGGAAGTTCAACTCAGAGTTTCTTTGAAGAAGAAGAAGAAGAAGAATAGCTGCTTGAAGAGATTTCTTTTTGTTATTTATTTCCTTCCTGTAGCTCTTTCCTTCAGAATTTTCTGAAGAGTTTCTGCACTGAAGCAAGACTTCACCTGGACATCTTTGAGCCAGGGGGAGCCTTGATTCTTTAGAGCATTCTAGCTCAGTGCAAGCTTTTTGTGCTTCTCTAATCTATTGTAAAATAGAGAAGACATCTTAACCTTCTTCCCCCTCCTGTACAGGGTTATTACTCCCTTCAAAAGTATCCCTTGGTGGCAGGGCACCTGATCAAAAACCTGTGCTTGGTTTTTAGACACCTGATCAAAAGTCTAAAGGGTCTCTGGATCTACCTGAAGAAGATCCTGTTGGTGGTAGGGCACCTGATCAAAAACCTGTAGTGGATTCCTACCGTTTGGGTAGAAGAGTGGACGTACCCAAGTTGTTTGGGGAACCACTATAAAATTCCTTGTGTCGTCTGGCTTGTTTTTTATTTTTCTTGTACTGTGGCTGTGAATAGATATAACTAGGCTGCTAGTTGCTGTTTAGGTTTTTCCAAGCTTAACTGTAATTACAGTTAGCTTGTGTTTGTACACAACACTTGTGTTAGGCTTTAAGGTTAAACCAATATCTATAATCTCTTCATTCCGCACTTCACTCCAAGGGAGTTGGGTAGACAGTTAAGTTTTGTATTGTGCAAAATTTAATTACTCTATTCACCCCCCCTCTAGAGTAGTATCTATCCCTTCACTTTCAGAAACATTTCACCATAACGGTGACAAATAATAACAACGGTCAGCATTAACTGACCAAATTATAATGACCTCACCCCTCACTTGGGGTGGCGGTGCTCCTTCCCTGCAGGCATTAGCTTACACAATATAATGGAAATCAGAACGTGCAGATTAAGCACAATTAATCACAAATGTCGGCACGGCCAGCCATACGTCCCGTGCACTCAGGGCACATTAACAGTGTGCCAAGATTTCATGCCCCACCATTATCCTCAAGACGACACCTTTGAGCATTACAAGTCTTCCCTGGGCCGAAGCCAAAGACTCTCCTTATGCTACGACAAATTCATGATGATCTTCCAGATACACACTTTGACTCACTCCAAGTCGAACATCATAGGGTGGGTACAGGTCAGCCATAGCCCGTTGCTCAAACTGTCAGGCTCGCAAGCCACAACACGGGTCGGCCTCCCCTTACCCATTCACAATACATAACTCTGTTATGTTCCAAGATTGGCTCTCACGACCACCATAGCGGAGTAAATTAAGCTTACGGCTCAACCAAACGGCCCCAAGGTCTCCATGAGACAGGCCTCACCAAATAGCCCTCAGGTATCCACGAGACAGGCCTCACAATCAATTGCCCTCAGGTCTCCATGAGACAGGCCCCACAATCAATGGCCCTCATGTCTCCACGAGATAGGCCCCACAATCAATGTTAGCTCACTAGGAGCTACCGCCAGCGGTAGCGCTACCATCACGCAGTAGGGGATAGACTATCAGCTCTTCCCCATTTGTCGGGTGTTTTCTTGGAGACTACCTCCAGTACTCTCAATGCAGCCATCTGTACACCCCGTGACTCTGAAATCTACGTGATTACCACAGAGTCTTCTCCGGAATACAAAGCATACAAACATCACCAATCCAGACCAACCAGTCTAGAAGAGTTTCACACAGCATGCATATTCCGTACTTCGATTCCGGATCTAAATGCAATACTAACGGGGATACACGGATCTACCCATCAGGAGAACCACTTCCACGTGATCGTGAAGCGTCTACCCTCAAATGCCAAAAAGAAGGTGTTGGGTATTGTATCCACAATGTACCTGATTTGAAGAAGCCCCTAGACCAGCTAAGGTTAATTGACATTGTATTTGATCATTTGTCTTCAAGTTGTGCTTGCAGTTATTCCACGCTAAGTACACACCAATGTCAGGGTGCAGTGGGTCAATATACACGGGTCTGCGCAACGTAATCCCTCGTTGAGCAGATCAGTGTATTGGCGTACGTGTACTCTCTCTATTGGAGTGTACTTACTTTCAAGTACAGGGCTGAGAAAGATCAAGAGTAGACAAGGAGCAAGGATGGGTCAAAGCAACTCGCGGGAAGAAAGACGAAAATCGTCTAAGTAGAAATCGTCGAGAATCACTAAGTGATTCTCGCCGATTCGAAGTGATTCTCGCCGAATCGTCGAGAATCACTCGCTGATTCTTGCCGATTGCAGCCGGCTGTCTCAACGCCGTCTTGATTTCTGCTTAAGGCAGAATCGTCGAGAATCACTAGTTGATTCTCGCCGAATCGTCGAGAATGACTTTGCATTCTCGCCGATTCGTCGAAAATGAATTATGATTCTCGCTGATTCTCTCCGGATGGCAAGATCTTCAGCCAGAATTCTGCCAAGTAGAATCCGGCGAGAATCATAAGTGATTCTCGCCGATTCATCGAGAATCACCAATGATTCTCGTCGAATTTGTCTTAGGCGAATTTCTTCTGCTCGCTGGACCGGTCCAAATATTCAGGCGCTGTTTTGAACCGTACTTAGGGTTTCTACTGGTGGGGCCCACAACGGTCATATTGTATGACCTACTGTATAAATACTTCGGCATTTTGAACAGTAATGAGTACGAATACACAAGAAAGAAAACCGAGCCGCCGACGTGACCTAGATCGCGGATTTCTCTTTCGCCGCCGCCATCGCCGCTTGGGAAGTTAATCGCCATCGTTGATCGTGGATACCTCCTGATCTTCTGGCGACAGAAGCTTTGCCAAGCAACGCGTCTCACGTGTCCTTCTTGAGATCCTTTGTCTCTTGGTTTGTAGACCGGGAATACCTTCCCTTTTCGAATCGATCGAGACGATTAATCTAAGGAAGACCATTGGTAGACCTTGCCAGCATAGCTACGAAGGTTGGATCTCTAAAGCTCAGCCGCCGCACTTCTTGCCGCCGCCGATCCCGAACACCAAGCCGCCGCTCTTCTTGCCGCCGCCGGTTTCGTGGAGATTCATTCTAAGTGAGAGCTAAGGTCGTGGACTCTTCGTCTTCGTCAAGAATGCGTCATCGAACGAAGAGGGACACCTAGAACTCCATAAGTAGTTTGTATATTTTATACATTCCATTTTATTTTTGTTGTAAAGTAACGTAGGTTCCTCGTTGTCAGGGTTGGGTGCAACCTGTGGTAGAGGAGTGGTGACTCCTTCGTTTGGAAGGGTTCCTTCCGTTAGTATGAAGATTGGATTTCAATCCGATTGGTGAAGTGACCGAGTCGTCCCTTGTTGGGAGATAGGTCGAAGGGGGAAAGTGGACGTACCCAAATCGGGGAACCACTATAAATGCTTGTGTCTGTTTGTGCTGTGTTATTTTGTTTACTTGTGCAGGTAGAATTTTAATTCCGCTAAAATCGCTGCAAGACACATATTCCCCCCTAGGTGAAGGTAGTTGGCACTAGGTGGACTTTCAAGTGGTATCAGAGGGAGGTTACTCAACAATAAGGTTAACACCTTGAGTAAGTTCCTGCCACTAGTGTCAAGAAGGCAGATATCTACTATGGACGACTCTAAGTACTCAGGCAAGATACTAGTGTGCACCAGGCTAAACTTTCCTATCTGGAAGGAAAGGATTAGATTTTACATGGAAGCAGTCGACCCTCGACTCTTCATGATCGTGGAGGAGGGACCTTATATTCCCACTAAGGCCTCCACCATTGATCCTACCAAAAAGGTGCCAAAGAAGCTTTCTGAAATGGACAAGGACGAGATGGTGTTGGTCGGACTTGATAAGAAGGCACAGAACATACTAATCAGCACAGTCGATGACTCCATGATGCAGAACTTCTGCAACTACAGGACAGCCAAGGATATCTGGCATAGCTTGATTATCCTGATGGAGGGCACAGATAAAGTGAGGGATGATCGGAGATCCCTTCTGAACCAGAAATATGAGACCTTCAGGCAGGGGCCCAAGGAAGAGATCGGAGTTACCTTCGAGAACTTCCTCAAGATTGTCAATGCTCTCAAGGGATATGGAAGAGTGTTCACTGATGGTGAACTTAATGATAAATTCCTTAGGTCCCTTACTAAGGAATGAGACACAAAGATCAGCGTCATCCGAGAGTTTGGCAGATTAGCTAAAACTGATCCTCAGATACTCTTTGGGAAGCTCATATCCTATGAGCTCCAGTTGAACATGAGGAAAGCTGAAGAAGAAGCAGAGAAGGCCGCAGCCAAGGAAAAGACTGTGGCCCTAAAAGCCATTCACTCCAGGAAGGGCAAGGGTGCGGCTTAATCCCGTGCGGGAAAAAAGGATGAGGAGGAAGACTCCGAGCCATGCTCCTCCGGCTTAGAGTTGTCTGAGGAAGACTTCTCCCTCATCACCCGAGAATTCAAGAAGTTCCTCAAGATGAGGAATCCAAGAAAGAGAGACGGCTTCTCCTCCAGAAATCAGAAGAAGAATTTTTCTTCTAACAGGTATGAATCAAAACCGAACAAACATCGTCATACTGATATCATTTGTTTTGGGTGCAATAAGCCAGGACACGTCGTGACCGACTGCCATCAAGGCAAGAGAGAGAAGGGGAAGGGAGAAGAGCATAGAACCTCTAGAGATAAAAAGAAGGAGAGGAGCTACATCGTCAAAAATTCAAAGACACTGAGTGAGTCTGATTCCTCAGACTCCATTGATGATGAGGAAGCCTACTTCGGGCTGGTGGGTCGCTCTGACTCAGAAGGAGAATGCCCCCAATTCACTGGGAAAGTAAAAGCTCATACCCCCCTCTCCGACTCTGACTATGAGTCTCCTGATGATGATCTCGAGGACAGCCCATCTGCCCGAGAAGCTGAGCTCCTCGAAAAGTATGAGCTTCTGCTCAACACCTTCGAGGAATGCCGCAAGAGATTGAGGGCTCAGAAAAAGGAAGTAAAATTCCTTAAGCTCGAGGGTGTCTCCCTAAGGGAAGAGATCACTAGCTTGATTTCTCTCCGACAGGAGCACCTGGACCTGATCTCTAAGAACTCAGAGTCTCTAAGTCTCCTTGACCTTAAACAGGAAGAAATCAATAAGTTGGAAGAACAACTTACGACAGAAAAGAAGATTGTCCAAAGCTTCTCTATGCCAAAGACTGTTCTTCCACTGGTTGATACCTTCTCTGCTCAGGCTAAGGGGGCTGGCTTGGGGCATGTGGGTGTGCCTGGTAAATCATCTAGGAGAAACAAAAAGCAGAGGAGAAATAAGGCTGCTAAGAAGGCCTCTACTGCAGAAAAGGGAAAGGCCCCACTCAACCCTGTTGTATTCAGGAAGCCTGGCTTTCCCTGCAATGAACAAGACTTTGAGTCAACCTATGACCACTTCTTCCAGCCCTCGGTTGAAAAGCCCAAGAGCCGGTATGAGGGGTGGGCCTTCCCCCGCAACTTTGGCGAGAGTGTCTTCAAGGCACCTTATGAGGAAGTTCAAAAGGAAGCAAGCACCCAAGGCCAAGCCTGTTACACTGAGAAACCAGGATGTGAAGAAATCATGCGACTATTGTCATCATGATGCCTCCACCTTCAGGTCCAAGGCCCCGGCTGAACCTTCCATTCCAAGGGTGAAGCAGGTGCCTAGGAGAAAGTATAACAGATTTGACTGCTGGTGCTGTGGAAAAGTTGGTCACTTTGCCGTGGATTGCTGGTTTAATCCGAGGAATAACGAGACTTCTCATGTTGGCAATGCGAGGCAGACCACTCGTAGGGCTAACCATCCGAGGGGGAGTATGCTAACAAAGAATCTAGGACCCAAGTTCGATTGGGTTCCTAAGGGAAATTAATTCTGTTTTGCAGGAATGTCCAAAGGCCACCAAAACTCTCATATGGTACATTGACAGTGGATGCTCCCGGCATATGATCGGGACAAGAAGCCTGCTGCGTGATTACTCTCCAGTCCAGAATGGACCCAAAGTCATCTTTGGGGGATCGGATCGAGGAGTCACCAGGCGTTACGATATGATTTCCAACGGTATAATTTCTATCACCGATGTGGCTTACGTTGAAGGGTTAAATCATAACCTGATCAGTGTAAGTCAGTTATGTGATAAAGGTTATGACGTTAAGTTCTGCAAGGATAAATGCCTGATAATATCGTGTGCCTCTTCAGAGACGGTATTAACATGCATTAGGAGCAGAAATATCTTCTGCTTAGATTTTCTTAGTTTAGATCTGATAGTTTAACTTTCAAGGCAGCCTAAACACCTAGAGGGGGGGGGGGGTGAATAGGTTCTGCTTTTCTTATAAAAACTTCTAGGCAGAATTCAATTCAATAGCTAACACAATTGGCACAGCAATCACAGAAAATAAAACATCACAGATTGCACAATGTTTTATAGTGGTTCCCCAAGGTCTGGGTACATCCACTTTCCCCCTTCACCTATCTAGCAGTATGCTAGATTCGGCCAAACTTCCACTTATCTCAGATCAACAGATCCTACAACTCAGAACCCAACTGGTTCCTACAACTCAGGCACAACTGCCCTACCTCAGCCTTGCCCCAAGGCCTACAACTCAGAGAATATCCTTCTCCTACACTCAGGCAAACAGCCCTACCACTCAGAGTTCAACATTCCTACACTCAGCCTTTATAACATAGGCTTACAACTCAGATCTGTGTAAACAGATCCTACAGAAATATAGAAAAGATTATTAAACTGTCTTGCCAAAGTTGAGAGAGAAAAGGCCAAGACAATTCTTGATCAGCTGATGCAATCAACTGTATCTGAGCCTTCTTCAAAGCTTCTTGAAAATGTACTTAGCTGAGTTGATTCCAAACAGCTTCTTGAGAATCCACTGGTGGTTTCTTTCTTCTTCTTCTAATTCTGGCTTGACCTCTCTCTATCCAGCACTTTGAAAGATTCTTCTGAATTCTGATTAGAACTCTTCTTAGATCTATCCTTAGATAGTCTTCTTAGATCTCCCGGAGAAGATCTTCTTAAGTGACTAGCACTTTCTTGAAATGAATTGGATTGTGATCCTTCTCTTCCTTTTTGATTCAAAGTTATTCAAAAAGGACTATCTGTTATGGTTGTTGTTCTCCTTCTGAATCAGTCTATTTATAGACATTCTTCATGGTAACCGGCTGATCCGGTTTCTAACCGTTTTCTGACAAGTCTGACAGCTTCAGTTAACCGGTGGTAACCCACAGCTGTCAAGTCTTCAAACAAGTCCTGTGCCTTAGTCTTGAACCACAAGTTGTTGAAACAGTCTGTCAGAAAGTGTCGAGACCATCTGTCTATCTGTGTCGACACAATTGACTTTGGTGTCGATACAGTCTTCAGTGATGTCGACTAAGTTGCCTTTGAGTCGACACAGCTTCTTCTGAAAATAACTTGGTCTTGACTCTTCAGTGTGTCGACACAAGTCCTGTGTGTCGACACAGTTGTTGTAGAATTATAACTTAGTAAGTGTCGACTTAGCCTTCAGGTGTCGACACATTCATTTCTTAAATCTGCTTTAATGTGTCGACTTAATCACAATGTGTCGACACATTCTGCTGGTGTCGACAAACTTGAGGTCGACTATTTTCTTCTGTGTCGACACATTCAGCTGATGTCGATAATCTTGAGATCGACTATACTCTTCTGTGTCGACACATTCTCCCAATGTTGAGGTCGACGCTTTTCTTCTGTGTCGACACAAATTTCCAGAGTTGTGTCGACTCTTTTCTTCTGTGTCGACACAAATTCCCAGTGATGTGTCGACTTACTTCTTCTGTGTCGACACATTCTCCCAGTGTAGTTGTAGACTAACTGCTATGTGTCGACACTGCTTCCCAGTGTTGTGTCGACTATTTTCTTCTATGTGTCGACACTGCTTCCTCTGTGTCGACACTTGGACTTAGAATTTTTTTGCATACTTTGTCAATTCTTCACCTGCACATGTCAACTTAAAACAACATCAAATACACCTTGATGTATATCATTGAGCTAGGTTAGGCTTCTTCAAATCAGGTACACATTTTCCAATGTACCCAACAATCTCCCCATATTTGGAGAAGTCATAACCCCTATAGCCAATGATATACACCATTTATAAACAGTACTAAATGATGATTAATGACATAACAGGAATACTTTAATATAAACAAAACATAAAAAAAATAATTCATCACAGAATACACATTATAATATGCCAAACTGCATTTTGTTTATAACTGGGTAATGTTTGATTACAATGTTTTACATTTAATGATTACATCACAACATTACAAAACACTATAAAAAGAACTTAAAACATAATCAGGATTGATCAGGCTCTCTAATTATAATCCCTTTGCCAGATTGAATTGTAGCTGTCACAGGAGCTTCTGATTCTTCAGCTATCTTCTTTCCTTTAAGATCAGCTTTCTTCTGAGATTCTTCCTTAATCCTTTGCCTTTCAAAATAATGAAAAGGCTTTGGGAAGTATTTGCTTGGCTCCTTAACATCTGATGGCAGTCTTCCCAGCTTAGCTTTCCTTCTGAATTGTACTATTGCTTCTTGTCTTGCCTCATACTTCTGCCATTCTATTTCATTGTACCACTTGCCTCTCTCATGAACTTTATCTTGTACAGCTTTCCATGCAGTGAGTATTATGTTCCTTGAAGTAGGACTCCACTGCTCATAATCTGGCTTAAGTACAGCCTGCTCTCTGAATTTCTTCTTGGCTAATAGAGCATCTTGCTGTTCTTTCAGAGTAGCCTCAGGCTTATCAACCTTTCCAAAGACAATATTAGTAACCTCCTTTGGAGGACTATACATTCCTTGAATTTTCTGATCAATCATGTCAAAATATGGAGGGGGGTAAATGACTTGGGCAACCTCAGGTTGATTGCCTTCAAGTAGATTTGATTGTATTCCTGATTCAGCCACCATAACATCATCACACAATGGGGGGATATCCCAAAGTGGCTCGGATACTATTGGTCACCCATTTGGAGTGCTCTGAGCCTGCATGAATTAGCATCCTCTCCCCCTTTATGGCTTCTCTAGATACATGATCTCTTAGATCTTCCTTTTGAAATCGGATTTGGCCATCCAAATAATTCACACCCTCTTTGAAAAATGGTTTTAACTTTTGAAGATTGTCAGATATTTCTTTTTGAGAGGTTGTGATAGCAGTCTTAACATATGCAATGGCAGCTTGGAAATTCTTATCAAATTCTTCCCTTTCTTTGGCTCTATCTGCAGGCAGACCTGGACCAATCTTCTTTACTTCCTCAATGATCTCATTATGAGATTCAGTTAAATTATCATTCATTCTTAGCTGGTTTTCCAAAACATAGCTTTGTTTCAAAGCAATGTCATCCACCTTTGTAGTAATAGCCTCCTATTGTTTAGCTAGATAAACCACAGCATTGCCACCCTTGTGGAAGCAATCTGTCATTTCCTTTTTATGCATGTTTACCTGAAACTGGATGGACTTTATATCCTGAGCTAAGTCAAACTGAAGTGACTTGCTATTTTCATCAACATACTTTTCCATAGCCAGCCTTTGTTCATCCAATTTTACTTGTAGATCTATCATAAATTTGTTGTAATCAAAGGCTGGAGATACTTGTAGAGGTGTGGTCTGTAAAGCCTGCTTATAATGCTTGCTTCTTCTCTTAAATACAACAAGTTTTCTTTTCTTTGCCACCCTGGCTTCTTCAGTTTCTGTTTCAGATGAAGTATCTACATGAATTCTTTCTTGAGGATGATGAATTGTATCAGTTCCAGGGACCTGTTGCTCAGCTTCAACATCCACTGGCTCACCCTCAACCTGTGGCTCAACTTCAGTTTCCTGATCAATGTCCATACCTATGGACTTCTCAATATCTGGTCCACCTCCTACTTTATCAGCAGTAGTATCAATATCTGGGAACAACTCCTCCATAGTAAATTCCAGTTGAGCTGTAACTTCTGCAGCAGTTAAATCTTGAGACAAGTTTAACTGTGCTTCCTCTTATACTTGCACTTCAGTATTTGTAGTATCTGGAGTAGGAGTGGACACTAGCTCCCCCTGAACCTGTGCAGTAATAAGAATATGAGCAATGTCTTTTATAGTAAAATACATTAGCTCCCCCTATACCTGAGCAGGAGTAGATACCTTTGGAGCAGGAGGGGAAACTGTCTCCCCCTGCATCTGTACAGGTGTTGACACTTCCTGGACTATAGATGAGGCAAGCTGTTCTTCAACCTGTGTCCTCAGTGGGTCTTCTTGTAATTGTTCAGATTCTTGATTTTGTGTAGGGGATTT
This sequence comes from Platanthera zijinensis, assembly GCA_039513925.1. Taxonomy (NCBI): domain Eukaryota; kingdom Viridiplantae; phylum Streptophyta; class Magnoliopsida; order Asparagales; family Orchidaceae; genus Platanthera; species Platanthera zijinensis. Next base: position 34,692,024 of record CM077083.1, read on the forward strand.
CACAGGGGTGTCTGGCCTGCTCTCTTCAGGCACATCCTTGGACAGCACCCTATCCCACCTGGAGAACAATCTCATATCCATTCTTCTCATATGATTAATCTTACTCCCTTGCAGTTGCTGCATCACTTCAGGAATCACTCCAGTGAAGTACAGGCTCATGATCCTAGCCATGTTAGGCTTCTTGATTCCTTCTTTGATCTTGTCAAAGATCACTCCTGACCAATCAGTAGGAATAGTAAAAACTATCCTGGTCATCAGGCTGAACATATAGGCAGAAATCCTATCATGTCCACCTGTCTTGCAGAGGATTACTTTCCCAACTACTTCTGACAAGAATTTCCCTTGTTGATTCATACCCTTCCTGTTGAAGGCAGCTCCAATCTTCAATCCTGAGTCCAGTCCACACCATTGAAGGGCTTCCCTTGTCTTAGATATAGGAACTTCCTCTTCATTCTCAACTACTTTCAATTGAAAGATCTTTCTTAAACTTCTTTGATTAATCTTCACCTTAGTCCCTTGAACAGTGGACTTAATCTTGAGGCCAGTAGAGTGGACTGATGCAGAGATAAAGAACTCGTGCACCTCCTTCTTCCAGATTTTAGTAGGTTCTGAGATGAGAAATTCTAACCCTGACTCAGAAAGGAGGGTGATAACTCCTTGAACATCTGGCGGCGCCTCTGCAAAGGCCTGGCACACCAACTCATACCCTTCATTTATGTTGTCTTCAATCCTTGGCGCCATCGGTTCGTCGAGAAAGCTTGAGAGAAGAGAGAAAGATAGACTGTCGACACAGGGTTTTAGTCTCGAAAACCTTGGAAGCGTGTCGACAGAATGAGTTTTTGACCTATTTATAGCCTCAGTTGAAAGAAGTTCAAAAGGCGCCAAAAACAGTCAAAATGTGTCGACACAGACGGAATGTGTCGACACAAACTTCTATTGTCTCGACATTACTTCAGCCTATTATGTGTCGACACCAATTTGTGGTTATGTCGACACCTTAGATAAACAGAAATTCTGTGTCGACTCTAAGGATAAGTGTCGACACATATTCTGTAAGTGTCGACACCATTTTCCTGGTTGAGTCGACATTACATTCCTGGTTAAGTCGACAATATAACTCTCAAGTGTCGACACATATTCTCTGTGTCGACACAATATTTCTGACTTGTCGACATAATTTCTCTGAGTCGACACATTACTACTGAATGTGTCGACACATTCTTACTTAGCCAATTTCTGTAACTTCAATGTGTCCTTTTTTTAACACTTGATTATGTTGTTTGTTATTACCTCTACTTATTTATATACCACTTCAATTGCATTGTTAATGATTTTGTTAATACATTAATCAATGGTTAACATACCTAATTCAATTTTGAATTTATTGAATTTGGTTTCATCTAAAGGCTTAGTAAATACATCTGCTATTTGATAATCTGTTTTTACAAATTCCAATGAGATGTCTCCTCTTTCTACATGTTCTCTAAGAAAATGGTATTTGATTTCTATATGCTTAGTTCTACTATGAGAAACTGGATTATTAGCAATAGAAATAGCACTCTTTGAATCACATAAAAGAGGTGTTCTACTTACCTGAATACCATAATCCTTAAGCTGATGCTGCATCCACAATAGCTGTGCACAGCAGCTTCCAGCAGCAACATACTCTGACTCAGCTGTGGAAATTGCCACACTGGTCTGCTTCTTACTACTCCAAGATATTAGTCTTCCTCCCAGGAATTGACAAGTACCTGCAGTACTCTTTCTATCCTCTCTACATCCTGCAAAATCTACATCTGAATAGCCTGTTAGTAGAAAATCTCTATTCCTAGGGTACCAAAGACCTAGAGTAGGAGTGCCCTTTAGATATCTCAGAATCCTTTTGACTACAGTATAATGAGATTCTTTAGGGCAGACTTGGTACCTAGCACAGACACATGTTGCATACATAATGTCAGGTCTACTAGCAGTGAGATATAGTAGAGACCCAACTATTCCTCTATACAATGATTCATCAACAGGTTTACCTGTCTCATCTTTGCATATAGGCATATTAGTTCCCATAGGAGTTCTCATGGTGGAGGATGACTCCATACCATACTTCTTAATTAATTCTTTGGTAAACTTAGACTGGGATATGGACAATCCATCATCAGTCTGTCTTACTTGGAGTCCCAAGAAGAACTTAAGTTCTCCCATACTGCTCATCTCAAACTTCCCTTGCATAAGTTTGGCAAACTTTTTACAAAGGTTGTTTTCAGTAGATCCAAAGATTATGTCATCAACATAGATCTGGACTAAGATGATCTTTCCTTTGGATTCCCTAAGGAATGGAGTTTTGTCTATCTTTCCTCTTGAGAATTTATTCTCAATGAGGAAGGTAGATAGGGTTTCATACCAAGCCCTTGGAGCTTGTTTTAACCCATACAAAGCTTTCCTAAACTTATACACATAATCAGGTTTAAGAGAATCTATAAAACCTGATGGCTGCTCTACATATACTTCTTCTTTAAGATCACCATTCAGAAATGCTGACTTCACATCCATCTGGTATACTTTGAAGTCTTGGTAGGCTGCATAGGCAAGGAACATTCTGATTGCCTCCAGCCTTGCTACTGGAGCAAAGGTTTGATCAAAGTCAATTCCTTCTTCCTGCCTGTATCCTTTTGCAACTAACCTTGCCTTATTCTTCACTATTATCCCACTCTCATCTAGCTTGTTCCTATAGATCCACTTAGTGCCAATTATATTGTGGCCTCTTGGTTTAGGAACCAGCTCCCAGACTTTGCATCTTCTGAATTGATTCAGCTCCTCTTGCATAGCATCAATCCAGTGCTGGTCTTGGATAGCTTCTTCAAACTTCTTAGGTTCCATCTGGGACAAGAAACTTGAATGCAAAACTGTGCTTTGATTTCTGTTTCTAGTTTGCACTCCTTGTCTTGGATCACCAATTATCTGATCAGTTGGATGATCTCTCAGATATCTTATAGCTGGAGGAAGATTCCCTTCAGGTTGAGCATCTCCAGCTTCTTCATTCTGCTGAGCCTCCTGGTTTTCATCAGCTTCCATTATCTCTTGTACTCCCCCTGGACAGCAGCCTTCATTTTCCAATGCTTCATCTTCCTTTGAAGCTTCAGCAATGGAGAGCTTGTCCATCTTCTTGCTTATACCTGTTGAGTCATTTGATCTACAAGACAACTCACTATTGATTAATCTTGTTTCATCAAATACAACATGCACAAATTCTTCAATAACTTGAGTAGTTAAGTTAAAGACTCTATAGGCCTTACTATTTGTGTTGTACCCAACAAATATCCCATCCTGGGATTTGGCAGCAAACTTAGTCAAATATGACTTGCCATTGTTAAGTATATATCACTTGCAACCAAAGATCCTGAAATAGGATAGATTTGGTTTTCTGCCTTTCACAATCTCATAGGGAGTCTTTCTGTGGCTTTTGGTGATAGAAGCCCTATTGATGACATGACAAGCAGTGTTAACTGCCTCAGCCCAAAAATATTCTGGGAGAGAGGTGTCACTCAATAGAGTTCTACCAGCTTCAATTAATGTTCTATTCTTTCTTTCAGCAATTCCATTTTGCTGAGGTGTTCTTGGTGAGGAGAACTCTTGGAAAATCCCAAAGTCTTTACACAAATTTGTTATGTTTTCAGAATGAAACTCAATACCATGATCACTTCTGATTTTGACCACTGTACTATTCAGTTCATTCTGAATTTGCTTTATAAAATTAAGTAGTACACTTGGGGTTTCAGATTTTTGTTTTAGAAAGAACACCCATGTAAATCTAGAATAGTCATCTACAACCACAAAAGTATAGACCTTCCTACCTAGACTATGAACTGGCATAGGACCAAAAAGATCCATATGCAAGAGGTATAAGCGCCTCATAGAATCCTTGTTTTCAAGGCTTTGAAATGAGGATTTTGTCTGCTTGCCCTTTTGACAAGCTGAGCATACCCCTTTCTTTATACACTTAACTTGAGGCCCATTCCTCACTAGTTCTTTACTAATGAGTTGGCCAATTGTCTTGTAGTTTAGATGAGCCAATCTCTTGTGCCACTTAACACAATGGGAAGCATTGTCATCAGCTACAAGACAAATGGGGGAAGCCTTATTTTCACACTCAAAATTAAGGCAATATACATTTCTCTTCCTATACCCAGTCAAAATGATCTCTTGATCACTTGACCTTTTGATATGACATCCATCCTTACCAAATGAAATGTCATATCCTAGATCACTCAGCTGGCTTATGCTTATTAGATTATGTTTCAAACCTTTTACATAGGCCACTTGGGTGATAGTAATTAGGTTAGAAGAAATGTTACCAAACCCTTTGATGACTCCTTTTTCAGATCCACCAAAGATCACTTTATGTCCATCTTTGACAGATGAATACTCCTTCAGCATCCCCTTTGTTCCAGTCATGTGCCTGGAACAACCACTATCCAAGTACCATATAGGGGCATGGTTACTTGGATTCACCTGCAATACAGAATTACTTACCCTTAGAACCCAAGTAAGTCTTGGGTCCTTGGTTCAGGTTAGCATTAATAAAGTTATCATAACCTCTTCTAACAGGTAGACTCTTATTCTTTATAACACTTGTGTTATACCAGCAGTCCAATGCAAAATGGCCCCTCTTGCCACAGCACCAACATTCAAACTTATTGTATCTAGATCTAGATACATCCTTGTCAGTAGAATTTCTGTTCATTGCTGGTGTTGTTGCTACTTCACCTACTGATTTCTTAAAACCATTTGGTTTATGACCATAGGTAGGCCTGCTTGCCTTAACACCCTTGTTCTTCAGAACATTTGTCTTAATATGACCTTGAATGTCTTCATGATCATATATGTTAGAAGGCACTTTCTCCTTACTAAACCTTATGGGGACTGAAAGGTTTAGTGGCTGAATAGGGACTTTGCCTTTCCTCTTGAATCTGCCAGCCCTGGAGTTACCTTTAAATCCTAATCCAGCCTTACCCTTCTAAGTGACAAATTCATCTATCAAGGGTAAGACAGATTTTGGCTTAGAGTAACTAGCCACTAAATCCCTTTCAATTCTAAGTCTGGCCTCCAGACTCTTTACTTGATCATTAGTATAATTAATTGTGCCCATCTGAATAATAGTTATATTCTTCAGCTTGGCAATTTCATTTAATTTTTGATCAAGGACTTTTTCTAACTCAGTTGTTGCTACCCTTAGTTCAGCAATTTCCTGAGCCTGTGTTTTAACCAGGTTCTTGCTTTTCTTAAGGGCCTGCAACAAGTCCCCATACTTATCTATCAATTGATAGACATCTCCTTCAGATCCAGATGCATCTTCATCACTTGATGCAGATGTAGCTGATTCTTCACTTGTACTACAAACAGATGTACAGGAAGGACAATTTACCTCATTAGGACCAGACTGATTCTGGCATATGTCCTCTTCTGATCTTGTCATCAAACCCATGCATTGATGTTCATTGATGGAGTCTAGCAACTGCATAAACTCCTCTTCCTCAGATGCAGCATATAATCCAATATATGCTTCAGCTTCAGATCCTGATTCTGAAGTTGACTGGTCTGACAGACTTTTATCTTTCTTTGCTACAAAGGATTTCTCCTTCTTGCCTTTCTGATAAGTCTTCTTCTTTTCTGAAGATTCCTTCCTTTTGTCAGGACAATCAGCCACTACATGTCCAGGCCTATTGCAACAATAGCAGACAATCTTTGAAGTAGTGGCTTTGCTGGGCTTTGATCTGCTTTTCTCTTTCCTTGATGACCTTCTCTTCTGATAATAGCCATCAACTTGCTGTGATGTGGAAGGCCTAGACTTCCATTGCTTCTTTTTCAAGAACCTTTGGAATTGCCTAGTGAATGCAGCAAAGTCTGCATCTGAATCACAGCTAACTGAACCCTTATCTGAATTTTCAGAACTATCTTCTTCAACTTCCTTAGGAGGAGATGGTGATTTCCTCCTATTCTTTCTGGTGGCTTCAGCATTAAATGCCACAGTCTTTTCTCTATGCTCTCCTCTTGAGTTTCTTTCCTCCTCCTTCCTTACCATAAGTTGCATTTCATAGGATAGCAACTTTCCAAACAGGGTTGGAGGAGATATTTCTGCCAATTTAGCCACTTCTCTTATGGCACAGATCTTTGTATCCCAATCCTTTGATAAGGATCTTAAGAATTTGTCATTCAGTTCATAGGTACTGAAGACTCTTCCATAGGATATTAGCTCATTCACAATTCTATAGAATTTCTTATAGCACTCAGTTATGCTATCAGATTTTCCTTGTCTAAAGCTTTCATACTCCTGATTCAGCATAGACTTTCTGTCCAGCCTTACTTCTTCAGATCCCTCCATGTAGACAATCAATGTGTCCCACATCTCCTTGGAGGTCTTGCAGTGAATCAGATTCTGAAATGTTGAATCATCTATGGCACTGACAATGATATTCTGTGCCCTTTTATCCATGGTTGCCAAGATGATTTCATCCTTGGTCATTTCTGAATAAGTCTTTGGTATTTGGATATTTGCATCAAGAACAGATATCTTCATTGGAATGAAGGGCCCTTCTTGTACTGTGATGTAAATCCTTGGGTCAGATGCTTCCATAAACAATCTGACTCTCTCTTTCCAGATCCCAAAGATTTCCTTCTTGCATATGGGTAATTTCATAGACCCTAGCTCCTTATGATTCTCTCCAGAACCCATCTTCTTGAATATTGAATCTGCCTTTCAGATCTACCTCAGACTGTTAAGTCCTTTTTGAGGAACCTCCCTCTGATACCACTTGATAGTTTAACTTTCAAGGCAGCCTAAACACCTAGAGGGGGGGGGGGGGGTGAATAGGTTCTGCTTTTCTTATAAAAACTTCTAGGCAGAATTCAATTCAATAGCTAACACAATTGGCACAGCAATCACAGAAAATAAAACATCACAGATTGCACAATGTTTTATAGTGGTTCCCCAAGGTCTGGGTACATCCACTTTCCCCCTTCACCTATCTAGCAGTATGCTAGATTCGGCCAAACTTCCACTTATCTCAGATCAACAGATCCTACAACTCAGAACCCAACTGGTTCCTACAACTCAGGCACAACTGCCCTACCTCAGCCTTGCCCCAAGGCCTACAACTCAGAGAATATCCTTCTCCTACACTCAGGCAAACAGCCCTACCACTCAGAGTTCAACACTCCTACACTCAGCCTTTATAACATAGGCTTACAACTCAGATCTGTGTAAACAGATCCTACAGAAATATAGAAAAGATTATTAAACTGTCTTGCCAAAGTTGAGAGAGAAAAGGCCAAGACAATTCTTGATCAGCTGATGCAATCAACTGTATCTGAGCCTTCTTCAAAGCTTCTTGAAAATGTACTTAGCTGAGTTGATTCCAAACAGCTTCTTGAGAATCCACTGGTGCTTTCTTTCTTCTTCTTCTAATTCTGGCTTGACCTCTCTCTATCCAGCACTTTGAAAGATTCTTCTGAATTCTGATTAGAACTCTTCTTAGATCTATCCTTAGATAGTCTTCTTAGATCTCCCGGAGAAGATCTTCTTAAGTGACTAGCACTTTCTTGAAATGAATTGGATTGTGATCCTTCTCTTCCTTTTTGATTCAAAGTTATTCAAAAAGGACTATCTATTATGGTTGTTGTTCTCCTTCTGAATCAGTCTATTTATAGACATTCTTCATGGTAACCGGCTGATCCGGTTTCTAACCGTTTTCTGACAAGTCTGACAGCTTCAGTTAACCGGTGGTAACCCACAGCTGTCAAGTCTTCAAACAAGTCCTGTGCCTTAGTCTTGAACCACAAGTTGTTGAAACAGTCTGTCAGAAAGTGTCGAGACCATCTGTCTATCTGTGTCGACACAATTGACTTTGGTGTCGACACAGTCTTCAGTGATGTCGACTAAGTTGCCTTTGAGTCGACACAGCTTCTTCTGAAAATAACTTGGTCTTGACTCTTCAGTGTGTCGACACAAGTCATGTGTGTCGACACAGTTGTTGTAGAATTATAACTTAGTAAGTGTCGACTTAGCCTTCAGGTGTCGACACATTCATTTCTTAAATCTGCTTTAATGTGTCGACTTAATCACAATGTGTCGACACATTCTGCTGGTGTCGACAAACTTGAGGTCGACTATTTTCTTCTGTGTCGACACATTCAGCTGATGTCGACAATCTTGAGATCGACTATACTCTTCTGTGTCGACACATTCTCCCAATGTTGAGGTCGACGCTTTTCTTCTGTGTCGACACAAATTTCCAGAGTTGTGTCGACTCTTTTCTTCTGTGTCGACACAAATTCCCAGTGATGTGTCGACTTACTTCTTCTGTGTCGACACATTCTCCCAGTGTAGTTGTAGACTAACTGCTATGTGTCGACACTGCTTCCCAGTGTTGTGTCGACTATTTTCTTCTATGTGTCGACACTGCTTCCTCTGTGTCGACACTTGGACTTAGAATTTTTCTGCATACTTTGTCAATTCTTCACCTGCACATGTCAACTTAAAACAACATCAAATACACCTTGATGTATATCATTGAGCTAGGTTAGGCTTCTTCAAATCAGGTACATATTTTCCAATGTACCCAACAAGATCCATCTACCCCGTATGCCTAGTAGCAACAGGCAGTGCATCTCTTTGTGAACAATAGTACAAGAGATTGACACATATTAATTTCAAGACAATTAGTATGCTGTTTTCTAAAAACTTAGTAAGGGATGCTCCCATCATTAAGTGCATCAAAGATAGTCCCTGTCCTGCGTGCCAGAAGGGCAAATAGACTCGGGCTACCTTTAAGGGCATCGTTGACAAAGACTCCTCCAGATGTCTTTATCTTCTGCATATGGACTTGTTTGGTCCAATGCAAGTTCATAGCTTGGGAGGCAAGTCTTATACGCTAGTGATTGTTGATGATCACTCTCGGTTTACTTTGGTGTTCTTCTTAAAACGCATGTCTGATACGTTTGACATCTTCACCAGTTTTGTCAGGCAGATTCAGAACGAACTTAACTGCTCGGTGGTCAAAATCAGAAGTGACCATGGAACAGAGTTTGAGTCTGGTGCTATGACAGAGTTCTGTGAAGAACTTGGTATCTTTCATGAGTTTTCCTCCCCGCGCACTCCTCAGCAGAATGGAGTTGCGGAGAGGAGAAATAGAACGCTCATTGAAGCCTGCACGACAATGTTGAATGACGCTTCTCTCCCAGAATATTTCTGGGCAGAGGCTGTCAATACGGCTTGTCATGTACAAAACTGGGCCTTGATCAACAAGAGTCATCATAAGACGCCTTATGAGCTACTGAAAGGCAGGAAGCCAACCATGTCCTATTTTAGGATCTTTGGCTGCAGATGTTCTGTACTAAATAACGGGAAGTACCCGCGTACTAAGTTTGGTGAAAAATGCTTCGAAGGCATATTTATGGGCTATAGTAGCCATAGCCGGGCATATAGGGTTTTCATTAAGAAAACCCTAGTGGTAGAGGAATCCATAAATGTGGTATTTGATGAAGGAAGCTTGCTTAACATCAATTCTTCCAGTGGTCTTCTTGAAGATGCAGGTACAAGAATTGAACAGCTTAGTCTCGATGAGACCGCTAAAGATGAACCTCCCAAGTACGTCAAAGTCACCACCACAACACCTATCGGAGATGATGACGGTCAGAATGGAGTTGTCCTCCCTGAAGAGGAAGGAGCCCCAGAAAATGTTAGAACTCCAGATGCCAGACTGCTAGAGCTTCGTCACGTGAGGGATCATCCCAGAAATCAAATCATCGGAGATCCCCGTAACGGTGTTAGAACTCGCCGAGGTACAATTAACGAGATTCTGCATTTTAGCTTTCTGTCACAGGTTGAGCCAAATAAGTTCGACGAAGCGAACAAGGATGCAGTATGGATATTGGCCATGCAAGATGAACTGCATCAATTTGAAAGATGCAACGTCTGGACGCTGGTTCCCAGACCAAAGGGGCAGAACGTGATTGGCACCAGGTGGATCTTCAGAAACAAACTAGATGAACACGGTGTCATCATAAAGAACAAGGCCAGGCTAGTGGCTCAAGGTTACAGACAGGAGGAGGGTATTGACTTCGACCAGACCTTTTCACCAGTGGCAAGGCTCGAGGCGATCAGATTGTTCCTGGCTTATGCTTCGCACAAAGGATTCACTCTCTATCAGATGGACGTGAAATCTGCATTCTTAAATGGCAACCTGAAAGATGAAGTATATGTCGCACAACCCCCAGGTTTTGTTAATCCGACTTATCCCAATCATGTATATTTTTTTAATAAGGCTTTATATGGCTTAAAACAAGCTCCTCGAGCTTTGTATGAGACTCTGTCTAGTTTTCTTCTTGAGAACAAGTTCTCTAGAGGAAAAATAGATAAGACATTATTTCTTAGGGAAGTCAAAGGCAAGATCTTGTTGGTGCAAATCTATGTTGATGAGATTATATTCGGCTCAACGGATAACAATCTTTGCAAAAAGTTTTCTAAACTTATGCAAGGAAAGTTTGAAATGAGCAGTATGGGAGAGCTAAAGTATTTCTTGGGACTTCAAGTGAAACAGTATGAGGATGGAATTTTCATTTCTCAAACGAAGTTCACAAATGAACTCCTCAAGAAATTCAGAATGGAGAAGGCAACCTCTATGAGGACTCCAATGGGATCCACTATGTCTCTGGATAAGGATGAGAAAGGGAAACCTTTTGATGAAACCAAATACAGAAGCATTATTGGATCCCTGCTCTACCTTACTGCAAGTACACCCGATATTATGTTCTCCAAATGCGTTTGTGTCAGATATCAGGTGAATACTAAGGAATCTCACTATGTCGCTGCAAAGCGAATTCTTAGATACCTTAAGGGTACACCTAATCTTGGCTTGTGGTACCCAAGAAACAATGATGTCGAGCTAATAGGCTTTTCAGATGCTGATTTTGCAGGAAGTAGGGATGATCGGAAAAGCACTTCCGAGACATGTCAATTCCTCGGAAGAAGGCTTATATCATGGAACAGTAAGAAGCAGAATTGTGTTGCAACCTCCACAGCTGAATCTGAGTACATCTCAGCAGACAGCTGTTGCGCACAACTTTTATGGATCAGAAATCAGCTAGCAGACTATGACCTTCAGTTCAAAGAAGTACCAATGTACTGCGACTCCTCAAGTGCTATAGCTATTGCGAACAATCCTGTGTCGCACAGCAGGACGAAGCATATTGAAGTGTGCTACCACTTCATTCGGGAGCATGTGGAAAACAAGGACATCTCTCTCTGCTATGTCCCCACAGATAAGCAGATTGCAGATATTTTTACAAAGCCCCTAGACGAAGCCAAGTTCAGTCTCTTCAAAACTGAATTGGGTATGTTAAACCTTGAGGAATCAAGAATACAGAGGCTATCGGCTCTTGGATCAAGGGGGAGCATCCGCAAGAAACTCAAGTGTAAGCAAAAATGCAAAAACTGAGGGGGAGCATTGTGGCAAGTGCTAAAGTCCTAGATTTGTAGAAGCCAAAAAGGGGGAGATTGCCCTCTCGGCTAAGGTGCTAAGGGCTAAGGTGCTCTCGCAAAGTATGCTCCAAATGCTCTAAAGATAATGGTATGGAAATTCTTTCTCAACTGATTATTCAGTTTATGTTTTTCTTCCATCCGTTATATTCACCTTAGCTTGTAGGGTTTAGGCTTCTTCAAATAGGGGGAGATTGTTGGGTATTGTATCCACAATGTACCTGATTTGAAGAAACCCCTAGACCAACTAAGGTGAATTGACATTGTATTTGATCATTTGTCTTCAAGTTGTGCTTGCAGTTATTCCATGCTAAGTACACACCAATGTTAGGGTGCAGTGGGTCAATATACACGGGTCTGCGCAACGTAATCCCTCGTTGAGTAGATCAGTGTGTTGGCCTACGTGTACTCTCTATATTGGAGTGTACTTACTTTCAAGTACAGGACTGAGAAAGATCAAGAGTAGACAAGGAGCAAGGATAGGTCAAAGCAACTCGCGGGAAGAAAGATGAAAATCGTCTAAGTAGAAATCGTCGAGAATAACTAAGTGATTCTCGCCGATTCGACGAGAATCACTAGTAATTCTCGCCGAATCGTCGAGAATCACTCGCCGATTCTTACCGATTGCAGCCGGCTGTCTCAACGCCGTCTTGATTTCTGCTTAAGGCAGAATCGTTGAGAATCACTAGTTGATTCTCGCCGAATCGTCGAGAATGACTTTGCATTCTCGCTGATTCATCGAGAATGAATTATGATTCTCGCTGATTCTCTCCGGATGGCAAGATCTTCAGCCAGAATTCTGCCAAGTAGAATCTGGCGAGAATCATTAGTGATTCTCGCCGATTCGTCGAGAATCACCAATGATTCTTGCCGAATTTGCCTTAGGCAAATTTCTTTTGCTCGCTGGACCGGTCCAAATATTCAGGCGCTGTTTTGAACCGGACTTAGGGTTTCTACTGGTGGGGCCCACAATGGTCATATTGTATGACCTACTGTATAAATACTTCGGCATTTTGAACAGTAATGAGTACGAATACACAAGAAAGAAAACCGAGCCGCCGACGTGACCTAGATCGCGGATTTCTCTTCCGCCGCTGCCATCGCCGCTCGGGAAGTTAGTCGCCGCTGTTGATCGTGGATACCTCCTGATCTTCCGGCGACAGAAGCTTTGCCAAGCAACGCGTCTCACGTGTCCTTCTTGAGATCCTTTATCTCTTGGTTTGTAGATCGGGAATACTTTCCCTTTCCGAATCGATCGAGGCGATTGATCCAAGGAAGATTGTTGGTAGATCTTGCCAACATAGCTACGAAGGTTGGATCTCTAAAGCTCAGCCGCCGCACTTCTTGCCGCCGCCGATCCCGAATGCCAAGCCTCCGTTCTTCTTGCCGCCGCCGGTTTCGTGGAGATTCATTCTAAGTAAGAGTTAAGGTCGTGGACTCTTCGTCTTCATCAAGAACGCGTCATCGAACGAAGAGGGACACCTAGCACTCCATAAGTAGTTTATATATTTTATACATTCCATTTTATTTTTGTTGTAAAGGAACGTAGGTTCCTCGTTGTCAGGGTTGGGTGCAACCCGTGGTGAGGAGTGGTGACTCCTTCGTTTGGAAGAGTTCCTTCCGTTAGTGTGAGGATTGGATTTCAATCCGGTTGGTGAAGTGACCGAGTCGTCCCTTGTTGGGAGATAGGTCGAAGGGGGAAAGTGGACGTACCCAAATCGGGGAACCACTATAACTGCTTGTGTCTGTTTATGCCGTGTTGTTTTGTTTACTTGTGCAGGTAGAATTTTAATTCCGCTAAAATCGCTGCAAAGACACCTATTCCCCCCCATAGGTGAAGGTAGTTGGCACTAGGTGGACTTTCAGAAGGATTTCACATGTCCAAGGAAGATGATCGTTACCCTAGAAGTCCGTTTCGGCGCTATAGGAAAGATTTTTTGTTGGATGGAATCGGCAGCTACGGCTTTGCCTCCGTAGATACGAACTCGCCTCGCAAATCCGTGCCTCGAAACTCCAACGGCGACGGAATCTCCTCTATTTGCCACTACTGCTCCCCCTCCAATCGTCTAGCCAAATTTATCAAAAGAAATGAAGAGAAAACAGTCATTCCAACACTATAAACCGAGTTATAGCCGCGCGGTAACTAGATACCGTTGTTCGGTACCTAGTGAAACAGCTCGATTCGCGGTCCACCGCCAAGGCCCTCCAATCACAAGCCGACACGTGGCCATATCATTATAGTTTTGTTATCGTCGCACGATAGGATACTACCGGCACGCGGTAACCAGCGTCGGTTACGACATGACCGCTACTGCCGCGCGATAGCTGCTACCGCTGCACGGTACCAACCCGAGTGTTGAAGCCAAAATTGACTTCTGTGGAGTTCGGGGTCCCAAAAGAGGGGCGACCTCACACCTACTACACTCGGGAGAACGTCACTGACCGAAGACTTAGGAAACTATGAACAGACCCTCGGCTCTAACGCGGAGGTCCCACCTCACACCCGGAAGACCATGGAGGTCTCCCCCTCCCTAGCCAATGCTTGAGCTAGGTGCCTTGGAGGAAGAAAGCCAAGGGGATTTAAGTGGCTAAGGAACCATGCTCTCCAAGGCACCCTCAAGGGTCTATTTATAGATTTTTCAAGTCCTGGGGGAAAAAAGACCAAAATACCCCTACGACTAATTGGCCTTGAGCCAATGGCAAACCTCCACACCGGGGGGCAAAAAGGTAAAAGCACGACCCAAAGAGGCCTAGGGGGAATGGAGGCTAAGCCATCCCCCCCACCTGGCTGCAGGCCGCACTTGCCGCGCGAGCAGGCCGCTCGGAGCGAGAGCCCGGCCGCAGGCCCCTCTCGCCCGCGCGAGCAGGCCGCTCGGGGCAAGGCCTGGCCGCAGGCTGCTCTCTCCCGCGCGAGCAGGCTGCCCGGGGCGAGGCCTGGCCGCAGGCCGCTCCGACCTCACGCCTATCAAGTCGGGGCGGGTGCCGACCAACTTGCTGCACCCTCCATCCAAAAGGGGCCAGGGGGAGAGGTAGATTTTTCCTCCCCCTACTAGTATATTACAAGGGTTAGGCCAAAATTGGCTACCAAGAGTGCAAAACTCTCAAAAAGCTTAAAAACCCAAAGCTGTTCCTGCGCTTACCGAATGGACCTTACTCGGTGAATACGGGGTTGTACACAATCCCCGCTCTTTTCGAGCGAGTCCAACGCTCGGAAAAAATCATCCAACCCAACGTATTCGTCGAGCGTAGTTCTTTTGCACGGTCAAAACAAATACTTTAGCCTCTCCAAGTAGAATTCACTGAAACCTCCTCGAGGGGCCAACCTATCATGCCAGCTAATAGGAGCCTGGGTGGCGAGACAGCCTCGGGGTAAAAAACACTTAGCCTCCCGATGGGTCAACCTGTCATGCCAGCTGATGGGAGTCTGGGTGACGAGACAGCCTCGGGGTAAAAAACACTTAACCTCCCGATGGGGTCAACCTGTCATGCCAGCTGATGGGAGCCTGGGTGGCGAGACCTCCTCCGGGTAAAAAAACACGTAACCTCCCAGAGGGGTCAACCTGTCATGCCAGTTGATGGGAGCCTGGGTGACGAGACCTCTTTCGGGTAAAAAACACTTAACCTCCCGGAGGGATCAACCTGCCATGCCAGCTGATGGGAGCCTTGGTGGCGAGACCTCCTCCGGGTAAAAAAACACTTAACCTCCCGGAGGGGTCAACCTGTCATGCCAGCTGATGGGAGCCTTGGTGGCGAGACCTCCTCCGGGTAAAAAACACTTAACCTCTTGGAGGGGTCAACCTGCCATGCCAGCTGATGGGAGCCTGGGTGGCGAGACCTCCTCTGGGTAAAAAACACTTAACCTCCCGGAGGGATCAACCTGCCGTGGCGAGACAGCCTCGGGGTAAAAAACACTTAACCTCCCGGAGGGGTCAACCTGCCATGCCAGCTGATGAGAGCCTGGGTGGCGAGACCTCCTCTGGGTAAAAAATACTTAACCTCCCGGAGGGGTCAACCTGCCATGCCAGCTGATGGGAGCCTGGGTGGCGAGACAGTCTCGGGGTAAAAAACACTTAACCTCCCGGAGGGGTAAACCTGCCATGTCAGCTGATGAGAGCCTAGGTGGCGGGACCTCCTCCGGGTAAAAAAACACGTAACCTCTTGAAGGGGTCAACCTGCCATGCCAGGTGATGGGAGCCTGGGTGGCGAGACATCCTCCGGGTAAAAAACACTTAACCTCCCGGAGAGGTCAACCTGCCATGCCAGTTGATGGGAGCCTGGGTGGCGAGACCTCCTACGGGTAAAAAACACTTAACCTCCCGGAGGGGTCAACCTGTCATGTCAGTTGATGGGAGCCTAGGTGGCAAGACAGCCACGGGGTAAAAAACACTTAACCTCTCGGAGGGGTCAACCTGCCATGCCAGCTGATGGGAGCCTGGGTGGTGAGACCTCCTCCGGGTAAAAAATACTTAACCTCCTAGAGGGATCAACCTGTCATGACAGCTGATGGGAGCCTGGGTGGCGAGACCTCCTCCGGGTAAAAAATACTTAGCCTCCCGAGGGGTCAACCTATCATGCCAGCTGATGGGAGTCTGGGTGATGAGACAGCCTCGGGGTAAAAAACACTTAACCTCCCGGAGGGGTCAACCTGTCATGCCAGCTGATGGGAGCCTTGGTGGCGAGACCTCCTACAGGTAAAAAAACGCTTAACCTCCTGGAGGGGTCAACCTGCGATGCCAGCTGATGGGAGCCTGGGTGACGAGACCTATTCCGGGTAAAAAACACTTAACCTCTCGGAGGGGTCAACCTGTCATGCCAGCTGATGGGAGCCTGGGTGGCGAGACCTCCTCCGGGTAAAAAACACTTAACCTCCCGGAGGGGTCAACCTGTCATGCCAGCTTATGGGAGCCTGGGCGGCGAGACCTTCTCCGGGTAAAAAACACTTAACCTCCCGGAGGGGTCAACCTGTCATGTCAGCCTATGGGAGCCTGGGTGGCGAGACCTCCTCCGGGTAAAAAACACTTGGGCATCCACGAGAGGTACGCCTGACTTGCCAGCTCGTGAGAGTCTGACAGCGGGACCCTCATCGGAGCAAGGGAACATGGGCATCCACGAGAGGTACGCATGACCTGCCATCTAGTGAGAGCTTGACAGCGGGACCGTCATCGGAGTAAGGAAACATGGGCATCCACGAGAGATACGCCTGACCTGCCAGCTAGTGAGAGCCTGACAGCGGGACCGTCATCGGAGCAAAGGAACATGGGCATCCACGAGAGGTATGCCTGACCTACTAGCTAGTGAGAGCCTGACAGTGGGACTGTCATCGGAGCAAGGAAACATGGGCATCCACGAGAGGTATGCTTGACCTGCCAGCTAGTGAGAGCCTGACAGCGGGACCGTCATCGGAGCAAGGAAACATGGGCATCCACGAGAGGTACGCCTGACCTGCCAGCTAGTGAGAGCCTGAAAGCGGGACCGTCATCGGAGCAAGGAAACATGGGCATCCACGAGAGGTACGCCTGACCTGCCAGCTAGTGAGAGCCTGACAGCGGGACCGTCATCAAAGTAAGGAAACATGGGCATCCACGAGAGGTACGCCTGACTTGCCAGCTAGTGAGAGCCTGATAGCGGGACCGTCATCGAAGCAAAGGAGATTTAACCTCCCCGAGGTACCATCGACCCATCCATCTAGTGAGATCCTGACATGAGGGGATACTCTCGGGAGTTGGGGACAGGGCATGTCACATAAGCTTTAACAATTCCAACATCCTTAAAGTGGGAAACAAAGATGGGTTACATGACCCCCCCCCCCCCGACTCAGTAGGTCGTGGGCTGGACTCATTACAACATAACAAAAGTACAAGACTTTACCGAGGCGAGGCTTCTCCAGAGCGCTTGAGCATGGTCTCCACTCCAACATGAGTCGCTCATATGGTACCTCGGGTTCCCATATCGACCCGATCCTCACATATGTCATTCCCCCTCACTTGGGGTGGAGTCCCTTCAACCTGCGTCGGCGGCTTAGGCTGGGCAGGGCCTCTCGCCCCCTTAATTCCAGAAACTCGGGGCAGGTAGCTGTGGCGTGACCCTCCACCTGGTGGAAGTCACAGTAGGGCAATGCCCCTTCTCCCCTCCTTCGGCGGGCTCGGCGGTCTCTCCCGTTGCCTCTTCGTCCTCCGCCTATCGCCAAGGCCTACTGGGATGGGGGTAGAAGCTGCCTTGGGGCTTGCCTTTGGAAGTTGAACCTCCCTTGACCCCCATGAAATTTCTCTCCACCTGGGACGAGAGCTCTTCCTGGACCTTGGGCAGGTCTTCCCTGCTACCTCCAGCTTGGCTCCGGACCCTCCTAAGCTCTCTGCTCCTCTCTCCTCCTTCCTTCATGATGCCTTGGGCCACTTTGCTCCTTTGACTCTGTCTCCGCTAGCCTTGCCAGCTTCTTGACAAATGCCGGGTTGACCGCCTCCATGGCTATCTCCTCTGCCGCCCTTTCCATCAGCTCCTCGAAGGAAAGGGGAGCCTTTCGGGTCAAGCTCATCTTGAAGAAGCCCTCCTTAAGCCCAACGGGGAAGGCCATCTGGAGAGCATACCCCAGCATCTCCTGGACATCCAGGATCTCCTCTTGGAACCTGTCAACGTAGTGGGTCAGTGACTCCTCGGCCCTCTATCTTATCAGGAAGATGGATTCAGGACTCTTCTTCCTCTTCTTGGAGGTGGAGAAGCGGAGCTGGAAGCTTCAGCTTAAGTCCTCGACCCCATAGATTGACCTCGGAGGGAGTTGATGAAACCAGTCCCTTGCCTTCTCCTTCAACGTGATCGCAAAGAGGCGACACTTGAAGGCATCCGTCATCGGCCTGATGGAGGCGGCATCCTCGAACCACTGCAGGTGCTTGACGGGATCATCCTTCCCGGTATAGTAAGCCATGTCTGGCTCTCTGAACCCCTTGGGAACGGGGGCTGAGATGATCAACTCGCTGAAGGGTGACCCCCTGAGGGGAGTTCTCGCGACCTCCACTGGCGCGACCTGCTCGCCAGGAGGGTTAGCACTCGCTGGGCTAGGGAACAGCTCCCGGCCGGTGAGGTCTCGCTCGACCCCTTCTCCCATCCTTTCTTTCCCAGGTCGCCTACCTGGTGCACTTCCTTCTCCCCCTGCTGGGGTCATCTCTCTTGGGCCCTTGGGAGTTGACTCATCGAGAGGGGGAGGAGCTAGCTCCTGAGGGGTTGGAGTGGAGCTGCCACCCCGAGGAGCCAAACTTCAGAGCATCCCCATGATGCCTTGGATTGATGTCATGAACTCTTCCCTTCCCACGAAGGGTCCGGGGTTAGGGAGCTCGCCGAGATCGTCACCATCTCCCTGATCGCCAGCCATGACACTCTCCCGAGATCTTCTGTGTTGGTCACTCTCCACGCTCACCGCACCATGTGTTGAAGCCAAAATTGACTTCTGTGGAGTTCGGGGTCCCAAAAGAGGGGTGACCTCACACCTACTACACCCGGGAGAATTTCACGGACCGAAGACTTAGAAAACTATGAACAGACTCTCGGCTCTAGCACGGAGGTCCCACCTCACACCCGGAAGACCTTGGAGGTCTCCCCCTCCTTAGCCAATGCTTGAGCTAGGTGCCTTGGAGGAAGAAAGCCAAGGGGATTTAAGTGGCTAAGGAACCATGCTCTCCAAGGCACCCTCAAGGGTCTATTTATAGATTTCCGAAGTCCTGGGGGAAAAAAGACCAAAATACCCCTACGACCAATTGGCCTTGAGCCAATGGTAAACCTCCACACCGGGGGGCAAAAAGGTAAAAGCACGACCCAAAGAGGCATAGGGGAATGGAGGCTAAGCCATCCCCCCATCTGGCTGCAGGCCGCTCTCGCCGTGCGAGCAGGCCGCTCGGAGTGAGAGCCCGGCCGCAGACCGCTCTCGACCGCGCAAGCAAGCCGCTCGGGGCAAGGCCTGGCCGCAGGCCGCTCTCGCCCGCACGAGCAGGCCGCTTGGGGCGAGGCCTGGCCGCAGGCCGCTCCGACCTCACGCCTATCAAGCCGGGGCAGGTGCCGACCAACTTGTCGCACCCTCCCTCCAAAAGGGGCCAGGGGGAGAGGTAGATTTTTCCTCCCCCTACTAGTATGGGTTATGCCAAAATTGGCTACCAAGAGTTCAAAACTCTCAAAAAGCTTAAAAACCCAAAGCTGGTCCTACGCTTACCGAACGGACCTTACTCGGTTAATACGGGGTTGTACACCGAGAACTTCATCAATTAAATTGACCAGGCTACCGCCAGCGGTATCTCTACTGTTGGGCGGTATCTTCCCGAGAACTTTGCCACTCTATTCACGGTGCTACCGCCAGCGATAACCCTACCATCGGGCGGTTCTACCAAAAACATTTTCCTGCTCTGGGAAACTTGGGGCATTACACTGCATCTCCTTTTTCTCCTCAGGTGTGCTTATGTACTGTTCAACGATAAGTCTAAAGCGAGCAGCAAGATGCATGCTCACCTTCTTCGTTTGATCCATACTAAATCTTTATAATTCCTTCCTGATGTATCTCTCTTGAGATACTCATAGTAACTTGGAGTCTCTATCTCGCCGAATATGCATCCCAAGGATGGTCTTTGCCGCTCGTAAGTCCTTCATTTCAAATTTGGAGCTCAACTGCCGCTTTAGCTCAGCAATGCGCGCAGTGCTCCTCCTGACTATCAGCATGTCGTCGATATATATGAGTGAGATAAGAAAATCATCTAGAGTATACTGCATCTTAAATACGCAGTGATCAAGGGTGGTTCTCCTGAAGTCGATCACCCTCATAAAAGCATCGAACTTCTTATACCACTGTCGTGGGGTCTACTTCAGGCCATACAAGTTTTTTTAGGCGACAGACTAAGCTCTCCTTTCCTTTCACCCTGAAACCCACAGGCTGCTCCATATAAAGTTCCTCCTCAAGATCGTCGTGTAGAAAGGCGGTTTTGACATCCATTTGCTCGATCTCCAGATCTAGCCTTGCAGCAAGGCCGAGAACAACCCGGATAGACGACATCTTCACAATAGAAGAGAAGATCTCATTGAAATCAACTCTCTATTTTTGACTAAATCCCTTTCCTACTAATCTGATCTTGTATCTGAGTGGTGTTGAGTGGTCTACTTGCTTTACTCTTAAAATCTAGTGATTTCTCAGAGTCGTCTTGTACTTAGGCAATCTTACCAAATCATAAGCGTGGTTCTCATGCAGAAACTGCATCTCCTCCTATATAACAACCATTCATTCTTTCTTCTTTGAGCTTTGCACTGCCTCATCAAAGTGCTTGGGCTCCCCTGTATCAGTCAACATAATATAATCAGTAGTAGAATATCTCGATGATGTGTGTCTGACTCGATCAGACCTCCGCAGAGTGAGCGCAGCTGGTGGTGCAAGATCATTATCAATGATCTCCTCTATAGGTTCACCATCAGTAGTGTCCTCATGATCTGGAGGTGGTTTAGTGTCCTATATCTAATCAGGCTTGGCAACCTCCTCGGTGTCATCACCTCCAATCGTAGGAGGCTCAACATCAGTGTGAGAGTCAGCCTTATCAATCTTCTCAGGATCAATCATAGTTTGATCTTCAATAAATACAACATCGCGACTGCGTACATGTTTATTCTCAATCGGATCAAAAAACCTGTAGCCAAACTCGCCGCTGCGTCCATATCCCAGAAAGATGTACTGTTGGGTCTTAGAATCCAATTTTGACCTTTCGTCCCTTGGGACATGCACAAAAGCTTTGCAGGCAATGACCCTCAAATGACTATATGAGGGGTCCTTCCCGTACCAGACCCTATCAGGAACATTCTCCAGTAATGCAGAACTGGGTGAGAGATTGATGACATGTGCAGCTGTATACAAAGCTTTACCCCAAAATATGTCATGTAACATTGACTCAGATAGAATGCACCCCATCCTCTCCGTCAGGATCTTATTCATTTTTTTCTGCTCGCCACTCAGCTGTGGCGTTTTGGGCGGAGTCTTTTCATGTCTAATTCATTGATTTATGTAGTACTCATCAAAAGGACCAATATATTCTCCCATATTATCGGACCTGATGCACTTTAGCTTCTTTTTGGACTGTCTCTCTATCTCAGCGTGGAATCTTTGAAATATGTCGAGAACCTCATCTTTGATTTTAATAGCATAAACTCAAAGCTTCCTCAAAAAATCATCAATGAACATCACAAAGTAGGACACTCCTTCTCTCGTCTGCACCTTAAATGGTCCACAAACATCAATATGCACGAGCTTCAGTCGCTCGAATCTTCTGGTGGAAGTATGGCTCCGGAATAAAACTCTATTTTGCTTCCTAGCCATGCAATGATCACACCTCTCCATCTGATCTGCAGATAGATAAGTGATCATCTTTTTCTTTGAGATACATCCTAATCCCTTCTTGCTGATATGACATAATCTCTTGTGTCATAAGGAGGTGGATGCTCCATCCCTAACAGTATTAGCCTAAACAGCTTCAGGCCTTCCTTCTATATAATATAAGCCAGTATCCCTCCAACCTCTGGCCATTACAAGCGATCCTTTAATCAGCTTCCAAGAATCTCCACCAAAGATACTGAGGTGTCCCTCATCACCTAACTTTCCAACTGAAACTAGGTTGAAACAGATGTCCGGTACGTACCGTACATCCCGTAGAATCAGCAAACCTCCCGTACTGGTCTTCAGGTGCATGTTTCCTCTTCCGATGACTTTAGACGTGTCACCGTTGCACATTCTAAGAACTCTACATTCGTGAGTCGTATAAGTGGCAAACAACTTTTTTTTGTGGGAAACATGTGCAGAAGCACCCGAGTCCACAATCCATCTTCAGTCATCGCATGAGAGTGCAACTGTGACGTCATCTCCAACAATAATGACATCATCCTCCATTGTAGATACAGTAGCTGTAGTGTGACTCTCCTTCTTATCATCAATAACCGCTCCTTTTTTCCTTTCATCATTTTCAAAGAATAACAGAACTTCTGAATATGCCTCTTCTAATGACAATAGTGACACTCCACATTTTGATAACGTGACTTAGATTTCCCCTGCTTTGGCTCCTCTCGCTCTTTCTTCCTCTACTCTTGCTCCTGCCTCTCCCCCTGGGCTCGGTGTAGAGGACATCAACTCATAAAGAATAGCTTGAATGTCCTTGTGATTTTCTTCGCACTTCCTCATTCAGGATGTCATTTTTGGCAATTTTCATAGTAATAATGTCAGCGGGAGAGTAGTTGATTAGATAAACTCTGACTATCTCCCAAGAGTCTGGAAGAGACTTCAACAACCATAATACATTGACCTCATCCTCAAAGGTCACTTTCATAGCAGTGAGGCGGTCAATAATATCCTGGAACTCATTCACATGATCCAGGATGGGAGATCCTTCTCTATATCGGAACTCCCCCAGCTTCTTTAGCAAATATAGTTTGTTGATGCTAGTACTCTTGACATACAACGTCTCCAAAGTCTTCCAGAGAATTTTTGTGCCAACAATACTCACGACGTGATTATAGACATTCGGCTCCACGAACCTTCTGATGAATCCGCATAACTTCTAGTGTTCCACCTTCCACTTATTTGGATATGTGTCTTTAGGCATCTCCTCAAAGACATGAGCATATCAACCCTTGACGTAGATGAGATTTTCCATCAGTAGGTGCCACTGATGGTAGTTCGTGCCATTTAGTTTCACCATTAACTCGGAGCCCGAACCTGAAGTAGACTCCATCCTGCTCTTTCACTAGTTGGACTGACCTTAGTTCTCTGAGGCATCTATTTCAATGAAAGCAATCAAAGGGGATAGGGAGCGGACCGATGGTCGTCACCTACCACACCCGATCACCAACCCGAATATCCGATCGACTCATCTTGAATTTCAGACAGGTCAGCCTGATAACTGCTCTGATAATGAAGCTCGTTTTGATACCACTTGTTAGGTTTGAGAGCGCGCAAACCCGACCCGAGCACCTGCAAATTAATTTAGCGCGAGCACCTATACGATCGTTTTAGCGGATACAAATACAAAAATGAAATAGAGACAACACATATTTGTTGGGTGTGGTTCTCATCCGATATGGAGAAAACCATCGGGTTCGTGTATCGAGTTCGTGATATGTTTCTCTCCTTGTGACTCACATAAATACTTCTAAGTCAATCTTGACGGCTGCATCTTTCATCCTCGCTTAAGATCTAACATGTAAGATAGAGAGAGAGATCCTATCATATTAGCCACCAAGTCAGAGTAAAAAAAAATAATATAAAAGGAGAAAGCTGCCCACGTGAAGTTTGAAAAGGGCCCGGTAGTTGGAGAAGGAAAGAGAGGAGGAATTGACCATGCGGATCATGTTATAATTATATATATATATATATATATATATATATATATATATATATATATATATACTAGCATCTTCTAACGGCCTTTGCCCGTTCTTGATGCGGCGTTGCAGGCTTCACCCGCATGACAGCGACATTGATCATGGGCGGCAACATGTGTCGTGGGTTGTGATATTGGTGGTGTGAGCGACATTTGTTATGGGTGGCGACATTGGTCGTGAGCGACGATATTGTTCGTGGGCGGCGACATTGTTCGAGGGCGTCGACAATGTTCATGGGCGGCTTCGTGGGCGGCGACAATGTTCGAGGGAGGCGACATTGTTGGGGGGGGGGGCGACATTGTTGGGGGGCAATGACATTCGTCGGGAGTGCCCGTTTTTTATGCGGCGATATTGGACGTGACGTCAACAATGGTCGTGAGAGGCGACATTTGTCGTGGGTGTGACATTGTTCGTGGGCGGCGACATTGTTCGTGGGCGGCGATATTGTTTGTGGGCGACGACATTGTTCGTGGGCCGTGACATTGTTCATAGGCGGACAATGTCGTCATTATTCGTGGGCGGCGAGTTATTTCACCCCGTCGACATTGTTAGGGGGCGGCAATAATGAGGGCAAACATGAGCGCAAACATAAACCATATAGGAAACCATAAATAACAAAAAATGGAATCATATAATCAAAAATTAAGAATGATATTGTCATTATTCCTTAATATATCTAAATATCTAGAGTAAACATAAATCATAAGTGAAAATATAAAGATTTAAGATACGGTGGTATAAAAAGAACTTTGAATGACACTCTTATAAACTACAATAAATCGAACGGGCTTCGCTCGTTCTCAATTTAAGATACTCTTATAAATCGAACGAGCTTTACCCATTTTCGATGCGGGCTTCGCCCGTTCTCGATTTAAGATACTCTTATAAATCGAACGGGTCTCGCCCGTTCTCGATGCGGCGCTGTAGGCTTCGCCCGCAACCAAGAGGACTTTGCCGCAAACCAATAACATTGGTCGTGAGAGGAAACATGTGTTGTGGGCGGCGGTACTGGTTGTGGCGATGACATTGGTCGCGGGTGGCGACATTGGTCATGAGTGGTGACATTGGTAGTGGGCGGCAATATTGTCCGTGGATGGTGAAATTGTTCAAGGGCGGCAACATTATTCGGGGCGACGACATTGTTTGGGGGTTGCGCCCACATCGATGATCATAAAAAAGTAAAATTACTTACATAGTAGTAGGACTTACATAGCACATTGCATGAATAAATTTAAGGAAGAACAATAATATTAGTTAAGATCGAGATTTATATAACAGTAGCATATAAGTAATTTTATATAACAATAGCATTGCTTACAAACATTTTGTAAAAAAATTAAAACCTGTCTACATTTAAAATCCGTCATAATCCAACCGTTGAATCCATTTCTTCAAGTTGGAATTTTATTACTTACCGAGTATCACAGGTCATATAAATGACAGTATTCCATTCATTATTTTGCTATCACAGATCTAGTTAAGACCCGACCAATTTAGACACCTACATGATGCAATCATTCCATTCATATAGAAGGGGGAGATTCGCAGAGAATGAAAAGAAGAAACACAAAAAATCGCAAAAATGAAGGAAAAGAAACCGCAGAAATAATGAGAAACACCTTCATTTATTTTTGCACCTTCATTTATTTTCGACCAAATACAGAGAACGAAAGGAAGAAGCACAAAAAATCGATCAAATACAGAGAACGAAAGGAAGAATCATAAAAAATCGCATAAATGAAGAAGAAACTGCGGAAACGAAGCATTGGAGGTCACCCAAAGGAAGTTGCGACAATGATGGAGTAGCTTTGCCGGAGTAAACATCAAAGGTCACGGCGAGGAAGAGCTTGCAAGTATCAACATGGCAAGTACAAGAAAGGCACTTGAAGCTTCGGAATCTCTCAAAGAAGTCTCAAACAAAATCAGACTGAGATAAAAAAAACAAAGTCTAACAAAATCAGAAGAAGCTAATATGTTGTAAGTGCAAATAATATGTGCCGGGAGGAGGAGCTTGCCGGAAGGAGCGAGAAGCTTCTGAATCGGGGCGAGAAACACCTGAAATTGCGATGGAAGAGGAGCTGAGGAGAGTTGAGGTGCAGTTGAGGAGATATAGACGGTACTGCATGTGCATGGGAAGACCAAGCAGTCCTTACTTGTCGTGCGGGAGGGGAGCATGAAGGGGTAGCATGGGGGCACAGGTAGCTTTTGTGGGATTTACTTTTGCAGGAGAGCTGACAATGAGATTTGTTTTTTCTTTTACAGGAGAGCTGATAAATAAAACATAAATAGCTAAATGAGACCGAATACTCAAGGAGTTGTCTAATCATTAAAGTAGTGAAAAACATGGGAATTTGTATAATAAAGCAGAATATTTATTGTCGATAAAGTAGTCTACGAGTTCACTGTTGACTTATGTGTTTTGCATAAATCAGACGGTGAGAGTTTTATCTAGCATTTTAATCAAACGGTATAAATCAAAAGTTTGATGTGACTTTGAAATATGCATATTGTTTTATATAATAAAGATATATACATATATATATAATATATATATAATAATAGAGATATTCTTGGGCATTTCTGAATGTTGCACCAAAGATTACTTTTGCTATAATAGTAGATATATATATATATATATATCTACTATTATACGAAAACTACTTTTTGGTGAAACATTGCCTGATGTCCCTATATTGCCCTTATAGTTGTATTCATAATTACACAATTATATCAAACTTTATATTAGTATATTATAAAGACAATATCTTTTTAGATAATTACACAACTTTACAATATTAAAATACAAAAAATAAAAACACTAGATACCATAAACTTATTGTCTCTAGCTATGAATGACAAGAGAAAGATTAATGTTTTAACGTTAAAATATAATTTGTTTTACAAAATAAAAATTATATTCTTGATTTATATTTTTTTACGGTCATTTTGAGTACTCATATGTATATGTTGCGGGTCGGGTGGAGCCAGCTGTGGACGGGCGAAGCCCGCCGGGAGCGGGCGAAGCCCGCCTTCGCCGGTCAGGTACTGTCGCGCGAGGCCATAGGGGCGGGTACTATCCACGACAAATGTAGCCGCCCACGGCAAATGTCGCCGCCCACGGCAAATGTCGCCGCCCACGACAAATGTCGCACTACCGGTGTATGTCACATCCCGACAAATGTCGCACTCCGCCGAATGTCGCACCCTGCCGATTGTCGCACCCCCGCCGAATGCCCCCAGGGTTGAAGGCTCGTGCCTATCACTTGTACTATTCTATAAAAGAAAACCTCTCTTTGGTGCAACATTCATAAAGCCTAATATACCCTCAATCTTTTTACTTTAAGACTAACATAAATTAAAGAAATATTCGAATACACTTGAAAATAAAGGTTGCTTATGTAATTGCACCTAAAGTCACACAACTATCTCTCCTTGCTGATTGGATGAATCATCTACCTTGTTATACACAGAACAAACTTGGTGAACTAGAAGAAGCTTCAGCTATCTTGCTCTACCTTTCTGGCTACCTTAGCTGGACTTGGATTTCAAGCTCGTCGGAGAAGATGAAGTCCAACCGCCTCTCTTTTTGTTTCAGTGTTTTTTTAACCCTAATCCCCTTTTCTTCTTTTCCTTTTATATCTGTTGATTTAAATCAACGACGCAATTTTAATATGGGCCCCGCTAAGGATGGTCAGCGCCACCTCCCTCAGAAGAGGACAAACAGTAGCTTCCGACGCTACTGTAGCTTTCTCGTAATGGCATGAAATACTTTGTCTGCGCTCGACGAATGGAGAGCTGGGTTCGACGAATTATGAAATCAGTTCGTCGAAATCTGAACTGAGATCGACTAACTCAGAATCTTCAGCCTTTAACTTGAGCTCGACGAAAGGTGAGCTGGGTTCGACGAATTCTGAAATCAGTTCGACGAATTCCGAACTGAGCTCGAGGAACTCAGAATATTCAAACTTTAACTTGAGCTCGACGAAAGGTGAGATGAGTTCGATGAATTCTGAAATCAGTTCAACGAATTCTGAACTGAGCTCGATGAACTCAGAATCTTCAAACTTTAACTTGAGCTCGACGAAAGGTGAGCTCAGCTCGACGAACTCAGAATTCAGTTCGACGAATTTTGAATTGAGCTCTTCTTTAGAAGCGCTGAGTGAGCCTGCCTCACTCAATGCTTCTGGACTTAGAGAAATTCTGCTGACTCTGTCTCAGCGGTTTTCTTCTCAGCTGTCTCAGCGGTTTCTTCTTCTTAGTTGAGACTATCTTCTATTTCAGCGGTTTATCCTCAACTGTCTCAGCGGTTTCTTCTTTACAATTAAGACTATCTCCTGTCTCAGCAGTTTTGCTGGGACCACCATTTCTCTCAACGTTTTGTGTTGAGCTTCTCAGCTGTCTCAACGGTTATGGTGAGACATTCTTCTCAGCTGTCTCAGCTGTCTCGACGCTTTTGCCTTAGATATTCTTCTCAGCTGTCTCTAACGTTGAGAGTGTTGAGTGTGCTTTCAACACTCAACGCTTTTTGCCTTGGTCAAATTTCCTGACTTCCAACTTACCCTTTTTGTTCACCTGTCCAATCAAGGACAACCTGCATGCATGAACTTAAGCACACATCAAATACATCTATGCCCCTTAGCAAGATTGGTGATGCCTCCTCAAATCCTGAGGAACACTGTAGGGCACAATTCCCAACAATCTCCCTCTATTTGAAGAAGGCAGAACACCCATCCATGCTAAGGTGCATCAACACAAAAAGTATCATGATAGACTTGATGAGACATTATCATGACAACTAGTCATCCAAATATAGGATAACTCCCCTAGATGCGATGGCTTAACACTATGATTGAATAACTAATAGTACTGGTGAATTATCAATCATTAACAATATAACAGTATGATTAACAACAAAAGCTTTATTAATCATTTACAAGGTAAACATTATGATTAAGATCTACCTAATCATTAACTTAGCCAAACAACAGTAGCAAACTTGTGATTATAAGATATCTATGAAGAACAACATTTCATTAATCACAGATAAATAAATGAGAATTGCAAGCACATTTATCACAACAATACAACTCATATTAATTTCATTGATAGAGATTTGATATTACTATACTGTTGATATTCATTATAAGACATTAATCAAATATTTAAAGAACCCTAAGTCTTGCAGCCTCATACCAGCTCTTCTTTGATGAACTTGAATCAGCATCCTTGGTAGCAACAGTCTTCTTCAAGTTTTCAGCTTTGTTCTCCTGCCACTTAAAGTAAAGGAATGGATTTGGAATATATCTGGGAGAAATTTTCTTCGGGTTGCTCTTCCTTACCAGATTTTCTTTGAATACTCTTTCCCTTAGGAAATTTCTTTCTAAATGCTTTATCCATTCCTCAGAAGAATATACACTATCAATATTCTTTAAGATTTGTCCATGACTTACCCAAGCATTGATAATGATGGATTCAGAGGCATCACTTAGCTGTTCATGATCTGGATCATCTCTGTTCTCAGCTCTCCTCTTAGCCATGAACTCTTCAGCCATCTGAGTTCCTTCCCTCTTTCTTCTGGCAGCAAGTTATGCATCCTGTGTAACTCTAGATTGTGTTGGAAAGTCTAGGTCCTCTAGCCTCTTTTTATCCAAGAGGGGCAGGTGCAATGCTACCCTGGTGCCTTGAATTATATTGAAGGCTTGATCTTCAATGAGTGTTGCTGCCTTAACATGGCTACTCTCCCCTTTTTGCCTTCTTCAGAGATGGTATTTTGCAGTAAGGTGGTGTTGGCTTCACATTTGCTTGATACAGATTGGAATATTCTCTCATTGTCAACAAGCAGCTCATTTTTTAAAAGTATTGCCTCCTTCATAGAGTGAAAAGCAACATTGGTGACATGCTGATTTACATGATTTGTTGCACCCCTGATCATCTCATTAATTGCACTCACATAATTCTTGACATATCCTATGTCAACTATAAAGAATTGTTGGCATGTTTCCAAAGATTTCATGAGGGTGGTCAGCTTTATGCCAGCAGTTCCAGCCATGTCAAACTAAGAGGTGTCCTGTTTGTTTAAGTGAGAACATTCTTCTTTAATTTCCACAACTTCAGTCAATAGTTCCTCCCTTAGCTTGGCAACTGATTGGTCAACATACTCCTTGAGGCTTGTGGTCTAAGCATCTATGAGTGCTTTGATTTGGTTTAGTAATTCCTCATTGGAGATTAGGGTAGTTGAAGGATGGTTCATAGGAGGAGGAACATCTCCCTGAGCAGGGACCTGTGAGGGCTCCCCCTCAACTAAAGTACCTATAGAAGGAAAAATTTTCTTAGCTAAAAGTTGTATTAACACTACCAATTAAGAGGGTATGAGTATTACCTATAGTAGGTGCAGACTCAACAATTTTGTTGATAACATGATCCATAGTTGTCAAATCCATCTGATCATGCTCCCCCTTAGTCCGAGCATCCCTCTCTGGGCTTGACCCATCAAGATATGTTTCTAATACCTCAGGAGGCTCATGATTATCTTTTGTAGCAGGGATATCTTCAGATGTAGCTACATCATCAGTAATATCCATATCTGCCTCATTTTCTGCAGCAACCTCTTCTTCAGTAGCATTCTTTGAAACTTGTCCTGACCTTGGACTGACATGGATTTTATAAACATGTACATCACTGCTTGAAGTTGGAAGTTTGTAGAGGATTGACTGAGTGATAAGTCAACCTATAGACTAATATCAGCTAGAGAGGAGGTTTCAAGCTCTGGTTCAGAGCTGGCAGTTCTTTCTTCCTCAACAAGTTTCTTCCTTGTGTCCCTAGAGGAGTCCTTTATTGTTGAAGGTTTGCTCATTGGTAGGACCCTAGTGAATTTGTCCAGAGTTTTTATGTCCATTCTTTTTAGGTAGTGAATTTTTACTCCTTGCTCCTGCTTGAATGTATTCGGGTATGTGTTCACTAGGTATAAGGAAAGAATTCTGCCCATATTTGGAGTGTGTAAACAATCTACTATTCTCTGGTAGATGAGAGAAGACCAAGAGGTCTTCCTATTAAAGATTATTCTAGTCATGACATCAAACATTGACTTGGAGATTGTGTCATGTGATCCAGGTTTGTAGATAAGAGCTTTCCCTACAATATCAGCTTGCAGTTTACCTCTCTGATTGAAGAATTTCCTCTTAAGAGACCTGGGTTTGGCATCACTGTATCCACACCACCTGAGAGCACTGTCCCTATCCATGATGGTGGGTTATTCTTCCTCGCTAGGGTTGACGGAGGGTAGTTTAAGGTTTTGCCTAGTCTCTTAGGGTTTACCTTAATCTTGATCTCCTCAATTTTATACTTAAGTGAGTCTTGAGAGGACGACACCTTGACGTTGGAGAATAATTCTATTACCTATTCTCTAAGAATGGTGGAGGGTTCAAAAAGGGTGTACTCCAAACCTGTGGTCTCAATCATCCTTAACACTTCCTTAATCTCTGGCGAGGCATGACTGAATCCATTCCTCACAATTTCATAGCCCTCTTGGAGCTCCTTTGAGATCTTCGGCGCCATTGAGTCAGTGCGACAAGATGTTGAGAAGGTTTCGGCCTTGACGGCTAGGGTTAAAGCTTTTAAGAGTGGTGTGACTTTTCGTTTCTTGTCACAGTTATATATATAGTGAAAAAGTTTAATTACCTTATCATTAGATTAACCAATTAAACATTTTTAGACTTAAGTTAGTTCTTTTAGGCTTTACGACTTGCTCTACGCTTCCTGTTATGATACATGACACTTAGTGCTTCTATTATACCTCTCAGCTTTTCTTTTATTCACTTAATGCCTGATTAATTTGTAGTTTCCCTCACTGGCTGGATGTACATTCTATTTGTCTCACGATTATACAAATATTTTATCAATTCTAATTATAATGTAGACCTGTTATGCTAATAAAGTAGTTTTTAATTAGCAAACTTTATCAAGCACTGATTTACAGAAAATTTGATCTAGAGGGTAAAAGCTACAAGTTTTAACAATGCAGATCATTTTGATAGATAAGAAAATTATTGTTTTATAACTGATGTGCTTGATTTGTTTTATCCTAAGCACATCTGTCTTAGTTTATAAATCTGCAAACTTAGTCTCTGTATAAAAGAGAGAGACTTACCTTGAGGTTGTTAGCCTTTAGCCCTTGAGAATTTCACTCTTATCAACCTCAACCTTTGTTCCTTGCTCCACTTGGACCATAGTCCTTGAGCAATCAAGCACTTGAGGTTGTTAGCCTTTAGCCCTTGAGAAATTCACTCTTTTCAATCTCAACCTTTGTTACTTGCTCCACTTGGACCATAGTCCTTGAGCAATCAACTTGTCCCAGACATTTGCCTGGAACATCCTTTGTCCAAATACCAAGTCTTATCTAGACAGGTATTTGGACTATCCTGCAAAACAGAATTTACATTCTCTTAGGAACCCAATACTTATTGGGTCCTAGGTTCATGTTAGCTTTATAGAACTTTTGCCCAACTCTTTGCCTGGGCTGAGCAACCTTTTGTCCACTAGCCATATTCAGGTTATGCCAACAATCAATGACAAAATGACCCACTTTTCCACAACACCAACATTTATGAATGTTGTATCTTCTCTTCTAGACAACATAGAATTATTGTCTATGAGAGAAGTGAACAACCCAAGATTTTGCTGGATGATCATTGAATGTTGCTGCTTCCTTCTTCCTGAGTGAAGGTGCTGAAGAACTAAATACAGCTGGTCCAGGATGGGCCAATTGTATTTTGGAGTCTGCCATCTAGTGGTCTCTCTCATCTCTTTAGATACATGATATTTGGATCCAAATCTAAAGAGCTTATCCTGAACTTTATGGCTAGAATGGACATAATCACTCCTTCTAAGATCATGTGTCTTTACTCCACTGGTAGAGCACACATTTGATTGATCCTCATGGGGAGGTGCAAACTTGACAGTTTTAGAAGGCAAATATACCTTTTGAAACACTATCTTCTTATTAGGGAATTCAGATTTGAATTGATGATTGATGTGATTAATACCCAGCTTCTCAAGGACTTGGCATGTTTTAGCTTTTGGTAACTGATCCTGTGACTGAGAAGAGTTAATCACAATCCCCAATTTCTCTATGAACTTTTGTTTCAGATATCTAATATGCTTATTCTTCTCTTCCAAAAGCTTGGTCTGACACTCAAGACTTTTCTTGAGTTCAGACACCTCATGACTTCTTATAAAACTCAATAGATTTATTGTTATAGAGTTTTATAAGGCTTCATGACTTCAATCTCCTTGACTTGCCTTTTTGGCAAGAATTCTGCTCTTATTTAGAGCATCTAGGAGCAGTCCATACTTATCAATCAATTGATTGACATCAGTCTCAGATTCTGTGCAATCTTTATCACAGGGTGAAGATGCACCAGTATCTGGATTGGTTTCATAGTCAGAGGAAGATATAGAAATGGAGAGAATTTATACCTTGCTTTGTTCTGAATCTTCTTGACTTCTTTCATCTTCAGTCATTGTCATTAAGCCATGAAATCCACTGTCTTCTTCATCCTCCTCATTGTCACTATCAGAGTGTGACAGAGGGGCCCTGATTCCTATCCTGGCAACAAGATATTCCTCTTCTTTTTCTGGTTCTGCAGCAACAGACATTAGCCCTATATAGGCTTCTTCCTCTTCATCTTCAGATTCTGAGGAGGAAGAATCTGTCCAGCTTCTCTCCTTATTAGTCATAAAGGACTTCTTCTTCTTTTCCTTGTGGTGATGGTGAAGCTTTTTCTTCTTTTTCTCATCTTCTTCCTTTCTTTTGACTGGGCAGTCAACAATGACATGTCCAGCCTTGCTGCAATAATTATAGATGGCACTAGAAGAAATCTGTTTACTGGTTTTAGGTACATACTTGTCATCCTTGGATGACGTCCTGTGATAAGAAGATGATGATGGCCTGCTCCTCTAGTCCTTCTTCATGAACCTATGAAATTGCCTGGAGAAGGCAGCTAGATATTTATTATACATGTGGTTGTTTGATGAGCTTGACTCAGATATTTCTGAGCTTGATTTAGCTTCCCTCCTTGGTGGTGAGGGAGTCTTTCTTCTGCTCCTTCTTGGGGCCTCTGCCTTGAATGCTACAGACTTATCCTTGGACTTGGATTGACTGCTCTTCTCCTCTTCTAGTCCAGCAGCCAGCTGCATTTCATAAGATAT
Source organism: Platanthera zijinensis (assembly GCA_039513925.1). Taxonomy (NCBI): domain Eukaryota; kingdom Viridiplantae; phylum Streptophyta; class Magnoliopsida; order Asparagales; family Orchidaceae; genus Platanthera; species Platanthera zijinensis. The sequence goes on from CM077083.1 coordinate 34,726,144, forward strand.
CAGCTTTCTAAAGAGAGTTGGTGGAGGAGTGTCTGCCAGCTTAGCCATTTCCCTAATGACACAAATCTTGGTGTCCCAATCTCTAGTGAGTGATACAAGAAACTTGTCATTTAGCTCATAGTTTCTGAAGACCCTACTATATGTTCTTAGTTCATTGACTGTCCTAAAGAATCTCTCAAAGTAGTCAGCTACTTTTTCAGATTTGCATTGTCTGAAAGCCTCATACTCTTGGTTGAGCATGAACTTCCTATCATCTCTAACTTCTTCAGAGCCTTCCATGTAGACAAAAAGAGTGTCTCACCCATTTCTTTGGAGGTCTTGCAGTATACAAGATTTTGAAAGGTTGAGTCATCAATGACACTGGCTATAATGTTTTGTGCCCTTTTGTCCATGGTGGACAAAATTACTTCATCTTTGTCCATCTCTGTATATGCCTTGGGCACTCTCAGAGTTGGAACTATGACGGAAGCCTTTATGGAGATAAAATGACCTTCCACTACTATTACATAAATCCTAGGTCAGATGCTTCCATGAACAGTCTGACCCTTTGCTTTCAGAGGCCAAATCCTTCCTTTCTGCAGATTGAAAGTTTCATGGCCCCTAGCTCCTTGTAGTTCATTCCTGACCCCATAATTATATCTTATAGCTAACCTTGGAGGTATACTCAGATTGTTATATCCTTTTTTTTGAGTAACCTCCCTCTGATATCACTTGAAAGTTATTATTTCAAGGTTAGCTAGTTACCTAGAGGGGGAGGTGAATAGGTCTACTAAAATTCTTGAGTCCTTTTACTATTTTCTTATTAACCTTTATATTTTCTTTTGCGTTTTTCCTAAGGTGATCTAGAGCTTGTCCTTAGCACCTATAATAAAACTGAAAAACAAACACACAACAAGCACACAATGATTTATAGTGGTTCCCCAATTGGGTACATCCACTTTCCCTCCCACATTTCTAACTTATGTTAGACAAGGCACAAACTCATCCAAAATGCTCCTTAGAGCTTACACCTCAGGACCTCAGCCTTACACTCAGGTTCTCTTCAGAACCCTACCTCAGAAACACAGGTTCTTACCTCAGAGCCCTGCAGTGCTCCTACAGCTCAGTGGTCCTCAAACCACCTACCTCAGCCTTATATCTAAGGCCTACAGCTCAGGCTTCTCAGCCCTACAACTTCAGGCACAAGGCCTTACTCTCAGAGTGCTGCAACACTCCTACAACTCAGTACCCTTCCAGGTACCTACCTCAGTGCCCTTCCAGACACCTATAACTCAGCCTTCTCCAAGGCCTACAACTTAGTGACACACTTGTCACATACAACTCAGTGACTCAACAAACACCTACCTCAGGCTCTAGGCCCTACACTCAGGCTGGGAGGACAGCCCTACCTCAAATCCACACTTGAATCCTACCTTAGTACCCTAGCAGAGCACCTACCTCAGTGACTAATTAGTCACCTACAACTCAAGCACAAATTTCCCTACAGCTCAGATTCAGACAAGCTGAATCCTACAGGAAATTGATAAAGAAGTTGAAATAAATTAAAACCTTGACTCTGAGATAAATCTCAGAGTCTACCTTGGTTGACTGAGCAGATATCAGTCTTGATCTCTTGTTGTAGGAGGAATTAGTCTTCTTCTACAGTTAGCTCCTTCTCTGCTGCACTGATGAATAGTTATCTGCTGTTGAAGGCTGACAACCCTTCACACAGCTATCTCTCCTTGCTGATTGGATGAATCAGCTACCTTGTTCTACACAGAACAAACTTGCTGAACTGGAAGAAGCTTCAGCTATCTTTCTCCGCCTTTCTGGCTAGCTCTGCTGGACTTGGCTTTCAAGCTCGTCAGAGAAGATGAAGTCCAGATGCCTCTCTTTTTGTTTTTGTGTTTGTTAACCCTAATTCCCTTTTCTTCTTTTCCTTTTATATCTGTTGATTTGAATCAACGACACAATTTGAATGTGAGCCCCACCAAGTATGGTCAACGCCACCTCCCTCAGAAGAGGACAAATAGTAGCTTCTGACACTACTGTAGCTTTCCCGCAACGACATGAAATACTTTGTCTGCACTCGATGAATGGAGAGCTGGGTTCAACGAATTATGAAATCAGTTCGATGAAATCTGAACTCAGATCGACTAACTTAGAATATTCAACCTTTAACTTGAGCTCGACGAAAGGTGAGCTGGGTTCGACGAATTTTGAAATCAGTTCGACGAATTCTGAACTGAGCTCGACGAACTCAGAATCTTCAAACTTTAACTTGAGCTCGACGAAAGGTGAGCTGGGTTCGACGAATTCTGAAATCAGTTCGACGAATTCTAAACTGAGCTCGACAAACTCAGAATCTTCAAACTTTAATTTGAGCTCGACGAAAGGTGAGCTCAGCTCGACGAACTCAGAATTCAGTTTGACGAATTCTGAATTGAGCTCTTCTTTAGAAGTATTGAGTGAGCCTGCCTCACTCAACGCTTCTGGACTTAGAGAAATTCTACTGGCTTTCTCAGCGGTTCCTTCTCAGCTATCTCAGCGGTTTCTTCTTCTCAGCTGAGACTAGCTCTGTCTCAGCGGTTTCTTTTTCACAGCTGAGACTATCTCCCGTCTCAGTGGTTTTGCTGGGGCCACCATTTCTCTCAATGTTTTGTGTTGAGCTTCTCAGCTATCTTAGCGGTTATGTTGAGACATTCTTCTCAGCTATCTCAGCTGTCTCGACGCTTTTGCCTTAGACATTCTTCTTGGCTGTCTCAGTTATCTCTGACATTAAGAGCATTGAGTGTGCCTTCATCACTCAACGTTTTTTGCCTTAGTCAAATTTCCTGACTTCCAGCTTACCCTTTTTGTTCACCTGTCTAATCAAAGACAACCTTCATGCATGAACTTAAGCACACATAAAATACATTTATGCCCCTTAACATGATTGGTGATGCCTCCTCAAATTCCGAGGAATATTGTATGGCACAATTCCCAACACCTCTTTAATGTAACATGTAACTTCTACAGATTCAATATGTGTGAACATTCCTTACAACACAGATCCATCATTACACCTTGCACCGTCTCGATCAACCACATACCGACGTTCATTGACGGATGTTCAACAAACAACCCAAAATGCAAGAAGACGACAACATCGACTTAATCAACAATCCAATATCCAAAATGAATTAAGCCATGACTCAACGTCTTTGGAGATCCGAGAACAAGGCAATTTCATAACACCTTCATCTCATGCATCTATGTAACCCACTTCCTAAATGTGTTTCAATTACTTGACTTTCTAACATAAATGCTTGCTCTATTAAATACCGGACATGCCAGATGCATCAACCGAAGAAGAACTTCAATTACCAGTCGTGCTCCCAAATCTTCGAGCACCCGTGAGAAACTCTGCAATAATTTCTTCTCAATCTACACACATTCCTAGGATGGAACTTCCACCAGCGACATTTTGTCGTCATTGCAATGCAAAATTATTTTATAAGTAATCAAAGAACTTGTGCTGTAACAATGAGAAGGTTGTGATTCCTGGTATTCCTGCTCCGCCCAAACTACTTGATTTATTCACTCAGCAGGGTACCCTAGGACGTCATTTCCGACAAAATGTGCGTACGTACAATCACGTTTTATCATTCACATCGATGGGCGTGACATTGGATGAATCCCTACCGTCCTTCGCGCAAGGAATCTATACCTTCAGTGCACATGGTGCGCTATACCATAGAATTGGCTCTCTTTTGCCCAATCCAGGCAATAGACCGAGATTTCTACAGATGTTCATCTATGACACGGACTGTGAAACTTAACATCGCATGGAAGAGGGTCATGGACTTGATGTGGATGTGCTACATAAAATTAAAACAATACTTGATATATATAATCCATTTTTCCATCGCTTTCAACATCTATCACAACATCCTCAAATACAATCTTGTCGGCTTCTTATTCGAGACAGGCCAGCTACAGAACGACAATATATTCTTACAACAACATCACAAGTTGCGAAAGTCTTGATAGGTGCTGAGGATTTCATGGAGTCAGATGATAGAGACATGTTAATATGTACCACAACTGGGAATTTACTTACTCTCAAAGAGTATACTGGATACTATGATCCAATGCAATACCCGCTATTACATCCACACAAAACTTATGTATGTGACAAATGCTTTGAATCAAACCAAGGCATACAAATAAGCTGTTGCGATTACTATGCCTCTTTGTTGCAGGTTTGACCGTAACATCTTTAAATTAACAATATCTAAGCTACACTATAATCTTATTTTGTCTAAATTTTACATAAATTGTAATCATGCAGATACGCAATGGTGATCAGTCTATTCTTCTTCATGTGGGGAGACTATTACAACAATTTGTTGTCGATAATTACATCAAAATCGAAACACAGAAGTTGCGTTGGTTTAAACTTAACCAAAACAAGATACGTGTGGAGTTGTACCAAGGATTGCAAGATAGTTTCGAAGCGGGTGAGAATGATGCAGGTACATTATTTTACTTCATTTTGCATACTAAATCTTTCAAGTGATAACTACAAATTATACGCGGGTAAAATATCTATATCCTTTACTTTAGGTGTCATTGGCCGCCGTACAATTCTTCCTTCTTCGTTTATTGGGAGCCTGCGTGACATGTACCAACGTTACCAAGATGCAATGACCATCGTACAACAATACGGGAAACCGAATGTCTTCTTAACAATGACATACAATTCTAATTGGAAAGAGATAACAAATGAACTATATCCTGGACAAGCAACACATGAACGACCAAATTTGTTGGCTAGGGTTTTCAATTCAAAATGTGAAAGTTTAAAAGACGATATATTCCATAAAGGGGTTCTGGGGAAAGCAATTGGACATGTTCATGTCATCGAGTTTCAGAAACGTGGTTTGCCACACATCCATATGTTGATAATTTTTGAAGAGGACAAATTAATTAGCCATGATGAGTATGATTGTATTGTCAGAGATGAGATACCACAAGTAGATGTTGAACCTGAGTTACACGAGCCTGTACGAAGACATATGATACATGGGCCGTGTGGACGCTACAAACCTAATGCACCATGCATGAAAAATTTCATGTGCAAAAAAGGGTTATCCAAAGCCATATGCAGAATGTACCGCGCAAGGTATTGATTCATACCCAGTATACAGGCGACGGAGAAGCACCATTAATGTTCAAAACAACCTCACCGTTGTCACCGATCAATGTGTTCTCGACAATAGTTGGGTGGTTCCTTATAATCCTCATTTACTTCTAAAGTACGCTTGTCATATAAATGTTGAAATCTGCAGTAGTATCAAGAGCATCAAGTATCTATATAAATATATTCATAAAGGGTCAGACCGTGTTGCATTTGAAGTCCGACTAGCGCCAATTTATGATGAAGTAAGCAAGTATGTCGACGGTAGGTGGATATGCTCACCTGAAGCAATGTGGAAGATATTTAAATTTGAGATGACTAGAATGTACTCTTCTGTTTCCAGATTGCAAATACATTTACCAAACCTGCATCAAGTTCAATACAATAGCTGCCAAACAATTGCTCACGTACTTACAAATGATCAAAATTCAAAGACAATGCTAACAGAATTCTTTCACATATATCATGAAAATCAAGAAAATGAAAAATATTTATACAGACTTTCCAAAGCACTACAGATGGCTTATACCTCAGCGTAAATGGATATTGAGATGTACTAATACTAAGGTCATTGGAAGGATTTATTCAGTTTCTCCTTCTGAGGGTGAGAAATTCTATGTACGCTTGCTTTTAAATCACATTGTCGGGCCCAGCTAATTCCAATATCTAAAAACAATCGACAACGTTACATATTCAACATTTAAAGAGGTTGCCGAAAAATTTGGTCTACTTGAGCAAAATAACTGCATTCGTGATTGTTTGTCTGAAGCAAGGACCTTCAGAATGCCTACGGGGCTCAGAAGGTTGTTCGCAACTATTCTGTTATACTGCACCCCAAGCTCAGGAAGGGAACTGTGGGATGAAAACTTTCAAAGCATGATTAAAGATTACACATGCTCAAGCACTGCTGGTGAAACATACATGATGAGTAAGTTGTTAACTGAATTGGACGGAATTCTACAACAACAAAACAAGGGAATAACTGATTTTGACCTTCCACGCATATCTGAAGGCTACACAAATTTACATGATTTTTCAAGCCTAATTGAACATGAATTGTCGATTCCAATTTCAGACGATGATTTAAGTTCAATTGGTTGTCTTAATAGTGCCCATCTTTCTGCGTTCAACATTATTAGTGCATCGATACAAAGAAAGAAAAGTGCAATTTACTTTGTTGATGGACCAGAGGGAACTAGGAAGATATTCCTTTATCGATCATTATTAGTCCACTTTCGAAAAAATTGCTATATTATTCTATCCACGGCTACTTCGGGTATTGCAGCTAACTTACTTCTAGGAGGACGAACAACCCATTCTAAATTTAGAATTCCAATTGACTTTGATTCAGTGTCCTCTTGCGGTATTGCGAAGCAATCTGATTTACGTGTATTAATAGAACAATCATGTGTAATTATTTGGGATGAATCATCAATGACACACATGAAAGCATTTGAAGCTTTGGATCGTACGTTTAGAGATGTGCTTGGGGTAAGTTTGTCATTTGGTGGGAAGGTATTGATCATGGGTGGTGATTTTCGACAGGTCACACTTGTAGTAGTGCACGGAACAAAAGCACAAATAATTAATTCAAGCATTGTTGAATCATACTTATGGTTGTATGTAAAAATACTTCGTTTGACTGAAAATGAGAGCACAAGAAGATACAGGTTTCTCAAATTTTTTGTTGAGGGTTGGCAATGGAGAAGAGGCAACCATTGGAGATGATAAAATTAGAATTCTGAATTCCATGGTCGTCCCTTGGGAAGGAGAAAACTCCCTCAATGCTTTAGTTGCATTGATTTTTCCAAATTTATGTGCTGAAAATCATGATGAGCGTTACATGGATGATCGAGCAAGATTAACTCCACTAAATGAAGATGTAAATAAACTAAATGAAAAGTGTCTCGCATCTTCTCCTGGTGAAAAAGTTACTTACTATTCCTTTGATTCCGTGACGGATGACGTGCGAAATTTGTACTTATCGGAGTTTTTGAATTCGCTCAATCCTGACAATCTACCACCACATGAACTCACTTTAAAGATAGGATGCCCCGTCATGCTTTTTCGAAACATGACCCTAAAATTGGAGTGTGCAATGGAACGCGCCTTAAATGTGTTCGTTTCTCAAGGAATGTCATCGAAGCTGAAATATTAAATGGTCAGTTCAATAACTTGAGGGTATTTATACTACACATACCGTTAAATAGTACTGAGGATGCAAGAATGTCATTCGAAAACAATTCCCTATCCGTTTGAGTTATGCACTAACAATAAACAAGTCGCAGGCCAAACCATCAAGAATGTTGGGATATATCTTCCAAACCCAGTGTTTAGTCATGGGCAGCTTTACGTAGCATTATCTAGAGGTGTTTCAGAGCAAAATACGAAGGTCTTGGTAAAAAATGGAGCAATTGAAGGCCATGAAAAAGTCTACACTACAAATGTCGTGTACAAGGAAATATTTGTTAAACTCATGTCAAACAACGCAAAAGCGTAAAGGTAGTTCATCTTTTAATTTTTTTTTATTTCGTCCAATTTAAAACATGTAATTTACTAATTTGAAAATACCTTTTTTGTTTTTAAATCACAGTATAAACACACTTAGCTTTTGGAAGTCTGCTAAACCGGGCCCTTTTTGGTAGTCATGTCCCTCATGTTGGATACGCATGTAGCACAGTACATGTCTGACACTTTTTGGTACGCATTTTTATAAGTATGTTTATCTGTATTTTGGTTTTATATTTTATTCTATAATATAATCCTTATTGGTTAGCATGCACATCTCCATATCATCTATCTATATTCTTTTGACAACATTTGTTATCTAAAATTATGCAATGAAGACACAGTTTGTTATTGATTTATGTTGTTTTTACTCATATTACAATTATCAATTCATTTTTGTATAGGTAATTCATTTATTTTGAAAAATAAGATATGTTTTTTTATGTTATTAGGTTTGTACATGTGAGTTCTGTCGGAGTTACCTGTGGGGATAATACAAGGGATTCTAATCTTAAATTCAACATTTTTGTTGTATTCAAGGGCAAGTGGATGGATCTATTTCCCACAATTGTTGAGATCATCATGCCTGGAATGGATGGAAGTAAGAGTGGAGCCTTGGTTTTTGGTGATAACAAAAAACTTTATCAGCCTTGCTTATTCAACATTGTTTTTTTGGGCTCAGGTTTGTCCGAATGATTAGCAGTATTATTTACCTCTGACCTTAATTGGTCTTCCCCCCTATAAAGGTCATGTTTAACAGTGATAGATTTATGATTGTGAGAGAACCAGGACTAGGAATGGGTACTTATATGGAGTTAGTATAGATAATAAGTTTGGATGTGACATTTATATATAAATACTGTGAGTAAAGGATTTTCTCAATACATTTATTTTCATAAATTAGATTAACCTTATGTCTGCATGCCTTTTTTTCTTCATCAATTTAATAGACCCATTTTAGTGCATAGACAAAAGTGTAGTTTGCTTGTGACCGGCGTCGCCGCCCATGACCGGTGTCGCCGCCTTCGACCAATGTCGCCGCTCACAATAAATGTCGCCACCCAGGACCATTGTAGCCGCCCACAGAAAAATGTCGCCGTTCACGACCAATGTCCCACCCACGACCAATGTTCTGTCCACTACCAATGTGCCTCCCACGACCACTGTCCCGCCAACGACCAATGTCGCCGCCCTAACCAATATCGCCTCTCCACGTCAAATGTTGCCACCAGCGACAAATGTTGCCGCCCACGAGAAATGTCGCCTGTACAACCCCGCATTCGCAGAGTAGGGCCCTCCCGGCAGGCGCAGTACCAAGTATGAGTTTTTTAAGCTTTTCAGAGATCTTGCACTCTTGATGACCAATTTTGGCTTGACCTTGGAAATATACTAGTAGGGGGAGGGAAAATCTGCTCCCACGACAAATGTCGCCGCCCAAGATAAATGGCGTCCCCACGACAAATGTCGCACCACGGGCGAATGTCGCACCCCGCCGAATGTCGCACCCCGCCGATTGTCGCACCACCGCCGAATGCCCCCAGGGCCGAAGGCCCGTGCCTGTCACTCGTGTGTATATATATATATATATATACACACACGAGTGACAGGCACGGGCCTTCGGCCCGATGACCACGCGCCACAGTACCCGGCTCGTGACGGCGGGCTTCGCCTGCCCCCGGCGGAAGCCCGCCTCCCGGCGGGCTGCGCCGCCCCCGACGCCCTTCAGCCGCAATGAGGAGGGCCCCTTCGGCGGGCATGCGGGCCTACTTAGGAGGGATTTAATCCCGGCCTAGGCGGGATTTAATCCCGGCCTAGGCGGGATTTAATCCCGGCCTAGGCGTGATTTAATCACGCCTAAACAGATGGCTATGATCAAATGAATATCTTATTTACCTTGTCATGGAACCTAAAACGATACTTCTTTTTAATGTAGTGCAGATATATTTATATGATGGTTAATGGTATGCAGTCGATCAGTTTTTGAGCAAAAAAAAATATCCGCTCTCCAATAGAAAGCCGAGGAGAAGGAAAACTCCAGAGAAGGAGAGGTTGCAGCTCCTCCATCGCAGTTGAAATGCCGCCGCCGCCGCGTTGTTGAAACGCCGCCGTTGTTGGAAGGTCGTTGTCACTGCCACTGTTTGAGAAATTCGAACGTCGTTCTACGACATTGACGTGATCGCTACACAAATCAAGGAGGCTCACCGGAGAGGATTTCCTAAATCCGCCATTTGCTCCTATTTGGTATTTTGTATTCTATTATATACCATTTGTGTAACGACGTGGTGAAAATTCTTTGTGGATAGAGGAGCGAAAACCAGTAAATTTTTTTGCGTGTTTTTATACACGTTCTAGTAGAAGCTTTCCGGGTTGGACTCCAATCGTCCCTTGATTTTCACCCAACTGGGTTCCCACGTTAAAAATTCTTTCGTGTTGTCTTTGTTTCATTTTTGTATTTGTATCCGCTAAAACGACCATGCAGGTGCTCGCGCTAAATTAATTTGAAGTTGCTCAGGTCGGGTTTGCGCGCTCTCAAACCCAACAATCCCCCCTCTTCTTCGCCGGTCGGCGCTGGATTTGGCCTTGCCTATGCCTTGTTCTTTCGCAACCAACATTGAATAACCCCTCCACTTCCTTGTCTCCAATGTTGAACGCTGGCGAAATCGTTTCGCTGCCAGAAAACACCGTCTCCATCGCTTCTTCTCGATCTCTCTAGTGCGAGGAGTATTAAGTCGCTCGAAGCATCCCGGATGGTTGTCAAAGTGAAACTACCTTCATGTTGCCCCCAGCTTGGGTTTTATAGGCAACCCCTAGGTTTAATACCAGTATTGGATATCCCGATATCCGAACCAAACTCGTTAAGCCTCCGAACTCATTATGTACCCAAATATACATTAACAAGAAGCTCATTCAGGATCGACGCCACTATCAATGGTAAGGCTCTCCTACCCAATTCTCCTCCACCTCCCCCACCTTACTTATTTATTAATTTCCCTTTCTTTTTTCCTTCTTTGTTTACAGTAACAAGAGTGGATTAGAATTGATTCAGAATTTGCTTTTGAAGGAACCTGAGCTGCCTCAATTGGGAAGATAAGTGAACCAAGTTTTATTGTCGTGTGATCTAGATGTATAAAACAGAAAAACATCATTTTTACCAAAGAATGTTTTTGTTTCCGGTATGCATTTCCACCTTGACCGGCAGACATGGTGGACAGAGGAATCCAGAGCCGAGGAAGATGCCCGCCAGTGTCGAATCAACGAATACAATTGCCGACGATCTGGATCCAAAAGCGAAATGCTCACGGGAAAGAAAATAAGAAAAAATAAGTATTTTGAGAGATTGATTGTACATAGTGAGATTTGATTGTATATGTTGGGTACATTGAAAAATGTGTACCTGATTTGAAGAAGCCCAACCTAGCTCAATGATATACATCAAGGTGTATTTGATGTTGTTTTAAGTTGACATGTGCAGGTGAAGAATTGACAAAGTATGCAGAAAAATTCTAAGTTCAAGTGTCGACACAGAGGAAGCAGTGTCGACACATAGAAGAAAATAGTCGACACAACACTGGGAAGCAGTGTCGACACATAGCAGTTAGTCTACAACTACACTGGGAAAAAGTGTCGACACAGAAGAAGTAAGTCGACACATCACTGGGAATTTGTGTCGACACAGAAGAAAAGAGTCGACACAACTCTGGGAATTTGTGTCGACACAGAAGAAAAGCGTCGACCTCAAGTTTGTCGACACTAGCAGAATGTGTCGACACATTGTGATTAAGTCAACACATTAAAGCAGATTTAAGAAATGAATGTGTCGACACCTGAAGGCTAAGTCGACACTTACTAAGTTATGATTCTACAACAACTGTGTCGACACACAAGACTTGTGTCGACACACTGAAGAGTCAAGACCAAGTTATTTTCAGAAGAAGCTGTGTCGACTCAAAGGCAACTTAGTCGACATCACTGAAGACTGTGTCGACACCAAAGTCAATTGTGTCGACACAGATAGACAGATGGTCTCGACACTTTCTGACAGACTGTTTCAACAACTTGTGGTTCAAGACTAAGGCACAGGACTTGTTTGAAGACTTGACAGCTGTGGGTTACCACTGGTTAACTGAAGCTGTCAGACTTGTCAGAAAACGGTTAGAAACCGGATCAGCCGGTTACCATGAAGAATGTCTATAAATAGACAGATTCAGAAGGAGAAAAAAAAACACAACAGATAGTCCTTTTGAATAACTTTGAATCAAAAAGGAAGAGAAGGATCATAATCCAATTCATTTCAAGAAAGTGCTAGTCACTTAAGAAGATCTTCTCCGGGAGATCTAAGAAGACTATCTAAGGATAGATCTAAGAAGAGTTCTAATCAGAATTCAGAAGAATCTTTCAAAGTGCTGGATAGAGAGAGATCAAGCCAGAATTAGAAGAAGAAAGAAAGAAACCACCAGTGGATTCTCAAGAAGCTGTTTGGAATCAACTCAGCTAAGTTCATTTTCAAGAAGCATTGAAGAAGGCTCAGATACAGTTGATTGCATCAGCTGATCAAGAATTGTCTTGGCCTTTCTCTCTCAACTTTGGCAAGACAGTTTAATAATCTTTTCTATATTTCTGTAGGATCTGTTTACACAGATCTGAGTTGTAAGCCTATGTTATAAAGGCTGAGTGTAGGAGTGTTGAACTCTGAGTGGTAGGGCTGTTTGCCTGAGTGTAGGAGAAGGATATTCTCTGAGTTGTAGGCCTTGGGGCAAGGCTGAGGTAGTGCAGTTGTGCCTGAGTTGTAGGAACCAGTTGGGTTCTGAGTTGTAGGATCTGTTGATCTGAGATAAGTGGAAGTTTGGCCGAATCTAGCATACTGCTAGATAGGTGAAGGGGGAAAGTGGATGTACCCAGACCTTGGGGAACCACTATAAAACATTGTGCAATCTGTGATGTTTTATTTTCTGTGATTGCTGTGCCAATTGTGTTAGCTATTGAATTGAATTCTGCCTAGAAGTTTTTATAAGAAAAGCAGAACCTATTCACCCCCCCTCTAGGTGTTTAGGCTGCCTTGAAAGTTAAACTATCAAGTGGTATCAGAGGGAGGTTCCTCAAAAAGGACTTAACAGTCTGAGGTAGATCTGAAAGGCAGATTCAAGATTCAAGAAGATGGGTTCTGGAGAGAATCATAAGGAGCTAGGGTCTATGAAATTACCCATATGCAAGAAGGAAATCTTTGGGATCTGGAAAGAGAGAGTCAGATTGTTTATGGAAGCATCTGACCCAAGGATTTACATCACAGTATAGGAAGGGCCCTTCATTCCAATGAAGATATCTGTTCTTGATGCAAATATCCAAATACCAAAGACTTATTCAGAAATGACCAAGGATGAAATCATCTTGGCAACCATGGATAAAAGGGCACAGAACATCATTGTCAGTGCCATAGATGATTCAACATTTCAGAATCTGATTCACTGCAAGACCTCCAAGGAGATGTGGGACACATTGATTGTCTACATGGAGGGATCTGAAGAAGTAAGGCTGGACAGAAAGTCTATGCTAAATCAGGAATATGAAAGCTTTAGACAAGGAAAATCTGATAGCATAACTGAGTGCTATAAGAAATTCTATAGAATTGTGAATGAGCTAATCTCCTATGGAAGAGTCTTCAGTACCTATGAACTGAATGACAAATTCTTAAGATCCTTATCAAAGGATTGGGATACAAAGATCTGTGTCATAAGAGAAGTGGCTAAATTGGCAGAAATATCTCCTCCAACCCTGTTTGGAAAGTTGCTATCCTATGAAATGCAACTTATGGTAAGGAAGGAGGAGGAAAGAAACTCAAGAGGAGAGCATAGAGAAAAGACTGTGGCATTTAATGTTGAAGCCACTAGAAAGAGTAGGAGGAAATCACCATCTCCTCCTAAAGAAGTTGAAGAAGATAGTTCTGAAAATTCAAATAAGGGTTCAGTTAGCTGTGATTCAGATGCAGACTTTGCTGCATTCACTAGGCAATTCCAAAGGTTCTTGAAAAAGAAGCAATGGAAGTCTAGGCCTTCCACATCACAGCAAGTTGATGACTACTATCAGAAGAGAAGGTCATCAAGGAAAGAGAAAAGCAGATCAAAGCCCAGCAAAGCCACTACTTCAAAGATTGTCTGTTATTGTTGCAATAGGCATGGACATGTAGTGGCTGATTGTCCTGACAAAAGGAAGGAATCTTCAGAAAAGAAGAAGACTTATCAGAAAGGCAAGAAGGAGAAATCCTTTGTAGCAAAGAGAGATAAAAGTCTGTCAGACCAGTCAACTTCAGAATCAGGATCTGAAGCTGAAGCATATATTGGACTATATGCTGCATCTGAGGAAGAGGAGTTTATGCAGTTGCTAGACTCCATCAATAAACATCAATGCATGGGTTTGATGACAAGATCAGAAGAGGACATATGCCAGAATCAGTCTGGTCCTAATGAGGTAAATTGTCCTTCCTGTACATCTGTTTGTAGTACAAGTGAAGAATCAGCTACATCTGCATCAAGTGATGAAGATGCATCTGGATCTGAAGGAGATGTCTATCAATTGATAGACAAGTATGGGGACTTGTTGCAGGCCCTTAAGAAAAGCAAGAACCTGGTTAAAACACAGGCTCAGGAAATTGCTGAACTAAGGGTAGCAACCACTGAGTTAGAAAAAGTCCTTGATCAAAAATTAAATGAAATTGCCAAGCTGAAGAATATAACTATTATTCAGATGGGCACAATTAATTATACTAATGATCAAGTAAAGAGTCTGGAGGCCAGACTTAGAATTGAAAGGGATTTAGTGGCTAGTTACTCTAAGCCAAAATCTGTCTTACCCTTGATAGATGAATTTGTCACTCAGAAGGGTAAGGCTGGATTAGGATTTAAAGGTAACTCCAGGGCTGGCAGATTCAAGAGGAAAGGCAAAGTCCCTATTCAGCCACTAAACCTTTCAGTCCCCATAAGGTTTAGTAAGGAGAAAGTGCCTTCTAACATATATGATCATGAAGACATTCAAGGTCATATTAAGACAAATGTTCTGAAGAACAAGGGTGTTAAGGCAAGCAGGCCTACCTATGGTCATAAACCAAATGGTTTTAAGAAATCAGTAGGTGAAGTAGCAACAGCACCAGCAATGAACAGAAATTCTACTGACAAGGATGTATCTAGATCTAGATACAATAAGTTTGAATGTTGGTGCTGTGGCAAGAGGGGCCATTTTGCATTGGACTGCTGGTATAACACAAGTGTTATAAAGAATAAGAGTCTACCTGTTAGAAGAGGTTATGATAACTTTATTAATGCTAACCTGAACCAAGGACCCAAGACTTACTTGGGTTCTAAGGGTAAGTAATTCTGTATTGCAGGTGAATCCAAGTAACCATGCCCCTATATGGTACTTGGATAGTGGTTGTTCCAGGCACATGACTGGAACAAAGGGGCTGCTGAAGGAGTATTCATCTGTCAAAGATGGACATAAAGTGATCTTTGGTGGATCTGAAAAAGGAGTCATCAAAGGGTTTGGTAACATTTCTTCTAACCTAATTACTATCACCTAAGTGGCCTATGTAAAAGGTTTGAAACATAATCTAATAAGCATAAGCCAGCTGAGTGATCTAGGATATGACATTTCATTTGGTAAGGATGAATGTCATATCAAAAGGTCAAGTGATCAAGAGATCATTTTGACTGGGTATAGGAAGAGAAATGTATATTGCCTTAATTTTGAGTGTGAAAATAAGGCTTCCCCCATTTGTCTTGTAGCTGATGACAATGCTTCCCATTGTGTTAAGTGGCACAAGAGATTGGCTCATCTAAACTACAAGACAATTGGCCAACTCATTAGTAAAGAACTAGTGAGGAATGGGCCTCAAGTTAAGTGTATAAAGGAAGGGATATGCTCAGCTTGTCAAAAGGGCAAGCAGACAAAATCCTCATTTTAAAGCCTTGAAAACAAGGATTCTGTGAGGTGCTTATACCTCTTGCATATGGATCTTTTTGGTCCTATGCCAGTTCATAGTCTAGGTAGGAAGGTCTACACTTTTGTGGTTGTAGATGACTATTCTAGATTTACATGGGTGTTCTTTCTAAAACAAAAATCTGAAACCCCAAGTGTACTACTTAATTTTGTAAAGCAAATTCAGAATGAACTGAATAGTACAGTGGTCAAAATCAGAAGTGATCATGGTACTGAGTTTCATTCTGAAAGCATAACAAATTTGTGTAAAGACTTTGGGATTTTCCAAGAGTTCTCCTCACCAAGAACACCTCAGCAAAATGGAATTGCTTAAAGAAAGAATAGAACATTAATTGAAGCTGGTAGAACTCTATTGAGTGACACCTCTCTCCCAGAATATTTTTGGGCTGAGGTAGTTAACACTGCTTGTCATGTCATCAATAGGGCTTCTATCACCAAAAGCCACAGAAAGACTCCCTATGAGATTGTGAAAGGCAGAAAACCAAATCTATCCTATTTCAGGATCTTTGGTTGCAAGTGCTATATACTTAACAATGGCAAGTCATATTTGACTAAGTTTGCTGCCAAATCCCAGGATGGGATATTTGTTGGGTACAACACAAATAGTAAGGCCTATAGAGTCTTTAACTTAACTACTCAAGTTGTTGAAGAATCTGTGCATGTTGTATTTGATGAAACAAGATTAATCAATAGTGAGTTGTCTTGTAGATCAAATGACTCAACAGGTATAAGCAAGAAGATGGACAAGCTCTCCATTGCTGAAGCTTCAAAGGAAGATGAAGCATTGGAAAATGAAGGCTGCTGTCCAGGGGGAGTACAAGAGATAATGGAAGCTGATGAAAACCAGGAGGCTCAGCAGAATGAAGAAGCTGGAGATGCTCAACCTGAAGGGAATCTTCCTCCAGCTATAAGATATCTGAGAAATCATCCAACTGATCAGATAATTGGTGATCCAAGACAAGGAGTGCAAACTAGAAGCAGAAATCAAAGCACAGTTTTGCATTCAAGTTTCTTGTCCCAGATGGAACCTAAGAAGTTTGAAGAAGCTATCCAAGACCAGCACTGGATTGATGCTATGCAAGAGGAGCTGAATCAATTCAGAAGATGCAAAGTCTGGGAGCTGGTTCCTAAACCAAGAGGCCACAATATAATTGGCACTAAGTGGATCTATAGGAACAAGCTAGATGAGAGTGGGATAATAGTGAAGAATAAAGCAAGGTTAGTTGCAAAAGGATACAGGCAGGAAGAAGGAATTGACTTTGATCAAACCTTTGCTCCAGTAGCAAGGCTGGAGGCAATCAGAATGTTCCTTGCCTATGCAGCCTACCAAGACTTCAAAGTATACCAGATGGATGTGAAGTCAGCATTTCTGAATGGTGATCTTAAAGAAGAAGTATATGTAGAGCAGCCATCAGGTTTTATAGATTCTCTTAAACCTGATTATGTGTGTAAGCTTAGGAAAGCTTTGTATGGGTTAAAACAAGCTCCAAGGGCTTGGTATGAAACCCTATCTACCTTCCTCATTGAGAATAAATTCTCAAGAGGAAAGATAGACAAAACTCTATTCCTTAGGGAATCCAAAGGAAAGATCATCTTAGTCCAGATCTATGTTGATGACATAATCTTTGGATCTACTGAAAACAACCTTTGTAAAAAGTTTGCCAAACTTATGCAAGGGAAGTTTGAGATGAGCAGTATGGGAGAACTTAAGTTCTTCTTGGGACTCCAAGTAAGACAGACTGATGATGGATTGTCCATATCCCAGTCTAAGTTCACCAAAGAATTAATTAAGAAGTATGGTATGGAGTCATCCTCCACCATGAGAACTCCTATGGGAACTAGTATGCCTATATGCAAAGATGAGACAGGTAAACCTGTTGATGAATCATTGTATAGAGGAATAGTTGGGTCTCTACTATATCTCACTGCTAGTAGACCTGACATTATGTATGCAACTTGTGTCTGTGCTAGGTACCAAGCCTGCCCTAAAGAATCTCATTATACTGCAGTCAAAAGGATTCTGAGATATCTAAAGGGCACTCCTACTCTAGGTCTTTGGTACCCTAGGAATAGAGATTTTCTACTAACAGGCTATTCAGATGCAGATTTTGCAGGATGTAGAGAGGATAGAAAGAGTACTACAGGTACTTGTCAATTCCTGGGAGGAAGACTAATATCTTGGAGTAGTAAGAAGCAGACCAGTGTGGCAATTTCCACAGCTGAGTCAGAGTATGTTGCTGCTGGAAGCTGCTGTGCACAGCTATTGTGGATGCAGCATCAGCTTAAGGATTATGGTATTCAGGTAAGTAGAACACCTCTTTTATGTGATTCAAAGAGTGCTATTTCTATTGCTAATAATCCAGTTTCTCATAGTAGAACTAAGCATATAGAAATCAAATACCATTTTCTTAGAGAACATGTAGAAAGAGGAGACATCTCATTGGAATTTGTAAAAACAGATTATCAAATAGCAGATGTATTTACTAAGCCTTTAGATGTAACCAAATTCAATAAATTCAAAATTGAATTAGGTATGTTAACCATTGATTAATGTATTAACAAAATCATTAACAATGCAATTGAAGTGGTATATAAATAAGTAGAGGTAATAACAACAACATAATCAAGTGTTAAAAAAAGGACACATTGAAGTTACAGAAATTGGCTAAGTAAGAATGTGTCGACACATTCAGCAGTAATGTGTCGACTCAGAGAAATTATGTCGACAAGTCAGAAATATTGTGTCGACACAGAGAATATGTGTCGACACTTGAGAGTTATATTGTCGACTTAACCAGGAATGTAATGTCGACTCAACCAGGAAAATGGTGTCGACACTTACAGAATATGTGTCGACACTTATCCTTAGAGTCGACACAGAATTTCTGTTTATCTAAGGTGTCGACATAACCACAAATTGGTGTCGACACATAATAGGCTGAAGTAATGTCGAGACAATAGAAGTTTGTGTCGACACATTCCGTCTGTGTCGACACATTTTGACTGTTTTTGGCGCCTTTTGAACTTCTTTCAACTGAGGCTATAAATAGGTCAAAAACTCATTCTGTCGACACGCTTCCAAGGTTTTCGAGACTAAAACCCTGTGTCGATAGTCTATCTTTCTCTCTTCTCTCAAGCTTTCTCGACGAACCGATGGCGCCAAGGATTGAAGACAACATAAATGAAGGGTATGAGTTGGTGCGCCAGGCCTTTGCAGAGGCGCCGCCAGATGTTCAAGGAGTTATCACCCTCCTTTCTGAGTCAGGGTTAGAATTTCTCATCTCAGAACCTACTAAAATCTGGAAGAAGGAGGTGCACGAGTTCTTTATCTCTGCATCAGTCCACTCTACTGGCCTCAAGATTAAGTCCACTGTTCAAGGGACTAAGGTGAAGATTAATCAAAGAAGTTTAAGAAAGATCTTTCAATTGAAAGTAGTTGAGAATGAAGAGGAAGTTCCTATATCTAAGACAAGGGAAGCCCTTCAATGGTGTGGACTGGACTCAGGATTGAAGATTGGAGCTGCCTTCAACAGGAAGGGTATGAATCAACAAGGGAAGTTCTTGTCAGAAGTAGTTGGGAAAGTAATCCTCTGCAAGACAGGTGGACATGATAGGATTTCTGCCTATATGTTCAGCCTGATGACCAGGATTATTTTTACTATTCCTACTGATTGGTCAGGAGTGATCTTTGACAAGATCAAAGAAGGAATCAAGAAGCCTAACATGGCTAGGATTATGAGCCTGTACCTCACTGGAGTAATTCCTGAAGTAATGCAGCAACTGCAAGGGAGTAAGATTAATCATATGAGAAGAATGGATATGAGATTGTTCTCAAGGTGGGATAGGGTGCTGTCCAAGGATGTGCCTGAAGAGAGCAGGTCTGACACCCCTGTGAAATCCCCTACACAAAATCAAGAACCTGAACAATTACAAGAAGACCCACTAAGGACACAGGTTGAAGAACAGCTTGCCTCATCTATAGTCCAGGAAGTGTCAACACCTACACAGATGCAGGGGGAGCCAGTTTCCACTCCTGCTCCAAAGGTATCTACTCCTGCTCAGGTATAAGGGGAGCTAATGTATTTTACTATAAAAGACATTGCTCATATTCTTATTCCTGCACAGGTTCAGGGGGAGCTAGTGTCCACTCCTACTCCAGATACTACAAATACTGAAGTGCAAGTACAAGAGGAAGCACAGTTAAACTTGTCTCAAGATTTAATTGCTGCAGAAGTTACAGCTCAACTGGAATTTACTATGGAGGAGTTGTTCCCAGATATTGATACTACTGCTGATAAAGTAGGAGGTGGACCAGATATTGAGAAGTCCATAGGTATGGACATTGATCAGATAGCTGAAGTTGAGCCACAGGTTGAGGGTGAGCCGGTGGATGTTGAAGCTGAGCAACAGGTCCCTGGAACTGATACAATTCATCATCCTCAAGAAAGAATTCATGTAGATACTTCATCTGAAACAGAAACTGAAGAAGCCAGGGTGACAAAGAAAAGAAAACTTGTTGTATTTAAGAGAAGAAGCAAGCATTATAAGCAGGCTTTACAGACCACACCTCTACAAGTATCTCCAGCCTTTGATTACAACAAATTTATGATAGATCTACAAGTAAAATTGGATGAACAAAGGATGGCCATGGAAAAGTATGTTGATGAGAATAGCAAGTCACTTCAGTTTGACTTAGCTCAAGATATAAAGTCCATACAGTTTCAGGTCAACATGCATAAAACTGAAATGACAGATTGCTTCCACAAGGGTGGCAATGCTGTGGTTTATCTAGCTAAACAACAGGAGGCTATTACTACAAAGGTGGATGACATTGCTTTGAAGCAAAGCTATGTTTTGGAAAACCAGCTAAGAATGAATGATAATTTAACTGAATCTCATAATGAGATCATTGAGGAAGTAAAGAAGATTGGTCCAGGTCTGCCTGCAGATAGAGCCAAAGAAAGGGAAGAATTTGATAAGAATTTTCAAGCTGCCATTGCATCTGTTAAGACTGCCATCACAACCTCTCAAAAAGAGATATCTGAAAAGCTTCAAAAGTTAAAACCATTTTTCAAAGAGGGTGTGAATTATTTGGATGGCCAAATCCGATTTCAAAAGGAAGATCTAAGAGATCATGTATCTAGAGAAGCCATAAAGGGGGAGAGGATGCTAATTCATGCAGGCTCAGAGCACTCCAAATGGGTGACCAATAGTATCCGAGCCACTTTGGGATATCCCCCATTGTGTGATGATGCTATGGTGGCTGAATCAGGAATACAATCAAATCTACTTGAAGGCAATCAACCTGAGGTTGCCCAAGTCATTTACCCCCCTCCAGATTTTGACATGATTGATCAGAAAGTTCAAGGAATGTATAGTCCTCCAAAGGAGGTTACTAATATTGTCTTTGGAAAGGTTGATAAGCCTGAGGCTACTCTGAAAGAACAGCAAGATGCTCTATTAGCCAAGAAGAAATTCAGAGAGCAGGCTGTACTTAAGCCAGATTATGAGCAGTGCAGTCCTACTTCAAGGAACATAATACTCACTGCATGGAAAGCTGTACAAGATAAAGTTCATGAGAGAGGCAAGTGGTACAATGAAATAGAATGGCAAAAGTATGAGGCAAGATAAGAAGCAATAGTACAATTCAGAAGGAAAGCTAAGCTGGGAAGACTGCTATCAGATGCTAAGGAGCCAAGCAAATACTTCCCAAAGCCTTTTCATTATTTTGAAAGGCAAAGGATCAAGGAAGAAGCTCAGAAGAAAGCTGATCTTAAAGGAAAGAAGATAGCTGAAGAATCAGAAGCTCCTGTAATAGCTACAATTCAATCTGGCAAAGGGATTATAATTAGAGAGCCTGATCAATCCTGATTATGTTTTAAGTTCTTTTATAGTGTTTTGTAATGATGTGATATAATCATTAAATGTAAAACATTGTAATCAAACATTACCCAGTTATAAACAAAATGTTGTTTGGCATATTATAATGTGCATTCTGTGATGAATTGTTTTTATGTTTTGTTTATATTAAAGTATTCCTGTTATGTCATTAATCATCATTTAGTACTGTTTATAAATGGTGTATATCATTGGCTATAGGGGTTATGACTTCTCCAAATAGGGGGAGATTGTTGGGTACATTGGAAAATGTGTACCTGATTTGAAGAAGCCCAACCTAGCTCAATGATATACATCAAGGTGTATTTGATATTGTTTTAAGTTGACATGTGCAGGTGAAGAATTGACAAAGTATGCAGAAAAATTCTAAGTTCAAGTGTCGACACAGAGGAAGCAGTGTCGACACATAGAAGAAAATAGTCGACACAACACTGGGAAGCAGTGTCGACACATAGCAGTTAGTCTACAACTACACTGGGAAAAAGTGTCGACACAGAAGAAGTAAGTCGACACATCACTGGGAATTTGTGTCGACACAGAAGAAAAGAGTCGACACAACTCTGGGAATTTGTGTCGACACAGAAGAAAAGCGTCGACCTCAAGTTTGTCGACACCAGCAGAATGTGTCGACACATTGTGATTAAGTCGACACATTAAAGCAGATTTAAGAAATGAATGTGTCGACACCTGAAGGCTAAGTCGACACTTACTAAGTTATGATTCTACAACAACTGTGTCGACACACAGGACTTGTGTCGACACACTGAAGAGTCAAGACCAAGTTATTTTCAGAAGAAGCTGTGTCGACTCAAAGGCAACTTAGTCGACATCACTGAAGACTGTGTCGACACCAAAGTCAATTGTGTCGACACAGATAGACAGATGGTCTCGACACTTTCTGACAGACTGTTTCAACAACTTGTGGTTCAAGACTAAGGCACAGGACTTGTTTGAAGACTTGACAGCTGTGGGTTACCACTGGTTAACTGAAGCTGTCAGACTTGTCAGAAAACGGTTAGAAACCGGATCAGCCGGTTACCATGAAGAATGTCTATAAATAGACAGATTCAGAAGGAGAAAAAAAAACACAACAGATAGTCCTTTTAAATAACTTTGAATCAAAAAGGAAGAGAAGGATCATAATCCAATTCATTTCAAGAAAGTGCTAGTCACTTAAGAAGATCTTCTCCGGGAGATCTAAGAAGACTATCTAAGGATAGATCTAAGAAGAGTTCTAATCAGAATTCAGAAGAATCTTTCAAAGTGCTGGATAGAGAGAGATCAAGCCAGAATTAGAAGAAGAAGAAAGAAACCACCAGTGGATTCTCAAGAAGCTGTTTGGAATCAACTCAGCTAAGTTCATTTTCAAGAAGCATTGAAGAAGGCTCAGATACAGTTGATTGCATCAGCTGATCAAGAATTGTCTTGGCCTTTCTCTCTCAACTTTGGCAAGACAGTTTAATAATCTTTTCTATATTTCTGTAGGATCTGTTTACACAGATCTGAGTTGTAAGCCTATGTTATAAAGGCTGAGTGTAGGAGTGTTGAACTCTGAGTGGTAGGGCTGTTTGCCTGAGTGTAGGAGAAGGATATTCTCTGAGTTGTAGGCCTTGGGGCAAGGCTGAGGTAGGACAGTTGTGCCTGAGTTGTAGGAACCAGTTGGGTTCTGAGTTGTAGGATCTGTTGATCTGAGATAAGTGGAAGTTTGGCCGAATCTAGCATACTGCTAGATAGGTGAAGGGGGAAAGTGGATGTACCCAGACCTTGGGGAACCACTATAAAACATTGTGCAATCTGTGATGTTTTATTTTCTGTGATTGCTGTGCCAATTGTGTTAGCTATTGAATTGAATTCTGCCTAGAAGTTTTTATAAGAAAAGCAGAACCTATTCACCCCCCCCCCCCCTCTAGGTGTTTAGGCTGCCTTGAAAGTTAAACTATCAGTATATAATGAGATTTGACTGTACATAGCAATATTGAGTTATACATAATTGTTGACTGTCTATAATCATTTATTTATAGTATGTGCATAATACCACTCTTAATTTTTTGTGAGATTGATTGTACATAGTGAGATTTGATTGTACATAATGAGCAAGATTGAGTTATACATAACTATTGACTGTCTATAATCATTTATAGTATATCCATAATACCACTCTTAATTTTATGATCGAATCTTGAGCTGGGTTGACAAGCAAAAGTCTATTCTATCCTTTTCAGTACACGTGTGCGGGATAGGCTCCACATTATTGCTTATATTATTAAAATTAGCCATAACTTCCTTTAAATTAGCATTTTCAATGAAGACCGACATCGCCATCATACAAAATAAAGAAAAGGGAGAATGAAAATCTTCATAATAGAAGAAATGCTAAGTTATAACAGAAGTTCAACAAGCTCTACAACACGATAACATTTACCGTGGAGCACAAACTTTAACACAATCAAGAAATCCTAGTAGCATGCTTAGGCTGCGCTTGGCGCAGCTTATCGTGGCATATTTGCTCAGATGACGTTGGACAAAAATGTCATTATCATAAAAATCTTATGCCCCAAACTACTTTTTTTAATTTGGTAACAATAGTAACATTTGTCATACCAAACATACAGTCTATGACAATGACGTTTTTATCCAAGCTCACCGGAGCAAATAAGTCACGATAAGCCGTGCCAAACGCACGCTTGAGGCCTATAAATGACCTCTCATGAGAAATAAACCAACCCTTACTACACAAGATATAACAAAGTTTCTTCACCTTGTTGGTGAGACTAGAACTAAACTAAACCACACATATATTCTTTACATAAAGAACAAAAGTTCAAGAATTGAATAGAACCCCAATACACAACTTCCAATGAATTTTTATGCCAACGGTCATTAATACTGCGAGGATTGAGGCCGATATGTTCTCTTACTGGTCTTGCATAGGCTCTATCGACAACCAAACCTCCAAATTTTGGAATGTGGAAATCGAAGATTCTATGGCATATCTAGCACAGATTGCATGATTTGGAATCTGCAATTAATGTTCCAACAGGAAATGGTTGGACTTCTTCCACCTTCCATTGCTGATTCTTCCACCTGAAACACATTTTTCGATCATTCAATACAAATCATAGAATACAGATCAACAACTAGGTTATGATTTTCTTTCATTAAGTCAATAAATTATACATATTAAGATATATGACTAATTACATTATTATAATGACTAAATACGAAATAAAATTCATGCATACTAACCTGATCACCAAACATAAAAAGTCTGTATGGAGGGCCCCTTGAATATCACTCAGCAGTTTCTGAAGAACAGCAAACCGGTGATGGATCCCTTTTCCTAGTTCTCAATCATACACTTTCCAGTACCTGGATGGAAAGGCTTGGAGATGACCGTAACGGCGGCGGAAAGGATGACGGAGGATAGTGCAGGCGGTGGTGGGGGGTTGGAGGACTATAGGAAGAAGAGAAAGGGCGGCTGGAAGGCCTCCGGTAGGTTGGAAAGTTGCTGCAAGAGAAGGGCAGGCGGCTGGGGTGTCTGTGGGAATAAGAGGGATGGGGGAGGATCTGCAATAAAGAAACCTCCAGGAGGTTCTCTTTGTATACGTATGTTAACAATATAAATTTAGAGAGGAGGTCCGGGTAATTTAAAAACTAGAGAAAAGGTCACCTTAATTTTTATTAAAATTTACACATTAGTTTCATAATTATTCTCACGTACACGCACGGAAGGCCAACCACGACAATATCCCAATTGCGATAGTGTACGGAAGGCGCCAGTGCCCCGCGCGAGATTATTCGGGTCACGGCATTTCCCTGGGCGCTCCCACCACTCACAAACCCCCGAGCGTTATATTTTGCATGCGACTCATTTTTGCCGTGTGCACGAGAGTTTGCGAGCAACGGGAAAAGCACATTTTTTATTATAGACAGAGAACTTTGTCTATATTATAGCGCATTTTTTAAAATAAAAGAAAAAATACAAAATTAAAAAACTGAAAAATTGATAATAAAGACGCTCGCTGGGAAGAACACTCGTTGGGATGAACGCGCGTATGGGTGCTCGAAGGAGATCGAAAATCTTTGTGGGATCTTCGAATACGTTCGAAGATCTTCAAAGGATTCGTTAAAGACGCAAGGAGATCCTCAAGGGAGCTTTTGATGGTGGTAACGCAGTTATCCGCACACCATAACCACTTTATGCACTATTTGCAAGTCCATTTCCTATATTTTATGATGCGCATTTTTAGGAGGCTCGTTATACGCACATCGAATATTAAATTCAGTTATGCGCACCCCCATGACAGGTGGTTACGAGCTGGTTAAACGACAATCAAACGATGGAGATTAAGTGTCGGCCAACGGTTTGAGTGGAGGAGGTCCGAGTGGCAGTGGAGAGACCCGGCCGGAGGGAGGCCGGCCGAGTGCCCAGCCTCTCGCCCCAAAATGAGGGGAGATTTGGAGGGAAAGGGGGCGGTCGGCCGAGGGGGCGGCCGACCGAGGTGGCAGTGACCGGCCGAGGGAGCCGGCCGGCCGGCCGCCACCCCTCGCGGTCGCGGGCGTATGACTGTAAGGTGGGGAGAGGTCGACCGGGAGGCCGGCCGCGACCCCTCGCATCCGCGTGCGTGCGGTTGCGAGGCATGGCGGCGACCGGCCTGGAGGCCGGCCACGACCCCTTGCGGCCACATGCGTATGGTCGCGGGGTGCGAAGGCGGCGGTCGGTCGGGTGGCCGGCAGCGATGCCACGCGGACGCGCGTCGTGTGCGTGCGGCCATAGGTGGCCGGCCGCGATGCCTCGCGGCCGCGCACCGTGGGCGTGCGGCCATAGGTGGTCGACTGCGCGGTCTTATCGCCATGCACCGTAGGAGCGCGGCCAAGGTTGTTAGGATCGCAATCCGGATCGTACGATCCTACGATCCGGGATGTTAAAAACGATCTGGATCGCTCCCCATATCGGAATTAGTCGGCTCGCGCTCCTAAGTCGTAGGATCCCGACTCCGCGTCTACTTAAATAAGAAGTTGTGGCTCCATTTTATTTTTCATTCCCGAATGTCTGAACCCCTGAAGCCCTAATTCTTTCTCTGCGCGACAACTTCCTCCTCCGCAACCGTGTTGACGGGTTTTGGTCTCTCTGGGCCGCCGACAACTCCACTCTCTCCGGCAAAGCAAGTTCTCGTGCCTTCGTGCTCTCTCCTCCAGTCCTCCATATTTTCTCTCTGTCGTCGAACCTTAATTCATTCTCTGCATTTCGACAGTTCGACAGTTGTCGCTCCAGTCGTGCTCTCTCCTCCAGTTTGACGGTCGTGCTCTCTCCTCCAGTTCTTTGTAAGCTTTCGTAGAGTCCTCTACTCCTCTTCCCCTAATCTTTTCTTCAGTTATGAGTGTGGTTGTGGCATTATGTAGTTGAAACATAATTTTTATATGCTGCTATGTTTTTAAATGCTGCTATGAGTGTGGTCTTGTGACATTATTTTTCAGTTTTTATATGCTGCTATGAGTGTGGTTGAGTTGTGACATTATATTTTTCAGATTTCTTAGACATTATATAGTTTTTAGATTTCTTAGACATTATATAGTTTTTAGATTTTTCAGAATGCTCTTGATCACCACTGTTGGTACTCTACATCAAAATGGTGAACATTATTCTGTAGAAATTAGTAAAAAAAAGATTATA
This sequence comes from Platanthera zijinensis, assembly GCA_039513925.1. Lineage (NCBI taxonomy): Eukaryota > Viridiplantae > Streptophyta > Magnoliopsida > Asparagales > Orchidaceae > Platanthera > Platanthera zijinensis. The sequence goes on from CM077083.1 coordinate 34,753,371, forward strand.
TAGTTGAAACATGATAGAGAATGGATTAGCATATGGCAAGAAACTGTGAAGTGATCAACACTTAAAGTGTATACTTGATTAACAGTAACAGAGCATACTATTGTTTTGTATACAAGAATTTTTGTTTTTTGCTTGCACATTCTGTTTACAATTTAAACATGATTACTATTTTTATTTAATGGTAGATTATGTTGACATCATTATGATGTTATATATGTATTTTGACAGTGTTTTGCTTGCTGTATTCTTGAATTTGCTATGCAGCATTGGCCAGACAATTTTAAAGACTAGTCAGAGGCCATAGTATGCACACTATTTCCAATTGTACATACTATATAGTTGAAAAATGTATAGTTTCTTATGTGTTAATTGTTTGTAATTGGATGATAAAAAATGTATTTACATATTTTAAGTCTTAATTTATGATTTTTAAATGATCTTACGATCCCACGATCCGATCCGATCCAACTAGAAAACGGTCCTACCAAGGATCTCGATCCTGACAACCTTGAGCGCGGCCATGGGCGAATGGCCAGGTTTTCGACCGCGGCTGGGTGGCTAGGTGGCTAGGTGGGGCATCATAAATCTTTCTGAGGACGAGTGCTTTGACGTTGATGCCGAGTAGTTCTTGCATTTTGTACCTTTTTACTTGCATGCGTAGTTTGTACCTTTGTACTTGTAGCATCTTGTTTTGTATTGTGTGTAGTTGCGCCTCAAACGCCTTTTGTTGACTACATAGCTATTCATGGATTGTTCCAGCTTATGGCATTACTTGTGTAATGACAGTCTTTATGGTTTCAACATTGTTGTTTTATGCATGACTTTGTTTTGTTGTTTTTAACGTTAGTTGCGCGGGGACAAGGCCTTGACGGGGCGGCAACCTACTACATGGGTAAAGGGCGGACCTTCGAGCCGTCGTAGTGAGAGGTCAAAACAACTGTGCTGCAGATCTTCCTTGGCTATGGTGTTGACCTACTACAAGGGCGAAGGGTGGAACTTCGAGCAGTGGTAGTGCGAGGTCAAGGGGACTGGCTCCAAATTTTCGGTGAAGGGAGGACCTTCGAACCTTGGGCGACCGTGAGGGGGCAACCCTTGGCGGTGTCATGACCTACTACAAGGGCGAAGGGCAGACTATATCTTATTATTTAGATTCTTTCACATGATATCAGAGGGCAACTCGATCCTTGCGGTCTCCATTTTCCTAACCGCCTACAATGCTCTTCAGCGGTCTTGCGGACTTCGGTTTTCTAACCTCCCGCTGAGTCCTTTGCCTTTTGTTGTGTTGTTCGCCTCTTGCGAACTTGCTCTATTTGTCTATTGTGGTCTCTTTCTGTTCGCATCTTGCGAACTCTACGCGGTTTCCTTCTCTATCCGTGCGATTTGCTTTTCTGTCCGCGCAGTTCCTTTCTTCGCGATTTATTCCTCTATCTACGCGGTTTCCTTCTCTATCCATGCGGTTTGCTTCTTTGTCTGGTTTTCTCCATGGACAGTCCACCCCTCTTCTCGTCCACCCTGTATGTTCCTCTCTCTCTTCAGACCGCAACTTCTGCTGACACCTCTTCCGATAATCTTGGAACTGCTTCCAAACTAACAGTCCCGAATTATCCGGACTGGAGTGTTTCCTTTGTGTTCTTATTGAGGTCTCAACGCAAACGTCATCATCTCACTGATGACCCTCCAGTTTGCGGGTCTGCTGTGTTTGATGACTGAGATGCTAGTGATGCTTTGGTCAGGATGTGACTTGCTAATAGTCTTTCAGATCAATGCATGTCTATCATTCGTCATGATGAGACAGTTAAAGCTTTCTGGACTCATCTTGCTGTTATGTACTCTAAGGGCACTCAAACTTCACGCATATATACCTTGTATGCTGATCTGTTTGCTCATCCTACTTTGACTCCTGTTGCTGTTTATCAGGAGGTGCAAGCCCTTGGAGCTGAAATTCTACAGCATCACGCATTCTCTGCTGACCATGTTGAACAGTACAAACACTTTCAAGAACTTTTGGTTGTTTGCAATCTTCTTTGCATTCCTGAGTCTTATGACATGATCAGACAACAAATTCCAGGCGAAGCTGAATCTCTCACCCTTGATGCCACTGCTGCTCGAGTTGCAGTTGTTACTTCTCTTCTTCAGCGCCCCCTGCTTGCCTCCCCACCCCATCTCAACACTTATGCTCATTTGGTTCGATCTGGTAATTCTGGTGGCCGTTTGGGTTCCTCTGGTGGGTATGGTCAGTCTCGCCATCTCTGTTCTCATTGTGGAAAAACAAGACATCTGGTTGATCGTTGTTGGGCCAAATATCCTCATCTTTGCCCGTCTGTAGCTGACACCACAAAGAAGTCTGTGTCTCTTGCTTCTTCCTCGAGAAGTACTAATGTGGTCACTCAAGGTGAGTGGATTATTGATTCGGGGGTCACTAACCGCATGACGGGCAATCCCCATTTGTTCTCCTTTTTGAAAAAACATAACCGGTCTTCTCCAATTTTCGTGGCGGATGGTACTCCGTCTCTCGTCTGCGGGACTGGTATAGTCCACATCACTTCAAATCTGGGGCTTGAGGACACACTATATATTCCATCCTTTCCGTGCAATTTACTATCTGTTCCTGTTCTTTGCAAATATTTGAACTGCACGGTTACCTTTACATCTCATACCTGTTCTTTTCAGGATCATCAGTCCAAGGAGAAGATTGCTACTGGGACTGAATGCAATCAGCTCTTCTTCCTCGACAATATTGCTTCTTTCTCTACTTCTCTTTTACAGTGGAATCTTCTTCTTGGTCATCCTCCCCCTCGTCTCATCTACCAACTTCTACCAGAGTTAACCTTCCGAGGACTCATTGTTGAACTGTGACGCGTGCCAACTTGGCAAGCACCATCACTCTTCCTATACTGCAAGACAAGGACGGAGTTCTTCTCGCCCTTTGATCTTGTTCATTCTGATATTTGGATTTCTTCTCCTACTAGATCTGTGGGTAGGGGGAGTTTGTACTTTGTTGCATTTGTTGATGATTTTTTTCGCTGTACCTGGTTATATTTGTTAAGAGAACGCTTTGCACTTTTTTTGTATTCACTGCGTTTTACAATGAGATGCAGACACAATATGATGTTTCTATAATACAGACGCATATATATATATATATATATGCAGATATATATGTATATATTTATGTATGTATATATATGTATATATTTATGTATGTATATATATATATATGTATATATTTATGTATATATATGTATATATTTATGTATATATATATGTATATATTTATGTATATATATATGTATATATTTATGTATATATATGTATACATTTATGTATATATATCTGTATATATTTATGTATATATATCTGAATATATATGTATATATATCTGTATAATATCTGTGTATATATATATGTATGTATATATATATAGGGAGAGAGAAAGAAGTCATGATCCATTATTCCCATAATAATGAATTCATTGTGCTAATAGCAATGTGGAACGGGTTCAGATAAAAATTTTATATAGGATATCTTCCCCGACAAAGAAAGGCTCAGATGTTTTCAAAAAATTTCCATGAAGAGGTATAACTCTCATTCATTGATATCCAGCCATTCCCATTTCAATAATGATAGTACGAGTTGCCTAATAAGAATCCAATCACTGGATCATCCTCAATAATATTACCATTGCACATGGCTTATTGGCTTATCCATAAATCGTTATTGACTTTCTCAAAAGAAAAAATTTTAATAGCACCAAAATCTTTGACAATAAATCAGAAACACCACTTGGTCATCATGGCACCGGGCCATCCTCAATTACATGCAAATAATTGACATTTGGCCCTTTAAATACAAGGTAAAGAAAGATATTTGATATTTCGTGATTCTTCATCTACTCAGTAAAAAAAAAATCAACTCCAACTTATTTCAAAATAAGACAGCACGGAAAAAAAAATCAACTCCAACTTAATTCAAAATAAGACATCACGGAATAACGATATAATAGCAAACAGTAAGAGAAATAAATCTACGCATCATGAAAGTCACATATAATCAATTTCATGAAAGAAAAGCATCATGAAAGTCACATATAATCAATTTCATGAAATTTCATCTTCATATGTATCTAATCTTAAGGATCAGGCTATCCTAATTTATTCTGCTTGTAAAAGTGCTATTCAAATACTATGGTGTGCAAAATAATTGTGCCTGACCTTGTTCTTCCACTGTACGAAACTTTTGTGATATGCAACCTTTCCATCCATCTCATATGCTTTTCTCCCTTGCACAAGAAAGAAACCACAAGTATTGTTTCCTTTCTGCATTCATCCACCATAAGGGAGAGATCCAAAAGGAAACTTAAACATAGAGCATGGGCTACAATAAGGAAACAATTTAGATTAGGATATCGCAACTCATAATTAAAGATACATTTAGGGTATGTTTAGGATGGTTGTATCAATAGAAAGCAGTGATGGGAAACCAGTGATGAGATTAGAGCTTTAATTTGAAGAACCTTTGGTAACAAAAGCAGCAAATAGATTGGAGAATCTCCATTTTTAGTTTTTTTCAAATTAGAGTTGCATATTTATCAATTTGGAAGAACAATTGTCTGCTTACAATATTATCTTAGAGATATTTAATGAGACTCGTTCATAAAATCATTCAAAGAAGAAAAAGATAAATAGAGAGGAGGCTAGAGAGAGAGACTCCCATCATCCACAATAAGATTGGTAGACCAATTAATTTAAGGGTCGGTTTGGCACAGATGTGGTGGCAATGAAAGCGGTGGTCATGAACTATAGTTCGTGAATATCCAACCTTACCCGTGGAATCACGTTCATACTTGTTAGAAAAGCCCATGTAAATGGTCCATTATTGAGCCCCTTTATTTATTGTATTTCCTTCTTCTCTTCTTAGTCCCACATCTTGTATAGGATTTTTTTCTCACCTTCTCTCTCCTATATATTTGTATTCTCTCATTGTATTTATACACAAGCAATATACATACAAGTTTTTAGCTCTTCCAACATAGTATCAGAGGGAGGTTCCCGGTCCCTGCGGTTTCCCATTTTCTAACCGCCCAGACCGCCTTCCTCCCCTGTCCGTAGACTGCTATGCGGCCTCTCCTTTCCTACCCGCTTCTATCCACGGGTTCCTCTTCTCCGGCTGTTCTCGCCGGCCTGCCTACAGCCTTCCCGCCTCCTCTCCCTCTCTCTCCCGTGGTTCCACCCCCCCTCTCTCTTTTATAACCTTTTTCTCATCCTGACCCGTGGGACCCTCTCCCGGTTCGACCTGTTTTTTCTGTCCGCTACGGCTTCTTTCTTGCCACGCAGTCTTTTTGTCGCGCGTGTCCTTCTTGTCGCGCGAAGGCCGCCCCTCTCTTGCCGCTTGAGTTCTCCTACTCGCGGCCTCCTCTTGCGACTTCTCCTTGCCACTCGAGTTCCTCTTCTCGCGGCTTCTCCTACCCGCTGCCGTCTCCTTGCCGCTCGAGTTCTCATTCTCGCCAGTTCTCTTTTTCGCGCGGTCTCTCTCCCTAACCACTGCGCCGACTCCCATGTTCTGTTCAAGCCGACCTCTCTTGTCGCTCATTCTCTGGCCGCTAGTGTGCTCATTGTGACCGTGCGGTTTGTCAATCCGCACTCAGGTCGCGGCCTCCCTTTCTCTCTCAGTGCTTGCCGCTGCTCTTATCGCCTTGACTACCCGCTGCGGCCTCGTCTATAAACCGCGCGGGCTTGTCGTGCAAGAGTACTCTCTCGCGGCAACCTCGTCAACCCGCCGCGCCCTTTTCTGATCGCTACGGCCTCTCCGGTCTACATGGGATCCTCCGTTGACTCCACCGGCCAGGCGGCTAACCCCTCTGCAGACCGCCCGACTCCTCCTGAAATCCGCGATGAGCTGCGGATCACAACCATTTCCCTGTCTGGAAAGAAGAATTTCATCTCATGGGTGCACTCGGTTCACCGAGTTCTTCAGGCCAAAGGCCTTGTTCATCATCTCACTCAGCGCTCTCCTTCTCCTCCTACCGACGACTGGTTGCGCAACGACAGTCGTGTTCAAACGTGGCTCCTCAATTCCCTGGAGGATGAGCCCTACCAAATGGTCATGTATCATGAGACGGCCAACGCTATGTGGGTTGAGCTCCACTCTTTATACTCCGGCAAGGATAGCCTCCAACACCTCTATGACATTATTACCGATCTTCAGACTCTCGATACTGGCGGGGCTGCGGGCATGACATCGTTTTTTGCTCGTGCTAGGACTCTTGCGGAGGCCTGGATTCAGCATCAGCCTTCTACCACTGATCTTGCTGCTCAGCGAGCACAAAAGGAGGTTGTTTGCATTGCTATGATGATGGCTCGCATCCCGACACACCTTCAGAGTATCCGTGCTCAGGTTCTGGCTTCGGCCACTACTCCTTCCTTATCTGATGTTTTCTTTATGCTCCTTCGAGTGTCACCGCCCCCGAATACTCCTGCACCCTCCTCTCCGGCCCTTCTTCAGCAGACCCTTCCCCCCTTCCCCCACCGTCTTCTGCTCTTGGTGGACGTTCGGGCTCTCGCGGAAGGGGGCGTGGTGGTCGGGGCCGCCCAAAGTGTTCCTATTATGGCTGGGACGGCCACACTGAGGCCATTTGCTACAAGAAAAATGGCTACCCTCCTCGTCCGCCTGCTGCTGTTGCAGCTGACGGCTCTTCTGCCACAGACACCGACCTTGAGTCCGTTCGCCTCCAGCTACAAAAACTCCATGGGCTGCTCAACCCTCCATTCGCTTCTGTTGCCTCCACATCCACTGCAGGTATGGCTTGTTTTTCCTCCAGTCCGCGCTGGATCTTGGACTCGGGTGCCACTCATCACACCACCTTGCTGCGGCCAACCAAGTTCTCGGATGCTCCTCATCCGAAGTGTATCACCGTGGCTAATGGGGCGATTGTTCCGGTCTCCGGCTGTGCTAACATTTCCCTCAATCCCTTCATCTCTCTTCGCTCGGCTCTTTATGTTCCGGGCTCCCCATTTAATTTACTTTTTGTTGGTCGTCTTACTAACGATATGGATTGCTCTGTCACATTCACCTCTTCTGTTTTTTTGATACAGGATCGGCGGACGCGGATTACCATTGATAAGGGTCAACTGCAAAACGGGCTCTACCTTCTCGATGCCTCTCCTACCGTCCTTTCCTCCGTCTCCTATGTCTCATTCGTTGATTGGCATCACCGTCTAGGGCATGCCCCTCTGCCAGTCCTCCAGAAGGCGCTTCCTGATGCATCTCTTCCTCCCTTTCAATGTGATTCTTGTATTTTCGGCAAGCAGCCGCGTTCTTCTTTTCTCGCACATTGTACTCGGAGCTCGGCTCCTTTTAATTTACTGCACTCCGATGTTTGGGGTCCTTTCAAAATTACTAATATTTCCGGTTATCACTACTTTATCACCTTTATTGATGATTACTCTCGCACGACGTGGCTTTACTTATTTCGTGATCGCTCTGAGCTTCCTCGCGTGTTTCGAGCTTTTGTGCTAGAGACTCGTATGCAATTCTCCACTACCATAAAAACGTTGCGCACTAACAATGCTCGCGAGTACACTAGCCACGAATTTGCAAATTTGTGCGCGGAGTTCGGTATTATTCATCAGACATCCTGTGCCTACACCCCCCAGCAAAACGACATTGCCGAATGGAAGAACCGACGCCTGCTTGACATTGCACGCTCCCTCATGCTTCACATGCATGTTCCCAAAGTTTACTGGAACTTTGTGGTCTCCACTGCTTGCTTCCTCATCAACCGTCTCCCTTCCTCGGTTCCCCACCATGCCACTCTGTTTAGCTTCTTCTTTCCCTCCGCTCCGGCCTTCCCTATTACACCCAGGGTATTTGGTTGCACCTGCTTCGTCCATCTTCTGGGTCCGTTCACGGACAAGTTGGACTCCCGGGCGGCAAAACAAATTTTTGTTGGTTATTCCCGTACTCAGAAAGTCTATGATTGTTATTCACTGGCTACCGGGAAGGTCTCCGTATCTGCTGATGTTACCTTCCGGGAGGATCAACCTTTCTTCTCTCCCCCTCTACCCACTCCTCTACCACCGATCCCTCTACTGCCATCCCTCCCACGCCCTGTCATCCCTGTTACTATGCCTCTTCCACAGGTTCTTCTTGACCCAGCTCCTGGTCCTTCCAAGCCGCCTGTTATCCTTGTCTACACTCGCCTCCCTCCTCCTTCTGTTGCCCCTATGCAGTCGGCCTCGACCTCGGCTTCTCCGTGCCCTGCTGATCCGGTGCCCGCTTCTACTGCTCATCCGATGGTGAACTTTGTCTCCCTGCATCGCCTCTCTCCCCTCCATCGGATATTTGCTACTTCACTGTCCTCGGTTTCTGTTCCTACCTCTGTGTAGGAGGGGCTCCAACATCCTGGCTGGCGGGCCGCCATGAAGGAGGAAATGGCCGCTCTCTGGGCCAATCAGACATGGACTCTCGCCCCCTTCCTCCGGGTCAGAAACCGGTTGGGTGTAAGTGGGACTTTGTCATCAAACATGTTGCTGATGGGACAATTGACCGACTGAAAGCTCGCTTGGTGGCTCGTGGCTTCACCCAACAATAGGGGCTTGACTATGAAGAAACTCTCTCCTGTGGCCAAACTCAACACCGTTCGAGTCCTCATCTCCATGGTTGTCCATTGCCGGTGGCCCTTACTCCAACTGAATATTAAGAATGCCTTTCTGAATGGCGATCTCCAGGAAGCAGTGTATATGCAGCAACCTCCCGGGTTTGAGACCACGGGGGAATCTCAGGTCTGTCGCCTTATGAAAGCTCTGTATGGTCTCAAACAATCCCCACGAGCATGGTTTGACAAGTTCAATGAGGCCCTTCAGGAGGTTGGTTTTACTCGGAGCTCGGCAGACTTCTCGTTGTTCACTCGTCACCGAACAACGGGAACGGTTTTTCTATTAGTATACGTTGACGATATCATAATGACTGGAGACGACTCGAAAGGAATACAGGAGGTCAAACTACACCTGAGCACAGTTTTTCAAACAAAAGATCTGGGGCCCCTTCGGTACTTCTTGGGTCTTGAGGTTGCCAGACGACCGGAAGGTCTCGTCCTCTCTCAGCGGAAGTATTGCCTCGACCTCCTTCATGATGCTGATTATTCAGGATGTAAGCCGATTGACACCCCAATGAATGCAAATCACAAGTTGTGCGCTCAGGCATCTGACTCAGACCTCCTACTACAGAATCAAGAATACTATCGTCGTCTCATTGGGAAATTGATCTACCTCACAGTAACCAGACCGGATATTTCCTTCGCTGTTGGTATTGTCAGTCGATATATGCACTCCCCTCGGAGATCTCATCTTCAAGATGTTGAACGCATTCTCAGATACCTTAAAACTGCTCCTGGTCAAGGATTAGTATACAAAACCTTATCTTCAGCTCCAACGTTGGTGGCATATTCTGATGTTGATTATGCTGGTTCCCTTGATGATCGAAGGTCAACCAGTGGTTTTTGCAAATATTTTGGAGAACATTTGATTACCTGGCAAAGCAAGAAACAAGCGGTCGTTGCTCGATCATCAGCTGAGGCAGAATACCGGGCAATGACTTCGGTGGTTTCTGAACTAACTTGGCTTGAAAGTCTTCTTACCGATCTGAGTGTAAAGCTCCCTTCCACAGCTCTCCTCCTCTGTGACAGCCAAGCTGCTATACATATAACCAAGAACCTGGTCTTCCACGAAAGAACCAAACATATTGAAGTCGACTGTCACTTCATCCGGGAAAAGGATCAAATGAAGAAGCTCGACCTGAAGCACGTTCCGTGGATTGAACAAGTTGTAGATGTCCTCACTAAGGCTCTTTCCAGCACCCTCTTCTATCAGTGCTTGTCCAAGCTTGGCGCATACGATTTGTATGCTCCAGCTTGCGGGGGAGTGTTAGAAAAGCCCATGTAAAGGGCCCATTATCGGGCCCCTTTATTTATTATATTTCCTTATTCTCTTCTTAGTCCCACATCTTGTATAGGATTTCTTCTCACCTTCTCTCTCCTATATATTTGTATTCTCTCATTGTATTTATACACAAGCAATATACATACAAGTTTTTAGCTCTTCCAACAATACGTAAGTTCAAAATGAGGTTTTTTTGCAACGGTTGGCAAGCCAAACATATATAAAATGGCAGTGGTGTTCTTTTCTGAATGCACTAGAGCAAAAATGCCGCACCAAACATGATGGAGATTGGCAACTTTGGGCCATCGAATAGACGATCGAAGACCGCGATTGCGACCGACTCGATTTCTCATATTTTTATGTATTTTATTCTTATTTTTCAACTTGTATTTTGAGAATTAGGTTTATTTATTCGCCAGACGATCGTCGCTGTCGAATAATTTAACCTAATTCATTCCCCCTTTTTATACTCCTCAGCAGCTGCATGAAAGATTTCATTGAGGATTTAGGGTTTCAAAGGAAACAGCTCGGTCAGGATGGTGCGACGCCTTCCGCCCGCCCGGTGCTGACTCGGGCACTTTTACCGCCACCAGGGGGTGCGACACCCCCATCCGTTGCCACCCTCCCGCCCACTCTCCAGCCGCCGACCACCACTCCAGAGCCCCTCCAGCCCGCCAACCTCGCCTCCAACGTTTCTCTATTCCGCCGACTGCTTCTTTCCGCCATTCACACGGATTCTCTGCCCTCCCCTGCTACCTCCACCGCCTACTCCACCCTCCCCTGTTACTGCTGCCGCCTTATCCACCCTCCCCTGATACCACCACCGCCTCCCCCTTCATTCTTGTTGCCGCCTGCCACTCCCAGCCACATTCCCTCTTCCGTAGAGCCACCATCAGCCCTCCTTCTATCCGACCTACATCTCATAGCCCGAATTCGCTTCCAAAATGCCAGATCCACTCTCCCGCGGCCCGGATCCACCTCCATATAACTGGATCTACCTCTCCACCGTCCGGATCCGCCTACATACAACCATATCTACCTTCCTACAGCCAATCCAGTCTTCTCCACCTCCCCCCCCCCCCCACAGTCAAATCCAGTCTAACCAGCCCTTGTTTCCCTCCCAGACAGCCACCATCTCCACTAGCATCCATCACTTGGTAAGCTTTTAATTTCTAGTGTTCATTTCTTCGCATTGTATGGATAACTTGTATTATTAGTAATGCTTGGCTTGATTTAATTTGATTTTCATATCTCTTTATTGTCGTGCAAGAATTATTCGCGTCGCATTTCAATTTCAGCACACTCTCAATTATCTTGTAATTGTTTATTTACTTTCATTGTGAAATTTGTAATTAATTCTGACGCTTGCACGAGTTTTTAAATTAACTTATTTAATTAATTGTGCGTCGGAATGTACCAGCATGATTGAGTCATTGCATGTGCATTACATTAGGGTTATCCTTCGTTAGTCTATTGGATTTTGTGTTTGTATTCATTTGCATTTTCATTTTAGAGTTCGTCGTCGACCAATTACATTCATCGCATTCTCACATGTGTTATATTTAGGGTTAGGGCACATAAGTTCCCATCTTATAGATTCGTCCTGCATGAGATTGGTATCAGAGGGAGATTTGGGCTTTAGCTTAATACGCAGTTGTAGAGTCTATAGGTTTCTTCATAGCTAGGTACCACCATTATTCCTCTCCTCTATTTAGGGATTCCGAGTCCATTTACGCTCGCTCCCATAGAGCCCCTTCAGGGAGATCCTCACGTTACTACGATGATTATTCTCGATCGCAGCACGCCACTTTTAGGGATCGCGTTGATCCACTGACACGATCCCACATGCTAGAGACGATCATTATGATGATTATCGTCATTCATATCCTTGCACGCGAGCGGATCGTGTTGATCCTTTAACACGACTTGATTAACTTACGGATGATTATTGTGAGGATCGTCGTTTTGAGAGAGATATCGAGTGTTAGTTTCGTGTTATTGCCCTTTTTTTGACGGATCATCGAGCCCCGAGTATTTCAGTTATTGGCTCATGGATATGGAGTATTATCTCGATCATTTTGAGTTATTCAGTGAGCTTCGCGTAGAATTTACGAAACTAAGATTGCTAGATCATGTGAGGGCATATTGTCTTGCATTGAGAAGACCCATGGGGGAGAATGTCTTCACCGCATCACTAGTTGAGTGGAGATTAAGCATATTTTATGTCAAAGATATTTACCCGCTTCCTATCAGAGTTGCCTCCTCGAGAATTTTTTTCTCCCTTCAACAGGGATCCGCTTCCGTCACTGAGTATAGGGATCACTTTGATGAGTTAGGAGTGAGGAACAACATCTGTGAAGAGTCAGCTATGACCGCTTCCCGATTTCGGTCTGGGCTTCGATCTGAGATATGCGTTAAGTTGACCTATCATTACTTTGAGTCTCTCGAGCAGACATTCAGTCTCGCACTTCATTATGAGAAGTCCTTGAGATCCACTAGAGGTGGTCGAGAGGATGACCACCTTGACCTCACCAGTACGAGTCACTTCCACTCTGAGGCTACCACTTTGTCTACTCTTAGCCTGTCAGACATGATAAAAGTGGTGCTTGAGATTTACTTATCGCACCTTAGTAAGGTACTAAGTCTGATGAGTGATCCATCCTTTGATTTTGATTCACCACCTATGGCCCCTACTGAGAGCGAGCCTAAGCGACTCAGTGCACCTATCGTGGTGTGTTCCTTCCCTACCCCTACTCCGATCATTGACTCGCCCTTGCATGCAAGTTCACCTGAGCCACCCTATATTGTCGTGGTGATCCATATCCCGAGTGAGGCTCGAGAGCATAGTGTCGGCTTTGTAGTAGTTGTCTCTTCCCCCCTCGAAGACGTGGACACTACTATTATCGATGACACGTATCCCAAGGATCATCTAGCTATGGATAATCAATTTGATGATCCCCCCACTGAGACTTTTAGAGAGCCACTTGAGGAATTCTTTCTTTTAGGTGACGTTCAACTGATTCCGATGTTACATCATTGTGTCCTTGTCTCACACATCTTTTAGATCATCATATTCACAATGAATTTACATACATACAACCAGGTGAACCACCACATTTAAACCCTTATATCGCTATCTTCGACACTCCTTCGGGAGATTCCTTCCCTCGTGAATTTTTTTATTGACCACCCTGTGAACTCCCTGATGATTCATGCCTCTTGAGAGATATTTGTCATTCCACGATATTATATTTTACTACTGATGTCCCCATTAGGTATCTGGGTGTTCACCGTACACTCGACGATTGTTTCTACAGTCCACCCAAGGAACTGCTAAATAAGCCACTCATTTTTAAGAACTTCCACTGCCACGTAAAATCTGCATTTAGTAAGTTTGTTGAATTTGCCATTTTGCATTTGCATCGGTTGCATGGTTTGCATGCCATATTCTGACGTAAAGTTATATTAAATAATGATAATTTTAAAACTTGCGTCGGTAATCACATGAGAACACAGATATTCAAAGAAGGTGGTTGGTAATGATTTGCATATTATTTGAGAGATTCTCATTGGGGACAGTTATGAATTTAAATGTTAGGCAAATAGGTTCATACACTGTCATGGGGGAGTCAGAGTAAAAAAATTTCGAGTTTAATATTATTAGGAATACGGGTGTTCATCTAGTTCTCCATGCTGAGGATTTGACTCTAGACGTGGAGCCACCTAGTCTTGGGCCTCTAGTATTCTCTTCTAGCTTCAGTTTCTGCAGTCACTTTAGCCTCTCTTATACCCTAGCCTCCACTACTGCTCAACCCACTACCATAATATCCTTACTTTTCAACCTTGTTGTGACTTGCTTACCACGTGGGATCCATAGCTACTTCAGCAGTATTATGACCTTTTGCAAAGATAATGTATTTTATTTTTATTTTTCTGACTTGTATTTTGAGAGTTAGGTTGATTTATTCGTCGGGAGATCGTAGCCATCGAATAATTTTTACCTAATTCACTCTCCCCCTTTTTATACTGCCCAGCAGCCGCATGAAAGATTTCATCGAGGATTTACGATTTCAAAGAAAACCGCTCGGACGGGATGGTGTGACGCCTTTCGCCCGCCCGGTCTAGACGTCGGGCGCTTTTACCGCCTCCAGGGGGTGCGACGCCCCCATCTGTTGCCACCCTCCCACTCTACAACCGCCGACCACCCCTCCAAAACCCCTCCAGGCCGCCGATCTTGCCTCCAGCATTTGTCCAGCCCGCAAGTTGCTTTCTTCCACCATTCACACGACTTCTCTACCCTCCCCTGCTACTGCCGCCAAAAGCTCTACCCTCCCCTATTACCGTCGCCTCCTTCTCCACCCTCCCCTGTTACCGCCCTCGCCTCCCTCTTTATTCCTGCTGCCGCCTGCCACTCTCAGCCATCTTCCCTCTTCCGTAGAGCCACCATTATCCCTCCCTCTATCCAACCTACCTCTCACAGCCCGAATTCGCTTCCAAACCGCCAGATTCACTCTCCCGCAGCCCGGATCCACCTCCATATAGCCGGATCTACCTCTCCACCGTCTGAATCCATCTACATACAGTTGGATATACCTTCCTACAACCGATCCCCCCCCAGTCAGATCCAGTCCAACCAGCCCTTGTTTCCCACCCGGACAGCCGCCACCTCCACCGACATCCATCACTTGGTAAACTTTTACTTTCTAGTGTTCATTTCTTTGCATTGTATGGATAAATTGTATTATTAGTAATGCTTGGTTTGAATTAATTTGATTTCCATATCTCTCTATTATCGCGCAAGAATTATTCGTTTCACATTTCAATTTCACCGCACTCTCGATTAACTTGTTTAATTAATGGTGCGTTAAAATGTACTTGCATAATTGAGTCATTGCATATGCATTGCATTATGGTTATTCTTCGTTAGCCCATTGGATTGTGTGATTGTATTTGTTAGAAAAGACTATGTAATGGCCCACATAATGACCCATTTAGTTTATCCTTCTTTCTATATATTAGTCTCACACCTTGTGATGGGATTCTTCTCTCCTTCCTCTTCCTATATATATGTACTCATACAGTGTATTTACATACTGAACAAGGATATACAAAGTTTTACTGGTTTTCCTTTACTGATCGTGTACTTCTCTACATGGTATCAGAGGCATACAGTCCTACCTCTTGCTTCGAGCGGCTACATTTTTTTAACCGCTCGTGTCTGCGATTTACCCTTTGTCTATCCGCGCCTCTCCTGCGGTCTCCCACCCGCTAGCTCCTAGCGGCTTCTTCCTTCTACCCGCTCTCTCTTCTCCTTCCGTGGAACCACTTCCCTTCCGTGGAACCACTTCCCTTCCGTCTCTCACCTGGCTTTTATAGTCGTCTTCTGCTACTGCAAGGTGGCCCCCCTCCTTCTCGCGCGGTTTTATCATCCTATCCGTGCGACCTCATGTTTTCTTTGTCGCACGTGTGTCTCTGCGGTTACCCGCGAGACGAGTCTTCCCACGCAGACCTCTCTCCTCTAGTCGTGGCACCTTCCCTTCTTGCCTCGGCCTCTTCTTATCTTGGCTTGCCGCTTAGCCGCGCTCCTCTCGCATCTGCTGATCGCGCGGTCTGTGGATCTGTCCGCTTAGCCGCGCACCGTCTCTTCTTGCCGCTTAGTCGCGCTCTTCTCCCTTCTAATCTTCTCGCTTCTGCTGTCCACACCTTCCTTGGTCTACCCGCACGGTCTGCTTCTCTCTTCTAACCGCGCGTCTTCTTGTCTTACGGTCTGCTGCCTGCTTGTCGTGCGGTCTTCCCGCTGCGACTTCTCTCTTCCTTGTTGCTCGGTCGCTTGGCTGCTATGTGCGTGTTGTTCGCCCACGAGTTGTTCTTCTTGGCCGCGCGGTCAGCCCGTTGTTGTGGCCACTGCGACCTGCTCTTATTGCTGCGGCTTGCTAGTGTTGCGGACTCTGTTCCTTGCCGTTGTGGCTTGCTATTCTTGCCGCTATGGATTCTCTGTAGTTGCTGCCACTTAAACCGCAGGGATTCTCCCCATCTTCTCGCCACGGACTTGTCATGTCGCACGGTCTCGGCGCCTTCTACTCTTGCCTTGCCACTGGACCATGCCGCTGTGTCCTTGTCACTACGATCGTGCGGGTTGATTGTTGCACGGGCTACTCTTGCTGCCATTTCCCTCTTGCAGCCATTTCCCTCTTGTCGATGGTTCCTGCCCTTGCTCTGTGCCTAGCCGTCTCTACTAGCCGCGGATTGTGCTTAGTCCCGACCTGCTCTGTCTTCTGGTGACCACAGCTGCCCGTTGATCTGTCACTACTGGTCGCTCCTCTGTTCGCCGAGGTTGTTCGGCTGGTTGCCCAGGCTGGCCTTTGTCATGGTCATCCATGCTCCATATAGTGTTCATGCCGACATTGTCGATCTGCGCACTCAACTATAGCGACTACAAGAGCTAACGTCCAGTTCATCTGGATCTGTTGTGTCTATTTCTGATGGGGGTATTTCCTGCCTTACCCACGGTTCCTCCTAGATTATGGACTCTGGGGCTACACATCATATTACCCTAACAAAACCATCCTGATACTTGAACTTTGCGCATCCTAAGTTCATTATTGTCGTCAATGGGAACACTACTCCAATTGCTGGATCCGCTGACGTAACTCTTACCTCGACTCTCACTGTTAACTCGGTTCTTCATGTTCCTGGCTCGCCCTTCAATCTCCTATCAATCAGTCGTCTTATACAAGATCTTGATTGTTTTGTCACTTTCTCTTTTACCACTTGTGTTGTGTAGGATCTCCGAACGCAGACGGTCATTAGTCAAGGAAAATTGGTTAATGGGTTTTACATCTTGTACCTCCAACCCCCCGTTCTCTCCACTATTAGCTCTATCAATTGGCATCAGCGTCTTGGTCATGCCCCTCTGCGCATCCTCCAAAAAGCTCTTCAAGATCTGTCCTTTAATGAATTCACATGCGAGTCATGTATCTACGGCAAACACCATCGTTCTACCTTTTCACCACATTGTACTCGGAGTGATGCTCCTCTTGTTTTAGTTCATTCTGATATATGAGGACCCTATAAAACTGTCAGTGTTTCTGGTTATCATTACTTCGTTACCTTCATTGACGATTGCTCTCGTGTCACATGACTGTATCTTCTTCATGATCGATCAGAATTGTCTCGTGTCTTCCGTACCTTTATCCTTATGGCTCGCAACCAATTCTCTACAACAATTAAAATTCTTTGCACTGATAATGCTCGTGAATACACAGTACATGCATTTACCGACTAGTGCACTGAGTTCGGCATCATTCATCAAACCTCTTGTGTCTATACTCCTCAACAAAATGGTGTCGTCGAACGCAAGAATCGTCACCTTCTGGAGGTTGTTCGCACCATTATGACCCAAATGAATGTTCCCATCGTTTGCTAGAATTTCGCTATCTCTACGGTCTACCACCTCATTAACCGCTTGCCCCACTCTATTCTCCATTTTCAAACTCTTGTGTCCCTTCTTTTTCCCTCCACACCCATATTTGCAGTCACTCCTCGTGTTTTCAGCTGTATTTGCTATGTTCACAACCTTGACCCCTCGATTGAAAGGCTTTCCCCACGTGCAACAAAATATATGTTCGTTGGGTACTCCACTCAAAAAGGTTACGTATGCTACTCTCTCACTAATCGAAAGACTGTTACGTCGGCCGACGTTACCTTTCTTGAGGACCAGTCATATTACTCTCCACCCCTTGACCCTCCACTTCCGTTACCGTCCCCTCCTCTGCGGCCAGTTGTTCCCGTTCCTACGCTACTACCACCTCTCCTCCCCACTACACCACCCCAACCACCTAAGCCACCTATAATCCATGTGTACACTCGTCATCCGTCCTCTTCTGCTGCCCCGGGCTCGTTATCTTCTACTAATGACAGTATGTGTTCCAATGATCCGGTGACGCCCTATACAGCTCACCCAATGGCGAATTATTTCTCTTTGCATCACCTGACCCTGCCACTTCGCACTCTTGCTACTTCATTACTCTCTATTTCTATCCATAACTTTGTGCAGGAGGCTCTCCAACATCCGGGCTGACGGGCAGCCATGGACGAAGAAATGACGGCCCTCTGGGCTAATCAGACATGGAATCTGGTTTCTCTCCCTCCTGGGCAGATTACTGTTGGTTGTAAATGGGTCTTTGTCATCAAGCATGCTCCGAACGGGACTATCGATCGGCTCAAGGCTCGACTTGTGGCACGAGGGTTCATCCAACAACAAGGTCTGGACTACGAGTAAACATTCTCGCCGATTGCCAAACTGAACTCTCTTCGGGTTCTAATTTCCCTCGCTGTCCACCGCCACTGGCCACTTCATCAACTTGACATTAAAAATGATTTTCTGAATGGTGATCTTCAAGAGACTGTCTACATGCGCCAACCTCACGGGTTTGAGACCACGGGGGAGTCTCGTGTGTGCCTTCTTCGAAAAGCTATTTATGTCTCAAACAGTCTCCGCTGGCTCGGTTTGAAAAATTCAGTAAGGTTGTTCGAGAAGTTGGATTCAAGCGGAGCTCGACTAACTTCTCTCTTTTCACTTGTCATCAATCAACTGGGACTGTCATTCTCCTGGTCTATGTGGACGATATTCTGATAACGGGTGATGACTCAACCGGGATACACCAGACAAAACAACACTTGAATTCGGTCTTCCAAACAAAAGATCTGGGAAATCTTCAATATTTCCTTGGTCTGGAGATAACACGATGACCTGATGGCCTTGTCTTATCACAAAGGAAGTATTGTCTCGACCTCCTTCAAGATGCTGGCTACTCTTGGTGCAAACCTGCGGAAACTCCTATGGATGTCAACCACAAGTTATGTGCTAATCGATCTGACTCTGATTCACTACTTACAAATCCAGAATATTATCGGCGCTTTATAGGAAAACTGATATACTTGACGGTCACGAGGCCCGATATCTCATTTGTTGTTCGGGTGGTCAGTCTCTTTATGCATTCACCACGGATTTCTCATCTTCAGGCAGTCGAACGCATCTTCAGGTACTTGAAAACTGCTCCGAGACGTGGGCTTGTATATAAGCCTTCCTCTTCTCTTTCTCTTGTTGCGTACTCCGATGCGGATTATGCGGGCTCTCTTGATGATCGACGGTCCACTACTGGATTCTGTACTTATTTTGGAGGAAATTTTATCACATGGCGAAGTAAGAAACAATCAGTGGTTGCTCGTTCTTCTGCTGAAGCCGAGTATCATGCAATGACAGTTGTATCTGAACTCACCTGGTTGGAAAGTCTGCTTGATGATTTGGGAGTCAAGCTATCCTCACCTGCAACTTTGCTCTACGACAGTCAGGTCGCTTTACATATTGCCAAGAACCCTGCATTCCATGAGTAAACAAAACACATTGAAGTTGATTGTCACTTTGTCCGGGAAAAGGTTCAACTAAAGAAACTTGAATTGGAGCATGTTCCGGCCTCTGAGCAAGTTGCCGACATCTTGACCAAGGCTTTACCAAGATCAATATATCAGCAGTTTCTATTCAAGCTGGGTGCCTACGACTTGTACGCTCTAGCTTGCGGGAGAGTGTTAGAAAATACTATGTAATGGCCCACATAATGGCTCATTTAGTTTCTTCTTCTTTCTATATATTAGTCCCACACCTTGTAAATGAGATTCTTCTCTCCTTCCTCTTCCTATAGATATGTACTCATACAGTGTATTTACATACTGAACAAGGATATACAAGGTTTTTTTGGTTTTCCTTTACTGATCGTGTACTTCTCTACAGTATTCATTTGCATTTTCAATTTATGGTTCGTCGTCATCCAATTACATTCATCGCATACTCACATGTGTTACATTTAGGGTTAGGGCAACATAAGTTTCCATCCCATAGTTTCAAAATAAGAGGGTTAGAACATCACAAAAACTCAATAAGATTCATCAAAAACATGACAACATGTGCGTTTACAATAAACCTTTAAATAATAAGTGGGATAATAACAGAAAAATTAGCAGAGTATAACAGAGAAGATTTAACTGTTTAAGAGAGAAATTATACTTGTTTGCTTTCAAAAGAAAAACAGAGAAATTAATATTGCAAGAGCATAACTGAAAAAATCTAACTAACAACAGAAGAGTTTAATATTACTCTTCATCAAAAGAATAAGACTTATATAGGTGAAGCAAAAAATCAGAATGAAGTAAAAATAAGTTACAAAAACAAACAAGGTGTAAAGTTTAATACCAAGAAAAAAAAATATGTGAACTACAAATCCATAAAATTATGCAAGAAATATGTTGACTACTGGTATTAAACTTACCAAATAGGAGGAAAAGAGTTACTAATAGATGACTATATGGGGGAAAAGATGGGACAACCTCCACATCAAGGAAATCTCCATCATGCTTGAAATCTTTCGTAGGTCAAAACACATTTCAATCCAATTTGAAGCAATTTAAATGTTGTGTAGATCTAAAGCTCTATTAGGGATTGACGTGATATTTGAGTGATAGCAGTATGAAATTATGGTAGTAAACAGAGTAGTTATAGTTTTGCCAACATCCAAGGAGTGTTTCTGAGCCAAAATAAAGTTTTGGGGTGGAGCAGCTCACTGGCGACGACAACGCCTGACAATACCTGGATGAATGTGATGACAGTTTGGCTGCAATATTTATGGATTTTTACTCAACATTGCCACTCCGTAGTCTCCATTGCACACCATCATGAACACACGAATGTGCAGGGAAATTTTCAGGCAGCCTAAAATGTCAAAGTAACAGTAGAGAAATAGCAACATCTTCTAAGAGAGAAGAAGAGGCTCATGTTATTTTTAGAGCTGGTCAAAGAAGAAAAGAGAGAGAGGGAAGAAACCCACGCTTTGGAACACAATAATGGTGGCATGGGTTGTCCAAGAATCAAATCTCAGGCCGTCCTCCAGGCTTTTGAATCAAATTCAGTGCTCAGCGCATATAGCCTAAATTTTTAAGCAAACACAACTTATTTAATAGGAAAACAACACAACATTACAAAAGTCTTTGTAAGAGATGGAGGGAGGAAGAGGGCTGAGGTGAGGTCATTTAGAAGAATCAATGTAAGGGGGAGATAAGTGTAAGAAAGACTCATCTCAAATCTCTGTTGTTCAGCCTTCAAAGCCTAATAACGATTGCATTTAACATCATTAGCACAAGGACTATTCATGATCCATCATTGCCCATATTGAAGGATAAAAAGAGAAACCTCCAGCCAACAAAACTTCTCATGATCCATCATCGTCCATCATGTCCACATGTTAACAATTCAAACTTAGAGGAGAGGGCTTCATAATTATAAAAGTAGATGGGAGGCCTCTGTAATTATGCATTCCTCCTCACTATGTGCAAATATGGAATTCGTCGTCGAGTATTCCTCCTGTAATTTTTGTCTAACAAAGAAGAGTAAGATGGATACAAATTCATAAAAGATGATAAATTAAACTCACGTCCCCAGATCTTTGGCCATTGATTTTTTATAATAATAAGCAAAGAGAAATTTGCCTCTCCCATAATACCTCTAAACCAAACACAAGCAAAAATTTGAGGAATATCGGAATATCTTAATCTCAGATGTTTAGGCATGGAAGACATGTAATGTAAGAATCCACCACCAGGCCATCCACAATGCTTTAATAAAAAAATAAGTGCGTTGGAACATGCCTATCCCAGATTCTTCATTGCCTCCCTTGAAAGGAAAACAAAAGAAATTACTAATCTTAGTTCATAACACAGCATATGATTACTAATCATAGTTCATAACACAACATATGAATACTAATCTTAGTTCATAACACAACATATGATAACTAATCTTAGTTCATAACACAACATATGATTACTAATCTTAGTTCATAACACAACATATGATTACTAATCTTAGTTCATAACACAACATATGATTACTAATCTTAGTCTGCAGGTTTTCCAACTGTACGATTTATATTCATCGAGGGTGGGCCCACTCAAAGCCATGTCAGTAAATGGTCAAAGTCAACAGGTCAAGACAAAGTCAAAGTCAGCATTCAAGAAAGTAGAAGATCTGGGTGAATATGGCGAGCATCCCTCGCATACTCGCCGGTGGACGAATAGAATAGACACTCGCCCAAGCCGGGCGAGCTCACCCAGAAGTCGCATGGACGCCAGGTGGGGGTTGGACTATAAATAAGACCCCCCCACCCCTTGGTTGTTCCTATAAATAGGACCTCAGGGGTACAAGGATGAGGATTTTTGGCTGAGCTTTTGGATCCTGCTATCGAATACTTAAGCGGTGAGACAGTGATCATCCCCCTTGGTCGCCATCCTGAGATAGTCATCAAGTCAGTGCCCCCCTTGTACCCTGCTCAGACATTCTTGGTTGTGGAGAGGAAGCTTGTTCTAAGCATTCAGGTACATGGTGGGACCTCCCTGCCGCATCACCTGGGGTCATCTTAGTTTTCCCTCTGTTTTTGTATTCTAGCCCGTCAAACCGTCAAACCAGACTGTTGGACCAGTAACCTTATGTTGCATTGATCCGAATTTTGAAGTAGAGAATTTTTCCTACTTCAACACTTTGGTGTGGTAAGCGTAGATCGTAGCCAAGGAGAAAAGTCTTGCGAGTAGGCGAGATGGTGGATGCAGACGAGCATGGAGAGATAGTCAGTAACTCGACAGGTGAAGGCGGCTATGTGGTTGTGTCAGTTTTCGAAGACTTCGAGCAGAGGATAGAAGGGACCATGCAAGCAGGGTTCCTTCCTCGCTCAGAGGTCACGATAACCTCGCCTCACCGCGTGACTCCGTCGGAGGACGAGGGTCCCCCAAGGCGGCAAGAAAAGGAGCATGTAGACGAAGAGCTTGAGCGACTAGTGCAGTCGCAGTTCTACCCGGTGAGTTCTCAAGGCATCAGGTTCCGAGATGTGGAAAATCCGGCGAGATTCCAGGATGCTTGGCAAGGTGGAGAATATGAAAGTGCTACTCGCCAAGCCGAGGTCCTTCGTCGTCATGGATGGAGGAGTCCATTCAGTGACGAAGTGTTGTCATCCCCTGTCCCAGAAGGCTTCAGAGAACCAGTCCTGAGCTACTATTCTAGAAGAGATAACCCAGTCAGGCATCTCCAGTGGTTCGAGGATGTGGTGTCCATCTGCAACATGATAGATGCGTTCAAATGCAGAATCTTCTCCATCACCTTCGAGGAGAAGGCCATGGATTGGTTTCACCAGCTGCCAGGAAGCTCGATTTACTGGTTCGAGGACCTGCGTCGATGGCTGATGGCGAGGTTTGCAACATCGAAGAAGAATAAAAATGAGGCAACCACTCACTTTCATATAAAGCAGGGGAAGAATGGGAGGCTTGGTCGTTACATTGATCGATTCAAAGAAGAAGTCTTTGGCATCCAGGAGGTGGATGGCTTCACCTTGCAGGTGGCCCTGACGTTCGGCCTGAAGCAAGGTCTATTCTGTATGGAGGTCAACTTGAATCCCCCAGTGTTTAAGAAGACCTGATTGAGAGGGCAAATAAGTTTGTGCATGGGTAAGAGACGAATGCCGACTTTTTGGCCAAGCTAGAGAAGATGACCCAGGAAGATGGGGATGAAAGAGGAACATCTGAGAGAAATCCTAGGGGAGATTAAGGGAAGAAGGAAGAGAGAAGGAGGGAAGAGCCGAGAATAAGAGAGGAGTCTTGGAGGCAAGAAGAGAGGAGGCTAGTAGCGGCTCCGAAAAGAAGAGAGGAGGCACGGAGGTTTCAGTATCCCGTGAACTGGCCCCCGTGGAGGCCAGTAAAAAGACCCCGGCACCAAGGTCAGGTGAGGAGATTCTCCCCTAAAAGGAGAAATGTTAACCAACAGGAGAGGAGACAAGGAGGAGCGCGCGATAAGGCGATGGCTATTGCCCGACAAGGGAATAGGAATCGTAGGAGGAATCAAACAAGGAGGAACCAGGCGTAAGAGATTTCCCTCTACTGAGAGCTGCGTCGAGTAGAGGAGCACGAGACCATGGCTTGCCCAGATTTTTGGGAAGCAAGAAGGAGATTGGAAGCAGGCGCAGTAGAAAGAGAGCAAGGGCGGCAGGAAGTCCCAGCAGCACCGACAACATTCCAAGCTCCAGTGAGGAGGAGGAATGAAGACCGAGTCAACCAAGGAGTCCGCAGAGAAGTGGACCAAGGAGGAGGACAAGTGGGGGTGATCCACGGGGGAACCAGGCTAGGAGCTTCCTGAAAGGAAAGTCTCCATCAAATCTACCGCAAGAGCGTCGTTTCGACGTTGCAGGCGCCGCCCCCATTGGATCAGAACACCTTTTCAGAGGAGGATATGCTGGGGACGAGAATCTCTTTCATGATTCCCTCGTCATCCAAGCTATCATTGAAGATTTCACTGTCGATCGGATCTTGACGGACAATGGGAGCTCGGTGAATGTCATCTTCAAAAGGACATTTGTCGGGCTGCAAGTGGAGGCATCCAGGGTCATAGCTACATATGGTCCCCTCTTTGGCTTCTTTGGAGGGGGGGGGGGGGGGGGTGGAGGGAGGAGCAGATCTGTTGGTAACACTCAGTGGCACCTCGATCAGGTGCAGGTTCGTCATTGTGGATGCACCGAGCTGCTACATCGTTATCTTTGGGAGGTCGCTCATCAACTATTTTAAAGTTGTCCCATCCTCCTGCAATCAATGTTGTACTGTCGTGGAGATGTCCAAGTGAGGTTCAGGGGAGATCCTAAAGCTTCTTGGAAGTGTTATCTTAGTGCCATTAATACCATCAGCTGGATGGAGGACGCGGTGAGACTGGAGAAGATCCTAGAAGGAGAGGACAGGCTGGAAGCTGCAGAGGAGCTGGAGGAGGTGGAGGGAATCTCCAAAGATGGAGAGCCCAGACTGTTAAAGATCAGAGGATCCGTGACGCTAGGCGGGAAGGTGGAGATGGCGTCCTATTTATAGGAGAACGTAGACATCTTCGCTTGAGCGTCGTGGAGAAGCCGGGAATCGATGCAGAGTTAGTTTTCCATCGCCTCAACCTGATCACAAGGTCGTTCTCGTTCGCCAAAAGCAAAGGAAGAGCGCAACTGCGCTGGCCGAGCCCATCAGGGCGGAAGTGGGGAAGCTGCTGGATGCAGGGTTTGTTTCGGAGATCCAGTATCAAGGTTGGGTCTCCAATATTGTAATAGTGAAGAAAGCCAGAGGGGGTTGGAGACTTTGTATTGACTTTTCCATGTTGAATAAAGCTTGGCCAAAAGATTGTTACCCCTTGCCTTGAATTGACGCGCTGGTTGATTCAACCGTCAATTTTTCTATGATGAGTTTCTTTGATGCTTTTTCAGGGTATCACCAGATTCGGATGTATCCGTCGGACTGCCGCGATGTTTCCTTCATCACTAGAGATGGGTGCTACAACTACAAAATGATGTCATTCGGGCTGAAGAACGCAGGAGCTACATATCAAAGAATGATGGATCAAATCTTCAAGGAGCAAAATGGGCGGAATCTGGAAGTGTACGTAGATGATATATTGGTTAAAAGCAGGAGCATCACGGAACACACTAAGGATCTGGTGGAGACCTTCGCAATGCTTCAAAAGTTGAAGATGAAGCTCAATCCAGCGAAGTGCGTGTTCGGAGCAGGAAGGGGAAAGTTCTTAGGTCACCTCCTCACTCCGAGAGGGGTGGAGCCTAACCCCGATAAGGTCAAAGCTATTCTGGAGATGGCGTCCCCGTGGAATTCCAAAGAAGTCCAGAGGATGACGAGAAGGATGGCAGGTCTTAGTCATTTCCTGTCCAACGTAGGGGAGAAGTGTTCTCCATTATACAAAACTCTACGAGACAATCAACACTTCGAGTGGACCGATGAGTGTGACAGGGATTTTGAAAAGCTTAAGCAGCGGTTAACCCAAGCCCCTCTACTCCAAGGCTCTAAAGAAGGTGAAGATCTCCTCCTTTATCTAGGAGTGGGAGCGGAAGCAGTCAGCGCAGTGCTTGTCAGGGAAAAGGGGACGAGGCAGCTTCTCATCTACTATGTGAGTCGGGTGCTCAGGAAGGCAGAAATGAGATATCCTATTTTGGAGAAGTTAGTTTTCGCCCTGGTAATTTCAGCGCGGAAGCTCTGGCCTTATTTTCAAGCTCACTCCATCAAGGCGCATATGATCATCCACTTCGAAGTATCTTGGATGGAGTGGAGCATTCGGGAATGGTAGCGAAGTGGGCAGTGGAACTCAACGAGTTCGACATCTCTTTCTCACCAAGGGTAGCAATCAAAACCCAAGCATTGGCAGATTTCCTAGATGACTTCTCAGTCGAGGCAGGAGGAGACAAATGCTCTTCAAGCCCAGTTTCCTGGAAGATGTTCGTGGACGGAGCTTCGGGTAAAAATTCGGTGCGAGTGAGCTTCGTGCTGGTGAACCCGCAAGGAATTAGGATCGAGCAGGCAGTCAAGATCCTCTTTCCCGTCACAAATAATCAGACGGAGTACGAGGTCATGGTAGCAGGCTTACGTCTCGCCAAGGAGATGGGAATTCAGAATATCAGGGACTTCGCCGACTCAATGGTGGTCGAGTCACAAATCGAGGGAGAGTTCAAAGTGCGTGACCCCATCTTGCAAAAATATTTGGTAAAGGTTAAAGACTTGATGGGGAGTTTTCAGTCTTTCTTCATTGAGCATATGCCGTGAGAGGAAAACTCGAAAGCTGACCGCCTAGCCAAGTACGGTCCGAGGGCCGGGGGAACTGTGATAGAGTTATTTCGTCCGTCCATCAAAGAAGAAAAGATGATGGGGATCAAACAACGAGCTTCCTGGATGAATCCGCTCGTCACCTTTCTAGCAACAGGCCGACTTCCAGCCGACGATGGAGACCAAAGGAAGTTTCGATACAAGGCAACCACTACCTGCTAAATTAAGGAGAGGTATATTGCAAGTCCATCTCGAGCCCCTCTGGCCAGATGCGTGTCAGAGGTTTGGAAGGAGAGCTGTTTGGAAGAACTTGGAGCGGTGATGACCTGAAGAGGTTCTATTTATAGCAGGAAAGGGTATGCTTACCTGGATGTAAAAGTTTGATTTTTTATAAAATTCCTTGCCCCCTGAAGCACAAGATTGAACGAGTTGTCTTTCCTTTCAAGAAGTGTCCCGAGAATGCTACAGCAGTAAATTCCATCTCCATGGATGGTTTGGGAAACTCGCCTCCGACTTGATTCTCCTAAAAAGTCCAGGACGGATGATGGGATAGAGCGACGAATTTTAAAGCGTTCTTGTAAGACCAAGCATCTGCATTGACAATTGAGATCAGCTCCCCCTTGCACGTTGGCCTAGCAACCTCCCGATTAGACTTCTCATCCGACTGGAATAACTATCAGGAACAGGTCTAGACGCCAACCTCCCAAACTCGACGAAAGGTTGACTTAGCAAAGCGACGAAACCTTGCAAAAAGGCATCATCGGTATCTGAAAAGACTAAAAACCCGCTTTTGGTATCTTTTGTCCTGCAAGACACTGTGTCAGGGTCAATACTTGGGTGAGCCCCCCCCCCCCCCCCCCCGGGGGGGAGGGGGGCATGGTAAGGTGGCTAAGCGAAGGAATTCCAGGAGGTGAGAATCTGAAATAGGATGGAGGCCTCGAGTGAGCGCGTCCCGCGGGACCCCCCCGACTGACATTCCCTATCTATGGGTCCCCTCAGTTCCTTGCCAGTTAAAGCAGAGTGTAGGCCTCGAGAGTGTGCATCTTAGGAGACCCCCCGAGTGTCACTTCCTTGTCCAAAGGGCCGCGACTAACAAATGAAGAAATTTTTCATATTAACAAATATGTATATGAGTGAATTCATTGGCTTGCGAACAAACATATATGATGAGTTCTTTGTACAAGCAGGCAGGTGCGAGCATGCAGGTGCGAGCATGCAGGTGCGAGCATGCAGGTGCGAGCATGCAGGTGCAGGTGCGCGAGCATGGGACGCATGTGGCGAACACTCAATACTCTCACGCCTACGAGCTTAGCGAGAATCGAAGACGGGCAAGCATAAAAAAAAACAAGCGAGCAAAAGTTTCTTCTTTTATATATATCTGACAAGCATTACAATACAAAAGGGAGCAATGAAGTCTTGAGTAAAGGTTCGTCCAAAAAAACCGTCTATCTATTTTACAAAGACTAAGCATATTTGCGCACAGGAGTCTTCCACCGACTAAGTTTCATTGTCGCCAGTATCGACTTCATTATATTCTTCATCCTCGATCATGACATCGACTTTTGGCTACTCCTCATCCTCGTTATCATCATCGTCCTCTCCATCTTCGCCATCATCATCATCTTCATCTTCATCCTCGTCGGAATCCGTAGCGAAGGACAGGGCACGATCGGGCGAGTTTGATTCCTCGACGAGCAAGCCCGGGATGAGGTCCGTCACTATAAAGTCGGCTGCCTCCAGACCGAAATAGTCGTCAACCCTTATCTTGGCGAGGACAGCATTCCCCGTTGCCCGCGTAATACTGCGATGAATCGCAGGCATCTCGTCATCTTTGTCGTCTCGAGCTTGTCTTCCTGCGAGTAACAACAATAATCGTCAGCAAGGCAATCCTCAAGAAGCGATCATGCAAAAGTCACGCGTCCGTACCAAGGTTACCTTGTAGACTTTGCACTGGGCGGCCTTCGGCCCCAGCTCTAGAATCCTTTTACTCAACACCTTGACCTGATGCTAGGCTTCGAGCAATCTCCTCGCCGTGTAATAGCCCAGCTCGGTAACTCGCAGAAGCGAGCAAGCTGTCTGGTTTGCGAGCTCTTCCGTGCCGACATCCTGCAACGACTCGGGATCTGCGCGACCATAGAGTGCGAAGGCGACATCGTACGCCTCACCCCTATTCTCCTAATCCTCTGACCAGGTAGGCAAGTTGGTGCTCAGAATAACCTTGTGCTCGCCCTCATCCTAGGACACCAGCAGACGACTGTAGGCATCCTCGTCGTCGCGCCCTAGCCCGTAGATTGGATAAAGGTAAGGCTCGCAGACCTCAGAAGGATAGTCCTTCTCTTCAAAGCTCTCGCGGGAGACCTTCGCCTTCTTCCTCACATGTTCTTGGGACTTGGCCTTGCCCTTCCCTTTGTCCTGCCTCTTTTGCGAGGAGCCCCCATTCTCCTTAGATCTTTGTTGGCCTTCAGTGTGTGCAGGTGGGTTGGTTGAGGGCTCTGAAACTTCCTCGACATCCACAGATGGATTTTGCGAGCTCTGACGAGAAGTCGCGACCTACTTCGCCAGTGGGAGGGGTTATCGCGGAAGAATGCGAGAAACTGCAACAAAGAAAGAAAATAGTTAGTCGTCGCGCCAAGCGAGGAACGTGTCGAAGACAGCGAGTATAGAAAAAGCTCGTTCATATATTCACCTTCACCCGAAAAGATTTGCCCCAACTGATTGACGTGTAGTCGCCAGTGGACAACGTCGAACTTGAGACCTCTGAAAGCCTCGATGAGTTGCTCTCTCGGCCCCTCTAGGAGAGGTGGCAGGAATGTCGCCTCTGATGGCTGTTGCAGTCGGAGAGAAGCTTCTTCGAAGTCACCGCCGACGATGACGAGTCACTCACCCCAGCGATGAACCTTGTTCGTTGTGCCGACTAAAGTGCAGACGTGGTTGCTCAAGAAGACGACGCCCTCATTAGTCGTCGCGAAGGCTAAGATCTTCCGGAAGACGGAAAGATCAAAGGCGATCTTCTCAGATCGCAGAAAGCAGAGGAATCTCATGATAATTGCCACACCATTCGGGATGATCTGAGCTGGGACTATGCCGAAATACCGAAGTATCTGACAGTATTATGGCCATAGCGGAAATCGCAGACAGACTTCAAAATGGCGGATGGGGTGGACGAGCTCATCCTCAAAATCCGTGTTTAGTCGCCCCCCCCCCCCCCCCCCCCCCGCGCGAGGAAGCCTCACCGAGTATCCCTCTGGAAGGAACCGCTTCTTGAAATCTTCTAAGCCCCTCTCCTCAGCGACGGACTTCTTGAAGACGACATCGACGAAGTTCCTTGCATGCCTCATGCGGCGACCAACAACATCATCCCCAACTATCATGAAGTGCAAGTGGAAGAGTGACGAGTATCGAGAGTGTGAAATAAGAAGATCAGAAATAATCGCGAGCAAGAAAGAAAAATCACAGATGGCATAATTAATACGTACCCACCCCCTCTATTTATAGGCGGAGGCCAATGGGGTATTGGGTACCTCGTCGCGAGTATCACACAAAGTCGCTGCCTACCCGACATGCATACAAAGTCTCCAAAACTCTCTCACGAGGATCGTTACCTCGCCAAAATCTGGACAATTATCTCCAGAAGTCGCAAAAAAGAATGAAACAACTACAAGCACCATCGCAAAAATTACAAGTCATCGAATCAAGCGCGAGATCGAAGATCGCCAAATAGAAAATATGAAAGTCAATAAGTTTATTACAAGGTCGCCAACGGCGAAAAAAAAGGACTAAGGAAAAATTCTAGTTCTTAGGAGGCCGCTGATCAAGAAGAGTAGGATGTCGCCCGACCCATCCCATGTCACGTGCGCGCCAATAGTTCTCACTCGCCACAGGCATCGCATTGTCACCTCGGCGAAGTTGTTCCTCCATCCTCGTCAGCCTTCCCGCCGAGCCCATGCTCGCTCGCATCTCGGACAGCTCCTCGTGATGTAACTGCCGGCGATGCTCAGTCATCGATTGTCGCCGCTCCAACTCGTTGATCATATGGAAACGAGACTTAGCGCCAACGAGGCTCTCCGAGAGTTCTTCCATCTTCGACATTCGAACCTCCAGTGCAGAGATCTGGCGATGAGGATCGCAGATAGCGAGCTGATCGAACTTCGCCTCCAGCTTCATGTAAGCGCGAGCAGCCGCCTGGCGATACTCATGGGAGGTGAGGTAGATGGCGTCAATGAAAGCACCCCCCGAGTTGAAAGGCGACCTGTCAAACAAGGAGAAAGTCGCATGCATTAGATGGAGCCACGACAAAGAGGCGATCTACTATTCAGCAACAACGAATTACTCGGCTGAGGAAATCGAGATCGGCGGGGGGAAGGGATGCGACGAGCTGAATCTCGTTGGCCAGACGAAGAGCCTCATGGGCAATCGGTTGCTTTCCCCTGGACGCGACAACCGAAATCTCGCCCCTACCCTCGGCGCGAAGAAGTGCAAGTATTTTCCTCCCCGACCTTATGACGAGCTCGCGGGAGCGTTTGAGGAAGCAGGAGTCTTTTGGAAGCGAGCATCGGGAAGAGCAGAAAAAGTCGGCGACAAAGGCGGCGGTGACGGTAAGGGTTACTTGCCGAAGGCTGCGACGAGTTTGTCGCAGGGAGAGACGTCTTACTGGCCCCTTGTTGCGAGGTCTTCTTCGCGGAAATGTCCTTATTCCTCGCATCAGGGACTTGTTTCTCCGACCGCTTCTTCTTCGAACCGACATTGATTCGTATCGAGTGACCAGGTCGCGGCTCCCGTTGGGATTTAGGCGCGACTAGAGGAACTGATTGTAGAGGAGGAACAGACAAATGCTCGCCAAAAGCCTCAGTATTTGGCAGTGGGGCTGCGAGTAGCAATAAGCCGTCAATAAGGAGAAAACCTAAAAGTGACGGCGACATGAAGTACACAAAATCGAGATTCTAACCACGCGAAGCGGCGGATCTGATTGCATCTGGGTCTGGGACCCAGTGAAGTCCGCCGCAGGAGGAGAGTGCGGCAGAGGAAGGCGAGAAGACTCGGGAGCGGGCTGCTCAGCATCATCGCCAAGGCTTAGTTCATCGAGCATTCTTTGAGTACCGACAGGCATCTCGGGATTGTCGGCCCGAGTGGCGACATCCTCAACACCAGGTGGCAGATTCTTCTTCTTAGAAGCAAACGATTTCTTCTTCAGCGACTTCTCCTTCTTTGGTGGAGGGAGCTCGACAGCAGCATCACCATCTCGGGGCCTTTTCGAATTCTTAGGCCCCAGGAATCCCGACAACTCAGCAATGCTCGTTGCTCATGCCACAAAGTGTATGTTCATTGGCTACTCCCACACTCAAAAAGGTTATGTTTGTTACTCTCCTACCGACATCAACCTGATGGTTTTGGCTGATGTAACCTTCCTTGAGGATCAACCATACCACTACTCTCTTTCTACTCCGTCTCCATTGTCCACTGCCGCTCTTCCTACCGTCTCGGTCACGACTCCATCTCTGCCACCTCCTCCCTCACCTCTCCCGATACCTCCTCCGCCTCCACCACCTATCCGTGTCTATACTCGTCGTAAGTCCAAGACTACTTCCCTATAACAGCTCCCTTCTACCAATGACATCCCGCGACCTGTTGATCAAGCATTAACCTCTATGACCCATCCCTTGATGAATTATGTGTCTCTACATTGCCTCTCTCAACCACTCCACCAATTTGTCGTTTCTCTTTCCTCTATTTCTATTCCTAATTTTGTACAGGAAGCGCTTCAGCACCCGGGGTGGAGGGCGGCCATGGATGATGAAATGACTTAGCAAAGCGACGAAACCTTGAAAAAAGGCATCATCGGTCTCTGAAAAGACTAAAAACCCGCTTTTTGTATTTTTTGTCCTGCAATACACTACATCAGGGTCAATACTTGGGTGAGCCCCCCTCCCCCCCCTAGGGGGGGAGGGGGGCATGGTAAGGTGACTAAGCAAAGGCATTCCAGGAGGTGAGAATCCGAAATAGGATGGAGGCCTCGAGTGAGCGCGTCCCGCGGGACCCCCCGGCTGACATTCCCTATCTATGGGTCCCCTCAGTTCCTTGCAAGTTAAAGCAGAGTGTAGGCCTCGAGAGTGTGCATCTTAGGAGACCCCCCGAGTGCCTTTCCCTTGTCCAAAGGGCCGCGACTAACAAATGAAGAAATTTTGCATATTAACAAATATGTATACGAGTGAATTCATTGGCTTGCGAACAAACAGATATGATGAGTTCTTTGTACGAGCATGCAGGTGCGAGTATGCAGGTGCGAGCATGCAGGTGCGAGCATGCAGGTGCAGGTGCGCGAGCATGGGACGCATGTAGCGAACACTCAATACTCTCACGCCTACGAGCTTAGCGAGAATCGAAGACGAGCAAGCATAAAAACAACAAGCGAGCAAAAGTTTCTTCTTTTATATATATCTGACAAGCATTACATTACAAAAGGGAGCAATGAAGTCTTGAGTAAAGGTTCATCAAAAAAACGTCTATCTATTTTACAAAGACTAAGCATATTCACGCACAGGATTCTTCCACCGACTAAGTGTCATTGTCGCCAGTATCAGCTTCATTATCTTCTTCGTCCTCGATCACGACATCGACTTTTGGCTACTCCTCGTCCTCGCTATCATCCTCGTCCTCGCCATCTTCGCCATCCTCATCATCTTCATCCTCGTCGGAATCCGTAGCGAAGGACAGGACACGGTCGGGCGAGTTTGATTCCTCGACGAGCAAGCCCGGGATGAGGTCCGTCACTATCAAGTCGGCTGCCTCAAGACCGAAATAGTCGTCGACCCTTATCTTGGCGAGGACAACATTCCCCGTTGCCCGCGTAATACTGCGATGAATCGCAGGCATCTCGTCATCTTCGCCGTCTCGAGCTTGGCTTCCTGCGAGTAACAACAATAATCGTCAGCAAGGCAATCCTCAAGAAGCGATCATGCAAAAGTCACGCGTCCGTACCAAGGTTACCTTGTAGACTTTGCACTGGGCGGCCTTCGGCCCCAGCTCTAGAATCCTTTTACTCAACACCTTGACCTGCTGCTAGGCTTCGAGCAATCTCCTCGCCCTGTAATAGCCCAGCTCGGTAACTCGCAGAAGCGAGCAAGCTGTTTGGTTCGCGAGCTCTTCCGTGTCGACATCCTGCAACGACTCGGGATCTGCGCGACCATAGAGTGCGAAGGCGACATCGTACGCCTCACCCCTATCCTCCTAATCCTCTGACCAGGCATGCAAGTTTGTGCTCAGAATAACCTTGTGCTCGCCCTCATCCTAGGACACCAGCAGACGACTGTAGGCATCCTCGTCGTCGCGCCCTAGCCCGTAAATTGGATGAAGGTAAGGCTCGCAGACCTCAGAAGGATCGTCCTTCTCTTCAAAGCTCTCGCGGGAGACCTTCGCCTTCTTCCTCACATGTTCTTGGGACTTGGCCTTACCATTCCCTTTGTCCTGCCTCTTTTGCGAGGAGCCCCCATTTTCCCCAGATCTTTGTTGGCCTTCAGTGTGTGCAGGTGGGTTGGCTGAGGGCTCCGAAACTTCCTCGACATCCACAGATGGATTTTGCGAGCTCTAACGAGAAGTCGCGACCTACTTCGCCAGTGGAAGGGGTTCTCGCGGAAGAATGCGAGAAACTGCAACAAAGAAAGAAAACAGTTAGTCATCGCGCCAAGCGAGGAACGTGTCGAAGACAGCGAGTATAGAAAAAGCTCGTTCAGATATTCACCTTCACCCGAAAAGATTTGCCCCAACTGATTGACGTGTAGTCGCCAGTGGACAACGTCGAACTTGAGACCTCTGAAAGCCTCGATGAGTTGCTCTCTCGGCCCCTCTAGGAGAGGTGGCAGGAATGTCGCCTCTGATGGTTGTAGCAGTCGGAGAGAAGCTTCTTCGAAGTCACCGCCGACGATGACGAGTCACTCACCCCAGCGATGAACCTTGTTCGTTGTGCCGACTAAAGTGCAGACGTGGTTGCTCAAGAAGACGACGCCCTCATTAGTCGTCGCGAAGGCTAAGATCTTCCGGAAGACGGAAAGATCAAAGGCGATCTTCTCAGATCGCAGAAAGCAGAGGAATCTCATGATCATTGCCACACCATTCGGAATGATCTGAGCTGGGACTATGCCGAAATACCGAAGTATCTGACAGTATTATGGCCATAGCGGAAATCGCAGACCGACTTCAAAATGGCGGATGGGGTGGACGAGCTCATCCTCAAAATCCGTGTTTAGTCCCCCCCCCCCCCCCCCCCGCGAGGAAGCCTCGCCGAGTATCCCTCTGGAAGGAACCGCTTCTTGAAATCTTCTAAGTCCCTCTCCCAGCGACGGACTTCTTGAAGACGACATCGACGAAGTTCCTTGCATGCCTCATGCGGCGACCAACAACATCATCCCCAACTATCATGAAGTGCGAGTGGAAGAGTGGCGAGTATCGAGAGTGTGAAATAAGAAGATCAGAAATAATCGTGAGCAAGAAAGAAAAATCACAGATAGCGTAATTAATACATACCCATCCCCTCTATTTATAGGCGGAGGCCAATGGGGTATTGGGTACCTCGTCGCGAGTATCACACAAAGTCGCTGCCTACCCGACATGCATAAAAAGTCTCCAAAACTCTCTCACGAGGATCGTTACCTCGCCAAAATCTGCACAATTATCTCCAGAAGTCGCAAAAAAGAATGAAACAACCACAAGCACCATCGCAGAAATTACAAGTCATCGAATCAAGCGCGAGATCGAAGATCGCCAAATAAAAAATATGAAAGTCAATAAGTTTATTACAAGGTCGCCAACGGCAAAAAAAAGGACTAAGGAAAAATTCTAGTTCTTAGGAGGCCGCTGATCAAGAAGAGTAGGATGTCGCCCGACCCATCCCATGTCACGTGCAAGCCGATAGTTCTCGCTCGCCACAGGCATCGCATTGTCACCTCGGCGAAGTTGTTCCTCCATCCTCGTCAGCCTTCCCACCGAGCCCATGCTCGCTCGCATCTCGGACAGCTCCTTGTGATGTAACTGTCGGCGATGCTCAGTCATCGATTGTCGCCGCTCCAACTCATTGATCATGTGGAAAAGGGACTTAGCGCCAGCGAGGCTCTCCGAGAGTTCTTCCATCTTCGACAATCGAACCTTCAGTGCAGAGATCTGGCGATGAGGATTGCAGATAGCGAGCTGATCAAACTTTGCCTCCAGCTTCATGTAAGCGCGAGCAGCCGCCTGGCGATACACATGGGAGGGGAGGTAGAGGGCGTCAATGAAAGCACCCCCCGAGGTTGAAAGGCGACCTGTCAAACAAGGAGAAAGTCGCATGCATTAGATGGAGCCGCGACAAAGAGGCGATCTACTATTCAGCAACAGCGAATTACTCGGCTGAGGAAATCGAGATCGGCGGGAGGAAGGGCTGCGACGAGCTGAATCTCGTTGGCCAGACGAAGAGCCTCATGGGCAATCAGTGGCTTGCCCCTGGACGCGACAACCGGAATCTCGCCCCTACCCTTGGCGCGAAGAAGTGCAAGTATTTTCCTCCCCGACCTTATGACGAGCTCGCGGGAGCGTTTGAGGAAGCAGGAGTCTTTTGGAAGCGAGCATTGGGAAGAGCAGAAAAAGTCGGCGACAAAGACGGCGGTGGCGGTAAAGGGTTACTTGCCGAAGGCAGCGACGAGTTTTTCGCAGGGAGAGACGTCTTACTGGCCCCTGATTGCGAGGTCTTCTTCGCGGAAATGTCCTTATTCCTTGCATCAAGGACTTGTTTCTCCGACCGCTTCTTCTTCAAACCGACGTTGATTCGTATCGAGTGACCAGGTCGCGGCTCCCGTTGGGATTCAGGCGTGACCAGAGGAACTGATTGTAGAGGAGGAACAGACAAATGCTCGCCAAAAGCCTCAGTATTTGGCAGTGGGGCTGCGAGTAGCAATAAGCCGTCAATAAGGAGAAAACCTAAAAGTGGCGGCGACATGATGTACACAATAACGAGATTCTAACCACGCGAAGCGGCGGATCTGATTGCATCTGGGTATGGGACCCAGTGAAGTCCGCCGCAGGAGGAGAGTGCGGCAGAGGAAGGCGAGAAGACTCGGGACCTGGCTGCTCAGCATCATCGCCAAGGCTTAGTTCATCGAGCATTCTTTGAGTACCGGCAGGCATCTCGGGATTGTCGGCCCGAGTGGCGACATCCTCAACACTAGGTGGCAGATTCTTCTTCTTAGAAGCAAACGATTTCTTCTTCAGCGACTTCTTCTTCTTTGGTGGAGGGAGCTCGACAGCAGCATCACCATCTCGGGGCCTTTTCAAATTCTTAGGCCCCAGGAATCCCGACAACTCAGCAATGCTCGCCTTGTACACTTTCTCAGCAGATAGCGACATCTTGTGCGAGTTCAAAAGGTGTGCCTCAGAAATGAGCTTCCCTTAATTATAGAGGTCAGTAGACAACAAGAGGTCGTGAGTAGTCCAGACACTCGCCAGCAACAGCTCGCTGAATAAGTGTTGGATGTTTCTTTCCCAGATCTTACGTCGCTCGCAAAGAGCGAAGATTGTATATAACTCATATTCGTCAAGGGTGGGCCCACTCAAAGTCATGTCAGCAAAGGATCAAAGTCAACAGTTCAAGACAGAAGTCAAAGTCAGCATTCAAGACAGTAAAAGACCTAGGCGAGTATAGCGAGCATCCCTCGCATACTCGTCGGGTGGCCGAATAGAATAGATACTCGCCCAAGCCTGGCGAGCTCCCCCAGAAGTCGCATGGTTGCCAGGTGGGGGTTGTGATATAAATAAGACCCCCCCTGATTTTGCCTATAAATAGGACTCCAAGGGTACACAGATGAAGACTTTTGGCTGAGCTTTTGGATCCCACTATCGAAAACTGGAGCTGTGAGACAGTGATCGTTCCCCTTGATCGTCATCCTAAGATAGTCGTCAAGCTAGTGTCCCCCTGGTGCCATGCTCGGTCATTCTTGGTTGTGGAGGAGAAGCTTGTTCTAAGCATCCAGGTACGTGATGAGACCTCCCTGCCGCAGCACCGGGGATACTCTTAGTTTTCCCTTTGTTTCTTTGTTCTAACCCATCAAGCCATCAAGCCCGACCGCTGGATTAGTAACCTTAGGTTGCATTGATCTAAATTTTGAAGTAGGAAATTTCCCCGGCTTCAACACCAACTATGATGTTGTGGGTTGCTTGATGGAATCCATGGTGGAAATAGTCCAAATCACTCCCATAATAATTGAACAATCACTCCCGCCGCACGCTAACCCGAACGCTATATTTCGTCCGTCGCTCATTATTTTCTTGTGCATGGGGGTTGCGAGCGATGGGAAGAGCACATTTTTTATTGTATGTAAGAGATTTTTTCAACATGAGAGCACATTTTTTAAAATTAAAGAAAAAACACAAATTAAAAAAATTGGAAATTTTGTAATAAAAAAATATAAAATCGAAAAGTAGAATGTTTCACCAAACGGCACTTTTCCCATTAAATATAATATAGATATATAAAAATGGCAGATCATGATCAATCACTCCCATAATAATTGATTCCTTGTGTTAATACCTATGTAGCACGGAAATGAAAACAGGATACAGGATACAATTCGAATATGGGAAATGTTATTTTAAAAAAAATAAGGATATGGGAAATGTTATTTTAAAAAAAATAAGGATATGAGAAATGTTTTTAATTTTTTAAAATTATTTTAATATAAGCATTAATTTATAATGACAATAATATTATATAAGAAAAAAATTTCATGATGAAAAAAATATTAAATATGAAAATTAAAATGCATAAATAAATTGAAGTAACAGAGGAAATATTGAAGACAAAAATAGTCAAATCTCTCCTTAATACGTGGAGGAGATAAAAATATTAAATATAAAGAAAAATAAATACATTAAAATATAATTCGGAAAAAGAACATGCAATCCGATCTAATAGGCACTTGAAATATTTAGTATACACAACTATATATAACAAGAAAATTAAAGAAGATACAAAACTAAATTCCACTCAAATTCTCTGACAAATAGAAAAAGGCTCCAATGTTTCCGAAAAAACTTCATAGAAAAGAGAGAAGTCTCATCTTGAGCTACAATCTTCGGATCCAACAAAGATGGCATGAGTTGCCAGATTTAAATTGAACTCTTAGGACGTCCTTAATACTTTTATCAGTTTTATACACATGAATAGTCCATATATCGCCATCGCCTTTCTCAAAGAAAAAAATAATAATTAATAGCACACAAAACCAATTTTAAAATAAAATAGCTCTATGCTCGGGAAAAAATTAGAGACCACAAGTGGGTGAGGGGAGTAGGAGAGAGAGGGGGGAAGGGGAAGAGATAGATAGAGAGAGAGAGAGAGAGTTTAATGTAGATAAAAAATCCATCATTATGTGTGTAAAGAGAGAGCTCAAAACTTGTATATACTTCCTTGAATGAATAGCTACAGGTATACATACACATATATAGGAGAAGAATGAGGAGAGAAATCCTAATACGTGATGTGGGACTAACACAAGGAGAGAGAAAGGAGGAGAAAACATGGGCCCTTAATTGGGCTTTTCTAACACTCCCCCGCAAGCTGGAGCGTACAAGTCGTAGGCACCAAGCTTGGATAAAAATTGATAGTATAGTGGCCTGAAGAGAGCTTTCGTCAGGATGTCCGCAACTTGGTCTGTAGCAGGAACATGCTCCAAATTTATCTTCTTTGACTGTACCTTTTCCCGGATAAAGTGACAGTCAACTTCGATATGCTTTGTGCGTTCGTGGAAAACCGGATTCTTGGCAATATGAATTGTTGTCTGACTGTCACAAAATAAGGTCGCTAGAGATGAGAGACGAACACCCAAGTCTCCCAGAAGGCCCTCAAGCCAGGTTAGCTCGGAAACAACAGCAGCCATAGCCCGGTACTCGGCTTCAGCAGAAGAACGCGCAACCACAGTATGTTTCTTGCTACGCCAAGTTATGAGATGTCCACCAAAGTAAGTACATAACCCAGTTGTGGAGCGTCTATCATCAATAGATCCTGCATAGTCAGCGTCAGAATACGCGACAAGAGATAGAGATGTGGATGGCTTGTACACAAGTCATTGTCCGGGGGCGCTCTTGAGATATCGAAGGATGCGCTCGACAGCTTGAAGATGAGATGTCTGAGGAGCGTGCATGAACCGACTCACAACTCCCACAACAAACGAGATGTTCGGTCGAGTTACTGTAAGGTAGATCAGCTTCCCAACCAGGCGTCTGTAATATTCCAGATTTGTAAGCAGCTTGTCAGAGTCAAGGCTATGGGCCGAGAGCTTGTGATTGGCGTCCATCGGAGTCACCGCAGGTTTGCACCCAAAATAATCGGCATCATGAAGGAGGTCCATACAGTACTTCATTTGAGATAACACAAGACCATCAGAGCGTCGTGCAACCTCGAGCCCAAGAAAAAACCGAAGGTTGCCCAGATCTTTGGTCTGAAAGACGGAATTTAGTTGTTCCTTGATCTGTTGTATTCTTGTCGTGTCGTTGTCAGTAATTAGGATATCGTCAACGTAGACCAGAAGAATCACAGTCCCGGTTGACCGGTGTCGGGTGAAGAGAGAAAAATCAGCCGAGCTCCGAGTGAAGCCACTAACACAGACAACCTTACTGAATTTTTCAAACCACGCGCGCGGGGATTGTTTGAGACCATAAATGGATTTCCGAAGGTGACATACCAGAGACTCCCCCGTGGTCTCAAACCCGGGAGGATGTTGCATATAAACTGTCTCCTGTAGATCGTCGTTGAGGAAGGCATTCTTAATATCCAGCTGATAAAGTGGCCAGTGACGATGAACAGCCAAGGAGAGAAGAACGCGGACCGTGTTCAATTTGGCCACGGGAGAGAAGGTTTCCTCATAATCAAGGCCATGTTGTTGAGTAAAGCCCCGTGCCACGAGGCGGGCCTTGAGACGGTCAACAGTGCCATCTGCCGCATGTTTAATAACAAAAACCCATTTCAGCTAACAGAGGGGTGGCCAGCAAGAAGAGGAACCAGATCTCAGGTCTGGTTAGCCCAAAGAGCCCGCATTTAATCGTTCATAGCGGTCTGCCACCATGGGTGTTGAAGCGCCTCCTGCACAGTGTTAGGAATAGAAATAGAGGAAAGAGAGGTGGAAAATGCGTAGAGAGACGGCGTCAGTCGATGGAGAGAGACGTAGTTGGCCAAGAGATGAGTTGTAGAGACGGGAGCTGAATCTGCCGTAGCCGAGGTATCGCTGGCAGCGGGGAGCTGGGTCACGGGAGCATCCTTGGATGGGCGACGAGAGTAGACACGGATAAGGGGTGGAGGAACCCGAGGAGAGACCTTGTGAGAGGAGGAATAAGACGGCAGAAAAGATGGCGTGACCGGTACGGCGGCCGGGGAAGAGAAGGAGCAGAAGACGAACTGACGAAGTGGGGCAAGGTAAGTGGAAGGGCTGGTCTTCGCAGAAGGTGACATCCGCAGAAACGACCAGCTTGCCGTCAGAAGGAGAGTAGCAGACGTACCCCTTTTGAGTCCGGGAGTAGCCAACAAACATATATTTGGCTGCCCGAGGAGTAAGTTTGTCAGAAGGAGGGCCAAGAAGGTGGACATAGCAAACACACCTGAAGATCAGCGGTGTGAGAGAGGTGAGGTTGGTGGAGGGATAAAGGAGTTGGATGAGTGAGGCAAAATTAAGCACAGACGAGGGAAGGCGGTTGATGAGATGACAGGCTGTGGAGACAGCAAAATTCCAATACTCGATTAGAACCTGCATTTGGAACAGAAGGGAGCACGCAACATCGAGAAGATGGCGATTTTTTCGTTCCACCACCCCATTTTGCTGAGGAGTATACACA
The DNA here is from genome assembly GCA_039513925.1 of Platanthera zijinensis. Classification (NCBI taxonomy): domain Eukaryota; kingdom Viridiplantae; phylum Streptophyta; class Magnoliopsida; order Asparagales; family Orchidaceae; genus Platanthera; species Platanthera zijinensis. The sequence continues at coordinate 34,794,815 of CM077083.1, forward strand.
CATGAAGTTTGATGGATGACACCAAACTCGGTGCAGAGATTGAAGAAGGTGCGACCTGTATACTCGCGAGCATTATCAGTGCGAATGACTTTGAGGGGGTGGCGAACTGCGTACGCATCTCAATTAAAAAGGCGTGAAATACAGAGGGAAGTTCAGTTCGATCATGTAGTAAATAGAGTCACGTGGTACGTGAGTAATCGTCAATAAAAGTTACAAAATAGCGAAAGCCAAAAATACTGGGGACTCTATAAGGACCACATATATTAGAATGAACTAAAGGTAAAGGAGTACTACTCCTAGTACAGGTAGGGGGGAAGGAAGAAAGATGTTGTTTGTCGTAGATACATGATTCACAAGAGAACTCCCGCAAAGGAACATCAGGAAGAGCCCGTTTGAGAATCGGAAGGGGAGCATGCCCAAGGCGACGATGTCAATCAACAGTGGAGACGGCGGAGAGAAGAGTAGGTGGGATATCCAAGATGTATAGCCCATTCAACATCTGCCCCTTACCAATGGTACTCCGGGTGCGGCGATCCTGCATAAGAAAAGAAGAAGGTGAAAAGGTAATGCAACAATCAAGGTCGTGTGTGAGACTACTAACAGACAATAAATTGAAAGGAGACCCCGGAACGTGAAGAACCGAGGAAAGAGAAAGGGTCAACGTAAGCTGAAGAGCAGCGGAGCCAGAGACTGGTAGGGTGTCACCGTTGGCCACAGTGATGCAAAGAGGATGAGGCGTCCGTAGGTACTCCGTGGGCTTCTGGGAGGTAATATGGTGAGTAGCGCAGGAATCAACGATCCAGCAAGGACTACGAGAAAGACAGGTTATACCTTCCGCAGAAAAGGACGCAACAGAGCCGGAGGAGCGGCTGAGGGCACCCTGAAGCTGTTGGAGTTGGGTGCGGAGCTCATCAATGTCTTGGCGGGTAGTAGCGGCCGGATCAGGGGCAGAATACCCAGTGGGAGCCGAAGCAGCAGAGGAAATAGCAGTAAGGTGAGGAGGTAAACCATGCTTGCGGTAACAGGTCGCTTCAAGATGATTATCCAGGCCACAGTAGGTGCATTTCATAGAAGAGCGACCACCATGTCCTCTTCCCCCGAGTGGAAGATCCACGAGTAGGAGGGGTCGAAAGGAGAGGCTGCTGAAGAAGAGCCGGGGCAAAACCAGGAGGAGCCTTGGAGGGAGGCGTGACTTTTAGCAGCATGGAGCAGACATCAGACAGTGAAGGAGTTGTGGCGGATGATAGAATCTGGGCACGAACAATATGCAGGTGGGGAGGAACTCGGGACATCATCATGGCGATGGCTACAGCTTCTTTCTGGTTCCGTTGAGTGGTCAGATCGGTAGTAGGAGGTTGATGTTGAATCCAAGCCTCTGCCAAGCTCTTGGCATTAGCCACGAAGGAGAGCATATCGCCAGGAGCACCCGGGGTCAAATTCTGAAGATCAGAAATGATATCATACAGGTGTTGTAGGCTGTCATGGCCAGAGTAAAAAGAGTGAAGCTCCTCCCACATGGTCTTAGTCGTGTCATGATACATGGTCATCCTGTAGGGCACGGGGTCCATAGAGTTTAGAAGTAAGGACTGGACCAGACCATCATCGCGAAGCCAGTCATCGAAGGGAGCAGTCGGAGTAGCGCGGGTCAAGTGGTGAAGAAGACCTTTCGTTTGCAGAACACGGCGAACCGAGTGAACCCACTCAACGAAATTCCTTTTTCCAGTTAGAGAGATAGTAGTAATCCGTAACTCGTCACGGAGCTCGGAAGCAGTGGCAGCCGCACGGGCTGGTGGAGCAGAAGTAGCAGTAGATGTATCGGAAGCCATGCGCGGCCAGCAGAAGAGCCCGGGCGGTTAGAATAGGTAGTCGCACGGTCTCGGCGGACACACCAGCGACCAGGAGATCGCAACCAGAATGCGGCTAGGGAGAAGTCGGCAGAGAAGATAGTCGCACGGTCTCGGCGAGTACACCAGCGACAAGCGAGGTTGCGACCAGGATGCGGCTACAGCCAGAGAGGAGAGCGCTAGTGACAATGCAGGCCGCAAGCGAGTAGAGAGCAGGAAAGCCAGCTGCGGGAAGGCGGGGTTGCAGCGAGTAGGAAAGGCCGGTCACGGAGAGCAGGAGAGCAGGTCGTGGCGAGCAGAAGAGTAGGTCGCGGAGAGCAGGAGGCAGGTCACGGAGAGCAGGAGAACAGGTTGCGGCGAGCAGGAGGCAGGACGCGGCGAGCAGGAGAGCAATTCGCAGCGAGCAGCGATCAGCGAGCAGAAAGAGGAGGCGAGTTAGAGAACCCGAGCGGCAAGAGGAAGAGGTCGCGAGTTAGAGAACCCGAGCGGCTAGAAGAGGAATCCGCGAGTAGGATGAGAGAGCCTGCAGCGGATAGAAAGAGTAGAGAGGGCGCAGCGGATAGAAAGAGCCCGCAGCGGATAGAAAGAGTCTGCACGGGGAGAGAAGGTATAGGAGAAGGTGGACCCACGTGAGAGAGGATTATAAAAGGAGAGGTGGTAGGAAGGAGGAGGTGAAAGCCACGAGAGAAGAAGAGTTGGAGGCGGTTAGAAAGACAGTCCGGAAAAGTCTGCGGCTAAGGGGAGCCGCGCGGACAACCAAGGAAGAGAGGCGGTTAGGCCGAATACCCAAGGAGGAGTCCACCTGGCTCTGATACCATGTAAAGAGAGAGCTCAAAACTTGTATATACTTCCTTGAATGAATAGTTATAGGTATACATACACTTATATAGGAGAAGAATGAGGAGAGAAATCCTAATACATGATGTGGGACTAATACAAGGAGAGAGAAAGGAGGAGAAAACATGGGCCCTTAATTGGGCTTTTCTAACAATGTGCAATATGGAATCCCACAGATTATTCCCAATAATTTTCATCCTGGGGAGAAGTGTCAGATAAACACAACAAAAACAACAACACTCAAACCCTTATCCCACCATAGTGGGGTCGGCTATATGGATCCTTTGTTTCCATTGCACCCTATCTTTTGTCAAAATCTCACTAAGCTCAAGTACATCTGTACAACCCCGTGTTCACCGAAGGGACTCAGTCAAGCGGGCGGTTCACCCTCGGCCCACACATCTAAGGGTTGCCCAAGCAGGCCAGCCCGGCCCGCACCCCCCAAGCGGGTCAGCCCTACCCGCCTCTCCTAGGTGGGTCGGCCCGCGCCCGCCTAGGCGGGCCACCTTCTGACCCGCGCCTTCCCAGGCAGGTCAGCCTCTGGCCCGCGCCTATTTTGGCGGGTCAGTCCTGCCCGCCTCTCCTAGGCGGGCCACCTTCTGACTCGCGCCCTCCCAGGGAGGGCGCGAGTCAGCCTCTGGCCCGCGCCTATTTTGGTGGGTCAGCCCTGCCCGCCCCTCCTAGGCGGGTCGGCCCGCGCCTTCCCAGGCGGACCGTCTCCAACCTGCGTTCCTCTCGGCGAGCCAGCCCCGGCCCGCTCCTCCCGCCGAGTAGAGGCATTGAAGGGCTACCCGCCCAGTCCCCAGTGGGGGGGATTTCTTACCATTTTGCCCCGTTGGCCTGCTCCTAGCCAGTCAAAACAACGGAGTCTCGCTGTTGGCAGACCCAGGTGGGCTGCATATAGCTGTCCAGAACAGCGGAGTTTGGCTGTTGGCAGGCCAGCCCAGGGAGTTTTCAGTAATTTCAAGACAGCAGAGGTTAGTTATTAGCAGATCACTTTTAGGATCCTATAAATAGGACCCAAGGGGTACCTCAGAAAGGCAGGCTTACTTATCTCCCAGTCTTCTAGCGCTTTCTGAGGTACCTTTGCCCGACATTTTGCTAAGGAGGGGAAGCGCTCAGTGATCTTCCGGGTTTGTGGTGGGACCTCCGCGTCGGGCCCTTGGTCTAGTCCTTTGCTCTCTTTTCCTTGTTGTTTTCCTTGCAGGAGCGAAGTAGGTGCGCGACCACCCCTTCCCCAAGGGTCGAACTCCACAAGAGACCGATTTTTGGTTTCAACAATATCATGTCTTATAGTTTCATTCCAAGTTTTTTGGTCTACCACTCCCCATTTAACATGCCTAATGGCTAAACTCTCACAAAGCCTAACTGGTGCCTTTAATGGTCTCCTTTGTATGTGTTTGAACCATCTTAATCGAGTTTCTCAACAATTAGTGTCCCTCCCATCTTATCACTGATACATTCATTTCAAATTTTGCCCAGTCTCATCTGTCCACACATTCACCTAAGCATCCTCATCTCCGTAACTCTCATTTTTTGGTCATCTCCACAACTCTCATTGTTTGGCACATTGTTTTTGTTCCAGTGAGTTTGGACAAAAATGACACCACCATAGAATTTAGGTTTGGCATGACAACAGTTATAACCGCCATCAAAAAAAGAAAAACTAGTTTTGAACATAAAAATGGACAAAGTTCCTTAGATGAGGTTGGGCGTTCACGAATGACAGTTCATAACCACCGCATTCACGACTGCTACCGCCCTGTCAAACGGAGAAAAATCCAAGCTCAAACCATCCCCAATGCTGATATATTCAGTGTGTTGTGGCATGCCTATCCATAATTCTTCGTTTCCTCTTTTAAAAGAAACACAAAAGAAATTACAAAACCAACAGAGCTTAATTCACAACACAACACAAAGCACTCACTGCGAGAAATATCTTGTCACCCAACTTAATGATGGAGACATTCGTTCTTCTTGCACTACTAAATTTAAGCTTCATATAATCCATCTTTGTCCTTCTCAACCAAAAACCTTCTTTTCTAAAGTGTCTCTTTATGATTCAAGTTTCACGATTACACATTTGCGCGGCACATCGACCAAAACAAGATCATCTGCAAACAATAAACACCAAGGTACTGCTTGTAGGATATGTCCGGTGAGCTCATCTAAGACAAGTGTAAATACTCAAGGACTTAAAGCCGACCCTTGATGTAATCCAAGGGTGATAAGGAATTCTTGTTTAAGAACAAGCGAAAGATAATTTCTCTCTCCCATAATGCCTCTAAACCAAATGTAATCTTAGAACTTCTCTCTCCCATGGTATATATAAAAAATAAAAAACATTAAATATTAAGAGCAACATTCGGAAAAAGAAAATGCAATCATTCTTTAAGATTTTCTAGTTTTATCACACATCCTAAAGCATCATTTTTTTGGATTTCCACAAGATGCCACATTCTTGGAACTTCCTCATGCAATTAATTAACAAAATCAAAGAGGATTCAAATATAAATTCCACACAAGTTCTGCATCAAATAGAAAAAAGGCTCAGATGTTTCCAAAAAAACTTCATAAAATAGAGAGAAGTCTCATCCTTGAGCTTCAATCTTCGGATCCAAAAATGATTTGCACGGGTTGCCTGGTTTAAATCACTCTTAGGCCATCCTCAATGCTTTTATCAGTTTTATACACATGAATTGTCCATATATCGTCATCGCCTTTCCAAAAGAAAACAAAACTAAAGAGCTAAAAAACATGCAAAACCAATTTGAAAATAGAATAGCTCTATACTCAGGGAAAAACAATATGAAGATCGCTAAGTGGGTGAGGGGACAGGAGAGAGAGAGAGTTTAATGTGGGCAACCATCCATCATATGGAATCTCACAGATTATTCCTCATAATTTTCGACCAGGGGAGAATTGTCAAATGGATACAAAATCATAAAAAAGCAAACCAAAATAAACTTGTATCCACTGATCATTTAAACATGTATCCTCATGGCTCTGCATTTTCAAAGGATCAAAGTGAAATTTTAACATCTAGTAAGAGAGAGATGCTCAAGTTGTTCTTAGAACTAGTAAAAAGAAGAGGAGAAGAAATTTGATCTGAAATGTTTGGTTTGGAAATCAAAAACTGTCTCAAAAATGGAGTTTTTGAGCAATGGCGGTGGAAATTGGCGGGTTATCAAACAATTTTAGGCGAAAGTGTTTTCACCCAATAGCTGACCCCACTATAGTGGGATAAAGACTTGAGTGTTGAGTTTTGTCGTAGTGTTTTCCCCCAATGGAGATGGAGCAAAAATGCCCAAACAAATAGAGCCTTATGAATCCAAGCTCGAGCCATCCTCAATGCTATTATTCAGTGTGCTGTGGCATGCCTATCCATAATTCTTCATTGCCTCTCTTGAAAGAAACACAAGAAATAACAACCCAACAGAGCTTAATTTATAACACAACACATCATTACTAATAGCTTCGTACATCAATGTGTGTGTGTGTGTATAGCATAGCCAGGAGGTATTTTTTTGCATGCATGTTATGAAATGTAAACACATGTAACATGTAATTTTTCAAAGAGGGATATTTTTGTAAGTTCAAAAGATAGAGAGGTGCAACATGTAATTTTTAGAACTCATAAGAGAGGTATGAGTAATATATATATATATATATATATATATATATATATATATATATATATATATGAATAATTACCAAAACTTCCCCTGAAAGTTAGCATAATCACAGGTTGCACCCCTCCAGCTTTTGAAATTACAATAACCTCCCCTGAAGTTAACATTTCAAAACATCCATGTATAAAAATATCCCCGTGGAGTAAATTTTCAGGTAGTTCTATTAGTGCATGGATGTTATGAAATGTATAAGGGAGTTTTTTGTAATTTCAAAAGTAAGGGGTGCAACTAGTAATTTAGCAATCTTAGAGCCTTAGACGGAGGTTCCGATAAATTGCCCTATATATATAAAGAGAGAGAGATCATGATTCATCATGTAACGCCTTGGTCTAGGGCTGCTATCGAGTAGAGTTCGAGCGATTTGAGCTTGTTTCGAAATAGAAATTTTCGAGTTGAACTCATTTCGAAATCGATTTCAAGTAGTCTCAAAAAGGCTCGATTCTGAGCCGGGTTGAAATCGAATCAAGCTGGATCGAAATTGAGAAATTTTTCTCTTTATTCCTAGTTGACTCAAAATTAAATTGGGCAACCTCTAATCTTAGCAAATGAAACACTTAAAGCATTCACTCTTTTTATTTAGATTTAAATTTTAGTGTTTTTTACTTTAAAATAAGAATATATAAATAAATACATAATATTTTTAATAAATTTGAGTTGATTCGAATCATATTTTGAGTGGTTCAGGGTTGGCTCAAAATAAACACGAAATGAGATTTGAGTCAAATTGAGTTGAAACAATTTTAACCAATTCCGATTCGGCTCAATATTCGAGCGGTTTTTGAGTGACTTTTGAGTTTTCAATAATATGCTCAGCCCTACACCGATCTATTGTGGGCACGTTACATGTCTGTAGACCAGTGACCCCAAACCCTCTCCAAGGATCTGATTGGCTGCAGCCGCTGATTCCAATGGTGGGTTGTTGAGGCTGGAGTTTGAACCCCATACCTCCTAGATAAGGGAGCTCCAAACTGGCCAATCAAATCTGTGGAGAGGGGTTGGGATCACTGGTCTGCAAACATTTAGCGCACCAACAATAGAACATCTTGGGGTGATCCACTTAAATTTGTCATCACTGTTGTTGATTTTTTATTTTATTTTTCAGTCTACTCAGGTTTCTGTAACAGTCAAATCTAAATTTGACATAGCCACCCCCCCCCCCATATTTAAGGGATATTAATAGAAGGAACTTTAAAGAGCGATCTCTAATCTCCGACCATCAAATTCCAATAATGGTCGCATGGGTTGCCTGAGAATCCAAAGACTCAGACCATCCTCACGCATTTACCAATTTTGAGTGTGTGTTCATCAATGATCAATAAGATGCCAAGAGGGACCTAAAGCGTAAGGAACTTATTTCTGACACAGAAGCAACATTCCCAACTCCTTTGTATAGAACGATAGAGAGATCTAGAGAGAGAGCACGGGGAGTGGAGCAGGAGAAATATGATTGCGTTCAGGTAGACCGCAGCAAGAGCAAAGGCTGAGCGGTTAGCAGCAGACCGCAACAAGAGCAAAGGCTGAGCGGTTAGTAGCAGACCGCAGCGGTAAGGAGAGGGACCAAGCCGCACGGTTAAACAGATAGACCGAGCGGTTAGGGAAGAAGAGAACCGAGCGGTTAGAGACATGTCGGGCCGTTTCCCTCTGATACCATGTAGAGAACAATGGGCAAACCTTGTATATCCTTCTTCAAGTATAAAATACAAGAGAGTACAAATATATAGGAGAAGATAAGGAGAAAGAATCCTATACAAAAGATGTGGGACTAAAGGAGAAAAGAAAAATTAGCCTATAAATAGACATTTACATCATTTTTCCTTATATCATCTAACAGCCTGAAATAGAGAATTAATTAAAAGAATTAAAAAAACACAAGAAATTACAACCAAACCGAACTTAATTTATAACACAACACATCATTACTAAAAGCTTCCTACATTAATGTGCCTGTGTGTAGCATAGCCAGGAGGTATTTTTTTGCATGCATATTATGAAATGTAAACTCAAGAGGGATGTCTTTGTAATTTCAAAAGATAGAGAGGTGCAACATGTAATTTTGCAAACTCATAAGGGAGCTTTGAGTAATATATATATATATATATATATATATATATATATATATATATATTGTTGGAGCTCGAGGAGACCGGTCAGACATATATATATATATATATATATATATATATATATATATATATATATATATATATATATATATTGTTGGAGCTCGAGGAGACCGGTCGGTCTGATATCTTGCCGCAGCGGTTAGCTTGTAGCTGCAGTCTGGCGGTTTGGCTCTGCGGTCTGGTGGTGAACCTCAGCGAGTAGTCTGTTGGTTAGCCACAACAACGGTCTGTTGGTTAGCTGCAGCAGCGGTCGGTTGGTTGCCCGCAGCAGCGGTCTGGCGGTTAGCCGCAGCAGCGGTCTGGCGGTTAGCCGCAGCAGCGGTCTGATGGTTAGTCGTTGCAGCGGTCTGGAGGTTAGCCGCAACTGCGGTTAGGAGGTTAGCCGCTACAGCGGACAGGGAGTTAACTGCAGTTGCGGTCTGGGTGATAGTCGCCGATGAAGTTCAGAGGGTCTCCTGCTAATATTCTGCATAGCTGGCGGTTTGACTGTGTCAAACCGCTCTAGCCGAGTGGCTTGTATTTAGTCTCATATCGTGGGTTGTATTCTCTTATCTCCCCCAATTTCTATAAATAAGGAGGGATACCAATGTATTGTTTATCTTTTTTGGAACAATAAAGTTTGCGGTTTATTTAGCTTTTTTTCACATGCTATCAGAGCGAACCAATCATTTGCTCCAAAGAGATAGCGGTTTGTTTTTCTAACCGCTACCGGTTAGCTTTTTCGGCCTTCTTTTGGCCTGCTACCGGTTTGTTTCTTCCCGCCCTGCCCTCCATTCTAGTCGTTGTTTTTGCGACTTGTTTCCTTGCAAATTTTTTTGTTCGCGCGGCTTTCCTTGCTAGCCGCTCTGCCTTGCTCTTTCTTGTTGTGGCTGCTTGTTTGTGCGGCCTTTGCGAGCTCCTTGCCGCGTTCCTTCGTTGCTAGTCGCTCTTCTTTACGACTTATTTTGTTCGCGCGGCTTCTTTGCTGTTCGTGCGGCTTCTTTGCTGTTCGCGCGGCTTCCTTTGTTAGTCGCGCTTCTTTGCGACTTGTTGTGTTCGCGTGGTTTGTTGTGCGGCTTGTTTTGTTCCTGCCGCCTTCTTGGTTAGTCGCTCTTCTTTGCGACTTGTTCTGCTCGCGCAGTTTCTTGACTGTTCGCGCTTTCTTCTTTCTCATTTCTTCCCGCGGTTGTTTCTTCCTGCGGGCTCCGCATTTTGGTCGCGACTTCTTCTTTGTCGCTGGTGTGTTGTCACTGTGACCGTGTGGTTTCTTTCCCTCTTCTCGCACGGGTTGTTGCCTCTACTCGCGCGGTCTCTGCGATTTCTTCTTTTCCGGCTTCTCCCTCAAACTGTGTGGTTTGAGTCTCTCAGCCGGCTTTCTTTTCTTGGTCTCATGTTCGTTGCCTTTTGTTCAAGCGATTTGTTCTGTTAAACCGTGCGGCTTGCAGTTGTTTCGATGACCACCTTATCTTCCTCTTCTTCTCTTGCTACTTCTATTGCTGCTCAATTGGCCACTACCTGAAGATGGCTCATTGATTCTGGTGTCACTAATCATATGACGGGGAATTCTCGTCTTTTCTCTTCTCTTGACAAGAGTAATCGTTTGCCTCTGGTCCTTATTGCTGATGGTACCCCGTCTCTGGTTAGTGGGTCTGGCACAGTGCATGTTACTCCCTCTCTTGAGCTTCAGGACACTCGTTATGACCCAAGTTTTTCGTGCAATCTTCTTTTTGTCACTGCTCTCTGCAAACAGTTGAACTGTGAAGTTATTTTTACTGCTTCTACCTGTGTGTTTTGGGTCCCTCACTCCCAGGAGTCGATTGCTACTGGGACCGCAAGCGGTGAGTTGTTCTACCTTGATACCGCTTCGGCTTTTTCATCTTCCTCTTTATTTCAGTGACATCTTCGTCTTAGGCATCCTCCTCCCAGGATTCGTTATCAGCTTCTACCTGATTTACCTCAAGAGGATTCCACTCTTAATTGTGAGACGTGTCAATTTGGTAAACATCACCGCTCTACTTTTTTCGCTAAAAATGGACGCGGTTCTTCTCATCCTTTTGATCTTGTTCATTCGGATGTTTGAGGTCCTGCTCCCCTTCCGACTGTTGGGAGAGGTAGCATGTATTTTGTTACATTTATTGATGACTTCTCTCGACGTACGTGGTTGTACTTGTTACATGACCGCTCTGAAATATTTTCTATTTTCTCTGCGTTCTATAATGAGATTCGTACACAATTTGATACTCCCATTAAAATTCTTCGCACTGATAATGCTAAGGAGTATCTTAGTCATCAGTTCAAGTCATTATGTTTGAATCAAGGCATTGTCCATCAAACGACTTGTCTATATACTTCTCAACAAAATGACGTTGCTGAACGTAAAAATCGTCATCTTCTGGATGTGACTCGTAGCCTTCTCACTCATATGCATGTTCAACGGTCTTATTGGGGTCATGTTGTTCTTCTTGCATGGTTTCTCATTAATCGAGTTCCGTCTTCGGTTCTCGATGGCAAGACCCCCTTTTCTATCCTGTATCCTGATGCAACATCATTTCCTTTACCTCCTCGTGTCTTTGGATGCACAACATTTGTCCACTCTCCTTCCTCTGGTCGCGACAAACTCTCTACTCACTCTGTTAAGTGCATCTTTTAGGGGTATTGTCCGACACAGAAAGGATATAGATGTTTTGATCTTGTTCTTCGACGACAGTATGTTTCTACGGATGTTACTTTCTTTGAGGATGTTATGTTCTTTTCTCCTCCCTCTACTATTCCTTCTTCTAATGATTCTTCTTCTCCGACGGTGTCGACACCTATTCTCAATCCTGCACTTCTCTCTCCTTCTGTTCCTGATTCTTCTACTGTCCCTTCTTTTTCTCCTGAGCCGCTGCGAACAGCTCCTGGGCCAGTAGTCTCTCCTTTGGATGAGACTGATACAGTAGACAGGACAGACCTTGATCTTCTTATTGCTATTCGGAAAGGTGTTCGATCGTGCACTCAACATCCTATTCAAGGTGTGGTTTCTTATGCGCAGCTGTCTCCTTCGACGAAGAGCTTTGCTCTTGCTCTGTCAGCAAGCGTTATTCCAGCCTCTTATCATGATGCCCTTGTTATTCCACATTGGAAAGTTATTATGGATGAATAGATGAACACTCTTACTGAACGGGGTACTTGGACGCTTGTTCCTACCCCTCCTAAAGCTGATGTGGTTGGTTGTCGCTGGGTCTTCGTCATCAAATTTCTCCCTGATGGTACTATTGATCGGTACAAGGCTAGCCTTGTTGCCAAAGAGTTTACGCAAACCTATGGCGTTGATTTTTATGATACATTCTCTCATGTTGCTCGGATTACTACAATCCGTGTTTTCTTTTCAGTGGCTGTCAACAGAGACTGGAAAATGTCTCAGCTCGATGTGAAGAAATCCTTCTTTTATGGTGATTTACAGGAAACAGTTTATATGGAGCAACCTCCTGGGTATGTTGCTCAGGGGGAGTCTCAGGTCTGTAAGCTGCAGAAGGCTATCTATGGTCTCAAGCAAAGCCCGAGAGCCTGTTTTGACAAATTCAATGAAGTTAATTCTGTTATTGGGTTTGTTCAGAGTGCTACAGATCATTTTATGTTCATTCGCAAAACCTCGGCTGGCCTTGTTGTTATTGCAGTATACATTGATGACATTCTTCTTACAGGAGATAATAGAAATAGTGTTGACATGACAAAGAAACATCTGCTTCAACATTTTGTTATCAAGGGCATGGGGTCTCCTAAATACTTTCTGGGAATTAAAATTTCTAGGAAATCTGGTTCTATTGTTCTTTCATAGCGGAAGTATGTCTTATAACTCTTGAAAGATACAGGTCTTCTTGGGGCTAAACTTGCTCGGACTCCTATGTCTGTTGACGATGACAAATGTTGGAGTGAAGACCCACCTCTTCTTAAAGATGTCACCAAATACAGGCGGCTTGTGCGGAAACTTATTTATCTGACAGTCACAAAACCGGATATTTGTTATGTTGTGGGAAGAGTGAGCCAGTTTATGCAAGCTCCTAAGCAGTGTCATCTCCAATCGGCCATAAAGATTCTAGAGTGTGTGAAAGGTGCTCCAAGGAAAGGACTTCCGTTTCAGAAAAGGGGACATTTGAAGGTTGAGGCAAACTCCGATGCTAATTATGCGGATGATAAAGAAGATAGTCTACATCAGGATTCTGTACTTTTGTTGGAGGAAATTTGGTCAGTTGGAAGAGCAAAAAGCAGGCTGTAATGTCAAGGTCAAGTGCAGAAGCTGAGTATAGGAGCATGGCTCTTACTACATGCGAGCTGAAGTAGTTACGGACACTTATGCCTGATCTTGGTGAGGTTTATGATCATCCTCTACCGATGTTCTGTGATAACAAGGCAGCCATATATATCTCGAAGAATCCGGTATTTCATGAAAGCACGAAGCACATCGAGGTGGATTGTCACTTCATCAGAGAGGAGATTTTGAAGAATCAGATATGTACTTAATTTGTTACGTCAGAAAGAGGACTAGCTGATTTCTTCACCAAACCTGCTACTCCTTTTGGAGAAGTTTATAGCAAGCTGGGCATGGTAGATATATATGCTCCAGCTTGAGGGAGAGTGTTGGAGCTCGAGGAGACCGGTCAGTCTGATATCTTGTCGCGGCGGTTGGCTTGTAAATGCGGTCTGGCGGTTTGGCTCTGCGGTCTGGTGGTGAACCTCAGCGAGCGGTTTGGAGGTTAGTCGCAGCAGTGGTTAGCTGCAGCAGCGGTCGGTTGGCCGCAGCAGTGATCTGACGGTTAGCCGCAACAGCGGTTTGATGGTTAGTCGTTGCACCGATCTGGAGGTAAGACGCAACTGCGGTTAGGAGTTTAGCCACTTCAGCGGACAGGGAGTTAACTGCAGCTGCAGTCTAGGTGATAGTCGTCGCTGAAGTTCAGAGGGTCTCCTGCTTATATTCTGTATAGCTGGCGGTTTGACATAAGCGGCTTGTATTTAGTCCCACATCGTGGATTGTATTCTCTCATCTCCCTCAGTTTCTATAAATAAGGGGGCATACCTATGTATTGTTTATCTTTTTGGAGCAATAAAGTTTGTGATTTATTTAGTTCTTTTTCACATATATATATAGGAATAATTACCAAAACTTCCACTGAAAGTTGGCATAATTACAGGTTGCACCCCTCATATTTGTGAAATTACAATAACCTTTCCTGAAGTTTACATTTCAAAACATCCACTTATGCCTGATCTTGGTGAGGTTTATGATCATCCTCTACCGATGTTCTGTGATAACAAGGCAGTCATATATATCTCGAGGAATCCAGTATTTCATGAGAACACGAAGCACATCGAGGTGGATTGCCACTTCATCATAGAGGAGATTTTGAAGAATCAGATATGTACTTAATTTGTTACGTCAGAAAGAGGACTAGCTGATTTCTTCACCAAACATGTTACTCCTTTTGGAGAAGTTTATAGCAAGCTGGGCATGGTAGATATATATGCTCCAGCTTGAGGGAGAGTGTTGGAGCTCGAGGAGACCGGTCAGTCTGATATCTTGCCGCAGCGGTTAGCTTGTAAATGCGGCCTGGCGGTTTGGCTCTGCGGTCTGGTGGTGAACCTCAGCGAGCGGTCTGGAGGTTAGCCGCAGCAGTAGTCTGCTGGTTAGCTGCAGCAGCGGTCGGTTGGCCGCAGCAGCGATCTGGCGGTTAGCCGCAACAGCGGTTTGATGGTTAGTCGTTGCAGCGATCTGGAGGTTAGACGCAACTGCGGTTAAGAGTTTAGCCACTTCAGCGGACAGGGAGTTAACCGCAGTTGCGGTCTGGGTGATAGTCATCGCTGAAGTTAAGAGGGTCTCCTGCTTATATTCTGTATAGCTGGCGGTTTGACATAAGCAGCTTGTATTTAGTCTCACATCGTGGATTGTATTCTCTCATCTTCCTCAGTTTCTATAAATAAGGAGGTATACCTATGTATTGTTTATCTTTTTGGAGCAATAAAGTTTATGATTTATTTAGTTCTTTTTCACATATATATATATATATATATATATATAGGAATAATTACCAAAACTTCCCCTGAAAGTTGGCATAATTACAGGTTGCACCCCTCATATTTGTGAAATTACAATAACCTCTCCTGAAGTTTACATTTCAAAACATCCACGTACAAAAATACACCCTAAGAGTAAATTTTCAGGTGGATCTTTTTGTGCATGTGAAAGTCTCTAGTGTCGACTAAATCCACCTATGGGGGGGAATAAGTGTTGTGCAGTCTTTTGCGGAATTAAATTTACCTGCACAAATTAACAAACACAGCACAGAAAACACACAAAGAATTATAGTGGTTCCCCGATTTGGGTACGTCCACTTTCCCCCTTCGACTTATCTCCCACCAAGGGACGACTCGGTCACTTCTCCAAACGGATTGAAATCCAATCCTCACACTACGGAAGGAACCCTTCCAACAAAGGAGTCACAACTCCACCACCACGGGTTGCACCCAACCCTTACAACTAGGAATGAAAAATTCCTTTACAACAAACCAAAATTGAATGTAAAAGAAAATACAAACAAAGCTTTTGGAGATTCCGATGTCCTTCGTTCGTTGAAGCTTTCTTGAAAGTTACGAAGAGTCCGCAACATGAATTCTCTCTTGGAGATGATCTTGTCAAGATCGGCGGCGGCAAGTGATTGCGGCGGCGATACTTTGTAGATCCAAACTTCTTGACGAAGCAAGCAAGGTCTACGAACGATCTCAGTCGGATCAATCGTCTCCACCGATTCGGAATGAAGAACTAGTCTTGTTCAACGAATCGAGAGACAAGAGATCTCAAGAGAGATGCGTGAGACGCTCGGCTTGCCCCGGTACTGTCGTCGGAAGATCAAAGATGATCGGAGATTAACGGCGACGACGAACTGCGAGCGGCTACAGGCGATCGGCGCTTTCCGCGATCCGCTAGGTCACGCTTGGCCTCTTTTTGATTTCCGAGAATATCTCTTGCGTAGAAGTTCAAAATACACGTATATATATACCCTGATCCAACCCCAAAGACCGTTGTGGGGCCCACAAGGAGAAGCCCTAGCCCCGGCCGAAACAGCGCACAGAAAGTTGGTTCGGTCCAGCGAATGAGGAAATTTGTCTAAGGCAAAATCGGCGGGAATCGTTGGTGATTCTCGTCGATGTCGGCGGGAATCATTCACGATTCCCGTTGATTCTGCCTTAGCAGAATCCCTGTCTGAAAAACTGTCAGCCGAAAGAAGTCGGCGGGAGAGGCTAGCTGATACTCGACGAATCGGCGGGAATCACTAACGATTCCCGTCGAAGTCGGCGGGAATCACAAGTGACTCCTGTCGAAGTAGGCGGGAATGACTTAGTGATTCCCGTCGATTTTGACTTAGAAGATTTTTTTCTTCCTTCCTTTGAAGACTTGGTCTTTGACCCATCTTTGCTCTTTCTTCTTCTCTTGATCTACCTTAACGCTGTACTTGAAAATAAGTACACTCCAATAGAGAGAGCACACGTGAGTCAACACACTGATCTACTCAAAGAGGGATTACGTTGCGCAGACCTGTGTATATTGACCCACCCTGACATTGGTGTGTACTTAGCATGGAATAGCTGCAAGCACAAGATGATAGAATATCGTCAAATACATTGTCAATTCAACTTAGCTTGTTCAGGGGCTTCTTCAAATCAAGTCCATTGTGGATACAATACCCAACAATCTCCCCTTATTTGAAGAAGCCTAAACCCTACAAGCTAAGGTGAATAGAACAGATGGGAATGAAAATCATAAAATTAAAATGCAGTTAAAAGTGAAATCCATTACCATTCTCCTGAGAGCATACTTAGCATTGGCAGCCACCTTAGCCATAGCCGAGAAGGTGATCTCCCCCTTTTCGGCTTCTGCAAATCTGGGACTTCACTTGGAGCACAAAGCTCCCCCTCAGTTCTTGTATCCGTGCCCGATCTTGAGTTCCTCGTTGATGCTCCCCCTTGATCCAAGAGCCTGGAGCCCTTCAGTCTTCAACCTTTATAGTTCAGCATGCCGAGTTCAGTTTTGAAGAGACTGAACTTGGCCTCGTCTAGGGGCTTTGTGAAGATATCTGCAATCTGCTTATCCGTGAGGACATAACAGAGAGAGATATCTTTGTTTTCCACATGCTCCCGAATGAAGTGGTAGAGCACTTCAATATGCTTTGTTCTGCTGTGCGACACAGGATTGTTCGCAATTGCTACTGCGCTCGAGGAGTCGCAATACATAGGAACTTCTCTGAACTGCAAGTCATAATCTTCGAGTTGATTTCTGATCCATAGAAGTTGTGCGCAACAGCTGTCTGCTGAGATGTACTCTGATTCAGCCGTAGAGGTTGCGACACAGTTCTGCTTTTTACTGTTTCATGAAATAAGCCTTCTTCCGAGGAATTGGCACGTCCCGGAAGTGCTTTTCCTATCATCCCTGCTTCCAAGCTCGAGTAGCTTGATTTAAGCCATATTATGCTAGGATTATTAGGATGATCATTCGGATCCATGATTCGAAGTACGAGGGATGTCATGTCATGAAGGACTCCGTAATAAGCATTATATCTTTTCCCATATTCCTTGTTCCAGTGCAAGCCTGGAACATCTCTTGTCTAGGTCCCATCATGTTCATGGATACCTAGACTATCCTGCAAAATAGAATTACCTTACCTTAGGAACCCAATAGGCATTGGGTTCTAGGTTCTTTGTTAGCACACTCCCCCTCAGTTGGTTAACCCTACGAGTGGTCGGTCTCGCATTGCTAACATAAGGAGTCTCATTGTATCTTGCATTAAACCAGCAATCCACGACAAAGTGACCAACTTTGCCACAGCACCAACAGTCAAACCTGTTGTACCGTTTCCTAGGCTCCTTCACCCTTGAAACGGTGGGTCCAGCTGGGGCCTTGGATCTGGAGGTGGAGGCATCATGATGACAGCAGTCACACAATTTCTTCACTTCTTGTTCCTTCAGTTTAACAGGTTTGGCCTTTGGTGTCTGCTTCCTATTATGGCCGCTAGAGAAGTTACCATAATTCTCCACTTGGATTTCCTCATAAGGTGCCTTGAAGACACTCTCACCGTAGTTGCGGGGGAAGGTCCAACCATCATACCGGCTCTTGGGCTTTTCAACCGAGGGCCAGAAGAAGTGGTCATAGGTTGACTCAAAGTCATGCTCATTGCATGTAAAGCCAGGCTTTCTGAATGAAACAGGACCGAGTGGAGCCTTTCCCTTTTCTGTAGCAGAGACCTTCTTAGCAGCCTTATTTTTCCTCTGATTTTTGTTTCTCCTGGATGATTTGTCAGGCCCTCCCACATGCCCTAAGCCAGCCCCCTTAGCCTTAGCAGAGAATACATCAACCAGAGGAAGAACGGTCTTGGGCATAGAGAAGCTTTTGACAATTTTCCTCTCTGCCGCAAGCTGTTCTTCCAACTTGTTGATTTCTTCCTGTTTTTGGTCAAGGAGCCTTAGAGAATCTGAGTGCTCAGAAGTCAGGTCCAGATGTTTCTGTCGGAGAGAAATCAAGCTAGTGATCTCTTCTTTTAGGGACACACCCTCAACCGTAAGGAATTTGACTTCTTTTTTCTGAGTGCTCAACCTCTTTCGGCACTCTTCGAAAGTATTGAGCAGAAGCTCATACTTTTCGAGGAGTTCAGCTTCACAGGCAGATGGACTGTCCTCGTGATCATCTTCAGGAGACTCAGAGTCAGAGTCAGAGTCAGAGAGGGGGGTGCGATCTTTTACCTTCCAAGTAAATGGGGGACAGTCTCTATCTGAGTCGGAGCGACCCATTAGCCCGAAGTAGGCTTCCTCATCATCACTGGAGTCTGACGAATCAGATTCACTCAGTGTCTTTGGCTTCTTAACAATGTAGCTCCTCTCCTTCTTCTTATCTCTAGAGGACTTGTGCTCCTCTCCTTTCCCCTTATCTCTCTTGCTTTAGTGGCAGTCAGCAACGGCGTAGCTTGGCTTATTGCATCCAAAGCAGATAATATCAGCAGAGCGATGTTTGTTCTGTTTAGACTCATACCTGTCAGAAGAGTAATTCTTCTTCTGATGTCTGGAGGAGGAGGAGTCTCTCTTTCTTTGATTCCTCATCTTGAGGAACTTCTTGAACTCTTGAGTGATGAAGGGGAATTCTTCTTCAGATAGCTCTGAGCCGGAAGAGCATGGCTCAGAGTTTTCTTCCTCATCCTTTTTCCAAGAGCGGGACGAGGCTGCACCCTTGCCTTTCCTTGAGTGATTGGCTTTCAGGGCTACAGTCTTTTCTTTGGCAGGGGCCTTATCGGCTTCTTCTTCAGCTTTTTTGGTGTTCAGCTGAAGCTCATAGGACATAAGCTTCACAAACAGAATCTGGGGATCAGTTTCTGCCAGCTTGCCAAACTCTCTGATGGCGCAGATCTTGATGTCTCATTCCTTAGTAAGGGATCTAAGGAATTTGTCATTTAGTTCACCATTGGTGAACACTCTGCCATATCCCTTCAGGGCATTGACGATCTTCAGGAAGTTCTCGAAAGTCACTCCAATTTCTTCCCTGGGACCTTGCCTGAAGGCCTCATACTTTTGGTTCAAAAGGGATATTCGATCATCCCTTACTTCATCTGTGCCTTCCATCAGGATGATCAGGCAGTGCCAGATGTCCTTGGCAGTCTTGCAGTTGCTGAAATTCTGCATCATGGAATCATCGACGACGCTTTCTAGAATGTTCTGAGCTTTCTTGTCTCGTCCGAAAAGCACCATCTCATCCTTATTCATTTCGGAGAGCTTCTTGGGCACCATCTTGGTCGGATCAATGGTGGAGGCCTTAGTGGGGATATAAGGTCCCTCCTCCACCATCATGAAGAGTCGGGGGTCGACTGCTTCCATGTAGAACCTGACCCTTTCCTTCCAAATGAGAAAGTTCAGTTTGGTGCATACTGGGATTTTTCCTGAATACTTAAGTCCGTCCATTCTCGAAATCTTCTTTCTTTTTGACACTAGATGCAGGATCTTACTCAAGGTGTTAACCTTATTGATGAGTAACCTCCCTCTGATACCACTTGAAAGTCTCTAGTGTCGACTAAATCCACCTATGGGAGGGGGAATAGGTGTCGTGCAGTGTTTTGCGAAATTAAATTTACCTGCACAAATTAACAAACACAGCATAGAAAACACACAAAGAATTATAGTGATTCCCCAATTTGGGTACGTCCACTTTCCCCCTTCGACCTATCTCCCACCAAGGGACGACTCGGTCACTTCTCCAAACGGATTGAAATCCAATCCTCACACTACGGAAGGAACCCTTCCAACAAAGGAGTCACAACTCCACCACCACGGGTTGCACCCAACCATTACAACTAGGAATGAAAAATTCCCTTACAACAAACCAAAATTGAATGTAAAAGAAAATACAAACAAAATTTTTGGAAATTCCGATGTCCTTCGTTTGTTAAAGCTTTCTTGAAAGTTACGAAGAGTCCACAACCGGATTTCTCTCTTGGAGAGGATCTTGTCAAGATCGGCGGCGGCAAGTGATTGCGGCGGCGATACTTTGTAGATCCAAACTTCTTGACGAAGCAAGCAAGGTCTACGAACGATCTCAGTCGGATCAATCGTCTCCACCGATTCGGAATGAAGAACTAGTCTTGTTCAACGAATCGAGAGACAAGAGATCTCAAGAGAGATGCGTGAGACGCTCGGCTTGCCTCGGTACTGTTGTCGGAAGATCAAAGATGATCGGAGATTAGCGGCGACGACGAACTGCGAGCGGCTATAGGCGATCGGCGCTTTCCGCGATCCGCTAGATCACGCTCGGCCTCTTTTTGATTTCCGAGAATATCTCTTGCGTAGAAGTTCAAAATACGCGTATATATATACCCTGATCCAACCCTAAAGACCGTTGTGGTGCCCACAAGGAGAAGCCCTAGCCCCGGCCGAAACAGCGCACAGCAAGTTGGTTCGGTCCAGCGAACGAGGAAATTTGCCTAAGGCAAAATCGGCGGGAATCGTTGGTGATTCCCGTCGATGTCGGCGGGAATCATTCACGATTCCTGTCGATTCTGCCTTAGCAGAATCCCTGTCTGGAAAACTGTCAGCCGAAAGAAGTCGGCGGGAGAGGCTAGTTGATACTCGACGAATCGGCGGGAATCACTAACGATTCCCGTCGAAGTCGGCAGGAATCACAAGTGACTCCCGTCGAAGTCGGCGGGAATGACTTAGTGATTCCCGTCGATTTTGACTTAGAAGATTTTTCTCTTCCTTCCTTTGAAGACTTGGTCTTTGACCCATCTTTGCTCCTTCTTCTGCTCTTGATCTACCTTAATCCTGTACTTGAAAATAGATACACTCAAATAGAGAGAGCACACGTGAGTCAACACACTGATCTACTCAACGAGGGATTACGTTGCGCAGACCCGTGTATATTGACCCACTGCACCCTGACATTGGTATGTACTTAGCATGGAATAGCTGCAAACACAACTTGATAGAAGATCGTCATATACATTGTCAATTCAACTTAACTTGTTCAGGGGCTTCTTCAAATCAGGTCCATTGTGGATACAATACCCAACAGCATGGATGTTATGAAATGTAATTTTATAGGGGAATTTTTTTAATTTAGAAAACTTAGATGGGAGGTCCAGATAAATTGCCCTATCTATCTATCTATATATTTATTCTATACTAAAGGGGAAAAACACCTTCTAGTTAAACACACTTTTTTGATTTTACCCCTCTTTATTAAAATAAACGAGTTTTTAAATTTGTGTATTTCTTTTATTTTTAAAAAATGTGCTCTCATATAGACAAAGTCCTCTACCTACAATAAGAAAATGTGTTCTCTAAGCCGCTCACAAACCTCAGTGTACACCGCAAAATAAGCGACTAGCAGAGTATAACACTCAGGGGTTTGCCAGTGTATATATATATGTATATATATACATATTTATATATTTATATATATACGAGCATCTTCGCACGGGCTACGCCCGTGCTCGATGCTCTCGAGCGGCCTTCGGCCGCATCCAGGCGGGCTTCGTCTGTGCTCGATGTCTTGCTGCGGGTTATACCCGCATCAAAACGGGTTACACCTGCAACATATACATATGAGTACTCAAAACGACCGTAAAAAAATATAAATCAATATTACAATTTTTATTTTTTAAAAAAGTGTACGCTTTGCCGTAAAAATTTTAATTTCTCTCTCACTCTCTCTTTCTCCCTCTCTCTCTCTCTCATATAGCTTTAAGAGGCCTATTAATATTCTTTTTTCCTCTCTCCCCCTCTCTCTTCAATCTTTCTTTCTCTCTCTCCATCTAAAGGATGAGATTTAATATTCTCTTTGATCAAACGGTTGAGGGGATTTGTTTGGTGTGCTTGAAGATATGTATATTGATATATATGGTAGAGATATATGGTAGAGATAAAGAGAGAGATCATGATCCATCATTCGTATCAAATGGACAAAAAAGCATCAGGGTAGAGAATTAGAGGCTATCAATTCGTATATAAAGAGAGATCATGATCCATCATTCGTACCAAGATTCGTATCCAACAATAATAGTTGCAGGAGTTGATTGAGAAGCAACTTCCCAAGCCATCCTCAATGTCAACTACATAGTAGGAAAATTTTCATCTTCATTTCATTTGAGGCTATCATTCATCATCGCCTAGATAATGTGAATGAAATGACACAAGAAAATCAATCATCGCCTGAAATAGAGAATTAATTAAAAGAATTAAAAAAACAATTCATTGATAAAATTAAGATAACTGTTAGAAAAGCCTTAATTAGGGCTCATCTAGGGGCTCATTTTCTCTCTTTTCTCTCTCTTTGTATTAGTCCCTCATCTTAGATTGGGATTTCTCTCCTTCCTCTTTCCTATATAAATGTATTCATACTTGTAACTATTCATTCAAGAAATATATACAAGGTTTGAGGCCTCTCTTTACATGATATCAGAGGGAGCTGTCTCCTCCTTGGGTTTACTGCCTTCTGTCGGCAGCTTCTCGCGGTCTCCCTCTTTCTAACCGTCTGCTCTTCTCCGCTGCCCGCGCGGCTTCCCCTTCTCCAGCTTAGCCGTTGTTTCGTGCGGTTTGTCCTCTTCTAACCGCTTCCCTTACTCTGTATCTCTCGTGGCTTTCACGTCTCTTCCCCCTACCTCTCTTTTATAATCTCTCGCACGTGGGGACCACCCTCTCTTGTTTCTTTCTCTATCCGCGCGGCCTCCCTTGCTATCTGCGCGGTTTGTCTTCTTCTAACCGCTTCCCTTGCTGTCCGCATCTAGGTCGTGGCATCTCCTTGTCGCTGGTGGACTCACCTTGACCGTGCGGACTTCCTCTCTAATCTCATCTTCGACTAGTCGCTGCGACCTGTCTAGTCGCTAGTGGTCTCTCTCCTCTTCCTTTAGCCGCATCCTGGTCGCGACTTTCCTTGTCGCTGGTGGACTCACCTTGACCGTGCGGAGTTCCTCTCTAACCTCATCTCCGACTAGTCATTGCGACCAGTCTAGTCGCTAGCGGTCTCTCTCCTCTTCCCGTAGCCGCATCCTGGTCGTGACCTTCCTTGCCGCTAGTGTGTCCGCCGAGATCGTGCGACTACTTCCTCTACCGCCCTCTCTCTCTTCGGCCACTTCCTTCTAGCCGCCCGACTGTCTCTGCCTAGCCGCCCGGCTTCTCTTGCTAGCCGCCCGGTCTTCTCCTTCCTAACCGCCCGACTTCTCTTGCTAACCGCCCGGTCTTCTCCTTGCTAGCCGCCCGGCTCCTCTTGCTCGCCGCCCGATCTTCTTCGTGCTAGCCGCCCGACCTCTTTTGCTAGCCGCATGGCGTCCGACACTTCCGCTGCTACATCTGCTCCTCCAGCTCGTGCGCCTTCTGCGGCTTCGAAACTCCATGATGAGCTCCTGATTACTACCATTTCTTTTACCGGCAAACGGAACTTCGTTGAATGGGTTCACTCTGTTCGTCGTGTTCTGCAGACCAAGGGTCTTCTTCACCACTTGACTCGAGCTACCCCCGCTCCCCCCTCCGATGACTGGCTTCGCGATGATGGTCGGGTCCAGTCCTGGCTCCTCAACTCTATGGACACTGAGCCCTACAGGATGGTCATGTATCATGACACGGCTAAGGTCATGTGGGAGGAGCTTCACTCCTTTTACTCTGGGCACAACAGTCTTCAACACTTATATGATATTCTCTCTGACCTTCAGAACCTTGCTCCTGGTACTCTCGGGGACATGATCTCTTTCGTGGCCCAGGCCAAGACCCCGGCCGAGGCTTGGATTCAACATCAGCCTCAAACTACTGATCTAGCTACTCAACGGGCCCAGAAAGAGGCTGTCACCATTGCGATGATGATATCTCGTGTTCCTCCCCACCTGCATAGTGTTCGGGCCCAGATCCTCTCTTCCACAACGACTCATTCGTTGTCTGATGTCTGCTCAATATTACTTAAAGTTACGCCGCCTACTGAGGCTCCTCCCGGCTTTGCACCGGCTCTTCTTCAACAACCTCTCCTTCCAACCCCTCCTCCTGCTCGTGGCTCTTCCACTTGAGGGGCCGACCTCCGTCTCGGGGACGTGGATGTGGTGATCGTTCTTCTATGAAATGCACATACTATGGCTGGGATAATCATCTTGAAGCTACCTGTTACCGCAAGCATGGTCTCCCTCCCCACCTTGCTGCTACATCCTCTGTTGCTCCTGCTCCTACTGGGCTTCTGCCCAGGATCCGGCATCCACTAACCGTCAAGATATCGATGAGCTCCACACCCAACTCCACCAGCTACAGGGTGCCCTCGACCGCTCCTCCGGCTCGGTTGCGACTTTTTTCTGCGGAAGGTATAACCTGTCTCTCTCATAGCCCCTGCTGGATCGTCGATTCCGGCACTACTCACCATATTACCTCCCAGAAGCCCCCCAACTATCTCCCGACGGCTCATCCTCCGTGTATCACTGTGGCCAATAGTGCCACCCTACCGGTCTCTGGCGCCGCTCCTCTCCGGCTTACACCGGCCCTTTCTCTCTCCTCGGTTCTTCACATTCTGGGGTCCCCTTTAAATTTACTTTCTGTTAGTCGTCTGACGCGCGACCTTGATTGTTGCATAACTTTTTCTCCTTCTTCCTTTTTTATGCAGGATCGCCGCACCCGGAGTATCATTGGTAAGGGGAAACTGGTGAATGGGTTGTACATCTTAGATATCCCACCTACTCTTCTCTCCGCCGTCTCCACTATCGATTGGCATCGCCGCCTTGGGCATGCTCCCCTTCCGATTCTCAAGCGGGCTCTTCCTGATGTTCGTTTACGGGAGTTCTCTTGTGAATCTTGTATCTACGGCAAACAACATCATTCTTCATTCCCCCCATGCCTGTACCAGGAGTAGTACTCATTTATTTTTAGTTCATTCTGATGTATGAGGTCCTTATAAAGTCTCCAGTATCTTTGAATTTCGTTATTTTGTCACCTTTATTGATGATTACTCGCGCATTACCTGGCTATATTTACTGCATGATCGTACTGAACTTACATCTGTGTTTCGTGCTTTTTTAACTAAGATGCGTACGTAGTTCGACACCCCTCTCAAAGTCATCCGCACTGATAATGCTCGCGAGTACACTAGTCGTATCTTCTCCAATCTATGCAACGAATTTGGCGTCATCCACCAAACTTCGTGTGCGTATACCCCTCAGCAAAACGGGGTGGCCGAACGAAAGAATCGTCATCTTCTCGATGTTGCTCGGTCCCTCATATTTCAAATGCAAGTTCCAATCGAATATTGGAATTTTGCCGTCTCCACATCCTGTCATATTATCAACCGCCTACCCTCGTCTGTTCTTGACTTTGCCTCACCCATCCAACTTCTCTATCCTTCCACCAACACTACCTCTCTCATCCCGCGGGTCTTCGGGTGTGTTTGTTATGTTCATCTTTTTGGCCCCCCTTCCGACAAACTTGCTCCTCGGGAGGCCAAATATATGTTTGTTGGCTACTCCCGTACTCAAAAGGGGTATGTTTGCTACTCTTCTTCTAATGGCAAGCTGGTCGTCTCGGCAGATGTCACCTTCTGCGAAGACCAGCCCTTCCACTTACCTTCCCCCACCACGTCTTCCTCTCCTCCTCTTCCCCGGCATGACGTACCGGTCACGCCCTCTTTTCTGCCATCTCCTTCCTCCTCTCTTCCTGCCCCCCTCAGGTTCCTCCGCCCGTTATCCGTGTCTACACTCGTCGTTGCTCTCAGGATGGTTCCCGGCACCAGCTCCCTGCTCCCAGCGACACCCCGGCAACGGCAGATCCAGCTCCCGCTTCTACAGCTCATCCCTTGGCCAACTACGTTTCTCTCCACCGGCTGACTCCACCTCTCTACGCCTTTGCCACCTCTCTTTCCTCTATTTTTATTCCTAATACTGTGCAGGAGGCGCTTTAACACCCGGGGTGGCGGGCGGCCATGGACGACGAAATGCAGGCTCTCTAGGCTAATCGGACTTGGGATCTGGTTCCTCTTCCAGCCGGCCAACACTGTGTTAGCTGCAAATGGGTCTTCGTTGTTAAACATGCGGTGGATGGCACAATTGAACGTCTAAAGGCCCGCCTCGTGGTCCGGGGTTTTACTCAGCAGCATGGCCTTGATTATGAGGAGACATTCTCTCCGGTGGCAAAATTGAACACGGCCCGGGTTCTTCTCTCCTTGACTGTTCATCAACATTGACCCCTTTATCAGCTGGATGTTAAGAACGTCTTCCTCAACGGCGATCTACAGGAGACTGTTTATATGCACCAACCTCCCGGGTTTGAGACCACGGGGGAGTCTCGGGTCTGTCATCTTCAGAAATCTATTTATGGTCTCAAACAGTCCCCGCGCGCTTGGTTCGACAAACTCAGCAAGGTTGTCTGTGATATTGGCCTCATTCGAAGCTCGGCTGATTTTTTTTTCTTCACCCGACACCGGTCAACCGGAACTGTGATCCTACTTATATATGTTGATATCCTCATTACTGGCGACGATATTACAGGGATACAACATATCAAGCAACAGTTAAACTATGTCTTTCAGACCAAAGATCTTGGCAACCTTCGGTATTTTCTTGGCCTTGAGGTTGCACGTCGCTCTGATGGTCTTGTGTTATCCCAAAGGAAGTATTGTACGGACCTCCTTCATGATGTCGACTATTATGGATGCAAACCTGCGGATACTCCTATGGACACCAATCACAAGCTCTCGGCCGACAGCTTCGACTTCGACAAGCTGCTTACAAATCCGGAATACTATAGACGCTTGGTTGGGAAGCTGATCTATCTTACAGTTACTCGACCAGACATCTCTTTTGCCGTGCGAGTTGTGAGTCGTTTTATGCATGCGCCTTGGGCATCTCATCTTCAGGCTGTCGAGCGCATTCTTCGATATCTCAAGACCGCTCCAGGACAAGGGATTGTGTACAAGTCATCCACATCTCTATCTCTTGTCGCGTACTCTGACGCTGACTATGCTGGATTCATTGATGACAGGCGTTCCATAACTGGTTTCTGTACCTACTTCGGTGGACATCTCATAACCTGGCGTAGCAAGAAACAGACTGTGGTTGCTCGCTCTTTTGCTGAAGCCGAATACCGGGCTATGACTGCTGTTGTTTCTGAGTTAACCTTGCTTGAGAGCCTTCTAGGAGACTTGGGTGTTCGTCTCTCATCACCGGCAACACTATTTTGTGACAGTCAAGCAGCAATACATATTGTCAAGAATCTGGTCTTTCACGAACGCACAAAGCATATTGAAGTTGACTGTCACTTTATCCAGGAAAAGGTACAGTCAAAGAAGATAGATTTGGAGCATGTTCCGGCTACAAACCAAGTTGCTGACATCCTGACTAAAGCTCTCTCCCGACCGCTATACTACCAGTTTTTATCCAAGCTTGGTGCCTACGACTTGTACGCTCCAGCTTGCGGGGGAGTGTTATAAAAGCCCTAGTTAGGGCCCATCTAGGGGCTCATTTTCTCTCTTTTCTCTCTCTTTGTATTAGTCCCTCATCTTGGATTGAGATTTCTCTCCTTCCTCTTTTCCTATATAAATGTATTCATACTTGTAACTATTCATTCAAGAAGTATATACAAGTTTTGAAGCCTCTCTTTACAATAACTATCATTTTAACTCAACAATAAAAGAAATTCCAAGCCAGGCAAATGCTTCTTAAATTCAGTAAATCACAGCTAGTCTTTCTTTTTATTGGTTTCAGAACCATAAGATAGCCTAGTAGGCAGTAGATGGAAAGCCTTGTTGCTCAGTCTGACAATTCTTCCCTGACTTTGCCATCAAGACTCAGTTTGAAGTTCTCACTACACTTCTATAAGTTGGAATTCATAGTTGCATTATTTCAAAACCCTCTAAAAATCAAAACATCACTGAAAAAACTGACACTGGAGCTCCGTTTGGCGCAATAGTCTCGGTCATGAACGCGGTGGTTATGAAACATCATTCATGAATACCGAACCTCACTTAAGGAACGTCATCCACTTTTAGTCAAAACCAATTCTCTTTTCTTTTAATCAAAATACTCTACACCACTAGATCAAGTGAGAATGCATCAGGACCATGAAATGGACCTCCATTTGAGGTCCCAGATGTAGAGGATACCAGTCCCAGGAGTTATGCATGATCATTTATCGCCCTTCTTGAAGGGCAAAAAGAGAAACGTTCCCACAGTGATTTTCTTTAGAATGTTTTTCTCCGTAGAAGGGGAAAAGAGAAAGGAGAGATTTCCAGATTCATTATCTTTTGGCTCGGTAGAATCTCAGCTAAGGATGAAGAACGGAAGCAAAACCCATGTTAAATCCACTTCACTGCAACAAAAAAAAACCTATTACCCTGAACAGGAAGAACATCTAACTAACAAGCAGAGAAAAAAGTCTCCTTTCATTTCGATTTCAAAACCAGGATGATGAAAGATTCAAATCAAGGCAGATCTCAGAAATTTCGGCCCAATTGTAACATTAAATCCTCATCACAAACTGATTAGCAATCTAAGCAACCGAAAGTGGAATCCCTCCCTCATTCCCTACTTACATGATGGCATGGTTGCCTGAGAATTCAAAGTCTTCACCATCCACAAGCATTTAGCAGTTTTCTGTACGTGGCCATCAATGATCTAGAGAGAGAGATTACCTGAAAAATTCCTTGGCGCTAGCTTAGGCTTATGTGTGGGTCAATTTGGGGAGTGTAATGGCGAGGAGGAAGTGGAGGAGACGAAATATGATTACGTTCAGGCATTCTAAATCAAGTTTCAATGGCTTTTTAGCGCTTTGCACCTCAAATCTTTAAAATTGGCACTTTGAACCCTTCAATTACCGATTTCAGGCATTTTGCACCAAAATTTCAAGGGTATTTAGGTTTGGGCAGCGCCAAAAATGTTCATTCAAGGATATTTAGGTCCGGGCAACACCAAAAATGCTCAATCAAGGGTATTGAGGTCAGGGCAGCACCAATAATCCGGGGTGCAAAATGAGAATTTTGTGTTGTTCGAACCTAAATACCCTTGAAATTTCAGTCTATGGTGCAAAATGTCAGAAATCGGTAATTAGAGAGTGCAAAGTGCCCATTTTAAAGATTCAGGGTACAAAGTACCAAAAATCCCATATTTCTGGTTGCAAAGTGCCAGAAAGCTAGTTTCAACCCATCAGAGAAAATAGCAACATCTAGAAAGCTTCTTCTTCAATTCCTTTTCGAACATTAATCTTCGGTCTTCAAATCCAAATAATAGTCGCATGGGTTGCCTGAGAATTCAAAATCTCAGACCATCCTCACACATTTGTCAATTTTCAATACGTGGACATTAAGCAGCAACATTCCCAACTCCTCTGTAGAGAAGGATAGAAAGAGCTAGAGAGAAAGAGAGCGCACGGGAGAGAGAGAGGGAGGGAGATATGAGAAATTACTGGAAAACTTCCTAGTCACAAAGATGTATGGGTCCATTTGGGGAGTATACTGGCGAGGAGGAAGTGGAGGAGCAGGAGAAATATGATTGCATTTACGCATTAGAAATCAAGTTTCAACCTATCCATAGAACCAGAGAAAAAAGCAACATCTAGAAAGCTTCTTCCACCTTCTTCTGTATTTTCTTTTTTGAGGGGTAGTAATAGAAGGAACTCGAAGGCGCCATCTCTAATCTTTGGCCTTCAAATCCCAATATCGGTTGCATAAATAAGTTAAAGTAGCATAGTAAAAATTGAAAACAAGGGAGGGGTAGACCAATAAATGCTTGAAATGAAGATTCAAGAAACTCGACTAAGATGGATTGGACACGTACAAAGGAGACCATTAGAGCACTTGTTATGCGTTGTAAGAGTCTAGTCACTAGGCATGTTAAACGAGGAAGGGATAGACTCAGTGGCGGATCCAGAAAATTAATAATTGGGGTGCACAAATTGATAATGGGGGTGCACAAATTTTTTTTTTGAATGCATCACTGGATTCTAAAAATTTTAACATGGGAGGCCAGACATCAACTTCCTTCAAAAAATTTTTGAAACGTTTCCATCTTATCAGAGTTGTTTCTCCATCATCTAGCCACCGTTTTTGACGTATAAGTAGTCAAAATTCAATGCCTTGACGAGAGGAATCCAAATACACTAACCATTTTGAAAAATAATGGGGGGCAGTGTCTCTCGGGACCCCTCTAGATCCGCCCCTGGGTAGACAAATAAAGACTTGGAATGAAACTGTAAAGAAAGACATGATGTACTTAGGCATTAGTGAGATTATGACTAAAGATAGGGCACAATGGAGACAAAAGATCCATATAGCCGACCCCACTATAGTGGGATAAATGCTCGAGTGTTGTTGCTGTTAGTAAATACATTAGAAAATTAAGAGCAAAGTTCATAAAAAAATGCAATCTGATCTAACAGGTTCCCCACATATAAATAGTATGCACAAATATATATAACAGATGCCACATTGGAACTTCTCATGCAATTACCAAGAAAATAAAAGAAGATTCAAATCTAAATTCCACTCAAGTTCTCTGTCAAATAGAAATAGGCTCGGGTGTTTCCAAAAAAACATCATAGAACAGAGAAGTCTCATCCTTGAGCTTCAATCTTAGGATCCAATAAAGATTGCACGAGTTGCCTGATTTAAATTCCACTCTTAGGCCGTCCTCAATGCTTGTACAGTTTTATACACATGAATTGTCCATATATCGTCATCGCCTTTCTAAAAGAAAAAAAAAACTAATAACATGCAAAACCAAATTGAAAATAGAATAGCTCTATGCTCAGAAAATTTGTTTGGAGAACCCTAAGTGGGTGAGGGGAGCAGGAAAGAAAGAGGGGAGAGAGAGAGAGAGAGAGAGAGAAATGTAGACAACCATCCATCATTATGTGCAATATGGAATCCCACAGATTATTCCTCATAATTTTCATTCTGAGGAGAAGTGTCAGATGGACACAACAAAAACAACAACACTCAAGCCCTTTTCCCACCAAAGTGGGGTCGGCTATATGGATCATTTCTTGTCATTACACTCATCTTTAGTCATAATCTCATGAATGCCCAAGTACGTCACATCTTTCCATATAGTTTCTGTTAG
Organism: Platanthera zijinensis; assembly: GCA_039513925.1. NCBI lineage: Eukaryota > Viridiplantae > Streptophyta > Magnoliopsida > Asparagales > Orchidaceae > Platanthera > Platanthera zijinensis. The sequence continues at coordinate 34,825,867 of CM077083.1, forward strand.
AAAAGAATTTGTAAAGGCCCATATTAGGGCTCATTTTAGGCTTCTTCCTCTTGTATTAGTCCCACATCTTGTAATTGGGACTCTCCCCTCTCTTCTCTCTCTATATATATGTATTCATACTTGTATTTACATACACAAGAAGTATATGCAAAGGTTTACAATTTGTCCAAGTCTTTGTGCTCTTTTCTCTACATGGTATCAGAGCTCACATGGCTTGAGAGTCTCCTGAGTAATATGGGAGTAAAACTTTCCTCAGCAGCCATCTTACTCTGCGACAGTCAAGATGCGATTTACATAGCCAAGAATCTTGTCTTCCTTGAAAGAACGAAACACATTGAAGTTGACTGTCACTTCATTCGGGAAAAAGTTCAAATGAAGAAGCTGGAACTGAAACATTTTCTGGCTACTGACCAAGTTGTCGATCTTCTCACTAAGGCCTTACCAAGTGCTCTATTTTATCAGTTCTTTTCCAAGCTGGGTGTCTACGACTTGTACGCTCCAGCTTGCGGGGGAGTGTTAGAAAAGAATTTGTAAAGGCCCATTTTAGGCTTCTTGCTCTTCTTGTATTAGTCCCGCATCTTGTAATTGGGACTCTCTTATCTCCCTATATATATGTATTCATACTTGTATTTACATACACAAGAAGTATATGCAAAGGTTTACAATTTCTCCAAGTCTTTGTGCTCTTTTCTCTACAGTTTCATACCAAATCTCTTTTGATCTACCCTCCCCCGATTAATATGTCTAGTGGCCAAACTCTCACAACGCCTAATAAGTTCCTCTAATGGTCTCCGTTTGTGCGCTTCTAAAGCAAACACAAAGCATATTCTTCGAGCAAAACAGATTAAGGATCTGTTTGGCACAGCGTCTTTTCTCCGGTGAGTTTGGACAAAAAGCTACTGCCATATAATATATATTTGGCATGACAACAGTTATAACCGCCAAAAGAGCCATCAAGAAAAGAAAACTAGTTTTGAACATAAAAATGAATGTGATTCCTTAGGTGAGGTTGGGCGTTCATAACATCCCGCATTCACGACCGCTACAGTCGTGTCAAATGGAAAAGAATCCCAGCTCGAGCCATCCTCAATACAGATATTCAGTGTGTTGTCGCATGCCTATCCATAAATCTCCGTTGCCTCTCTTGAAAGAAACAAAAAGGAAATTACAAACCCAACAGAGCTTAATTCACAACACAACCCATCATTACTAAAAGCTTCCTACATCAATGTGTATGTGTGTACAGCATAGAAAGGAGGGTTTTTTGCATGCATGTTATGAAATGTAAACTCAAAGGGGGTAGGTCTTTGTAATTTAACAAGACAGAGGGGTGCAACATGTAATTTTGCAAACTCATAAGGGGAGTTTATATTATATATATGTGTGTATATATAGGGTTATTTACCGGGACCTCCCCTCGAAGTTTCCATAATTACAGCTTGCACTACTCTAACTTTCAAAATTACAAAAACCTCCCCTCAATATTTACAATTGATAACATCAATGCACAAGAGTAGCCCCTTGGAGTAAATCTTTAGGGGGGGGGGGGGGGGGGGGGGGTATTTTTGTGGATAGATGTTATGAAATGTAAACATTGAGGGGAGGTAAATGTAATTTTGAAAGTTATAGGAGTACGAGCTGTAATTACGAGAACTTCGAAGGGAAGTCCCGATAAATAACCCTATATACACACACACACACACACGGGAGACTAACATCTCAGAGGATCAATTTGGATTCATGTCAAGGAGGTCGACCATGGAAGCAATACATCTCTTGAGGAGACTTATTGACAACTACCGAGAAAGAAAACAAGATTTGCACATGTTTATCGATCTTGAGAAAGCTTATGATAGAGTTCCAAGAGAGATCTTATGGAAAATCATAGAAAAGAAAGGCGTAAATATATCATACATTGACATAATCAAAGATATGTATACAACTTCGGTAACAAGGGTGAGGACATCTGGAGGATAAACAGAAGAAATCCCTATCACTGTTGGCTTACATTAAGGTTCAACTTTAAGCTCTTATCTCCTTACCCTTATCTTAGATGAACTCACCGGACATATCCAACAAGCAAAACATTGGTGTTTATTGTTTGCGGATGATATCGTTTTGGTCGATGAGACGTGTGAGGGTGTAAACGAAAAACTTGAATCTTGGCAAGACACTTTAGAAAAGAAGGGTTTTAAGTTAAGCAGGACAAAGACGGAATTTATGGAGCTTAAATTTAACAGTGAGAGAAGGACGGATGACTTCGTTATTAAGTTGGGTGATCAAGATATTTCCCGTAGTAAGTGTTTTAAATATCTTGGATCGATAGTTCAAAAAGACAAAGGTATTGATAAAGATATGACATAGAATCCAAGCGGATTGGTTGAAGTGGAGAAGCGCGTCAGGGATTTTTTGTGATCGTAAAGTACCATTAAAACTTAAGAGCAAGTTTCACCGTACTGCAATTAGACCAGAGATGCTCTATGGTTCTGAGTGTTGGGCAGTGAATTGTGTACATGAGGAAAATGGCCACATATAGACTTATTCTTTTATTCTTATTAAGCTTCTTTTTCTTCTTTTCCTTTTTAAGGGATAGTAACAGAAGGAAAAAAGAAGATAAAAGAATAAGGCTATATGTTAAGCCATTATAATAAAAGAATAAGGGTATATGTGGCAATTTTGAATGTTGCATCAAAACTAACTTTTTCCTTATAATAGTGAAAGATATATAAAAAGAGATAGAGAGAGAAATCATATCCATCATTCCTATAATAATGAATTCCTTGTGCTAATAGCAATGTGAAAAGGGTTCAAATCAAAATTTCATATAGGATTTCTTCTCCCCACAAAGAAAGGCTCAGATATTTTCCAAAATCTTCCATGAAGAGTTATAACTCTCAATCATTGATATCCAGCCATTCCAATTTCAACAATAATAGTATGGGTTGCCTAATAAAAATCCAAGCATTGGGCCATCCTCAATACTACTACCATTGAACATGGCTTATCCATGGATCGTCATTGCCTTTCTCAAAAGGAAACATTCAGAACTCACCACAAAACAGGTAATGCTACACTTCTCAAAAAGTTGTCTAAACGTCCTGATCGAGAGATTACAGAAAGAAAGAGATAATAGTTGCACGGGTTGCTTGAGAAGTATCTTCACTTCATTTTAACTACATAGTTAGGAAAAATTCAATCTTCATTTCATTTTAGGCTCTCATTCATCATCGCCTAGATTATGTGAATAAAATGATGCAAGAAAATCAATCATTGCCTGAAATAGAGAATTAATTAGAAGAATTTAAAAAAAACAAATTTCAAGCAAGCCAAAAGCTTCTAAAATTCAGTAAATCACCACTGCTCTTTCTTTTTTATTGGTTTCAGAACCATAAGATAGCCTAGTAGGCAGTAGATGGAAAGCCTTATTGCGAATCCAAAACCAGGATGATGAAAGATCCCTATCAAGGCAGATCTATGAAATTTAAGCCCAATTGTATCATTAAATTCTCATCAAAAACTGATTAGCAACCTAAGCAACCGAAAGTGGAAGCCCTCCCTCACTCCCTACTTAAATGATCGCATGGGTTGCCTGAGAATCCAAAATCTCAGACCATCCTCACACATTTGCCAGTTTTCAGTACTTGACCATCAATAATCTAATAGATGCCAAGAGAAACCTAAAGCAGGAGAAACTTATTTCTCACAAAGCAGCAACATTCCCAGCTCCTCTGTAGAGAAGGATAGAGAGAGCTAGAGAGAGAGAGAGAGAGAGAGAGAGAGAGAGAGAGATCATGATAAGGCTCTGTTTGGCACAACGTTTTTGCTCCGATGAGTTTGGACAAAAATGCCACCACCATAAAAAATATATTTGGCATGACATCAGTTATAACGTCCACGGGGACCATCAAGAAAAGAAAATTAGTTTTGAACATAAAGAGAGAGAGAGTGATCATGATCCATCATCCCTATTGTTGAGAGAGCACAAAAACTTGTATGTATTGCTTGTGTGTCTAAATACAAAGAGAGAATACAAATATATAGGAGGAAGAAAGAGAGAGAACAATCCTATACATGATGTGGGACTAAAGAAGAGAGAAGAGAGAAAGGAAAAAATGGGTCCAATAATAAGCTCTTTACATGGGCTTTTCTAACACTCCCCCGCAAGCTGGAGCGTATAAATCGTATGCGCCAAGTTTGGGCAAGCACTGATAGAAGAGGGGCCTGGAAAGAGCCTTTGTGAGGACATCCACAACTTGTTCAGTCCCTGGAACATGCTTTAGATCGAGCTTCTTCATTTGAACCTACTCCCGGATGAAGTGACAGTCGACTTCGATGAGCTTTGTTCTTTCGTGGAAGACCGGGTTCTTGGCGATATGTATAGCAGCTTGGCTGTCACAGAGGAGGAGAGCAGGTGAAGGTAGCTTTACACCCAGATCGGTGAGAAGACTCTCAAGCCACGTTAGGTCAGACACTACAGATGTCATTGCCCGGTATTCTGCCTCAGCTGATGATCGAGCAACGACCGCTTGTTTCTTGCTCCGCCAGGTAATCAGATGTCCTCCAAAATAAGTGCAAAATCCACTGGTAGATCGCCGGTCATCAAAGGAACCAGCATAATCAGCATCCGAGTATGCCACCAATGTTGGAGATGAAGAGGAGGTTCTGTAAACAAGTCCTTGGCTAGAAGCTGTTTTAAGGTATCTGAGAATGCGTTCAACAGCCTGGAGATGAGATCTTCGAGGGGAGTGCATATACCGGCTGACAATACCAACAGCGAAGGAAATATCTGGTCTGGTTACCGTAAGATAAATCAATTTTCCAACGAGGCGACGATAATATTCTGGATTCTGGAGCAGGAGATTCGAGTCAGATGCCTGGGTGAACAACTTGTGGTTTACATCCATTGGGGTGTCACTCAGCTTACAACCTGAATAGCCTGCATCATGAAGGAGGTCGAGACAATACTTCCGTTGAGAGAGGACAAGCCCATCTGGACGTCTGGCAACCTCAAGACCCAAGAAGTATCGTAGGGGCCCCAGATCTTTTGTCTGAAAGACGAAACTTAGATGTAGTTTGACTGTCTGTATCCCTTGTGAGTCATCTCCTGTAATGATGATATCGTCAACGTATACTAACAGAAGAACCGTCCTGTTGTTTGATGACGAGTAAACAGTGAGAAGTCGGCCGAGCTCCGAGTAAAACCAATATCCCGAAGGGCTTTACTGAACTTGTCAAACCATGCCCGTGGGGATTGTTTGAGACCATACAGAGCCTTCAAGAGGCGACAAACCTGAGACTCCCCCGTGGTCTCAAACCCGGGTGGTTGCTGCATATATACCGTCTCCTGGAGATCACCATTCAGAAATACATTCTTGATATCCAGTTGGAGTTAGGGCCACTGGCGATGGACAGCTACGGAGATGAGGACACGGACGGTATTGAGCTTGGCCACTGGAGAGAAAGTTTCCTCATAATCGAGCCCCTGTTGTTGGGTGAAGCCACGAGCCATTAGACGAGCCTTCAGGCGGTCTATCGTCCCATCAGCAGCATGTTTGATGACAAAGACCCACTTACACCCAACCGGTTTCTGACCAGGAGGAAGGGGTACTAGAGTTCATGTCTGGTTAGCCCTTAGAGCAGCCATTTCCTCCTCCATGGCGGCCCGCCAGCCCGGATGTTGGAGCACCTCCCGCACAGAGTTAGGAACGGAGACCGAGGAAAGAGAAGTAGCAAATGTGTGAAGTTGGGGAGAGAGGCGATGGAGGGAGACACAGTTTTCCAGTGGATGAGCAGTGGAGGGCGGTACCAGATCAGCAGGATGCGGAGTATCCGTGGTTGAGGACGACTGCAGAGGGGCAACGGAACCGAGAGGGCGACGAGTGTAGACACGGATAACGGGTGGTTTGGAGGGAGCAGGAGCCGGTGTAGGTGGAACCGGAGAAGGTGGTGCAGTAACGGGGATAACTGGTTGTGGGATTGATGGCGGGAGAGGAGTTGGTGGTAGATGAGCGGGTAAAGGAGCAAGGAAAAAACGGTTGATCTTCCCGGAAGGTAACATCAGCAGAGACCGAGATCTTTCGAGAAGTTGGAGAATAACAGGCATAGCCCTTCTGGATGCGCGAATAGCCGACAAAGATGTGTTTAGCCGCCCGGGGATCCAACTTATCCGAGGACGGCCCCAGATGGTGGACGTAGCAGGTGCTGCCAAAGACACGAGGCGGGAGAGGAAAGGCCGGTGTGGGGGGAAAGAGTAGGCTGAACGGAGTAGCATAGTGGAGGACGGAGTATGGGAGACGGTTGATAAGAAAGAAAGTGGAGATCGCAAAGTTCCAGTAAGGTTTGGGAACATGCATTTGAATGAGGGAGCGAGCTACATCGAGTAAGTGGCGGTTCTTCCTTTCGGCAACGCCGTTTTGCTGGGTGTGTAGGCACAAGATGTTTGATGAATAATCTCGAATTCAGAGCACAAATCTATAAATCCGTGACCGGTGTATTGTTGAAAATTGTGAAGTGAAAGTGGAGGTTGATCAAGCAGACCGGGCGGCCTGGGCGGACTGTCCATGCGGACTGGTGGAGTAGCCTGGCAGTCTGGTGATGGTGGCCTGGTGTGGTGTTCTGGAGGTAGCCGTGCGGATAGGAATGGTGTTCGTCATGCTGGGCGGACTTGGATTGGAGTCCGCCTGCTTTTGCGACCAAGCTTGTGGTTCTGCTGGTGGCCTGTTCTTGAAGTATCCGGGCGGACTGTCAGTGAGTCCGCGGAGTCTGTTATGGCAGACTGCTTTGGAGATCGCGAGATCGGCATTTGCCCATGCCCTTGATCTCTGGAGCGGTTGGTGTTAACCGCAGTATTCGTGGTCGGCGGACTGCCTCATGGAGTTGGCGGTATGGGACCTTGTCCGCCGAGCTCGCGCCGGGCTCTTGGTTTGGACTTGTCATAATCCGTGACAAGTCCAGGTTGTTCGCTAGTCCGCAAGTCCGTTTGTTGATCGGGCGGTTTATGCCTGTTGGTCGTGGACTTGTGTGGCGAGCTGGTGCGGTGCATGCGGACTGTCGCTGTGTCCGCCGGGTTGCGGACTGGTTTCCTGCCTTGGTGCTTGTCGGTTTGGCTGATGTCCGGCCAAGTCCTTGCGGATTGGGCGGACTGGTTGTGCTAGCTGCGATCATGGGGAGGTTAGCCTATCTCATAGGGCGGTGATAACACTCCAACCCGCTCCTATAAATAGGACCCCCTGGCACTTCATTTGTAACTGAGTGAACAGTTGTGCGGCTAACTTAGAGAATCCAGGTTTCTGGTGTTAACTTCGGTCAGGATTCTGCTTAGCTTACGGTTATCAATCAGTGGTTTCAGCAGGTCGCATCTGCGGCTAATCGGTCTTCTCCAACTTCTGTTCAATAACGGTGTCCACCGATCTCGGCAGCCTGTTCGTCAGTTCGGCTTTTGTTCGCGGACTCTTGCAGCAAGGCGACTGCGGTTAGGAGGCTTGCAGAGAGCGACAAGGAGTTCAGCGAATAACGGTGTGTCCGAGCAACCTTGCGGTCTCGACGGATTCCGTAGTTCAATTCAGCATAGCAGCAACTGTTCGCGCGGTCTCGGCGATTTCGGCGGACTAGCGGTTTCGGCGGTCTCCGACTCTGTCCGCTCGGGTTGTTGCTTGTGTGTTTTTTCTTGCTTCCTGTTTGTACTTGGCGAAATCATGTCTCGCCATGTATACCTCACATTGTAAAGAAGATAATAAAAATATGATCTGCTGCTTCCTTCTGTTTGCATCTGGTGTTTGATCTTGCTTTCCTAGTTTCCGCTTGATCAATGTGTGATCTTGATAGCTCTGAGAATATTAATTTGACGTCAGACTATCTCGTTGATCATCTTGAGAGAATTTAACATGTATTCGCGAGATTTATCAGTGCACAATGTTTTTAGGGTGGTGTGGAATTGTGTGTCTCAAGGACAAAGGCCCGAAAAACACGGGGAAGCTCGGAGCGATCACGAAGTAAGTATAGCCACGTAGTACGAGAGTAATCAACAATAAATGTGATAAAGTACCGAAAACCAAAAATACTTGTAATCTTAAAAGGACCCATACATCGGAATGAACTAAATCAAACGGAGCAGCGCTCCGGGTACAATGCGCAGGAAAAGAAGAACGCGGCTGCTTGCCGAAGATACAGGACTCACACTGAAATGGATGAAGAGATAGATCAGGAAGAGCCCGCTGGAGGACCAGCAGAGGGGCATGCCCAAGACGTCTATGCCACTCAGTAGAAGAAACAGAAGAAATAACGGTGGGAGAATCTTCGAGAAGGTAGAGCCCGTTCCGCAATGTGTCTTTACCAATGATAGTCTGTGTCCGCCGATCCTGTATAACAAAAAAAGAGGAGGTGAATATTACAGAGCAATCAAGATCACTAGTAAGGCGTCCGACAGAAAGTAAATTGAACGGGGAGCTCGGAACATGAGCCGAGCGAAGGGAGATCAACGGGTTGAGAGAAAGATCCGCCGAGCCGGAAACGGGAACCGTCGCCCCATTGGCCACAGTGATAGACTTCGGATAAGGAGAATCCGAGTACTGGGCAGGCCGTCGTGAGGTAATGTGATGAGTGGCACCTGAGTCCATGATCCAGCACGGACTGGTGGATAAACATGCAGTACCTGTGGTGGAGACGGAGGCAATGGAGGCAGAAGGCGGGTTGAGAATCCCCTGGAGGTGCTGAAGCTGGAGACGAACAGCCTCAAGGTCAAGAGGGGCGGCAGAGGGGGCGTCAGCAACAACAGACGCCGTCGGGCGAGAAGGATAACCAATCTTCCGGTAGCAGGTCGCCTCAAGGTGGTCGTCTTTCCCGCAGTACGAACACTCGGCCGACCCCGGCCACCACGCCCACGGCCCCGAGATCCCGAACGTCCGCCTCGAGCAGAGATAGGAGGGGACGATAGGAGAGATGGAGCCTGCTGGAGAAGGGTCGGGGAGGAGCAGAAGTATCCGGAGGAGGTGACACGCGGAGAAGCATGGAGCAAACATCAGAGAAAGACGGTGTTGTGGGAGAAGCCAGGACCTGAGTCCAAATGCTCTGAAGGTGAGATGGAACACGAGCAGACGGCTTCCTTCTGAGCGCGCTGAGCAGCATGATCATTGGTAGACGGCTGGTGCTGGATCCAGGCCTTAGTAAGGGTCTTGGCTCGGGCGACAAAGGAGGTCATGTCCGAAGCCCCTCCAGTGTCGAGAGCAAGAAGATCAGTGAGTATGTCGTAGAGATGTTGGAGGCTGTCGCGGCCTGAGTACAAGGAATGCAGCTCATCCCACATAGCCTTGGCGGTGTCGTGGTACATGGCCATCCGATAAGGTTCACCATCCAAGGAATTAAGGAGTCAAGTCTGGACGCGGCCATCATTGCGGAACCAGTCGTCGGTAGGAGGAGAAGGAAGTGCCTGAGTGAGGTGAGGGAAGAGACCCTTGGCCTGAAGAACCCGTCGAACAAAATGCACCCAAAGGATAAAGTTTTTCTTCCCAGAGAGAGAAATAGTAGTTATTCGCAGCTCATCGCGGATTTCAGCAAAACAAGTCGGGCAGTCTGCAAGACAAGCCGGGCAGTCTGCAAGACAAGCCGGGCAGTCTGCAGGCAGACTGGCCGCCGGGCCGGTGGAGTTGACAGAAGAGCCCATAGAAGCAACAGGAGAGAGTCTGGTGCAGGTCGGGCAGATAACAAGCCGCAGCAACTAGAGACTGGCGGGAACGAAGAACGCAGCGAGAAGAACCGGAGACCGCAGCGGGAAGAACCGTAGAAGACTGCGACCTCAATGCGGAAAAACAACAAACTGCACGATCACAATGTGTGCACCAGCGATCAGACAAACTGCGACCAAAATGCGAAAAGAAGATAGTCTGCACGATCTTGGTGAGCACACCAGCATTCAGAGCAAAGGAGGAGGCCGCGAGAATAACTCGAGCGGACAGGGAGAGGAAACCGCGAGTAGAAGAACTCGAGCGGATAGAAGAAAAATCCACGGAGTATAGAACTCGAGCGGATTGACGAAGAGGCCGCGAGTTGGAAAGAAACTCGAGCGGTCAGAAGAGGAATCCGCGAGTTAGAGAACTCGAGCGGATAGGCAGAGAGACCGGGCGAGTACCACTGGAGGAGGAAAGAAATAAACCGCGCAGAAATAAGAAGGGAGCTCGCTGCGGGAAGGGAGAAAGAAACAAACCGCACGGGTAGAGAGGAAACCGCGCGGATAAGGGAGGTAGGAAAGGGCCCCACTGGTGAGAGATACTCCTATAAAAGGATAGAGAGTAGAGAGAAAAAGGGTGGAGGCCACGGGATAGGGGTGGGATGGAAGAGAGAGGCGGTTAGCAGAAGATTAGCCGCGTGCCTTGCGCGAGAAGGGAGGTTGTCCGGTTAGATAACGGCAGACCGCGCCTAGTGCAAACAGAGTCAGTCCGGGCGGTTAGCAGAAAGTTAGCCGCAAGGAGAGACCGAGTCCCTCTGATACCATGTTGAGAGAGCACAAAAACTTGTACGTATTGCTTGTGTGTCTAAATACAAAGAGAGAATACAAATATATAGGAGGAAGAAAGAGAGAAAACAATCCTATACATGGTGTGGGACTAAAGAAGAGAGAAGAGAGAAAGCAAAAAAATGGGCCCAATAATGGGCTCTTTACATGGGCTTTTCAAACACCTATAATAATGAATTCCTTGTACTAATAGCAATGTGGAAAAAGTTAAAAGATCGTCTTGCCAGCCGTATTATTTTACATTGACCGTTATCAATTTAGACCAGTCTACTGGAGCCTCAAATTCGCCCGCAACAACCCTAAACAGAGAAGAACATCTAACAAACAAGTAGAGAAAAAAATCTCCTTTTATTTAGATTCCAAAACCAGAATAATGAAATTTCCCTATCAAGGAAGATCTCTGAAATCTCAGCCCAATTGTATCATTAAATCCTCATCACAAACTGATTATCTATCCAAGCAACCGAAAGTGGAAGCACTCCCTAATTCACCACTTACATGATCGCATGGGTTGTGTGAGAATTCAAAGTCCCAATTGTACCATCTTCCTCCAAAGTAAGTACAGAAACCAGTAGTAGATCGTCGATCATCCAGCGAGCCCGCATAATCCGCATCAGAGTAAGCAATAAGAGAAAGGGAGGAAGATGGTTTATACACAAGTCCTTGTCCAGGAGCAGTCTTCAGATATCTGAGAATGCGTTTCATTGCCTGAAGATGAGAAACCCGTGGAGTATGTATAAAGCGGCTGATCATTCCAACCGCAAATGAGATATCTGGTCTTTTAACTGTTAGGTATATCAGTTTTCCCACAAGACGTTCATAGTATTAAGAATTTGGAAGTAGAGAGTCAGACTCAGATCCCTGAACACACAACTTGTGGTTGACTTCCAACGGGGTCTCCGCAGGTTTGCACCCTGAGAGGACAGCATCTTGCAGAAGGTCAATGCAATACTTGCGCTGAGATAAGACAAGGTCATCAGGTCGTCGTGCTACCTCTAGTCCAAGAAAATACTGAAGGTTTCCCAGATCTTTGATTTGTAAGACAGAATTCAAATGTTACTTAACATGTATCTCAGCGGAGTCATCACCAGTGATCAAAATATCGTCCACATAAACCAGAAGTATTACAGTCCCGGTTGCTTAGTGACAAGTAAAGAGAGAGAAATCTGACGAGCTTTGTTTGAAACCTGAGAGAGGAAGTTGTCTACCTAAATCACCTAGAGGGGGGTGAATAGGTGAGATGTGCGTCTATTTGCGGAATAAAAAATTAGGGAGCTAACACAGCACAATACCAAGCAATCACAGACGACAAAAGATTTATAGTGGTTCCCCAACCTTGGGTACGTCCACTTTCCTCACCAATCTAGTAAACCACTAGACTTGGCTACTCCACTATCTCGGATCAAAACGATCCTACACCTCGGAACAACGTTCCTACAAAACTCGATCCCAAAATGGATCTACACTCGGAAGATTAAAACTTCCTACAAATCTCGGAGAGGATTTCTCCTACAATAAAGATGTTTGAAATATAACTCAAATAATACAAACAGTGAATTCTCAGATCTGAATAGATCGGCCTTGATCTTCCTCTTTGTTGTTGTGGCTTCTTCAGAAAGATCGAAGAAGAACACGGCAACCCTAGATCTGAAAACTTCTTTGACTTCTCCCGATCGGATGTAGAAGATGATGAGAAGCAAAACTTGATCACGATCAGAAGAAGAAAACTTAGATCTGAATCAGGAATCAGAAACTCAGCACGAGCACGATGAAGATCAACGGCGTCGGCGGCTTCAGTGATTCAGACTTTTCCGAGAGGTAACGATGTCGACGGCGGCGGCTTGTAGATCTCGAAAAACTTATTCTCTGATAATTCCTTTTCTTTTTCTTATTAGGTTAGGTCTAATCACGTATCCCTTTTATAGGAGACTGATAACGGTCATGATCGTAATTAACGATGATACGTGGACCAATCAGAAAAGAGGAATTCAAAAATTACTTTGGAATTCAGGTCTTAGCGATTTTCAGGAAAAATCAGAGTCATATACACGAGAGGACATGATATACTCGAGTATATGTCTATCTGCTACTCGAGTAACTAAAAGTGAAGCATACTCGAGTGAATGAGTTTCAACATACTCGAGTATCTGGGTTCAACTACTCGAGTGACAGAAGAGATCTACTCGAGTATAAAGAAGTTGGTTACTCGAGTATATCTACTTAGAGGAATTCTCAGGATAAAAGGATGGTGTTACTCGAGTAGATAGAAAGGAGGTACTCGAGTACTTGGAAGACAGTTTACTCGAGTATAACAGAGGGAGTCAACTACTCGAGTATCTGAGCTATTACTCGAGTGTAGAGAGTCTACTCGAGTATATAGACTTAGAGAAATTCCTTTATATTTCCAGTCCAGGCTTACTCGAGTATAAATAAAGCATCCACTCGAGTAACTTGAGGACTACTCGAGTAAGAGAGTTAACCTACTCGAGTAACAAGTAACCTACTCGAGTATACCAAAGGAGTACTCGAGTATGTATACTTAGGATAATTTCCAGATAACAACAGAATCCTTTACTCGAGTATATAACTTAGACCTACTCGAGTATCAAACCATTTACTCGAGTATATATAAATTTACTCACTCGAGTATATGAAGATCTACTCGAGTATACACTTATATACTTAAGTAAAAGGGATTTTTCTCGAGTATGCTTAAGTCAACTACTCGAGTACTAAGTCACCTACTCGAGTATATGGAGTATATTACTCGAGTATGTGGACTTAGTAGAATTCTTGGAATTAGGTCTTCTATCCTTCTTTGTCCATGAGTCCAAGTGCATCAAGATGAAGTGTATCCCAATAGAGAGACTATACGTGAGTCAACACCTTGGATCACACAATGAGGGATTACATTGTATGGTCCTGTGTTTGATGACCCACTATAGACTGACATTGGTCTACACTTGACAATAGAGTCCTGCGCACAAGTAACTTAAACACAATATCAAATACAACTTAATTCATCTTAGTTCCGGGTCTGACTTCCCACAAATCTGAGGTATTGTGGAGACAAATCCCAACAAAACCAACCTCACGAATGACCTTGCTGAATTTCTCAAACCACGACCGAGGAGACTGTTTGAGACCATAGATAGATTTTCGAAGCAAACATACCCGAGACGCCCCCGTGATAACAAACCCTGGTTGTTGATGCATGTAAACAGTTTCAAGAAGATCAATATTCAAAAAGGCATTTTTGACGTCCAGCTGATGGAGGGGCCACTGGCAATGAACAACTAAGGAGAGAAGAACCCGAACGGAATTTAATTTTGCGACATGGGAGAAGGTTTCATCATAATCAAGGCCGTATTGCTGAGTAAAACCTCGTGCCACAAACCGAGCTTTCAAGCGATCAACTGTCTCATCCGCCGCATGTTTGATTGTAAAAATCCATTTGCAGCTAACACAACTATGGCCAGGAGGAAGAGAGACAAGATCCCAAATCTGATTCCCCCACAGAGCAGGCGCCATAATACGATCATGCATAAATTCCAGGAGGAATCCGACAAGGGGAAGGGCTGGCGGGGGTGAGCGAGAATGAAGAAAAACGAGAAGAGACAAAATTAGGGAGCAACCCTAGAAACTTTCATACATTCCAAGATAAAGATTACAATGTCTGTCGGCCCTCTTATAGTGGCGATGAGCGAATATAAAATGAAATACTGAAATTAGGAAATACTGGAAATTAGAAAATACTGAAATTAGGAAATACTGGAAATACTAAAAATGCGTCAACAAACATAACAACCTATTTATTATTAAATATTCTCCGCGGTCTCGGTGGGCCCTTGCGATATACGTGCCCGACGCGTGTAGACTTGTCATGGTGGCTCGTCGTCGTGTAGTTCTGTAACATTTGGACTTGTAACACTCCATCCTTCAAAACGAGCTTGCTCTCAAGCTCGTGTACCAAGCGGGTGGCAAGATCATCTGGTACCTTGACCTCCTGCCAGAACAAGGACAGGTAGCACGTAGCAGTGGCAGCGGTGTTAGTGAGCAGCGACGGCGCCATCGGAAGGACAGGCGGAGGAAGTAATGGCTTCCGCAAGGTCGATGGGGCGGTGGTGAGCAGCCGCCACAAGGATGTCGGAGACGTGACTGCGGACAGCGGGAAAGGATCTGTCGGGGGCAGCGGAGCGGCAGAAGAGACGGTAATGTGGCCGGTGGAAGCGGCAGGGAAGAGGCCGACAGAGTGAGAGCCGGGAGAGGAGACGGTGAGAGGATCAGATGGGGTGGCAAGACTGGATCCGACAGAGTAAGAGCCGGCAGAGGGGGCGATGAGTTTACCGGACGGGGCGGGAGAAGAGGCGTTGATATGGCCGGTGGAAGCGGCGGAGGGACGACCACCGTAGAGAGATGTGCATTAGTGACCGTGGAGAGAGGTGGCATGGCCAGAAAACTTTCGCATAGTGCAGGAGGCAGTCGTGGTGGAGACGACTTAGGGCAGAGAACCTCGTGGGGGGTTGCAGAAGCCCGTCCATGGTACACGAGACGACGATCGAGTTTGGCGTGGAGGGAGGCGCATGTGGTCAGGATTTGTGCAGCTAGGTCAGAGAAATCTAGTCGAGGGTTGGTGGTCGGCGACAGCAAGAACAGCGGCCCGGGATCGGCGGATTGGGCGGCGGCCATGTTGCCAAGGATGTAGGCTGGATGTGATGTCGGTGATGTCTGTGGCGGCACAACGCCACAACGGTCGGCACAGCGGAACAGAGGCCCAGGGAGGCGGCCTTCCTGCAGCTGAAACGGAAGGGGAAGCAGATCTGGCTGACAGAAGCCCTGCGGCACGGGCAAAAGACGGTCAATACCTGGAGCGGAGCGAGGCCGGGCAATGAGAAGAGAACGATGCAGAACAGAGGCCCTGGGCGGCGGAAGATCTGGAGGGTTGCAGCAGCGGGGTTGGGGCGTGGCTAGATCAGCCGGTTGTTGGAGGTTGTGGCAGATCAGGGCGGATCGAGTGCGGAAAGGACGTCGGAGGCCGATCCAGTTGCTGGAGGAGGTGGAGCGGGCCGATCCGATTGCTGGAGGGCCGATCCGGTTGCTGGAGGGCAGGACGTGGCGGATCGGCGCTGGCGGCATTATGCCGGAGGCGGATGGGGGTCGGGATGTCTGGCAAGGGTGAACCGCGCGTCGTGCGGAACAGCGGCAATGATCGGGTCGCTCGTCTTCCCTATGGAGACGTGGGATCTGGTGTTGTGTCGCGGAAACAGGGTTGTGTCGTGATGACGCGGGTCGGTGGGGATCGGGTGCTATGCGGGCCAGTGGACCAGGGAGATAGATTCCTGAATTCCTTAGGCAAACTCGAGCACCGGCGCCGAGAGCGGGCGGTGCGGTAGGTCGGACCAATTGATATGATCACGAATAAATTCCAGGAGGAATCCGACAAGGGAAAGGCCGGCGAGGGTGAGCGAGAATGAAGGAGGACGAGAAGAGACGAAATTAGGGAGCAACCCTAGAAACCTTCATACATTCCAAGATAAAGATTACAAGGTCCGTCGACCCTCTTACAGTGGCGAATAGCGAAAATAAAAGGAAATACTGAAATTAGGAAATACTAGAAATTAGTAAATACTGAAATTAGAAAATACTAAAAATACTAAAAATGCGTCAACAAACATGCAACCTATTTTTTATTAAATATTCTCTACAGTCTCGGTGGGCCGTTGCGATATACGCGTCCGTCGCGTGTAGACTTGTCATGGTGGCTCGTCGTCGTGTAGTTCCGTAACATTTGGACCCATAACACGTCATCTCTAACCTTTGGCCTTCAAATCCCAATATTGGTTGCATGGGTTGCCTGAGAATCAAAGAACTCAAACCATCCTCATGCATTTGTGAGTTAAGGGTACTATTTGAAGAAAATGAGATTTAAAGGACCTATTTGAAACTAGGTCAAAAGTGAAGGGATCAATTTGGATATTTTGCCTATAATTTATAATGACAATAATATTACATAAGAAAATTTATTCATGATGAAAAATTATTAAATATAAAATTAATATGCATAAATAAGTTAAAGTAGCATAGTAAAAAATAAAAAAAAGGAGGGGTAGACCAATAAAGACTTGGAATGAAGATGCGAGAAACTCGACTAAGATGGATTGGACATGTACAAAGGAGACCATTAGAGACACCTGTTAGGCGTTGTAAGAGTCTAGTCACTAGGCATGTTAAATGAGGAAGGGGCCGACCAATAAAAACTTGGAATAAAACTATAAAGAAAGACATGATGTACTTAGGCAATAATGAGATTATGACTAAATATAGGACACAATGGTGACAAAGGATCCATATAGCCGACCTCATTATAGTGGGATAAAGACTTGAGTGTTGACTTGAGAGTTATTATATAAGTCGTATATTCCGCATTTATTTTTTATTATTGTGCGTATGTTGGTTTAGTCCCACACCGTGAGTCTTGTTATCAACTTATCATATATCATTGTAGTCCCTATATATTCCCATGTTATGGAAGAATAAAGCATGCTTTCTCTCGATTCAACTTGGTATCAGAGGGAAACACGAAAAAAAACTTAATTTCTTCCAAACCCCGCGTCTCCCTCATCCTGCTCACCCCAATCGTCCCGCCTCTGACCTAACCCACACCGCCCGGTTCCGCCCTGTTCGGCTCAGCGCCGCCCCGCTCGGCACCAACCCCGATGTCAGGCAGCCCCCATACCACCGCCGGTTGCTGAGAGAGGTGTCGTCGTCGTCCCTCCGTGATGCAGCCCGTTGTCTCGTCTCCATCCTGTCGTCGTCGTCTCTTCGTGATGACGCCCGCCGCTGCCTCCTCTGCTTGTTGTCGCCCAACTGCCGCTTTCTCTGCCTACTGCAGCCCGGCCGCCGTCCCCTCAGCGTGATGCAGCCAGCTGCCTCCCCTGCTTGTTGCCGCCCGACGGCCGCATTCTCTGCCTGTTGCAGCCCGACCGCCGTTTCCTCTGCTTGAGGCAGGTTGTCGCATTCTCTCCGACTGCCTCTTCTGCATTTTTGGCTTTGGTTTATTGCATTTTTTGTCTCCTTCATGACTTCTCCTTCCCCCGATGAAGGTGACTCTTTGGTTTCGTCCCCATGCGTGATTCCGCCTCAGATAAGCGACTCTCAGCGGTCTCATGGCTTCTCTGGTTCACTGAAAATCACCACCGTCTCATTAGATGTCATCCGTAGCCACCAGATGTATGGCTATATCGATGGGACTGTTAAGGAGCCCCAACTAACTGATCCCTCTTGGAAGCGATGGGACTCAGAAAACTCCCTGGTGGTGTCCTGGCTCCTTCACTCTATCTCCGAAGGTTTATCGGAGTTACATGCTAATGGATTCTGCTTTTGATATCTGGACCCATGCCCAGGAGACATATTCCCAGATTGGCAACCCTACGCAGGTTTATGAACTTACTCGACGCAATTTGGAACTACGACAAGGATCCATGACGGCGTCATCCTTTTTCTCCGAGTTCAAGCGGCTATACCAGGAGTTGGACTACTTCTCCCACTTCACTCCCACCTATACTGTGGATGTTGTCCAGCTACAACAACGGGAGGATCGCTTTCGTCTCCATGTCTTCTTGATGGGACTGAACATGGAGTTTGACATGGTTCTGACGCATATTCTTCACCGCACTCCGCTTCCGTCCCTTCGCGAGGCCTTCAGTATGATCTTGGGTGATGAAGACCGCCGGAGGTCTCTCAGTGCTAGTGCCCCTCCTGATCGCTCTGTCATCACTAGCGTTAGTCGTGGCCAAGTCCTCAGCCCTAGCCCGTCTGCTCCTGTGTGTGATTATTGTGGCCGCAGAGGCCATACTCGGGAGGTGTGCTTCAAGCTCCACCTCATCTTGCCCCTCATGGTCGTGGTCGTGGACGAGGGCCTGGATGAGGGGGCCATCGCTTGGGTGGTTCCATACCTCATGATGTTGCTTACTCTACCGGCGTCTACGACGAGACCCCCCATGTTGTGACCGGGCATCTTACTGCTCCTGAGTTTAATGCATTATGTCGTCTGCTGCACTCTCAGTCTGATCAGCCTCCAGGTGCTTCCGCTTCCGTTGCTACTATTGCTATGTTGCATGCTCATGTTGTCACTGCCTCCCCGTCTGAGTGGGTGATTGATTCTAGTGCCACTCACCAAAAGACCGGCTCTTCCTCAGGTTGCCTCTCTTACACCCCTTTGTCTGGTATGGACAAAGTTATCTCTACTAATGGCTTATTGTCTCCCGTTGCTGGGAAAGGTCAGATCTCTTGTTCCCCATCTATCTCTCTATCATTTGTTCTTCATGTTCCCTCCTTTCCTCGCAATCTTCTGTCTATCAGTGACATTACTTGCCCTCTTAATTGCTCTGTAACCTTTTTTTTTTGATTCCTGTGTTTTTCAGGAACTGGGTACGAAGCGGAACATTGGCAGTGGTAGGAACCGCGGTGGACTGTATTAACTGGACCAACCTCCTTCTCAGGCCCTCTCTTGTGCTCCTATTACAGCTGATGATGTTTGCCGCTGACACCTGTGGCTTGGACATCCCTCTCCTTTTTACCTTTATAAATTGTTCCTTGTTTTTTCCCCTTTTTTACAAACTTTTGTCTGTGATATCTGTGATGAATCTAAGCATGTGTGACATAGTTCATCGCATTTAGCTTCTCCTTGTAGCACACTGTTTGATATTGTTCATTCTGATGTTTGGGGACCGTCCCCTGTTTTATCTACCTTTGGGTTTCGTTGGTTTGTCACATTCATTGACTGTTTTTCTCGTACAACTTGGGTGTATTTGCTCAAAAAAAAAGTGAAGTCTTCTCTTGTTTCGGCTTTTTCACAAAATGGTTCAAACACAATTTAAGGGGGTGGTTCGTGTCTTACGAAGTGACAATGGGGGGGCGTGTGACGATCGGGGCGCCTTTGGCTCGTACCTTGCTAGTCATGGTATCATACACCAAACCACGTGTGTTCACACCTCTACCCAAAATGGAGTTGTTGAATGGAAAAACCGGCACCTATTGGACGTTGCCCGTTGTCTCCTGAGTGTTATGCACCTCCCTAAGTTCTATCGGGATGATGCAGTTCTTACTGCTGCACACCTTATCAATCGGTTTCCCTCACGTGTGCTTAGCTATGCTACTCCCCTCGCTCAGCTGTCTACCATGACTGTGGTCTATACTTCCCACCTCCCTCCTCGTGTCCACATCCATTGCCCCACCGTGACAAATTGGACCCCCGAGCCCTCCGGTGTGTGTTCCTTGAATACTCGTCCACCACGAAAGGGTATCAGAGTTACCACCATCCCTCTGGGCGTATCGACTGCACTATGGATGTTACCTTTCGAGAAGGGGAATCCTTCTTTTGTCATCGACTCATGCTCCTCGTCAGGGGGAGAATACTGGAGATATGGATGTCCCTCTTCCCCTTTTTCCTTCTCTACCACCACAACCTCCTGTGTCTCAGGAACAGGGACCCCCTATCCTTGTTCCTTTGTCTGATACTCCGATATCTCCTTTTCCTCAAGTATATCGCCGCCGCTCCTCCCGAATACAGACTACTAAGGCTCCGCCTCTACCAGTGCCCGTTTTTGCCTCAGATTCTGATGATGCAGAGTTGCACATCCCGCTTGCTCTGTTGAAAGGTAAAAATGCATGTACTAAACATCCTATTTCTAACCATGTGGCTTACCATCACCTTACCCCGGCCCACCAGGCCTTTGTTATTTCTCTCTCGACGATTGTTGTTCCCAGGACATGGCAGGACACATTGGGTATTCCGGCCTGGACTCAGGCTATGGAAGAGGAGATGTCAGCGTTGGACAAGAACCATACTTGGAATGTCTCGCCCCCCCCCCCTCCTGGAAAGAGGGTTATTGGCTCGCGATGGGTGTTTTCAGTCAAACAGAATCCAGAAGGGAAGGTTGAACGGTACAAGGCACGGCTGGTTGCTCAGGGGTACACTCAGACTCAGGGAGTTGACTACTAGGAGACCTTCGCCCCCGTGGCTAAGATGGACTCTATTTGAGTACTGTTGTCTTGCGCGGCTTGCATGGACTGGGATCTTCATCAACTGGATGTTAAGAATGTGTTCCTTCATGATGAGCTCGATGAAGAGGTGTACATGAAATTCACCTCGGGTTCATAAAAAAAGGAGCTGAAGACCTTGTCTGTCGACTAAGGAGGTCCTTATATGGCCTGAAACAGTCTCCCAGAGCATGGTTTGGGAGATTCCTCGCGGCTATGATCAAATTTGGGTACAACCAGGCGCAGTCGGATCACACTATGTTTATTCGGAGACGTGTTCAGGGTGTTGTAGTCCTTATTGTCTATGTGGATGACATTGTAATCACAGGTAACGATTTGGAAGAGATCGCAAATCTCAAGTACCTCTTAGCTGCCGAATTTGAGGTGAAAGACTTGGGAAGACTACGATACTTTCTGGGAATTGAGGTGACTAGATCAGGGTATCTTTATATCACAACAAAAATATGTCCTAGATTTGTTGCAGCAGACCGGTATGCTTGGTTGTGTCCCTGCAAACTTTCCAATGGAAGAAAATCATGGAATCAGTGAAGACAGTGACAGTGACCAGGCCGATGTCACTCGCTACCAGAGATTAGTTGGGAAATTAATATACTTGTCTCATACTCGTCCGGACATTACTTATGCAGCTGGCATCCTGAGTAGGTACATGCATGCTCCCAGGGCCAGACATCAAGAGGCAGCGTGCCGTGTGTTACGGTATTGGAAGAAAGCCCCAGGTCGAGGTCTTCTGTTCTCTAAGGACGAACACCTGAGGATTGAAGTTTTCACTGATACTGATTGGATCGGATGTCGTGACGATCGAAAATCTACAACAGGTTATTGTTCCTTTGTTGGAGAAAACCTGGTAACATAGTGCAGTAAGAAGCAAAATGTAGTGGCCAGATCGAGCGCTGAGGCGGAATACCGTGTTATGTCCCAAGGTACGTGTGAGGGTCTATGGCTGTGTACCATTCTACAGGACTTGGGGTTTCCCGTGACGTCCCCCTTCTCCTTGTTTTGTGACAACAAGCCAGCCATCAGCATAGCCCACAATCTAGTTCAACATGACAGAACAAAGCACGTGGAGGTAGATTGACATTTCATCAAAGATCACTTGGATAAAAAGACAATGGTCACATCGTTCGTCCACTCTAAAGATCAACTAGCAGATGTGTTCACTAAGAGCTTGGGAAGTGACTTGTTCATGGATAACATCAAGAGACTTGGAATGACTGACATCTTCCATCCGACTTGAGGGGGAGACTTGAGAGTTATTATACAAGTCGTATATTCCGCATTTATTTGTTATTATTAAGCGTATGTTGGTTTAGTCCCGCACCGTGAGTCTTGTTATTATATATCATTGTAGTCCCTATATACTCCCACGTTGTGGAAGAATAAAGCATGCTTTCTCTCGATTCAACTTGTTGTTCCTGTTAGTAAATATTGAAAACAAAAAATAGTCAAATCTATCCTTAATATGTTGAGAAGATAAAAAAAATACTAAATATAAAGAATAAAAAATAAATACATTAAAATATTAAGAGCAAAGTTTGTACAAAAATTCAATCTGATCTAACAGGTTCTCCAAATATAAATAGTATACACAAATATATATAACAGATGCCCCATTGGAATTTCTCATGCAATTACCAAGAAAATAAAAGAAGATTCAAATCTAAATTCCACTAAAGTTCTCTGTCAAATAGAAAAAGGCTCGGATGTTTCCAAAAAAACATCAAAGAACAGAGAAGTCTCATCCTTGAGCTTCAATCTTAGGATCCAATAAAAATTGCACGGGTTGCCTGATTTAAATTCCACTCTTAGGCCGTCCTCAATGCTTGTACAGTTTTATACACATGAATTGTCCATATATCGTCATCGCCTTTCTAAAAGAGAAGAAAAAAAGCTAATAACATGCAAAACCAAATTGAAAATAGAATTGCTCTAGGCTCAGAAAATTTGTTTGGAGACCCCTAAGTGGGTGAGGGGAGCAGGAAAGAAAGAGGGGAGGGAGAGAGAGAGATAAATGTAGACAACCATCCATCATTATGTGCAATATGAAATCCCACAAGATTATTCCTCATAATTTTCATTCTGAAGAGAAGTGTCAGATGGACACAACAACACTCAAGCCCTTTTCCCACCACAGTGGGGGCGGCTATATGGATCATTTATTGTCATTACACTCTATCTTTAATCATAATCTCACTAATGCCCAAGTACGTCACATCATTCCTTATAGTTTCATACCAAGTCTTTTTGGATCTACCCCTCCCCCATTGTTGCGGATATCCTTCGACATGACCGATATATCGGCCGACATAAAGGTTTCATGGACAAAACGACATGTTTCCGGGTTTTTTTTGCAAAATATCCTTTTAGAATATAACCTCCGATATGTCTGTTATTAACCAATATATTCGCCAATATATCCCGACATTTTATCGACTGATTTTTTTCAATTTATTTTAATTAGTGTATATGGTCTAATAGACAATAGACCAAAACTATTTCATTGTTTAGGTGTTTTTTCCCTTCCTCTAACTTTCTTCCTTACTCAAGTCCGTCATCGACTTTAATTATGCAATATATAAAAAAGATTCGCGATGTGGATCCGAACACATCCGCGGAGTCGGATCGACGATCTGATCAAACCCTCCTGCGCGAGTACACAAACCCTAAACCCTAAACCCCTAAACCCCTAAACCCCTAAACCCCTAAACCCCTAAACCCCTAAACCCTAAACCCTAAACCCTAAAAACCCTAAACCCTAAACCCTAAACTCTAAACCCTAAACCCTAAACCCTAAAACCCTAAATATGTAACATTGTAACACCCCAAAAAGCTCAAAATTGGATTTGAGGTGCAGGTTGCTTAACACGGCCTGGGACACGGGCGTGTCCCAGGGCGTGTCGGGGGTACACGGCCTGGGACACGGGCGTGTCCCAGGGCGTGTTCAGGATAGTCGACGATCGGAGGTCGACGATAGTCGAGCCCGGGACACGGCCTTCGACACGGGCGTGTCACAGGGCGTGTCACTCAATAAAATGTCGTATCGAGTCAGAAATGTACACGGCCCGGAACCAAGCCTTGAACACGGCCGTGTTAGTTTTGACACGGGCGTGTCAGAGGGCGTGTGCCTACCCGTGTACTGCTCTGACTGGTTTTAGCGCTCGTTGAGTACCGTGTAACAGGTGTGACACGGGCGTGTCACATGACCGACACGGGCTTGTCAGGTTCGACACGGGCGTGTCGATGCCCGTGTTCTGGTAATTTTCAGTCGGTGTGAGTGCCGCGTGTGCCGCTTAAGGGTACACGGCCTGTGACACGGGCGTGTCACAGGCCGTGTCGGCCAAAAAGTAAATTATTTTGGGCAGATCTTGGCCGTTCATTTTCCTTAAAGGAGATCCTGTGGCTGGGGCTTATTCCTGGGATGATAAGGCCGGGAAAGAAGGAGGAAAGGCTTATTTTGAGTTTCATCTTCTCATTCTAACTTTAAGAGAGAGGTGAGAGCAAGGTGAGGAAGAAGAAGTGGAATTCGGCTGCCGGTGGAGCTACGGTGGTCCACATCGCGAGCCGAGTTCGGATTTGCGAAGGCAACGCTGCTGCGAAGGCTTTCATCCGTCTCAATTTCTCTCCATGGCTCCGAAGCGAATTCCTAGGGTAACGATTTCCTGCTTGGACATGTGAAGTCCTTAATTCCTGCATTGCATAGGGAAAACCCTTCCCCGCGAGTGTGCGGTGGGTTGTGGCGTCCCTTGGGGTAGATATGTGAAGTCCCCCTTGTTAGAGTCCGGAATTGGAGTACGGATCTAGGCATGCTGTGTGAAGCCCATCTGGACATGGTCTGGATTGGTGATGCTTGTTTGCATATTAGAGAAGACTCCGTGATTATTGCTTGTAGGCAAAGTACTGGAGGAAGTCCAGAAAATTATGAGAGTTGGACTCTCTTGTGGCCGTGAGTTGCTACTTTGTGTGAAGTTGAGCCGTTGGGCTGCAACTAGGCAAATGCCTTGGTGGTGGAACGGGCAAGGTGAAGCTGTACCCGCGTCAGTCCAGGCTTGAGTCTGACGATTTGAGCAACGGGCAAGGTGGATCTGTACCCGCGTTATGGTTGTCTAACCTTGGGTGCTTAAGACCCTGTTAGGATCACATAGCGAGAGTCGACGGCCTGTGTGCCGATCAGACTAGAATGCTCATATTGGACCGTTATGTCTGGGACCTCTGAACGGTGGTGTGGTCGTGGAACTACGGAACACCGATAATGTGCCCTGAGTGCACGGAGCGTCGGGCCGTCGTGCCGGCGTTTGTGATATGTGACTGTGCGGTCGTGCACGTCTTGCTTGAATTGCTATATATATCATATTGGAAGATTGTTATGCAGGGATGGAATTCCGCTGCCCCGTGCCAGGGGCAGGGTCGTTATAATTGGTCAGCTGAATGCTGATCGTTGTCTTGTTTGCCACCGTTTGGTGGATTGGTTATTACAGGTACTGGAGGTGCTGGTCCGAGCGGGACTTAGCGGGCTGAAGCCCAAAGCTGCGCTGCTGCCCTCGAAGGCGTTGTTTTGTTTCTTTTGTTCATGTGTGGCCGGCCTGCGTGCCGATGTCTGTAATCCACACTCTTGTTAAGAGAAACTGTTGTAAGGCCTTAAGGCCAGACTCTTGTGATGTTTGTATATATTCCTAAGTTTTAGTGGACATTGTTCTTTATCTTGAGTTCAATTATTCAACCGTGAAACTTCCGCTAGAATGCTCTGTGTTAGGATGCGTGGTTATGATATTATTTCGTAGCGTCTCCGCCTGTTTGTGGAATATGGTGTGGGGCCCCGGCCGGACCCTCTATTATATTCTTCTTGACGGGTAGAGGTGTTACAATTTGGTATCAGAGGGAGGTTTCGATCCTCCGACCTGTGGGTTATGGGCGTGTCCCAGGGCGTGTCGGGGGTACACGGCCTGGGACACGGGCGTGTCCCAGGGCGTGTCGGGGGTACACGGCCTGGGACACGGGCGTGTCCCAGGGCGTGTTCAGGATAGTCGACGATCGGAGGTCGACGATAGTCGAGCCTGGGACACGGCCTTCGACACGGGCGTGTCCCAGGGCGTGTCACTCAATAAAATGCCGTATCGAGTCAGAAATGTACACGGCCCGGAACCAAGCCTTGAACACGGCCGTGTCAGTTTTGACACGGGCGTGTCAGAGGGCGTGTGCCTACCCGTGTACTGCTCTGACTGGTTTTAGCGCTCGTTGAGTACCGTGTAATAGGTGTGACACGGGCGTGTCACATGACCGACACGGGCGTATCAGGTTCGACACGGGCGTGTCGATGCCCGTGTTCTGGTAATTTTCAGTCGGTGCGAGTGCCGCGTGTGCCGCTTAAGGGTACACGGCCTGTGACACGGGCGTGTCACAGGCCGTGTCGGCCAAAAAGTATAATTTTTCAGGCAGATCTTGGTCGTTCATTTTCCTTAAAGGAGATCCTGTGGCTGGGGCTCATTCTTGGGCTGATAAGGCCGGGAAAGGAAGGAGAAAGGCTCATTTCTAAATTTCATCTTCTCTTTCTACATCTAAGAGAGAGGTGAGAGCAAGGTGGGGAAGAAGAAGTGAAATCCGGCTGCCGGTGGTGCTACGGTGGTCCAAATCGCGAGCCGAGTTCGGATTTGCGAAGGCAACGCTGCTGCGAAGGCTTTCATCCGTCTCAATTTCTCTTCATGGCTCTGAAGCGAACTCCTAGGGTAACGATTTCCTGCTTGGACATGTGAAGTCCTTAATTCCTGCATTGCATAGGGAAAACCCTTCCCCGCGAGTGTGCGGTGGGTTGTGGCGTCCCTTGGGGTAGATATGTGAAGTCCTCCTTGTTAGAGTCCGGAATTGGAGTACGGATCTAGGCATGCTGTGTGAAGCCCATCTGGACATGGTCTGGATTGGTGATGCTTGTTTGCATATCGGAGAAGACTCCGTGATTATTGCTTGTAGGCAAAGTACTGGAGGAAGTCCAGGAAATTATGAGAGTTGGACTCTCTTGTGGCCGTGAGTTGCTACGTTGTGTAAGGTTGAGCCGTTGGGCTGCAACTAGGCAAATGCCTTGGTGGTGGAACGGGCAAGGTGAAGCTGTACCCGCGTCAGTCCAGGCTTGAGTCTGACGATTTGAGTAACGGGCAAGGTGGATCTGTACCCGCGTTATGGTTGTCTAACCATGGGTGCTTAAGACCCTGTTAGGATCACATAGCGAGAGTCGACGGCCTGTGTGCCGATCAGACTAGAATGCTCATATTGGACCGTTATGTCTGGGACCTCTGAACGGTGGTGTGGCCGTGGAACTACGGAACACCGATAATGTGCCCTGAGTGCACGGAGCGTCGGGTCGTCGTGCCGGCGTTTGTGATATGTGACTGTGCGGTCGTGCACGTCTTGCTTGAATTGCTATATATATCATATTGGAAGATTGTTATGCAGGGATGGAATTCCGCTGTCCCGTGCCAGGGACAGGGTCGTTATAATTGGTCAGCTGAATGCTGACCGTTGCCCTGTTTGCCACCGTTTGGTGGATTGGTTATTACAGGTACTGGAGGTGCTGGTCCGAGCGGGACTTAGCGGGCTGAAGCCCAAAGCTGCGTTGCTGCCCTCGAAGGCATTGTTTTGTTTCTTTTGTTCATGTGTGGCCGGCCTGCGTGCCGATGTCTGTAATCCACACTCTTGTTAAGAGAAACTGTTGTAAGGCCTTAAGGCCAGACTCTTGTGATGTTTGTATATATTCCTAAGTTTTAGTGGACATTGTTCTTTATCTTGAGTTCAATTATTCAACCGTGAAACTTCCGCTAGAATGCTCTGTGTTAGGATGCGTGATTATGATATTATTTCGTAGCGTCTCCGCCTGTTTGTGGAATATGGTGTGGGGCCCCGGCCGGACCCTCTATTATATTCTTCTTGACGGGTAGAGGTGTTACAATTTGGTATCAGAGGGAGGTTTCGATCCTCCGACCTGTGGGTTATGGGCCCACCACGCTTCCGCTGCCCAGGATCGGCAAGCCATGACTCAATCTGGGTGTTACAATTTAGGCAAAAAGGAAGTCGAGGATGCTACCTCAACAATACGCTCTATTCGAGAGAGGCTCCTAATAGCCCAGGATCGGCAATCCAAGTATTACAATGCTAAGCACCGGAACGTGGAGTTCGCGGTTGGTGACTGGGTCTATTTAAAATTTAAGCCTTCAAAGGCGTATCTCGGATTCGGCGGTTGAAAAAGCTAGGTCCGCGATACCTTGGTCCGTTTGAAGTGGTGGAGCGTGTTGGGGAAGCTGCCTATCGGCTAGCTCTTTCATCGGAATTGAGTGGATTGCATGATGTGTTTCACATCTCGGTGCTACGCGAAGCAGTCAAGGATCCAGCTCAAGTAATTGACAATGATCGAGTGCCGGTTGAGTATGGGCTAACGACAAAGGTGAAGCCTATACGGATCGAGGATCGAGCCGAGAAACAGTTGCAAAATAAAGTGATCGGGATGGTCAAAGTCCGATGGGACAATTGTGGCCGAGAAGAGCTAACATGGGAGCGCGAGCAGACCATGCAAGCCGAGTTTCCCGAGTTATTTTCGTAGCTTGTTGGTCGATCTCTTCCGAATTCGCGGACGAATTCTTTTGAGAGGTGGCGAGCACGTGTCAGTGCCGTCGTTATAACACTTAATTTGAACTCAAGATTGTCCACTTAGGAATGCAAATACACTTGTTTGTTGAACTTGTGTATTCTTTTTGTATGGTTGCCGTTTTCCTTGGTCGTTAACTTGTGTATCTTACACATATAGGTGACAAGAAGTGTTGCGGGTCAATCCGAACCACAACGTTCTGTTGAGAGTGCGGCACCAGCCGAGGTGCCCACAACTCCTCCATCCGCTGAAACAGTCCGTCTCATCACGGAAACGGTACTTGCTGTGATGAATGCTCAGCAGGCTGGGCAGGCACGTCCTGCAGTGGTGCCAACGCAAGCTGGGGTACGGCAAGAACCGGTAGAAGCCGAAGTTGATCCGCGGGTAGCAGATCAACAATGGAAGCAATTCTTGAGCTTTAACCCTCCGCAGTTTCATGGGGAGGGTACACCGGCCCAAGCAGAGGATTGGCTTGCAAGAATCAAGAGGATTATGAGAGCTATCAAGGTTGAGGAGGAACAGAAAGTCATGTTAGCCACTTTCCTACTGGAAAGAGAGGCGCGGTTGTGGTGGGATGAGATTGAAATGCATCACTTAGCCGGCAGGCAATTGGCAGAGATTACAATGGAAGAAGTTTCTCGATTGTTCTTAGCACAACATCTGCCGGTGCAGCAAAGGATATCGATGAAAATGGAATTTCAACGGTTAGCACAGGGAGATCGAAGTGTGGATGACTACCTGCATGAGTTCACCCGTTTGGGAAGATATGCGGGCACGATCTTCGCCGAAGAAGAGCGTAAGACTAGTCGGTTTTATGCGGGACTGCGAGATGAGCTGCGGTATTTGCTCTCGAGTTCTGTGAGTCAGGGATTCCAAGCCTTAGTCTGTACGGCTCGTTCTTTGGAGCTGGACATGAAACGGGGGCAAACAAAGGGCAACTTGGCTATTGCGAAGCCAGAATTTAAGCTGTCGCGTCCAGACAAGTTTGGCTACCGAAAGAGATGGAATAAGAAGTCTAAGTCTTCTGGACAAGCTCCTTCTGCGACTGTGACGGATACATCTGGGTATGGATCTCGTGCTTGTTTTACGTGCGGGAAGGTTGGACACTTCGCACGTGAATGTCAATTTGGTCCTCCAAAGGGTGATAAGAAGACGGGAGCGTCTTATGCGGAGAAGGGGAAGGCTGTGGTGGAGTCTTCTGCCTCGCACGCGCAGCCCAGGGTCTTCAACCTTGGACAACAGGAGGCCATTAAGCAGGCGGATGTTGTCACAGGTGCGCGTAGGTTTTAATGTTTTGTTTTTTTGATGTGCTGTGCTTGTTTTAATTGTAATGTTATAGGGTTTGTCCATATACGAGAGTATCCGGCGCGAGCACTGTTCGACACAGGTGCTTCACATTCGTTTCTGTCTGAGGACTTTGTCTTTCGTGTCGGGGTGCCTATCCGGACCACGACAGACAGTGTAAAGGTGTTGTTGCCTAACGGATGTTTGATGTGCGCGGATCGATCTTGCGGTCTTGAGGTCAAGATAGGAAGTCGGGAGTTCAAGGTGGAAACATTAGTATTGCCGATCAAAGAGTTTGATATAATCTTTGGTATGGACTGGCTTTCAGAGCAGCGTGCCTGTATAGATTGCACTTCAAAAGAGGTCACACTTGGGCAAAATACCGAACAAGAGACCAAGTTCATTGGTATGCAAGGGATGAGTGGGATGTTGTTATCCGCTCTCCAAGTTGTTAAGGCAGTTCGGAAGGGTGCGGAGTTGTTCTTCACACTCATAGAGGCGGTGGCGCCGAAGGCCAGTGTGAGTGAAGTGCCGATTGTGTCGGAATATGCTGATGTGTTTCCAAAGGATCTTCCTGGGTTACCTCCCCAAAGGGAAATCGACTTCGCTATCGAGCTGGTGCCGGGTGCGAAACCTGTGGCCCGTTCGCCGTATCGGGTAGCGCCAAAAGAAATGGCCGAACTGAAAGTTCAGTTGCAAGAGTTGTTGGAGCAGGGATACATACGCCCAAGTATGTCACCTTGGAGCGCGCCTGTTCTTTTTGTGAAAAAGAAAGACGGTGGTTTGCGACTATGTATTGATTATCGCGAACTGAACAAGCTGACGGAGAAAAACAAGTATCCAATTCCACGGATCGATGACTTGTTTGATCAGCTAGCAGGCTCAACCGTCTATTCAAAGTTGGATTTGAAGTCCGGGTATTACCAGTTGCGGATTAGGGAAGGTGACATTCCCAAGACAGCGTTTGGCACACGCTATGGTCATTATGAGTTCACAGTGATGTCGTTCGGCTTATGTAATGCGCCTTCGGTATTCATGGATCTCATGCATCGAACGTTCCGCGAATACCTGGATCTGTTTGTGATTGTGTTTATTGATGATATCCTTGTATATTCACAATCGGAGGAAGATCATGCAAACCACTTGCGATTAGTATTGCATACCTTGCGAAGGAATAAGCTGTATGCCAAGTTCTCGAAGTGTGAGTTCTGGCTCTCGTCGGTGGCTTTTCTAGGCCATGTGGTAAGTGGAGAGGGCATAGCGGTGGATCCGGCAAAGATAAGTGTCATTCGTGATTGGCCAGTGTTGTCTTCGGTGGCCGAGGTCAGGAGTTTCCTTGGACTGGCGGGCTACTATAGACGGTTCGTGGAGAACTTCTCCCGGATTGTTTTGCCTCTGACTACGTTGACGAGAAAGGATCAGAAGTTTGTTTGAACGCCGGAGTGCGCGCGAGCTTTTGTGGAGCTGAAGAATCGTTTGACCACGGCGCCCGTTTTGACGTCGCCATGTGGTACAGATGGATTTGAGATATACAGCGATGCGTCAGGAAGCGGCTTAGGCTGCGTTCTCCTGCAGTTTGGCAAGGTGATCGCCTATGGCTCACGTCAATTGAAAGTGCATGAGCATAATTACCCCGTCCATGACTTGGAGTTGGCGGCGGTGATCTTTTCGCTAAAGTTGTGGCGGCATTATCTTTATGGCGTGAAGGTGGATATTTATACAGATCATAAAAGCTTAAAGTATCTGCTTGATCAAAAGGAATTGAATATGCGACAAAGGAGGTGGATGGAATTCCTTGGGGATTATACCTTCGACATTCACTATGTTCCCGGAAAGGGAAATGTGGTCGCTGATGCCTTGAATCGTTGGACTCCGGTGCGGGCAAATTGGTTGCGGATACATGATGAGCGGTTAATCCAGGAGTTGGAAGCTTTGGAGATATCTTGTGTGGAAAGAGATTCTTCGACTGTTGCATGCGTGAACTGGTTGGAGGTTCAATATGACCTTGCTGACAGGGTTCGGCGGGCAACGGAGTTGGATGAAAGTCTCCAACGCTATGCAAAGGAGGGGTCTGGTGATCAATTCTCCTGGGATGACGGTTTATTACGGAAAGATGGCCGATTGTGCGTTCCTAGTGCGGGTAAATTGCGAGAAGGATTGCTATATGAAGCACACTTTACAAAGTACTCAATTCACCCTGGGAGCACAAAAATGTACAAGGACATGAAGAAATTGTTCTGGTGGTCTGGTATAAAGAAGGACATAGCCACGTATGTAGCTAAATGTCGTACTTGTGCTTTGGTAAAGGCAGAATGTCAACGGCCGAGTGGTTTCCTGAAGTCGTTGTCGGTTCCGCAATGGAAGTTTGAGGATATTTCTATGGATTTCGTGCATGGATTGCCGAGATCTCAGCGTGGCCATGACTCAATCTGGGTGATTGTAGACCGGTTGACAAAGGTGGCTCACTTTATACCGAACAAGCGGGACGATTCAGTGGAAACGTTGGCAAAGCTCTATGTGGAGCAGATTGTTAGATTGCACGGTGTTCCCCGGAGAATCGTAAGTGACCGAGATGGGCGCTTTACCTCGAAGGATTGGAGATTAGTTCATCAGATGTTAGGCACGAAGTTAGCATTCAGTACGGCCTTTCACCCGCAAACGGATGGTCAAACTGAACGAACCAACAGAACGATGGAGGATATGCTCCGTATGTGCGCCCTGGACTTCGGTAAGAATTGGGAAGAACATCTTGTTATGGTGGAGTTTGCCTATAATAATAGCCATCAAGCGAGTATAGGCATGGCCCCGTTTGAAGCGCTGTATGGTCGGAAGTGTCGTACACCGCTAGCTTGGGAAGAAACTGACGAGACTAAACTTTTAGGCAAAAAGGAAGTCGAGGATGCTACCTCAACAATACGCTCTATTCGAGAGAGGCTCCTAATAACCCAGGATCGGCAAGCTAAGTATTACAATGCTAAACACCGGAACGTGGAGTTCGCGGTGGGTGACTGGGTCTATTTAAAGATTAAGCCCTTCAAAGGCGTATCTCGGATTCGGCGGTTGAAAAAGCTTAGTCCGCGATACCTTGGTCCGTTTGAAGTGGTGGAGCGAGTTGGGAAAGCTGCCTATCGGCTAGCTCTTTCATCGGAATTGAGTGGATTGCATGATGTGTTTCACATCTCGGTGCTACGCAAAGCAGTCAAGGATCCAGCTCAAGTAATTGACAATGATCGAGTGCCGGTTGAGTATGGGCTAACGACAAAGGTGAAGCCTATACGGATCGAGGATCAAGCCGAGAAACAGTTGCGGAACAAAGTGATCGGGATGGTCAAAGTCCGATGGGACAATTGTGGCCGAGAAGAGCTAACATGGGAGCGCGAGCAGACCATGCGAGCCGAGTTTCCCGAGTTATTTTCGTAACTTGTTCGCTCGTTATATATGTAATAGAAACATATAATGTTTTGTTATTTTCTCCCTACTGTCTTCAAATTTCGGGACGAAATTTTATTAAGGAGGGGAGGATTGTAACACCCCAAAAAGCTCAAAATTGGATTTGAGGTGCAGGTTGCTTAACACGGCCTGGGACACGGGCGTGTCCCAGGGCGTGTCGGGGGTACACGGCCTGGGACACGGGCGTGTCCCAAGGCGTGTTCAGGATAATCGACGATCGGAGGTCGACGATAGTCGAGCCCGGGACACGGCCTTCGACACGGGCGTGTCCCAGGGCGTGTCACTCAATAAAATGTCGTATCGAGTCAGAAATGTACACGGCCCGGAACCAAGCCTTGAACACGGACGTGTCAGTTTTGACACGGGCGTGTCAGAGGGCGTGTGCCTACCCGTGTACTGCTCTGACTGGTTTTAGCGCTCGTTGAGTACCGTGTAACAGGTGTGACACGGGCGTGTCACATGACCGACACTGGCGTGTCAGGTTCGACACGGGCGTGTCGATGCCCGTGTTCTGGTAATTTTCAGTCGGTGCGAGTGCCGCGTGTGCCGCTTAAGGGTACACGGCCTGTGACACGGGCATGTCACAGGCCGTGTCGGCCAAAAAGTATAATATTTTGGGCAGATCTTGGCCGTTCATTTTCCTTAAAGGAGATCCTGTGGCTGGGGCTTATTCCTGGGCTGATAAGGCCGGGAAAGAAGGAGGAAAGGCTCATTTTGAGTTTCATCTTCTCTTTCTAACTTTAAGAGAGAGGTGAGAGCAAGGTGAGGAAGAAGAAGTGGAATCCGGCTGCCGGTGGAGCTACGGTGGTCCAAATCGCGAGCCGAGTTCGGATTTGCGAAGGCAACGCTGCTGCGAAGGCTTTCATCCGTCTCAATTTCTCTCCATGGCTCCGAAGCGAATTCCTAGGGTAACGATTTCCTGCTTGGACATGTGAAGTCCTTAATTCCTGCATTGCATAGGGAAAACCCTTTCCCGCGAGTGTGCGGTGGGTTGTGGCGTCCCTTGGGGTAGATATGTGAAGTCCCCCTTGTTAGAGTCCGGAATTGGAGTACGGATCTAGGCATGCTGTGTGAAGCCCATCTGGACATGGTCTGGATTGGTGATGCTTGTTTGCATATCGGAGAAGACTCCGTGATTATTGCTTGTAGGCAAAGTACTGGAGGAAGTCCAGGAAATTATGAGAGTTGGACTCTTTTGTGGCCGTGAGTTGCTACTTTGTGTGAAGTTGAGCCGTTGGGCTGCAACTAGGCAAATGCCTTGGTGGTGGAACGGGCAAGGTGAAGCTGTACCCGCGTCAGTCCAGGCTTGAGTCTGACGATTTGAGCAACGGGCAAGGTGGATCTGTACCCGCGTTATGGTTGTCTAACCTTGGGTGCTTAAGACCCTGTTAGGATCACATAGCGAGAGTCGACGGCCTGTGTGCCGATCAGACTAGAATGCTCATATTGGACCGTTATGTCTGGGACCTCTGAACGGTGGTGTGGCCGTGGAACTACGAAACACTGATAATGTGCCCTGAGTGCACGGAGCGTCGGGCCGTCGTGCCGGCGTTTTTGATATGTGACTGTGCGGTCTTGCACGTCTTGCTTGAATTGCTATATATATCATATTGGAAGATTGTTATGCAGGGATGGAATTCCGCTGCCCCGTGCCAGGGGCAGGGTCGTTATAATTGGTCAGCTGAATGCTGATCGTTGCCCTGTTTGCCACCGTTTGGTGGATTGGTTATTACAGGTACTGGAGGTGCTGGTCCGAGCGGGACTTAGCGGGCTGAAGCCCAAAGCTGCGCTGCTGCCCTCGAAGGCATTGTTTTGTTTCTTTTGTTCATGTGTGGTCGGCCTGCGTGCCGATGTCTGTAGTCCACACTCTTGTTAAGAGAAACTGTTTTAAGGCCTTAAGGCCAGACTCTTGTGATGTTTGTATATATTCCTAAGTTTTAGTGGACAATGTTCTTTATCTTGAGTTCAATTATTCAACCGTGAAACTTCCGCTAGAATGCTCTGTGTTAGGATGCGTGGTTATGATATTATTTCGTAGCGTCTCTGCCTGTTTGTGGAATATGGTGTGGGGCCCCGGCCGGACCCTCTATTATATTCTTCTTGACGGGTAGAGGTGTTACAAAATGTTTCTTATCTTTCATTATCAATGACAACTTCCCAATATTTTGTTTCCTCTTGTTTTATTTCACGTGTACCGTTATTACTAGTGCAACACAAAATGTTTATATTAGTTTAATAAATTTAGGAGTTTAATAAATATCAAATAATCAATATATTAATATATAAAAACTAAAAAAGGATTAAATTTATAAAATGATTACTCATATAAATAATTAAATATTAAAACCCGATATATGAAATATCCCCGATATATCCCCCGACATAATAACACCGACATGAAAAACCTAAACCGGCATGTCCTCCATATCTGACATCTACAACCTTGCTAATAAGTGCCTCTAATGGTCTCCATTTGTGCGCTTCTAAACCAAACACAAAGAATATTCTTCAAGCAAACATCGTTTTTTCTCCGGTGAGTTTGGACAAAAACGCCACTGCCAAAGGATATATATTTGGCATGAAAACAGTTATAACCGCCAAGGGAGCCAACAAGAAAAGAAAACTAGTTTTGAACATAAAAATGAATGCAGTTCCTTAGGTGAGGTTGGGCGTTCATAACCTCCCGCATTCACGACCGCTACAGTCGTGTCAAATGGAGAAGAATCCAAGCTCGAGCCATCCTCGATACTGATATTCAGTGTGTTGTGGCATGCCTATCCATAAATCTTTGTTGTCTCTCTTGAAAGAAACAAAAAGAAAATTACAAACCCAATAGATCTTAATTCACAACACAATGTATCATTACTAAAAGCTTCCTACATCAATGTGTATGTGTGTATAGCATAGAAAGGAGGTTTTTCTGCATGCATGTTATGAAATGTAAACTCAAAGGGGGGGTCTTTGGAATTTAATAAGATAGAGGGGTGCAACATGTAATTTTGCAAACTCATAAGGGAAGTTTATATTATATATGTGTATATATAGGGTTATTTATCGGGACCTCCCCTCGAAGTTTGCATAATTACAGCTTGCACCCCTCTAACTTTCAAAATTACAAAAATCTCCCCTCAATGTTTGCAATTCATAACATCCATGCACAAGAGTAGCTCCTTGGAGTAAATCTTAAGGGGATATTTTTGTGCATAGATGTTATGAAATGTAAACATTGAGGGGAGGTAATTATAATTTTGAAAGTTATAGGAGTACAAGCTGTAATTACGAAAACTTCGAGGGGAGGTCCCAATAAATAACCCTATACACACACACACACACACACACACACACACACACACATGGGATCTTATGTGATCGTAAAATACCATTAAAACTTATGGTTCTGAGTGTTGGGCAGTGAATTGTGTACATGAGCAAAATGGCCACATATAGACTTATTCTTTTATTCTTATTAATCTTCTTTTATCCTTCTGTTACTATCACTTAAAAAGGAAAAGAAGAAGAAGAAGAAGCTATATGTTAAGCCATTATAATAAAAGAATAAGAATAAAAGAATGAGGCTATATGTTAAGCCATTATAGTAAAAGAATAAGGCTATATGTGGCAATTTTGAATGTTGCATCAAAGCCAACTTTTTCCTTATAATAGTGAAAGATATATAAAAAGAGATAGAGAGAGAAATCATATTCCATCTGTACAACCCCGTGTTCACTTCTCCTGGGCATTCGCCTCTCCTTCGTGGAGTTATGTTTTGGCCTGCTTTTAGCCATCCCGAACAGCGGAGTTACGTTGTTGGCAGACCAATTTGGATTGCGTATAGTAATTCAGAACTGCGGAGTTACGCTGTTTGCAGACCAGACTTGGGATTCTACAAATAGATCGGTAGGGGCACCTGGGAGGGGGATTGGTTTTTTGGCTTCTCCCTCCTCTGGATTTCTGGTTGGCTTTCAAGTGCCCCCAGGGTGCCCCCAACTCAGCATTGGCTTGGGAGGGAAAGCACTCTAAGATCTTTCGGGTGTGTGGTGAGACCTCCTCGTTGAAGCCCAGGATCTGTTCCAAATCCTTAGTCTTTGGTCTTGTGCCCTTCCTCAGAAGAAGTAGGTGCGTGGTTACCCCTTTCGGATCCGAACTCCACAGGAAACCAAGATTTAGTTCCAACACCATCATTCCTATAATAATGAATTCCTTGTGCTAATAGCAATGTGAAATGGATTCAAATCAAAATTTAATATAGGATTTCTTCCCCCACAAAGAAAGGCTCGGATATTTTCCAAAATCTTCCATGAAGAGTTATAACTCTCATTCATTGATATCCAGCCATTCCAATTTCAACAATGATAGTATGGGTTGCCTAATAAAAATCCAAGCACTGGGCCATCCTCAATACTACTACCATTGCACATGGCTTATCCATGAATCGTCGTTGCCTTTCTCAAAAGGAAACATTCTGAACTCACCACAAAACAGGTAATGCTACACTTCTCAAAAAGTTGCCTAAACGCCTTGATCAAGAGGTTATAGAAAGAAAGAGATAACAGTTGCACGGGTTGCTTGAGAAGTATCTTCATTTCATTTCAACTACAGTGGGAAAAATTCCATCTTCATTTCATTTCAGGTTATCATTCATCATTGCCTAGATAATGTGAATAAAATGAAGCAAGAAAATCAATCATTGCCTGAAATAGACCGGTCTATTGGAGCCTTGAGTTTGCCCACAACAACCCTAAACAGAGAAGAACATCTAACTAACAAGTAGAGAAAAAAGTCTCCTTTTATTTTGATTCCAAAACCAGGATGATGAAAGATCCCTATCAAGGCAGATCTCTGAAATTTATGCCCAATTGTATCATTAAATTCTCATCACAAACTGATTAGCAACCTAAGCAACCGAAGCCCTCCCCATTCCCTACTTACATGATCGCATGGGTTGCCTGAGAATCCAAAATCTCAGACCATCCTCACGCATTTGTCAATTTTCAGTGCGTGACCATCAATGATCTAATAGATGCCAAGAGAAACCTGAAGCAGGAGAAACTTATTTCTCACAAAGCAGCAACATTCCCAGCTCCTCTGTAGAGAGGGATAGAGAGAGCTATAGAGAGAGAGAGAGAGCACAGAGAGAGGGAGGGAGAGAGAGGGGGAGGGAGATATGAGAAATTACTTGAAAACTTCCAAATTATCGACGATACATTCCTTCCAAATTTTACCCAAACTCATGTGTCCACGCATTCACCTAAGCATTCTCATCTCCGCGGCCCTCATTTTTTGCTGATCTGCGCAACTCTCATTTTTTGCTCATCTCCGCAACTCTCATTTTTTGCTCATCTCCGCAACTCTCATTTTTTGGTCATGTCTACAATTCACCGCCAACACTCAAAAAATAGAGCATTGCTGGTCAAATTGTCAGATGGATACAATTTCATAAAAAAGCAAAATAAACTTGTATCCTCTAATCATTCAACCTTGGAACTTTAACCATCATCATCAGTGTAACAGTAATAATAAGCAGCAGCAACAAAATTTCACCCTCCCATAATGCTTCTAAACCAAACACATGGCAGATTCTTCAAGCAAAAAAAGATTATGGCTCTGTTTGGCACATCATTTTTGCTCCGGTGAGTTTGGACAAAAATGCCACCGCCATAGAATGTATGTTTGGCATGACAACAGTTATAACCGCCATCAAGAAAAGAAAACTAGTTATGAACAAAAAAATGGACGAAGTACCTTAGGCGAGGTCGGGCGTTCACGAACGACAGTTCATAACCACCACGTTCACGACTGCTACCGCCCTGTCAAATGGAGATTGAGAAAAATCCATGCTCAACCCATCCCCAATACTGAGATATTCAGTGTGTTGTGGCATGCCTATCCATAATTCTTCGTTGCCTCTCTTGAAAGAAACACAAACGAAATTACAAAACTGTGGAGAAGCACACGATCAATAAAGGAAAACCAGTAAAACCTTATATATCGTTGTTGAGTATGTAAATACAATGTATGAGTACAAATATATAGGAAGAGGAAGGAGAGAAGAGACCCATTTACAAGATGTGGGACTAATACATAGAGAGGAGAAACTAAATGGGTCATTATGTGGGCACAGTCTTTTCAAGCAAAAACCAACAGAGCTTAATTCACAACGCAACACATCGGTCCTTTTTGAACTATCGATCACAAATATTTAAAGCACTCACTGCGAGAAATATGTTGTCACCCAACTTAATGACGGAGACATTCGTTCTTTTTGCACTACTAAATTTAAGAATCATATACTCCATCTTTGTCCTCAACCAAAAAACTTCCTTTCTAAAGTGTCACGTTAAGATTCAAGTTTCACGTTTACACATTTGAGCGGCACATCGACAAAAACAAAATCATCTACACACAATAAACACCAAGGTATTGTTTGTTGGATATGTCCGGTGAGCTCATCTAAGACAAGTATAAAAACACAAGGACTTAAAGCTGACCATTGATGTAATCCAACAGTGATAGTGAATTCTTGTGTAAAAACAAGCAAAAGATAATTTCTCGCTACCATAATGCCTCTAAACCAAATGTAATCTTGGAACTTCTCTCTCCCATGGTATAAAAATAAATAAATACATTAAATGTTAAGAGCAACATTCAAAAAAAGAAGATGCAATCATTCTTTAAGATTTTCTAGTTTTATCACACATCCTAAAGCATCATTTTTTTGAAATTCCAGAAGATACCGCATACTTGGAACTTCCTCACGCAATTAATAAACAAAATTAAAGAGGATTCAAATCTAAATTCCACACAAGTTGTGTCAAATAGAAAAAGGCTTGGATGTTTCCAAAAAAACTTCATAAAATAGAGAGAAGTCTCATCCTTGAGCTTCAATCTTCGGATCCAAAAATGATTGCCTGATTTAAATTTCACTCATCTCTTGAGGAGACTCATTGACAACTATCGAGAAAGAAAATAAGATTTGCATATGTTGTTTATTGATCTTGAGAATGTTTATGATAGAGTTCCAAGAGAGATCTTATGGAGAGTCTTAAAAAAGAAAGATGTAAATGTATCATATATTGACATAATCAAAGATATGTATACAAATTCTAAGACAAGGGTGAGGACATCTCAAGGATTAACACAAGAATTCCCTATCACCGTTGGATTACATCAAGGTTCAGCTTTAAGCCCTTATCTCTTTACCCTCATCTTAGATGAGCTCACCAGACATATCCAACAAGCAATACCTTGGTGTTTATTGTTTGCGGATGATATCGTTTTGGTTGATGAGACGCGCGAGGGTGTAAACGCAAAACTTGAATCTTAGCGAGATACTTTAGAAAAGAAGGGTTTTAGGTTGAGCTTGGCAAAGACGGAGTATATGGAGCTTAAATTTAGCAGTACAAGAAGGACATATTACTTCGTTATTAAGTTGGGTGATCAAGATATTTTCCGTAGTGAGTGTTTTAAATATCTTGGATCGATAGTTGATGGAGGTATTGATAAAGATGTGACACATAGAATCCAAGCGGGTTGGTTGAAGTGGAGAGGTGCGTCAGGGATCTTAGGTGATCGTAAAGTACCACTAAAACTTAAGGGAAAGTTCTACCATACTGCAATTAGACCCGCGATGCTCTATGGTTCTGAGTGTTGGGCAGTGAATTGTGTACATGAGCAAAAAATGGAAGTTGCGGAGATGAGAATGCTTAGGTGGATGTGTGGACACACGAGATTGAATAAAATTAGGAATGAAAGTACCAAGGATAAGACGGGAGTAGCATCAATTTCAGAGAAGATGTGAGAAGCTCATCTAAGATGGTTTGGACACGTACAAAGGAGACCATTAGAGGCGTCTGTTAGGCGTTGTGAGAGTCTAGTCACTATGCATGTTAGACGAGGCAGGGGTAGACCAATAAAGACTTGGAATGAAACTATAAAGAAAGACATGATGTACTTGGACATTAGTGAGATTATGACAAAAGATAGGGCACAATGGCAACAAAGGATCCATATAGCTGACCCCACTATAGTGGGATAAAGGCTTGAGTGTAGTGTAGTCCGTCCTCAATGCTTTTATCAGTTTTATACACATGAATTGTCTGTATATCATCATCGGCTTTCTAAAAGAAAACAAACAAACAAAAGAGCTAAAAAGCATGCAAAACTAATTTGAAAATAGAATAGCTCTATACTCGGGAAAAAAATTTGGAGACCACTAGGTGGGTGAGGGGCCAGGAGAGAGAGAGAGAGAGAGTTTAATGTGGACAACCATCCATCATATGGAATCCCACAAAGATTATTCCTTGTAATTTTCGACCAGGAGAGAAGTGTCAAATGGATACAAAATCATAAAAAGGCAAAACAAAATAAACTTGTATCCACTGACCATTTAAACCTGTATCCTCATGGCTCTTCATTTTCAAAGGATCAAAGTGAAATTTAAAATCTAGTAAAAGAGATGCTCAGGTTGTTCTTAGAACTAGTAAAAAGAAGAGGAAAAGAAATTTGATCTAATATGTTTGGTCTTGGAAATAAACAACTGTCTCAGAAATGGAGTTTTTGGGCAATGGCGGTGGGAATTGGCGGGTTATCAAACAATTTTTAGGCGTTATTGTTTTCCCCCAATAGCCGGCCCCACTATAGTGGGATAAAGATTTGAGTGTTGAGTTTTGTTGTAGTGTTTTCCCCCCATTGGAGATGGAGTAAAAACGCCCAAACAAATAGAGCCTTATGAATCAGAGCTCGAGCCATCCTCAATGCTCATATCCAGTGTGTTGTGGCATGCCTATCCATAATTCTTCATTGCCTCTCTTGAAAGAAACACAAGAAATTAAAACCCAAGAGAGCTTAATTTATAACACAACACATCATTACTAATAGCTTCATACATCAATGTGTGTGTATATAGCATAGCCAGAAGGTATTTTTTATATGCATGTTATGAAATGTAAACACAAGAGGGATGTCTTTGTAATTTCAAAAGATAGAGAGGTGCAACATGTAATTTTTCAAACTCATAAGAGAGGTTTGAGTAATTTATATATATATATATATGGAATAATTACCAAAACTTCCCCTGAAAGTTAGCATAATCACAGGTTGCACCCCTCCTGCTTTTGAAATTACAAAAACCTCCCCTGAAATTTACATTTCAAAACATCCATGTATAAAAATACCCCCGCGGAGTAAATTTTCAGGTGGGTCTTTTAGTGCATAGATGTTATGAAAGGTACTCTTACAAGGGAGTTATTTGTCATTTCAAAAGTAAGGGGTGCAATTGGTAATTTAGCAAGCTTAGAGCCTTATCGGGACCTCCCATGAGAGTTTGCGTAATTACAACTTGCACCCCTCTAACTTTCGAAATTACAAAAACTTCCCCACAATGTTTATATTTCATAAAATCCAAGCACAAAAGTACCC
Organism: Platanthera zijinensis; assembly: GCA_039513925.1. Classification (NCBI taxonomy): domain Eukaryota; kingdom Viridiplantae; phylum Streptophyta; class Magnoliopsida; order Asparagales; family Orchidaceae; genus Platanthera; species Platanthera zijinensis. The sequence goes on from CM077083.1 coordinate 34,868,211, forward strand.
CCTTAGAGTAAATCTTCAGAGGGGGTCTTTTGTGCATGGATGTTATGAAATATAAACATTGAGGGGGAGGCTTTTGTAATTTCGAAAGTAAGAGGGGTCAAGTTTGAGGGATTTGAGCTTGGCTCGAAATAGAAATTTTTGAATCGAACACGGCTCGAAATCGAAATTGATTTCGAGTAGACTTAAAATGGCTTTATTCCGAGCCGGGTCGAAATAGAATCAAGCTGGATCGAAATTGATCAATTTTTCTCTTTATTCCTAGTTGACTAGAAATTAAATTGGGCAACCTCTAAACTTAGCAAATGAAACACTTAAACCTTTCACTCTTTATTTATGTTTAAATTTTAGTGTTTTTTTACTTAAAAATAAGAATATAATAATAAATACGTAATATTTTTAATAAATTCGAGCTGATTCGAATCATATTTCGAGTGGTTCAGAGTTGGCTCAAAATCGACTCGAAATGAGATTAAGTAAAATTGAGTCGAAAAAATTTTAACTGATTCTAATTTGGCTCAATATTCGAGCGGTTTTCAAGTGACTTTCGAGTTTCGAATAATATGCTTTGCCCTACACCGATCTATTGTGGGTGTGTTACAATTCTACAAATCAATGACCTCAAACCCTCTCCATGGATCTGATTGGCCACAGTCGCTAATTCCAACGGCGGGTTATTGAGGTTGGAGCTTGAATCCCATACCTCCAAGATAAGGGAGCTCTAAACTAGCTAATCAAATCTGTGGAGAGGGATTGGGATCACTGGTTTGCAGACTTGTAGCGCACCAACAACAGACCGAGAAGTTACATAAAAAAGTGCAGCTAAATTGTTGATGAGATCTGAATTAGAGCTCCCATATCTAAAAGGTCTGAAGTTCAAGCCCTAGCCTCAACAACCGACCATTGGAATTAGCAGCTACAGCCAATCAGATCCGTGGAGATGGGTTGGGATCACTGGTTTGCGGACTTATAGCGCACCCACAGTAGACCTGGGCGTTACACATCATCCCTATAATAATGATTTTTTTCGGAAAACTGAATTCCGCACACTTTCTGTAACCGCCTATGTTCGTGAAGTAAAAAAAAACAGACTGTTGTTGCCCATGGGCATAGCCCATCTTGGGGCGATCCACTTAAATTTGTTTCCAGTGTTGTTGATTTTTTTTCTCTTTCTACTCTGGTTTCTGTAACGGTCAAATCAAAATTTGACATAGGCTCCTCCCTCATATTTAAGGGATATTAATAGAAGGAACTTTAAAGAGCGATCTCTAATCTCCGGCCATCAAATTCCAATAATGGTCGCATGGGTTGCCTGAGAATCCAAAGACTCAGACCATCCTCAAGCATTTGCCAATTTTCAGTACTTGTTCATCAATGATCTAAAAGATGCCAAGAGAGACCAAAAGCATAAGGAACTTATTTCTCACACAGAACATTCCCAACTCCTTTGTATAGAAGGATAGAGAGAGCTAGAGAGAAAGAGAGGGCAGGAAGAGAGAGAGAGGTGGGAGGGAGATGTGAAAAATTACTTTAAATCAAGTTTCAACCTATCCATAAGAACAGAGAAAATAGCAACATCTAGAAAGCTTCTTCTGTATTTTCTTTTTTGAGGGATAGTAATAGAAGGAACTTTGAGGCGCCATCTCTAATCTTCTGCCTTCAAATCCCAATATTGGTTGCATGGGTTGCCTGAGAATCCAAGAACTCACATACAAAGGAGACCATTAACACCTGTTAGGTGTTGTAAGAGTCTAGTCACTAGGCATGTTAAACAAGGAAGGGGTAGACCAATAAAGACTTGGAATGAAACTATAAAGAAAGGCATTAAAATATTAAAAAATACTAAATATAAAGAATAAAAAATAAATACATTAAAATATTAAGAGCCAAGTTCGTAAAAAAATGCAATCTGATATAACAGGTTCTCCAAATATAAATAGTATACACAAATATATATAACAGATGCCGCATTGGAACTTCTAATGCAAATACCAAGAAAATAAAAGAAGATTCAAATCTAAATCCACACAAATTCTCAGTCAAATAGAAAAAAGGCTCAGATGTTTCCAAAAAAACTTCATAAAATAGAGAGAAGTCTCATCCTTGAGCTTCAATCTTAGGATCCAATAAATATTGCACCGGTTGCCTGATTTAAATTCCACTCTTAGGCCGTCCTCAATGCTAGTACAGTTTTATACACATAAATTGTCCATATATCGTCATTGCCTTTCTGAAAGAAAAAAAACTAATAACATGCAAAACCAAATTGAAAATAGAATAGCTCTATGTAGGGCTGAGAAATTTATTCGAAACTCAAAAATCGCTCGAAAATCGTTCGAAAATTGAGCCGAATCGGAATCGGTTAAAATTGATTCGACTCAATTTGAGTCGATTCAATTTGACTCGAAGTCGATTTCGAGTCATCCATGAATCGCTCGAAATATGATTCGAATCAACTCGAATTAATTTAAAAAATTATGTATTTATTAATATATTCTTATTTTAAAATTAAAAATAACAAAATTTAAATCTAAATAAAAAAGAATGAAGGCTTTAAGTATTTCATTTGCTAAATTTATAGGTTGCCCAATTTAATTTTGAGCAAACAAGGAATAAAACGAAAAATTGCTCAATTTCGAGCCGCTCGATTCGATTTCGAGCCGACCAGATTCGATTTCGAGCCAAGTAGCCAACTCGATTCAATTTCAAGCCGACTTGGAATCGAGTCATTTCGGGTCGAGCCGATTCAATTTCGAGCCGAGTTCGAGTCGAAAATTTCGATTTCGAGCCGAGCCAAAATCGTTCGAACTCGACTCGATATCAGCCCTAGCTCTATGCTCAGAAAATTTGTTTGGAGACCACTAAGTGGGTGAGGGGAGCAGGAGGGGGGCAATGTAGACAACCATGCATCATTATGTGCAATATGGAATCTCAAATTATTCCTCAAAATTTTCATTCTGAAAAGAAATGTCGGGTGGACACAACAAAAACAACAACACTCAAGCCCTTTTCCCACCACAATGGGGTCGGCTATATGGATCATTTCTTATTGATATGCTCTATCTTTAGTCATAATCTCACTAATGCCCAAGTACGTCACATCTTTCCTTATAGTTTCATACAGAGTCTTTTTTGATCTACCCCTCCCCCGATTAATATGTCTAGTGGCTAAACCCTCACAACGCCTAATAAGTTCCTCTAATGGTCTCCGTTTGTGCTTCTAAACCAAACACAAAGCATATATTTCAAGCAAAACAGATTAAAGCTTTGTTTGGCACATCGTTTTTTCTCCGGTGAATTTGGACAAAAAGGCCACTGTCATAGAATATATATTTGGCATGACAACAGTTATAACCGCCAGGGGAGCCATCAAGAAAAGAAAACTAGTTTTGAACATAAAAATGAACGTAGTTCCTTAGGTGAGGTTGGGCGTTCATAACCTCCCGCATTCACAACTGCTACCGTCGTGTCAAATGGAGAAGAATCCAAGCTCGAGTCATTCTCAATCCTGATATTCAGTGTGTTGTGGTATTTTTGTGCATGGATGTTATGAAATGTGTATTTCAGAGGAGTTAAATGTTATGTTTTGTAACATTGAGGGGAGGTTTTTGTAATTTCCATAATAAGAGGGGTGCAGTCTGTAATTTTTCAGAGGAGGTAAAAGTTAGAGGGGAGGTCCCGGTGAATGCCCCTATATAGATATAGGGTTATTTACCGGGACCTCCCCTCGAAGTTTGCATAATTACAGCTTGCACCCCTCTAACTTTCAAAATTACAAAAAACTTCGCTCAATGTTTACAATTCATAACATCCATGCACAAGATTAGCCCCTTGGAGTAAATCTTCAGGGGAATATTTTTGTGCATAGATGTTATGAAATGCATACATTGAGGGGGGGTAATTGTAATTTTTAAAGTTAGAGAAGCAGGGGCGGGCCCACATAGGGCCCAGTGTGGGCGGCCGCCCACACTGATTTGGAAAAATATTGCTTTTGAATAGTAGAAAACATGTTTTTTATTTGTTTGATTTTAAAAATATATAATATTATTAACAAAATATACTTTTGTCTCTTTGGTAAGTTCGTAAAGTTCTTAGTATTTTATTATGTGGTCATGGGTTCAATTCCTATGCAAGACACATTTATTTATCTTTTTATTTTTTATTCATCACTCATTTATTTTTCTTTTTATTTCATATTCATTCAACACTTATTTCTTATTTATTTCACATGTATCTATCATTTTATTCTTTAAGTATAACACATTTATTTACCATTTTATTTCGGCATGACACATCTATTTATTATTTTTAAATTTTAAAATATAATTCAAATCTGTAATATCTTAAAATTTATTATCTTAATTATTTACAATTATATATGTCTTACAAGCTGTATTTATCATTTTATTTTCTATGTATGACATATTTATTTACTATTTTAAAAATAATTATGAGTGTTTAACAATTATCAAGTATTGTTTGATATTTTAATATAATATAGACATATTTATTTATATTTATCATTTTATTTTATTTTAAAAAAATATACACCGCCCACACTGAGAATATTCTTTGCGTCCGCCATTGTTGAGAAGTGCAAGTCGTAATTACGAAAACTTCGAGGAGAGGTCCCAGTAAATAACCCTATATATATATACACACACACACACGGGAGACTAACATCTCGGAGAATCAATTTGGATTCTCAATTTGGATTCATGTCAATTCGGTTAACAATGGAAGCTATACATCTCTTGAGGAGACTTAGGACACTTATTTCTTATTTATTGATAGTATGGGTTGCCTAATAAAAATCCAAGCACTGGGCCATCCTCAATACTACTACCATTGCACATGGCTTATCCATGAATCGTCGTTGCCTTTCTCAAAAGGAAACATTCGGAACTCACCACAAAACAAGTAATACTACACTTCTCAAAAAGTTGCCTAAACGCCCAGATCGAGAGGTTATAAAAAGAAAGAGATAATGTGAACGTAATAAAAAGGGCAGCTCGGTGCACAAAGCATCCCCGCGCAACGAGGATCTGGGGAAGTGTCCCACCACAAGGGTGAAATGTAGGCAAACCTTCCCCTGCATTTTTGCAAGAATCTGCTTCCAGGACTAAAAACTATGACCTCAAGGTCACACGGCAACAATACTTTTAACCAATACGACAAATTTAATATATATATATATATATATATATCCGAGTGACAGGCATGGGGCTCTGCCCCTACGACCAAGCGTAATAATACCTCTGCGTGACATTATCCCGAACACGACATTGTCCCGGTGCGACGGCGCTCCCGCCACTCACAAGCCTCTGAGTGATACTATGCTCGCCGCTCATTTTTGCAGTGTGCACGAGAGTTTGCGAGCGGCGGAGAGAACACATTTTTTTATTGTAGTTAGAGGACTTTGTTTATATGAGAGCACATTTTTAAAATAAATAAAAAATCAGATAAATTTTTAAAACTGAAATTCTTTTAATAAAGAGGGGTAAAATTGGAAATCAAATGTTTAACCAAAGGATGTTTTTTCCTTTTAATATAGTAAGATGTATATAATAGTGGTTGGACAGAGAGGGATGCAAATGGACAAAAAGAATCAGGGTAGAGAACTAGAGGCTCAGGTGACTTCCAGCCTCCTTCCAACAATAATAGTTGCACGGGTTGCTTGAGAAGTACCTTCCCAGGCCATCCTCAACGTCAACTACATAGTAGGAAAAATTCCATCTTCATTTCATTTCAGGCTATCATTCATCATTGCCTAGATAATGCAAATAAAATGATGCAAGAAAATCAACCATTGCCTGAAATAGATAATTAATTAGAAAGAATAAATCAAGTTAGAATACATAATAAATAAATCAAGTTAGCAACATCTAGAATACTTCTTTTCCTTTTTAAGGGATAGTAAGAGAAGGAACTCTTATGCGCGATCTATAACCTTCGGCCTTCAAATCCCAATAATGGTCGCATGGGATGCCTGAGAATCCAATGTCTCCGACCATCCTCACGCATCTGCCAATTTTCAGCACGTGGCCATCAATGATCTAAGAGATGTCGAGAGAAACCTAAAGCAGGAGAAACTAATTTATCACAAAGCAGCAACATTCCCAACTCCTCCGTAAATGTATCACACATTGACACAATCAAAGATATGTATACAAATTCAGTGACAAGGGTGAGGACATCCGGAGGATTAACATAAGAATTCCCTATCACTGTTGACTTACATCAAGGTTCAGCTTTAAGCCCTTATCTCTTTGCCCATATCTTAGATAAGCTCACCGTACATACCCAACAAGCAATACCTTGATGTTTATTATTTGTGAATGATATAGTTTTGGTCAATGAGACGCATGAGGGTGCAAACACAAAACTTGAATCTTGGCGAGGCACTTTAGAAAAGAAGGGTTTTAAGTTAAGCAGGGCAAAGATGGAGTTTATGGAGCTTAAATTTAGTAGTGCAAGAAGAACGGATGACTTCGTTATTAAGTTGGGCGATCAAGATATTTCCCATAGTGAGCGTTTTAAATATCTTTGATCGATAGCTCAAAAAGACAGAGGTATTGATAAAGATGTGACCAGCGATGCTCCATGGTTCTTAGTGTTGGACAGTTAATTGTGTACATGTACAAAATTGCCACATATGGCCTTATTTTTTATTCTTAATAAACTTCTTCTTCATCTTATTTTCCTTTTATAGTAAGAGAAGCATAAAAGAAGATTAATAAGAAAAAAAAATAAAGCTATATGTTAAGCCATTAGAATAAAAGAAGGGTGTTGTCTAGCAAAGCAGAAAAAAAAAACAGATTCAGCCATTTTTTGCATTTTTTTCTCTTTCCAAAAATTACTACTAGCAAACCAATCTTGTTTTTTTTTCAATTTTTGCATTTTTGAATTTTGAGCCTCAAATGTTTCTTATTTGAAAAATTGATCAACATGAAAGTTGTAGATCTCATCGAGATTCATGTTGGTCATTTTTTGATTTGAAGTTGTTTAGGCCTCCAATTTGGGCCTGAAAAAAGATATGCACGGAACGAATCGTCTGTACAGATTTTCGACTTGACTATTTTCGGGGGCCAAATCGGGAGTCTAAACTGCTTTAAATCAAAAAGTGTTCAACATGAAAATTGTAGATCTCGTCGAGATCTATAACTTTCATGTTGAACACCTTTTAATTTGAAGTTGTTTAAGCCCCTGATTTGGTACCCGAAAAAAGTCACGCCGATCCCGGGCGTCCGTACATATGTTTGGCGGGATTTTTTTCAGGGGCCAAATCGGGGGTCTAAATTGCTTCAAATCAAAAAGTGTTCAACATGAAAGTCGTAGATCTCGTCGAGATCTACAACTTTCATGTTGAACACTTCTCATGAAAATGTACGTATAAGACACAGTTCAAAAAGATGCGCATATTCTTATATACACTTAACTCGTATATACAGCACACCCTCATAGGAATTAGAAATCAAATATATTTCTAAACCGCACGATATTTTGGTTAAATATTTTGGTGCGGATGATGATATTTTGTTGAAAAAGAAGCTTTGGACATACTAAACAAAATTTTACGGCATTTTGATTTATTTATAATGCTAACATAAGTGGTTGAATGAATACATTTGAAATCATTTGTAATGTCATTATATGCAGTGGGTTATTTTGAAAGAATGAATGTTTTAAACAAAATTTAATTTTTTTTAAAAAAAATTATGTTGGTTTACTAGTAACAAAATGGTTTTCAAATAGCCATTTTAAAAAATGAGGGTTTGCTAATAGTAATGGTTTGCTAGAAACCAAAATGGGTTTGCTAGTAAAAGCACCCTAAAAGAATAAGGCTATATGTGGCAATTTTGAATGTTGCATCAAAGCTGACTTTTTCCTTAAAATAGTGAAAGATAAATAAAGAGAGAGAGAGAGAGAGATATCATATTCCATCATTCCTATAATAATGAATTCCTTGTGCTAATAGCAATGTGAAAAGGGTTCAAATCAAAATTTAATATAGGATTTCTTCCCCCACAAAGAAGCTCAGATGTTTCCCAAAATCTTCCATGAAGAGTTATAACTCTCATTTATAGATATCCATCCATTCCAATTTCAACAATGATAGTATGGGCTGCCTATTAAGAATCCAAGCACTGGGCCATCCTCAATACTATTACCATTGCACATGGCTTATCCATGAATCGTCATTGCCTCTCAAAAGGAAACATTCGGAACTTACCCTAAGTTGCCTAAACGCCTTGATCGAGAGGTTATAGAAAGAAAGAGATCATGTGAATGTAATAAAAAAGGGCAGCTCGGTGCACAAAGCATCCCCGTGCAACGAGGATCTGGGGAAGGGTCCCACCACAAGGGTGAAATGTAGGCAAACTTTACCACGCATTTTTGGAAGAACCTGCTTCCGGGACTCAAAACTATGACCTCAAGGTCACAGGGCAACAACACTTTAACCAATAGGACAAATTTAATATATATACGTATATATATATATGTGTGTATATATACGTATGTATATACACGTACGTATATATACATATGTACGTGCATATACATACATATATATGCATGCGTGTATATACATACGTATACATATACGTGTATATACATGCGTATATATATAATAGTGGTTGAACAGAGAGGGATGCAAAAGGACAGAAAAAGAATCAGGGTAGAGAACAAAAGGCTCAGGTGACTTCCAGCGTCCTTCCAACAATAATAGTTGCAAGGGTTGCTTGAGAAGTACCTTCCCAGACCATCCTCAATGTCAACTACATAGTAGGAAAAATTTCATATTCATATCATTTCAGGTTATCATTCATCATTCCCTAGATAATGTAAATAAAATGATGCAAGAAAATCAACCATTGCGTGAAATAGAAAATTAATTAGAAGGATTTTAAAAAAAACAAATTTCAAGCAAGCCAAATGCTTCTCAAATTCAGTAAATCACCGTTGCACTTTCTTTTTTACTGGTTTCAAAACCATAAGATAGTTGTTGAAGCCGGGAAAATTCACTACTCCAGAATTCGTATAAAGACAGCCTAAGGTTACTGATTCTGCGGTCCGACGTCACAATTCAAATGGCTATCGCGGAAGAGAGAAAACTATCTATAAGCACACCACAAGTGCTCCAGCAGGGAGGTTTCACCACGTACCCGGAAGTTTGGGAAAAACTTCCCCTCCGCAACCAAATGGTCGCGAGGTACTAGGCAGGCATGGACTTGGCGAGTATCCACTTGGGGGGGCCTCAAGCTCTTCCAAAAGTCCCATTTCTAGAACCACTGGGGGGTCTATTTATAGATAAATCATGGGGGGGTATAGGCGAGTATCCAGCCTCTGCTAGCGAGTTCCAAGGGTCTACTCGTTCATGCTCGCCCAAGCTCGTCTCTGCTCGCCCAAGCTCGCATCTGCTCGCCCAAGATCGTCTCTGCTCGTCCAATGGTCTGCAAATAGCCGTCTTCTTGGGTACTTCTGATCTCGACGAATTACGGGTTATACAATAGCCTAGTAGGCAGTAGATGGAAAACCTTGTTGCTCAGTTTGACAATTCGTTCCCAGCTTTGCCATCAAGAATCAGTTTGAAGTTCTCACTAGTCACTACACTTCTATATGTTGGAATTCATAATAAATCAAGTTAGGCTTATGTGTGGGTCAATTTGGGAAATGTAATGGCGAGGAGGAAGTGGAGGAGGAGGCGAAATATGATTACGTTCAGGTATTATAAATCAAGTTTAAACCCATCCAGAGAAACAGAGAAAATAGCAACATCTAGAATACTTCTTCTTCCTTTCCTTTTTAAGGGATAGTAACGGAAGGAACACGTAAGCGCGATCTCTAATCTTCCGCCATCAAATTCCAATAATGGTCGCATGGGTTACCTGAGAATCCAAAATCTCAGACCATCCTCACGCATTTGCCAGTTTTCAGTACGTGGCCATCAATGATCTATAAGAGATGCCAAGAGAAACCTAAAGCAGGAGAAACTTACTTCTCACAAAGCAGCAACATTCCCAACTCCTCTGTAGAGAAGATAGAAAGAGCTACAGAGAAAGAGAGCGCACGGGAGAGAGAGAGAGAGAGAGAGAGAGAGATGTGAGAAATTACTTGAAAACCTCCTTGTCGTAAAGATTTGGAGAGTTTACCGGCGAGGAGGAAATGGAGGAGCAGGAGATATATTTTGCGATCGGCGTATTAAGCAAGGAGCGGGTCGAGGTCTTCGTCGTCTTCCTGCTTTTCTCTGGTTTGATTCTGGTACCAACACACCCATTTCTCTTCTCCTTCCCCAAAAGCTTCGCCGGATAACGCTTGGCGACCAGTCTTTCCTGGGGATTTGCGTAAATATTAATCACTGCCGTTGATTTGGGTTTAGGATACCCGCCGAACCAAAGTTGCTGGTTCTATTCTCAAAAATTCAAGCGGCATGGAAAATTCCTGTTTTAGATGAATTCACATAAAATAATATAATAAAATACGGTGATTGTTAACCGCAAATCGGTTATTTGTTAGTGGCACGTCGAAATCTCATAATTTTTTGCGTCTTTTTGAAATACGTCTTGTACATTCATTTTTAGGAAAAGTGCTCAACACGAAAGTTGTAGATCTCGTCGAGATCTACAACTTTCGTGTTGAGCACTTTTCCTAAAAATGCATGTACAAGACTTACTTTGGAAATATACTCAGATTTTACGCCTTTCAAAAATACGTCTTGTACATGCAATTTCAGGAAAAGTGTTCAACACGAAAGTTGTAGATCTCCTACAACTTTCGTGTTGAACACTTTTCCTGAAATTGCATGTACAAGACGTATTTCAAAAAGGCGCGAAAAATTAGCAGATTTTGGGGTGCGACTAGCCAATAACGGGTTGCGGTTAACAATCAGGGTGCTCTTATTTGCACCGCAGTTTTGACTTGTCGGACCACATTTTTTCCTAATTTTTCATGTTTTTTTGAAAATACGTCTTATACATGCATTTTTAGGAAAAATATTCAACACAAAAATTGTATATCTCGACAAGATCTACAACTTTCGTGTTGAACACTTTGCCTAAAAATGCACGTACAAGACGTACTTTGAAAATACGCTCAGGCTTCATGCCTTTTAAAAATGGGTTCGTTTTCGGTATGTATGCGTACCTATTTTTAGGTACGCATATAAAAGGAGTTTAGTTCTTGCGGTGGGCCCGCGTTTTCACAAAGCGAAGAAGCCTAGGGTTTCTTCTCCGTCGCCGAGAAGCCGAGGCCTTCGAAACTGGTTGTGATCATCTCCTTTTGCTGCTAATCGAAGGAAATATCCTCGAGAAAGGTTATTTACTCGAGAATTCTTCTCCGTCTCAAGCATCGTACTCCGGTTTCATGGTTAATTACCGTGTAGTTGCGATTTTCTGCTATTTTTTACCGAGCAAAACGGTTCTGAAACTTATGTATTTCTAGACAAGTATTGTCGGGTTTTTTGTTTGAGCTAAAACATTTTTTTTTAATAATACGATTGTATTGCATGCAGATATGGTCGTATTCCTATTGTATTGCAGTAAATACAGCCGTATTGCAGTTCTATTTCTAGAAATTAGTGTCCTATCTGAAAATAAGTCCTTACTAGATCGTATTGTAGTAGTCATATGTTGTGTGGGTTTTTTTTTGTAGTAGTCATATGTTAAAGGCACAACTATTGTATTATCTATGTATAACACACAATGCAGTCGTATTGTAGTAGTTATATGTTGAGTGGTTTTTTTGTTTCTAAAAAAATTCGGTTTTACAATACAGTTGTATAGTATGTAGATACGACCGTATTCCAATTGTATTATATTTATAATACAGTACAGACGGGAAATGCAGATCTCCTTACTAGATCGTATTGTAGTAGTCATATGTTGTGTGATTTTTTTTTGTAGTAGTCATATGTTAAAGACACAACTCTTGTATTATCTATGTATAACACATAATACAGTCGTATTGTAGTAGTTATATGTTGAGTGGTTTTTTTTGTTTCTAAAAAATTTCGGTTTTACAATACAGTTGTATAGTATGTAGATACGACCGTATTCCAATTGTATTATATTTGTAATACAGTACAGGCGGGAAATGCAGATCTCCGCCCGCGAGAAGGGTCTGTTTCAGATATGCGTCGTTCGTTTGAGCTTCGTTCCAGGCTTCTTCACTTTTGCTGCGCTATTTGAGAGAGTTAGGCCGAAACGACAAAGATGAGGGTAGTCTTTAGTTCAAACCCAGAAAACGTGATGACTAATCCTCCTATTTTTTACAGTCAAACGAAGAAGACGACTGCTTGCTGCTCGAAACCCTGAAAACGTGAATGCGGAATTTTTTTGGAGGAAACGCGAGCTCTTTCCGAAATAAAGGACTTTTATATGCGTACCTATTTAATAGGTACGCATACGTACCTAAAAATTTTCGTTTAGAAATACGCCTTTTGCATGCATTTTTAGGAAAAGTGTTCAACAGAAAAGTTGTAGATCTTGTCGAGATCTACAACTTTTGTGTTGAACACTTTTCTTAAAAGTACATGTACAAGACGTATTTTCTAATGGCGCAAAAAATAATGATAAAGTGTGGTGCGACTAGCCAGAACTGTGGTGCTAATAACAGCGCCCTAAAATAATCTTTAAAACCGTAAGTGAAGCCGTGAAGGAGATGAGTGGAGTCGTAAAATTTGGCAAGTTAGGCTACATTTGGTTCGGAGGTGGTGGGTGCATCCAGTGGTTGAAACGTCACTTTGAAACTAGTGGGGGAGAGGCGGGGGGGGGGGGGGGGGGGGGGGGGGGGGGGTCGAAACAGAGCTGATCAAGGCCGTTTCCTCTTTGTTGTGGATGCAAACGGAGCAAACGCCGCCGACGGCCGTTTGTTTACCCGCCGTTCGGGGGCGTTTGCTCCAAACAAAGGGGGCGAAATATCGAACCAAACGAAGCCCGAACACCAATAACAACTATGGGCACACCGTCTATTTACAATCCTAAATTAGTAATTTCTTGTTCTTTCCTATACGTAGCCCGACCCCCCTTTCCTCTCGTGTCGCGTAGGGTTTCTTTCCGTTCAGCGAACACATTAATGCGTGTAATGAAATATGGAGTTTTGCAAAACTAAATTGGCATTGTGTAACGACCCAAACTTCAGCCTAAAGAGAAATCAAAGCAGCGACGAATTATTTGATATTGTTGCTCGAAGCATCCGGATTGTGATCTAAGTGGAATCACTTATTCGTTGCCCCTAGGTGAGTATAAATAGGAAAACCCTAGAAGTTACTGTGGGTATTGGATATCCGTGTATCCGAACCGACCCGTTAAGACTCTGAACCCGATATTTGCCCAAATATACATTAACAATATCCTCCTATATTTATGACAAATAACGTGTACGTCTCGGAGTGTAGAAAGTAGAGGGTACTAAAAGAAAAATATTTTTGACTTTACACATTTTTATAAGTGTTAGCACAGTTAAATACAAGTAGGAGTTTTCCTAAAAACAGTAACATAAACATTCAAATATACAATGTTACTCACGAATAAATAAGTCTGAAAATAAAATAACAATGGATCAAACATATAATAATTCTATTCAGAGAGTAGATCCTCAGCATCCATGTCAAAATCTATTTTCTCTCATTCATCTTCACCAGTGCCTGCAAGAAATTTCATGAGTTAAACTTTATGAATTCATAAACATATGCAGTGATATATCAAAGTAAACTAGCACTACTTATATGAGCTTAGTACTGATAGTAGTAGTAAAGTAACACTATCAACATATTTATCTAGTCTCAGTAGGAACAGTCAAATTATGATTTTAATAAATCACACATTGTTATCTTACTCATTTAGTGGTCACTATGTACCTTATCATATGACTTGGCACACTGTAATTTGCAACATTATCAAATGTGAAATAATGTGCTATGATCACTAATGTTAGATTAACTCGTACAATGACTTTCTATTTCTAGTTGAATAATTCTCAAATCAACTTACAATGAGAAAGATGTTAAGTCATCAAATGTGAAATAACTAACATCAAACAATCTTGGGTTTTCATCAAAAAATTAATTGGGATTTTCAGTCTGTTAATAGAAGCTTGAATGTTGTAGCTATAGGCTCGTACCATTAAAACATAAACATAAGAGGAGAGTTTCATATTTTTATGAATTTTAATCTCATCTCCCCTGATGTTTTGATTGTGAGTACTCTATTTCAGTCTTTTGTCAAGACATCTGCAATATTATCTTTCGATCTCACATCAATGAGGTTTACAATCCCTTGACTCGTGAGGGAGGTCAACCGGACTTGTTTCATCCGTAGTTGCCTTCTTTTGCTATTGAACAAAGTGTTCGTAGCAATCGTTTTAGTAGCCTGATTATCGCAGTAAACTGCAACAGAACTCAATTTCAGGCTCGTCAGTGGAATGTCCATCACCAAATCTCATATGCACTCTACTTCTTCTCCCGCTGAAGATAGACCGTAGAGTTTGGATTCCATAGAAGATAGTGCAATACATGATTGCCTCTTGGACTTTCATGCTACAGCTACTCCTTCTAGTGTGAATATAAATCCACTAATGGACTTGCTATTGTTTAGTTCTGAGCATCACGATGCATCAGAATATCCTTCTAGGACTGGAGGATGACCATGGTAACACAAAACATACTTTTGGGTGTGCTTTAGGTATCACATTAGCCTATTTAGGGCATCCCAATGGTCTTGACTAGGATTACTAGTGAATCTACTTAACATGCCGACCGTAAAAGCTATGTCAGGTCTAGTGCAGACCATAACATACATGAGACTACCAATCAGTTTATCATAATCTAACTGTCTAATCGCAGCTCCTTCATTGGGCTTTAAGCGGGTGTTATAATTATATGGTGTCTTTAATGCTATACTTTTACTGTATCCTCACGTATCCAACATGGATTTTATGTAGTGACTTTGACTTAGAAAAATGATATTTTTCTCAAAACTTACTTGCATGTCTAGTATTGTCTCAGCTACACCGAGGTATTTAATGCTAAACTCTTTTATTAATCCTGACTTAACGTCATTCACTTCGGATTGATCAGAATTAAGAATCAGCATATCATCCGCATACAAGCATATTATAATGACTTTATTTGATCTATGACGTATATAAAGATATTTATCAGAGAGACTCTACATTAATCCCATGTTCTTTACACTATCATCAAACTTCTCATGTCATAACTTTGGTGTTTATTTTAGTCTGTGTAGTGGCTTAATTAGCTTACAAACCTTACTTTCGTGACCTTCTACTATGAAGCTTTCAGGTTGGCTCATTTATATCTCTTCGGTCAGATCTCCGTTCAAGAACACGCTCTTAACATCCATTTGATGAATAATAAAGGTCTCAATATATGCAATAGCAAGTAGGATCCTAATAATTGCTAAGTGACACACTAGTGAATATACATTAAAGTAATTCACCCCACTAACTTGTGTGAAACCTTTAGCAACCAAACGTGCTTTATACTTGGCTACGATACCATCAGGATTGAGTTTCTTTTTTAGAACTCATTTACACCCTATAGTTTTAGCCCTTTTGGCTTATCAACTAACATCTAGGTGTTGTTCTGAAGTAGAGAGTTCATCTCTTCATCAATAACTTCTTTCTAGAGTAGCGAATCTCTTGATCTCATCGCTTTCTTATAGATAGATAGATCAGCCTCGACGTGATAAATGACAAAATCACTACCGAAGGTTCTGAGAGTTCTCTCTCTCACCGAAGTCCTTCTAGACTCTAGGTCACTATTATCTACTAGAACGGAATATGAGGTGCTCGGTACTGATTTAGGATCTTTCTCAGTAATAGTCGCTTATATACCTGGGAGTGATAAGTTCTTGTCTTTAAGAAATTTATCTTCAAAGAACATCGCATCCCTAGATTCGATAATGATGTTATTAGAAATATCTAAGAATCTATTTGTAGCGCTATCCTTAGTGCAACTTAAGTAGACACACGTGTTGGTCCTAGGTCCATGCTTAGACCTTCTAGGGTCAGAGACCCTAACATAGGCTATACAGCCTTAGATCTTAAGTCTAGTTATTGTCGGGGGTTTCTTAAACCAAAACTCGTAGGGTATGATATCTAACTTAGCATGAGGTACTTTGTTTAGAATGTGGTTTGCAGTTAAAACTACTTCTCCCCAATATGCAGTGGGCATGTCAGTAGTGAGGAGTATAGAATTCAACATCTCTGTTAACGTTCTATTTTTTTCTCTCTCAGTTATACCATTTGATTGGGGTGAGTAAGGAGTAATGATTTCTATTATGATTCCTTGAGAGGCAAGGAAACACTTGAACTCACTGGACATGTATTCTCCTCCTCAATCACTTCTAAACCTCTTTATTTTCATGTCTAGTTGGTTTTCTATCCTGTTTTTGAAAAGACAGAGCTTTCAAACTCTTCATCTTTAGTTTTAAGAAGATAAATGTGACAGAACCTAGAGCAGTCATCTATGAATATGATCATATAATTCCTTCTTCCTCTAGTGACAAAATTTTTAAAGTCATAGATATTAGAATGTATAAGCTCTAAAGGTGTTGTGTTCCTAGTAACTGAAAGTATCTAGTGTCAACCTAATCCACCTAGGGGGAATAGGTGTCGTGCAGTCTTTTGCGGAATTAAACTAACCTGCACAAGTAAGAAAATAGAACACAGAAAACACACAAAGAATTATAGTGGCTCCCCGATTTGGGTACGTCCACTTTCCCCCTACGACCTATCTCCCACCAAGGGATGACTCGATCACTTCTTCAAACGGATTGAAATCCAATTCTCACACTAGGAGCAACGCTCCCCTAACTACGGAAGGAACCCTTCCAACAACGGAGTCACAACTCCACCACAATGGGTTGCACCCAACCCTTACAACTAGAAATGAAAATTCCTTTACAACAAAATTGAATGTAAATAAAAATACAAACAATGCTTTGGAGATTCCGATGTCCTACGTTCGTTGAAGCTTGCACGAAAAGTACGAAGAGTCCACTACCGGATTTCTCACTTGGAATGGATCTTGTCAAGATCGGCGGCGACAAGTAAGTGCGGCGGCGATGCTTTGTAGATCCAAACTTCTTGACGAAGCAAGCTAGGTCTTCGAACGATCTCAGTCGGATCAAACGTCTCAACCGATTCAGAAGGGAGAACAAGTCTCGTTCAATGAATCAGAAGACAAGAGATCTCGAGAGAGATATGTGAGACCGAATGCTTGCCTCGGTTCTGTCGTCGAACGATCAGAGATGAACTGAGATCAGTGGTGGCGACGACCTTGCGAGCGGCGACGAGCGATCGGCGGTTTCTGCGATACGCTAGGTCACAGAGTCGGCTTCTTGTATTTCTGTGTATATTCTGCTGTTGAGTTTCAAAATACCCATGTATTTATACCATGAGCCAACCCTAATGACCGTTTCGGGGCCCATGAGGAGAAGCCCTAGCCCCGGCCGAAATAGTGCACGACGGCTTGGTTCGGTCCAGCGAACGGTGAGAATTTGCCTAAGGCAAAATCGGCGGGAGTCGTTGGTGATTCCCGTCGATGTCGGCGGGAATCACTCTCGACTCCCGTCGATTCTGCCTTAGCAAAATTTCGGTTTGAAATCTGCCAGCCGGAAGAAGTCGGCGGGAGTCGTTATTGATTCCCGTCGAAGTCGGCGGGAATCACTAACGACTCCCGTCGAAGTCGGCGAGAATCACTAGCGATTCCCGTCGATTTTGACTTGAAAGAATTTTCCTTCTTCCTTCTTTTGAAAACTTGGTCTACTCATCCTTGCTCCTTCTTCTGCTCTTAATCTACCTTGACCATGTACTTGAAAATAAGTACACTCCAATAGACAGAGTAAACGTGAATCAACACACTGATCTACATAACGAGGGATTACGTTGCGCAGACCCGTGCATATTGACTCACTGCACCCTGACATTGGTGTGTACTTAGCATGGAATAGTTGCAAACACAACTTGATAGAATTGTCAAATACATTGTCAATTCAACTTAGCTTGTTCAGGGGCTTCTTCAAATCAGGTCTATTGTGGATGCAATACCCAACAGTAACCGCACTAAAAAGTTTCCTAGTGATCTTAGTCTGAGCACACACTTCACATTTCTCAGGTTGGTTTTTAGTGTCTAATATGATCCGGTGAGTTCTAGCTATTTGGAATATTTTCCTATAATTCGCGTGTCTTAGTCTCTTATGTAGAGTCTTAGGGGTAACTAAGTTTGTTTAAACTTGTTGAACTAACTCGTTTGCTAGACTTAGTCAGTACATCATATTTTGGACATATGCACATCCAAAATAGTGAGAGTTAACTGACAGTGTTACTCTACCGCTACAAAAACTAAAGGGCATACCAGTATCACATAACAAATCTATAAATACTAAGTTAGCAGCTAATGAAGGAATGAATTTAACGTTCTTTAAAGTTAAAGTATTACCTGAGGATAGCAACAGAGTTGCGTTTCCCACCTTCAGCACGTCAGCCCTGCCCGCCTCTCCTAGGCGGGTCAGCCTTGGCCCTCCGACCAGCGCTCTCTCAGGCGGGTCACCCTCGGCCCGCGCCTTCCCAGGCGGGCCGTCTCCAACCCGGGTCCTCTAGGCGAGCCAGCCCCAGCCCGCACCTCCCGCCGAGTAGAGACATTGAAGGCTACTCGCCAGTCCCCAATGGGGTGGGATTCCTTACCATTTTGCCCCTATAGGCCTGCCCTTATCCAGCTAGAATGGCGGAGTCTCGCTGTTGGCAGACTTGGGTGGACTGCGCATAGCCGGTCAGGACAACGGAGTTTGGCTGTTGGCAGGCCAGCCCAAGGGGCTTTCAGTAATTTCAGGCCAGAAGAGGTCAGTTATTTGCAGACCGTTTCTAGAAATCTATAAATAGGACCCAAGGGGTACCTCAGAAGGCATGCCTACTTGCCTCCTAGTCTTCTAGTGCTTTCTAAGGTACCTTAGCCCGACATTTGGCTAAGGAGGGGAAACGCTCAGTGTTCCGGGTGTATGGTGGGACCTCCGCGCTGGGCCCTTGGTCTAGTCCTTTGCTCTCTTTTCCTTGTTGTTTTTCTTGCAGGAGCAAAGTAGGTGCGCGACCACCCCTTCCCCAAGGGTGAACTCCACAAGAGACCGATTTTTGGTTTCAAAATTTTTGGTGCGGTGAGCGTGGAAAGTGGTCAGTACAAAAAACCTTCAGCAAGCTCAATGATTGGATGAGAAGGTCAAGGATCAGACAAGATCGACTCGCCACCCCTCCCCCTCTCGCCACCCTGGGGATGCTCAAGGATTTTAGGCAGGAGGTGCTCGACATGGTCCGATTCGCGCTCGGCGTGCGTGCCAAGAGCTCGACTCCGGCGATCCCGGTCCTCGCGGATCCAACACTCGGCGAGGTCTCACCCGCCAGGCGAGCCGGGAAGGAGGTCACCGAGGAAGGTCGGGGTGTCGAGCTCCCCGGGCGAGTGCTCTTCTCGGGTTCGGGGAGCGGCGGCAGGTTCGGCGAGTTGGGGGCGTGAGACCCTCCAGCTTGCCCAGTGGGGGGGAGACAGTCCCTTCAGCGAGTTGGTCTCCTCTATACCAGTCACGGATGGGTTCAGGGAGCCCGAGATGTCCTACTACACCGGGAAGGGGGACCCGGTCCATCACGTCCAGTGGTTTGAGGACGTGATCTCGATCCGACAGATGTCGGATGGCTTCAAGTGTAGACTCTTTGCCATCACCCTGAAGGAGAAGGCAAGGGAGTGGTTCCACCAGCTACCGACCAGTTCCATCTACTGCTTCGAGGACCTACGCTGAGGGTTCATGTTGAGGTTCACAACCTCGAAGAGGAGGAGGAGGGAGTCAGAGTACCTATTCCGCATCAAGCAGGGGGTGAATGAGACCCTGGGGAGCTACGTCGATTGCTTCCAGGAGGAGGTCACCCAGGTTCAGGAGATGTCAGGGCACACCTTGATGATGGCCTTCACCTTGAGGCTGCAGGAGGGTTTCTTCCGGATGGAGTTGAAGAGGATCCCCCCTCTCCTACGAGGAGTTGATGGAGAGGGCGGCGAGAGAAGTCGACGGGGAGGCGTCGAACCCGGAGTTTGCTCGGAGGCTAGCCAGGTGGGCTACAGAGGAGGAGAGGCCCAGAGGCGGCAGAGGTTAGGAGGAAAGGAGAGCTGAACCCCAGCAGAGAAAGCAGCAACAGAAGCAGCAACAACAGATCAGGTGGGGGCGTCTAGAGCCGAATCAACGGCTAGGGTGGAGGCCAAAATGGCAAGATCAGGGAGCGAGAAGAGGGTTCCATGGAGGGGACCGTCGCCAGAGAGGCCAAGACCAGTTCTATCCTCCGGGAGGATGGCAGGCCCAGAGGCCGCCTCTTCCCGACTAGGAGCAGGCTATGGCGATAGCCATGGGGGAAAGAAGGAGGGCAGCAAGGAGAAGGAGAAGGGAAGTCAGGGTGGAGCTGCCCTATTGCGACTTCCACCAGGAGGAAGGGCACACCACGATCACGTGCCCGGAGTTCCTCGAATTGCGAGGAAATAGGGAGCAACAACGGCAGCAGGAGCGTCGGGAGGTGCGGATCGAATAGGTCATGTCGCGCCCAGAGGAGGACCGGTGCGAGGACCGGGCAGATGTGGGGACCTGGGGAAGGATAGGGATGATCCATGGAGGGGCAGGCGTCGAGGCTTCCCGCAAGTCAAGCCTCCATACCATGTATCAAAAGAGCATCGCCTCCACGTACCAAACCCCACCCAGGAGGAGAAGATCACCTTCTTAAGGAAGGATATGCCAGATCACGAGGATCCTTTTTGTGATGCGCTGGTCATACAGACAGCCATCGAGAGCTTTATCATCGCCCGGATCCTCGTCGACAATGGAAGCTCAGTCAACGTCATCTTTAAGAAGGCGTTCGACGCGATGAGGTGGAGGTGAAGAGAGTGCTTGCCTCCGACGGACCCTTGTTCGGGTTCTCGGGAGAGAGGAAGGAGGTAGAAGGAGGAGTGGGACTCCATGTTACGCTGGGGGGGGGGGGCAGTCCCGCACCTGCAAGTTCGTTATTGTGGATGCCCCCAGCAGCTACACCGCCATCTTCGGGAGGCCCCTCATCAGCACCTTTCGCTGCGTCCCCTCATCTTTCCACCAATGCTTGAAGTTCAATATCGAGGGGGTCCAGGTCCGGGTCCGCGGAGACCCCAAGATAGCAAGGGAGTGCTACGTCACCGCCGTAAACTCCATCTTATGGTAAGGGGGTGTCGAGGAGATGAGGCGAAGGATGGAGGAGGCAGAGCAGGAGGCTGACCGAGAGGAGATGGAGGTGGAGGTGACCCGCCCTCAGGAGGAGGAGATGGAGGAATTCCAGGAGCAGGCCGAGGCAATGGTCGCGGAGGAAGCCGAAGAAGAGGTCTTCCCCCCCCCCCCCCGGTCGGGCCTCACTCCGATTTAACTTAATCGGACTGATATTATGATCTTCCGGAAATACCCCCCGCCTCATCTCAAGAAAAAGAAAATAGCAGCTCGTCTTTCTCGCCTTCTGGACTGTACCCGGCGGCTCTCTCCTCTTCCCCCACACCGACTGGCACCGCCATAGTTCTCGATCTACTCTCTCCCGGACGGAAGCCCCACCTATCTACTCTCTCCCGGACGGAAGTCCCACCTCCAGCGATTGAAGGCTCACGTCGCAGCCCCTCCATCCGGTTCTCCGCCTCTTCGATGTTCTCTTCCCCCACTCCGATTGGCGTTGCCCGCTTCATATTTCCAACCCTAACACTGTGAGTCTGCGACGGACGGCGAGGAGGAGGCACGCTACTCCGGCCTGACTTTATTTCCAATCTCACTGCACCTCCTCTCCTGCTCCCCATCGACGGCCGAGAAACTCAGAACTTCCGCCGCTCACTTGCCGGCGCTGCTTCCCCAAGTCTTATCTACCGCCGCCGCTTCCGCAAGTCGAAACCCAAATCTTATCTGCAGCCGCTGCTTCCGCAAGTCGAAGCCCAACTCGAGGACCCGCCGCTTCCGCTTCTGCTGTCGTTGCCGATTACGCTGCCCCCGCCGCTGCCTCTTCCGCATTTTGCTCTGGTCATCTTCTCCTTCCAGGTTTGCTTTCATCATTTCCTCTTCTTATTTTACCCCCGCTTCCGCTGCAACTTCAGATTTTTCTGAAAACTCTCAAATTTTTTTACAGAGGTCTGAAACTTCTCTCAATTTCTTTTTTCAATTTCTTGTACAAAACATGTGATCATAACTACTGAATTTTAAAATCAGTTTTGGTTTAGTTTTTGATTTCGGCCTCTGACTTCTCAACTTTGATTTAAGATTTCACTTTGTTGAGTTTGTGACAAACTGAATTCAGTTTGATTTAGATCAAAACCAAAATTCTTGACATTTGAAATTAAGTTTCTGACAAAGAGATGAAAATGAGTGCAACTAGGAAAAAGTGATTTTATCAAATAATTACCTTGCAAATAATGGAGTCTGACTACATTTGATCCCCTTATTTCTGACTGAACACATTATTAGATCAAAACTGAAAAGTTTGATTTCATTTGATTTCAGTTTTGATTAAAACTGTTATAAGTTTGGGCATTTGATCAAAGTTGATTTCAGTTTTGATTTGAGTTTGGAGATTTGATCAAAACGGATTTCAGTTTGGACATTTTGATTTCAGTTTGGACATTTTGATTTCAGTTTTGATTGAAGTGTCTAGTACCTTTTCCTCTTGTCTTCCCTTCAACGAGTTTAGGGATTGATACACATTGAGCAAAAATTGGATTTACTGCACATTTGATAAATTTTCTTGATAAATGAGTTTAGGTATAATTTTCTTGATAAATGTTAATCTATTCTAACAACATGAGGATTTCTAACAATACATGCGAAGATTTGCTTATGTACTGGTTACCTACATCTGTTTTTTGTGCTTCTTTTATGTTATTCAGAATTGCATCAACTCTTTTAATACAAAATTTATAGGAATATTTGCGATTTAATGCAATTTCTCTATAAGCATTATTAATAATTGTAGCTACCTGTGTTGGATCCTTAAGGCAAGCAACTATTTCTGCCATATTAGTTTTAGATCGCAGCATTAGGCCATACTAGATTGCAGCATCTGGGCACCCCGAATTCAAATCAACCGACCACCCCACTAGTGAGTCGTGCGTTTGTGGCAAGCATTCCGACACGTTGAACAAGATTGCACACAAATTTAACATTTTTTTCCATGGACTTATTTTATGCCTTTTTTATTATTGCACACAAACTCATTTGCCTAATTTGTGTTAACTATGTTTTCATGTGACTGTTGACAATAATTTAAAATTCCTTATTATTTGATTAATTATGCCTCTGATAATTGCATGTAAACCTTAAAGTCACATCACATTAGGCTAAGAGGAGTCATTTAGCTTTATTCATTTGCACTTTGCCTGAGCATATATATATATATATATATATACATAGTTTTCATTAGTTATTTTTCTAGTGTGTGGCCTGGTTGTATGTTCCTATAGGAGGGTTAGGGTTAAGTTTAGCATCAAAGGAGCCTTTTATAGATTCATTCTATGGCTCTGTTTGGCATGGTAGTGGCGGCGGTCGTGAATGCGGTGGTTATGAACTGTCATTCATGAACGCCCGATCTCATCTAAGGAACTTCATTCACTTTTATATTCAAAACTAATTCTATTTTCTTGGTGATGGTCATAACAATCTTCTTGCCAAATATGCATTCTATAATGATGGTGTTTTTGTCCAAACACACCGGAGCCAAAAAGTTGCGCCAAACAGAGCCTATGTTAAAGGGCAGTTACACCTATGTTAAGAGATGCTTTTCATGTGGTGCTTTAATTATTCATAAAGTTGGTGATTATTTGAGATTTCTTTCAACCAACTACATGCTTTTGATCCTGCTTTACACTTTGCAGTCAACATCCACTGAGTGGCAAGAGATGAAACATCTATGGGGAGCAAATTGGTGCATAATCGGCGGGCCCTTGGTGGGTCCTTTCTCAGTGAGGGTGACTACACTTTCGACGCAGAGTTCTCTCTCGGCAAGAGATGTAATTCCCAGGAATTGGTCTCCAAAAGCAACATACACTTCACGACTCAATTTCATTTAATATAAAGCATGCATGGTGGCCGAGCTCCAAACAAATAGAGGAGGAGACTTTAGGCCATTTTGTGTAATGTTTAAGAGATTGGTCGTTTTTTGGAGTGCAAAGGCATGGCTATGGCCACTTTTAAATGGCCTCATATGTACTCTGTTTGATATATGAATTAAGTGAATGTTTATATGTGTGAATCACAACCTTTTCTTCTTCCTTATTTTGCTTATTCCCTGTCTGTTTATTTGACTATGAGTCCATCCTCCCCCTAGTACCAAATTTGGAACATAACATATGCTCTTATCATGTATAACAAATGTAAGAGTAAAAATATGTGAAGACGATGAGAAGTTACATGTCTCAAATGGATTGAGGTCCTCTAAATTCAAGATGAGAAGTAACAAATGAATTTTCTGCTATGTTTTTCATGACTTTTATATTGTTTTATGCCTAATTTTTGCAAGGGGTACACTGCTTCTTATACAATAATCATAAATCAACATCTGATTAGGGGTTAGCTTTATAAGAATCGCCATTCTAATCTCCCATATTCGAACTTGTCATTTGTTGCTCAGATCAAATCTGGGTGCTCTTCATGAAAGCCTGGTTGACAAGCTTGTGTTCATTCTAGTTGATTCATTGTTTGTTGCTTAAAATGTTTGGAAAATTTTGATTTTTGTCTCAACTGTATATAATTAAGCTACTTAATCCCCTGGTTTAGTTGTTTTTTCCGGCACCTTCTGTATGCAGTAACCTGGTAAAAACTTTTCTTATCAGTTTATATTAGTGGTTTCTGCTCGAACTGTGTCTAATAAAATGTGTGGTAACTTTATTATCCTCGAAGAAACTAGACAAAAGGCAATCTCATTATTCCCCAATTTTAAACATTCCAACTTATATCATTCATTATGTTTATGGACGGCTGAGATGAAGATTTGTGTGCTTTATGATGTTTAGTATTTTTTTCTTCTCCAATATGCTGTATTGCAGCACCTGGGGTAGATGATTGTGAGAAGTAGCATATATAATTATTTGTTTCTAGTCTGGTTGTTGCCAAAATTTTCAAGTGTGCGGCTCATACATAGTTTTTTTGACGAATATAAATCTTCCAAATCTGATATTAAAGTCAACAATGTTATATGAGTTTTGCCGTACGAGACTATGGCTCCGTTTGACGCCATTTTTTTGCTCCGATGAGTTTGGACAAAAAACGTCACCGTCATAAAATGTATGTTTTGACATAATGGTTATGACCGCGGACCGCCATCAAAAAGGAAAATTAGGCGATATCCAAATGCCTTATTTCAGATTTAATTCAATAATTTGTTTTTATATCCATGACAAACTAGAATTCTGCCAAATAAACTATAATTAATTTTAAATTTATTTGTTCTATATATATAAGGTTTTATAAAATCTCACTAAAGTAAGTTAATAAATTATCTTTTTTATTGTACACTAGAATTTATTTTATCATAAAACCTTTTTTACATTATGAATGATATGAGAAGATAAAAATGGGTGGTTAGATATGAGCCACAAGATCTTGCGCATATATGTGTATAGGTTTAATTACTGGGACATCCTCTGGGAGTTTGTATAAATACAGATTGCACCTGTAACACCCCATTCCGTCACAAATAATATAACAGATGGTCCTATCGGGGACCGACACCATATTACACAAACAGACTGTCGATTCAAACATCAAACGAAAAACCCTTGCAAAGCGATACCATATTGTATATAACGCTCAAAGAGAAGAAAAAAAATTATACTAGTAATTTAAACAAACACTTGCCCTCCAAAACACAACCAGGACAAGAAATGAAAACCCGCATAGCTTTATTCGTGAAAAGAGATAAACATATGACAAATCTTTTAATAATAAAATTAAAATAAAAAGGGTCCCCCACCCCCACCCCCCTTTCTTCTCCTCCCCCTCTTTTTCTCTCTTCCCTCCCCCCTCCCCCCTTTTTCCCCCCTCATACCGGAGTGGAACCCGGCGGCCCCCCCCCCCGGAGGGGGGGATGCTGAAGAGTGGGGGGAGCAGTCTCGTGTAGAGGCGGCAGAAGAGGTGGTGGAGATGGAGGTTCTCACCCTCAGAGGCAGGGTGGAGAAGGTCCACGTCAGCGGGGGGGGGGGGGGGGGGGGCTGACCCCGGAGGCTCAGGGCAGGATGCTGAGTGTATCCGGAAGAATTTGGACGTCTTTGCCCGGAGTGCCGCGGAGATGCCAGGGATCGATACAGACGTGGCATGCCATCGCCTCAACCAGGATCCGTAGGCTCGCCCCATCCAGCAGAAGAATAGGACCACGACAGATAAGTTGACCGAGCAAATTTGGGAGGAGGTGGTCAAGCTCCTCAAGGCCGGTTTTGTATCCGAGATCCAATACCCCGGCTGGGTCTCCAACGTTGTTATGGTTAAAAAAGGGGACGACTGGTGGAGAATGTGTAATGAATTTCCTAGATGCTTTTTCAGGTTATCATCAGATCAGGATGCACCCCCCCCCCCGACATCAAGGATATCTCCTTCATCACAAGGGATGGATGTTATTGTTATAAAATGATGTCGTTCGGGCTAAAAAATATAAGAGCGACTTATCAAAAGATGATGGACAGGGTCTTCCGAGAGCAAAAGGGAAGGAACCTGGAGGTGTATGTAGACGACCTCATGATCAAGAGCAGGGATGTCGACTCTCACCTCCGAGACTTGGAGGAAACCTTCGCCACCCTGCGCGAGTATAAGATGAGGCTAAACCCCCCTGAAGTTTGTCTTCGGAGCGAGCAGGGGGAAGTTCTTAGGCCACCTTCTTACCCCAGTAGGTGTAGAGCCCAATCCAGATAAGGTCCGAGCAATCATGGCGCTGGGATCACCTCGGAATGCTAAAGAGGTGCAGCGGTTGACGGGGAAGCTGGCGGGGCTGAGCAAGTTCCTCTCCCGGGCTGGAGAGAAGTGCTCTCCCTTCTTCAAGACTTTGAGGGGAGGCCAGAAGTTCGAGTGGACCTCGGAGTGCCAGGAGGCATTCCAGGCCCTGAAGATGCAGTTGATTCAAGCCCCCCTGCTCCAAGGGCCAAAGGAGGGGGAGGACTTGTCCTTGTATCTAGGGGTCGGAGCGGAGGCCCTGAGCTCCGTGTTGGTTCGGGAAGAGGGGAAGAAACAACTCCCGATTTACTATGTTAGTCGGGTCTTGAGGAAGGCAGAGCTTCGGTATCCTATCCCGGTGAAGCTGGCCTTTGCTCTCGTTTTTCAGCTCGGAGACTCCGGCCCTACTTCCAGGCACACTCGATCCGAGTGGTGACTGACCACCCCCTCCGCAACATCTTCGAGGGGGTGGAGCACTCAGGCCGGCTGGCCAAGTGGTCGGTAGAGTTAAGAGAATTCGACATTTTCTTTGTTCCCCGCTTTTCGATCAAGGCACAAGCGATGACCAACTTCCTGGCGGACTATGTGGTGGAAGTGGCGGGGGCAGAACTCCCCCGCCCAGTCCCCTGGAAGGTGATGGTGGACGGCGCATCAGGAAGACATTTCCTGGGAGTGGGGGTGATCTTGGTAAGTCCACAGGGGACGAAGATTGAGCAAACAGTAGTGGTGCATTTTCCCATTACCAACAACTAGGCCGAGTACGAGGCTGTGATCGCGGGCCTTGGCTTGGCCAGGGAGCTGGGGGTGTACGACGTGGAGGTCCTCACTGACTCCATGGTGGTGGCCTCCCAGATTAACGGAGAGTTCGAGGCAAGGGAGCCAACTCTACAGCTGTATTTGGCAAAGGTGAAGGGGGTCATCGGCACGTTCCAGAATTTCTCCATCCGGCACGTGCCTCGGGAAGAAAACGAGCAGGTGGATTAACTAGAGAAGCATGGTCCCCGGGTGGGGGGGTACCATCACAGATCTCTTCCGCCTGTCTATCGAGGAGGGGGAACTGATGGAGGTGGAGCAGCACCCCTCGTGGATGGATCCATTCTCAACTTTCTTGTCCACTGGGGAGTATCCAAAAGGAATGGACAGGAAGAAGCTTAAGTACAAATCAGCATACTATCTCATGCGAGACGGCCAGCTATACCGGAAGACCCTCTCCGGGATGTTGGCACGTTGCGTGGCCGAGAGGGAGGTCCCGAGGATCTTGGAGGAAATTCATTCCGGGGAGTGAGGGAGCCACTCCGGGAGTCGGACCTTAGAAGGCCGGATCATCAAGCAAGGATATTTTTGGCCGACCCTGGGCAAAGACGCGGCAAAATTCACATAGGAGTGTCATAAGTGCCAGCTGTTCGCTCCCCTCCAGCTGCAACATGCCCAACGCCTCAGGAGTATCACAGCCCCTTGGTCGTTCGCGATCTGGGGAATGGACCCAGTCGGACCCTTCCCTCAGGCCAGCGGCCAAAGAAAGTTTCTACTAGTCATGATCGATTATTTCTCCAAGTGGTTGGAGGTTAAGGCGTTGGCCAAGGTAGCCTCTCAAGTCATCAGGAACTTCGTATGGTGGGAGATCATCTGCCGTCATGGATTGCCCCAGGCCATTGTCACAGACAACGGTCCTGAGTTTGTCAGTGCCGAGTTCATTAGCTTTTGCGGGCAGCTCGGGATCGATCTCAGGTTCGCCTCAATTCATCACCCCAGGAGCAACGGGCAGGTGGAGGCGACAAACAAGATCATTGTTAACCTCCTCAAAAAGAAGGTAGAGAATCTAAGAGGAAGCTGGGTAGAGCAGCTCCCTTCGGTCCTCTGGGCCCTTAGAACCACACCCAACACGGCCATAGGAGAGACTCCTTTCAAACTCTCCCATGGGTGCGAGGTGGTACTTCCGGTAGAGTTCGAGGTCCGAACGCCTCTAGTGGTCGAGGCAGAAGAGGGCAGAGAGGAATGGAGGGCCGAGAATGAGGAGGAGCTGCGGCTCTCACTCGACATGGTTGAGGAGCTGCGAGACCTCTCTGCCATCAGGCAAGAGGAAGTGAAGATAAGAATGACCAAATACTTTGACAAACACGTCAGAGTCAAACAATTCGCAGAGGGGGACTTGGTCCTAAGAAAAGTGGATGCCGCAGGGAGGTCAGTCGCCGTGGGGAAGCTCAATCCCAACTGGGAGGGACCATACATTGTACATGAGGCGTTGAAGTCGGGAGGGTACCGCCTCCAGAATGTGGAGGGCGAGACCCTAAGTCTCACCTAGAGTGGTGATGACTTAAAACGTTTTTTCCTCTAAATCATGTAAATGGCATTTCAGTTTCTAATAAAGTTTCTTTTGATAAACTTGTGCCTTGGCGATGAAAAGTGCAAATACGAGTCTACCCTAGACCCCGAGCAGATCCCGCTGCCAGACTCCCATCAAGCTGGCAGGGCTGGAAGTCACTCAGAGGAGTCTGCCCCAGATCCCGAGCAGATCCCGCTACCAGGCTCCCATCAAGCTGGCAGGGCTGGAAGTCACTCGGAGGAGTCTGCCCCAGACCCCGAGCAGATCCCGCTGCCAGGCTCCCATCAAGCTGGCAGGACTGGAAGTCACTCGGAGGAGTCTGCCCCAGACCCTAAGCAGATCTCGCTGCCAGGCTCCCATCAAGCGGTCAGGGCTGGAAGTCACTCGGAGGAGTCTGCCTCAGACCCCGAGAAGATCCCGCTGCCAGGCTCCCATCAAGCTGGCAGGGCTGGAAGTCACTCGGAGGAGTCTGCCCCAGACCCCGAGCAGATCCCGCTGCCAGGCTCCCATCAAGCTGGCAGGGCTGGAAGTAACTCGGAGGAGTCTGACCTAGATCCCGAGCAGATCCGCGCTACTAGGCTCCCATCAAGCTGACAGGGCTGGAAGTCACTCAGAGGAGTCTACACCAGACCCCGAGCAGATCCCGCTGCCAGGCTCCCATCAAGCTGGACGGGCTAGAAGTCACTCGGAGGAGTCTGCCCGCGAACCCGAGCAGATCCCGCTGCCAGGCTCCAATCAAGCTGGCAGGGCTGGAAGTCACTCGAAGGAGTCTGCCTCAAACCCCGAGCAGATCCCACTGCTAGGCTCCCATCAAGCTGGCAGGGCTTAAAGTCACTCGGAGGAGTCTGCTCAAGACCCCGAGCAGATCCCGCTGTCAGGCTCCCATCAAGCTGGCATGGCTGGAAGCCACTGGGAGGAGTCTACCCCCGACCCCGAGCAGATCCCGCTTCCAGGCTCCCATCAAGCTGGCAGGGCTGGAAGTCACTCGGAGTAGTCTGCCCCAGACCCCGAGCAGATCCCGCTGCCAGACTCCTATCAAGCTGGCATGGCTGGAAGTCACTCGGAGGAGTCTGCCTCAGACCCCGAGCAGATCCCGCTGCCAGACTCCCATCAAGCTGGCAGGGCTGGAAGTCACTCGGAGGAGTCTGCCCAGAACCGATCCCGCTACCAGGCTCCCATCAAGCTGGCAGGGCTGGAAGTCACTCAGAGGAGTTTGCCCCAGACCCCGAGCAGATCCCGCTGTCGGGCTCCCATCAAGCTGGCAGGGCTGGGAGGCACTCGGGGGAATCTGCCCCAAACCCCGAGCAGATCCCGCTACCAGGCTCCCATCAAGCTGGCAGGGCTGGAAGTCACTCAGAGGAGTCTGCCCCAGAACCCGAGCAGATCCCGCTGTCAGACTCCCATCAAGCTGGCAGGGCTGGAAGTCACTCGGAGGAGTCCGCCCTAGACCCCGAGCGGATCCCGCTACTGGGCTCCCATCAAGTTGGCAGGACTGGGTGCAGTCGGATAAAATCCAGGCGGACCCAGCTGACAAGCCTCGCCGAACAACTAGGGTTGGGCATGACTTCGGGAGCTCGCTCAGACCCTCCCACTGTCCGGCAAGGGTGGGGCGCCTCAGTGGGCGCATCACATAAGAAAAGGAGCTAGCCTCCCGCGTCGCGAATGATTGAATCGATGGGTCAATGAGAGGACCTCAACGGGTCAGCGAGTCGGGAGTGCCGGTCCCGACCTATAATGATCGACGAGCCCCAGAGAAGGGGTATAAGCGGCGAGAACTCGGCCAGGCCGGCCCGCGTGAAGTCTCTTTCACGTGCCAGCTGGGTTTTTCTCGCCCGATCTACAATGTAAGTGGAGTGGCGAGCCCAGATGGAGGATGCGAGTCGCCTGCTTGCATCGTGGCTAACTAACGTCCCCTCGCTCCTAAGTCTAAGTTTTGGATCTCAAACGAACAAACTACCTCACTTGCTCGCAGTAGCAAATTCAAGAATAGCATTCAAGGCAAAATATAAACTGCGGGTGTGAGAAAGAAAATATTTCCATTACAGTAAAAAAGAAAGATAGAGTTCTTGAAGTACATCCTGAGCAATCAAAAAAGGCGACCGTTACAAAATCCGGGCTTTGGCCCGCAACACTGCTGCGACAAAATTTCGGCGGGAGCAAGCCTCTGGCGAGGCGAGCCCCGAGCGGCGAGCCCCTTATACATGGTGGTAGGAGCCGTCGCCCGGCTCTGATACCGGAAGGAACAGTTCCGGTACCACCTCACTCATTAGAAGCTTGGCACCGTCGCCCCTGAGGAGGTTGGCCCGCTGCAGCATCTGGAAGGTGTACTTCGCCGCGCCGGCCGCATTCTTCTGCATCATCACCTCGATCTCGTGATCGCTATAATGAGCGAGCTAGAAACCGCTTGTAGACGGCGGCGGGGCAGCCGCTGCAGCCTCCAATGCGTCCACCCGCTCCTGAAGCGCCCGCTTCTCCTGTTGGAGGGTGGCGATCTTGGTGCCCAGTCGGCTGGCCGTCGCCGCGTCCTGTGAAAGAGAGAACCACCGAATTAAGTCACATAGAAGGGAGGAAAGACCGAGGCGAGTTGAGAAACCTACCGCTCCTCCTAGGTACTGAGCGAGAGCGGCCTCGGCCGTGTCGGCTCGCTTCGTTTGCTCGTCCGCCTCCTCTAGGGAGAGCTTGCGGGTCGTCTCCTTCTCGTCAATCAACTTGTTGAGGGACGGGGCATTCTTGTCCAGCCGAAGGCACCGCCGGCCGACCATATGGGCCAGCTCTAGGTTGCGAAACTGGGCCCGCGCGCTTTCATATATTAACACCCGCGTCGCCTCCTCGTTGTAAACGGCGGCGTCTTCTCGCCCGTAGACGCCGAAGGAAAGGTTGTAAGCATCCCCACTGCTGGTGTCGTCCTCCAACCAACTCGGCAGCAGCGAGGATACGAAGACCCGGTTTGTCTCCTTGTCCTATTGAAGCAGCGGGACTCCGAACTCGTCCACGGGCCCCTCACCGTAACCAAAGTTGCGATGCCCCCGGGGGACTGGCTTCCCGGCGGGTTGAACCCCCTCTGGCGGCTGCGATGTGCCTGCCTCTCCGCCAGCAGATCTGACGGTCAGAGAGGCTGCGGGGGAGGGAACGGTGGACAGTTGGCTCGCAAGGGCCTTGCCTTTGTCGCGGGCCGGGGGAGGCGCGACACCCATTTTCTTCTATTTCTTGGGCGGTGGCGGGTCCTGAGGCCGCTCGCAACTGGGTCGCTTCGGGGAAGCAGGGACCGAGAGCTTGCGGTGGGCGGCGGCCGCCGCCTCGGCCCGGGCAAGCTCGGCGGAAGAGTGTCGCGCGCTCTCGTAGGGAGGATGGAGGGGGATGTTGCGCTCGCCTGCAAAGCATGGGACTTAGAAAATATTCGATGTGTTAAAAAGAGCACAAATGGGCGGACCGCTTACCTTCACCTGGCGGGATGGGGATGAGGTAGTCTAGGTTCCTGCGGAGGTAGGCCACCTCGAAGTTCTTCCCGGTGAAGAACCCGAATAGCCCCGCTTCATGGCCCCCCAGGCTGGGAGGGCGGTAGCTCGCCTCGCCGAGTTGGACTATCGAGAAAGGGACGTTGTCAAAGTCCCCTTTGACGAACAAGAACTTCTTGAGCCAGTTATGGCTCTTATTGACCGTCTCCCACACC
This sequence comes from Platanthera zijinensis, assembly GCA_039513925.1. NCBI lineage: Eukaryota > Viridiplantae > Streptophyta > Magnoliopsida > Asparagales > Orchidaceae > Platanthera > Platanthera zijinensis. The sequence goes on from CM077083.1 coordinate 34,901,158, forward strand.
TTAGCATGTGTGCTGGCGAAGCAGGCGGTCCTGTCCTTATTTGCGCGAAAAGAGAACAGCTTGCGGAATACTGCAAGACTGAACTCGGTCCTCTCCTCTTGCAGAAAGCAGGCGAACCCTACTATTACCGCGATCGAATTCAGAGTCATCTGTTCAGGGACGACTCCATAATATTTGAAGACTTGGCGGACTTCCGGCAATAGGGGTAGCCGGAGGCCCGCCTCAAAGTGGGTCGTCGGGAATGCAAGCTCGTTGGCAGAGAGCTCGTTGATTCACTCCTCCTTCCCGGGCCGCCTCGCCTCAAAGCCCGACGGGATATAATTGTCGACGGTATCTACAAACTCCATCTCGGTAAGGGCGGCGAGAGGGAAATTGTGCTCGGAGAAGGTCCAAGCACATTTGCTCCTCCCCTCCGCCTCGCCACTACCACCTCCCATCTTGTGGAAATCTTACCAAGCGGGACAGGGGGTTTCTCGCAAAAGCTAAGGGAAGGAAGACGTCTTAAATGCGGTAGGTGAGGAGGGGGTCGGCAGGGCCTATTTATAGGATGAGAAAAGGCGGGAAAATAGTCCTTTTGGCGGGAAGAGTGCGGATAGCAATTTAGCCCCGACGTTTCGACTTCCAAACCCAACCCGGGTCCTCGTCAACCCGTCAGTCGACCGCGAAACGCCCGCACCCGCGCCCGCATAATAGAAGAACGGCCGCGAGGCGGGCCCACCCTGACTCACGCGCGAGTCACCTATTGCGCGACCCGCGTGCGGACGGCTCACCCTCGCCAGTACTATATAACAATGGCTAGGCAAGGCGACTCAGCAAAGCCGAGCCCGCTTGAAGGAGAGCCGGCCGAGCCAGAGCGTCTCGCCCACACCTCCCGCAGAGATCGAAACATCAACACAGTCAAAAGAAAAGTGCAGCAAATACTCGTCCGTGGCAGGCGAGAGTGGTCCCGAATTATTACAAATGATCAAATTGTTCGTAGCAAAAGAAGTTAGCGTTCTAAGCGTTTCGGCCACTGCATGCGGAGGCGATTCGGTCTCGACGGTTCACAACTTGCGGGGGAGGGGGGCTCAATACTGGATCCACTTCCACCTACCTCCCCTCCCCGCGCTAGTTCGGGGTGGTACACGAGGATAGTGATACACGCGGACCGCCGAAAGCTCCCGCTGGGTCTGATCAATCTGCTCCGAGGCATGTCTGAGTCGCCCCTCGGCTCGCGTAATATGTACGCCCGGAGAGGTCGCCATGTCCTCGTCAGACGGACATCTCGCTCCTTCCAAAGCCGCGAGTCGCTCCTCCGTCTCGGCCTTGTCCTTCTCCACTCTGTTGAAAACTTCCCGTAGCAACAACGTGTGCTTCTGGAATAGTCGCGTCACTTGCGTCTTCATCTTCTCGGCATCGCGCGGGTCTCCCAGGTATTCCGAGATGCGGTCCATGTCGGGTGGAGGCGAGTACCCCTCGCTCATCTCGACGTAGGAAGAGGAGATCGCGTTGTAGCCTGCAGAGATAAGATCAGAAGAAGCCGACAATAGTAAGCAGGCTAAAGCCAGAGAATTTACCCGGTGTTGGCACGTCGCCCGCACCATCAGCAGGCCGAGAGGTGCCCGACCGACCCTGGAAGGGTTCTCCTCCAAGGGTAACAAAGGGCTTCCCTAGACCATGGGGCTTTGGTGAGGGAGGCGCCGCAGGAGGGATAGGCGCCTGTAGCAAAGGATTAATGACCCGATCAGCCGCTGCCAGGGCAGAGCGCCCAGGTTCTCCCTCATTTGCCCCACCCCCGCGAGGCGTCTCCTACCAAGAGAAAAGGAAAATCAAAAAGCCGAGTGGTGGATCAAACAGGAGAATCATACATACCTCAGGGGTGACCCCTGCACCGCCAGCCGAGCTGGAGGAGGGGGCATCGCGCGCCGGAGACCACCGAACGATTTTCCCCTTCTTTGGCTTGAAAAGGGGGCAAGGCGACCAACACGCCAACCATGGGGCGGCTTTGAGAGCCGCATCCTGGGCACCCTCCCTCGCAGCCGCCAAGCTAGCTTGCATCTCCTCAGACATAGGCATCTTCCGACTATGAATCGCGGAGGGGGGAAAAGAAGAGGAGTTATCCTAGAGGTCCGACAACATATTTATAGCGTGGAGGTAGGTCCCCCCACCGAAAGATTCCCTCCAGCTCAGCAGGGTTTTCGCCGAATACGTGGGGTTGGATGTTTCTTTCCGAGCCTTTTGCAAAGCTCGCAAACAGCGGGGATTATGTACAACCCCATGTTGCCGAAGGGACTCAGACAAGTAGGCGGGTCAACCCCGGCTCATGCCTCCAAAGGTCGCCCAGGCGGGCCAGCCGGGTCCGCTCCCTCCCAGGCGGATCACCCTCCGACCCGCGCCTCTTAGGCGGGTCAGCCCTGCCCGCCTCGCCCAGGCGAGCCAGCCGGGTCCGCACCCTCCCAGGCGGATCACCCTCCAATGCGCGCCTCTTAGGCGGGTCAGCCCTGCCCGCCACTCCTAGGCGGGTCAGCCTCGGCCCTCCGACCAGCGCCCTCTCAGGCGGGTCACCCTCGGCCCGCGCCTTCCCAGGCAGGTCGTCTCCAACCCACGTCCCCTAGGCGAGCCAGCCCCGGCCCGCGCCTCCCGCCGAGTAGATGCATTGAAGGGCTACTCGCCCAGTCCCTAGTGGGGGGGGGGGGATTCCTTACCATTTTGTCCCTACAGGCCTGCCTTAGCCAACTAGAACGGCGGAGTCTCGCTATTGGCAGACCTGGGTGGACTGCGCATAGCCGGTCAGGACAGCGGAGTTTGGCTGTTGGCAGGCCAGCCCAAGGGGCTTTCAGTAATTTCAGGTCAGCAGAGGTCAGTTATTTGCAGACCGTTTCCAGAAATCTATAAATAGGACCCAAGGGATACCTCAGAAGGCATGCCTACTTGCCTCCCAGTCTTCTAGTGCTTTCTGAGGTACTTTAGCCCGACATTTGGCTAAGGAGGGGAAGCGCTCAGTGATCTTCCGGGTGTGTGGTAGGACCTCCGCGTCGGGCCCTTAGTCTAGTCCTTTGCTCTATTTTCCTTGTTGTTTTTCTTGCAGGAGCGAAGTATGTGCGCGACCACCCCTTCCCCAAGGGTGAACTCCACAAGAGACCGATTTTCGGTTACAACAACTGAGCTGTGTAGAACACGTTCTGGTACTTCATCCCAAACTTGGTATTCAACTTCCAGTCGTTGAACTCCATCACCGTGAACTTCTCCAATTTTATCATTGGAACCGGAGACGAGAAATTGTTCTCCTTCATCATTTTTGGAGGTCACTCCCTTTCCCAAAAAATTTGCAAGATCGCCTTGGCAAGATCCCTTTCCAAAATTCTGATCTCCAATCCACTACCATTCTGGAGAATCAGTTGCTCTTAATCCGCTAGACCAAAAATGAAGATGAAATTGATGGAGGTCAATGGGAGATGCTGATTGCCCACAGGAAGAAATAACGATGCGTGATTTCTTCCGATCTCTGCAAGATCTACAAACGTGATAGTGGAACTCTATTTGCAGATCTTCACGCCAACAATCGGGGTTCTGCCAGAATCTCTAAACGCCGGCGGCGCAAAATCACAAACAGCAAAACCTCCAAAAAAAAAATATCCGGTGGCGGAAGAAAAATGGCGGACCTTCAGAGAGAAACTCGCCGACGAATATGGAGGGGGGAACAGCTTCATCCGAGAATTTGCATCACTAGATTGCGCTTTGCCAGAAGAGGCCCGGTGCACAAACGAAGAAGAAGACGTTTTTTCCTCTCCTTTATTCCGATCCGTTCTCCAGCGGCGGTTAGTCGAGCACAGTGATGACACAAGTCAATTGTAACGGTCCAAGCCGTTACAGATTCTCCGGCGAGATCGCCGGAGATGGAAGAGAAGAAGGCAAGGCCTTCGGAGGCTAATTCCTGCTACTCCTATTCTAAACTATTAGAAAGTTAGAAAAACATAACATTCTTATTTCCTTCTCTCTAAGCTATTACAGTGGAGTACTATTTATAGAGTCTAATAATGCCCATAGCCATTAGTTGTTAGCCACGTGGTTAACAACCGTTACATTCCTGCCCTTCCCATTTAAACGACGACCTCGTCGTTTGATTCCACCGGGATCAAAAACCCAAATGACGCGCCGAAAGCATATGAGAAGAAAGCTTGTGTCCTGGATTTGGTTTATTGGCGGCTCCACTTGTGCAGAATGTTTCGAAACGGTGCATCCTCCGGGATCGAAGACTTGAATTCTCCAAGTTGATACATGTCCACGGATAAACTTGTCATCATGTGGTCGACCAACTTGAGTAACATGAGCAAGAGAGCCCATTATGTCGTTCGAGTTGGGGTGATGTTGCATCAACTCCTCCGATGGTGGCAAAATCGTGTTTTCGGAACTAGCAAGAACAACCGGCGCTAATGAACCCAACACAACATTGCAGTTGCTCTTGATTTTGGCGAGGCTACGTGGCAACACGAAATCATCTTCCACTTGCAGTGGTGGCTCGGTAATTTGCTCAAGATCTTTAACAAATGAAGGAATGTGCTCCTCAACATTTATAGGAAGAGATATTCTTTTTTGCTCACTGATGATATCCATGAAACGCTGACAATTATTGGTCATACGATGCTCGAAGTCATCCAAGATGTGTCGGAATTTTTGCTCGAAGGTCTCAATCTTTTCGGATAAATCGTTCATCATTGTCGAAGAACTTGGAGCAGCGGAACCGTATGAACTTTGAGAGATGACGGCTCCGTAAGAATTTGAAGTGCCGGTGCCGTAATAACATGGATTGACGACCTCATAAAAACTTGTATTTGAGCTATGAGGCTGATAAGAAGCTCCTGCATGTTCACTTGCACTTTTTTGTTGAAATGAAGAATAATTTGTTTGTTGTGTGTGACTGTAATAGTTCCTTTGATATTGCCTGTTTTCATATCCATAAGAATAGGTAGAATTAGGGTGTTGTACTGCAGCCCAATTCTTGGACAAAGATCCTCCTCTGTGGGTAGGTGAATATATTTTAAGCCATGTCGCCAATTCTTGTCGAAGAAGATACACCTCTTTAGACGTTTGTTCGGATAATTGTTGAAGCGTTGTAGACTCCGCCTGTCTCGTCTTGATTGTTTGCCATATTTCTTGTTGTCGGGTGGCCAAATCGTTCAGGTAAGTAAAAGATTGGCCTGAGATAGTTTCGTTCATGCTGAATTTATGAGAGCTTTCTTCGGCTTCCAAAATTACTCTCTAACTCTTCACCGATTGTCAACTCAAAATTAATGCAAACATTAATTATCTGGCTGTCAAATACAATCCAATGTCAAATTAATTGCATTCAGACTTCCTCTCAATCAATGCTGCAGAAATCTTTTCTGTTGGAGCAGCGGGGGATGCAGGTGCTGACCCTCTTATCAAGAATCAGCGAGACCGCCGGCGCGATCTGGAAGGAGTTCGATCAGGTAACAGGGCTGCTCCGTCGTTCCTGACAGGCGGCGCGGCGCGGAGTTCTTGTTGATGATGGTGTTTCCTTGTTTCCAGTGGTGGCGGTTCTGCTTCAAGTGGCGGAGGCGGCGCAGCGGAGACGGAGGCGGCGCAGCGGCGACGGCAGCGGAGACGGAGGCGGCGCAGCGGCGACGGAGGCGGCGCAACGGGGCAGAGGCGGCGCAGCGATGGCGGGGGCGGCGCAGCGTTGGCGGAGACGGCGCAGCGATGGCGTAGGTGTTGCAGCGATGGCGGAGGCGGCGTTTCTTGATTGTTGATGGCGGCCGGCGTTTCTTGAGTTGGCCGGAGAGGGAGAGATGCAGGGGATGGCTGTTCCGGCCAGGCGGCGAAGCGGCGGAGGATGAAGCGGCGGCGTAGGATGAAGCGGATGCGGCGCAGCGGGGCGGCAGCGGCGCAGCGGGGCGGAGGCGATCTTGATCAGGCTGACGGTGGTGGCGATCTTGATGTTCTTGATCGCCGGAGATGATGTTCTTGATCGCCGGAGTGGGAGTACAGTGCAGGGTGTTTCCGGCGGCTGGTGGAGGCGGAGTAAGACATCTCAACGAGAGCACCAATGTAACGGTCCAAGCCGTTACAGATTCTCCGGCGAGATCGCCGGAGATGGAAGAGAAGAAGGCAAGGCCTTCGGAGGCTAATTCCTGCTACTCCTATTCTAAACTATTAGAAAGTTAGAAAAACATAACATTCTTATTTCCTTCTCTCTAAGCTATTACAGTGGAGTACTATTTATAGAGTCTAATAATGCCCATAGCCATTAGTTGTTAGCCACGTGGCTAACAACCGTTACATCAATCGTTCCTATTCCGATCGAAAACTGCAGCCCACAGGAGATGAAATGCAGGCGGCGGTTTTCCTTCCCTAACCGATCACCGACGGCTAGTCCCTTTCTCCTTCTTCCCAAAACCAGGCGAGATTTTGTTTCTTTTCGATTCCAGGCAGTAGCGGAACACAGGAGACGGTTATGGGAGAGACGAAATTTCGAGCGATAGGGGCGTTTACTTTGAGATTGATATTGTTGCTAGAAGCATCCGGACAGTGATCTAAATGGAATCATAATTCTGTTGTCCCTAGGTGAGTATAAATAGGTAAACCTCAGGAGTTATTATGGATATTGGATATCTGTGTATCCAAACCGACCCGTTAAGCCTCCGTACTCGATTTTTGTCCAAATATACATTAACATTATTTATTGTTGCATTGTTCGCGAATATTTGATATGTAGCATGAAGTACGAATATATTTATAAAATTAGAACGTTATTATTAACTATAAACATTAAGAAATAATATTTGGTGTGTTAATAGTAAGAAAATTGATAAAATTAGGGTGCTAATAGCAAAAGGGTTTTGATTTGGTGGCTTATAACATTTTTTCTGTTATGATATGAGTTGATATTAGCTTTATTGACATGTGAATTTAGTGTTGTGGTTGAGTTAATTTGGTGTTAACACATGGCCTAGCCATGTGTAGGCCATGTGTTGTTCGGTGGCTTAAATTGGGTTCAAAAAATGACACTTGACTTAGGTTATTCGGTGCCCTTTGGCTGGGTTCCATTGCTGACCGCTTACTTCTGCTATTAAAAAGAGCCGAGCTCTTTATTATTCCCGCACTTCCCATTTCTGTGCATTTCCCGTGTCGTTGATCCCGTGCTGCTCCTTCCCGACTACTTCCTCTTCTTGATTATTGCTCCCTTCTTTCTCTTTTCCTCTTGTTAGCTGTTGTTACCTCTGGTGTGCTTCTGTGCCGCTGCTCTTGTGTCACTGATCTCGTGCCTTTGTTTTAGGGCTTTCCTGCCACTGGTTTTGAGTTGCAGCTGCTTGTCTCATCTGCCTCCTACCTTCTTCAATGCCTCCTCCGGAGATTTTGGAAGGATTTCATCGCATCTCTTTGTATCCAAGAAATATCGATTGTGCAACACCTTCTTCCTCCCTCTTCAGATGTAAGGATGTTTTTTTCTCATTATTTTTCTTCTGTCTCTGTACCTTTCTTTTTGGGCAGTGTTTGGGGGGGGGGGGGGGGTTGGTTTGTGCTGATTTAAGGGCTAGTTTGTGCTTGGGGACTGTTATAATTACATTAGTTTGGGGGCTGGTTAGCCAGCTTTTGGGGGCTACTTTTGTGTGTTGGGCATCCATATATATTGTTGTACGCTGCTGTTTGGGCTCTTTTAGTGCTATTTTGATGGGGATTGCTTTAGAATTCTTGTCTTTTGATGATAGCTTTTGGTGCGGTTATTAGCAGCCCTTTGTGTTGACATTATTTCCCAATCCCAGCATCCCCCTGACAGGTCCCTCAGCCTTCCTTGCCGCCGCTGACGGAGCCGTCGACGGCCTGACCGCCGCCCACCGACAGGTTCGCCGGACTCCGGCAAACCCGCCGGCGACAGGGAAGGCCATCCAAGTTTTTATGCTTGAACCCTGTTATCGGGATTTTCGGGAGGAGAATGGGGCTTTTTCTAAGTTTTGGCTATTTGCAGGTTTGTTTTCATAGATCCAAGAGTTGTGATTTGCTTTGTGGTTCATTTTCGGGCTTCAAGTGTGAAAGAAAGTTTTTCTTTTTATAATATATATATATACTTATATGTATGATACACACACACACACACACACAAACATATATATATATATATATAAATATATATATATTCACGCAAAACAAATTGCAAATTACACAAAAAATGAAATAAATAAAATATGGTATACTTAGGGATGATAGTAGTCCAGTCGCGTGCGGCGGCGGGCACTTTTGCGTCGACCTAATCGGGGTAGATATCCACCAACTCTCCCCCTCTCGAAATCACCCATCTCTAGAAAGTGTTCTGATCGGTAGTGCTGTAGAAGATCAGAAACTATGCGCTATAACTCTCGTCCAAAACCCAATTAGTCTCGGTCTCTAGTCTATCATGTCAACAAACCAAGTATCTCAAAAAACCATCATTAGTAGTGGTCACAGTCACGTCATCCAATATCTGCTTAAGAACTATGATCTATCACAGAGTCTGTCAGCAGCTCTTGGAACTAGTATAGAAGAGTCACTTGGTGTCTCATGCTCAGCCGGAAAACTATCAGTGGAAAATGGAAGAACTGCCAGTGGTGTATCAATAACTGAATAAGTATCGGCGTGTCTTGTATATGGCTCTTTACTGGTACTCACCAACCCAGAAGAATCAATTGGAGAAGTTAATGGAAAATCTCGAAACTCATGCAATAAATTGTGGAATAAAGTTAGATCGACTATGTTAAAAACTGTATTTGCTCCCCAAACAAAAGACATCTCAAGTTCATATGTATTTTGCCCAATCTGCTTTACTACTCAAAAGGGTACAGTTCTACGGTCAACTAGCTTCTTTACGGTACCCGAGGGTAACCGTTTCGGATTTAGCAGAACCATCACCAAGTCATTCACTTTAAAACTAGTAGCTCATTTATGTTTGTTAACTTGAGCTGCATTTAAGTCATAAGCACTATGCAATTTCTACTCAATATCTGTATGTAAATCATGTAAATGCAAAAGATAAACTACTAACACAACTAACTCCACAAACCAGAGGTTTTAGATACTAAAAACAACTCCTGAGATAAGTATATGAACAGGAGGCTCGGAAGCTGGATCATAGAAGAATTCATCGCGGGGGCGATGAATACTTAAGTGAAAATAAGAGACATCAATGATAAGATGTGTCAACATGGTGTGTGAATTGTCTTTACAAGTGCAGGTGCAAAAGTATAACATCAACAAATTAGTGAGTGCACCCTCAAACACGACAGTGCTACTAAGGATTGATACATCCCACATGTGCGGTGAACCCATATGTGGTTAATCTGGGGGTTCACCGGGAGAGGTATGATAAAATTTGTCACAAATGCGACGAGTACCAGCGTAGGCTCCAAAATCATATGGAGTGCTCTCATATAAACGATAATACAAGTGAAGTATGACAATCGTGATAAACTTACAAGGGAATGTGAGGCATCAGGAGGCTCTCTAGGTGGGACATATGATAACTCATTGTGAATACGATAGTCATCAAAGTGATAATCATTCACTAATAATAAAACACAACTCTCGAATAAGATGAGTATCCATCACAAGAAAGTACGCATTTGATGGGTCAGTAGGTGCTACGTCCCATAACTCGTCTAGAGTGTGAGTGACCAGATAACTACGATCAAGCCCTACTATATGACTGTCGCACTCAAAAACCTCTCTCTGGAGCACTATCGACATCAGGGGTGACAATGGAAAAGGTATCCTTATCTTAAAATTCGTAAATGTTCCAATCACATGAATCTCATCCACACAAGTACGAGGTGGCTCATCTGGAGGTTTAATATGAGGGTCGTCAAAGAACCCATCATTAGAATAATGGTCCTCTAGAAGTAAACCATCAGCAGGGGTCGTATTCCCAAAAGGAAAGAGGTGACAACCTCGAGATCACTATAAAGCTCTCGGCTCTCGACTGTGATGTAACTCGGCGCATTATCGAGTGAACTGTACAAAAATTCTTCACTCAATAGAGAATCAAGAATCACAGGTGAAGTGTGTGAAAAGCCTTCACTCAATGTAAACATGGAATCTAGGGCAGACTCACTAAGTGAAGCAGATTCTTGTGGGGGTTGACTCCACATATCATGTATTAAAACATCAGATAGAGTGGGTGAAGTTTCCCTGCTTTGGGAAGAGGAGTGCTTAATAGGTATCAAGATCTTTACTCTCATCTTCCTTCTAGGTATGTTGGCTGGCAAAGGACAAAGAAGATCTGTGGTACCTGGACTCTGGATGCTCTAAACATATGATGGTCAATAAAGCGAAGTTACTTAGCCTCACAAAGAAAAAAGGAGGGATGGTGATGTTTGGCGACAAAAGAAAGGGAAAAATTATGGGCATTGGTATAGTAGGTAACGACTCTTTTTCAATTATAAATGTTTTATATATAGAAGGATTAAAATACAATTTAATCTCGATTAGCCATCTTTGTGATAAAGATCTAAACATCTTATTTGATTCTTCTACCAATTTGTTCAAAATTATAAATGTTAAAACTAATGATGTCATGCTCATTGCACCTAGAACTCACAAAATTTATATGATTACCTTTCATAATCTCTCTCTTACGCCTTTAAAATGTTTAATTTCAAATAATAAAGATTCAGAGTTATGTCAGAGGTGAGTTGGTCACTCTAGCACCAAGTTGATTTTGAAATTATCGAAAGATAACTTAATTAGGGGTTTACCGATGCAAAGGAAAAATTTATCTCCACTTTGTACGTTGTGCCAAAAATAAATTTTTCAAAAACATCATTTAAAATCAAATATGAAATTTCTACCATTAGACACTACAAATAATTTATATGGATCTATTTAGACCAATTAGCATGTCTAGTCTAGGTGGTAGAAAGAATACTTTTGTTTTAATTGATGATTATTTGAGATTCACATGAGCTTTATTTTTTACCTCCAAATCCGATGCATTTTCTGAATTCACTAAATTATGTAATCGTATACAAAATGAACAAGATTTGAAACTTTAGTGCATACACTCAGATCATGAAGGTGAATTGAAAATGAAAAGTTAACAAATTTCTGCAGCAATTTAGGCATCAAACACAAATTTTCTGCTCCACATACCCACAACAAAATGTGTGGTGGAGAGGAAGAATATAACCCTTCAGGAACTATCACACACCATATTGTCTGAGTATGGGTTACCTAGATCATTTTGGGTCGAAAAACACATCGTGTTATGTAATAAATCAAGTCACGCTTCACCCAATTTTAAAATTTACACCATATGTACTTTACTATAAAAAGAAACCTAATGTGCCATATTTTTATGCTTTGGGATGTAAATGATTTGATTTAAATACTAAAAACACATTAGAAAATTTTGATGAAAAATCCGATGAAAGAATATTTCTTCGATACTCTTCAATCAGTAAAACATATAAAATATATAATAAAAGGTCTAAAATGATTAAAGAGTCCATTCATGTTAGATTTCATGAAATTTTTCCTTGTGTAGATCCTAACCAAGCAAAAAATGAAGAGGAACCCCCTTTGAACTTAAAACTTGAGGATGATGAAGCGCTTGACAGAGGTGATGAAAAAGAAGAGGAACAAGAAAAGTTTGTGCCTCCAAGCATGTTGATATTTTTCAAAGGATTATCCAAGGGAGCTAGTCATTGGAGAAATTTCAAATGGGGTAACGATTCGTTCTTCCTTTCATGAAACTTTTTCAAATTCATGCTTTGTATCTAAAATTGAACCCGAAGACATTTCCACCACTTTAAATGATGAATTTTTGTTATTGATATGAATGAAGAATTAAATAAATTTGAACGTAATAGGGTTTGGAAATTAGTGGAAATACCATCTAATCACCCGATTGTAGGCATAAAATGGATATTTAAAAACAAACTAGATGGTGAATCTAGAATTATTAGGAATAAAACAAGATTAGTAGTACAAGGTTATTCACAAATCGAGAGGGCAGATTAGTACCTTATCAAATGTAGTGTAGGATAAATAAAAATCAAGTGCATATTCTTCCAGGCATGTTGAGTAATTCTACTTCAGAAAATCGCTATGATTTTATCAAAAGAGCTTTAGAGTTGATGACAAAAGAAAGACTAAATTGTTGTTAAGTGACAGATTAAAAATGATGATAAAAGACTAGCCCTCAATCTACGAATCACCTTGGAATAAAAATAAAGAAATAAAATAGAATTCTAATTCTCTTATTGAAGAGACTTTGACTATGGTGGTTCCTAATGACTTAGTTGCTTTTCTTTATTTATCGTGCTTGTAACTGAGTAACGATATGTCGCCCTCCGAGATCAAATCAATCTTTGTAACACTCCAAGAAGCTAGTAGATTTTGACTCGACACAGTTCCAACCATGTGGTTTTTCACCCTTTCCGGGTTTTCTAGGTCAAAAACGTCTCTTGTCCATTGCTGCAGTTTTCTTTAACTGATTGTGCGCTCGGCTCGACTCCTAGCTAAGACGGTCCTATTCTGCGGACTGGGGAAAAAACCGGGTGACCCGCAACAACTCCAAAATTCAAAATCTAATGAAGCATGAAAATTTCGTAAACCCTTTTAGCATGCTAATTACCGGGATTTTGCTAGTGAGCAAGCATAAAAGTAATCATTTCTCTAATAACATTTAAACCAAATTTTTTTGTTATTTCTTAGATTTCCCGAGGTATTCCTGTGAAGGGCTCTAAATAGTACTAGAAGGTGTGATTGGATGACATCTCAAGCATCAATTTCTAAGAAATTAAGTTTTTATTTCCTAATTTTTTGTATTTTAAAATGAGTTTTTTGTTTTTGGGAAATGTTTTTTAGAATAAAACCAAAAGAAATTAAAAAAATGAATATTTTTCCCAAGTTTTTGAGAATAAGATATTCCTTTTATGGGTTTTGCTTAAAAAAAGTTAAACTGGTGTGATATCCCCCCCCCATACTTAAAATAAAACATTGCTCCAAGTTTGAACTAATAAATAATGTCAAAAGATAAAGAAAATCTTCCCTGAGGAGAGTCCAAATCTGCACCAAGTAAACCTGAAATAAATGTGTATGAAGCAAAACACTCTTTATTAAAGAAATAAAAAGAAAATACATGAAATGCTAAAAAAGATAGATGCAGATACAAAGATCAAAAGGAAAGCCTACTCCTCATTGCTTCCATCCCTGCTCGGCGAAAAGTGAGTCCCCATGACCAAAAATTCCCTCAAAATACGATCCGTAGAAGAATCCTAACGCTGCTCAAGTGCGGCAAATCGACTGTCAAACTATGTGTGAGAAACGAACTAAAATAAGCCGGAAGCGGTTTAAACTGAAACTTTATTATCCGAAAAAGGTATCTATTACAAAGGTATGACCTCCCTAATATAGAATGGAGGAGAGAAGAGAGAATACAAATAAGAGATGTGGGACTAAAAAAATACATGACACAAGCGGACTGTACAGACACAAACCGCACAAGCCGCGCGGTTAGATAGAAGGGCTAACCGCTCGGCAATGGTCAGAGAGAGAGAGAGATCGCCATGTGAGACCGCTAGACCGCCCGGTCTCCAAGTCGCCAGTGACAAACCGCTAGACCGCTTGGACCACAGACAGCAACACACAGCAACCAGACCGCTGAAGGGAAACTGCCAGACCGCGCGGTCATCAACCCGCCAAGCCAGACCGCCATACCGTCCGGTCACCAACTTCAACACTCCCCCTCAAGCTGGAGCATATATATCGATCATGCCCAGCTTGTCACAAATATGGAAAAACGAGGCGGATACTGGCTTGGTGAAGATGTCAGTCAGCTCTTTATCAGAAGTGACGAATGGAGTGCACATTTGTTCCTTCAAAATCTCTTCACGAATGAAATGACAGTCGACCTCAATGTGCTTGGTTCTTTCATGGAAGACTGGATTTTTGGAGATGTATATGACAGCCTTGTTGTCACAGAACATAGGTAGAGGATGGTTGTAGACCTCTCCTAAATCCAGCATGAGAGCCCGTAGACATTTTAACTTACAAGTGGTCGATGCCATACTCCGATACTCTGCTTCAACACTGGACCTGGAAACAACAGACTGCTTCTTGTTTTTCCAGCTTACCAGATTTCCCCCAACAAAGGTGCAAAAATCGGAGGTAGACTTGCGATCCCCTTTGTCATCAGCGTAACTCGCATTTGAGTATGCTTCAAACCTCAGATGACCATTTTTCTGAAAGAGTAATCCTTTCCAAGGGGCTGCTTTGACATACTCCAAGATCCGCAAGGCGGACTGAAGATGGCACTCCCTGGGTGCTTGCATGAATTGACTCACCTTACCCACAACATAGGAAATGTCGGGCCTAGTCACTGTGAGATATATGAGCTTGCCAACTAGACGCTTGTACCGCGTAGTATCTGAAAGAAGAGGCGAATCATCTGCCCAGGTTTTGTCTTCTCCAATAGCCATAAGGTATCAGGCAGGTTTGGCTCCAGTCAATCCTGCTTCTTTTAGAAGGTCAAGGGCATACTTATACTGGGAGAGGACTAAGGAGTTGGGCTTCCGAAATATTTCGATCCCCAAAAAGTACTTCGGAGAGCTCATATCTTTTGTGACCAGATGTTGACGAAGATGCCGCTTTGTCATGGCTACCCCTTCCTGGTCATCGCCAGTGAGAAGAATATCATCAACATACACAACAAGAACCACCAGCCCCGAGGAGATTTTGCGAATAAATAGAGAGTGATCGGCAGAGCTGCGCGCAAAACCAACGGCCGCCACAATGCTGCTGAACTTGTCAAACCAAGCTCGAGGGCTCTACTTGAGACCATAGATTGCCTTCTTCAGCCGGCATACTCGTGTCTCCCCCTGAGCAACATACCCAGGAGGTTGCTCCATGTAGACGGCCTCCTGAAGATCACCATAAAGGAAGACATTCTTAACATCCAGCTGTGAAATCGGCCAATCTTTATTGACCGCCACAGAGAGAAGGACCCGTATAGTGCTGAGACGAGCCACGGGAGAGAAGGTGTCAAAGTAATCAACCACATAGGTCTGAGTAAAGCCCTTAGCAACAAGACGAGCCTTATAACGGTCCACAGCGCCATCCGAGCTAAATTTGACCACAAAGACCCAGCGACAGCCAACAACCTCAGTACCGAAGGGAGGAGGAACAAGAGTCCAGGTACCTCTCTCCATCAGGGTCGCCATTTCCTCATCCATGGCCATCTTCCAGTGAGGAATAGCAAGGGCCTCCTGGTAGGAACGAGGTGTGGCAGTGGCAGAGATAGCCAGCGCAAAGGCCCTGCAAGAAGAAGTAAGACGATCATATGAAATAACAGCAGTAAGGGGGTGTAGGGTACACGGCCGCACCCCTTTGCGAAGAGCTACAGGAAGATCCAGGTTGTCGGGTTCCCCGGTATCCAGAGCATCCGTGGCAGAGAGAGCTGGCCCGGGAGGAGAGAGCGACGACATCGGAGATGAGGGAGATGGAGGCGGAGAGAGAGGAGTGGATGAAGATGGAGCAGGTGTGGATAGCGCAGGAGGAGACGAGGGAACGAAGGGAATAACAGGAGAATCAGAGACCGGGGGAAGAGACGAGGAAGCTTGGGGAAGAGAAGAGGAGTCATCCGAGAAGTAGGAGGCATTCTCGAAGAAGGTAATGTCAGCGGAGATGAACTGCTTACGAAGAACATGGTCAAAGCAACAGTAGCCTTTCTGAGTGGTGGAGTACCCCAGAAAGACACATTTGGTGGAGCGAGGGGAGAGCTTATCACGGGTGGCAAACGGGGCATGCACAAATGCAGTGCACCCAAAGATTCGGAGAGGGAGAGGAAAAAGCTCCTTGCCCGGATACAGTATGGAGAATGGGGTTTTCCCGTGGAGAACTGAGGAGGGAATGCGATTGATGAGGTAGCAGGAAAGGAGAACAACATAACCCCAATATAAGCGAGGGACATGCATCTGAGTCATCAATGTGCGAGCGACATCGAGGAGGTGACGGTTTTTGCGTTCCGCCACCCCATTTTGTTGGGATGTATAAACACAGCTTGTCTGATGAATAATTCCATGTTGCACACAAAAAGAGGAAAAAGCATGACTCAAGTATTTTTTAGCATTGTCAGAGCGAAATATTTTAATAGAAACACCAAACTGATTTTTAATTAAATGATAAAAGGAGAGTCATACATCAAAAAGTTCAGAGCGATCTCGTAAGAGATACACCCAAGTACATATAGAAAAATCATCAATGAAAGTTACAAAATAAGAACTACCCCGACCAATGGTGAGGGTAGGAGCAGGTCCCCAGACATCGGAGTGCACTAGATTGAAAGGACGAGTGGAGCCAAGACCTTGCTTCGGCGGGAAGGAGGAACAGTGATGCTTGCCAAGTTGACAAGCGTCGCAGTTGAGAGGAGTACTGGAGGGTGAGGCGGAGCTGGATTGGCGATAGGGGTGGTGGCAGGAGTGGTGGCAGTAGAACCATCAGAAAGAGCCATAGGAGCGAACAATAGGAAGCCGTGAGGTTAGGCAACAAGCCGCACGGTAAGGAAGAAGAAGATCTGCAGCGGTCACGATGTCAGACACCAGCGGCTAGAGAAGCCACGACCAAGCCGCAGAAGGCAACAAGCCGCACAGTTAGGAAACAAGCCGCGCGGTTAAGAAGAAGAAGATCTGCAGCGGTCACGATGTCAGACACCAGCGGCTAGAAATGCCACGACCAAGCCGCAGAATCAAGCAGAGGGATATAAGTCGAGCGGTTAAAAGACAGTCCGCTCGAACAGAAGCAACAGGCAAAACAAGGCACATGGACAAATAGGCCGCGCACACCGAGGGCAACGACAAGGAGAGAAAGAGACCGCGCGGATAAGTCGCAAGCAGGCAAAGAAAACCGCGCGGACAGGGAGGACGCACAATCAGGAGGAAAGGATACCTGGCTCTGACACCATTTGAGAAACGAACTAAAACAAGCCGGAAGCGGTTTAAACTGAAACTTTATTATCCGAAAAAGGTATCTATTACAAAGGTATGGCCTCCCTTATATAGAATGGAGGAGAGAAGAGATAATACAAATAAGAGATATGAGACTAAAAAAATACATGACACAAGCGGACTGTACAGACACAAACCGCACAAGCCGCGCGGTTAGACAGAAGGGCTAACCGCTCGGCAACGGTCAGAGAGAGAGAGAGATCGCCATGTGAGACCGCTAGACCGCCTGGTCTCCAAGTCGCCAGTGACAAACCGCTAGACCGCTTGGACTACAGACAGCAACACACAGCAACCAGACCGCTGAAGGGAAACCGCCAGACCGTGCGGTCATCAACCCGCCAAGATAGACCACCAGACCGCCCGGTCACCAACTTCAACACTATGTAAACTAAGCATCAATACTGGTGTCCATCTGCTTCAGCTGTGTGCGAAGCGACCCAAATTGACAATCCCAATAAGTTGAAGGACTTGGCATCGAGAAGAAGGTTACGGGGATGGTGGTGGAACCCGTGGAGAGTGAGGAGCGCCATCGAGATCGGCTCTAAGATCTAAATCAAAATCTCCACCAACAACTTCTATAGGAATGATCTCGAACTCACCACCACATCGTCATGCCAAACCAAGGGCTTGGAGGTTCTAGAATTGGTCTGAATAGAACGCATCTACGGAACAGTATCCCAGACCCCCATCCACTTGGTGAGATACGTGATGAAGTTCCCGCCATGGACAGCTCCCAACCTCGCATTCTTGGCCTGGTGTCAAAAGAAGATGGCGAGCGACTAGCCCAGTTAAGTGGGACCTGATGGTGCACACTATATAGACATAGTAGGTCCCTCTTGGTGACTATATCGTGGTTGTCGTCGCAATAGGTGGTGGTGAACGTAAGGTGGTTGTCGAGAATACAAAAGGCAGAAGAAATGAGGTGGCTTCCTTTGTATCTATTGGGGGTGTAAGGATCAATATCGTTATTGATTTCCAACCAAAAATTAAGGTTGTTAAAATTCATAGGGAAATCAGTACGAAGATCGATGTATATGGGAGCGAAGATAAATGTCCATGAGGAAATTGAGTTGATAGATTGTGAGTTGATGTGAAACACCGCCCATCCGAAAGGCTATGATATCATCATTCGCAATCCACCAAAACTCAAAAGAGACTAGGAGTTCGACTGTGAGCTCGAGGAATGCAACCTCAAAAATGGCAGAGGGAACTCGATCTGGAAGTGGATAAAAATTCCATTCCCATATCTATTATGCTGAAGGTGGCAAGGACTCCCCAATCAGGATCTGTAAAATGCCAAAGGGTTTCCCACTTAAGCGATCGCTCTGGTCTTGTTGGTTGGAGTTTTCAAAAAGAAGTGTGGTCGTCGCTGCCATGGGATCCGCGGGGTGCTCAGATGAGGAAGCGGTAGAACGGGAGTGGTGACGAGGCATTTTGAGGTGAAAAATTTTTGAAGTGGGGAGAGAGTGGGAGTGGTCATCCTAGGGGTGGAGGAATTAAGAAAGAAAGGCTGTAGTTGGTGTGGTGGAAAAGAGAGGATAAATTGGTTATAAATAGAGAAAATTTGAGAGTCACGCCCCTAGTCACGCCCGTGATTGAGGGCATGTAAAATTAAAGGGGTGGTTCGGTGCACAGCTCAGCAGAGGGGCCTAAACACAACATTTTGTTTTTTTGTGGGTTGTTAGAACCCAGTTCGGGCGGTTTGCCATTCTAGTCGCAGCGGCTTGTCTGGTCGGCCTTATGGCGGTTTGGCTCATTGTGCTGTTAAGTTGATTAGTCGCAGCGGTTTGATGAAACCGCAACAGTGGTGTGTAGGAAGGTTGCAGCTATGGTTTAAGTGCTAGCCGCAACAGCCTTGTGAAGTCGCAACGGTCTGGTTATAGCCGCTTCTGTGCATGGTGGTTTGTCGCGTTGGCGGTCAGGTGGAAACCTGCTGTTTGTTGTCAGGAGGATTGCAAAAGCTTCGGTTTGATGGGTAGCCGCACTATGGTCTGGTGGTAACCCGCAGGTGCGGCCTGACGACTTGTCTGGCGAGCTGTCTTTGATTATGGCGGCCTTCTCTAGTGGTCGCAAGTTGTATTATTGTTTTTTATGTAGTGTGTGGTTTGTGTATGACAAACTGCACAAGCCACCCGACTTAAGTTTAGTCTCACATCATGTATTGTACTCTCTCACCTCTCTCGTTTTCTATAAATAAGGGGGCATACTTATGTAATGATTACTTTTTTGAAGCAATAAAATTTGCGGTTTATTTACCTCTTTGTCTATTTTTTACTTGGTATCAGAGGAAATCGGTCATTTGATCCAAAATTGTTTCTCCCTGTTCTCTGTGGTTTGTCCTTTGAAACCGCGCTGGTTGGTTTTTTGGCCCTCCCTTCTTTCGGCTTCTTTCGGTTTCTTCCCCCCCTTTCCTTCTTTCTGGTCACACGGTTTTCGCTTTGTTCATGCGCTCTCTGCTCTCCTTTCCTTTCATGCGACTTCACCGTCTTTGGGTCGTAGCTTCTTTCTGTTGCTATTGTGTTTACACTGAGACTGGGCGGCTTATTTTTCTTGTTCGCGCGAATTCTTCTCTTATTATCTGACTGCGCGGTTTTCTCCTTGTCTGAGCGGCTTGTTTTCTTTCTTCATGGACACTCCATCATCTTCTACTACTATCTATGTCCCTCTCTCTCATTCTTCTACTTTTGTCTCTACTTCGGGTAATTTGGGTACTGTTTCTAAGCTTACAGGCCCAAACTATCCTGACTGCAGTGTGTCCTTTGTCTTCCTTTTACGTTCTTAGCGTAAGTGCTCTCACTTGACTGATGACCCTCCTTCTGTTGGCTCCCCTGCTTACAATGATTGGGATGCTTCTGATGCCTTGGTCTGCACTTGGTTGGCCAAAAGTTTGTCTGATGAGTGTCTTCCTGTCAGCCGACATGATCAAACAGTCAAAGCTGCATGGAATCATCTGGCTGCTTTATATTCTAAAGGGGCTCAGACTTCACGTATCTATACTCTATATGCTGATCTTTTTGCTCATCCAGTTATGGCCCCTGCTGCTGCATATCAGGAAGTCCAAAGTCTTGGGGCTGAACTCCTTCAACACCATCTTTTTTCTACTGATCTTGCGGAGAAACAAAAACATTTTCAGGAGCTCCTTGTAGTTTGCTACTTGCTTCGTCTCCTTGACTCCTATGACATGATTCGTCAATAGATTCTCGGAGAGGCGGACACTCCGGCTCTCGATGCTACTGTTGCCCGTATTTCTGCTGTTACTACTCTTCTCCAACGTCCTTTGCTTCCCTCTCCCTCTCCTGATATTATTGCTCATCCTGCCCTTCATTATAATTCTGGTGGTCAGGGTGGCTATACTCGCGGTTGTGGTTATTTGAAATTTCTCTGTTCTCATTGTGGCAAGACTGGCCACTTGATTGATCGTTGTTGGGTCAAACACCCCCATCTTCATCCTGCTTCTGCTGATTCTTCCAAGAAGTCTACTACTGCTCTTGCTACTTCTGGTGTTGCTCAGTTAGCTACCACGGGTAGGTGGCTTATTGACTCCGATATAACCAATTATATGACAGAGAATTCTCGGCTTTTTTCTTCTTTTACTAAGAGTAACTACATTTCTCTTATTCTTATTGCTGATGGTTCTCCGTCCCTGGTTCATGGGTCTGGCGCTGTGCATGTTACTTCCTCCCTTCAGCTTCGGGACACTCTTTATGTTCCCAACTTTCCATGCAATCTTCTTTCTGTTACTGCTCTTTATAAGCAGTTTGGCTGTGAAGCGATAGTTACTGCTTCTACTTGTTCCTTTCAGGTTCCTCCATCCAAGGAGATGGTGGCTGCTAGTACTGAGAGTGGTGGCTTGTTCTATCTTTATACCTCTTTTGCCTTTTCTTCCTCCTCTCCTCTACTTCAGTGGCATCTTCGGCTTGGACATCCTCCTCCTCGGATCCTCTATTAGCTTCTGCCTGATTTACCTCACGGAGATTCTTCTATTCCTTGTGAAGCTTGTCAGTTTGGGAAACATCATCATTCTACTTTTCCTGCAAGCAAAGGACATAGTTCTTCTCGTCTGTTTGATATTGTCCATTCTGATATATGGGGCCTGTTCCTACTCAAACTATTAGTATGGGTAGTTTGTATTTTGTGACATTTATTGATGATTTTTCCCGTTGTACATGGTTATATTTGTTGCGCGACCGTTCTGAACTTTATTCCATTTTCACTGCTTTTTACAATGAGATTCATACACAGTTTGATACTTCTAGTAAAGTTCTTAGATCTGATAATGCAAAGGAGTATCTTAGTCATCACTTTACATTGTTTTGTGTGGATCATGGTATTGTTCATCAAACCACTTGCCCTTATACATCGCAACAAAATGGTGTTGCTGAACGAAAGAATCGTCATCTGCCAGATGTGGCTTGGAGTCTTCTAACTCAAATGCATGTTCCCAAGTCTTATTGGGGGCATGCAGTTCTTCTCTCTTATTTTCTTATTAATAGTGTTCCGTCGTCTGTTATCAGTGGGAAGACTCCGTTTTTTATCCCGCATCCTGATGCGAACCCTTTTCCTTTATCTTCTCGTGTCTTTGGGTGCACTGCATTTGTTCATTCTCCTTCTTCTGTTCGTGACAAATTGTCCCCACGCTCGATTAAATGTATCTTTCTGGGATATTGTCCAACTCAGAAAGGATACATGTGTTATGATCCTGTTATCTGCCGGCAATATGTTTTTGCTGATGTCACTTTCTTTGAGAATGTTCCGTTCTTTTCTCCTTCCTCTACTCTTCCTTCTTCCGATGATTTGGTCCTTTCTCCTCTTATTTCTGCACCTTGTCCTGAGCCTACTATTTCTCCTTCTTCTGACTCTCCTGCTCTACCTGATTCCTCGGTTGCACCACTGCCCATGGTTCCTAGTTTGCCTGTCTCTCCTTTAGATGGACCTACGCAAGTAGAAAGGACTGATCTTGATCTTCTAATTGCTCTCAGGAAAGGTGTTCATTCGTGCACTCAACATCCTCTTGTTGGTGTGGTATCTTACACTAGACTGTCTTCGCAGACGCAAAGTTTTGCTTTTTCCCTCTTGGCCAATGTTCTTCCTGCTTCTTATCGTGATGCTTAGCTCGTTCCACATTGGAAAGCTGTAATGAATGAGGAGATGAAAACTCTAACTGAATGGGTTACTTGGTCTCTTATTCCTACTCCTCCTGGTGCTGATGTGGTTGGCTGTCATTGGGTCTTTGTTATCAAGTACCTTTCTGATGGTACGGTTGATCGTTACAAAGCCTGCCTTGTGGCCAAAGGATTTACGCAAAATTATGGTGTGGATTTCTTTGATACATTCTCTACTATTGCCCGGATTACTACGATCAGTGTTCTCTTTTCAGTGTTTGTGAACAGAGGTTGGGAAATGTCTCAGTTAGATGTCAAAAATTCCTTTCTTTATGGGGATTTGAACGAGACAATTTATATAGAGCAACCACCTAGATATGCTGCTCAGGGGGAGTCTCAGGTGTGTAAGTTGAAGAAAGTCATCTATGGTCTTAAACAGAGTCTGAGAGCCTGGTTTGAAATGTTTAATAAGGTTATTTTTGTTGCTGGGTTTGTTCGAAGTATTGCAGATCACTCTTTGTCTATTCGAAAAACTTTGTCTGGACTGGTAATTCTGGCAGTATATGTGGATGATATCCTTCTTACTGGGGATGATAAGAAAGGCATTGATATGACAAAACAGCATCTGCTTTGACATTTTGTTACAAAGGATATGGGGTCTCCTAAGTACTTTCTAGGGATTGAGATATCTCGAAAACCTTGATCTATCATTCTTTCACAGAGGAAGTATGCTCTAGATCTTTTACAAGAGACAGGTCTTATTGGAGCTAAACCTGCTCGGTCTCCTATGGCTGTTGGGGATGACAAATGCTTGAGTGAGTCTTCTCCTCTCCTTGAAGATATCACCAGTTACAGACGTCTTATTAGTAAACTAATCTATCTGACTATTACAAGCCAGACATCTGCTATGCAGTTGGGAAAGTAATTCAGTTTATGCAAGCTCCCAAGGAGTGTCGTATGCAGTCTGCTCTGAAGATTCTCGAGTATGTGAATGGTGCACCAAGGAAAGGGCTCTTGTTCCTGAAAAGGGGACATTTAAAGGTAGAATCTTATTCTGACGCAAGCTATGCGGATGATAAGGGCGACAGGAAGTCAACATCTGGTTTTTGAACCTTTGTTGGAGGAAATCTAGTTAGTTGGAAGAGCAAGAAGTAGGCTGTAATTGCCAGATCGAGTGCAGAAGCAGAGTATAGAAGCATGGCTCAGACTGCTTGTGAGCTGAAGTGGCTTCAGACTCTCTTACTGGATCTGGGAGAGTTTTATGATCACCCCCTACCAATGTTCTGTGACAATAAAGCAGTTATATACATTTCGAAGAATCCGATCTTTTATGAGAGAACGAAGCATATCGAGGTGGATTGCCACTTTATTAGAGAAGAGATTCTGAAGAATCAGATATGCACTCCATTCGTCACTTCTGATAAAGAGCTGCCGGATTTTTTCACGAAAACAGTTACTTCGTTTACAGAGGTTTGTGGAAAGCTGAGCATGGTTGACATATATGCTCCAGCTTGAGGGGGAGTGTTAGAACTCAGTTCGGGCAGTTTGTCATTCTAGCCGCAGTGGCCTGTCTGGTCGTCCTTATGACGGTTTGACTCATTGTGCTGTTAAGTTGATTAGTCGCAGCGGTCTGATGAAACCACAACAGCGTGTATGAAGCCGCATCAGTGGTCTGCAGGAAGGTTGCAACTATGGTTTAAATGCTAGCCGCAGCGGCCTTGTGAAGTCACATCAGTCTGGTTATAGCTGATGATTACAAAAATTGATAACTTGATGTGGATTCATTCTACACTCTAGTATAAACTATGTAGATGGGCATAAACTAGATTGATTTAACTTTCAGACAAGTGCACCTATCAATCATAGTATAGGAGAAATCTACATCTCGTGTCGTATTCCACAGGGCCTTTTCAAATACTCATACTCACCCTCACTCTATTATCATAACTAAAATTAAAATTGTTTTTTAAACCTAAATAAACCTAACTATGACTACTTGGATAAAGAAACATTGGAGAATTAAAGATGATAAAAGACTGAAAGGCTAGGAGCGTTCACATGAAAATAATCACTCATTAATTCAATTCTATGTAATCATGAAATAACAAGACTATAAAATTCATTGTATTGTAAAGGTTAAACATTTATCGAATTCTCTTTCGAGCAATTCAAAATCTCAACCTAAGTTGAGTAAATTTTCTCTCGAATAATTTACAACTCTCAAATTTGCATTAAACAAAAGTATCCTATCTACTACATAAATTCATGAGATCTTATCTCCAAAATACCATGAATCCATTTATCTGTAATACTATTATCCAATCAACATATCTCTCGATAATGTAAATTGAAACACAAAGAGAAATAACACCTAAATATGAACATTTAAACATCATCACAACCTTCCAATTTCTCAATTTAAAAAGTTGGAATTCATATAAAACAAGAACTAAATTCATAACTAGGATAAATCTCTTTGTTTGAAAGTCTACATACGAATAAAATACCACAAATTTGATGAAAACGATAACATACATGATTACCAAATTGTTTAAATAAAAATTTCATGTGAAATAAAAAATAAATAAAGTTAGATCACCAAGAGAAAAGAAAGATTAAAAGAGATACATGAAAGATTAAAAGCATACTAAAATTTCCTTCAATTCCTCCTTCTCTTGGGTGCTCCACTTTCGTCCTCCAGAAGTTCTCCAAATGAAATGATCCAAAAGTCCAGATTATAATTTTTACACAGGTTTTTATAGTCTCCTTGCAAACAGGGCCAGACACGGGTTCCAACACGGCCGTATCACAGGTCGTGTTGACGGTTCTAGGGTGGTTCCACACGAGTAGGCGTGTCTGGTCGTGGGCCGTGTCATCTGACACGGGTACTAACACGATCGTGTTGTTCATCGTGTTCTTCTCGCACGGGTTGGTTGGCAGCCAACGTTGAATGTATCCCCAAAAGGACACAGGTGGGTATACGGGCATGTTCCCACCCGTGTGGTTCTCTGTCTTTTCCTTCCAGATTTTCTGCTCCATCCCGAATAGGACACGGGTAGGCACACGGGCGTGTTCCTACCCGTGTTCGCCCAATTCTTGTCCTGTCATCAGCCATGTTGAATCCGTGAACTCCTCTGTTTGCTCCGAGACTTTTAGTTCCACTGGTTAGCAATACCTGCATTAGGAAAATGAAGGAATAAATACATAGCTTAATACATGAAATAATAGAAACTCCTAACTGTGCTCTACTATTCATGATAAACTGAATTCTTAACTATTCTCGCGAAATTACTACATAGGGAGGTGGAAAATAGTGGACATGATTACAATTATGATAGTAAAAAGCCTATCATAATTGTACTCATCAATAGCCGCTTCTGTGCATGGTGGTTTGCCGCGTTGGCGGTCAGGTGACAGCCCACTGTTTGTTGTCAGGAGGATTGCAAAAGCTTCAGTTTGATGGGTAGCCGCACTGCGGTTTGGTGGTAACCCGCAGGTGTGGCCTGGTGACTTGTCTGGCGAGCTGTCTTTGATTATGACGACCTTCTCTAGTGCTCACAAGTTGTATTATTGTTTTTTATGTAGTGTGCGGTTTGTGTATGACAAACCGCACAAATCGCCCGACTTAAATTTAGTCATATATCGTGTATTGTACTCTCTCACCTCCCCTATTTTCTATAAATAAAGAGGCATACTTATGTAATGATTACTTTTTTGGAGCAATAAAATTTGCGATTTATTTACCTCTTTGTTCATTTTTTACATGGGTCACGCCCCAAAATCACGCTCGTGACTCTGAGGCATGTAATACTAAACAAATAATTTTGAGGGAATCTGAGGCAATGACCTGGTAAATGCCTCTGATTTGTAAGGCATGGCCCAGGGTCACACCTGTGACCCTAGAGTGTGTACACTGAATTAATTTTTTTATAATTTTTTTTCTATTTTTCAAATAAAAAATACGAGAAGCAAGTCACGGGGCGTCACTCTAAAATGTTACGGGCGCGACATCTGCTAGTCACGGGCATTACAGCTGCTAGTCACGGGCGTGATAGTCTGATTTTTCATTTACGCACGACGAAAGCTGAATGGGGTTGTTCCTCCTTGGTCATGCCCGTGACCAATGATGGTCACGCTTGTGTCAAAGACGGAAGACTAAGTGGAAATCAGACCTTGAAACCCGTGCTTGGAATTCTAAACTCCAAGCTAGACATGCCTACCAATCACACTCGTGACCCTTAGGTCATGCCCGTGACCGGGTCGTGTAAAAATAAAAGTCGCAGAAAAAACATTTTTGAATTTTTTCTATTTTTTTTTATAAATTTTTACGTTTTCTAAGACAAATAGAAACCAAAATATACTAAAACAAAAATTACCGACTTGAAGAGTTTTAATCAAATTATGATGTCCACGTCCGACCGACGATCATCCATCGAATCACCTCCAAACCTACAAACTCTTGAACTAAACATAGCAAAGGTAATAAAAAAATAATTTGTTTGTTGTTTAACTATTTTTTAATGTTTTCTTATAATAAAGACAACAAAATAAAACAATTTTTTAAGAACATTTTTTTATTTTTTTCAAGAAAAAGAAAAAGAACTAAAACAAAATTAAGATAAGCTTGGGGTGCCTCCCAAGAGCATTTTGGTTATGGTTGGTGAGCTCGTCCATAATGGCACACCAGGCTACCTCGCTTTCAACTTAACATCAAATATGATAAGGGCTTGGGTAGTTGAGAGGTGGTGGCAGTTGACACATGAATTTTAATGTTCTCATACCTCATCCGGAGGAGTAGTACCTTCACCAACATCAAAAATCACCAGGTTGGCGGCCAAGAAGGGACAACTAAGGATAAATGGCATCCTGACACCCTCTTTCATGTCAAGAATAACAAAGTCTGCCGGTAAAGTAGACTCGTCAATCTCGACCGGCACATCGTGAACTAACCCCTTAGGGGCCGTTATGAAATGATCGACTAATTTTAATGTCATATCAGTGACAGCATGATCTCCTAAATTAAGCTTTTGGGCTAGACTTGTGGGGAGGATGTTAACACTTGCGTCATGATCGGTGAAAGCATTTGGAAAATGAGACTCCCTTATAGTGCATGGAATATTATAATTAATATTAATATTTTTATTCCTCTCCACCAAACGAGCGGGATACGGTAGACAGGGTTTAAATTCTTGAAGAGGAGGAGATGGTGTGGAATTCGTAATTTCCACTTCAAGGTGCACTTCTGAATCTCCTACAATGGTCACTGCAAAGGCATTTATGAGTGTTGGCGGTGGTTCTTGATCTTTTTGAGGGATCGATAAAGGTCTTTAAAAGTTGCCCTACTTGATTCTCCAAGTTGAACAAAGGCCCTTGTAATTTGTGGATATCCACATAATTTTTAGTGATATATTTATTAACCGCCTCCTTGAGAGAAGGTGGTTTAGGGCCTTGCGAAGGAAAATAATTTGGAGGGGCAAGAGGAGCATTACCCATATTACCTTGATTTTCCCAAGATAAATTGGGGTGATTCCACTAACCTGTATGATACATGTTGTCGTAGTTATTGTTCGGGTTGAAGGTCGGTCAATGTGTATTACCCATATAATCCACTTTTTCTGCCTCCATCTGAGCGGTCTCCAAGGTAGGTGTAGAGGGGAAAGCAGACATGCCCTTAATTTTCTTGCTAACAAGATCAACTTGAAGAGACAAATTAGTAATAGTATCAATCTTGTACATCCTAGTTGGTTTACTTGGGGGATACCGGGGTGCACTTCATTGATAGGTATTCATGGTCTTACCTTCTATAAGATCTTGGGCGGTCGTCGATGTCTTGTTGTTAAGCATTCCACTAGCGTCGACATCGATATGTTGCCTCCTTTGTACATTGAGGCCATTATAGAAGGTTTGGACTTGCAACCAATCCGGGATTACATGATGGGGACAACGACAAAGCAATTTCTTAAATAGCTCCCAAGTATCATATGAGGTTTCCGTATCAACTTAGGAGAAATATGTGATATCATTGTGCAATTTGGTTGTTTTAGTGGGATAAAAATATTTTTTAAGAAATTTTTTCATCATTTGAGCCCAAGTGGTTATAGATCCTCTTGGTAGAGAACTTAACCACTCCTTAGCCTTTGTACGCATTGTGAAAGAAAAAGTATAAGCCAGATGACATCATTGGATACCCCATTGATTTTGAAAGTATCGCATATTTCTAAACAATTAGAAATATGTGTGTCGGAATCCTCATCTTGAAGCCTATCAAATTGTACATATTGATGTACCATGCATTTGAATAATGCTTGATTTTAATTCAAAGTTATTGGTTACAATAGTAGGTCGAACAATACTTGATTGCGTCTCATCCAAATTTGGTCAAGCGTAGTAGGACATAGTACGGTTTTCAGCCATACTCGAATTGGGTCCCCCTATAATAGAAGAGAGAAGAAGAGGGTGAAGGAAGAAAAGAAGTGTACCCTACAGATTCCTCAACCAAATCTTGAGAATTTGGGTCACAGAATCTTAAGCGCCGCCGAGTGGTTTGCTCGATTTTTGGATCAAAATCAAGTAGATTTGACAGATTCACTTGGGTCATACGCAAAAAAAAAAGAAAATAATAAAATTATTATTAAATTTATAAAATAAAATTTCCCGATTTCCTAAGTACTGCCCAATGACGGGTTCGGAAGGTACTATGCAGTCTTGTGGGATGAAAACCCAACATGGCCCTTTCGCAAGAAATTATAATTATAAATATTTAAGATAAATTTAAAAAAAAAACATGTAAAAGTATTTAAAAAAAAGAAGATAAAATTAATAGAACCTTGCTTTCAAAATATCAGCAATAAGAGTCTCCTACAATGACGCCAAAAACTTGATAGGTAAGATTTCAGAATATATATTTCTCCAAATTCTACAAACTATAGGCAAGAAAACCTATCGTTCATAGTATATGATATTTTAGAATTAAAATATTAAGTGTTGTATTTTTTCGATTCTTCAGATTACTTCTACTCGTGTATATTAATATTATATTATAGGAAAATAAAAAGGGAAATTTTCATAAAGGAATGATAAAAAATAAAAGAAGAAAGAGGGCATTTGATCGGGAATCCTTAATAAGTAAAATAAAACCTAAATCCCAAATTCAAAAGAAAAGATTGAGAATAATTCAATCATGGAGGTTTCCAATTCATGATAGAGCCTCTCGAGAAAAAAATACCAACTAACCTTAGGCTGATCGATTAAGACTCATCGGTCAGTCGAAGCCCCTAAGCTTGTCTTAGGCGATGAACCCCACTATTAGATTTAACTCTAATCCATAAGATTTATGTCATCCTATCTCGAGGAGTGCATGCAACCCCTTTCACTAATGAGTGATCTACTCGTGTTCACGGATCTCTCGATCAACTAGAATACAGATCAAGACATGATTTTGATACTTTGAAAATATGAAACCAAAATGATAAAATCAAAGGTGAATCGTAATTTTCCAAATCAAAAGCTATGAACGAGAGATTACAAAATAAATTAACTCAAGAATTCATCCAATCAAACGCTATAAAAATAGCTAGTCATGATTAAAGAAAAGAACATTTTATAACTATGTAAAGGAAATAGGGAAGTAGTCACAGAAGTACAGCCGAGAAGCCAGAAACTATTGAATTGACAGGACATACGAGAATTCTTCTAAAGAAGACTAATCGAATAAGTACTAGGTACCCCTAAGAATCAATTAGGTTGAGTCAGAGTGTAAGGTGAGAGATTCTCTTCTTACCCGCTTTCTACGTAGGTTTGATTCCTCCTATCCCTTTCTTCAGTCCAAACTCCAAAACCGGAACCCAAGATTCTGACTCTAGAATATAAGGCACCACATATAAAAAAACGAAATTTGAACATCTGTAACATAGTCCACTGTTGGCGGAAGCCAATTGCCATCCTCCTTTTAAAACATAGCAAGCATCCCGCTCTTCTCTTAAGAATACGCATATTCATACCGAACAAGGAAGACAGTTCGTCTCCAACGGGCAACCCATGGGGCGGTATTTCACAGATTCTTTTCATTGCTTTCAGTTACTGAAACGTCTGCTATTACCAAAGAGGATGGATGCCGTCCCCAATCAGTAATCGGTTCGATAATCTATCAAAAAGCTTTTTGTCTTCGTAGTTCGTAGATGGTAGATGGCAAAAAAGGAGTGAGTGATCTTGGAAATATTGAGTTATTGCCTCATCCAGATTGAGTTCTCTTTGGTTTTCTTCCTTTGCATGGGAATGTTAATAGGCTATCCTTAAGTTACCACTCAGGGTAAGTTTCAGTACTCATTGGTAAATTAGACAGAGTTGATCTCTTTTCGTCCAGTAGGACTCCTTTTTACTGGGTGGGTCAGACCCTTCCCCGGTTCGATTAAGGATATCTAGATTTTCATTCAAAATAAGCGTTCACTTCCATTTTTCCAACACGATAGAGAATCATTCGTTTCGCTACACGCCTATGAAAGAGATTGATCTCAAAAGGACACACGCATCCTATGTTGACTATGACTGATCTATATCTTTGGCTGGGCATGGATTACCAATCTGAAGACACAACAGACAACCAAGTCACAAGTCTGATTAGAATCTCTTTCTTTGGCGACAAATGAAAAAGTGATTGACAACCCGTGTAGCTCCCTCTTATCTATCCAACAAGGATAGAAATATGTCGCTTTCCCTGAATACAATCTGAGAGTTTCTTCCTACAATCTTACTGGACTTGTCAATGATTCTTATCTTTCATCTTCAAAGAAAAAAAGCATGGGAGTAATATCCCCCCAACCTCCTTTAGTAAAAGAAGCTCATATGCTTCGCAAATGGAATTCAAACAGGCAGAAGAGAGTCCAACCTCTGCTCGACCTACTATCTATTTAGCGGATCTTGTAAGAGCTGTGCCCTTATTGAAAGGAGTAGCCGATAAAAGTACTCTATCGTTCGTTGCCCAACAAAAGAATTCTTGAAAGATTTCACTGGTAGTCCAAAAGGTAAAAAATATACTTCTCAATCATTTTCTTTCTAGGCACAAGCCTCTACTTTAACATCTATCAGATGATTTCTAAGATCATAAAAAAGAGAAAGAATCAAGGCATTCCTCTTGATCGCGAGCTAAAATACATTGGGATTGGATGTAGTTTTCATATATCATGTTGAGGACTTCATCGACGCCCCTTCGGGTCTCGTTGCATTATGGGGAATACATAGCGCAAGGGGTGAGGATTCAAAGGGAGGGTCGTGTGTATTAAAAAAACAAATGAAGTTGGTCGTCTTGACCCTGGACGGGATACTACGAGGTAATCTTTATTATTATGTCAGGACCTCAGAGACGCCCCTTCGGGCTCGTCTTCTTTCGGGGGAGACATAGCCGTAGGGTGAGGATCTCCACTAGTTCATACTGATTAAAGACAAGGAATTTGACCGTTACCCCCTGCCCCTCGGGGGTAGATCGCTACTAGTAAAGCGCTTCCCAAGCTCTTCACTCTATGCTCTCATCTTTTGATCGTTACCCCCTTACCCCCTCGGGGGACACTTTTTCGTATATGAACATACACTTCCTACTCAGAAGATCTATCGTTCATATGCTTTCCCCTAGCCCCCAGAGGGGAGTCAAATACCGCCCCGTGGTATTTGACCCTCCGTGGGTCTATTAGTTTTTCTAACAAGGCTGTCCCCATCTAATTTGGAACGGAAAACGAATAGACATCTCGATGTGATACAACCCTTTCCATTTTCGTTGGGAAAGAACGGCGAAGTCCATCCGAACTGTCCAATGAAGAAAGAAGAGGAGAGCAACAATGGCGCACGAAGCGCATGCAGAACAGGCACGGAGACAAAACAGAAGTGTGATATCCCATATATATCGGTGGGAACAGAGGAAGGTGTCAGATTTATCCTGATGGTAGCAAGAGTAATAATACAGTTTATAATGCTACATCAGCTGGTATAGTAAGCAGAATAGCACGTAAAGAAAAGGGGGGATACAAAATATCCATAGTTGATACATCAGATGGACGTCAAGTGGTTGATACTATACCTCCAGGACCATAACTTCGTATTTCAGAAGGTGAATCCATCAAGCTTGATCAACCATTAATAAGTAATCCAAATATAGGGCTGAATCCATACTCTAAATAAGAAGATCAGTGCTATATTAGAGGGTCCGAAGGAGGCTCAATCTTTCACTATTCAGGAGTAAGGGCGATCTAAGCAAGACGCCCTGGAATTCCATTATGTGGGGAAGGAGGACAGTTTCCAATCCATCGTAGGCGGGTGAGATCTTTGATTTGCCTCTTTCGTTTAGTCTTCATTGTAGAATCGGACGCTTAACTCCCGACCCCAACTACGGGGGAAGTCACACTTTGATGCGCCCACGCCTGCGAGATGGGACTACACCCCGTCTCGGCGCTTCACCGGAGAGTCGACTTTCTCCAGGGCGCGAGTCGTTACCTCCCCCCTCACATTTGTACACAAGACCAACTGATTTAACCCTCTCGTCTCGCCTCAAGATTAGCTAGAAGAGTATCGAAATCGACTTTTCAGTCGATTTTCACTCCTTTATCGGACCCGGGCAGGATTACAGTACTGTCAAAGTCACTAGTACCTGTACTTTCTGAACGGGATTAGAAAGATTGCCCTTAAGCAAGGCATTCCTTTCGAACCAACCTGGAAATCACTTCCATCGCATCGTAAGGTGCAGGAAAGGATCACTGGAAAGCTAAGGCAAATGAGACTGAAACAAGTCAAAGTTTGTTTTAGTTTCACATCTTTTAGTGAAGAACTAAAAGCGTGGTTGTTCTTGTGCGTACATGCACATGGAATTCATGGTTACAAGTCACAAGGACTACTTTGGTTCCACAGGGTTCGATATCCCTGTGATGAGATCGGGAACAGCAACAGCAAGGCAAGAACGGGGAAAGAAATTCATTGCTCGGTTTAGGGTTTAGGGTTTAGGGTTTAGGGTTTAGGGTGCCCAGTACTATCAGTAGTATATGCCTTCCCTGGGGAAAAGCGGTAGAACATCCTGATCTCAAACTGAACTAGCGCTCGCCTTGCTTTTTCTGTGCTCAGTCTATAAGCAAAGAGGGGGTGCCCAGTACACTTGAGATGCGTCCCAAGGTCGCCAATGACCAGTACTGCAACTGAAAGCCAGGCATATCTATGAACCTTTTCCGAGTCAAAAGACAAGTAGGGTAGGTTGGACGTTTTCCTCCTTTCTCCCGAAGTAGCGATTCCTGATCTGGTTGAGCTCTCTTGCTCTTGGGATATGGATATCATCCTGAGTGAACGGGCCCACGGGGCGGTATAGCTGCCTAATGAACCAAGGGGGACGGACCTTTCTTTGGAAGCGAGGTATGGGTTTTCGCGAAAACCCTGCGCTAACAAGAAACCTAGTTCAAGATGACCAACTTAAGAACACGAGGATGGTAGGGTAAGGATCTTTGACCCTAAACCCTAAAACCTAAACCCTAAACCCTAAACCCACTAAAACATAAACCCTAAACCCTAAACCCTAAACCTAAACCCTAAACCCTAAACCCTAAACCCTAAACCCTAAACCATAAACCCTAAACCCTAAGCGGAAGAGGAAGAGGAAGAGGAAGAGGAAGAAGAGGAAGAGGAAGAGGAAGAGGAAGAGGAAGTCCTCTCACATCTAAAAGTTACATCGCCGACTCTTTTCTAAGGTTTTTCAATCAGACTAGAACCTCCTTCCGCATCTTCACAACATCCATCGATCCTCATCCTGGTCTCATAATAGCAACATATCACTTTAAGAAACGATCACCCCACTAGTTACAAGTGCATTGAATGTAAAGACGAAAGATTAAGCTAGGAATTGAAAGTACAAGACAATAAAGTAAATTGCATAAAATAAATTATAGAAAATAAACTAAAAACGACTCAATCTAAAGAAGGGACTGGATCCCCCTCACCATGGCAGCAGCTGGGATTTTATAGTTGAAATTTCTGAAGTCATCAAGCCTGTGACCTAGGGCGTGTAAGGTATGGAACTCCCAACTTGAAATCCAGGGAACATTTGGAGGAAAATTACCAAAATTCAGTAATTTTGCGGTACACGCCCTAGGTCACGCTCATGACCTAGGGTGTGTCTTGACTGGGACAGTAGTGGCGGTGAAACGACGCGATCTACCCACTTCGCGATATTGTGCCAATTCTAGTTTTGAACTAATTTGGTAGTTTTTGGGAAGGTCACGCCCTTAGTCACGCCTATGATATGGGGGTGTGAATTGAAAAAACTTCCAAAATTAAATCGGGAAGCATTCGGGAGAAAATTATATTTTTTTCTCAATACACACCCATGGTCACACCCATGTTCACGCCCATGTCACGCCCATGACATTGAGGCGTGTACTTGGGAAACTTCACCATATTGTAGATGACTTCGTACTCTTTTCAATGACTTGTTACATGTCCCATAACTTTTCTTGGATTGAAAGTTATGGTCATTTGAAATTCAGATATCCGCAGGCAAAAAACATTAATTTTTTACAAAATGTCTCCGGATCACGGTCATGGGATCAAAGATGCTATTAAAACCCCTATTATACCAAAAAACATGGAAAAAAGGAATTATACTATCATTACGATAAAAAAGATTAAAAGTTGATTGTTTAATACTAAAATACTATAGTAAAATATAGATAAATAATGTACTATTAAATACTCTCATACTTAAGCTTTTGTTATTCCAGAGCAAAGTTAATTCATAAGTATGAGAAGAATTCATAAGATATTTCCAAAAAGATTTACTTCTAATTATGTACTCTAAATGATACATGACTCATATCAAAATAAGTTAAGAAATAAAATTTAGACTCATAAGAAATAACTTATAATTCATAAATTGAAATGAGTAGAATAAATATTAATTTAAAGATTCTCTAGTTAAATCTTCATAATCAGAATTGCATTGAATTAAGTTGAATAATTCAAGATTAAAATTATAGAAAATTTAAACTTCATAAGAAACCTTTTAGAAAACTACAAAATATTAACTAAACTCTCTCATCTAAATCTTAGATAAGCAAACAATATTGATTGAATAGGGGTAAAATTAGCATAGAATAAGTTACTGGAAAATGATGAATTTTATTGATAAATAAGCAAATGATGAATTTTCGTCATCTTTTAAATATCTCAAATGTATATTTTTATGAGTGATGAATTTTGTCCTCTCATCTACATGCCATATATTCTTTTACTAATTTGAGTGTCTATGTTTTGTAATGATGAATTTTATCCTCTTATTCCATGACATGATCTTTTAAAAATTTTTAATGCCAAATAAAGGGTTTAATAAAAGGTATGGGAAAGGGTAGGGTTTAAAGGCTATAAAGTACCAAAGACAAATATATTTTGAGAGCAGGGTAGGGTTTAAAGGCTATAAAGTTCCAAAGACAAATATATTTTGAGAACGTAGAATTCTTTTTGAGAAATCTTAATAATCCATAAGCTAAAATTAATATAAGTAAAATCTAAAGATTTTAAGCACAATTTCTATAAAATTGAATTATGGTATTTTAAGAAAAGAAAATAAAACTAAAACATATACTAAACAAATCAAGATAATGACAAATTCATTAAGTCAATTCATCTAAAAATTAAAGTTAACAACATTTTGAAGAAACATAAAATAAAGAGATACATATGAGAAAACTCTTTAAAAAGCCTATAAATAAAAATCATAATTAAAATTAGTTTGTCTAAATGAAGGTACAGTGTGGAGGAATTCAATATTACAAAATTTATTTAATTAGAAAATCTATTATTTAAATTTATTACAAAAATTATTTTGTCAGGTGTGCCCATAATTTCAATATATTCTTGGTAAAATAGATTCTCTTGATCTTCGATATAAGAAACTAACGGGATACATGAAGATTCACATTCCTCAAGTTTTTGGCGTTGTTTGTACAATCCTGTATTTATCGAGTGGGTCCCTTAAAACAGCCCAAGGTCAGAAGGGCAAGTTGGGCCCAAGCTAGTCAGAGGTCCGAATTGGGCGGTCTGGCCGACTCGCCCATGGCAAGCGGTAAGGGGCAAGTCGGGCGATCCAGCCCTTACTCTCCCTAGGGCCAGAGGGTTAGGCGAGCCCCAGCTTTACCAGGTACTCGCCACCCCCAAGCGAGTTGGAGTGTCCCAGTCGGCTCGCATAGTTGTCCTAACTGGAAATTATTTCTAACGTGCTAATTGCCCCTCCAAAAAGCGGAGTTTCGGTGTTGGCAGACCAATTTGGGTAGCGATTAGTAAACCCAAAAGGCAGGATTCCGCTATTTGAAGAACATTTTCAGAAAACTATAAATAGACTCTTAAGGACACCTTTGGAGAGGACTTTTGTGCGGTTTCTCTCTCCCTCGGTTGATCTTGGTTGGTTGGAACCGCCACACTGTTTGCCGTGGTTTTCGGATTTAATACTTAGTTCCCTCCAAGGTGCCCACATCAGCATTGGCTAAGGAGGGGAAGCCCTCTTGAATCTTTCGGGTGTGTGGCTTGAACTCCTTACTGCAGCTCATGAGCCTGTTATTTAGTTCCAAGTTACTGGTCAAGCGTTCTCATTTGGGAGAAATAAGTCCAAGTTGCCCCATACGTCTGAACTCCTCAGTGAGAAGCTGTTTTCATATTTAATACTTTTGGTGTGGTGAGCATGGACTATTTTTTCACAGAAAATCCTGAGTGAGTCACATGGCTGGAGGCGAGGAACGCGGGTGTATAACCCCATATCCGACGAGTGGGGTCGGCAGGAGCCAGACTGGCCATGTCTAACCTAAGCCCCAGACGAGTCAAGTCCGTGGCATCGAGTGAGGCGAGTGAGAGCTCACTCAACGCCTTCAGCCACGACGTCGAGTGTGGCGATAAGGCGAGCTCACTCAATGCCTTCAGCCATGGCGTCGAGTGAGGTGAGTTCTGTCAACGCTTCTTGCTCTTGGCGTTGAGGGTCATCTCGGCATCTACCGGCTCACACTCGCCAAGCCCCTTTCGTCGAGCTCGCGGCAAGCGAATAAGGCGGGTCGAGCCTGTTCTCGCCTAGCGCTGAGCTGAGGCAGCGAGTGCCAACTCCATTAGGTACTCGCCGCCCTCGCCGAGTAAAGGTCGTCGTGTGGGCTACTCACTTAGTGATCAGTGAGGTGTTTTTACCATTTTGACCTCGCTGGCCTGCCCATAGCCAGTTAAAATAGCGGAGTCTCGCTGTTGGTAGACCCGGGTGGGCTGCACATAGCTGTTCAAAACAACGGAGGTTGGCTATTTGCAGGCCGTTTTCAGAAATCTATAAATAAGACCCAAGTGGTACCTCAGAGGGCATGCTTACTTGTCTCCCAGTCTTCTAGCGCCTTCTGAGGTACCTTAGCCCAACATTTGGCTAAGGAGGGGAAGCGCTCTGTGATCTTCTGGGTGTGTGGTGGGACCTCCGCGCCGGGCCCTTGGTCTAGTCCTTTGCTCTTTCTTCCTTGTTGTTTTTCTTGTAGGAGCGAAGTAGGTGCGCGACCACCCCTTCCCCAAGGGTGAACTCCGTAAGAGACCGATTTCCGGTTTCAACATTTTGGTACGGTGAGCGTGAAGCGTGGTCAGCACAAAAAACCTTCAGCGAGCTCAATGACTGGAGGTGAAGGGCAGGGATCAGACAGGACCGACTCGCCACACCCTCCCCCTCTTGCCACCCAGGGGATGCTCAAGGATTTCAGACAGGAGGTGCTCGGCATGGTCCGATTCACGCTCAGTGTGCGTACCGAGAGCTCGACTCCGGCGATTCCAGTCCTCGCGGATCCGACACTCGGCAAGGTTGTGCCCACCAGGAGAGCCAGGAAGGAGGTCATCGAGGAAGGTCGGGGTGCCGAGCTCCCCGGGAGAGTGCTCTTTCCAGTTCGGGGATCAGTGGCAGGTTCAGCGAGTTGGGGGCGCGAGACCCTCCAGCTCGCCCGGTGGGCGGAGATAGCCCTTCAACGAGTTGTTCTCCTCTGTACTAGTCCCATATGGGTTCAGGGAGCCCGAGATGTCCTACTACACCGAGAAGGGGGACCCGATACAATACGTCCAGTGGTTTGAGGACGTGGTTTTGATCTGATAGATGTCGGATGGATTTAAGTGCAGACTCTTCTCCTTCACTCTGAAGGAGAAGGCAAGAGAGTGGTTTCACCAACTGCCGGCTAGTTCCATCTACTGCTTCGAGGACCTACGCCAGGGGTTCATGTTGAGGTTCATAACCTCGAAGAGGAGGAAGAGGGAGTCGGATTCCCTGTTCCGCATCAAGCAGGGGGTGAATGAGACCCTGTGGAGCTACGTCGATCGCTTCCAGGAGGAGGTCACCCAGGTTCAGGAGATGCTGGGGCACACTCTGATGATGGCCTTCACCTTGGGGCTGCAACAGGGTTTCTTTCGGATGGAGTTGAAGAGGATCCCCCCCTCTCCTATGAGGAGTTGATGGAGAGGGCAGCGAGAGAAGTCGACGGGGAGGCGTCGAACCCGGAGTTTGCCCGGAGGTTAGCCAGGTGGGCTACGGAGGAGGAGAGGCCCAGAGGGGGCAGAGGTCAGGAGGAGAGGAGGGCAAAACGCCGGCAGAGGGAGCAACAGCAACAGCCCAGGTGGGGGCGTCACGAGCCGAATCACCGGCTAGGGTTGAGGCCAGAATGGCAAGATCAGGGGGCGAGAAGAGGGTTCCATGGAGTGGACCGTCGCCAGAGAGGCCAAGACCAATTTTATCCTCCGGGAGGTAGGCAGGCCCAAAGGTTGCCTCTTCCGGATCAGGAGCAGGCTATGGCAATTGCCATGGGGGAGAGAAGGAGGGTGGCAAGGAGAAGGAGAAGGGAAGTTAGGGTGGAGCTGCCCTATTGTGACTTCCACCAGGAGGAAGGGCACACCACGACTACGTGCCCGGAGTTCCTTGAGTTGCGAGGAAACAAGGAGCAACAACGGCAGCAGGAGCGTCAAGAGGTATGGATCGAAGAGGTCACATCGTGCTCGGAGGAGGACCGGTACGAGGACCGGGTGGATGTGGGGACCCAAGGAAGGATCAGGATGATCCATGGAGGGGTAGGTGTCGAGGCTTCCCGCAAGGCGAGCCTCTATACCATGTACCGCAAGAGCGTCGCCTCCACGTCCCAGACCCAACCCCAGGAGGAGAAGATCACCTTCTCAGGGAAGGATATGCCGGATCACGAGGATTCGTTTTGTGATGCGCTGGTCATCCAGATAGCCATCGAGAATTTCACCCTCGCCTGGATCCTCGTCGACAATGGAAGCTCGGTCAACATCATCTTTAATAAGGCATTCGATGCAATGAAGGTGGAGGCAAAAAGGGTACTTGCCTCAGACGGACCCCTATTCGGGTTCTCGGGAGAGAGGAAGGAGGTAGAAGGTGGAGTGGGACTCCATGTCACGCTGGGGGTCAGTGCCGCACTTGCAAGTTCGTCATTGTGGACGCCCACAGCAGCAACACCGCCATCTTCGGGAGGCACCTCATCAGCGCCTTCCGCTGCGTCCCCTCGTACTTCCACCAGTGCTTGAAGTTCAACATTGAGGGGGTCTAGGTCCGGGTTCGCGGAGACCCTAAGATAGCAAGGGAGTGCTACGTCACTGCCGTAAACTCCATCTCATGGCAGGAGGGCACTGAGGAGATGGGGTGAAGGATGGAGGAGGCAGAGCAGGAGGCTGGCCAAGAGGAGATGAAGGTGGAGATGACCCGCCCTCGGGAGGAGGAGATGGAGGAAGTTCAGGAGCCGGTCAAGGCAATGGCCGTGGAGGAAGCCGAGGAAGAGGTCTTCACCCCGGGGGGGGGGGGATACTGAAGAGTGGGGGGAGCAGTCTCATCTGGAGGTGGCGGAAGAGGTGGTGGAGATGGAGGTTCTCACCCTCAGAGGCAGGGTGGAGAAGGTCCGCGTCAGCGGGGGGCTGACCCCAGAGGCTCAGGTCAGGATGCTGGAGTGCTTCCGGAAGAATATGGACGTCTTCGCCTGGAGTGCCGCGAAGATGCCAGGGATCGATGAGGATGTGGCCTGCCATCGCCTCAACCTGGATCCGAAGTCTCTCCCCATCCAGCAGAAGAAGAGGTCCACGGCGGACAAGTTGGTCGAGCCAATTCTGGAGGAGGTGGCCAAGCTCCTCAAGGCCGGTTTTGTATCCGAGATTCAATACCCCGACTGAGTCTCCAACATTGTTATGGTTAAAAAGGGGGATGACCGATGGAAAGTGTGTATTGAATTTTCATTGCTTAATAAATCATGTCTCAAGGATTGTTACCCCTTGCCTCAGATCGACGTGTTGGTTGACTCAGTCGTCAGTTTCCCTGTAATGAGTTTTTTAGATGCATTTTCAGGTTATCACTAGATCAGGATGCACCCCCCTCCCCCCGACGTCAAGGACGTCTCTTTCATCACAGGGGATGAACGTTATTGTTATAAAATGATGCCATTTGGGCTAAAAAATGCAGGGACGACCTATCAAAAGATGATGGACAGGGTCTTCCGAGAGCAAAAGGGAAGGAACCTGAAGGTGTATGTAGATGACCTCATGATCAAGAGCCTGGATGTTGACTCTCACCTCCGGGACTTGGAAGATACTTTTGCCACTCTCCATAAATATAAAATGAGACTAAACCCCTTGAAGTGCATTTTCGGGGAGAGCAGGGGAAAATTCTTGGGGCATCTCCTCACCCCTGCCGGTATAGATCCCAACCCTGACAAGGTGAGGGCGATTGTGGAGTTGGAATCACTACGGAACGCCAAGGAAGTGTAGCGGTTGACGGGGAAGTTAACAGGGTTGAGCCGATTCCTCTCCCGGGTCGGGTAGAAGTGCTCTTCCTTCTTCAAGACTCTGAGGGGAGGTCGGAAGTTCGAGTGGACCTCGGAGTGCGAGGAGGCATTTAGGGCCTTGAAGAGGCAGCTGACTTAGGCCCCCCTGCTCCAAGGGCCAAAGGAGGGGGAAGACTTGTTCTTGTATCTAGGGGTCGGAGCGGAGGCCCTGAGCTCCGTTTTGGTTTTGGAAGATGGGAAGAAATAACTCCCGATTTACTATGTGAGTCGGGTCTTGAGGAAGGCAGAGCTTCGGTATCCTATCCTGGAGAAGCTGGCCTTTGCTCTCATCATTTCAGCTCAAAGGCTCCGGCCTTACTTCCAGGCACACTCGATCCGAGTGGTGTCTGACCACCCCCTCCGCAACATCTTCGAGGGGGTGGAGCACTCAGGCCGGTTGGCCAAGTGGTCGGTAGAGTTAAGCGAATTCGACATTTCCTTTGTCCCTCGCCTTTCGATCAAGGCACAAGAAATGGCCGACTTTGTTGGGTCCGACGTTCCTTCACTTGACCCGTGGCGCTCTGCTACTTATATAAAAAATTAAGTAGCGCCCCCTCCAATAGTCCGGGCTTTTGGTGCAGTTGGGTATGCGTTTGATCCTTCAATTAGTATCAGAGGGAGGTCACGAGTTCAAGACCGGGGGGGCACTATTAAATCCTGATTTTTCCCTTCTACCTGTGTGGGTTCGGTGTGTCAGGCAACCGTGGACATGTGGTAACCCCACCTCTGAGCCGTGTGGGCCATATGGTAACCCCACTTTTGAGCCGACGGGTTGTGCTGGACGCTGGGGGGGGATTGTTGGGTCCGGCGTTCCTTCACTTGACCCGTGGCGCTCTGCTACTTATATAAAAAATTAAGTAGCGCCCCCTCCAATAGTCCGGGCTTTTGGTGCAGTTGGGTATGCGCTTGATCCTTCAATTAAATTGAAAGTGAGGATAGATACAACTCTAGAGGGGGGCTGAATATAGTATTCAAAAATTATGACACCCTACTCAACTCCCTTAGAGTTAATTTGCGGAATGAGTTTATAGATATTTGAAACTCTAGAGCCTAACACAAAGTGTAGTGCACAGAAGAAAGCTAACTGTAATTACAGTTGAGCTTTGGTCCTATCACAACAACTAGAAATCTTAGTTATGTCTACTCACAGCCACAGTGCAATAATTAAATGAAGCAACACAGACGACACAAGAAGTTTATAGTGGTTCCCTCTAAATAGGTACGTCCACTCTTCTACCACCCTGGTAGGAATCCACTACAGGTTTTTGTTCAGGTGCCCTGCCACCAACTGATCTGGTTCAGGTAGATCAAGTAGACCCTTTGAGCTTTTGATCAGGAGCTCAAAATCCAACACAGGTTTTTGATCAGGTGCCCTTCCACCAAGGTTCACTTTTGAAGCGAGTAATAACCCTTTATACAGGAGGTTGAGAGAGGGTTAGAGGGTCTTCTCTATTATTAAAACAGATTAGATAAGCAAGTGGATTTCATAGGGCTAGAAAGCTCTAAAGAGTCAAGGCTCCGCCTGGCTTAGTGAAATCCAGGAAGAAGTCTTGCTTCAGGGTGCAGGAAGTCTTCTGAACTTGTGACAGAGAGCTGTCTTGAAGTTCTTGAAGGAGAACCTTGAAGAAGACTCTTGATTTGTAATGGATGTTCTTCATCAACAGCTTTTCTTCCTTCTTCTTCTTCTTCTTGAGACTCTGAGTGAATGTTCCTAGCAGCAGGATGAACTCAGGATTGAAGAAGAGAGAGATGAAGAAGGTCGATCTTCTCAGTGGAATGCAACAATATCTGAGAGCTGTATCTCTTCGAATCTATATATCAATATCTGTGTTGACCTCTCTTCTGTGTGTGTGTTGTATATCTTGTGTTGTTGTATATATTGTATATGTATTTTCTTCTTTAAAAAGAAGCTCTTTATATATGGGCCTTTGTAACGGCTCTAATCTTTGTTTGAATTTTGTCTTCTTCTGAGATCTTCGATCTGGGCTGCAAGTAGCACAAAACAAAAACAAATCCTGCAGACAGACATGCTATAAAGGGATAACGCTTTCTAAGAAGCTGCAAATCCAATCTGATAAAAGGAGTACTAAATAAAGTCACATCAGACTAAACTCTTTACGGCCAGAGAAGACTTTTGTGTCTAACGGCTATAAAGGACAGCATGACAGAATAAAGCAAAAAGATATTTCAACTAATAAGACAAAAGACTTTGTCAGATAAAGCTTGACTTATGCACAAAGGATGGGGCAAAGATTGCCTTGAGATGTATGCACAAAATCAATGAATTAATCTTTAATAAAATATGCTAAATAAACAGGAAATAAATCAAAGAACAGAAGGAGTACAAAATTACTAAAGGCAGACAGAAAAACGTCGAACGACCCTCGAAGATCGTCGACCGAACCACAGAGATCGTCGACCTATCAGAACAGATAGTCGAACGACACAGATAGTCGAACTAACAAAGCAGATAGTCGAGCTATCAAAAAGATAGTCGAACCATCAAACAGATGGTCGAACTATCAACACAGAGCAGATAGTCGAACTATCAAATAGATAGTCGAACTATCAACAACAGAACAGATAGTCGAACTATCAGAGCAGATAGTCGAGCTATCAGATAGTTGAACTATCAAGGCAGATAGTCGAACTATCAAACAAAACAGATAGTCGAACTATCAAACAGATAGTCGAGCTATCAGGTAGTTGAACTATCCAAGCAGATAGTCGAACTATCAAACAAAACAGATAGTCGAACTATCAAACAGATAGTCGAGCTATCAGATAGTTGAACTATCAAACAAAACAGATAGTCGAACTATCAAACAGATAGTCAAGCTATCAGATAGTTGAACTATCCAAGCAGATAGTTGAACTATCAAACAGAACAGATAGTCGACCTATCAGAGCAGATAGTCGAGCTATCAGATAGTTGAACTATCAAGGCAGATAGTCGAACTATCAAAC
Source organism: Platanthera zijinensis (assembly GCA_039513925.1). Lineage (NCBI taxonomy): Eukaryota > Viridiplantae > Streptophyta > Magnoliopsida > Asparagales > Orchidaceae > Platanthera > Platanthera zijinensis. Next base: position 34,945,033 of record CM077083.1, read on the forward strand.
AAAATAGATAGTCGAACTATCAAACAGATAGTCGAGCTATCGGATAGTTGAACTATCCAAGCAGATAGTTGAACTATCAAACAAAACAGATAGTCGACCTATCAGAGCAGATAGTCAAGCTATCAGATAGTTGAACTATCAAGGCAGATAGTCGAACTATCAAGAAATCTGTCTGATCAAAAGAAGTCGAGCGGGGTTCGACGATCGACGAGGCAGATACCACAGATCGTCGAGCTAACAAGAATTGAACTAACTCAGAGATAGACAATCTGCTGACTGACGATAGTCGACCAAATGATAGACGATCGTCGAACAGTTGATAGACGATAGTCGAGCGGCGTTCGACCATAGTCGAACCAAAAACAACTTAACCAAATTTTCATCTGGATAAGTGACAACTCTACAACTAGAGCAATCTAACTAAACAACTATCCTTTGACCATAGATAAATCTTGGGTCAAGAAACTAAATGAGAAGACTGAACTCAAATCCAAACTAGGGTACCAACAGACTTCCTGACAGATTATGTGGTGGAAGTGGCGGAGGCGGAACTCCCCCACCCAGTACCCTAGAATGTGATGGTGGACAACGCGTCGGGAAGGCATTCCCTAGGGGTGGGGTGATCTTGGAGAGTCCACAAGGGACGAGGATTGAACAAACAGTGGTGGTGCACTTTCCCATTACCAATAATCAGGCAGAGTATGAGGCAGTGATCGCGGGGCTACGCTTGGCCAGGGAGCTAGGGGTGTGCGATATGGAGGTCCTCACTGACTCCATGGTGGTGGCCTCTTAGATTAACAGAGAGTTCGAGGCAAGGGAACCAACTCTGCAGCTGTACTTGGCAAAGGTGAAGGGGGTCATCGACACGTTCCAGACTTTCTCCATCCAGCACGTACCAAGGGAGGAAAATGAGCGGGTGGATCAACTATCAAAGCATGGTCCCCGAGTGGGGGGTACCATCACCAACTTATTCCACCCCTCTATTGAGGAAGGGGAGTTGATGGAGGTGGAGCAACACCCCTTGTGGATGGACCCATTCACGACTTTCTTATCCATAGGAGAGTATCCTGAGGGGATGGACAGGAAGAAACTCAAACACAAATCGATATACTATCTCATGCGCGATGGGCAGCTGTACCGAAAGACCCTCTCGGGGATGTTGGCACGTTACGTGGCCGAGGGGGAGGTCCCGAGGATCTTGGAGGAGGTCCACACCGGGGAGTGTGGAAGCCACTCTGAGAGTCGGATGCTGGAAGGGAGGATCGTCAGGTAAGGGTACTTTTGGCTGACCCTGAGCAACAACGCGGCAAAGTTCACAAAGGAGTGTCATAAGTGCCAACTATTCGCCCCCCTCCAACTACAACCGACCCAGTGCCTCAGGAGTATCCCAGCATCCTGGCCATTTGTAATCTGGGGAATGGATTTGGTCAGACCCTTTCCCCAGGATAGCGACCAAAGAAGATTCTTGCTAGTCATGATCGACTATTTCTGAAAGTGGATGGAAGTCAAGGCTTTAGCCATGGTGACCTCCCAAGTCATTAAGAACTTTGTTTGGGGGGAGATCATCTGCCGACACGGGTTGCCCCAAGACATCGTTACGGATAATGGAACCCAGTTTTCTAGCGCCGAGTTCATCAGTTTTTGTGGGCAGCTCAGGATTGATCTCATGTTTGCCTCGGTCCATCACGCAAGGAGCAATGGGCAGGTGGAGAGAACGAATAAGATCATTGTCAACCTCCTCAAAAAGAAAGTAGAGAACCTTAAAGGTAGTTGGGTGGAGCAGCTCCCCTCGGTTCTCTGGGCCCTCAGAACCACACATAACACGGCCACAGGGGAGACCCCTTTCAAACCTTCCCATGGGTGCGAGGCGGTGCTCCCAATAGAGTTCGAGGTCCGAACGCCTCTATTGGTCGAAGAAGAAGAAGGTAAGGAGGAATGGAGAGCTGAGAACAAAGAGGAGCTACGACTCTCCCTTGACATGGTTGAAGAGCTGTGAGACCTCTCTGCCATCAGACAAGAGGAAGTGAAGAGAAAAATGACCAAGTAATTTGACAAGTGCGTCAGAGCCAAACAATTCGTGGAAGGGGACTTGGTCTTAAGAAAGGTGGATGCCTCAAGGAGGTCATCCTCAGTGGGGAAACTCAACCTCAATTGGGAAGGAACATACATAGTGCAGGAGGTCTTAAAGTCAGGGGGTATCGCCTTTGGAATGTGGAAGGCGAGACCCTAGGTCTCACCTAGAGTGGTGATGACCTGAAGTGCTTTTACCCTTGAGTCATGTAAGTTCTATTTTGTTGAATAAAATTTCTCAAGATGCTTATGCTCATAACATGTTTTGTGCAAGTGGAAGAGTGAATCTGCCCCAGATCCCGAGTAGATCCCACTGTCAGGCTCTCACCTAGCTGACAGGGCTGGATGTCACTCGGAGGAGTCTGCCTCAGACCCCGAGCAGATCCTGCTGTCAGGCTCTAACCTAGCTGACAGGGCTAGATGTCACTCGGGGGATTCTGCCCCAGACCCCGAGCAGATCTCGCTTTTAAGCTCTCACCTAGCTGGTAGTGCTAGATATCACTCAGAGGAGTCTGCCCCAGACCCCGAGCAGATCTCGTTGTCAGGCTCTCACCTAGCTGATAGGGCTAGATGTCACTCGGAGGAGTATGCCCCTGACCCCGAGCAGATCCCGCTGTTAGGCTCTCACCTCGCTGACAGGGTTGGATGTCACTCGGAGGAGTCTGCCCCAGACCCCGAGCAGATCCCACTGTCAGGCTCACACCTAGCTGGCAGGGCTGGATATCACTCGGAGGAGTCTGCCCCAAACCCCGAGCAGATCTCGCTGTCAGGCTCTCACCTAGCTGACAGGGCTGAATATCACTCGGGGGAGTCTGCCACATACCCCGAGCAGATCCTGCTGTCAGGCTCTCACCTAGCTGACAGGGCTGGATGTCACTCAGAGGAGTCTGCTCCATATCCCGAGCAGATCCTGCTGTTAGGCTCTCACCTAGCTGGCAGGGCTGGATGTCACTCGGAGGAGTCTACCCCAGACCCCGAGCAAATCTCGCTTTCAGGCTCTCACCTAGCTGGCAGGGCTAGATATCACTCGGAGAAGTCTTCCCCAGACCCCGAGCAGATCCCGATGTCAGGCTCTCAACTAGCTGATAGGGCTGGATGTCACTCGGAGGAGTCTGCCCCAGACCACGAGCAGATCCCATTGTCAGGCTCTCAACTAGCTGACAGGGCTGGATATCACTAGGAGGAGTCTGCCCCAGACCCCGAGCAGATCCCGCTGTCAGGATCTCACCTAGCTGATAGGGCTGGATATCACTCGGAGGAGTCTGCCCCAGAACCCGAGCAGATCCCGCTGTCAGGCTCTCACCTAGCTGATAGGGCTGGATGTCACTCGGAGGAGTCTGCCCCAGACCCTGAGCAGATCCTGCTGTCAGGCTCTCACCTAGCTGACAGGGCTGGATGTCACTCAGAGGAGTCTGCCCTAGACCCCGAGCAGATCCCGCTGTCAAGCTCCCACCTAGCTGACAGGGCAGGATGTCACTCAGAGGAGTCTGCCCCAGACCCCGAGCAGATCCTGCTGTCAGGCTCCCATCAAGCTGGCAGGGCTGGATGTCACTTGGAGGAGTCTGCCCCAGACCCCGAGCAAATCCAGCTGTCAGGCTCTCACCTAGCTGGCAAAGCTGGATGTTACTCAAGGGGGTTCAACTTTCTCCTGGAATTATTCGAGAAGATGGCTTTCCTAAAGGTATGAGGGGAGAAGACCCTTATGGGCGAGATCGTACTCGCAGACCCATCTCGGCAGAAAGAGGGCGAGCCGTCCTGAGTCTCCTATTGAGGGCGAGCTCCAACGAGGCACTCCACCCCCTTCGGTTTTACTTAGAAATATTTTGATGGTTTCGACTCGGCATTGGAAAAGAGAAGGTTAACTCGCGCGCGAGCGGGGTGGGTACAACCCCAGCTCCGCAGACCATGTCTGGTTGACCTGGGGTAAGGGAGCTCTCGGAATCCGCTCGCGATTACGAGTCCTAAACACGCGTTCTAGTGTCAAGACCTATCCTAGCAAGATCCATCGAAGGGGAGGAAACTCGCGAGCAAGTGCGGCACAAAAAGAAGAATTCCGGAACAAAAAAGATAGAGAAATCTCACAAACATTTGCAAATGGTTTTCATACTTTAAATATCTGATTATAATGTCTAAACTCGCATTCGCGAAGTTACAAAAGAGGGAGGGGGGAAAGAAAAGGAAGAACAAAAATCTGGCTCAGCTCTCGCCCTCCTCCCCGGAGGTGCGACCTTCCTCGCCTCTGCGCCCCTGGCCCTTGTCCATGTCCCCGAACAGCAAGGCAAAGCTGTCCTCCTTCTCGCCAAGCGGGCTTGGCGGGAATAGACCCGGCATGAGGTCACGAACCGCGACCTCCTCGCAGCCGTCCGCCAGTATCCCTGTACCCCTCATGGTATCCAGAAGGCACTCGGCAGACTCGATGGAGTTAATTCGTAGCCGCTCTTCGACCTCCTTCGTGCCAAAGAGCCACGACCTCTGATAAGGGTAGGGGGGCCACGCCGCCGCCCTCTGGGAGTAGAAGCTCCGCCTGCCGGAGGAACTCGCTGTGAAGCTCCCGGTTCTGCACTTTTAGCCGCCCCACCTCAGCCTCCAGCTCAGCAGCGCGGGCCTCCTGCTCGGTAGAACGCGTCTCCCACTCGCCATAACGAGCCTCTTGCTTGGCAAGGCGGGCCTGCAGTTGGGCGATCTCCTCCTCCAGCCCGGAGGCGCGGTTCTGTAACTCGCAGCGGCCTCAGCATCCTGTAGACCATCAACTAAGCACCAATTCCGAAAGATTTTCTAAGTATAAAAAGGAAAGGGACGGCCGGCACTTACCAACCCGCCGGTGGCTTTTGCGAGTAGGCCCTCGGCTATCCCGCAGCGTCTTCCTGCGTCGGCGGCCTTGCCCCTCGCGAGATCGCGCTCCTGCTCAGCCTTCAGCAGCAGCCTTCGATGTGCAACCTAAGGAGGGTCGGCATCTGCAGTTGCCCCCGCCCTATGGGAACACGAGATTGGCTCATCGGTCAAGGGCGAAGCCGCGGCGCACCATCATATGGTGCAGCTCGAAGGCCCGCAAGTGGGCCCACAAGCCCTCATGGCCCAGCTGGCGGGGGGGGGGGGGGGGGGTCATGGCCTTGAAATCCGCGACACTGTCTCGACCATAGAGGCCGAAGCCGAGTGTGAAGGCGTGGTTGGCAGGAGGTTGGAGAGCACTCCAAGAGGGGTGGTGGGTAGAGATGGAAACCCGGTGGGCCGACCCGTCCGACTTTATCATCGGCTCGTCGGCCGAGTCTTTGCACTTCTACCCCATGCCGAATAGGGGGTGTCCCTTGGGTAGGCCCAGCTCACTGGGCATCGTCCCTTCCGCATCTTTGGGGGAGGGAGCCTCGCGCCCTCGGCGATCCCTCCCCGATGACTCCTTCAGCGGGCTCTCCGGCGAGGCATCGGAGGGAGTCTCGGGCAGCTCCATGTACTTGGGGGACCGTCTCTCCCCCAGGGAGACGACCTAGGCCCTCTTCTTCTTGCGGTACGGAGCCCGGCGAGACGAGTCTAGCCCCCCAAGGACCAGCTACTTCTTGCTGTAGGAAGGTAGGGACATCGCCGCTTCGTCTCGACAGGCCAGCGTAGCCGCCCGCGCGAGCTGGAGCGAGTCGGGGTAGAGCCCCAAGTCCGCAAAGGGAGGATTCTCGGGGATGAGTCGTTCCCCTGTAGAGAAGAGTAAGATATGTCAATAATTGTCTCTGCCGAGCTCGACAAAAGCGGAAGGGAATATGAGCATACCTTCACCAGGGAGGACGGGTAGAAGGGAGTCGAGGCCCCGGCGGAGGTAGGCGACCTCAAATTCTTTTTGGAGGAAAAATTTGTGGAGGTCGGCATCGTTGCCCGACACCGATGGGGGCGGTATATTTCCTCGGCCTTCTGCTGGGGCGAGAAGGGGATGTTGCCGAGATCGCCCTTGATGAAGACGATCTTGGTCATCCAATTGTGATGCTTATTCGCGACCTCACAAACTTTGATGAGCGTGTCGCCAAAGAAGGTGATCCCGTCGGTATTCTCCTTATAAGAGAACAACTTGCAGAAGACCGTCAAGTTGAACTCTATCCGCTCACGGCGGAGGTAGCAGACGAATGCGACCATCATGGCGATGACGTTCGGGTTCAGTTGCGCGGGTACCGCGCCATAATATTTCAGCATCTGGCGGATCTCCGGCCAGAGGGACAGGCGCAACCCCATCTCAAAATATGAGATGGGGAAGGCGAGTTCATCAGGGTAGAAAGAATTGATGGCCTCATGCTCGGTTGGGAGGCGAGCCGTGAAGCCAGAGGGGACGAAATCAGCCACGCACTCGACAAGCTCCTCCGTCGTGGTGTTTCCCTCAAAGAAGCAGTGCTCGGCAAAATGCCGAGCACATTTAGCCCTTCCGTCAGAGTCGGGGTGCCCTTTGCCCATGTCTGCCGAGAATGAGGATGCGAACGACAAAGAGTGGGGGCAGAGAAAAAGTATGGAGGCAATAAAGGCGTGACAGGGGTTGGTGGGGAGGCCTATTTATAGAGGGAGGAATTTGGGACTACCCCAGCTCGCCTACCCCAGCTCGCCTACCCCAACTCGCCTACTCGCAGGTTCTATCTCATCGACTGTCGAGGACCGGCCCCTCACTATGGCGAGGCGAGACTAACGAGACGTCAACGGTTATCACTCAAACATATAAACAATAATGAAAAAATTATCACAGGTTATTACAGATAAGATTCAAATAATGTCCAAGGAAGAAAATGCAAAGTCCCCCGGCGCGCGGGGACCAGGGAGAGCAGGGGCGAGTACCGGTAGGCCCACCAGGGGGCATTTCTAGCTACCCCAGTCTCGCGTCCCTGTCGCCGCAGGACGCCGCGTGCGGAGCTCGCGGAGTCGCCCCAGGTTTCGGTGGACTGATTGCAAGCTCTTGTCAATCTCGTCAAGAAGCAGGGAATAAGACGCCTCCTCCAACGTCGGACTAACTCCCTCCATGACCACCAACTTGGCGCATTCCCGCTGCAGCCCGAGGTTGTCCCTTCGCACCTCGTGAAACTCGCGCACCAACTTCTTGAGAACTAGGTGTTCTCGCCTTGACCGTTCAGGACCCTCCAGCTAGGAATCCAGGAAGACGTCCAAGGTGCGCGGTGAAGGGAGGGGCGAGTACAGAATCTTGCCCGCAGACTCATCAGCCTCCGAATCCACGGTGAGGTCTGCACGAACAAATATGGGGTTGACAAACAGGGGCGAGCACCACCAGGATTGAACAAAATTTGGAAAAGTTAAGAGCCTACGGAGCACACCCCGCTCCTCCAGGCCGGTGCGAGGAGGGGGACTACCCAGAACCTTGTCGCGACCATGACGGGGAGCCTCTGGAGAAAGGAGAGCAAAGCCGGGGGTGGGGATGATCTCGGTTCCTCCCCCCGGATGCGGAGGCGAGATGCTGCTGAGAAGGATGGTGAGTCGGCGACTTCGGCATTTGGGAGTCCAGCCCTGTGGTGTCGAAGCTGGGGAGCGAGGCCCACAAACGCACGTCTGACGACTGATTTGGTGGGCTGTTAATGGGGCTCTTAGCCCACGATGTGGACTTCTCCCCACTATGCCCCCAGCTGGTCTGGTCAGCTGGAGGAACGAAGGCATCCTTGTCTTGGGGAGGCGGCGTCGGCTGGGTGGAAGAACCAGCCCCATTATTCAGGGCCGTCTTGAACTCGTTATAGATGGGCTCAACATCTTTCAGAAGAGGCCTCGCCTTTTTTGCCGAGTTGAACTCGGCCAAGTTGCAAGGCAGGGTGCTGAGGTCAGTCAGGCCCACGATGCGAGCTGCAGTCTCTGCCCGGGATCGCGCCACTCGCCCCAGGACCTCTTTGGGGAGCGGCATCTTAGCAAGGTTACAGTAGAGGGAAGGGCAAAGGTCAGCCAAGTATGTAGGAGCATGTATATATAGCCGCCGGTGGGCCCCACCGAGAGATTCCCTCGGACCCTACCACACTCGCCAAATACTGTGGGGTTAGATGATTTTTCCAAGCTTGTTCCAACCTCGCAAAGAGCGGGGATTGTGTACAACCCCATACCCAGCGAGTGGGGTTGGCAGGAGCCAGACTGGCCAAGTCTAGACCAGGCCCCAGACGAGTCAAGTCCGCGACGTCGAGTGAGGTAATCAACGCCTTCAGCCGCGGCGTCGAGTAAGGCGAGCTCACTCACTCAACGCCTTCAGCCATGGCATCGAATGAGGCGAGCTCACTCAACGCCTTCAGCCGTGGCGTCGAGTGAGGCAAGCTCACTCAATGCCTTCAGCCGTGGCGTCGAGTGAGGTGAGTTCTGTCAACGCTTCTTGCTTTTTACGTTGAGGGGCATCTCGGCATCCGCCAGCTCGCACTCGCCAAGCCCCTTTCGTCGAGCTCGCGGCAAGCGAATAAGGCGGCCCGAGCCTGTACTCGCCTAGCGCCGAGCTGAGGTGGCGAGTGCCAACTCCATCAGGTACTCGCCGCCCTCGCCGAGTAGAGGCAATCGTGAGGGATACTCGCCCAGTGATTAGTGAGGTGTATTCACCATTTTGACCCCGCTAGCCTGCCCATAGCCAGTTAAAACAACGAAGTCTCGCTGTTGGTAGACCCGGGTGGGCTGCACATAGCTGTTTAGAATAGCGAAGGTTGGCTATTTGTAGGCCATTTTCAGAAATCTATAAATATGATCCAAGGGGTACCTCAGAGAGCATGCTTACTTGTCTCCCAGTCTTCTAGCGCCTTTTGAGGTACCTTAGCCCGACATTTGGCTAAGGAGGGGAAGCGCTCAGTGATCTTACGGGTGTGTGGTGGGACCTCCGCACCGGGCCCTTGGTCTAGTCCTTTGCTCTTTCTTCCTTGTTGTTTTTCTTGCAAGAGCGAAGTAGGTGCGCGACCACCCCTTCCCCAAGGGTGAACTCCACAAGTGACCGATTTCCGGTTTCAACAGCGGGGACAATCTTGGTGAGCTGCCCAACCTGGACAATTTTTTCCGAAAGAGTGAATTTCTTGAGTTTATAAAGGTGATTACAGAAACTTTACATACACTCGCCCGAGAGGCGAGTGCTCTACACAAATCTCCCCAGTGCTCGCTCCCCAATTTTTGGGCAAGGACTCCCCCTGTAGGCGACCAGGGAAGGAGGTGGCGATAGAAGCGAGATCTCTCTGGGCGAGAACTATTCCCCAGTCCATCGAGTGCTGGCCGCCCAGGCGAGGTGATAACGTGAGCCGATTCAGCTCGCCCTAGAGGAGGAGGTACTTTATTCAGGGAGTTGATTGTTTCAACCCCGTCTTCTGAAGGGTTCAGGGAGTCAGAGATGTCTTACTACACAGGCAAAGATGATCCTGCCCAGCACCTTTAGTGGTTCAAGGATGCAGCCTCCATGAAGCAAATGTCAGATGCTTTTAAGTACCACCTTTTTGTCATGATCTTCAAAGAGAAGACAATGGACTGGTTCCACCAGCTCCCCCAAGTCAATATATAACTTTGAGGACTTGCGTTGAAGCTTCCAGTTGCGTTTATCGACAACCAAAAAGAGGAAGAAGGGGGCAGAGCACCTATTTTCAATCAAGCAAGGCCCGGAGGAGCTGCTAGGAAGCCATGTAGACCGGTTTTTGGAAGAGGTCCCCATTGTTCACGAAGTATTAGGGTACACCCTGCAACTTTCATTCACACTCGAGCTACACTAGGACTTCTTTTATATGGAGTTGACTAGGTATCCCCTATCCTTAGAGGAGCTGATAAAAAGGGAGGTGAGAGAGATTGAAAGAGAAGTTGTGAACCTTGCGTTCATGAAGAAGTTGGCTAGGCTGGGAGAGAGTGAGGAGAGGGAGCAAGGAGGTTTTGGGTAATAAAAGGGAAGGAGAAGAGAGGAGCAGAGGGGAAAAGGATTCCAGGGACCTCATAGAGGACAAGATCCAGGATGGGGATTTTAGGATCCAATCAACAGAGGGCATGGGTGGTTCATCCCTCTAGGGTGGGGATCGGGCCTGAGGCCACTTCTGCCCCCACCTCAGCAAGCTATAATGATTGGTCGATGAGCAAGATGGAACATGAGACAAAGGGGAGGAGAAGGGAAGCGCAGGGTAGAATTGCCTATGATGAAAGTATTTAGCGTCTACCTAAATCACCTAGAGGGGGTGAATATGTGATGTTTGCTTCTTTTTACGAAATAAAAATTATCTTAAAGAACAAGCACACAAACACAGAGATTTTACAGTGGTTCGCCAAGTTGGGTACGTCCACTATCCCGCCTCGCCTATCTCCCACGAAGGGCAGATTTGGCTACTTCACCAAACTCAGATTTCGTGAAATCTTACACCTCGGACCCATAACTCCTACAACTCGAAGACGATGCTCCTACAAATCTGAGAACAAACTCTCCTACAACTCGATCCATAAACTGGATCTTCAACCTTGATCCACAATCGGATCTACAACCTCGATCCACAATCAGATCTACTCTTTCAATCAACAAATGGATCAACAGATTTTGGAGAAAAAATCTCTTACAATATTCAAAATGATATTACAACAATAACACACGATTACAAGTCTTGATCTGATGTTCTTGGAAGGGTTGATCTTGAATCTCAGAGAACTCAAAAATTTAAAACCTTTGGATCTTGAACCTTGATCTTGAATCACGTATGAGGCGGCCGACGGGATCAGTTTCGGGAAGATCTTGAAATTCGAATAAGCAATTAGGTTTTAGGATTCATATTGATTTTGAAATCACCCTAGGTATACATAGAGAGAAATTTGAAAACAAATGGCTACAAAATGTTTCCAAAAACAAACCCTAGAAAAACACAGTGCATGGCCGACGATTTCAAAACAGAGAAAAAAATCGGAAAATCGACAAGTCATTTTTGATGGTTTTCGTCGAGTATCCAGTATGATACTCATCGAATATGACAGCGATATACGCTGAACATGCTTTGGACAGAATTCCAGAAAGTTATAAAATTAGCTTGAAATAATTCGGCGAGTATCGCCTGGGATACTCGTCGAATTCGGCGAGTACCGCTAGTGATACTCGGCGAATTCAGCGAGTATCACCAGTGATACTCGGCAAATTTTACTTGAAGGATTTCTGGAATTCTAGAGATTTTTCCCTAAGTATATACGATGAATTCAACGGGTATCGGCAAGCATACAAGATGAATTTGGCGAGTATTAAAGGGATACTCGACAAATTCGACGTGTATGACTCACCATATTTGCTGAATTTTACTTAGGTAAAATTCTTCATTTCTGACTCCTAGTCTTTGGCCTTCCTTGATCCTTCTTCTATACTTAGGATAGAAGTACACTCCAATAGAGAGATTACACGTGAGTCAAAGCATTGACCTACACAATGAAGAATTGCATTGTATAGTCCTGTGTTTACTAACCCACTGTAACCTAACAATGGTGTGTACTTGGCATTGAAAACCTGCAAGTATATAACTAAAATGCAATATCAAATACAAACTCAATTCATCTTAGTTTGATTGGACCCTTCTTCAAATTAGGGTTATTGTTGATACAATACCCAACAATCTCCCCCTATTTGAAGAAGCCAAAATCCTACAAGCTAAGGTGAATTGCACATACCAATTAAAACAACATAAAGACTTGAAAAGATAATAAAGATGAAATGACACGCATTTTAGTACAATAGATAAATCATATATATATATATATATATATATATATATATATATATATATATATATATATATATATATATCAAAAGTGTTTTAGATTAGGGAGGGCAGCCCACAACACACAATAATGAAATATATATAAGAATCTAGATCTTCCTGTTCTTTCTCTTTAACAGCTGTCTCTCAAAATATTCCCTGGGCTTCGGATAGTACTTTGGAGGAGGAGGCATAGGATCAACATCCTTGTTCTTTCTGAAATGAATTCTCCTCCTGGTACAGGATTCCTTGTATCTGTTCCATTCTTCTGAACTATAGTGATCCTGATGTTTCTCCACTCCGAGCTCGTACAAGGTAAAGGTGTCCGAGATAATTCCTTTTGAAGTTGGGCTCCAAACTTCATCCATTTCACGGTTAGGCCCTTCTCTGACTTGAGCTAGCCTGGCCGGTTCTGGTCTGACTTCGGACGTACCATCTCCAAATTTCCTTTTCTTGAGAACCTAAGCCTCTGAGAACGCAGCAATAACAACATCAGTAGTAGCTTGAACATCTGGAGACACAGTAGCAGCAACAACATGAGCTTGGGAGAAGTCCTGTAAGTCTGTTCAGTATTGAGTGTAGTCGGGAGCCAGATGAACATCAATATGAACAGGCTCAGCAAGAACTTGAGACGGGAATAGTTGTCCATGTAACCATACAGTGTTGTCATAGCAATCATCATTTGTTTGTTTGAATTGATCGAACATAGCCTTTTTAACATCGACAATCTTAGTTGTAAGGGCTTTCTCCCCCTTTTTGGCTTCGACAGCAATGGTATTGGCATACATTTGCAAGGAAGAATCATAGTGTTCCATAGATCTATAGTACTCTGCAACCATGGTGCTAGTGTTTTTGTCAAGTGATTCCAGACCATCTCTGTTGGTCTTAAGTCCACTCATCATAAGAGTGACTACAGTAACAGCTATGTCATACTTTTCATCAATCCTGGCCTCTAGCTTATCAAATTTTACTTTAACTTCAGCAAGCCCATCTAGCATAAACTTCTTGGATTGTTTAACTCTTTTGACAACTTTCTCCAATGAGGCATCGAACTGTGCATGTTGCTTTGTTAATATAGCTTCAACAGCTTTCAGGATCCGATCACCTGAACTTGAGTTTGGAACATCTGACAGCACTAGAACAGCAGTAGCTAGGACAGGAGTATGCTTCTCAGCATCTCCTTCCTCATCAGATAAGGTGACCACCTCCCCCTCAATAACTGGAGGGGTAACTGACAGCTTACTAATCAATGTCTCTAGGTTGCGAATCAGTTTGTCAACCTAAGTGGAAATAGATATTCGGGACGGAGTTGTCTCCCCCTCAAACACTGTAGAGATGATCATCTCAGGGAGAGGAACTATCTGATTGTCCACTAACATCAGCTTTGAGATAACTAAGACATCACTAACAACATCAGCGGTAGCAGACTTATTAGGAACTAACATATTCTCATCAGTAGCATTCTCTAACTCAAAATCAGCAGCTGTTAGATCATCATCATCAACTCCATCAACATATACCTCAACATACTCATCATGCTCTGAAGGAGCTGGATCTTCGGTATCAACAGCGTCCGCTTGAACTGTATCAGCCTCAGACTCCTCAGGCACCAACTCTTCAATAGTAGTCTGAGTAACCTCTACCAATAGATTCTCTGGCTCTAGAACCGAAGTAACTGAACCTAGAATAGAAATCACTGTAGCTGTAACTGAATCTGGAATCACTGACTCCCCCTCAATTCTTGCACTCATGCTATCAGGAATCTCACTGGGGTGTGGAGAAGGGATCTTGTCATCAGGAACTTGACCTTCCTCGTCCAATGGGGGTACTGGGGCGCCCCCTTTCTGGATGATCCTCCTATCCCATCGAGTGAAGATTGTGGAGTCAATTTTCATAAAATGATGGATAGGTACGCCTTTGGTCATATCGAACCTATCACCATCCAGTTGATTCATGTATAGGCTGATAATCCTGCCAAAGTTGGGAGTGCGTAGGTTGTCTTTGATTTTGGTAAATAGCAAAGCACCCCAATCCAACTTCTTCCTGCAGATAATAACAACGAGCACTTTGAACATGTCTGTAGAAAGGTAATCATGCGAGCTTGTCTTGTAGATCAGCACCTTGCCAATGATGTCGGAGAGGAGCTTGCCTTCCTCATTCATCCCTTTACGATTGATGGCTTTGGTGCCTCGGGGCAATCCACAAAATAGCAGGGCCCTAGAGAAATCATATTCTTCTAGGTAATCGGCCTCTTCACAGAATGGAAGCCGCAAATAACTGGACAGAAGAGAAGCTTTCACTTTGACCTTGTACTTCTGAACTTTGCTTTTTATCACTGAATCTTCATGTCTGAGCTTTGCATTCTGGAAAAATTCAAGAACTTCCTTGTCCAGCACCTTGCATGGGTGTTTGAGGATGAAGGAGAGTCCAACTGTCTCCAACATGAGAATGACATTCCGAAATTCATCAGATGCATGAGCAAACCCGGTGCGGACCAACTCACCTCCCCTAACAAGCCACCAGTGCTTCTAGGAGCTATTGAGTAACGGGAAAACTGAAATTGCTGAGGAACAAAGTTTCTGAAAATTGTAGCTTCTAAAAGTGTCAACAACTGCACTACACTGCACTGAAGAATTTCTAGAAGGCTGCAAGAATCCGGACCACTTCACAATCCTGAATAAATGGTGACAATCAAAGGCTTCTGTCGGCAAATCCAGACCGGAGTCGGCGGCAATAAGTGGAGTCGGTAAGTGCGAAGCTAGGACACCCCGACGAGCACTACCACCGTTGGTTGAATCTAGGGCACAAGAGGAGGGGGGTTTCGGTGATTCCGGAGTCGGGAGCCGAAGAGTCAGTTAATGACATACTGGCGAATTGACGGGTTTCGACAAAATAGGTGAGTGTCGGTGATTCGGTGAGTGCCTTACCCTCTCGTTATATATATATATATATATATGATTTTGAATTGTACTAAGAAAGCGCGCACCTCAAATTTGGTCGTTGATTCTTCGGATCCAATAAAGACATTTGAAATTTTTGCCCAAAACAGAATTCGGCGAAATTTGTTGTTGGAGGAGTCCGATTCGGCGAATATTGCATGATGATGCGACGAGTCAGCCGATAATCACCGAATTTGACTTGCAAAAATTCCTGCTTCGTTGAAGTAGATCCCGAGAAAATTTCTGCCGACTTGATCTTCTTCATGAGTCCTTGTTCAGCATACCTAGTTCTGTTTTGAAAAACGAGAACTCTGTCTCGTCCAATGACTTCGTAAAAATATCAGCAAACTGCTTGTCCGTTGGAACATAGCTGAGGGCGATGTCCTTGTTCTCCACATTCTCCCGGATGAAGTGGTAGCACACCTCAATGTGCTTGGTCCGGCTGTCGGAAACTGGATTGTTCGCGATTGCGATTGCGCTGGAGGAGTCGCAATATATTGGAATCTCTCTGAACTTCAAGTTATAATCTTCGAGTTGATTCCTTATCCAAAGAAGCTGTGCACAACAACTACCTGCAAAGATGTACTCTGACTCGGCAGTAGAAGTTGCCACACAATTCTTCTTCTTACTGCTCCAAGAGATAAGCCATCTTCCGAGGAATTGGCATGTCCCAGAAGTGCTTTTCCTATCGTCCCTATTTCCTGCAAAATCAGCATCTGAAAAGCTAATTAGCTCGACATCATTACTTCTTGGGTACCATAAGCCAAGATTTGGTGTCCCCTTAAGGTATCTTAAGATCTGCTTTGCAGCGACGTAATGAGATTCCTTAGTGTTCACCTGATATGTAGCGCAGACACATGTTGAAAACATTATATTTGGTCTACTGGCAGTCAGGTAGAGCAAGGATCCAATTATGCTTCTGTACTTGGTTTCATCAAAAGGTTTCCCTTTCTCATATTTGTCCAGAGACACAGTTGAACCCATTAGAGTTCTCATGGAGGATGCGCTCTCCATTCCGAATTTCTTAAGAAGCACTTTGGTGAACTTTGTATGAGAGATGAAAATTCCATCTTCAGATTGCTTCACCTGAAGTCCTAAGAAATACTTCAGCTCTCCCATACTACTCATTTCCAACTTCCCTTGCATAAGTTTGGAAAACTTTTTGCAAAGGTTGTCTTTCGTAGAGCCAAATATGATGGCGTCGACATGGATTTTCAATAGTAGAATATTTCCTTTAACTTTCCTAAGAAATAATGTCGTCTATCTTTCCCCTTGTGAAATTGTTCTCAAGAAGAAAGCTAGACAACGTCTCATACCAAGCTCGGGGAGCATGCTTTAACCCGTATAAAGCTTTATTTAAAAAATAAACATATCCAGAGAGTTGAGAATTAACAAAACTTGGGGGTTGCGCTACGTATACTTCCTCTTTCAGATTCCCGTTGAGGAATGTTGACTTCACATCCATTTGGTAGACAGTGAAGCCTTTGAGGGCAGCATACACAAGAAATAACCTTATCGCTTCGAGCCTGGCCACCGGAGCAAAGGTCTGGTCGAAGTCGATCCCCTCTTCTTGTCGGTATCCTTGAGCAACAAGCCTGACTTTATTCTTTATAATTACTCCATTTTCGTCAAGCTTATTTCTAAATATCTATTTGGTATCTATCACGTTATGTCCCTTTGGCCTGGGCACAAGCTCCCAGACTTTACAACGTTCAAATTGATTGAGCTCCTCTTGCATTGCCAGAATCCAGGAAGCATCCTTATTTGTCTCTTCGAAATTATTTGGCTTAACCTGCGATAGAAAACTTAGATGCATAACCTCATTAGTTGTACCTCTTCTAGTTCTCACACCGTTGTCTGGCTATCCAATGATTTGATCAGCTGGGTTATCTCTTAGGTGTCGGAACCTTAGATTCCTTGCCCTCCCTCCAGCAGGCTCTGTTGCATCTTGTGCCGCCTTTATGGGTTAAGGCAATTCTTCCTCTAGAGTTTCTTTATCCACCAGGCCTAGATCGACGATCTTGACTGAGTTTGGAGCTTCTTCCTTGAAAGCTTCATCCAAGCTTAGATCCTTGAACCTTGTACCTGGATATGCACCAATAACACTAGACGAGCTGTTATGGAATATGCTAGTCTTATCAAATACAACATTTATCGACTCTTCTACCACAAGAATTTTCTTATTGAAAATCCTATATGTCTTACTATAGCTACTATATCCTACGAAAATACCTTCAAAACACATTTCACTAAACTTTATGCGGTAATACCTCCTATTATTAAGTACAAAGCATTTGCTTCCAAAGATCCTAAAGTAGGACAAAGTCAGTTTTCTGCCCTTCAATAACTCATATGGGTTCTTACGATGGCTCGTGTTGATCAATGCTCTATTTTGCACGTGACAAGCAGTGTTGACTGCCTCAGCCCAGAAGTACTCCGGAAGTGAGGCGTCATTCAACATCATTGTACATGCTTCAATGAGGGTTATATTCCTTCTCTCTACTACTCCATTTTATTATGGAGTGCGCGGGGAGGAAAACTCATGAAAGATACCCTGACTTCCATAGAATTCTGTCATGGTACCGGACTCAAATTCTGTTCCGCGATCACTTCTGATTTTGACCACTGAACAGTTCAATTCATTCTGAATTTGCGAGACAAAATTAGTGAAAGACTCGAAGGTGTCTGACTTGTGTTTTAGAAAGAACACCCAAGTAAAATGCGAGTAGTCATCAATAATAACTAACGTATAGACCTTACCTCCTAAGCTGTGAATAGGCATAGGACCGAATAAGTCCATATGAAGAAAGTATAAGCTTCGTGAAGAATCTTTTTTAGCAATAGCCTTGAAGGTAACCTGTGTCTGTTTACCCATTTGACAGGAGTGACATGGACTCTCTTTAAGGCACTTAATGCTGGGGGCATCACGCACTAAGTTGTGAGAAAATAACATAATTAAGGTTTTGAAATTAATATGTGCTAATCTCTTGTGTCATTGGTCACAAAGAGACGTACTATCTTTTGCAATAAAACATACTGGTGTAGAATTGTCTAAGCAAAGGAAATTTAAATAGAAAACATTTCTGCTCCGAGTGCCTGTTAAAACTATCTCCAGATTTACAAATGACTTTATCAAACACTTGTACTTATAGAACTCAACGATGTAGCCTTTGTCACATAGTTGACTTATGCTTATGAGATTATGGTGTAATCCTTCAATATAAGCCACATCTGTGAAAGAGACTATGCCATTGGAAATCATACCATAACCTTTTGTTGTTCCCCTATTTGAACCTCCAAAGATGACTTTTGGTCCGTCTTTGACTGGGGTGTAATCACACAAAAGGCTTCTTATACCGGTCATGTGCTAAGAGCATCCACTATCTAAATACCAGATCGGAGTTCTATTAGCCTTTGGACATTCCTGCAAAAACAGATCATTTTACCTTAGAAACCCAAACGTATTTGGGTCCTTGGTTCCTGGTCAACTTACCACCACTAGGAGCATTAACTTTATGAGTGGTCTGTCTCGCATAGCTAACCCGTGGGGTTACAAAGTTAGCGGGGTTGTACCAGCAATCTATGCCAAAGTGATCAACTTTGCCGCAACACCAACAGTCAAATCTGTTGTACCTCTTTTTGTACTCCGCTTTACCTTTTGGAGCTGAGGTTTAGCAGGGGCATCATTCTTTGAGATAGAAGCCTCCTAATTGCAGCATATACAGGATCTCCTTATCTTCTTACTCTTAGGCACATCAGTTTTTTGCTTTTGTTGCCTTCTTATTGTTATGTCCATGAACACATGGACCATGATTTTTCAACTAAATTTCTTCGTAAGGTGCTTTGAACACACTCTCACCATAGTTCCGGGGATGGGTCCATCCTTGATAACACGACTTTAGCTCTACATAAGTAGGCCGAGTATAGTGCCCATAGGACGACTCAAAATCAAACTTGTTCGTTGGGAAGATTATCTTCTTAAATGAGGTTTTACCAAGAGGGGCCTTCCCTTTCTCTTTGGCAGAGGCTTTCTTAGCACCCTTACCTTTTTCAACCTTGTAGCCAAGACCACTACCCTTTTTCAAAGCGGAAAACTCATCAATGAGAGGGAGGATAGTCTTTGGCTTGGAGTAGATCTCAACGAGTTTCCTCTTTACCAAAAGCTTTTCTTCCAACTCATCAATATATTTCTCCTTTAGACTTAACGTCTCAGCAGAGCCCTTAAGTTCCTCTTTCAGGGAGTGGACTTCATCTCTGAGAGGAAGCAACTTTGCAATTTCCTCCTTCAGATTTATTTCCACTGCCTTGATAGAGGCAATCTCCTTTAATTGCTTTTTGACTACCTTATGGCATTTGTCAAAAGCCTTTAAAAGGTTCTCGTGCTGAGCCATCAACTCAGAGTCACCTTCCTCTTCAGAAGAATAGCCATCATGACCATTCGAGGACGTTTCAGATTCAGAGAGTATCATATGCGAGTTTACCTTCCCGCGATACTCAGAGTTGCCAACTTCCTCGTCTGTATGAGCCATGAGCCCAAAGTAGGCTTCTTTATTCTCAAAGCTCGACTCACTCAAGTCACTGTCACTGAGAGTCTTCGACTTTTTGGCGACAAAGCTCTTTTCTTCTTTCTTTTTCCCTTTGAAGGATCTCATCTCATCCTTCTTGGAGAAATCTTTCTTCTTGTAAAGACACTCCACAATCATGTGACTTGATTTATTACAGCAGTAGCAAACAACGTCAGAGGAAAACTGTTTGTTAGGTTTGGACTTATACTTGTCCTCCTTGTTGTAGCTTTTCTTAGTACGATCATCGTCACGATGTGATCTCCTGCAGCCAGAGGAGGAAGATGGATTTCTCATCCGCCTCCTTTTGCTCAGGAGTTTCTTGAATTGCTTGGAGATAAGGGAGAACTCTCCGTCAGATAGCTCAGTGCTTGATGTGCTGGGCTCAGAGTCTTTAGGAGTGTCTGGAGCTCATGTCCTCATTGGTGACACAGCCTTAGACTTCCTAGAGCCTTCAGCTTTTAGGGCTAATGACTTCTCTTTGCTTGCAGTCTGGTTGACTTGCTCCTCCTTCTTTCTGGTGTTCATTTGGAGTTCATAGGACTGCAACTTTTCGAACAGGTTCTAGGGGTCTATCTCCGGAAGCTTCCCAAATTCTCTAATGACAATGATCTTTATATCCCAGTCCTTTGTGAGGGATCTAAAGAACTTGTCGTTCAGTTCACCATGTGTGAAGACACGACCATAGTTTCTGAGTCCGTTGATGATCTTGAAGAATTTTTCGAAGCTGTCTGTAATGGTATCACTTGATGCTTGCTTGAAAGCTTTGTATTCTTGATTCAATAGAAATCTACGATCGTATCGCACTTCTTCTATACCTTCAATGAGTACAACCAGACAGTCCCACATCTCCTTGGCAGATTTGCAGTGCAATACGTTCTGAAGCATTGAATCATCCACTGCACTTGCTATTATATTCTTGGCCTTCTTGTCTAGGGTGACTAAGGCAATCTCATCCTTAGTGAGATCCATCATCTTCTTGGGAATCATAATAGCTGGATTTATCGTTAAAGGTTGAGTAGGAATGTGTGATCCTTCTTCCACGATCTGAAAAATTCTCAGATCAGCAGCTTCTATGAAGTACCAAACTCATTTTTTCCACATGGGAAAGTTTTCCTTGGTGCACACTGGTAGCTTCATGGATGACATGTCTTTGCTTCTATCCATGGTGAATATGTGGAATCTCTGAATGCTAGATTAGGGATCTTGATCAAGGTGTTAACCTTATCAAACAAAATGCCCCTCTGATACCAATTAAAAGTATCTAGTGTCTACCTAAATAACCTAGAGGTGGGTGAATAAGTGATGTTTGCGTCTTTTTGCGGAAAATAAAAATTATCTTAAAGAACAAGCACACAAACACATAAATTTTATAGTGGTTCCCCAAGTTGGGTACGTCCACTGTCCCGCCTCGCCTATCTCCCACGAAGGGCAGATTTGGCTACTTCACCAAACTCAGATTTCATCAAATCTTATACCTCGGAGCCGCAACTCCTACAACTCAGAGACGACGCTCCTACAACTTGGAGAACAAACTCTCTAACTCGATCCACAAACTGGATTTATAAACTCAATCCCCAACCGAATCTACAACCTCGATCCACAACTTGATCTACTCTCTCGATCCACAAATAGATATACAAATCTCGGAGAAAAAATCTCCTACAATATTCAAAATGATATTACAACAATAACACACGATTACAAGTCTTTATCCGACGTTCTTGAAAGGGGGTATCTTGAATCTCGGAGAACTCGAAAACTTGAAATCTTTGGATCTTGAACCTTAATCTTCGACCAACAAGGGCTGTAGTAGATTAGATCTTGAACGAAGACACGATCCAGTCGAAGAAGTCGTTGAGGAAAAATATCTTGCGAAGTCGCGACCGATCGGAAGAATTTCGCGAATCATATATGTGGCGGCCGACGGGATCAGTTTCAGGAAGATCTTAAAATTCAAATAATCAATTAGGTTTTTGGATTCATATTGATTTCGAAATCACCCTAGGTATATATATATATAGAGAGAGATTTGAAAACAAACGACTATAAAATGTTTCCAAAAACGAACCCTAGAAAAGCACTGTGCATGGCCGACGATTTCAAACCAGAGAAAAAATCGGAAAATAGACAAGTCATTTTAGGCGAGTTTCGTTGAGTATCTAGTATGATACTTGATGAATATGACAGTGATATACGTTGAACATGCCTTGGACAGAATTCCAGAAAGTTTGAAAATTAGCTTGAAATAATTTGGCGAGTATCGCTTGGGATACTCGTCAAATTCGGCAAGTATCGCTAGTGATACTCGACGAATTCGGCGAGTATCACCTATAACATCCTGACTTTTATTGGACCACCAGAGCCCCGGTGGGCCCAATAAAAGTGGCCCGGACCATACCCATGACCCGGTGGGAGGTAACCCTAGGTAGGAAATAGAGCTAGAGAACTCTGAATTGAGTTCTGTCAGTTCCTGTGGCCTTGTATAGTCAATACGAGCGTATCAGAACTCGTTCAATTGGACCCCGAGGTCATATAGTGGATGTGACCATTCCTCATAAAATGCAATGAGAGCGATAATTGGATATCGAGCTAGAGAACTCCGATTCGAGTTCTGTAAATTCCTTTGACCTTGTATAACCTAGACAGGTGCATCAGGATTATATAAATACTTAGGCTACGGCCCTAGAACCTCTGTATTATTATATGATGTGATATATATATATCTGTAGTGGTTTCCTTTAATGCTTCCGCTATACTCTGATGGGTTGTGATTCAAGCCAAACAAGGCGGCCAACTAGTTTTTATATAGGGTGGATCGTTTCCTCTAAGGAGCACTGGGTGGACGTCTTGGGCCAGTAGTACCCCTCCGGCCCGACCCGGGCCAAAGGTTGGGGGGCTGCTACAAATGGATCAGAGCATTCACAATTCGTCCTTATGGAGCGGTCTTAGGATCCCTCCGTCCCTCGCTTTGTTTTGGGCTCGGGACGAACCTTGCAGCGGAAGCCTGGTGGACCCTAGTGTAGAGGCTTAGGGATTCTAGACCGTACGATAGTATGCCCATACACCGTTATTTCCGTCTTGATTGTCGTTTTTGCAAATTGCTCATACTTTTGCAAAATACTGACACTCTTTCCTGTTACTTCTCAAGATACCGGAGTACAGTAACGGGGGATCCTCGTCCAGAGGATATGTTCCAGCTACCCCACCTCCAGACCCGGTCGCTCCCGCAGCCGTACCGTTCGCTGAGATAGATATGGGGCAGACACTGACGGCTATTCTAGCGACTTTTCGGGCTGCCCTATCACAGCCACCGCGAGAGATGACAGCACCAACCGATCTGCTGTCGACTTTCCGAGGATTGAGGCCTCCCCTTTCATAGGTACAGAGACGACCATCCAGATAGAGGAGTGGGTGGAGCGGGTGGAGGAGCTGTTAGTAGGAATGATGTGCCCAGATGTGGCTGCAGTTCCTTTAGTGGTGACCCTTTTAGAGGATACACAAAGGATTGGTGGAGAGCAGCTAGTCGCTCTACTTTTTGAGGTCGGCCATTGAGCGTGATCTTTTGGGGGGAGTTCTCCGAGGCTCTACTAGAGTTTTTCATCACAGATGCAGACCGAGCCGCGCTGCAGGAAAGGTTCTTACTCATCCGACAGGGCAACCACATAGTGGCAGAATACGAGAGAGAGAGTTTATACACCTGGCACGCTTCGCCGGGAATCTAGCTGCCTCCAATAGGGATAGAGCTTCGCGGTTCTACCGAGAACTATGAGATGACCTGAGGCAGGCCCTGATCATGCTCTCTCAGGACACCTTTCACACCATAGACACCCATGCGGCAGCATTGGAATTGGACCAGCGGACAGTGGCTCAGCAGCGCAGAGGCCAGGTAGATATCCCTCGAGATTAGAGGCGAGACGGAGGAGTAGCTCCCCACAGATAGGATAGAGAGTGCAAGCAGTGATGCCGCAGACAGCCCTATAGGCACCCACCAGTACCACCAACATACCCAGACGCGTAGCCATACATCAGACCAGCTCCAACACCTCATCCCGTACTAGTGGCCCGACGAGATGTTCCCTTCGTAGAGAATTGCTTCTTATGTCAACAGCAAGGACATATGAGAGCTTTCTGCCCACATGCGATAGGGAGACTAGGATTAGGAGCAGTTTAGGGTGGACAACCAGCATGGGGACATAGTCAGAGAGGTCGTAGAGGCATAGCTGGCAGGAGAGGCCAGCAGGGCCAAGCAGCGCCACTGGAGGCATGCACACTGGACTTGCAGCATGGACCGGCCCCTGACGTAGTTATAGGTATATACTTTAGGCGATAGGAAGATACCAAATCTTACTACTGATGTTGTATATTACTTATATATATGTGCTTTTATCTTTTGTATTAGTTAGATGATATATATGTACCTCTCATATCGTCAGGAATCTTATTAGTAGAAGGACACCCTGCCAAGACCCTTTTCGACACAGGAGCGACACATTCTTTCGTTTCCCACGAATTCATCACAAAAAAAGAGAATGTTATTCGCTCAATCGGACTATCTATATGAATCCGTTTACCGGACGGTTCGGATATGATGTCTACGAAAAAGTGCTCGTTCCAGGCTGTTCTGGGAGAAGTAGAAGTTGAGATCTACGCAAACATCCTAGCAATAACCGGATTTGACATCATCCTGGGGATGGACTGGCTGGCCAAGCACCAGACACAAATAAACTGTTCCACGCGAGAAGTCCTGCTTCAGAACTCAAATGGCCAGAGCATCACATTGACGGATGTGCCCTCTGTCTCGTGCATTATTCTGACCTCTACGCAGATTGTGAAATCAGTCCGACAGAATAACAAAGTATATATTATCTACTTCGAGATGGAAGACAAAATCCAGGTGCTCTCCAAAGTTCCAGTAGTCCGCGAATTTCTAGATATTTTCCCTGAGTCCCTCCCGGGATTGCCACCTCGGCGAGAGGTCGATTTTCCGATTGAGTTCATGGACGGAGCACGACCAGTATCACGAGCTCCCTACCGGATGGCCCCAAGAGAGTTAACTGAACTGAAAAATCCAACTGCAGGAACTCATAGATGTTGGATTCGTCCATCGTGGTTCCTCGCCCTGGGGAGCCCCGGTGCTATTCATCAAGAAAAAAGACGGAACATTGTGCCTGTGCATCGACTACAGAGAACTAAATAAGCTTACTATATACAATAAATACCCCCTAGGATCGACGAACTGTTCGATCAGTTGTAAGGTGCATCAGTATTCTCCAAAATGTACTTGAGATCCAGCTATTACCAGCTTTGAGTCCGGGAGCAAGACATTCCCAAGACTTCCTTCAGCTCCCGTTATGGCCTTTATGAGTTCCTAGTGATGCCCTTCGGTCTCACCAATGCGCCTCCGCCTTTATGGCTCTGATGAATAAAGTCTTCGAACTCTTCTTGGACCACTTTGTCATCGTCTTCATAGACAACATCTTAATCTACTCAAAGACCAAGACGGACCATACTCGGCATCTGCAGATGGTGCTATTTAAACTCCAGGAGCACTCTCTCTTCGCCAAATTCAGTAAGTGCGAGTTTTGGCAAGAAGAAGTTGGATTCTTAGGCCACACAATAAATAAGGAAAGAGTAGCAGTAGACCAAGTCAAGATCCATGCAGTACAAAATTGGCCACCGCTCAGGAAGGCTACAAACATCCGGAGTTTTCTCGGTCTTGCCGGATACTACAGGAAGTTCGTCGAAGGTTTTTCCAAGATCGCCCTACCCCTAACTGCTCTCACTAGAAAAGACGTCGCATTCTGATGGACGCCGGAGTGTGAGGCTGCGTTCGTCATACTGAAGAAGCGGCTGACTTTTGCGCCAATCCTTATGATCCCCACAAGGACCGAGGGATTCCAAATCTACACTGATGCCTCCCTAAAGGGATTGGGAGCTGTTCTAATGCAGCATGGCAAGGTAGTGGCCTACGCATCTCGGCAATTAAAGCCGCATGAATTAAATTATGCAACATACGATTTGGAGTTGGGCGCCGTGGTTTTCGCCCTTAAAATCTGGAGGCATTATCTGTACGGAGTAAGATGTGAGATCTTCTCCGACCACAAGAGCCTCAAATATATTTTCACGCAGAAAGAGCTGAATCTCCGGCAGCGTCGATGGCCAGAATTCCTATGCAATTATGATTTCGCTCTCCAATATCACCCCGGGAAGGCTAATTGAGTCGTTGACGCTTTGAGCCGCCAGCCTGCGATAGCTGGGAGTTGGATGGAGCAAATCCTTAAGGAGCTATTCCAGTCCTTGATAGACTTGGAAATTACCCTTGTTGCCCGATGAGAGCCGGAAGAGTACCATGCTCAGCTGTATTAGATGGAGATCCAATGTGACATCCGAGACCGGATACATGAAGTTCATAAGATCGACCCAGAGGTAGTGCCAATCATTCGATCTCTATAAGGAGGGGCACAAGAGGATTAAAATCTGCATGACGGGATTCTACAATTCAAGCATCACATATTCGTTCCCGCTACCGAAGGGATTCGTGAAGAAATTCTGCAAGAAGCCCATCAGTCCAGGTACTCGATTCATCCTGGTGTAGTTAAAATGTACGTGGACCTACGCAGGACCATTTATTGGCCTGGAATGAAAAAAGACGTCACCAACTTCGTGACCCAGTGTCAGACCTGTTAGAAGGTTAAAGCCGAATGTCGCAGTCTAGGAGGCCTGTTACAGCCCCTGCCGATACCGGAATGGAAGTTCAAAAATATCTCCATGGACTTCGTTCACGGCCTACCTCGATTTCGCGCTAGGAATGATTCAATTTGGGTTGTTGTAGATCGACTCAAAAAGGTAGCGCGATTCATTCCAAATCGATAGGGTGACGGAGTTGATATCCTAGCCAGAATGTTCCTAGAGCAAGTGATCCGATTTCATGGAGTACAAAAGTCCATCGTATCGGATCGTGACAGGCGTTTCACATCTAAGGAGTGGAGGCGGGTACAAGCATACGTGAGAACCAAATTGGCTTTTAGCACCGACTTCCACCCGCAGACAGACGGAAAGACGGAGCGGACAAACCAGATGATGGAGGATCTACTTCGATTGTGCATAGTGGAACACAATGAGCCGTGGGAGCAGCTATTGCCGTTAGTCGAATTTTCTTACAATAACAGCTACCAGGCTAACATTAAGATGGCTCCATACGAGGCATTGTATGGAAGACACTGCTGAACCCCGTTGACTTGGGCTCAGGAAGAGGACCCGGAAGGCTTGGGAGTGGCTTACATTGATGACACTACGACATCGATACAACTGATCCAGGAGCGAATGCGGGAAGCACAGAGCCGATAGGCCAAGTACTATGATGTACGACACCGACCGGCGGAGTTCAGCGTGGGGGAGATGGTGTTTTTGAAGTAAATCCCATGCATGGTGTCTCCCAGTTGAGAAAGCAAAAAAAGTTAGATTCCCGCTACTTGGGCCCCTATCCGGTGATAAAGCGTGTTGGCCCCGTCGCCTATCGTTTAGCATTGCCCCCAGAGTTAGGGAATCTTCACGATGTATTTCATGTCTCTTCCTTGAGACGAGTCCTCCGGCAACCAAGGCAACACCTTCCTACCCCACCGATGCAACTACAGTCAGACAGATCCGCCCAGCTTGAACACGTCAGAGTAGTAATTACAAGGTGAAGACACAACATAACAAGACCATCCTGATGGTTAAGATACTATGGTCAAACTGCGGACAAGAAGAGTTCACGTGGGAACCTGAAGCACTCCTCTGAGAGAAGTACCCGGAGCTCTTTCCCCAGGTATGTTACTTTCCCCCCTACTTCGGGCAAATTTTTGGAGACGAAAATCCTTTTATTTTTATTGGATTGTAACATCCCGACATTTATTGGGCCACCAGAGCCCCGGTGGGCTAAATAAAAGTGGCACGGACCCTACCCATGACCCGGTGGGGTAAGGAATAGAGCTAGAGAACTCTGAATTGAGTTATGTTAGTTCCTGTGGCCTTGTATAGTCAATCTGAGCGCATCAGAACTCGTTCAGTTGGACCCCGAGGTCATATAGTGGATATGATCATTCCTCATAAAATGCAACGAGAGCGAGAATTGGATATCGAGCTAGAGAACTCCGGTTCGAGTTCTGTCAATTCCTGTGACCTTGTATAACCTAGACAGGTGCATTGGGACCTGTCACGTCACAATCCGAGATATAACGACAGATTTAGACACTTTGACCATTTTAGCGCACTACGATGCGCAAATTTCGGACTTTCGCGAAACGAACTCCGATTCGACCCCGATTAGTGGCGTTGGATTCATATGGTCAATACAAAGTCAACGGAATTGGTCCCGGCTAGTTTCGATGATGGACGGTCAAACCGCGGTCAAATCAAGCTCAGTCGCGCACCGAAAAGCGTGTGCGCACCAATTGTGACACGACATCCCAACTTTGACCCAACCCCGATGACTTGGACATATTTTGACTTTGACCCCATGGATTGACCACCCCCGGGGTTGACTTTGGTCAAAACCTTTTTGTTTCCATTTTTGGAAAATTTTCCTTAAAGAGGAGGCTACCCCCTCTTCATGGGTGAATGATACATTCTCCCCCCCCCCCCTTGCTCATAGGGCCACAAACCTCGGAGGAAGTGGGCCCAAGGAGAGGCCCACCAACCCTTTTTCTCCCACTCCCCTCTCTTTTCTCTCCCCCACCTACAAAAGCCCAAGCTCATAAGGGACTAACCTCATTTCCCACATGGGAAAATAATTTTGAGCCCCCAGCTGCCCTTGGACAGCTAGAGGGTGGAGATTAATCCCTCCCTAAGGAGGGATTAATCCCACATCATGGAGGGGAGGAGAAACCCTCCACTTCCATCCTATATAAAGCCCCCCTCCCTGATATTCTCCTCACAGCCCAGAGGTAATCTCCCCCACCCCTCCCCAAGGTCGGCCGGAGCTCAGGTCACCGGAAAGGCAAGCCCGAGCTCCACCACCTCACCGCCCTTCATGGCCACCCAACCCGGCCACCTCCAAGCACCCCTAGCACATGTAGAAACCACCTCCTCTCCTCCCTCCCTAACTTTTCGACGAGTTGCATGGAAGCTCCGGAAGCCGGAGCGCCGCCGCCGTCACCCTATACCCTCAAAATATATATATATATATATAAATGGCTCCGACGGTGGCCAGCAGCGGCAGGCCGCCGGACCACCGCCGGAGGGAGCGCCCACCCCCGAGCAGTTGGCTGGGGGTTTAGTTACGACCGGCCGGCGGCGAGGAAGGCCCGTAAGGGCGGCGAGATATGTTACAGCGGGGGGGGGGGGGGAATGATAATGAATAGTAAGTTCATTTTATATATAGTTTTTATTATTATAATATTTATAATTATTATAATATTAATGGGTTGATTTTTTTTTGAGACTAAAATAGCCTCATAGAAAAAATGTTGAACATGGAAAATGTTCCCATAACTAAGGGCTCCCTCCACAAAAATTTTAGAATTTTTGGAGTTGATTTGGTATTTTTAAAAGCCTAAATGAAAATTAATTAGCCAAATAAAAGGTCCAAAACTCTTCGAAAAATTATGAAAATTTTTCCAGACTCAATTTAAACCCCTTATAGGTTGTATCAAAATTTGAAGACTTGGTGATTAAAATTGGAATTTCTCCCAATTATTGGAGCCTAGGGTCGCGCTCGGAAATTATTACGCTCATTTTCTTCGAAAATGAAAATTGGAGCGCGCGACTATCCTCTCTAATTTGAATAATAAATTCAAATTGTCGTATCGATGAGAGTGGCCGAGGAAAGTGACCAAACTCCGTGTGTTCTGTGAAACCGTCAAGCGTCTCGACTCTCGGGTGATCTGGGCACGCTCGGAAAGTGAGAGTACGAGTAGTGAGTTGCCAATTATTCTCAATAAATAATGAGGGTGTAACTCCTGATAAGCCCCTGATCTGATTAAGTCGTGATTAATAAGGCGCAACCAAATCATAATCAGACCTTAATAATGGGTGAAACCCAAGGAAACCTCCTGAGAACAGAGATGAAATTGAAGCCTCCTGAATGGAGTGATTGGATTACTAACCTTTTCTTTATGTTTTACTCCAGTCCCGTACTGGTCAAGTACTTCTAATTCAGCTCTACTCCAGTCTCGTACTAGTCAAGTACTTTTAATTCAGCTCTACTCCAGTCTCGAACTGGTCAAGTACTTTTAATTCAGCTCTACTCCAGTCTCGTACTGGTCAAGTACTTTTAATTTAACTCTACTCCAGTCTCGTACTGGTCAAGTACTTTTAATTCAGCTCTACTCCAGTCTAGTACTGGTCAAGTACTTTTAATTCAGCTCTACTCCAATCTCGTACTGGTCAAGTTCTTTTAATTCAGCTCTACTCCAGTCTCGTACTAGTCAAGTACTTTTAATTCAACTCTACTCTAGTCTCGTACTGGTTAAGTACTTTCAATTCAGTGCTACTCCAGTTTTGTACTGGTCACATCTCATTACAACACTCTAAATAAGCAGCATAATCACCGCACTTGTCCTCATTGCAATTTACTATTATAATCCCAGGTCCTGCTCTGACGAGCAGTCGTTGTTAAAGTTGAGCCTTAGTTGGGGATAACCGGAGTTGAAGTGGTCCTCCAGGTCTAGCTCCAAATAATGGGCTTCCTCGCTCCTTGTTGAAAGTAGAGCTAAGTGCTGACGCCCAAAGTCTAAAGCCTAATAGGGCAGACCGACGTGGACCCGAGGTTTATTATGATTGCCTTTTGTTTGATTGTTTGTAAATTGCTTGCGGTGCAATAGTGGCAGGTCAGTCCCTCTCACAGAACGTTCGTACCGGTGCGGGAAGGTCGACGACTCAAGGCGACAGGGAGATGGGTGCCACGGGTGACCGACCGCTATATTATTCCCCGTCAGGTTTCCTCCGCTCGTCGGCCAAAATGATTTGCTGGATGTCACTCACATCCAAGAGTACACAAGGTTGTACGTTAAGGCCCGGGGTTATGCGGTACGACCATCCCCCAGAAGTGGCAGGACTGGACACTGTCACTGACGACCACATCGGTGAGGCCCGCGGGGCTCGCTACCCTACTAGAACAGAAGCGGTCCAAACTATGTCGACATAGGGTTTGTGTGTGCAGCTGTGAATGCCTGCGATAAAATATAGGATGTGAAAACCTGATGTGCTAGTGGAGCCTTGTTATAACTGATTTATATTGCTGCTGCTTTTCCCAGTTATACTATCCTGCACTCTTTTATAGTTGCTCCTAGCTATACATATATAAAATGTCGTGCTAACCCTCTCTTGCTTCGGCTGTTTACTTCTATTGGGTGGGTGTGTGCTCGTCCCCAGGTTATGGATCCAGGGAGGAGATTTGTTTCCACTTAGTTCTGTGACTAACGATTATCTAAATAACCATTCATAGGAAATAAAGCATCGTAGTGACCCGCCGCCACAGGAGATTACGCCAACGGCTAGAACTACTCGAGCAGATGCACCCCCGACATCCTCGGAGTTTAGAGACGTGAGTACCATCGAGCAGCATAGGGAGATAGTGTGAGGATTATATGTAGTACTTGTAAAGCCCACGGGCTTATATAAATACTTAGGATTCGGCCCTAGAACCTCTGTATTATTATATGATGTGATATATATATATATATATATCTGTACTGGTTTCCTGTTAATGCTTCCGCTATACTCTGATGGGTTGTGAATGTTATGATTCAAGCCGAGCAAGACGGACAACTAGTGCTTAGATAGGGTGGATCGCTTCCCCTAAGGAGCACTGAGTGGACGTCTTGGGCCAGTAGTACCCCTCCGGCCCGACCCGAGCCAAAGGTTGGGGGGGGGGGGGGGCTGATACATCACCAGTATTACTCGGCGAATTTTACTTAGAGGATTTTTGGAATTCCAGAGAATTTTCCCTAAGTATATACGATGAATTCGACGGGTATCGACAAGCAAACACGTCGAATTATTCGAGTATCCCCTTGATACTCGCCAAATTCATCATGTATAACTCACCATACTCGCCGAATTTTACTTAGGTAAAATTCTTCATTTCCGACTCCTGGTCTTTGGCCTTCCTTGGTCCTTCTCCTGTACTTGGAATATAAGTACACCCCAATAGAGAGATTATACGTGAGTCAACACATTAGCCTACACAATGAAGAATTATATTGTATAGTCATGTGTTTACTGACCCACTATAACCTGACATTGGTGTGTACTTGGCATTGTAAACCTGCAAGTACATAACTAAAATACAATATCAAATACAAACTCAATTCATCTTAACTTGACCGGACCCTTCTTCAAATTAGGGTTATTGTGGATACAATACCCAACATATGACTTTCACCAGGAGAAGGGTCACACGACGACCACCTGCCCGGAGTTCTTGGAGCTAAGACATGCCAAACCACGAGGACCCATTCTGTGATATATTAGTCATCCAGGTAGCCATCAAGAATTTTATGGTCTCAAGGATCCTGGTTGATAATGGGAGCTCAGTAAATGTAATCTTCAAGAAGTCTTTTGATGAGATGAAGGTAGAGACAAGGAGGGTGTTGGTTGTAGATGAATCTCTATTAGGATTCTCAAGAGAGAGGAAAGAGGCAGAGGGAGGAGTTGGGCTCCACGTGACCTTGGGAGGACCTGGCCCTCCAGAAGGTCGACGTGGCAAGGAAGGTTGGCGGTGGTCGAGAAGTTAAATCCCAATAAGAAAGGTCCTTATATAATTTTGGAGGCATCAAAGTTGGGAGGGTACCACCTCCCGAATGTGGAAGGTATCCCCTAGGTCGCACATGTAGTGGCGACGACTTGAAACTAGGGCTGATATCGAGTCGAGTTCGAGCGATTTTGGCTCGGCTCGAAATCGAAATTTTCGACTCGAACTCGGCTCGAAATCGACTCGAAATCGAAATTGATTTCGAGTCGAGTCGGCTTGACTCGAAATGACTCAATTCCGAGTCGGCTCGAAATCGAATCGGGTCGGCTCGAAATTGAGCAATTTTTTGTTGTATTCCTAGTTTGCTCAAAATTAAATTGGGCAACCTATAAATTTAGCAAATGAAACACTTATAACATTCATTCTTTTTATTTAGGTTTAAATTTTGTTATTTTTAATCTTAAAATAAGAATATATTAATAAATACATAATTTTTAAAATTAATTTGAGTTGATTCGAATCATATTTCGAGCGATTCAGGGGTGGCTCGAAATCGACTCGAAATCAAATTCGAGTCAAATTGAATCGACTCAAATTGAGTCGAATCAATTTTAACTGATTCTGATTCGGCTCAATTTTCGATCGATTTTCGAGCGACTTTCGAGTTTCGAATAATATGCTCAGCCATACTTGAAACGCTTCTATCCTTGATAAAGAACAATAAAAACGTTTGTTTTTGAAGCCCCTCTTTTTCCTTACATATGTTTATATATAATAAAATGTGATATTTTGATTGATTGAATGTCCCCAAGAAGATAACACTAATCAGGCTCCCACTAGCCGGCAGGGCCGACCCCTCACTCAGGAGACAAGGTGTAACGTCCCAATTCGCGCTAGGCCCCTCGCACGAGTTTTGAGTCAAGAGACTTGACTCGGGCTCGGGGCGCACTGACAAAAGGTGTCAAGTGCGTTGGATGGAGTGTAGGGTTGAGTGATATCCAACGGATCGAAAGGAAATGGCCTAAGGGAAAATCGTCGAGAATGCCTGGTGATTCTCGCCGATCGTCGAGTATCGATGAGAATACTCAACGCACTCAACACCAGATTTTCGATAAGCATGGCCTAAGGGAAAATCGTCGAGAATGCCTGGTGATTCTCGCTGATCGTCGAGTATCGCTGAGAATACTCAACGCACTCAACGCCAGATTTCCGATAAGCATGGCCTAAGGGAAAATCGTCGAGAATGCCTGGTGGTTCTCGCCGATCGTCGAGTATCGCTGAGAATACTCAACGCACTCAACGCCAGATTTCCGATAAGCATGGCCCAAGGGAAAATCGTCGAGAATGCCTGGTGATTCTCGCCGATCGTCGAGTATCGCTGAGAATACTCAACGCACTCAACACCAGATTTCCGATAAGTTAGGCTAAGGGAAAATCGTCGGGTATCATTGTTGATACCCGACGAATTCGTCGAGAATGCCTGACGATTCTCGCCGATCGTCGAGAATGACAGATGATTCCCGCCGAATTTGACTTGTGCGTTTTCTTCGCCCAGGCAGATTCGCCGGCTTGTACAGGTGGACCGAACCGGATTTCGGTATTCGCGCTGGATGGTTCCTTGGACCGGGTCACTTCAATATGACCCATTATGAACGGTCCAATGAGCCGTTGACACGTGGCAGAAGATATAACCTAATACATCGACTTATAAAAGGGAGTTAAAGCCGAACCCTAGCTTTTGCGCCGATCGACCCTTGCTGTCATCGTGGATCTCGCAAAACTGACGGAGCCGAGGGAAGCAGGCGGAGCTCTTGGAGGCGGCCTTCTTTCTCTCTCTCCCTCTCCTTCCTTTGTCGTGAAGAACAACCGCACCAAGCGAGAGATGCCGCAAAGAAGAACGACTAGATCCATGGCCGGGAACGGTGGTACCGCTAGAAACGAGGTGAGCTTCCTCCCCTCTCCCTTGGTGCTAGATCTGTAGATATATTCTAGGAGAGATATCGACTCCATAGAGTCTTGATGGTGAGGAGGAGATTTCCTAGGAAAGTCATGCCTAGGTTTGTTTTCTAGGCTTTAGCCCCCTCCAACCTCTTCATCCTTCAAAATGAAGATGAGAGAAGGATTCGTGGAGAAATATGGCTTCGTGAGGGTGAATAAGGGTGGATGATTTTCTGGAGGAGATTTTGGGAGTTTGGTGCAAGGAGGAAGATGAACGGATGTCGTTCATCTCGCCTTAAGATGCGTGCAGAAATCTGTTTTCTGCACGCAGCGACCTTCGTGGCCAATTTAGGGAGTGTTCTGGTCATATCTGGGTTTTCGACTAAACACAAAAGTCGTAGCCCTCGAAATTATCTTTCCAACAAGTGGTTGCACGTTCCAAGGCGATACCTGTAGCCACAGGAAAGTCTGTTCGAATCTGCTGCAATTGGGGGAAATTCCACCCAGGAAATCTGTATCCTGTACGCAGCAGGCTTCGAGTGAATTTCTGGTGTGATGCGATCAAATCTGGGCTTTCGACTAAACACGAAAGTTGTAGTCCTTGAAATTATCTTTCCAACGAGTGGTTACACGCACTCGTCGGATTTCTATAGCCTCGGGAATCCTTGGTCGAAGTTGCTGCCCGAATTAAGGCTGCACCTAAATTCTGGGTTGTGTAACGTGGAATGCGATGTGGTGGAATTTAATGTTGCGATCCAACTCGAGACTTGGGTGGACTCTTTTGACATAATCATCATAGTGACGTGATAAGTTGAGGTTATAAATTTAAATTCATATAACGAGTTGTGGACAAGTTTAATTGAAGGAAAGAACCTGATATAATTGGGTAGATATAATTGGATAAATGTATAAATGATTTAACTATGACCATGATATATGTTGGATGGATAAAAGGGAATTAGTAATCCAATGCTTAGAGTGTC
Source organism: Platanthera zijinensis (assembly GCA_039513925.1). Taxonomy (NCBI): domain Eukaryota; kingdom Viridiplantae; phylum Streptophyta; class Magnoliopsida; order Asparagales; family Orchidaceae; genus Platanthera; species Platanthera zijinensis. The sequence continues at coordinate 34,979,875 of CM077083.1, forward strand.
GTCTCCCTACGGGTAGCATTGTGGAAGTAACAAGTGCGGTGTTGACTGTCACTAGTTGGAATGAGATTGAGATGAGTAAAATTGGACGGTTGGGCTTGGCCCGCGGTGTTCATGTCCCGAGGCTCCTTATGCATTTGATGGATGGTTGGGCTTGGTCCTCGGTGTTCACATCCCGAGGCTCCTTCCATGCCATGATATTGTGAAATTGCATGTGGTGTGAGTCAACACATGGTGTCGTAATCCCAGGTTAAGGATAGTGTGGCAGGTCTATGGGCTCGCCAATCGTCACACCGATGGGAGTCGACAGCTAGACCTTGGACAGTTGGGCTTGATCCTCAGTGTTCATGTCCTGAGGCTCCTTCCGTATCAAGTGAACGGTTGGGCTTGGTCCTCATGTTCATTTCCAAGGCTCCTTCCGTGTCATGCATAGGCCAGTTCGGGGCTAGGATCTTAGTGCTCACTTACCCAAGAGAACCCGCTGAGTCGTAGTACGCATGTGAGCTCCGTTGTTGTGTCCTTAGCGTTGAGGCATACGGAGGCCTAGGCCAGGTAGTGTGAAGACCAGCCTAGTAGTGGAGATGCCCGCTCTACTGTCACCGTTTGGCCACGACGGTTGACGCCTGAGAGGTTAGCTACCTGCTCGAATAGTGGGAACTATAAGTCTGTGTCGACATAGCGATTGCATGTGTTTGATCATGGGTGTATCATTGCATTGCATTCATAGCATTACACTTCATTGCATACATAAGACCCTCATCGTATAAGTTTGTATGGGCACTCCTATACGATGAGTTACTTATTGCTGAACGACCCTCAACTTATATGCTTGTATGGGCATCCATATAAGTTGAGTTACTTACTGTTATAGCTATATACTCTCTTGTTGCTGTAGATAGTAGATTTGTAAAATAAGAGCTTGTTTACTATACACTACTGCTGTTGCTGCTTATGATATGTATACTCACTTCACCTGTTGTACTACTGTTATTTATATATTGTACCTGTTCCTTTCTCCGCCCGGTGCCGAGGAGTCGCCGGGAGAGCGGATGTGAAGCCACTTAGTCTTTATGACTAACGGTTGTTACGTCTTCCTTTTTAGGAGGAAACCCCGCAGGTGGAGCAGCAGGCTATGCAGCTGGACAGCCAGGCCAGGACGACAGGGCCTGAAGGGACGGTACCGTCGCTACCGTCGGTTACAGATGTGAGTGAGAGAGATTTTGTTGTAGCCCTTCAGGGCAATTATATTTACGTACTTTGATTATGTAGAAGCTTGTTTAGCTTCTCTTTTGCTATATTTATGGACTTATGCTTGGTGTGGATTGACTTTCTTTTATTATTATGGTTGGGTTGGCAGTTTATATGTTGATATTGGTTGAAGCCGGCAGGATAGGAGTCTTGTGGTATAGGCTGACCCGAGTGTTAGTGTTACCGCAAGGCGGCTGTTCTGGGCATAAGGCCCCTCTCGTGCCGTGTCTTGTGTTCCGGGAGGGGGGTCTTACACAAGGGAGAAGTATTTTAAGTGAACGCCCCCAAGAAGATACTGTTGATCAGGCTCCCACTTACCGACAAGGACGACCCCTCACTCAGGAGGTAGGAGAGAAGTATTTTTATTGAAATCCCTAGAGAAGATATCACTAACTAGGCTCCCACTAGCCGGCAGGGTCGGCCCCTTACTTGGAAAATAAGAGAGAAGTATTTTGAATGAACGACCCCGAGAAGATACCGCTGATCAGGCTCCCACTAACCGTAGGGCCGGCTCTGGTAGAAAAGAAGTATTTTGATTAAATGCCCTGAGAAGTTACTAATGGCACAAAAGCCACAAGCAAGTGGGATTGACCTAGTCCTAGCGGGGCGCGACGGTGAAAGGTGCGGCTTGAAAACCATGAGATACTGATATTTGATGAACCACGCCGCAAGCATGACTTGAGCATCAAGGGGGCATGACAGGCAAGCTCAAGGTTTGGGGTGGCGAGTTGCGAGTGATGAATAACTAATAACAATATATATGGAGAAGGGAAAAACTGGAACCAAAACCAAATTTTACCCATGTATAAATAAAAATGTTTACAAAATATGGCTTTGTCCGTGTTTATACAAAAATGAAGATCATCGTAGCAAGGGAAAGATCAAAAATTTCCTAGATCCTAGCTCTTAGGGCTGGTCTCCCGAGTCACTGCCCCTTCATCAAAGAGCGAGTCGAATTCTTCATTAGACAAGCCTCCTTGACGAGCAAACAACTATGGTATCAACTGTTCTGTGGTAATGTCCTCGTTGTCCTCCTTCGGCACCTCAAGACTTTGTATCATGAGAAAGGTGTGCTTCGTGGCTTTAATGGTGGTGGTCCACTTAATCTCTTCCAGCTCTCGCAAACTGTACTACTGCACCTTGCTGGATGAATCTCCGTGACTTGGTGGCAGATTAGTGGAAAGAACTCGTGTGAGTTGGGCCTTGAGCTCCTTATTCTCTCCCTCCAAGTTTGTGACCCGCGAGCGCATCTTATTGACGGTCTCAATATTCTACGAGAATCATATAGGGAGTAGCTCAGTGAAAGGTGGACGGTGATGGCGCGAGCTCTCAAAAGAAACAACACTTACCACCCCGTCCGATCTTTGCACGAGAAGTTTTTTGGCGACCTCCAGCTTTAGATTGAGCTCCTTCGCCTCATCAGCCACGAGCTCTCCCACAGTCTCGGCCTTGACCCATTTTTTAGAGAGGGCGAAGCAGTGACGCGGCGTCATGTGCGAGACCTCAAGAGCGCGTAGTTGCGCTCGTGCGCTCTCATGTGCTGGCTTATGCGTGGTCTCTACATCATAAGTTGACGAGTCATCCCGCCCGTAGAGCCTGAAGGCTAGGGAGTAGATGTGCCCATTTGAAGGTATCTGCTCTAATCATGAGAGAAATAATAAATAAATTGAAACCTTGTTTGCCCTATCGTCCCAAAGGACCATCGACTCATCAGAGCTATATAAGGCCTTTTGGCCAAGATCGAAGTTGTGATGCACGTTGGGCTACCCCTCCTCGAGAACCTCCCCACCCGACCCGTCAAAAGACCCTAGGATATACCTCATGGCCTGACTCTCTTCTTGAGGAACCTTCTCAATTAGCTTCTACTTACTCGTCATCATTTTCTTTCGCTTATTTGGTGGGGTTGAGGCTGGAGGTGAGCCGAGATCGACAGTCAATACTCTCTTTTTACACTTGAGGGGCAGATGCAACTGGCTCGCTGTTGCACACCATCGTGGCTGCCTTCGCAAGAAAGAGTTGAGAAATTGGTGTCCGGGTACTCACGTATGGAGGGTTCACGGGGTTGAGCATCTCTCCTACACCAACACGACAACAAAATTTGATAAAAGGAAGAGTCAAAAGGGGGCTAGTCCCGAAGGAGAAGAAGCGTGACATTACCTTCACTCAGGAGCACCAGGAAGAGTGAGTCCACATTCCCCCCCCCTTCCCAGGTAAGCGACTTCAAAGTTCTTATTGAGAAAGTACTTATGAAGATTTGCATCCTGGACCTTCACTCGCAGAATGTGATAGGTCACTTCATCTTGTTGGGTTGGCGAGTAAAGGATGTTTCCAAGTTTCCACTTAACAACAACAAATTTGGTGATCCAATTGTTGTTCTTGTTGGCAGTGTAAGATCCTGTTCCTCAAATCCGAGGCAACCCGGATCTTATGCCCAGAACCGCCGCCTTACGGTGACACTAACGCACGAGTTAGTCGTCACCGCAAGACGCCGATTCTGCCGGCTAGTACGATCATAACCTGTTCGGCCAATATGAGAATAATTGCATAATAAATCAGAGTAAAAGCAGAAGCAAGTCCACAGCCACATCACATATATATATCAAAGAAATAAAAGACAGTCCATAATGAGTACAGAAGTGAAAGTAGATAGGGCTTATGCCCAGTACATCATAATCTCTCTCTCACTCTCATACACAGCAGCGGAAAAACTAAAACTCTCTCATCACCTGTAGACGTGCCCCAGTAGTAGTAGTAGCAGTAGTAGCAGGTGCCGGCCTCTGCTCCTCAAATCCGGCCTCCTCGACGTGCTGGACCACCTCCTCGAGCTCCTAAAAATAATAAGGTCACCGACCATTAGTCAAAAAGACTAAGTCGTATCCTCAGCACCTCCTCCTGCAACTCCTAGGCACCGTGCGGGAGGACGAAGCGGAGGACAACAAGGGGTGGCAAAAGGTGGGCAGGTGACAGGAAACTAACAGAGTATATATAATCAAAATATAGTGAAATGTAACCTCCACTTATGCGAGTACGCATAAGCAAGGGATCTTTTGCAAGGCTCCCATTGTATAGAATGTCCCATACCATTTATACAATGGGGTGTCAGAGTCACAAGCATATATATTTATAAAGGAAAATAACCTTAACCTACAAACATGCCCACTCAGGCTTATAGGCTAAGGGTTCGTATAGCAGGTCCTAATGTATAAGCGTCCCATACCACTTATACATTAGGTGTCTTAGGTTGTTATGCAGATTAATGTTATGCAACTATATGGTGGGTATGATATGAACATGCAGTGCAACACACACACACGACTCCGTGATCACAGACCTTTAGTTCCCACTTTTCGAGAGCTAGCATCACTCTCAGGTACCACCGTTGTGGCTACGGCAGCAGCGGAGCGGGCGTCTCCGCCTTCTAGGCGGGTATACACACTACCAGGCCTAGACCTCTCTTGTGCGCCTCTGTACACCGTCAGTGCACTCTAGAGTCTCTGCGTACAACTTTGCTGACTATATGTCAGTCTTGTTGGGCTGGGTGCGCGTTATTAGGAAAAGCCTTCCAGACTCCAGTATAAACATCCTACTGGTCCCTCTAACCCTCGCACCCGCCTGGTCCACCGTACTGCCGTCGGTGTGACGACTGGCCAGTACCGCATGGCCCGCCACTAATATATGCACATGCAAGTATTATATATTGAGCCTCCAGCTCAAAGGACTATCATGTCTCAAATCTCTCCAACCCGCCACGGGTGAGCAAGTAGTCAAACGACTCCAAGTCCCTCCAACCCGGAATGAGTGAGCACATGTCCAGTTCACTTAACCTATTAGACTACTCTTATCTACTGATTATCATACTTAGAGTCTTAAGGTTAATCCCAGGACTGCCCAAGGTATTCCCGGTGAAGGGCTCTCAGGGGCACTAGGAGCTGCGATGGGCTGAATCCCAAAGCTCCCTTTCTCAAGGTTATTTACTTTAGTTGTTTCTTACCCCGGACCTCTTTTCTCTCTCCTGTTACATAGAGTGACCTAGTGATTTAAGGTATAGATTAAGGAGTGACGGTCTTCCGTCAACCCTACCTAGGCATGACTAATGTTGCACTTTTACTCTCGTCTCTATAATGCATCTGCCACCCAGGGTTATACTTCCGAACTTAGACTCTAACTCAGTTGTTGATTCATCCCCTGGCGGCCTATAGTCCTGCCTACTTTTACTATGCGCACCCCATGACCTAACACCACCCTGAAATCGAACTTCTAAATCTTTGATCCAACTGACCCCAAATATTTATCCTAGGGTGGTATGGACTAATAAAATGAGTGTGTTGATTTTCATAATATTCCTAGGTCATTAAGGCCTTTAAATAAATCTTTTACATTATTCCCTAGGTCATTTTACACAAGAAGTATTAACAATTAAAATCTTCTGACCTAAGGGAATTTTCCTGAGTTGCATATGAATAAATTATTACTGTCTACAACATTTCATAATTTCTCTTTTTATATTTCTATTTTTCCCATAATTAATACAAATTCTACCTATTTATCACTTTCCAAATGAAGTACAAGAAATATATACACCAAAATTCCAGGAAAATTACTGAGCATTTATATTACCATTTTATGACTAATGGCAGAGTTTTATTAATTTCTACAAGGTAATGGTCTATCAAATCCATTCTTAATTATTTACCAAAAATGCCATTATGCTAATTAATAATTAACATTGCACCCAAAAATTCTGATATAAATCTACAAGACTAATATAACAATTATGCAACTCTAGGATTATTTTCACAATTTTCCAACAAGTATTTATACTAATTCATAAACATTTACAAAAAGGGTAAAATGGTCATTCCCATGAATTTTGCTCTAACAGTTGCCAAACAGAGATAAGAAATTTTCTTAAGTCAATTAAAACACCATACTTTGACTTGGCTGAATCTGAAGGTTTTCTATAGCCAAAACCTATTTTTCCCATTTATTTTACAAAAGGACCTATAATTTGAAAAATTCCATTAAGTGGTATTTTTAATTCCAAAAATCCCAAAAATTATTCTAGGGGTGAAACATGCCCTAAAGTATCACTGGAATTTATTGCATGGCTTTTGGGTGCCTCAGTTAGGTTAAATACACAAAATATAAATTATTGCTAATTGCACACCAAGGCCTAAATTAGCCTACACAAACACATGGAATAACCCTTCATGCAGGGGTCCAATTGCCTTGAAATTCCTACCAGACACCAATAATGTCCCCAAGGACATACCACCAAAATTTGGGGTCATTTGGGTGCCTAAAATTACCATTATGCCCTTAATTTACTTTTTGATATTTTGATAAAAACTATAGAAAAAGTTCTTCCAAAAATTCCAAATTTTTGGCAGGGCATAGGCATGCCCTAAATACACCCATGACCAAAATTTCAGGTCATGGTGATGCTTGGTTTGTCTTGGGCATCAATTTTGGTTTCTGCCCTAGTTTAGGGGCAGTCCTAGCAAAACAGCCCTACAGGGCAGCATACTGGTCCAAAAGTCCTGATTTCTGTGGCATTGCAAAGTTAACCCATCTACCTAACTTTTTCATTCAGGATTCATCCTAAGGTGGGGCCTCTAAGTGCCTCAAAAACAACATGCAAAATATCTGTTAAAGTGTGACATTTAATACACTATGCATACTATAGAAAATACAGAAATAATAAAAAAAATCTGTTGCACAGATCTTGAAGCAATCTGACGGCCATTGTATTTCTTCCCCATGCAGTGCATGCAAGGCAGCCGAGCCCATGGAACTTGCATGGCCGTTTCCGGCCATCACCGGCGGCGAGGCCTCCGGCCAATTGCTCCCCCGGCCTCACGGTGGCCGGAGCTTGATCTGGCCGGCGACTGGACGGCGGAGAGCGGCGGACGGCGGCGGCGCAACCAACCCGAAAACCTCCAGGCCGCCATTTTTAAAGCTTTTTCCAAGCTTTTGGATTCCTATGTCGAGCTCGTTTGAGCTCGACCTCTAACCTAGATGATCTAGGATGCTAGCACAGTAAGAGGGGAGGGGATACAGACCCTTGGTGGTTGTGGTTGAGGGTGGCGGCGGCTTCCCCTAGCTTGCAAATTCCGGCGAGCTCCACGGCCGTCCATGGCTTTCTTCTTCTCTCTCTCTCTCTCTCTGGGATAGGGCTGGATGGAATGAGAGAGGGGGAAAGAGTTTGGGGCTGATTTAAGAGAGGGGGCGATTTCACCTAGGTAGGGGGGCGGATTCACCAAGGAGGGGGGGTCGGGTTAGTGGATGTGGCCGGCTAGGTGGCTGGTGAGTGGGTCCCACTGGCCATGAAGGTTGTCTAGACCTTAGTGGGTCGGGTTGCCAAGTCTAGGGCCGGGTTGGGTGAGTGAAGAGAGGGAGTTGACTTCCATGAATGGGTTAGGTCATATTGGGCTTGGGTTGGGTTTGGGCTTGGCCCAAGGCAGCATGGTGGGGGTCCCACACCTCCTAATGCTCATGCATGGTGAGCCAACCCATGGTGGGTTGGTGGGATGAGCCCAAGTGGCCCAAAATAGCTCCTCCACATTTTCTCTCTCCTATTTATCACATTTTCTCTCTCCTAGGTAATTCCCAAAATTACCATTGCATGCCCATATTTTTCTCTTCCATAGGGGGTATAGGGTCACTTTAGGCCCACCTAATGAGTTTGGGTTGATTTGGGTGGACCCAACCTAGTGAAATGGGCTAGGGCACCATTTTCACTATTTAGGTCAACATGTTGACTTGACCCAACATGGGTCAACTGGTTGACCCCATGGCCTACCTTAGGGTCCACTTAGATTGTATTTAGGGTTAGGGCATCATGGTGGGGTCATGGTGTGGCTAAGGTTCTTGTTTAGGCTAGTTTGACCTAGTTTGACTTTGGCCCCCATGGTGGGCCCCACATGGCTACAACCCACTACCTAGGGTCAAACCTAGCTCATTACCCTAACACCCACCCCATGTCTAACCCAATCTAAGTTAAGGGGTCTAGAAGTAACATTGGGATGTTACAAATCCTATAAACAAAGAATTAATTTCGTCCCCGAAATTTAAGTTTGGGTCTACGGGTTCCAATTGCAGAAATTGTTAAGGAAGTTTTGCAGAAAATAACATAAAAGTACCTGATGTAAATAGTTCTGGATGACGCTCCAGCATCAGATCCCTAGGTTCCCAGGTGTGTTCCTCCCGTCCATGGTTGGACCATAGCACCTTTACGAGTGGAACCTTCTTTTTCCTCAACGTTCGGACTGCTGAATCGTCGATCCGGATCGGCTCCAATCTGACTGACCGGTCAGGCTCTACCGGTCCAGCTGCAGTAGGAACGTGCTGCTCAGGGCGAAGAAGAGCTCTTCGCAAAGAAGAGACATGGAACACATCGTGTAGGCTGCTCAGCTCCGGAGGTAGCTGCAGCCGATAAGCCAAGGGGCCCACACGCTCCAGAATCAGGTATGGTCCCATGTACCGGGGGCTGAGCTTCTTATGTCTCCGAATCCGAGAAATACCGTGTACCGGTCGGATCTTCAGGAAAACCCTGTCACCAACTTGGAACTCCACTTTCCGGTGTCGAGCATCATAATATTTCGCCTGTCTGCTCTGAGCCTCCAGAAGCCGATCCCTGATCAAATGAATCTGAGCCTCTGTATCCTCTACAAAGTCTGACCCAAGGGCTCGAGTATCCACATCTTGCACCCAGGATAGCGGAGTCCGGCATTTTCTCCCATAAAGCGCCTCGTAAGGAGCCATCCCGATGCTGGCCTGGTGGCTGTTGTTGTATGAGAATTCGATCAACGGCAGTAGCCTCTCCCAAGGTTTCCCTGTATCCAAAATACATAACCTGAGCAAGTCCTCCATAGTGCGTATCGTCCGCTCCGTCTGACCGTCGGTCTGCGGGTGGAAGGCAGTGCTAAAGGAAAGTCTGGATCCCAAGTAAGCGTGCACTGCCCTCCATTCCCTGGAGGTGAAGCGACCATCCCTATCTGAAACAATAGACCTGGGTACTCCGTGATACCGGACGAACTGCTCTACAAACAACCTCACCAGTACAACAACCGGGGCATCCTTTCTGACCGGGATAAACCGTGCTACCTTGGTCAACCTGTCCACAATGACCCAGATGGAGTCGTGCCCAGAATGAGAGCGAGGGAGTCCGTGAACAAAATCCATAGAGATATCCTCGAACTTCCACTCTGGGACTGGCAGTGGTTGTAATATACCGCCTGGGCTCTTGCATTCGGCCTTCACTCGCTGGCAGGTCTCGCAGTGTGTCACCAGGTATATGATCTCCCTCTTCATTCCTGGCCAGTACACGGTCCGCCGTAAGTCAGCCCACATCTTGGTGATACCGGGATGCACTGAATATCTGGAGTAGTGTGCCTCTCTGAGGATGTCATCCCGGATCTCACCACCTGCTGGAATGTACACTCGGCCACGGAATCGAAGAAGGTCGTCCTCCAGCGTATAATCCTCATGCTTGCCTCCTAAGATGGGCTCTAGATCAGTATCCAACCTCTGATGTGTAAGAATGCGTTTCTGTATATCATCATTGTTGACCAAAGAGTTCAGGTACTCTCGATAGAGCACTGGCTCGGCTTCCGAAACCATGGTAATCTGCATATCCTCCATCATGCGTAGTAGCTCCATAGACATCACCCGGGACTCCGGTCCAGAAGTGCCGGCTCTCCTGCTCAAAGCATCTGCTACAGTATTCGCCTTTCCCGGGTGATAGTGCATCTTATAGTCGTAATCGCAGAGGAACTCAAGCCACCTCCTCTGTCGCAGGTTCAGAACCTTCTGCGTGTCGATGTATTTGAGATTCTTATGATCGGAGTATATGTCACAATGAATCCCGTAGAGGTAATGTCTCCATGTCTTGAGGGCAAAGACTACGGCCCCGAGCTCGAGATCATGTACAGGATAGTTATGCTCATGCTTCTTCAGCTGTCGCGAAGCATAAGCGATAACATGTCCGTGCTGCATTAAAACTGCACCCATCCCCTGATAGGACGCATCTGTATATATCTGAAATCCTTCACTCCCCGAGGGAAGTGCAAGGATGGGGGACGAAGTGAGCCGATCCTTGAGCTCTCGAAATGCTGACTCGCACCGCTCTGTCCAGTCAAATGCGGCATCCTTCTTCGTCAAGGACGTGAGGGGGAGGGCTATCCTTGAAAACCCCTCCACGAACTTACGATAATAACCTGCCAGACCCAAGAAGCTACGGATATCTGACGCTGTCTTTGGCCGTGGCCAATCCCGTACTGCCTCTATCTTAGCAGGATCCATAGCTAATCCAGCTCCACTGATTGTGTGTCCTAGGAAGGCCACTTCCTGAAGCCAGAATTGACATTTTGAGAACTTCGCATACATCTGAAATTCTCTTAACTTCTGCAATACCAGTGCTAAATGCTCTGCGTGCTCCTCTCGAGATCGCGAATAAATCAGAATGTCGTCAATAAAGACTATAACAAACCGGTCCAGATAAGGCTCGAATACCCTGTTCATGAGCGTCATAAAGGCCGAGGGAGCATTCGTGAGCCCGAACGGCATCACCGTGAACTCATATAAGCCATAACGGGAGCTGAAGGCCGTCTTCGGTATATCTTCTTCTCTGATGCGGAGCTGATAATAACCCGAGCGCAAATCCAATTTTGAAAACCAGCAAGCTCCTTGAAGCTGATCGAAGAGCTCATCTATCCGTGGCAATGGATATGTATTCCGAACCGTCAATCGGTTCAGTTCTCTATAATCTATACATAGCCTCAGCGATCCGTCCTTCTTCTTCACAAATAGAACAGGTGCTCCCCAAGGCGAAGAACTCGGTCGTACAAAACCGATTCCACCAGTTCCTGTAACTGTGTCCTGAATTCTGCCAATTCTCTAGGGGCCATTCTGTAGGGTGCTCGGGACACTGGTCTTGCCCCTGGCACCAACTGGATCCTGAAGTCTAAGTCCCGCGATGGTGGTAGCCCAGGTAACTTCTCCGGAAAGACATCAGCGTAATCTCGTGCCACTGGAATATCAGCTATGGAACTCTCTACCACAGCCATCTCGAAACAAATGAGGTATACCTCTTCTCCCTGTTCATAGGCCTTAACGGCCTGTACTGAAGATAAAGAGAGTCGGGGAATGGAACGGATACCTTCAATGATGACGTGGGAGTCCCCGTGTCTGAGTGTGATCCTCTTCGAGGGGCAATCTATCTGCGCGTAGTTCCAATGAAGCCAATTCATGCCTAGGATCAGATCATAATCCGGTAGGCTCAGAACTGTTGCCGGGGCTTCGAACGCTTTGCCTCCTATCTCGACATCCATATTGCAGCAGTCTGTGGTTCGAAGTTCCGTACCATCAGGGAGTCGCACTCTCTTTTCCAAACCGGAAAACTTCTCCACTCCCTCTAATCCTTCAATAAACGAGTCCGATACGAAGGAGTGTGACGCACCCGTGTCGAAGAGGGTGTGAGCGGGCTTGCCGCTAATCATCACTATGCCTGGGTTCGTTTGAGTTCAAAGAATAGTATTACTATTAATGTCTAAGGTATTCTTAGAAAGAGAAAATTTTAAAATTTATAAATCTTACAAAATTTTAAGTACCTGTAATCACCTCCTCTGGGTCCCTCTGTTCCGTGAGATCCAGCGCGTATACCTGCTCCCGGTCTCGGCCTCGGCCGTGATATCCTCGGCCTCGGCCTCGTCCCCGTCCTCGTCCTCGTCCTCGGCCTTGGTGAACTGGAGGGGCCACTGGAGGTGGAGGAGGAGGAAGAGGGTGGACCTGAAGCGGGCACTGCGTCCTGATGTGCCCAGGTTGGCCGCAACCAAAACAGGTGATCTGCCTCTGACCTCGATCATCCTGTCTCATCGGTCCGGGAATCTGCATAGGTGGGGGAGCCAAAGGTGGAGGAGGCCCCTGATCCTGCCTATAGTTGGGACGACGACGTCCCCCACCTCTCCTGTATCCAATCGTCTTTCCCCTCTGAGACGATCTGCTGCTCTCCCCAAACGACTGTCCATCCAACGATCTCTTCCCCCTGCCTTGCACCAACAGCTGGTCAGCCTCCAGCTTCTTTGCCATCTCGATGATCTGCGCCATGGTACCGTGGGCGATGAACAGTAAGGGCTGCCTCAAGGAGTCGCGGAGCCCGTGATAGAATCTCTTCGCATATTTCTGGTCGTCCCAGTCATGGAAGCCTGCAAACCTAGCCAGGTGGGAGAACTCTCTCTGATATTCAATAACTGATCGGCTCCCCTGCTGGAGGCTCAGAAACCTCGCCTCCAAGGTATCTCGGTCTGTGGAAGATACATAATGCTCCAAGAAGACGTCGCTGAACTCCTCCCAAGATATGTCCATCAGCTCCCGGTCGGCGAATGTAGAGTCCCGCACCGACTTCCACCACCTCTTTGCATGAGCATCTAGTGCCGAGGTGGCAAGGGGAACTGCCTGTCTGACGGGGCAGCTGATGCCGGCTAGCAGCTCCTGGATGGTCTCCAACCACTCCTCTGTCTTTACCGCGTCTTCTGTCCCGCGGTACAGCGGCGGGGACAGACCTTTGAATGCACTCAACCAGTTCGATCCTGGGTTGGGTAGCTGAACCGGGGCTTGCTGCGCTCTGAAGGCATCCAGGATAGCCGTCAGGGTTTGCCCCATCTCAGTCTGCATGAACGGAATGGCAGCCGGAGGGGGAGGAACCGTATCCTGCGGAGGCTGCATAAAGGAAAAACTTAACGTCAAAATTGGCCTAACTCATTGTTTGATGGACTGATTATGTGGCTTTTTACGCATGGGCACACCACTGCTTCCGCTGCATAGTTTGTCCGCAAACTAATGCTGGGGCGGGGTGTTCCAGTGTGGTGGACTGTATTCTCATATGATCGTGGTTTCAAGTGATACCAGTTTGTAAGATCCTGTTCCTCAAATCCGAGGCAACCCGGATCTTATGCCCAGAACCGCCGCCTTACGGTGACACTAACGCACGAGTTAGTCGTCACCGCAAGACGCCGATTCTGCCGGCTAGTACGATCATAACCTGTTCGGCCAATATGAGAATAATTGCATAATAAATCAGAGTAAAAGCAGAAGCAAGTCCACAGCCACATCACATATATATATCAAAGAAATAAAAGACAGTCCATAATGAGTACAGAAGTGAAAGTAGATAGGGCTTATGCCCAGTACATCATAATCTCTCTCTCACTCTCATACACAGCAGCGGAAAAACTAAAACTCTCTCATCACCTGTAGACGTGCCCCAGTAGTAGTAGTAGCAGTAGTAGCAGGTGCCGGCCTCTGCTCCTCAAATCCGGCCTCCTCGACGTGCTGGACCACCTCCTCGAGCTCCTAAAAATAATAAGGTCACCGACCATTAGTCAAAAAGACTAAATCGTATCCTCAGCACCTCCTCCTGCAACTCCTAGGCACCGTGCGGGAGGACGAAGCGGAGGACAACAAGGGGTGGCAAAAGGTGGGCAGGTGACAGGAAACTAACAGAGTATATATAATCAAAATATAGTGAAATGTAACCTCCACTTATGCGAGTACGCATAAGCAAGGGATCTTTTGCAAGGCTCCCATTGTATAGAATGTCCCATACCATTTATACAATGGGGTGTCAGAGTCACAAGCATATATATTTATAAAGGAAAATAACCTTAACCTACAAACATGCCCACTCAGGCTTATAGGCTAAGGGTTCGTATAGCAGGTCCTAATGTATAAGCGTCCCATACCACTTATACATTAGGTGTCTTAGGTTGTTATGCAGATTAATGTTATGCAACTATATGGTGGGTATGATATGAACATGCAGTGCAACACACACACACGACTCCGTGATCACAGACCTTTAGTTCCCACTTTTCGAGAGCTAGCATCACTCTCAGGTACCACCGTTGTGGCTACGGCAGCAGCGGAGCGGGCGTCTCCGCCTTCTAGGCGGGTATACACACTACCAGGCCTAGACCTCTCTTGTGCGCCTCTGTACACCGTCAGTGCACTCTAGAGTCTCTGCGTACAACTTTGCTGACTATATGTCAGTCTTGTTGGGCTGGGTGCGCGTTATTAGGAAAAGCCTTCCAGACTCCAGTATAAACATCCTACTGGTCCCTCTAACCCTCGCACCCGCCTGGTCCACCGTACTGCCGTCGGTGTGACGACTGGCCAGTACCGCATGGCCCGCCACTAATATATGCACATGCAAGTATTATATATTGAGCCTCCAGCTCAAAGGACTATCATGTCTCAAATCTCTCCAACCCGCCACGGGTGAGCAAGTAGTCAAACGACTCCAAGTCCCTCCAACCCGGAATGAGTGAGCACATGTCCAGTTCACTTAACCTATTAGACTACTCTTATCTACTGATTATCATACTTAGAGTCTTAAGGTTAATCCCAGGACTGCCCAAGGTATTCCCGGTGAAGGGCTCTCAGGGGCACTAGGAGCTGCGATGGGCTGAATCCCAAAGCTCCCTTTCTCAAGGTTATTTACTTTAGTTGTTTCTTACCCCGGACCTCTTTTCTCTCTCCTGTTACATAGAGTGACCTAGTGATTTAAGGTATAGATTAAGGAGTGACGGTCTTCCGTCAACCCTACCTAGGCATGACTAATGTTGCACTTTTACTCTCGTCTCTATAATGCATCTGCCACCCAGGGTTATACTTCCGAACTTAGACTCTAACTCAGTTGTTGATTCATCCCCTGGCGGCCTATAGTCCTGCCTACTTTTACTATGCGCACCCCATGACCTAACACCACCCTGAAATCGAACTTCTAAATCTTTGATCCAACTGACCCCAAATATTTATCCTAGGGTGGTATGGACTAATAAAATGAGTGTGTTGATTTTCATAATATTCCTAGGTCATTAAGGCCTTTAAATAAATCTTTTACATTATTCCCTAGGTCATTTTACACAAGAAGTATTAACAATTAAAATCTTCTGACCTAAGGGAATTTTCCTGAGTTGCATATGAATAAATTATTACTGTCTACAACATTTCATAATTTCTCTTTTTATATTTCTATTTTTCCCATAATTAATACAAATTCTACCTATTTATCACTTTCCAAATGAAGTACAAGAAATATATACACCAAAATTCCAGGAAAATTACTGAGCATTTATATTACCATTTTATGACTAATGGCAGAGTTTTATTAATTTCTACAAGGTAATGGTCTATCAAATCCATTCTTAATTATTTACCAAAAATGCCATTATGCTAATTAATAATTAACATTGCACCCAAAAATTCTGATATAAATCTACAAGACTAATATAACAATTATGCAACTCTAGGATTATTTTCACAATTTTCCAACAAGTATTTATACTAATTCATAAACATTTACAAAAAGGGTAAAATGGTCATTCCCATGAATTTTGCTCTAACAGTTGCCAAACAGAGATAAGAAATTTTCTTAAGTCAATTAAAACACCATACTTTGACTTGGCTGAATCTGAAGGTTTTCTATAGCCAAAACCTATTTTTCCCATTTATTTTACAAAAGGACCTATAATTTGAAAAATTCCATTAAGTGGTATTTTTAATTCCAAAAATCCCAAAAATTATTCTAGGGGTGAAACATGCCCTAAAGTATCACTGGAATTTATTGCATGGCTTTTGGGTGCCTCAGTTAGGTTAAATACACAAAATATAAATTATTGCTAATTGCACACCAAGGCCTAAATTAGCCTACACAAACACATGGAATAACCCTTCATGCAGGGGTCCAATTGCCTTGAAATTCCTACCAGACACCAATAATGTCCCCAAGGACATACCACCAAAATTTGGGGTCATTTGGGTGCCTAAAATTACCATTATGCCCTTAATTTACTTTTTGATATTTTGATAAAAACTATAGAAAAAGTTCTTCCAAAAATTCCAAATTTTTGGCAGGGCATAGGCATGCCCTAAATACACCCATGACCAAAATTTCAGGTCATGGTGATGCTTGGTTTGTCTTGGGCATCAATTTTGGTTTCTGCCCTAGTTTAGGGGCAGTCCTAGCAAAACAGCCCTACAGGGCAGCATACTGGTCCAAAAGTCCTGATTTCTGTGGCATTGCAAAGTTAACCCATCTACCTAACTTTTTCATTCAGGATTCATCCTAAGGTGGGGCCTCTAAGTGCCTCAAAAACAACATGCAAAATATCTGTTAAAGTGTGACATTTAATACACTATGCATACTATAGAAAATACAGAAATAATAAAAAAAATCTGTTGCACAGATCTTGAAGCAATCTGACGGCCATTGTATTTCTTCCCCATGCAGTGCATGCAAGGCAGCCGAGCCCATGGAACTTGCATGGCCGTTTCCGGCCATCACCGGCGGCGAGGCCTCCGGCCAATTGCTCCCCCGGCCTCACGGTGGCCGGAGCTTGATCTGGCCGGCGACTGGACGGCGGAGAGCGGCGGACGGCGGCGGCGCAACCAACCCGAAAACCTCCAGGCCGCCATTTTTAAAGCTTTTTCCAAGCTTTTGGATTCCTATGTCGAGCTCGTTTGAGCTCGACCTCTAACCTAGATGATCTAGGATGCTAGCACAGTAAGAGGGGAGGGGATACAGACCCTTGGTGGTTGTGGTTGAGGGTGGCGGCGGCTTCCCCTAGCTTGCAAATTCCGGCGAGCTCCACGGCCGTCCATGGCTTTCTTCTTCTCTCTCTCTCTCTCTCTGGGATAGGGCTGGATGGAATGAGAGAGGGGGAAAGAGTTTGGGGCTGATTTAAGAGAGGGGGCGATTTCACCTAGGTAGGGGGGCGGATTCACCAAGGAGGGGGGGTCGGGTTAGTGGATGTGGCCGGCTAGGTGGCTGGTGAGTGGGTCCCACTGGCCATGAAGGTTGTCTAGACCTTAGTGGGTCGGGTTGCCAAGTCTAGGGCCGGGTTGGGTGAGTGAAGAGAGGGAGTTGACTTCCATGAATGGGTTAGGTCATATTGGGCTTGGGTTGGGTTTGGGCTTGGCCCAAGGCAGCATGGTGGGGGTCCCACACCTCCTAATGCTCATGCATGGTGAGCCAACCCATGGTGGGTTGGTGGGATGAGCCCAAGTGGCCCAAAATAGCTCCTCCACATTTTCTCTCTCCTATTTATCACATTTTCTCTCTCCTAGGTAATTCCCAAAATTACCATTGCATGCCCATATTTTTCTCTTCCATAGGGGGTATAGGGTCACTTTAGGCCCACCTAATGAGTTTGGGTTGATTTGGGTGGACCCAACCTAGTGAAATGGGCTAGGGCACCATTTTCACTATTTAGGTCAACATGTTGACTTGACCCAACATGGGTCAACTGGTTGACCCCATGGCCTACCTTAGGGTCCACTTAGATTGTATTTAGGGTTAGGGCATCATGGTGGGGTCATGGTGTGGCTAAGGTTCTTGTTTAGGCTAGTTTGACCTAGTTTGACTTTGGCCCCCATGGTGGGCCCCACATGGCTACAACCCACTACCTAGGGTCAAACCTAGCTCATTACCCTAACACCCACCCCATGCCTAACCCAATCTAAGTTAAGGGGTCTAGAAGTAACATTGGGATGTTACAGGCAGTCTCACATACTTTGAAGTGTGAGCCAGAAAGGAAGGCAACGACACTATTAGTCACCCTGTATATGAATAACTTGCAGAAGATGGTGAGGTTGAACTCGATCTTCTCCTCGCATAGGAAGCACACGAGTGCTACCAACATAATAATAGCATTGGTGTTCAATTGTGTTAGGACGACACCAAAGTATTTGAGGACCTGCCGCGCTTCTGGCCATAAGGGGAGGTGCAACCCCACCTCGAAATGAGAGATGGGGAATATGACTTCGTCCTCATAAAAGGTATTAATCGTCTCACCCTTATTGGGGGGACGAGCTGCGAACCCTGGCAGGATGTGGTCAGCCACGAAAGAGAGGTACTCTACCTCGGGCAAGTGACCATTAGAAAATGGGTGCTTGGCAAACTGCTTCGCACACTTCAACCGACCGTCTGTGGTCTCACCATCACCACCCATCTGAATGAAGCAAGTGAGTGAGTGCTAAGGAAGCAAATGCTAAAGAAGAGCAGATACATGGCCATGAAGAATAATAAATGTGGTAGGTGAAAGGAAAGGGGCATATTTATAGAAAAAAAGTGGAGCAGAGAGGAAATGGGCAAGGGATGTTTAGATAAGACACTCACGACCGCTCGCCTATGACTTTAAGCTGACCCTATGCGACTCTCCCTACTCGCCAACAAATCAAACGAGCACATTGTTATAATAAGGAGATAAAATGAGCGAAATAATCAAAATATCGCACTCGCGTGAGACCAGTTCTACCGCATGAAAGTATACGTCGTGCGGAAGTCAAGTTTCACACCATTCGCAGAACCAGTATGCGTTATCATCTCATATCAGAATAATCCATGTGAGTTCAAATAAGAATAGTACAGGCAGTCCAATACTTAATATAAAAGAAAGAGGCTAGCGCGAGAAATAAAAGAGTGAGGGGTAGCTAGTGTCGGTAGGTTCAGAACTTGAGCCATTTCCATTTTCCCGGGCCGTGTGCCCCTGTCTCAGGTGGTCATCGAGGGTTGTAGTACTCACAGACGGGTTTGAGCTCCAGTTGAACTCGGCTCATGTATTCCTCGATCTGGTCGATGTAACCCGTTGGAGACATCACCTCGCCATCTGCTCCTTGTCGCACCTCGTCAGCCAGCATTGTATAATCCTTCTTGAGTGGGAGTAATCTCTGCTCTGTCGCAGCTTCGCTACCATCCCTTCCCTCCTCCATCTCGTGCAACATTAGCCCATATTTCTAGAGAATGTCAACCATTCACATCTTCATCTCGACAAGGTTGTTTGGGTCGTCGAGAAAATCCTCGATCATATCAGTGGAGGGAGGAGGAAGTAGGATCCCGCATCGCATGACTCTTCAACTACATAACATTCTTGTTTATCTGGGATGGTTCAAGTCACATGTGTTAAAATAAGAACAACAAAGGAACAGAATTGAGAGCTTTGACTAACCATGCGAGAGATCAGTCACTTCCCCAGGTGCTAACAAGATGGGTTTAGCCGCCCTTGGAAAGGATTGTTGAGAGGAAGTGTCAACGACTTTCCGAGGCCTGGGAGCGGCTAGAACGGGTCCAAAACTTGGACAGTGGCAGGGGTAGGGATGTCGAGGGTACCCCTCGCCGAAGCGAGCAAGACGGAAGCAATGTCGTGTATAGACTCGCGAGACATCGATATTTGGGGAAGAGATGTGAGGTCAGTAGTCCCAAAGGGAGCTGCAGTGGACAACATGAGATCAATTAGAGAGAAAGGGAAGGAAGAGCGGGGTGATAGTGGGTAACTCACCAGGCAATTGTAGTAAACTATCAGCATCATCATGAGAACTCGTGCCCAATTAGGAGCAAGTCACCAGGAATACTTGAGACCTCGCGTCACCTTGAGGGTGCGTGTTCGCATTTGTTGGAACACCGTCGACATCATTTTCTTTGCTAGGATCTTTCTACGAGCACTAGGACCGGTTAGAAGCTAGTATTATAATGAGTCAAACGAATAGGAATCGTAAAAACTTGTATCTCATTAGAAGGGGTGAACCCAAGGTCGAACTTTGGCGTTAGCAAATTGAGAGAAGTAGACTCTCCCCCGACCAGGTAAAGCTTGACTTTCTTCACCTTCTTCATTCACCTGGATGGCGAGCCTGATGAATTACTATAAACAATGGACAAAAGTCCAGTGGCGGAGGATTTTTTCTTCTCCTGCATAGCTGCGAGTTTGTTTTGATATTCCTTCGAAAGAGGCATAGTATAGTGAAGGGGGAAGTTGGGGGACAAAGACAAGGGGAATAAAGGGCTTGCGAAGTTTACCACACCCCATACTTCAGCACATATATATCACTTTGAGAGGCTCGCCGGAAGATTCCCTCAAGCTAAGGTAGCACTCGCCAAATACTTGAGGTTAAATATTTCTTTTCGAGCTTGAGATAAGCTTGCAAAGAGCAGGGATTGTGTACAACCTTGTATTTGCTGAGTGAGTCCCTTAGAATAGGTCGTGGTCAGACGGGCAAGTTGGGCCCAAGATAGACAAAGGAGCGAGTTGGGCAGTTTAGCTGACTCGCCCAGGGCAAGGGGCGAGTAAGGCGGTTCGAGCCACATTCGCCCCAAGACCAGAGGGCAAGGCGAGTCCCAGCTTCACCAGGCACTTGCAGCCCCTATGCAAGCTGGAGTGTCCCCGTCGGCTCGCTTTGTTGTCCTAATAGGAAATTCTTTCTGACCTGCTAATATCCCCACCAAATAGCAGAGTTTCGTTGTTGACAGACAGATTTGGGATGCGATTAGTAAACCCAAATGGTGGGATTCCGCTATTTGCAATCTGTTTTCAGAAAACTATAAATAGACCCCTAATTACACCTTTGGAGAGGACTTCGGGGCTTGTTTTTCTCTCCTATGGTTGATCCTGGTTGGCTTGAACTGCCACACCGTTTGCTATAGTTTCTTGGTGAACAATTTATTGCTCCTCAGTTCCCTCCAAGGTGCCCAGCTCTGCATTAGCTAGGGAGAAGAAGTTCTTTTGAATCTTTCTGGTGTGTGGCAGGACCTCCTTGCTGCAGCTCAGGGGTCTATTCGTTAGTTCCAAGTTACTTGTCGAGCATTCTCATTTGGGAGAAATAAGTACAAGTTTCCCCATCAGTCTGAACTCCTCGTTGAGCTGTAGTTTTCGGGTTCAATACTTTTGGTGCGTTGAGCGTGGACCATGGCTAGCACAGAAAATCATGAGTGAGTCCCATGATATGAGGCAAGGAATTAGGGGATAATCCCAGCGAGTTGCCCAACCTGGATGATTTCGTACGGAAGAGTGACTTTATTGAGTTTACAAATGGAGTTATGGAAACCTTACATGCGCTCTCCCTGAGAGGAGAGTGCTCGACACCAATCGCCTCAATTCTTGCGCCCCAATCGCTGGGTGAGGATGCCCCTAGTAGGAGACCAGGGAAGGAGGTAGCAGTATAAGGGGTAGAGCGAGATCTCTCCGAGTGAGAGTTATTCCCTAGCCCGCTGAGTGTTAGACACCCAAGCGAGGCAATGCTGCGAGCCGAGTTTGCTCGCCCTGGAGGAGGAGGTAGTCCGTTCAGCAAGTTGATTTTTTCAACCTCGTTTCTTGAAGGGTTTAGGGAGACGAAGATGTCCTACTACACATGTAAGGATATCTCTCCGAGTGAGAGTTGTTCCCTAGCCTGCTAAGTGTTGGACACCCAAGCGAGGTAATGCTGCTAGCCGAGTTTGCTCGCCCTGGAGGAGGAGGTAGTCTGTTCAGCAAGTTGATTGTTTCAACCTCGTTTCTTGAAGGGTTTAGGGAGACGAAGATGTCATACTATACATGCAAGGATGATCCCGTCTAGCACCTTTATTGGTTCGAGGACGCAGACTCCATAAAGCAGATGTCAAATGCTTTCAAGTACCGTCATTTTGTCATCATATTCAAAGAGAAGGCAAGGGACTGGTTCCACCAACTCTCCCGGGTCAATATATAGCTTTTAGGACTTACGTCGATGCTTCTAGTTGTGTTTCTCGACATCCAAAAATAGGAAGAAGGGGAGGATCACCTCTTTTTAATCAAGCAAGGGCTAGAGGAGATGCTAGGAAGCTACATGGACCGGTTTTAGGAAAAGGTCTTCCTTGTTCACAAAGTGCCAGGGTACACCCTATAACTGACATTCACACTCACGCTACACGAGGGTTTCTTTAAGATGGAGTTGACTAGGGATCCTCTATCCTTCGAGGAGCTGATGGAAAGGGTGGCACGAGAGATTGAAGGAGAATCTATGAACCCTGCATTCGCAAAGAAGTTGGCTAAGTTGGAGGAGAGTGAAGCGAGGGAGCAAGGAGGTTTCGGGCAACAAGAGGGAAGGAGAAGAGAAGAGCGGAGGGGACAAGAATTATAGGGACCACATAGAGGACAAGAGCCATGGGGAACAATTATTCCCGTGACTAAGGGCATGTAATGTGAAATGGCTCGACAGAGGAAACTGGCGTATTCAATGCTCGATCAGGCTGAGTCACGCACCTAAACTAGAGGTCACCACCCCCCCCCCAGGTCATGCTCGTGATAGGGGGCGTGTAACTTTAATCCGATGTGGAATCTTATCTTGAGTGCATTGGGGGAGTCACAGGTCATGACTAAGGTCACTCCCCAGGTCACGCCTGTGACTTGGGGGCATGTACTGGGATTTTTGCAGAATTGTTCCAGTATTTCCCCTGAACACTGCTGTGAGCTCAAAATTACCATTTGTAGTCCTAGATTTCCTGAAAATAGAAAAGAAAGTAAGTTAGACAATTATTAAACTAAAAATAAATAAAAAGTAATTTAATACTACTGAAATATTATGAAAGTAACTAAAAATAATTTATTATCAAATACCCCCATACTTAATCTTTTGCTCATCCCGAGCAAAACTAATTCATTAGTATGAGAAGAATTCATAGGGCATTTCCAAAAAGATTTACTCCTAATTATGTACTCTAAATAATATATAACTATAAACAAAATAAGTTAAGAAATAGAATGTAGATTCATAAGAGATAACTCATAATTCATAAATTAGAATGAGTAGAATAAATATTAGTTTATAGATTCTCTAGTTAAA
Source organism: Platanthera zijinensis (assembly GCA_039513925.1). Taxonomy (NCBI): domain Eukaryota; kingdom Viridiplantae; phylum Streptophyta; class Magnoliopsida; order Asparagales; family Orchidaceae; genus Platanthera; species Platanthera zijinensis. The sequence continues at coordinate 35,002,747 of CM077083.1, forward strand.
TCTTCATAGTCCAAATTACATTAAATTAAGCTGAATAATTCAAGATTAAAATTATAGAAATTTTAAACATCATAATAATTTTTTTAGAAAACTACAAAATATTAACTAGGCACTCTCATATAAATCTTGGATAAGTAAATGATATTTGCTGAAAATGAAAAAATTTGCATAGAAAAAGTTACATTGTTTGGGAAATGATGAATTTTATCCTCTCATTTTTATTTTTTGTTAAATTTTCTTCTTCTTTTGAATATCTCAAATGTATATGTTTAGGAGTGATGTATTTTATCCTCTAATTTTCTTCTTTTGTTGAAATGTCTTCTTCTTATGAATATCCCAAATGTATATGTTTAGGAGTGATGAATTTTCTCATCTCATCTCCATGCTATATAATCTTTTACTAATTTGGGTGCATATGTTTAGGAATGATGAATTTTATCCTCTCATTCCATAATATATGATCTTTTAACTTTTCCAATGTCAAACAAAGGATACAATAAAAATGTGGGGGAAGGGTTAGGGTTTAAAAGCTAAATAATTTAAAAGAAAAATATTTTGAGAACATAGAAAATAATTTAAGCAATCTTAAGCATCCATGAGCTAAAATTAATATAAGTAAAATCTAAAGATATTAAGTACAATTTCTAAAAAAATTAATTATAATATTTTAAAGAGAGGAAGTAAAACCAAGAAATAATCTAAACAAACCAAGTTAATGAAAAATTCATTAAGTCAAATTCATCTAAAAACTAAAACTAACAAATTTTGAGGAGACATAAAATAAAGAGATACATAAAATAAAACTCTTTTAAAAACTTATAAATAAAATTAACTTGCCTAGGTAGAAATAAAGTTTGGAAGAATCTATTATTTCAAAATTTATTAATTAGAAACTAACTTTTTTAAAAACATTTATAAGTTTTACGTATTGTTTTGGATTTTTGTATATTAAAATAAAAAAAAACATAAATATATTTTTTAATTCTTGGACTTCCAAAGGCTACCCAATGACGGACTTGCAAGGTACTTGGCATTTTTGTGTGATGAAAGTCCGGCCAACACGGCCATTTCGCAAGAAATTATATTTTTTATTTTATAAATTTTTGTATTTTTGAAAGATATTTTTTTTATTTTTATAAAGACAAAAATAAGAGATCACACCCACATAATTAAAAATAAACATTATACTCAATATTTATAAGTCAAGTAGGAGGGGGAAACATGTAAAGAAAATGCAAAAAAAATTAAATTGCAAGAAAAATAAGATAAGCAAGGGGTGTCTCCCAAGAACATTTTCTTTTTCCCATCTTTAAACTAGACGGCTATTGTTAGCTAAACAAAAAATAAAAATAAAGGTGCACAGACAAATCCCTTAATTCACACTTAGGTAAATGTGGCGAAGTAAATCGCATAACTACTCCGCTTAATTGTTGATTCTTTTGTTGTCCGTTAGCGTGAAAATGCAAATCCAAATCGCCTATATATACCTGAAGTGATTTGGATTTTTGAAGATGCGCGACAAATGGATCGTTGAAGAAGTATGATTGCAACGACTCATTCACTACAAGAAAACCGTTAGTATTAAAAGAATCAAAATTGAGCGAATCATAAATTGTTCATGAGGAGTTTCTTATGAAAATATATGATTAGACTCTAGTTATTTATTTTCTAAAAAAATTGAGCGAATCATAAATTGTTCATGAGGAGTTTCTTATGAAAATATATGATTAGACTCTAGTTGTTTATTTTCTACAAAAAAAATTTTCATCTGAAAATCTAGTAAAATACCGAGGAAAATAAAATCTTCAGACACAAATTGCTCATGAATTTCTTTTTCAACAAAAAATGGAGAATTTTGTGAAAATTCATGACAAATAAGAGAAATGTCGGACGAAGGAGGGGAAGAAACTTGTTCTTCTGCTATTTCGTCTGGTGTGCCCTGAACTTTAATAAAATCTTGGTAAAACAAAATTTATTTATCTTCAGAATAAGAAACTATAAGATTACATGAAAAATCATGTTCCTACATAACTAAATTAGCCGAAGATGTAGAAATGACACTAGAATAAAAATTGCTCTCTACTAATTTTGGGGAGGAGAATCAAATTGAAATTATGAAAATTCACCAAAATTAGAGGAAGAAGCTTAAGGCGCAAAAGAAGAAGAATAAAAATTCGGATTTAAATAATTATTTTTATCACTCAAAAACTATGTGAGTGATCTTGCCACCAAGAATAATTCACTTCGGAGTTAGGAAAAAATTATTAAAATCAGGAAAATCATTCGCAAGAGAAGTAGAAAAATTATTTTCATCAAAGTTGGACTAATTACTTTCATAATCATTATCAAAATTATTTTCATAAGAAAAATTTTGAAAATAAAAATTAGAAAAATATTCCTCACTTTGATGAGGAGCGCCGCAAAAATTGCAAATAATTTGGTGCTTCCATGAGGCTTCCAAAAGATTAACTATGTTTTGAAGCTCGACCACTTTAGTAGCCAATTGAGACAACATTGTTTGAGAATGAAAATAAAACAACCGCCACTTAATAAAATTGAATTCAAAAAGATAAATTAAAAAGAAAATTAGGGTGGGTGAAAAGAGAATGATAAAATTAATAAAATTTACGCTGTCAAAATATCAACTATAATAACTCCCCGACAATGACGCCAAAAACATGATAGGTAAAATTTTGGATAAATATTATTATCCAAATTCTACGAACTATAGACAAGAGCATCTATCATTCATAGTGTAGGATAATTTAGAAATAAAATATCAAGTGGCGTATTTTTTCGGGTCTGCTGACTACCTCTACTCACGCAAATTAGTATTATTTTTTCTAAATATAAAAGTGCAATCAAAATAATTAAAGAGAATAAAGGAAGAAAAGAGCATTCAATCGGGAATCCTTCTTAAATAAAATAAATCATAAATATAAAATTCAAAAGAAATGATCGAGAATAATTCGACCATGGAGATTCCCAAAATATGAAAGCGCTTCCCTCGAGAATACGGTAATAACTAACCTTAGGTTGATCGATAAAGCCCCTTCGGCCAGTCAAAATTCATAAACTTGCTTTAGGCGGTAAAACCCACTATTAGTTTTGACTCAAATTCAGAAAATTTATGTCATCTTCTCTCGAGAAGTGCATGAACTCCTTTCATCAATGAGTGATCTACTCGTATTCACGGATCACTCGATCAACTAAAATACAGATCAAAACTTCATTTACATATACCGGAAATATGAAATCAATATAGTAAAATCAAAGGTGAATCCTAATTTTCTTAAATCAAAAGCTATAAAAGAGAGATTACAAAATAAGAAACTCAAGAATTCATCAGATCGAATGCTATAAAATTAGCTACTCATGATAAAAAGAAAGACAATTTTATTCCTAGGAATCAGAAAGTACATGGAAAGTAAGGCTAAGCTGGGAATTGAACTAACAAGACATAAAATAAAAGCACATGAAAGAAATTACATAAAATAAACTAGAAATGACCCAATCTAATGCAGGGGTCATAGTATGGACTTCTTGGTAGTAGTAGTAATTTATAGGGAAAAAGTCTGGAAGTCATGCCCCTAGGTCATGCCCGTGACCTAGGGCGTGTAAGGTACAAAATCGCTATCTTGAAAGCCTGGGAATGTTAGGAGAAAAAAAAATGCCAAAATCTATAATTTTGCGAGACATGCCCCTGGGTCACGCCCATGACCTAGGGCGTGTACTGGCTCGTTCAATAAACGGCGTGATCTAGAGTTAGTCTGGTGGTAGCAGGACTGGTCATGATCGTGACCAAGGGTGTGTAAGCTGAAACGGCTCGATGACGGAAACTAACTTCTTCAATGCTCGGTCAAGAGGAGTCACGCCCCTGAATAAGAGGTCACGCCCCAAGGTCACACCGTGACAGGGCGTGTGTAACTTTAATGGAATCTGATATGGAGTGCATTGGGGGAGTCACGACCCGTGACTAAGGTCACGCCCCCAGGTCACACCCGTGACCTGGGGGCATATACATGGGACTTTTGCAGAATTGTTCCAATATTTCTCCTAAACACGACTGTCATTTGTAGGCCCAGATTTATTGAAAACAGAAAAAAAACAAGTTAGACAATTATTAAACTAAAAATAAATAAAAGTTAATTAAATACTATTGAAATATTATGATAAAATAACTATAAATAATATATTGTCAACGGGCATGCACACGGGCTGGCGATCACGCTTTGCCTTCTTCAAAGGTGACCTGGGTGAGTTCAGCCCCATGCCCGTCCTTCATGCTGAGGAGGTAGTTTATCCCCCTGCCCTTTTCGACGTTACATTGTGGATCACCCGCTACTTGGTTAGGCTTACTTGGACACACAATATTATGTTCGCCGGGTGAGGGAAGTATAATGTGCACCTATAAAAGAGTGTAAGTCCCTTCAAGAAACTCTGAATATCCGTGTGTACCTGACCTGAAACTTTAGTAATTTTGTGGTTGTTCTAATGGTGCTGCCCTACAAACAGCAAACTCTGCCAAGCATTATCGAGCCATTTGCCGAGAAGCAACATGCCTCCCAATGAGTGATTGCTAGCACGTGCGGCCTCCTGCCTCTAGAGCTAAGCCTGCGCGCTAAGTCAATCATCCCACGGGTCATTCGTGGTTCTGAGTTCGTCAAAATCACCACCCAACTACCATCTTGGAGGGAAACTGCATGGGTTCATTGTCATGCTCTGGCGATCGCGGGTGAAACCTGCAGTTCGGCCAACCGTTGGGAGATAGAGACCATCCTTGCGAAGGATCTATCTTCAAGGGCCATCGTGGCAAACCAATGGGCTCTCTCCTACAACAACGCGCCCTGAAGCCTTCTCGATGATGCATTGACGACCAATGCCTTCCTATGAGAGAAGGTGAAAGTTAAAAAACGGATAGCATCGACTAAAGTAGCTAAGAAACGGCTAAAAACAACGACTAAATAAAAGAAATTTTATTGTTCCAAAAAACATAAGTTACATAAGTATGACCTCCTATTTATAGAGAGAAAAGAAAGAAAGAGAATACAATAGAAGATGTGGGACTTAAAACAAGAAACAATGAACTGTTCGGTTAGACAATTCTAACTGCCCATACTGCAAAGCCTTCAGCCTCCTGACCATCTGATCTCATCTGCGGATAGAACTCCAAGTACAGATCGCAACAACAGACCACTTGTTTGCCATGATAATCCAGGACCTGGACTCAGACATCAATACTACCAGGGCGCTAAGGATAATGCCAGGCCGCTACAGGCCGACCGTTACAACAGTCTATCTGCCACGCCTATATTCCAAGATTGTCTACCAGGCCTGTCCGCCAGACCGCCTAACAAATGGCTCAAACACTTGCCAAATAGTAACGGACAGACCGCTTCTACACACTGTTTGTCCATCAAAACTATGTGCCAGCCCTATCCGCAAGCCCTGTCTGCCATACCACCAAGATCTAACCGCCAATGCTGACCACCAGGAGCTAACCATCAGGCTGACCGCCAATCTATCCGCCAGACTGCCAAGAGCTAACTACAAGGCTGACCGCCAATCTATACACCAGACCGCCAAGATTGTTTATGTTCTGTCACTCCCCCTCAAGCTGGAGTATATATATCAACCATGCCCAGCTTGTTGCAGACATCTAAATAGGAATACACTGGTTTGATAAAAACATCGGCAAGTTCTTTATCAGAGGTGACAAACTGAGTGTAGATCTGATTCTTCAACACCTCTTCTCTGATGAAATGGCTGTCTACTTCAGTTTGCTTTGTCTTTTCATGAAAAACTGAATTCTTTGAAATATATATAGCTTTCTTATTGTCAGAAAATATCGGTATAGGATGATCATAAACTTCTAACAAAACAAGCATAAGTGTCTGCAATCACTTCAACACACAGGTAGTTAAGATCACGCTTCTATATTCGGCTTCAGCACTTGACCTAGAAACTACAACCTGTCTCTTGCTCTTTCAACTGACCAGATTCTCTCCAACAAAGGTACAGAAACCAGACGTGGACTTTCTATCTTCCTTATCATCTGCATAGCTGCATCATAATAAGCTTCAATCCTTAAATGACCATTCTTCCGAAACAGAATCCTTTTTCCCGGAGCTCCTTTCACATACTCCAAGATTTTAAAGCTGATTGAAGGTGACACTCCTTAAGAGCTTCTAAAAACTGGCTCACCCTTTCTACAACATAACAGATATATGGTCGATTAACTATTAGATAAATGAGTTTTCCAACAATCCGTCTATATCTGGTAACATCTTCAACGAGAGGTGAATCATAACTCCAACACTTGTTATCACCAACAGCCATTGGACACCGAGCAGGTTTAGCCCCAAGAATACCTGTTTCTTTCAAAAGATCTAAGACATACTTCTGCCGTGAAAAAACTGCAGAATTGAGCTTTCAAAAGGTCTCAATCCCCAGGAAGTACTTGAGAGACCCTATATCCTTTGTAACAAAATACTTAAGAAGATGTTTCTTTGTCAGGTCAATGCTCTTCTTATAATCCCCTATAAGAAGAATGTCATCGACATAGACTACAAGAATAACTAGGTAAGCCAAGGTCTTGCGAATGAACATAGAGTGATCTGCAACGCTTCGAGTAAAACCAACAAACGAAATAACCTTATTGAACTTCTCAAACAAGGATCTCGAACTTTTCTTAAGGCCATAGATTTCCTTCCATAACTTATAGACCTAAGACTCCCCCTGAGCAATAACCTAAGAGGTTGCTCCATATAGACAGTCTCCTATAAATCACCATAAAGAAAGATATTCTTGACATCAAACTCAGACATCTCCCAGTCTCTATTAATAGCCACGAAAAAAATGATGCAGATTGTAGTTATATGAGAAACAAGAGAAAATTATCAAAGAAATCCACATCGTAGGTCTGAGTAAAACCCTTGGCGACAAGCCATGCCTTGTAAGGATCAATTGAACTATCAGAAAGAAATTTGATTATAAAGACCCAGTAATAGACAACTATATCAACACATGGAGGGGTAAGAGACAAGTGTCCAAGTGCCCTGCTTAGTCAGAGTTTTTATTTCTTCATCCATGGAGGCTTTCCAATAATGAACAACAAGGGCCTCTTGATAGGTAGACGGGAGGAAATTTGTTGAGAGAGCGAGAGCAAAGCTCTTGGAGGAAGTGGACAACTGAGCATGGGAAACAATATTATGAATAGGATGTTGAGTGCATGTTCGAACTCCTTTTCAAAGAGCAATTGACAGATCATAATCTGTCTTTGTTGTAGCATCAGATCCTTCCATTGGAGGGACTGTATAACACCCCCATTCATCACATAACATATAAAAGTAGGTCCGACTGGGGCCCGATGTCATATACTACAGACAATTAAAGGAGTTACTAATTGAAACCACAATCCAATTTCATGCATCCTAACACAGAGTGTATTCTAGCAAAAGAATTAAAAATCTTAGAACCCAACCAACTGAATGTCCACGCAACTAAACAAGAATGAAAGTACAACATAAATGTTACAGCTTTAAGGCCTTACAATGTTCAACTTAAAATAAATTGTCTTGCATACATCGGCACGCAGTATGGCCACACATAAACGATAAATAAAGGCGGGTAAATTCGCTTTGACCTTCAAGGGCCAGCTTAGCAATTCTGGGCTCTAGCCCGCTATTTCCCGCTTGACTCAGTTGCACCTGCACGAAACATTCCACCGCAACGATGGAAAACAATAACAACAGTTAGCATTAGTTGACCAAATTATAACGACCCACCTCTCACTTGGGGTGGAGGTGCTCCTTCCCTGCAAGCATTAGCATAAATATATCATGGTAATCAGAACGTGCAAATTAAGCATTATTCACAACAGACGTTGGCACAAACGCCCAACGCCCCGTGCTCTCAGGGCACATTATTGGTGCACAAGACCTCAAGGGTCATACCTCCGTTCTTTGTGATAGTCATCAACGTTTGAGCTTTTAGTCTTTTAGAATCCAAGCCGAAGACAACCCCCTAGCCTTCAGCAAAGTCATGATGATTTGCAGATCCACAATATGACTGACTCCAAGACGAACGACTAGGGTTGGGTACAGTTCAGCTATTTCCCATGCTCAAATCGTTAGGTGCGTCAGACACGACGCGTGTCAGCATCCCCTTTCCCATTATTACATGATTCATAACCCCGTTATGATCCTAAGCTAGCACTCACAGCCGCCTAAACTAGGCCACAAAGGCTCTCAACTCAACAAATTGGCCCTCAGGTCTTCAAGAGAGAAGCCTCCACAGATGGCCCCATGGTCTCACAAGACAGGCCTCACAAAATAGCCTACAGGTCTCCCAGAGTCAGGCTTTACAAACAATAGCCCACAGGTCTCCCAAATACAGGCTTCACAAACAAACATAGCTCACTGGGAGTTATCGCCGACGGTAGCGCTACAGCCGTGCGGTAGGGTACAGACTATCGATTCGTCCCCTTTTTAGGTGTTTTCCTGGAGACTACCTCTAGTACTCTCAACGCAGTCATATGCACACCCCGTAACTCCGAAATCTACGTGATTACCACAAAGTCTTCTCCGACATACAAAACATACAAACATCACCAATCTAGACCAACCCGCTCGAATGGGCTTCACACAACATGTCTATTTCATACTTCGATTCCGGATCTAAATGCAAAACTAATGGGGATACACGGATCTACCCGTCGGGAGAACCACTTCCCATGTGTTCGTGGATCGTCTACCCTCATATGCCAAAATGAAGGACTTTGCATGTCCAAGGAAGAGGATCGTTACCCTAGAAGTTCGTTTCGGCGCCATGGGAGAAATTCTAATCTGATGGAAATGACTGCCTCCGCTTTGACTCCTTAGATCTGAACTCGCCTCGCGAATCCGAGCTCCGAAACTCCAACGGCGGCGAAATCTCCTTTGTCTGAAACAACTCCTTCCTTCTCCAGCCGCTAAACCCTAACACTCCAAGAGAATGAAGTGACAACGACCCATCCAAGGCTTTAAATCGAGCTACCACTGTGCGGTAACTAGCTACCACCGTGCGGTATCGCCAATCAATGCCTCGATTCGTGTACCACCGCCCAGGCCCTCCAATCACAAATCGACATGTCGCCACGCCATTACAGTTTTGTTATCGCCGCGCGATAGGTTACTACCGCCACGCGGTATCTAGCGTTGGTTATGATATGAAAGCCACCTCTACCGTCGCGCAATAACCACTACCGCCGCATGGTAACATCCCGAGAGCTTCGACAATTAAATTGACCCTGCTACCGCCAACGGTATTACTACCGTCGGGAGGTAGTCTCCCGAAAGCTTTTCCAATTTAATCTCGGAGCTACCGTCAGCATTAACCCTATCGCCTAGCGGTATCTCCCAGAAACCATTTCCTGCTTCGGAAATCTTGGGGAGTTACAAATATCCCCACTTAAAGAATTTTTTCCCGAAATTATGCGGTGTAGGAAAAACTATAGAAGTAACAACATTAAACTGTGTACCTCAGCTAAATAACTCGGGGAACTCCGACTCCATGGTTTGCTCCCGCTCCCATGATAGATCCTCTCGGCCACAGTTGTCCCAATGGACCTTGACCATCCTGATAACCTTATTGCGAAGTTGCTTGACTTCCATATCCTCAATGCAAATGGGCTTGACCTTCGTTGTCAACCCACCGTCAATCGGGACCTAATCTGTCGCAACCACTTGCATAGGCTCTTATACTGCCTTCTGCAACACCGATATGTGGAATACATCGTGCAGATCACTTAGTTCTATTGAAAGTTTCAACCAATAGGCGGCTTCGCCAACACGCTCTAGTATCTTAAACGACCCAAGATATATTTGACTCAGCTTTTTCAAGCGTCAAATCCTTAACACGCCCTTGAACGGTTTGATCTTCAGGTAAACCCAATCGCCCACGGTGAACTCGACATTTCTGTGCTTGGCGTTATAGTACTTAGTTTGTCTATCCTGAGCGATCAGCAACCGCTCCCGGATTGTTCGAACATTCAAAGTCGCATCCTCAACTTCCTTTCGCTTAAACAGCTTTGATTCGCCCATCTCCAGCCACGACAACAGAGTACGACACTTTTTACCATAAAGGGCCTCGAAGGGCGCCATTTGAATGCTTTCCTGGTAGCTATTATTATAAGTGAACTCGATCATATACAGGTGATCCTCCCACCTCTTTCCAAAATCTTCAGTGCACATGCGAAGCATGTTCTCCATCGTTCAGTTTAACCTCTCGGTCTGACCATCCGTCTGAGGATGAAAGGTCGAACTGAATTTCAGCTTGGTACCCAACAATTGATGCACCAACCTCCAGTCGTTAGACGTGAAGCGTGATGGGTATTGTATCCACAATATACCTGATTTGAAGAAGCCCCTGAATAAGCTAAGGTGAATTGACAATGTATTTGATTACTTGTCTTCAAGTTGTGCTTGCAATTATTCATCGCTAAGTACACACCAATGTCAGGGTGCAGTAGGTCAATATACACGGGTCTGTGCAACGTAATCCCTCGTTGAGCAGATCAGTGTGTTGGCTTACGTGTACTCTCTCTATTGGAGTGTACTTATTTTCAAGCACAGGGTTATGTAAGATCAAGAGCAGACAAGGAGCAAGGATGGGCCAAAGACCAGCTCACGGGAAGAAAGACGAAAATCGTCTAAGTACAAATCGATGAGAATCACGAACTGATTCTTGCCGATTGCTGCCGGTTGTCTCAAAGCCGCCTTGAATTCTTCTAAGGCAGAATCGTCGAGAATCACGAAGTGATTCTCGCCGATTCGTCGAGAATGACTCTGCATTCTCGATGATTCGGCGAGAATCAATTGTGATTCTCGCCGATTCTCTCCGGCTTGCTATATCAATGTAGCTTGGATTCGGCCAAGTGGAATTCGGCGATAATTGTAGGTGATTCTCGCCGATTCGTCGAGAATCACCTACGATTCTCGCCGAATTTGACTTAGGCAATTTTCGCCTATTCTCTGGACCGGTCCAAGTTAACTGAACTATTTCGAACCGGTCTTAGGGTTTCCTTTTGGTGGGGCCCACAACGGTCATGTGGAATGACCTAATGTATAAATACCTCCGTATGGTTGAGCGGAAGACATACAGAGATACACGAATACACGATTTCAAAAAGAAAGGCCGCCGACGTGACCTAAATCGCGATCTTGCTCCGCCGCCGTCGTCGCCGCTCGTGCAGTTGGTCGCCGTTGCTGATCACGACTTCTTCCTGGTCTCCGACGACAGAAGCTTAGCCTAGCACAGCGTCTCACGCGTCTAACCAGAGATCTTTTGTCTCTTGATTCGTAGATCGGGAAAACCATCCCCTTCCGAATCGATCGAGACGATCGATCCTAGTGTGACCATTGGAAGACCTTGCTACCTTTGCTAAGAAGGTTGAATCTCCATTGCATCGCCGCAGCACTCCGTTGCCGCCGCCAATCCCGAGAGCCAAGCCGCCGCCCTTTGCCGCCGCCGGTTTCGGGGAGATTCTCTCCAAGAGAGATCTAAGGTTGTGGAATATTCGTTGACTTCAAGAACACGTCGTCGAACGAAGAGGGACACCTTAGTCTCCATAAGTTGTTTGTATTTCTAATACATTCTATTTTCAATTTCGTTGTAAAGGAACGATTGGTTCCTAGTTGTAAGGGTTGGGTGCAACCCGTGGTGTGGGAGTGGTGACTCCTACGTGTGGAAGGATTCCATCCATTAGTGCAAGGATTGGATTTCAATCTTGTTGGTGAAGTGACCAAGTCGTCCCTGGTTGGGAGATAGGTCGAAGGGGGAAAGTGGACGTACCCAAATCGGGGAACCACTATAAATTACTTGAATCTTTTCTGTGTTGTGTTGTTTGATTTATTTGTGCAGGTACAGTTTTTAATTCCGCAAAAACGCCACAAGACACCTATTCCCCCCCCCCCATAGGTGAAGCTAGTTGGCACTAGGTGGACTTTCAAAGCGCCCATCTCGATCACTCACGATGCTACGGGGTGCGATGTTCCATGTTTTTATCAGGTGTGTGTCACACTTTATTACATATACAATATCATTAAATTATCCCCTATGATGAATCCCTTCAATCAGTGTTGATATGGTTATCGCAGTTAAATTTTAAATGGTATTGTTGGTATAATGATATGTCCTTGAAATTGCCCAATTATGAGCCTTGTGGTTGATTTATATTGTCTAGTGTTATTGGAGTGACTGGCAAGACATTAGAACCTGCTTACTAGATGTGGGATATCATGACAACATTTTCTTATGGGATAATTTTGTTTGTTGTTTGTGGGAGGCGGTGGAAAAGAGGAGAGCTCTAACATGTGGAGCCTTTTTCCCCCAATTCTTCTCTCTTCGTACTGCTGTCATTTCCTTATTCCACATTCAGTTGTTTCGCGGCTAGGGTACGAAGCCATTTTTCTTCCTCCTTTCTCCTCCTCTTCCTCTCTTGCTCTTAAAGTTCAGTGGGGGTACTGAGTTCGTGCTGGAATCAGAGCCTGGTAGAGTGTTGATTTCGTTTGTACCGCCGAACTGATTCTTGGGTTTGAGTTCAGCATCCGGCGTTGTTCTAGTTGCACTGTAAGAGTATTTTCCCTTTTCTATTCTTCAAATTTGTTAGTGGTACGAACGAGACTTCTGCTTTAGGACAAGTAGTATTGAGGTCTGTGTGGTGATTTTGGTTGGCCAACTGAATTGCCTGCTATTTTCTTGGCTAGTGGTGTTAGTCGCTGCTGCTGGTAGTGATTGTTGCCTAACTAGCTACTGTTTCTCCTTTTAGTTTTTGTTCATTTGGTCGACTGATATTTTGTTTGATTGATGGGTTATTAAGGGACCTTTAAAATGTTTCATGTAATTTCAATTCCTGTAATACTCTTAACATTATCTTATGTGTATTAATGATTTATCCCATAAACAAGAGAACTAATAATAGTAAATTATGTACTGCTTGAACCCGATATGGATAGTGATATAGTTTTATTGCTTTCTTTGCTCTCTTACACTGATAGAATGTTTAACAACTTCATCTATTGTTTCATTTGCTTCTATTGTTCTTACTAATTTGCTGCATGCTATGAATATTTCTGAGTTTTCTTACAGCATGTTAAAAAGGTAAACTCTCACTTAGTCTTTACTAATATTTCCCGAATACTGTCTCGTAGGCCCTCTTGAAATCGACGACACCTCTCTTTTTCATTGGGCACAAAAGCTTCAGCGTAAAATGCTAGATTGGCAAACTCGGTCGCATACTCAAGTACGGCGTGGGGACCCTGTACCAAGCGCAAGAACTTATCTTGTAGCAGTTTCGTCTCCGATTCAGGCACAAACCATCCTGTGAATTCCTGTAAAAGTGCTCCAAGGAATGCTTCCTTGTTCTCGGCCAACCAACCGTCCCCGAACATTTATCCACCATCGCTTAGCTTCCCCTTCAAGAAGAAACGTGACCAAGCCAACTTTTCGCTCTTCTGGGCAAAGCATCACTTCAAATATCGTTTCTATTTGCGAAATCCATTCTTCCGTCTCCAGAGGCGATAGACCACCCCTAAACCCAGGCGGCTTCAACTCTAGAAATTGCTTTAAGTCCACATCAAAATGTCTCTGTTGCGATGGCCCAACAGACTCTACAGATTGTACGTTAGAGGGACATCCTGCACCATTTTAATAGCTTCCGTCAGGATACGAACAAAGTCTGTCAACTGAGGTTGTGCCGACGGTTCATCTCGCGGGCGTACAGTCTGCTCCACAGACATATGTTCTTGCTGCGAAAGTTCTTGTTGTGCAGCATCCCTATCTTCTGACATCATTTCCCGTACTAACGGTAAAGGATCCTAAACAAAGTAAACCAAAATACGATTAGTTTATATATTATTTTAAGGCGCAGGGAAGCTGCAAACTAGGCAGCTATAGAACACTGTTTGGAGCTTATAAGGAGATTGAAATCATATAACTATTTTCATTTTGTGGATCTTGTATCTTATATATCTATATATAAGAACTGACGTGCTAATAGTTGTTACTCGATGGTGATATGAACTTGCACTGTAATACTTAAATACTTTTGTGAAACTTGTATAGGCTATGTTTTTATGTGGCGTATGTACTGCTCATTGTACTGCTCATTGCATTTAATAACTGTGTTAATTTCACTCTGATGATGAATTAAATGATACTATTATTGATTGGGCGGACTACGGATCGTTATACGGGGCACACCGTACAGTCGTACAATATTATCCACGTAAAGCTTTGCTAGCGTTTCCACTGAATCATCATTTCTATTCGGGATGAAGTGTGACACATTTGTCAAACGATCAACGATCACCCAGATGACATCGTTTCCCTTCTGTGATCTCGGCAAACCATGTATGAAATCCATGGATATGTCGTCGAACTTCCATTCCGGTATAGCAAAGACTTCAAAAATCCATCTAGCTTCTAACATTCGACCTTCATCAAGGCACAAGTCTGCAATTCACCACATACAACGCTATGTCCTTTTTCAGTCCTGGCCACCAGAACCGTTTTTTTATATCTTTATACATCTTTGTGGTCCCCGGGTAAACCGAGTACCTGGTATAATGAGCCTCATACATCAATTCTTCTCGTAGTTTGCCCACCTTTGGGACACACAATCGACTGTTCTTCCACAACAGCCCATCATCGATCGTAAACTGGGCATTTGACCCATCCAAAGACTCAACCATGTAGCATTTCATGCTATCATCCAACTCCAAAGCCTGCCGAATCCGATAAGCCAGGTCATACCGCACTTCTGTCCAGTTCAATTGTGCTTCAGCACTAGACCTCCTATCAACACAAGAAATCTGAGGCCTCCAGATCTCGAATAAGGCGCACGTCATGCACCCTATCCAATTGGCCTGTGCGAGAACCCTGCGACTTAATGCATCTGTAACTGCATTACCTTTGCCAGGTACATAATGTGTCTTGAAGGTGTAGTCCCCAAGGAACTCCATCCACCTCCGCTAGCGCATATTTAAGTCTTTTTGATCCAATAGATACTTCAGGCTCTTATGGTCTGTGTAAATATCGACCTTCACGCCAAACACGTAATGCCTCCAGAGCTTCAGAGCGAATATTACGGCCGCCAACTGCAAGTCGTGGACCGGTATATAACCCCGTGTTCGCCGAGTGGAACCAGCTGGGCGAGCGAACCAAGACGATCAACCCACGCCAATATAGTGGGCAGGAACAGAGGGGTGGCCCGCTCTCCTCAGAACTTGCGAGGTCAGCTGGGCGAGCCAGCCCTGGCCCGCGCCTGCCTAGGCGAGCCAGCCCCGGCCTGCACCTGCCTAGGCGAGCCAGTTTCAGCCCGCACCTTCCTGGGAGAGCCATCCCCAGCCCGAGCTTATAAGGTGGTGACCTGGCCCGACCAGGCGATCCTGGCGCCAGCTCGATCCCATCCAGTAGGGTGGTGAGCTGACTCAGAGGCTAAGAATCCCGTCCCCGTGGGGCCCAGAGGCCAAATTACCTGGATGACCTTGTAGGGGGTGCAAATATCCTTCTAGAACAGCGGAGTTGCACTGTTAGCAGACCCAGTTGGGCTGCACATTGCTGTTCAGAACAGCGGAGGTTGGCTTTTGGCAGACCACTTTCAGGAATCTATAAATAGACCCAAGGGGGTACCTCAGAAGACATGCTTACTTGTCTCCCAATCTTCTAGCGCTTTTTGAGGTACCTTAGCCCGACATTTGGCTAAGGAGGGCAAGCGCTCAGTGATCTTCCGGGTGTGTGGTGAGTCCTCTGCGCCCGGCCCTTGGGTTAGTCCTTTGTTCTTTTTCCTTGTCTTTTTACTTGCAGAAGATAGGTAGGTGCGCGATCACCCCTTCCCCAAGGGTGAACTCCTCAGAGACCGAATTTTCGGTTTCAACAACCGGATAGTTCCTTTCGTGTAATTTCAACTGGCGCGAGCCATACACTATCACTTTTCCATGATGTAGCAAAATTCATCCTAAGCCGCTCCCTAAAGCATCGCTATAGATCTCATAGCCCTCTGTTCTACATGGCGAACACAGAATAGGCATCATGGTCAGACGACTTTTCAATTCTTCAAAAGCTTGTGCGCACGCTGGAGACCAAACAAACTTCGGATCCTTCCTTGTTAGGGTTGTGAGGGGTAACGCTATCCGGGAGAAGTTCTCCACAAAGTGTCTGTAGTAGCTGGCAATTCCCAGAAAACTTCGGACTTTCGCCACAGAAGATAACGCAGGCCACTCCCATATCACAATATTCTTCGCCGGATCCACCACGATTCCCTCTCCACTAAATGTGACCAATGAATGCTATCGAAGAAAGCCAAAACTCACACTTTGGAGAATTTGGCACACTACTGACTACTCCTCACGGTCTCCAGAATAATATGTAAATGTTCCGCATGATCATCCTCGAACTGGGAGTACACCAGGATATCGTCAATAAAGACTATCACGAACGGATCCAAATACTCCCTGAACGACTGACTCGTCAAGTCCATGAACACGGATGACGCATTTGTCAGCCCAAAAGGCATGGCAGTGAACTCATAATGCACATAACGTGTACTGAATGCTGTCTTGGGAATATTGCTTTCCCAGATTCTCAGCTGATAATATCCAGACTTCAGATCTAGCTTCAAATACATAGTCAACCCAACAATATGGTCGAACAGATCATCGATTCTCGGAATCGGGTACTTGTTCTTCTTTGTTAGCTTATTCAATTCCTGATAATCGATGCATAGCCACAAACTGCCGTCCTTCTTTTCCACGAAGAGGACCGGGGCGCTCCAAGATGACGAACTTGGACGCACATACCCCTGCTCTATCAATTCTTGAAGTTACGCCTTCAATTCCGCCATTTCTCTCGGTGCTAAGTGGTAAGGAGACTGCGACACAGGTTTGACACCTAGCACCATCTCGATGGTGAAATCGATCTCTCACTAATGTGAAATCTTAGGGAGATCCTTAGAAATGACTACTAACTTCGTCTCGTGTTCAGTGTTCTGTACTAGTGTGACTCCTTCAAGTTATAATCAACATTTACATGCTGCTCCGAGAGTCAGTCCTTGTATAAGGTCAAACTACGGATGATTTCAGTGAATCCACACGACGAACCACACGAAGACCTTAGATGCTAAGGAGCGAGAAGACCCTGCAACTAACAGTGTTCTCTACCACCAAGAGTAGAACAAAGCTTACTTTAAACAAGTCATATACCGACAACTAATCATGTCACAAGTATAAAAGATATAATCTAAACTGTACCTATCATCTCGTTTCTTTTCTTATGGCCTCCTGCCTTTTCCCTTATCTTCTGAAGCCCACTCCAACAGTCACGGGCTATATAACCCGAATTATCATAACTATAACATATAATTGGGTCTCGCCCAATGGTTGCTCCAGATCGTGCCTCCTTTGCCAATGGGGTACCACTCCGGCATTCTTTGGCAATATGTCCTATCTTGGCACACAAATAACAAGTATAACTCGTCCTGCAACTGCTCCTGACTTAGCTTTCTTTGTTCTCGAGGCATCACCACGACACTCTCGGGCAAGGTGTCCTAACTTGCCACAAGTATAACAAGCACATGGAGCTTGACTAGTAGATATTCTATGTTTCTGCCTCCTCCTCCCGCTGTATTCAGACTTCGTAGGACTTACAGAGTTTGGTACCCTGCACACTGGCGTCTGGTGGAATTTTGCCAAATCTACTTACAAAGATCTAGCCGACTCCACCAACGCTTGGAATCCAAATAACTTTGGTCCCACCAATAGAAGTCTTAAATCATCACGCAGACCGTTATAAAATCTATTGACCATAGTTTTCTCGTCCTCTAACTCAAACCCTGAGTAGCGCCTTATCATGACAAATGCATGCAAATACTCATCAACTGAGTGCGTTCCCTGCGTCAAAAACATGTTCAACTACTGATCCGATGTTTTTCTATTTTCCATTTACTCCAGAGCGCCAACCGGCATTGAAGCCACCCCAGGTACATGGGGCTGCATATGCCTTCTATGTTGGTCATTGATCATTGCGAACACCGCTTCAGCTACCATTCGTATGGTTTCAGCCAAAGGAGGGGTCACAGGCACGTCATTAGGCACACTTATCTCCGCAGAGTGCTGACATTGTGACTGCTCCGCACGACTCGTAGTCACCTATAATCGTAAAACACACAATTAGGCGACACACAGATTGCCAAAAAGCAATCATAGGAACACGCATGTTCTTCAAACATGTGTATTTTCATTCCTAAGTGGACATTCGTGGGTTCTTACATGTTATAACGGTAACACACATACATGTACTCACCACCCCTTAAAAGAATTCGCCCATGAATTCGAATAAGAAAGACCGACACCAGAGTCTGATACCAACTTGTAACACCCACATCTGTCACATAGCATATAACAGTAGGTCGGGCCGGGGCCCGATGCCATATACTACAGACAGTTAAAGGAGTTACTAATTGAAACCATAATCCAATTTCACAAATACTAACACAGAGTGCATCCTAGCGGAAGAATTTAAAATATTAGAACCCAACCAACTAAATGTCTACACAACTAAATAAGAATGAAAGTACAATACAAATGTTACGGCCTTAAGGTCTTACAATGTTCAACTTAAAATAAATTGTCTTTCATATATCGGCACGCAGACCGACCACACATGAACGATAAATAAAGGCGGGTAAATTCGCTTTGGCCTTCAAGGGACATCTTAGCAATTCTGAGCTCCAGCCCGCTATTTCCCGTTTAGCTCTGATGCACCTGCACGAAACATTCCACCGCAACGGTGGCAAACAATAGAATCGGTAAGCATTAGCTGACCAAATTATAACGATCCCACCCCTCACTCGGGGTGGCGGTGCTCCTTCCCTGCAGACATTAGCATAAACATATCATGGCAATTAGAATGTGCAAATTAAGCACCATTCGCCATAGACATTGGCACAAATGCCCAACACCCCGTGCTCTCAGGGCATATTCTTGGTGCACAGGATCTCAAGGGTCACACCTCCGTTCTGTGCGACGGTTTGTAATGTTTGAGCTTTTAGTCTTTTGGAACCCAAGTTGAAGACAACCCCCTAGCCTTCGACAAAGTCATGATGATCTACAGATCTGCAATATGACTCACTCTAAGACAAACGACTAGGGTTGGGTACAGTTCAGCTATTTCCCGTGCTCAAATCGTCAAGCGTGCCAGCCACGACGCGGGTCAACATCCCCTTTCCCATTACTGTATGATTCATAACCCCGTTATGATCCTAGGCTAGCACTCACGACCGTCTAAGCTGGGCCACAAAGGCTCCCAGCTCAACAAATTGGCCCCCAGGTCTTCAAGAGACTGGCCTCCACAGATGGCCCCCAGGTCTCATAAGACAGGTCTCATAAAATAGCCCATAGGTATCCCGGAGACAGGCTTTACAAACAATAGCCCACAGGTCTCCTAGAGACTGGCTTTACAAATAATAGCCCAAAGGTCTCCCAGAGACAGGCTTCAAAAACAAATATAGCTCACTGGGAGCTATCACCGACGGTAGTGCTACCACCACGCGGTAGGGGACATACTATCGATTCTTCCTCTTTTTCGGGTGTTTTCCTGGAAACTACCTCCAGTATTCTCAATGCAGTCATCTGCACACCCCGTGACTCTGAAATCTACGCGATTACTATAGAGTCTTCTCCGACATACAAAATATACAAACATCACCAATCCAGACCAACCCGCCCGTATTGGCTTCACACAACAAGCCTATTCTGTACTTTGATTCCTGATCTAAATGCTAAACTAACAGGGATACACAGATCTACCCATCGGGAGAACAACTTCCCACGTGTTCGTTGAGTGTCTACCCTCATATGCCAAAATGAAGGACTTCACATGTCCAAGGAAGAGCATCGTTACCCTATAAGTTTGTTTCAGCGCCATGGGAGAAATTCTAGCCAAATGGAAATGACCGCCTCGACTTTGCCTCCATAGATCTGAACTCGCCTCGCGAATCCGAGCTCTAAAACTCTGACGGCAGTGAAATCTCCTTTGCATGAAACTCCTCCTTCCTTCTCAAACTGCTCAACCCTAACACTCCAAGAGAATGAAGTGAAAAAGTCCCTTCCAAGGCTTTAAACCGAGCTACAGCTGCGCGGTATCGTCAATCAATGCCTCGATTCGTGCGCCACTGCCCAGGCCCTCCAATCACAGGCTGACACGTGGACACGCCGTTATAGTTTTTCTATCGCCGTGTGATAGGCTACTACCGCCATGCGGTATCTAGCGTCAGTTACGACACGACAACCACCTTTACCATCACGCGATAACTACTACCACTGTACGGTAATAGCCCGAGAGCTTCGCCAATTAAATCGAGAGCTTCCAGCGGTATTACTACCATCGGGCGGTAGTCTCCCGAAAGCTCTGCCAATTTAATCCCGGAGCTACCGCCAACGTTAACCCTACCACCGGGCGGTATCTCCCAAAAACCTTTTATTGCTTCGGAAATCTTGGGGCGTTACAGACTACTGGCCAGGAAACTGGCAAAGATTGCTCCAAAGGGAAAGAAGCAGTATTGAGAGACGGTATAACCGAAATATGTGTGGGAAAAAGTGTCTCGGGTAAAGGTGTTGAAACAATAGGTATAGAAGATGGCTCAGGCAAAGGTGTTGAGACAATAGGTATAGAAGGTGTTGAAACAATATGTATAGAAGATGGCGCATCAGATAGCAAGAGAGAAGAAGTGGGAGGAAAGTGTGACGTATCTTCAAAGAATGTGACATCAACAGAAATACACTGTTTGTGGAGATGAGGATCAAAACATCGATACCCTTTCTGAGTTGGACAATAACCAAGAAAGATGTAGTTAACAGAGCGAGGAGAAAGTTTGCCACGATCATGAGAAAGTTTGTCACGATCATGAGAAGGTATATGGAAAAACGTCGTACAACCAAAAACATGCAAAGGTAAAGAAAATGGGATGGTTCCAGGATACAAGATGGAGAACGGGGTCTTGCCTTGAAGAACGAACGAGGGAATGCGGTTTATGAGATAACATGAGAGGAGAATGGCATGACCCCAATAAGATTATGGAACATTCATTTGTAAGAGATGGCTGCGAGTAACATCCAGGAGTTGGCAATTCTTGCGTTCAATAATGCTATTTTGTTGAGAATTATAAGGGCAAGTAGTTTGATGAATTAAACCCTGACTTGCGTAAAAATCCTAAAAATTGATGACTGAGATACTCCTTGGCATTAGCAGTATGAAGAACTTTAATAGGCACATTAAACTGTGTGTGTATCTCATTTTACAATGTAGTAAGGATAGAGTAAAGTTCAGAATGCTCTTTTAAGAGGTATAATCAAGTACATCTAGAGTAATCATTAATGAAGGTAACAAAATATAGACTACCTCTACCAATAGTGCTTGTAGGAGAAGGGACCCAAATATTAGAGTGAACTAGATCAAAAGGAAGGGAAGAACTATGCCCTTGTTTTGCTGGAAAGGAAGAGAGGTGGTGTTTGCCAAGATGGTAAGCTTCACATTTCAGAGAGGAGTCACCTTGAGGAAAATCTGGGAGTTGGTAGATGAGGCGAGGAGGATGACCAAGACGAAGATGCCATTACAGAGAGAAGTAGAAGCAGTGAGAGCAGTGACATTGTTAAGCAAGAAAAGTCCACCGCTTTCAGTTCCAGTATCAAGTATCTCCTTGGAGTGAGGAACCTGAAACTCACAAGTTTTGGCTATAAAGGCAACTTTACAATTTAGTTGTGTGTAGAGTGTAGGAATAGAAAGTAAATTGCACGAAAAAGTGGGAATATGGAGAGTATCCTCAAGTTCGAGAGATGGAGTGACTTAAATACTGCCAAACCCGCAGATAGAAGACGAAGAACCATCTGCAATAAAAACTAGAGGTAGCCGGTTATTTTTTTTCCAAATGAGAGAAAAGAAGGGGTTTGCCCGTCAAGAGTGGTATCTCCAGATTGAATGAGCCACTTATGCTCAGTATCCATATGAGCACGTCCCAAAGAGGAGGCAAGGAACGTGGATAGAGAAGAAGAAGAAAAAACCAGAGGCTCCATAGAAAGAAGAGGCAAGCCGCGCGGATAAAGAAGAGAAGTTGTGCAGT
Source organism: Platanthera zijinensis (assembly GCA_039513925.1). NCBI lineage: Eukaryota > Viridiplantae > Streptophyta > Magnoliopsida > Asparagales > Orchidaceae > Platanthera > Platanthera zijinensis. The sequence goes on from CM077083.1 coordinate 35,024,900, forward strand.
TAACAAGAGAAGTCGCGTGGTTAAAAAAGAAAAGCCACGCGGTCAAGGGAAGGGAGGGAGGGAAACTGAGATAAGAGACAAGGCAAACTACGCGAACAAATCCACAGACAGAAGAGAAGACAACGTAACCAAGAAGAAATCGCGCAAACAAGGCCAAAACTAGGTTAAGGATAAGAGGACCATAGTTACGGAAAGAAACCACGGTAAGGAGAAGAGAAGACGGGCTACATGCAAGGGTAGAAACTCTAGAGACCGTTTGACTGGCTCAAAGAACGGAGCACCGCGAGAAAGTCGAACAGCAAATCGGAGAAAAGGACTGGTACACTCTGATACCAAGTTAAACAACAGCTAACAGCAACTAAAGCAACTAAGAAGTGGCTAAAAACTGCGGCTAAATAAAGGAAATTTTATTGCTTCAAAAGGCATAAGTGACATAAGTATGACCCCCTATTTATAGGGAGAAAATAAAGAAAGAGAATATAACAAACGATGTGGGACTAAAAACAAGAAACAATGAACTGTTCGGTTAGACAATTCTTACCGCCTAGACCGCAAAACCTTCAGCCTCCTGACCACCTGATCTCATCTGCGGATAAAATCCAAGTACAGACCGCAACAACAGACCGTCTATTCACCATGACAATCCAGGACCAGACCGCCTGGACTCGGACATCAATACTGCCAGGGCACTAAGGCTAATCGACAGGTCACCATAGGCCAACTGTTATAATAGTCTGTCTGCCACGCCTATCCGCCAAGACTGTCCGCCATGTATGTCCAGCAAGACTATCTGCCAAACCGCCTAACAACTAACTCAAACACTTGCCAAGCAGTAAAGGACAGACCGTTGCAACATGTTATCTATCCGACAAAACTGTGTGTCAGTCTTGTCCGCCAGGCCTGTTTGCCAGACCACCAAGATTTAACTACCAATGCTGACCGCTAGGAGCTAACCGCCAGGCTGACCGCAAATTTATCTGCTAGACCGCCAAGAGCTAACCGCAAGGCTGACCGCCAATCTATCCGCCGGACTGCCAAGACTGCTTATGTTTTGACACTGAAGGTAAATGGTTGCCATGGGTATTACTTTCACTTACCTGTAAGGAATGTCCCATCCTCCTACGTACTCGCGCTATTGCAGGAGAAGAGGTCAATAAAAGAACCAAGGTTATGACAGGAGCTGGTCCGACTTAGTCGGCGTTCGGCAGAGACGACGATCCGTCTCCTGAAGGAGAACGATGCCCTGAAGCTGGGGTGTGCCAATGTTGATTACGATACACTCTTCGCAGGCCACCCAAATGTGGTGTCTCTGAGCTCGGGGGAGGATTCTTCGTAGCACTAACCATGATTTAAGCGGACACTCCGGCTTATTATTCGCCACTGTATTTTTTCACATTTATCTCTGCAATGAACATTAAAAACACTATGCTAATGTATGAGAATATTTGCACTTACTTGTTTATTATTGTTTCTATTAACTCATGATGGATAGTGCTTGCTAATAGTAAACCTCAATGTTGTAGGTGTCTGCCTATTAAGGCTGAGTTTGGCGCGGCTTATCACGACTTATTTGTTCTGGTGAGGTTGGACAAAAATGTCATTATCATATCAAAATCTTATTTCTCAAACTACTTTCTTTTTTGTAACATTTGTGATACCAAACTTACATTCTATGAAAATGACGTTTTTGTCCAACCTCACCGGAGCAAATAAGCCGTGCCAAACGCAGCCTAAGACTAGATAACTTAGGTGATTTCATTTTAAACGCTTTCCCATTAGAAATCCTGGGTGGCCTTGTTCCGAGTGCTCGTTTATTAGGACTAAAAGACCCAGATGGCCTCAGTTGAGCCCCTGCCTATTAAGGTTAGAAAATCCAGGCGGCCTCAGTCGAGAGCCCGCCTATTAAGACTAGAAGATCCAAGCGTCCTCAGTCGAGTGCTGCCTATTTAGATTAGAAGATCCAAGTGGCCTCAGTCGAGAGCCCTCCTATTAAGACTAGAAGATCCACAGGACTTTAGCACTGAATGCCTGGTTTAGACAGTTATAGCAAAGGGTGCGGCCTTTTACAAAATAGTTCCTGGACAGCTACTGTGAATTGTCGCGTGAACATCAAAGCATTGTGATTTGTTGAGCGAACGCTTATTGTGAAGACCTTGGCGATGTGTTGTGAATTTTTAGGCGAACAATCGCCTTGAGAAATGTGAGGGACCTCTTTTGCTCCTCTAGAGAAGTGGTCCACTACTACAAGGGGTCCGATTACCAGAGGTTAAGTATTCCTGTCAGTCATAGGGCATTCACAGGGATCTCATCTGCAAACAACATCGAATGATGTCGGAGGGGAATAAAACACTCGTTGCTAGGAGCTTTTCCTCGAAAAGAAAGCAATAACAATAACAACACCTCGATCAATGCATGGTTGGTCAACACATCTGGACCTGCCACATATGTCGCTCGAGAGTATCTCTAACGAGGACAATTATCATGGTATTTTTGTGGGGAAAGTGACTCACACTGGCAGGAGGGTCGGAGGCCCAAAGGCCAAGGTTCAAGACATCTAGATATGTCTAAAGGGGTCCAAGAAGGCACCGGTAACCACACATAGATGTCAATCTCAAATCTATTTTTGATTTATCTCAAAGGTCTGGTAGCTCTATTGAGTAGATATCATGCATGTCCTAAACACTCATGCAAATGTTAGACTATTGAGGTAAGCAAATATGCAAAAGTTCTTGTAAATGATGGTAAGGAAAAAGGAGGAACATAAGGGAAAAGATGACACCGTGAAGGTCCTCACTTGTGCAGCTAGAGTCTAGAAAAATGAATTGACCTGTCCACCGACCTCAGTTGGAGGCAGGGCGTGCTCCTCCGCTACGTGTGCGAGCAAAGTGTCTTTGACTAGAATCAAAACATATTCCTCCACCATATCTATAAATTGAATGCCTCCAACTAGAAGCAGGGCATATTATTCCACCACATTTGTAGGCTAGGGGTCCCCGACCTGAGGTGGTACATACTCCTCCACCATGCTCACCGATCGGATATAACACTTTCGGGCCTTCCTTGGGTCACTCCTGACCCTGAATTGTTTTCCTCTTATCGAGAACTTTAGGACCTGATGGTAGGTTGACGCAATGGCTTGGAAGTCGTCCAAGAGGGGCCTCCCGAAGATTGCATTGTAGCTGTTGGGCGCATCAATGACCAGGAAGGATTCCTGCCGGGCTATCCCACACAGGTTGACAGCCAGGTCCACACTCCCTTTGACCTCTTTCTTCCCCCTATGAAGCCATAGAACGGACCATCACAGGATTCCAGCGGCTCTCTCTTCTTCATTACCTCATATGCGGGCCAAAAAAGGACGTTGACCAAACTGCCCCCGTCCACCAAGATTCAGGCCAATGTGTAATCTCCCAACATGGCCTAGATGACAACCACATCGTTAAATGGGTTGATGACCGGGGTTGATCATGTAACAACCCGACCCGTTAAATAACATATAAGAGAAGGTCCGGCTGGGGCCCCACACTATATGCTACAAACAGACGGCGAGGTCACATGTTAATACCAAAATTCCAGCGCACCCTAACCCAGAGCATTCTAGCGGAAGCTTATAAGTTGCACGAACTAAAACCATGAATATCCACTACTATAAAAATATCACATTTATATAAACACCATGAATGTTTACAACTCAAACGCTCACGGCCTTAAGGCCTTACAAGTTTCTCTTTACAACATATGATTTCATACATCGGCACGCAGGCCAGCATCACATGAAATCCAATACTTTGCACGACCTTCAAGGGCCTACCAACAGCAGCAACAAGGGCTTCAGCCCGCTTAATCCAATCAGCCCGCAACACCTGCATATGAACGTCCACTCAAAGGGTGATAAATAAAGCAACGGTCAGCATTCAGCTAACCAATTATAACGACCTTACCCCTTATCCGGGACAGTGGTTCCTTCCCTACATGCATTTTAATCCCAACAAATATCTTTAAAACACACTAAGTGCTCGCAAGCACAACATCATCACAAACGTTGGCCGTAGCCCGACATTCCGTGCACTCAGGGCACATATATGGTGTACCGAACAACCCTTGGTAACACCACTGATCAGAGGTGCTTAACTTGGTGGATATGGGCAATAGTCTACTACAACACGCATGCTGGAGACTTCTCGCGCCCATTCCACTCAGAGGTGTTCACCTCCCAGCAATACTTGAGCAATAATGATCGATATGCCAGGAAGGCCCGTAGCCACCCATTTGCACACAATAACAAGCCGGGAAGGTCCGTAACCCCCCATTTGCCAACAAGCTGGGAAGGTCTATAACCCCCCATTTGCCACTAAGCCGGGAAGGTCTGTAACCCCACATTTTCCACCAAGCTGGGAAGGTCCGTAACCCCCCATTTGCCACCAAGCCGGGAAGGTCCGTAACCCCCCATTTTCCACCAAGCCGGGAAGGTCCGTAACCCCCCATTTGCCACCAAGCCGGGAAGGTCTGTAACCCCCCATTTGCCTACACGGGTCAGCTCTTACCCGTTGCTCAACTTGTCAATAGCGCAGATCTTAACGCGGGTCGGCTTCCCCTTTTTCTGCTCACTCCACAGCTCACTCAGAGCCGCTAACCAATCCATCATCCAGCTCGTGCCGAGCATACAACCAAAGGAGCTATGCAAAACTTCCTTACCACAGTTCACAAGCGTCCTCACCATCTCCACGGGATACTCGTTTTATACAAGGAGTGTTCTCCGGTTCGCAGCATCACCAATCCAGACTACCAGTCTAGATGAGCTTCACACAACATGCCTATTTCGTACTACACCATTCCGGATCTAGATGCAGACTCAACCGCTGGAATCGCTTACGCTTTCCACCTCTTGGTGGAGGATCCCATGCACATGCATAAAGTAGGACTTCACTTGTCCAAGAAGGATATCGTTACCCTTGACAATCGCTTCAGATGCATGGAGAAACTAGCCGGATGGAAATCACCGCGACGGCCTTGCCTCCACAATGCTGGCTTCGGATCTCGAGTCGAACCGTTGAAGCTCCACCAGCGGCCGAAATCCTCTCCTTCTTCCTTCTCCATGCTCTCCCTTCTCTCTTACTTAGAAAGGGAGTGATCTTAGACCAAATGAGAAAGCCATCTCATTCCACAGTCTTATCACTGCAGGGAGAAGCTTGGACCACAGGATCCAAATAGAAGGAATTGGACAGCCAAGATTTGCCCTGGAATCACTTTTCCTGGGCTAACATGGCTTGTGGCACGCCCGTGTCACAGGCCGTGTTCCCCTAAGCGGCAAGGAACCGACTCAATCCAGACCAGAACACGGGCTAATACACGCCCGTGTCAAGCCCTGACACGCCCATATCAGTAAGTACACGCCCGTGTTGAGGGGCGTGTCCTTCACTCATCACAGGACTGCCAACCCGAGAAGAACACGACTAAGGCACACGCCCGTGTCCTTGGTCGTGTGTCGAACACGCCCCTGTGACACGCCCGTGTCACAGGCTGTGTGCCACACTCAACGCCACTCAACGCCGCTCGGTTACCAACCCGAGCAGGACAAGCCCTGGGACACGCCCGTGTCCCAGGCCGTGTCGCCTCTCAACGCTTGTGGACTTCATTTTTTTCGAGCTCTCACGATACAGCCGAGTACCCATAGCTGGACACGCCCTGGGACACGCCCGTATCCCAGGCCGTGTCACCTAGCCTGAACTCTAAATTGACATTTGGGGTGTTACAATCCTCCCCTCCTTACAGAAATTTCGTCCCGAAATTTAGCGCAACGCAGATACCAACACAACCACGTCGTTGCAATATAAACAAAGACGATCCGGGTTGCAAGCTCAGAGGCCACAGCTTGTCTCGCCCCACGGCATCGCATCAACACAAGTGTTTTCACAAACACAACTACATACAATATGTACAACATAAAAGCAATAAAGTGCACACTCCACTTTATTTCCGCTCATCCGCGTCTCTTAACAGCTTCTTGACAGCCTCCTGCAACTCCAGGTTATACACTCGAGGCTGTTGTACTTCATGATGTGAGCTTTGCGGCTCCTGCACTTCGAGATTGTACACTCGCGGTTTTGCCCGGGATGCAGATGATTCCGCCACTGCCTTACCCTTTTTCTCATAGGACGTGCCTGTCTTTTTCTCACCCTTCGAGGCACCACTCCAACAATCTCGGGCGATATGCCCCTGCTTCACACAGTTAAAACACGTACGTGTCTCCACACGTCCTTGCCCGTACGTTGCTCCCGAAGTAACATTCGACTAAGCTTGTTCAGCAGGCCTGAACCGCTTCTTATCATGTTTCCTAAACTCTGATTGTTCGGACTGTGGAAGTTTGAACTCTGAATTTTCCACCGCCAAGTTCTTCTTGTCTCGCACCCGTTTCAAGTCCTTCTCCAGCGCACAGGGTGTATCTACTAAGGCTTGGAATCCTTGGTTCATTGAACTCGGGAGAGCCAACCGCAGCTCATCTCGGAGTCCCTCATAGAACCGATTCATTTTCCGCGCTTCTTCCGCAAAAGTCGACCCCGCATAACACCCCAGCCTGGTGAATTCATGCAGGTAATCATCCACAGTCTTCTCACCCTGCACCAGACGGTGAAATTCATTCTCCATCGCAATTCGTCGCGATACGGTCAAATACTTTGCCCAAAACAACCTGGAGAATTCTTCCATCAAAATCTCTCACAGGCCTCGGCCGGCCAACTGGTGCAACTCGACCTCATCCCACCAAAGCCTCGCCTCTCCTTCCAGTAGGAAAGTGGCTAACGTGACTCTCTGCCCCTCATCAATCCTGAGCGCTGTTAGGATCCTCTTCACTCTTGAGAGCCAGTCCTCCGCCTGCGTTGGGGAATTCACCCCGACAAACGTAGGTGGATGAAAATCCATAAACCGCTTCAGTTGCTCGTCAGCCGCTTGCTCGTCCACCCGAGCGTCAACACGCTCTTGCCTCACACTAACCCATACTGGTTCCACAACATGCCTTGCCTGTCCAATAGGTTGTGCTTGCAACATAGCAAATACCGTATCCGCCACTAAGCATATGGTTTCCTCAGAAGGAGGAGGTGTGGGCACCTCAGCTGGTGTCGTACTCTCATCCGAATGCTGGGGCTCAGACTTCCCAGCTCCGCTCCTTATCACTATACGTGAACAAGATATCATTAACCTCCAAACCAAAACGGCAAATATACCGAATACACACGCGCACATTCCTATTGGACATTCTTGAGTTCAATTATATTAAAACGGTTCGCACGTACACGTGCTCGCCACCCAACAAAAGAATTCGGCCACGAATTCGGAAGAAGAAAACCGAGGGCCTCTGATACCAAAATGTAACAACCCGACCCATTAAATAACATATAAGAGAAGGTCCGGCCGGGGCCCCGCACTATATGCTACAAACAGACGGCGAGGTCACAGGTTAATACCAAAATTCCAGCGCACCCTAAACCAGAGCATTCTAGCGGAAGCTTATAAGTTGCACGAACTCAAACCATGAATGTCCACTACTATATAAATATCACATTTATATAAACACCAGAAATGTTTACAACTCAAACGCTCACGGCCTTAAGGACTTACAAGTTTCTCTTTACAACATATGATTTCATACATCGGCACGCAGGCCGGCCACACATGAAATCCAATACTTTGCACGGCCTTCAAGGGCCTACCAGCAGCAGCGACAAGGGCTTCATCCCGCTTAATCCAATCAGCCCGCAACACCTGCATATGGATGTCCACCCCAATGGTGATAAATAAAGCAACGGTCAGCATTCAGCCAACCAATTATAACGACCCTATCCCTTACCCGAGGCAGTGGTTCCTTCCATGCATGCATTTTAATCACAACAGATATCTTTAAAACACACTAAGTGCTCGCAAGAACAATATCATCACATACGCCGGCCGCAGCCCGACATTCCGTGCACTCAGGGCACATATACGGTGTACCGAACAACCCTTGGTAACACCACTGATCAGAGGTGCTTAACTTGGTGGATATGGGCAATAGTCTACTACAATACGCATGCCGGAGACCTCTCGCGCCCATTCCACTCAGAGGTATTCACCTCCTAGCAATACTTGAGCAATTACGATCGATACGCCGGGAAGGCCCGCAGCCCCCCATTTGCACACAACAACAAGCCGGGAAGGTCCGTAACCCCCCATTTGCCAACAAGCCGGGAAGGTCCGTAACCCACCATTTGCCACCAAGCCGGGAAGGTCCGTAAACCCCCATTTGCCACCAAGCCGGGAAGGTCTGTAACCCCCCATTTGACACCAAGCCGGGAAGTTCTGTAACCCCCCATTTGCCACCAAGCCTGGAAGGTCCGTAGCCCCCCATTTGCCACCAAGCCGGGAAGGTCCGTAACCTCCCATTTGCCACCAAGCCGGGAAGGTCCGTAACCCCCCATTTGTCTATACGGGTCAGCTCTTACCCGTTGCTCAACTCGTCAATAGCGCAGATCTTGACGCGGGTCGGCTTCCCCTTTTTCCGCTCACTCCACAGCTCACTCAGAGCCGCTAACCAATCCATCATCCAGCTCGTGCCGAGCATACAACTAAAAGAGCTATGCAAAGCTTCCTTACCACAATTCACAAGCGTACTCACCATCTCCACAGGATACTTGTTTAATATACGGAGTGTTCTCCGGTTCGCAGCATCACCAATCCAGACTACCAGTCCTGATGAGCTTCACACAGCATGCCTATTCCGTACTACACCATTCCAGATCTAGATGCAAACTCAACCGCTGGAATCGCTTACGCTTTCCACCTCTTGGTGGAGGATCCAATGCACATGCATAAAGTAGGACTTCACTTGTCCAAGAAGGAGATCGTTACCCTTGACGATCGCTTCAGAGCCATGGAGAAACTAGCCGGATGGAAATCACCACGATGGCTTTGCCTCCACAACGCTGGCTTCGGATCTCGAGTCGAACCACTGAAGCTCCACCAGCGGTCAAAATCCTCTCCTTCTTGCTTCTCCAAGCTCTCCCTTCTCTCTTGCTTAGAAAGGGAGTGATCTTAGACCAAATGAGAAAGCCATCTCATTCCACAGTCTTATTACTGCAGGGAGAAGCTTGGACCACATGATCCAAATAGAAGGAATTGGACGGCCAAGATTTGCCCTGGAATCACTTTTCCTGGGCTGACACGGCCTGTGACATGCCCGTGTCACAAGCCGTGTTCCCCTAAGCGGCAAGAAACCGACTCAATCCAGACCAGAACACGGGCTAAGACACGCCCGTGTCAAGCCCAGACACGCCCGTGTCAGTAAGTACACGCCCGTGTTGAGGGGCGTGTCCTTCACTCAACACAGGACTGCTAACTCGAGAAGAACACGACTAAGGCACACGCCCGTGTCCTTGGTCATATGCCGAACACGCCCCTGTGACACGCTCGTGTCACAGACCGTGTGCCACACTCAACGCCACTCAACGCCACTCAACGCCGCCCGGTTACCAACCCGAGCAGGACACACCCTGGGACACGCCCGTGTCCCAGGCTGTGTCGCCTCTCAGCGCTTGTGGACTTCATTTTTTTCGAGCTCTCGCGATATAGCCAAGTACCCAGAGCTGGACATGCCCTCGGACACGCCCGTGTCCTAGGCCGTGTCACCCAACCTGAACTCCAAATTGGCATTTGGGGTGTTACAGATCATCCTACTTGAATGTTACCATCTTGCGAGGGTGTGACGCCAGTGATGCAGATGCTACCTCTCTTCCCTGCAGATGCCTCAGACTCCCCCTGCAGGAGGAATCCACTCCTGCCCCGTAATGTATGTAGTTGATACATCCTAGCGGTTTAACCCCTTCTACCACTACGCACTCTTCCTCTGTGTTTCCTCCTTGCTCGATCATGTTTCATCTTGGGGCACTCAGCCCCTCCCCAATCTTCTTTTTACCCTTCCGGGACGAAGCCTCTTTGGCCTTTTCTGCCTGCTTTTTTGTAAGCAGGTGATCCAACATTCCTTCCTTAAGCAAATTCTCCACCACGTCACGGAGGACTCGACATTTCTAAGTATCATGTCCCACATCTCGGTGGAACTTGCAATAGAAGTTTGGGTTCCAACTTCTAAACCATCCTTTTATAGGTCTTAGGGGTCGGAAATCTGGCTGTTGCTGGAGGACCTCCACAACCTCCTCTAGTGGTACTCATATGTATGTATACTCTTGTGCCTTGCCCCATTGCGATGGGGATGCTCTTAGTAGTAAGGGTGAGTTATCACTACCTTCGTGTTGCGACTAGTGGTGCACTGACCTCATATTCTGAAAGGCCCGAGGGCCTCGACGACGAAAATTTCCCCATGCGAGTTGGGGGATCGATGCTCCTAGTGGATAAAATTACTTTTTTTGGGGAAGCGCTGGAGGTCGGTTGGATGACCTAAATGAGCGCTTGAATCCTATATTAGAAAGTCCCGTGATGAATTTCTTTTTGGATCTAGTGGCCAACCTTAGAGGGGGGGGGGGGGGGGAGGGGGGGGTGAATAAGGTTCGCGTCATGTTGTTTATAAAAAAATTGAATTGTTTCATTCTGAGGAAAAACTAGTTTAGGAAGCTACGGCAGGGCGTTGGGTATCTAACGCGCGGCGGTATGTCTCTAAACTCATTTTTCGGGGCAGAATCTCCCTTGGAGATCTATGCACTCTTCAGGACAAGTCAAACTAACATTCACAGCAGTACACGCAAGTAAAAGAGCAGAAAATGAATTTCATAAACAAACTTAATGATGCAGCGCCACCGCTACTTGATGATGACCCGGTTGCCGAGGCGCTACGACATAAAGATCTGAGACGCCGTGATGACGCTGAAGGAAGTGCACGTTACAACCTCCGCCCGCGACATGCTAAAACCGCCATGAAGAATTAGCCTAATTTTCTTATTTCATGCACTTTATTTTATATTTTGGGAATATAAAATTATCCTATGTTTAAGTGATAATTTTATATTCATGGCTTGCTTTTAATTTTTTTAATTTGAACAATTTTATTTTGGTGTGCATTTAGCCATTCGGATGGATGAGATTACATCTCCATCATGGAGGGCTAAGAGTTGTTGTAAACTCCTATTTAAGGAGGTGATTATGAGGAATAAGATAATTGAAGATTGAAACCTAAAATTCCCTCTCATTGAGAATTTCGGCCAAGGCTATTTCCCTAGCAGCCGCCCCCCCTTGAGTGGTGTGAAGCCGCCGCCCCCCTTGCTCCCTCCATCCGTTCGGTGCGACTCCGGCGCGACTTCCTTGGTGCGACTCCGTGGAAGAAGGTTGCAAACCCCTCGGTGTGACGCCGGCGGATCCGTGGAGAGAGTGATTCTCCCACCATATCTTTGTGTGAACTTTCATCCCGGTTGGGTAATCTCTTCCCGTTGTGTGATTCTTGCTTTAGTTTGTGGAGGTTTTTTCATGCAATGTTTTTTCCGTGATTTTTAAATCCGTCGCTTGCAAAATCTGAACTTGAAGGTGTTGTTATTGAATCTCTTGTTGTCCGGAATGGGTAGATCCGTCTCAGGAGTGCGACTTGGCCTAGCCTCGATTTGCTCTTCCGTTCGGCGCACTTTATGTGCCAACAAGGGAATTAATCACGACTCGAATTTCGATCGCTCTTAAAGGTTTTCCGCCGCTCCAAAATAAAATTATTGTTGCGCTTGAAACGACTTAAATTGAAATGAATTGATGCTTGTGTAGGTGCGGTGAGTTGTGTGCTTGTTGGAGTGGTAGGTCTTAAGGACGTTGTATCGAGTCCGGCTTACGGTGAGTTGTGTGCTTGTTGGAGAGGTAGGTCCTAAGGACGTGGTATTGAGTCCCGGATTTTGGGAACCAACCGACCCCTTTTCGTTCGCTTTTGGTCGGCGTTCTTTCCTTTTATTTATTGTTCTGTGACGATTAGGTGTCCGCTAGCGTAGTCACGTCCGTGTCACGGTCATCACGACATCAATTTGGTATCAGAGGCGGTCGTTTCAACTCCCAAGTTGCAAACATCCTCGCTGCATTCTTCGTTGGTCGATCTGAACTTTCAAAGATCTGAAATTTTCGGGTTGGTCTGCGTTTAGTAAACCCTCGGAATTTTAAAATTTGTCGAAAAAATCTGAAACTTTTTTTGTAGCTTCCTGCACCTATATCTAGCAACATTAATACAGAACATTTTTCGATTTGTCATCGTTAGGTCAGCCTGCAAATTGGAAACGTCGTAATTCTGTCCAGTTTGTCTGCAAATAGCGGGCTGAACTCCTTATTTTTCAGCGAAATCTCGAAAAAAAAATTTTTTAACGATCTACGTGTTAGTCACTTTGGGAATCTATAAAAATATATTATTTTCAGTATAGCTACAGCCCTAGGAAAATTCATCTTTCCAAGGTTTTTCTAATCCTGAATGCGCACTAGGCTAGGATCAGAATATTCGACTCCGTCTACGTCTAGGATGGCTGTGAATGAGCATGTAGATCCCAACACCGAGGCCATAGCGGGGCTGCGTAATGAGATGACTGAACTTAGGAATATATTAACCCAGTTCATACAAACCCAAGCTAGGCCACCCCCACCACCCGCTAATGTTGAGTTGCCCCGCCGGCGCCAACAAAGCTCCGATTCGGATTCTGATGGGGACTCCCCCCGAGTACCCGCACGAGGCCGTCGCCACGAGCGAGAGTTTGACATTACTAGAGCCGTCAAGATTGAGGCCCCCACTTACGACGGCATGGGAGATCCACAAAACTTCCTTAATTGGACCGTGGATATGGAATGTCATTTCGACTGACACCATCTCACGGACCCCCAAAAGGTCCAAGTTGCCAGGATGAAGTTAACTGGTCATGCCAAAACTTATTGGTTGAATGAAGAGCGTAGGCTAGGAACTGGGAATGGAGACCCAATTATTGGATGGACTGTAATGAAGAATTTATTGACCGATCAGTACGCCCCCGCGTACCATCGGACACAGATGTTTGATGAGCTTGCCACCCTGCGGCAAGGCTCAAGTTCGGTAGCTGACTATATGGGTGAACTTCAGGACCGTATGGTGCGATGTGACTTAAAAGAGATCCCCGAAGTCACTTTATCTAGGTTTCGAAAAGGGCTTCACCCCGATATCCAAAGGAAGCTCCTGCGATATGGGCACACGGATTTGAACGCAACTTTCAATGCCGCCCTGGACATTGAAAAACACTTAGCCTCTAAGGCTCATTCCCGCTATTCTCATGCGAAGAACAAGTCCACCACTAGGACATCTTCTTCCACATATCCTGATAAGGGAAAGTTCAAATCCCACGAGTCGAAGTCTGTCGTGATCACCGCTCGAAACACTAAGAACCCCGCCAGTGAGCGCGTTCCTATAGGGAAAGTTAGCAAGGCTAACACCACTTGTTACTCTTGCGGCGTTCAAGGTCACTATGCCTACGAATGCCCAACCAAGACGAAAACTCTAGCCTTATTAGATCCCGCTACTGATCCTGACGATTATGAGTACGAGGCCGCGGAGGAAAGCGACCCCGAAGGAGTCCCTAGTGACTTGGAGGACGATCACCGCCTTATGGTGATGCGTTGTATCTTGACCACTCCTCGTCCCGTAGACGACTAGAAGAGGACGAGCATATTTTCCCTAATCTTTAAGAGTGGCGAGAAGTTATGCAAACTAGTTATTGATGGTGGTATTTGCGTGAACGCCGTTTCTGAGAACGCCGTTAAGCGTATGTCCTTGACTGTTGAGCCGCACCCGGCCCCCTATCAGGTTGCTTAGATTAGCAAGGTTACTATTAAGGTAACCCAACGATGCCTAGTCCCCATGTCTTTCAAGTCCTACACGGATGAGGTTTGGTGCGACGTCCTGCCGATGGACGTTTGTCATGTGTTACTAGGCCGCCCCTGGCTCTATGACCGTTATGTGACGCACTACGGTCGCGCTAACACATATGAGTTCAAATTCAACGGCAAGAACATCACCTTGAGACCGACTGTGCCAAAAGAACCAGTAGTGATGACTAAGGATACCACTGTTCCGGTAGAGAGGAAGGCGTTGAGCTTGGTTGGTAGGATAGAATTTTTGAAGGATCCTTTCATTGAGGGCATGATGTACGCTCCCGTTCTTATGGGTGCCAAGACTGATACTGGTGTGTTGGATGATTTACCCCGAGAGCTATGGGTATTGTTGGATGAATTTAGGGACGTTTACCCGGATGAGTTGCCATCGTCGTTGCCTCCGCTTAGAGACATACAACATGCCATCGACCTTATCCCAGGATCGTCCATACCCAACCAACCTCACTATAGGCTTAATCCTGCCACCCATCAAGAATTACAAACCCAAATAGAGGATTTACTGTGTAAGGTGTTTATTAGAGCGAGTATGAGCCCGTGTGCTGTCCCAGCCCTCCTTGCCCCAAAGAAGGATGGCACCTGGCGCATGTGTGTTGATAGTCGGGCTATCAACAAAATTACTATCAAATATAGGTTTCCAATCCCGCGGTTAAATGATCTCTTGGATGTCCTTTCAGGTGCCACTATCTTTTCGAAGCTAGACTTACGGAGTGGTTACCACCAGATTCGGATCCAAGAGGGGGATGAGTGGAAGACCGCATTCAAGTCTAAGGACGGGTTGTATGAGTGGCTTGTGATGCCCTTCGGGTTATCCAATGCCCCTAGCACCTTCTTCCGGATGATGACGCACATCTTTAGGCCGTATATGGGGAAGTTTGTTGTGGTATATTTTGACGACATCCTAGTCTTTAGTACCTCCCCCGCCGAACACCTTTCCCACATCAAAGTAATCCTCACCACTTTAAGGAAGGAAACCTTATTTCTGAATCTTAAGAAGTGCACCTTTTATGTTAAGGAGGTTGAATTCTTAGGTTACATAGTTGGTTCTGAGGGAATTCGAGTTGACCCAGGAAAGGTTCAAGTGATTAGAGACTGGCCCGAGCCCACTAGTCTTTGAGAGGTGCGTAGTTTCCACGGCTTAGCTAATTTCTACCGTCGTTTCATACGTGACTTTGGTAGCATTATGGCACCCATTACCGACTGCATGAAGAAGGGCGAATTCACATGGACGAAATCCGCCACGTTTGCATTCCGTCGCATTAAAGAGCCTATGACCGAAGCCCCGGCGTTGCGTCTCCCCGACTTCACCAAGGTATTCGAGCTTACGTGTGATGCATTTGGCGTTGGAGTTGGAGGCGTCTTGAGTCAGGAGGGACACCCCGTGAGTTATTTTAGTGAGAAGTTGGCGGGCGCCAAATTAAACTACTCCAATTATGATAGAGAGTTCTACGCCCGTTATTAGATGTCTGCACCATTGGAGGCACTATCTCCTCCCTAAGGAGTTTGTGATCCTTTCCGATCATGAGGCGTTACGATTCATTAATGGTCAACACAAAATCAGCCCGCGCCACGCTAAATGGGTATCATTTTTGCAAGAATACACTTTCAATCTTAAACACCTTAAGGGAGCTGACAACCGAGTCGTGGACGCTCTTAGTCGCTTAACCTTGTTAGTCACCACTATGGAGGTTAATGTGGTAGGATTCGAGCGCATCAAAGATGAGTACGCCATGTGCCCCGATTTCTAGGACGCATATTTGTCAGCCCAAGATAGCTCCCCCCACGAACATATCGGCTTTCGTCATTAAGGACGGCTATCTACTTAGACTTGGAAAGTTATGTATTCCGCAGTCGTCGTTACGTCTCCATATCATCTGAGAAATGCATGACGGAGTGTTGAGTGGTCATTTCGGTAGGGATAAGACCATTACGTTAGTTGAAGAAAAATTCTATTGGCCAAAACTTAAGGCAATGGTGGGACGAGTGGTGAGTAGTTGCCGTACTTGTCAATTATCTAAGGGCACCAAAACTAACGGTTGTTTATATACGTCGTTGCCTATTCCTTCCACCCCTTGGGAAGATGTGAGCATGGACTTTGTCTTAGGCTTACCCACAACTTTACGACGTCACGATTCTATTTTAGTAGTTGTGGATAGGTTCTCCAAAATGGCATATTTTATCCCGTGCACCCGAACTAACGATGCGTCTCATATCGCCAAATTATATTTTAAAGAAGTAGTTAGTCACCGGGGAGTGCCGAAGACAATAGTCTCGGATCGTGATGTTAAGTACAAGAGTTATTTATGGAAGACACTTTGGGTCTTAATGGGTACCAAGTTATTGTTTTCCTCTGCCTATCACCCACAGACTGATGGACAGACGGAGGTGGTTAATCGAAGCTTGGGTAGCCTTCTTCGATGCCTAGTGAGCGATCACAAAGGCACATGGGATCTTATTCTTCCCCACGCCCAGTTAGCTTATAATAATTCCAAAAATCGGTCTACTGGTCTGTCACCAAACGAGATTATCCATGGATACAAGGCCCCTGTGCCTATTGACTTGGTACCGTTGCCCCCAACATACAAGACAAGTCAGTTTGCACAATCCTTCACCCAACATATTCATGACTTACATGCACGTATACGAGCTACCTTGACTGCTCAATACGAGTCTTATCAGTCGCACGCTAATTTACATAGGAGGGTGTCGCACTTTAAAGTTGGCGATTTGGTCCTAGTCCGCTTAGTTCCCGAACTCTTGCCATCTGGCACCGTTAAGAAGTTGGCACCGAAGCGCGCCAGCCCTTTTCGGATTATCAAGAAACTAGGTGACAACGCTTTCGTTTTGGATTTGCCGGCTGATTGGGGTATCTCCCCTATTTTTAATGTCTCGGATTTGACGCTGTTTGTTTTACCTCCACCTGAGTTGAATTCTTTGTCGTCTTCTTCCTCCACTGAAAATTCTGATGGGTTGGGGAGTGGTAGTTCGGATGATCTCTCTCCTTCGGTCCCCGCAGGTATAACATCGGATGATACGTTGCCTTCTTTTATTCCTACTGCTGACATGTTTCCCAGGTTTCCTCAGACATTTCTCACTCCAGATATGATACTCGCTGCGGAACCATTCATTACTCCGGATGGTGCTACTTACCGCTTCCTTGTCCGTTGGCGTGACCGCCCCCCTTCGGACGACTCTTGGGTACTCGCGACAGAGCTTCAACGTTTGGATGCCGAGCTTCTCCGCCGCTACCTCTCCACTCACGCATCAGAGATACGTGATTTTGAGTGGGGGAGGATTGATGCAGCACCACCGCTACTTGATGATGACCCGGTTGTCGAGGCGCTACGACATAAAGATCTGAGACGTCGTGATGACGCTGAAGGAAGTGCACGTTACAACCTCCGCCCGCGGCATGCTAAAACCGCCATGAAGAATTAGCCTAATTTTCTTATTTCATGCACTTTATTTTATATTTTGGGAATATAAAATTATCCTATTTTTAAGTGATAATTTTATATTCATGGCTTGCTTTTAATTTTTTTAATTTGAACAATTTTATTTTGGTGTGCATTTAGCCATTCGGATGGATGAGATTACATCTCCATCATGGAGAGCTAAGAGTTGTTGTAAACTGCTATTTAAGGAGGTGATTATGAGGAATAAGATAATTGAAGATTGAAACCTAAAATTCCCTCTCATTGAGAATTTCGGCCAAGGCTATTTCCCTAGCAGTCGCCCCCCCTTGAGTGGTGTGAAGCCGCCACCCCCCCCCCCCTTGCTCCCTCCATCCGTTCGGTGCGACTCTGGCGCGGCTTCCTTGGTGCGACTCCGTGGAAGAAGGTTGCAAACCCCTCGGTGTGACGCCGACGGATTCGTGGAGAGAGTGATTCTCCCACCATATCTTTGTGTGAACTTTCATCCCGGTTGAGTAATCTCTTCCCGTTGTGTGATTCTTGCTTTAGTTTGTGGAGGTTTTTTCATGTAACGTTTTTTCCGTGATTTTTAAATCCGTCGCTTGCAAAATCTGAACTTGAAGGTGTTGTTATTGAATCTCTTGTTCTGTTACGATTAGGTGTCCGTTAGCGTAGTCACGTCCGTGTCACGGTCATCACGACATCACTTAATCAACAACGGTTTACAATTACAAAATCTTGGTCTCCGTGTCGTCGGAGATCGAAGCCGGTGATTGGAAAAAGCTTTTTGTTTTCTATACCGACCCACACACCAGACTGGTTGGCTCTCTCCCTTTCCCTCCAAGAAAGGTTTTCAAGCTGGATCTTCCCTTCCACGCAAAGAAGGGTCTTAGAGCCCAGCTAGATCGCCCGATCTAGACGCCCATTCCCCGAGACGATTTCTCACAGAATCCTATCCCAGATTCCGACGACCTTCCCCGGTCTATTTCCTTCACCACAAGAATATAGATAAAGAGAAAGATGATAATAAAGAGTTTAAGGGATTTAAAAATTAAAATCTCCCTCTTAACGATTCCTCGGTCGAGCGATCCACGATCGGTGCTTGAGATATTCGTGTGCTTGTAACTGTCGTCTCTTCATAGTCGACGCAGTTCTTGGCACGCCGGAGTTCTTCATAAATGAATGAGAGGGAGGTGGATTTCTTTTCCTTTGACGAAGATGGTGGAACAACCCACAGAGAGAGGCGGCCGAACCCTAGGAATCACAAAACTCTGTCTATTTTCGTCGTCGTGTGAAATCAAGAAAGCGAGATGCCTTTTATACAACTTTGTAAAAACAGGCTAGCTCCAGCGGTAAGGCTAGGGCCTGGCGGTAGCTTCACGTGCTTGATGTGATAGCTATCCTCCAAATTTGGAAAAATATTCAAAACGAATATTTCTGGTTTTTCAAGGTTAACGCGACGTGGTAGGTAGATAGCGCCCGACGGTAGTCCAGTCATCTTGACGCCTCTGTCTCAACGTTCTCAACGCCTCTGTCTCAACGAGCATTGATTGTGTTACCGCGACGCGGTACCATGCTAGTGTCCGACGATAGTTCAGTTGTCTCGATGCTCTCGACGCCTCTGTCTCAATGCTTTCAATGCCTCTTCTCAACAAGCATTGAGTGTGCTACCGCGACGCGGTACCAAGCTAGCGCCCGCGCGATAGATTTCCGAGAACCTGGACGAATTAATTCCTTAAGCTAGCGCTGGTAGTAGGACTACCGCGACGCGGTAGATTCCAGAGCGCCTTGTCCATTTAATTCAAGCTATCGCTCGACGGTACCTACTACCACTCGGCGGTATGTTCCTGAGGAGAGCTTCTTGTATTTCTTGGACCTGCAGACCTGCACACTCTACCAAACACAAGATGTAATCAAATACAATATGAGAGTTGATATTATCAAACCAAGGAAATGTGAACTGTCGGTTCCAACAAACTCCCACTTTTGATAATATCAAATCCCGTTCATGAGGTATAAAAATGAAGTGCATATATATATACAAGATAATCTTTAACGTTCAGGTTTCAGGTTCTATATAGCTCCCCTACACACGCGCTCCCCCTATATATGTGCTTAACATGCTCCCCCTATCTACATGCACACAATGAACTAAGCTCCCCCTACATGTGATCTACACTTACCCATGACTCATGAACCATCTAATCTCTCCCTTTGATATTATCAAAAGGTCATGGGCTAGACCATAAATGAAACTACACAAGCACGGGAGAGACGGAAAGTAGTATATAATGAGCATGAGAAAAAAGTAAGCAGTGCACGTTATAGAAAGTGAAACGAGATTCAAAAACAATAGGGGTGACCAAGCATGAGATCAGAGAATATTAAGCATAGAGGTCGCACAGATGAGTGCATTACGTAGAAGTAGTTTGAAAGAACCATTCAGAGTTATACAAGATTGGACAACACAAGTAGACTAAGCACATAATGATGTAGAGTACAATGCTATAAGAGTTATAGAATTAAATGCAGAGGAACATTGTACAAGTCATGAATAGAAATCGTGTGCTCGAACTTGCGTGCTATAAACATATAGTGCTGTGTCAGTCCAATTCTTATGCATGGAAGCGTTAGATAGAGCAATGACGTATGAACGTCTAGTATCAGAAGACAAACACTAAGTAGAGTGAACATTCATTACATGGTTTATCTCAGTAAGTAAAAATGATATCGCGAGAGAAAAAGGTGAAAAATCACGTCATAGTGCTATCTACGAGATTTCAAGACTAGAATTAGGGGACATAAGCTTAAGGTACTAGTCTGCGCACAAGATCGAAATGATTTTTAGACCAAGGTGCTCATTCTCACAATGCTCATAAAGACTTATCAGGAGGAATGAGTAGTGCTTGGGGGGTATCCTTGACTCAAGGCTTGATAACATTCATTGTTTGTTATTTATATGCGTTGAGCAATCAAATTCAAAAATTGTTTTGTTTGGATTTTAAGGACCCCAAATCAATCGAAATCTACCCACATAGATAGATATACTTTAACTTGTATACACAGAACTTGACCATTAGAGATTTGCCCCATATTTCTACCCTTTGTATAAGCGCATATGTGTCGTGGCATTGATTATTCAAATTATTCCTAGCATGGTAGACACAATATCACGAGTTATAACATGTAAACATATATTTTCTACAAGAGTGCTCCGTCTAGGGATGTGTGAATAGTGTAACGTCATTCCACTATCTAAATCCTCATACATACCAAGAGGCATTTTCAACAAACACTAACATGTCTAGTCGCACTCAGTAGCTAAGCACCTATAGATTCGACACATCATGACATATGTAGAAAATGTACACAAGGATTAACATGCCTAAGTCCAACATTGTACGTAATTGTTATGCTCTAAGTTCTAGCCATGTGTGTCCTAAAAGTGATTAAGTCACAATTTTTTGTTTTTGGGTTTTTATATTTTTTATGTTTTTTTTATATGACAGATAAACAAAGTAAGCACAACAAAAACAACAAAAACACATCACACATGCTGGGCAGGAACAAAAATTGTAGGACAGGAACAAACACTGATTCGAAAAGAAAATGCAACACACATATATGATAACACGATAGAAAGTTATGCATAATACTTATGACTACGAGACATGAGCTAACGTTTGTGCTTTGGATTAACAATCAAGTGATTACTTACGATATACTTGACCCAAATAGAGTGACATCACCCTAGCCCTGTACTAAGTGACAGATGAGCCTGAGGAGCTGCACAAGTGCTGTAGGGTGGGTGTTAATCCCATATGCCCTCACAAGAACCCGCTCAACCTAACACTCTTTCCCCCTAACGTCACACAAGGACCCACTGGAACCCTTTCCCGGTTAAGGACAAGATATGGATTACATGTTAGCGATCTAATGATGACACACCTACACCCCCGCTATTGTGAGACACATCATAGTGAGTGAATGATCATGGACATGTCTATATGTAGTGAGCAACATGATGTTCGAATTAGGGTCTATATCATTGCATGTATTTGTAGAGGTTTCAAAACAACGCATCCAGTCTTAACGCAAAATGACTAGTACAAATTAAATTTTAACTTTAATCTTCTACAAATATAACATTTGAAATAGAAAATAGTATGTTATCCATATTGTCGATATCAAAAATACGTCCTCTGCAGTTGTCTCCAAAGATCATCATGTTTTTTTCTTTCTCCAAGCTAAGGAACTTGTCTTCAAGTACCATACATTTTCTTATCCTTAGCCTGCCAACACACTCAATAGGAGGATGAGGGAGAGAATCAGGTTACCCAAGTTCTTCCACCCATAGTGTAGGTAGTCGACTTCGGCATCCAGACTTGAGTTATTTTATTTATTCCTCTTTTCAAGCAGGAGCCAGAGGTGTGACCAAACTTATTACATTTGGTACAGCTCACATAGGCGGTGGATATCGCCTTTTGCATGGTACTAGGGCTCCTGCTAGACGAAGGATGTGGGTTTTTAGATTTAACATGATTCATGTTATGTTTCATAAACCATTTTGCTAGATTTCCTGGAAATGAGCTATTTCGGCTCCAGAGATACTGCCGGATAGTAACTCATCATGTTTGTAACCCAACCCGAATTTTCCAGATCCTTGACACTGATAACCCAATAATGTATCCAGAGTTTTTCAGCCTATTCCAAATGTTTGGATGACAGGGTTAAGGTCATGGATCTTTTCCTTTAACGCAGTGTTTTCTGTGACCAGCATCACACACCGATTTTCGAATTGCTTCTTACCATTCTCAACGTGGCTATGAGAAGTTTGAAGCTTGCTCTCCAAGTCCTTCATCTATTTAGTGAGAATGTCAATTTTAGAGGAAGTCTTGGTGAGATTCTCTTCTAATTTTTTTTTATTATGCTCGAGAAGTAAGAGCACTCTTAACACTCAACCTTTTCTTTTCCATGTTTCACTAGTTCGCTATTCACATATTTCAAATCCTTTTTCAGTTGTTTATTTTCAGATTTCATGATGTTATTCTTATTAGCCACATCATCTAGTTTATCAAAAAGAGTTTCATATAATTCAAGGAGTTCTATGTAAGTGGGAGGAGTTACCTCAGTGTAGCTATGAGCACTGGATTCGCCATCTGAGTCGTTGTGATATTCCCTCATTAGACAGAGATTTGCCTCATCTTCACTGCTTGAGCTGGAGATGCTTGACTTGCCAGACATATCATCATCCCATGTCGACGTTTTGAGCACTTTCCTCTTTCCTTTGTCTCTTTCTTATCGATCCTTTTCTTCTCTTTGGAGCTTTGGACAATCTCTCTTCATGTGTCCAGGCTTGTGATAGTGGAAGCACTCAAGAATGGGTTTTTCTTTGTCGCTCTCTGATCCCTTTGACGATTTGGTCCATCTATCGTTTTCTTTAGCACCTTTCTTCATGAATTTCTTGGACTTTCCCTGCCTCTTGGGATTTTTCATGAACCTCCTGAACTCTCGAACATAGAGGCTTTCTTCATCATCGTCCTCAGATTCTTCAACATCCTTTCTCTCCCTCATAGCTTTTTGTGCCAACCCCTTCTTCTTTGTTTCCCCGGGATATTCTTCAGCTTGCATCTTCAATTCGAGCTCATGTGTCTTCAGGTTTCCAATGAGGCTCTCTATCTCTAGGGTGTTGATATCGTGTGATTCAGCAATAACAGTCACCTTCAGGTTGAAACGTGGAGGAAGAGATCAGAAGATTTTCTGTACCAAGTCTCCATTTGAGAATGTCTTTCCGAGAGATCTAGAGGCGTTGATGATCTTCGTGAATCATGTGTACATGTTATCCACCTCCTTGTCGATCTCCATCCAGAATTGTTCATATTCGGACTCTAATCGAAATAGCTTTGATTCCTTTACCTGAGAAGTACCTTCATGCGTTAGCTCTAGTAATCGCCATATATCAAATGCAGTTTCACAATTGCAAATACGAATAAATTCAATTTTGTCTAACGCACAGAATAGCGAGTTCATGGCTTTGGCATTGTTGGTACATCTTAACTTATCAGCGTCATCCGATTAATCCTGCGGTTTGACTAAGACGGTGTCACCTACAGTCATAGTGGGTGCAATGTATTTTGTTTCGATCATGACCCACATATCCATGTTTTGAGTCATTAAAAATATTTTCATTCTCGTTCTCCAGTGTCTATAGTCACTCCCCAAAACAGTGGAGGTCTACTTACACCTTGTCCCTCAGGGAAAGCGTGAACTGCGTTGGCCATCTTACTTCAGGATTTTAAGCCTTTTTGAAGTAACCTCCTCTGATAGCACTTGTTGGATCTAGTGACCAACCTTAGAGAGGGGGGGGGGGGGATAAGGTTCACGTTTATAAAAAAACGAATTGTTTCGTTCCGAGGAAAAACTAGTTCAGGAAGCTGCCGCGGGATGTTAGGTATCTAACGCGTGGCGGTATGCCTCTGAACTCGTTTTTCTGGGCAGAATCTCCCTTGAAGATCTATGGACTCTTCAGGACAACTCAAACTAAGATTCACAACAGTACACACAAGTAAAAGAACAGGGAATGAATTTCATAAACAAACTTAATCAACAACGGTTTACAATTACAAAATTTTGATCTCCGTGACGCCGGAGATCGAAGGCGGTGACTGAAAAAAAGTTTTTGGTTTTCTATACCAACCCACACACCGGACCGGTTGGCTCTCTCCCTTTCCCTCTAAGAAAGGTCTTCGAGCCGGCTCTTCACCTCCACGCAAGGAAGTGTCTTAGAGCCCCGCTAGATCAACCGATCTAGACGTCCCTTCCCTAGGAAGTGTCTTAGAGCCCCGCTATACCAAACTACCCGATCTAGACGTCCCTTCCCTGGGACGGTTTCTCACGGAATTCTATCCCGGATTCCGACGACCTTCCCCGATCGATTTCCTCCGCCACAAAAATATAGAGAAAGATTACAATAAAGAGTTTAAGGGATTTAAAAATTAAAATCTCCCTCTTGACGATTCCTTCGTCGAGCGATTTGCGGCCAGTGCTTGAGATTTTCGTGTGTTTGCAACCGTTCGTCTCTTCGTAGTCGATGCAGTTCTTTGCACGACGGAGTTCTTCATGCGCGAACGGGGGGGGGGGGAGGCGACTTTCTTTTCCTTTGAGATACAAATATATGATATTACCAAACTACCACTAAATATAAAATAGGGACGTATCATTACTCCCTCCTCCAAAACGAGCTTGTTCGAACGTTGCATGGGAGATTGAGTCATCTGACATCTTGAATTCGCGCCAGAACAACTCCTAATAACAATTCACGACCGCTGGAGCTTCAACTAGCAGCTGTGGCGACACCGTCCAAAAAATATGTCCTGAAGGAACAGGGTCTGTTAGTGTCGGCGACACGGTAGGTGACAACTATAGTGAGGCGGTCGACAAGAACGGGTCTGGAGATGCGGCAGTGAGGCGTCGTGGCACGATGGTCAACCAGAACACGGCTGGCGGAACTACGGCCGGCAGGAGCGGCGATAAGGTGACCGGTAAGGGTGGCAGAGCAGGGGATGGGTCGGCGACACTGATGCTGGCTTGATGGTCGTGGTAAGCAGCGCCGGGGTAAGCAGAGTAATGACATGCAACAATGGTGGTGAAATTTGCTGAGTGGGCACCCCGACTGGAGGAATGGCATTGGCAGTGGCCCGCGACGGCAATGAAATCGACGGAGTTGCGGAGGGTTGTGGATGCGGTGGTGGAATACTGGGGGAGCCACCCACAGTTGGAGGATGTCCCTGAAGAGTGGAAGGAATCACCGGCGGAGCGTAGCGGACGCTTAGCTTCAAGAGCCTCGATCAAGGCGCCATTGCGCGCTACCTGAGCATTTATTTTGGCGAGCATGGAGAATATTCGTGGCCACCTTTTGTCCATAGCATCAATCAAGTTGAAGAGCAGATGAGGATTAATAATTAGTTAACGAAGGCTTAATTAATTATGAATAGAGAAGGTGAGGGGGGGGGGGGAGAGAATTAGCTATAAAGAACCGGTGGGGAGCATGACTGCCTGTGATTGAAGACAAAGAAGTGGAGAGAGAATTAAATTTAAAAGGTTGAATGGGGAAAAAACGAGGACTGCAAAACGCTAGAGAGTAGGGAGTAATAGAGGAAGGCGTGAGTGAGGGTTCTTGTCAGAGAGGAAAAAAATAGAAAAATTGAATGACAGCAGGAGATAGAGAAGTAGAAAGAGAAAGAAGGCGTGCAGGCAGCAGCTCGAGGAGATGGAGTTCTGATGATGATGGGGTTGCTGGGTGAGCAGTTTGAGGACGAGGTTGCCGACGAGCCGTGAGGTGCTTGGCGGTGGGGAATGCAGAGAGAATTATTAAAAGATTAAAAAAAAAGAGGTGGGAAGTCTGCGGACAGCAGGCTGGCGTCATTGAGGGGTTTTGCCAAAGAAAGAAAAACAAAAAGTAAAGAAGGATAGGTGGTAAAAGGCAGCTGGCGATTCAGAATTTAACAAAAGAAATTGGGATGGCTCGAGGATGGCTCTTATGGTGGTCGGATGAGAGGAAGACAAAGACGTGTGGTCTAGAGCGGTGGAGGGACGAAGCACGCACGGTCGGCTGGGTGAAGTTGTGGACAAAGCAGACACGAGCACGCGGCGACAGTGCAACAGTGGGAGGCCGAACGACGATGCAGAGCAAGCTGGGGAGAGTCGGAAATGGGCTTTGGCGGTGGTTGAAGGGGTTGCAACGGTTTGGGGGGGGGGGGGGGGGGGCGGAGGACAGAGGAGGTGTAGTCAATGATGGTTGCAGCTTGTGGGGCCGACGCTGTTGATGATGGAGCGGATGTGGCAGCCGAGGTCGACGTTGGCGGAGGAGGAAAACGTTGCAGGCGGGAGGAAGGAAGGACTCTGATACCTTTGATATGATCCAAACTGATCTCCAGGAGAAAACACAAAAAATTAGATCTTAATTTGTATGAAAGGGATTACAAGATAACCGATCTCACCTAAGGGCACCAGCCCTGAACAACTCGATCTTCCGGCAAGGGAAGATTCTCTTGTTAACCCAAACGGGTCTGAGGAGAAGGATTGGGGTGTATGGTCCGCGGGACCTGATGCGGCCGGCTGGAGCTATGGATCCTGTGTGAGATAACCCTACCAGCAATGCCCAGTTGGGCTGCATCGTGGCCCTGAATGTTCAAAGTTACTTCCTCCCGACAAAGTCATCGTGCAGGAGGCCATGGCTGTTATCACCAAAACCAGTGCTCTAAGTTCTTGCGTTTTCATGAAGACTTCCTTCGACCACAAATTTTCACGCTGATCGAGCTGCTGCGTGGAGTGCGCTTTTGATCAAGTTATGCTTCATGGGAGACCCCTCCTTTATCAAATACAATATTCAGAAACTTTTATTTGGAATTCTCTCATCCGCATCTATCTTCTTACTCGGAATCCAGGTGAATCTCTACACCTTTTTTTTGAAAAATGTGTAGAATTTCTGGAAGCATCACTTTGGTTGATAGTTACACACTCGCCGTTTCACTTCAGACATGTGGGAGGTCGGAGAAGCTCATAACGGGCTCTAGTATCCACGCCCATGCAATAAGGCTCCTCTGGGGGGACTTATTTTCACGGGTCGAGCAGTTATGACGGCACATGCGGTCTTAACCGCTCGACCGGTGAAATAAGTCCCCTCAAATGGAGCCTTGGTTTCTGCACCGATTTATTTGTGCAGACAGATCGATGTATGAAAAATGTAGGGGTATTTTGTATGCAATGCTTGTGTTTGAAGATATGTCCCAAAGAGACTTGGTTGTGTTTAGTGCTATGATAGCAGATTATGGGTCTTTTTGTTTGGGAGGTGAGACTGAGAATGGTGTGAATGGAGCATTGAGAGATAGAGGGAGGTGATCCGGTCTCATATTAGGCCAAATGATATTTTTGAGTGGTGGTGGTCAGAATGAGAGCTTTAACAGACATTTTTTGAGAGGGCATTTTTCTCCTGCAAGAAATGGAGCAAAAAACACCCAAACAAACATGGCATGTGTGTACTGTGTACCATGGAGATATGTTAGAGGTCAAACACATACTTGTTACCTAAAAACACCCAAACAAACATGACATGTGTGTACCATGGAGATATGTTAGAGGTCAAACACATACTTATTACCTGAATGAGACTTGATTTTTTGGAACAACTTGATTCGTGGTTATGCCATGAATTGTGATCTTTGTTTTGCAAGAGAGATGTTAGATAGTTTGGAAGATATAGGTTTTGTTTCATGGAGCTCTATAATATCTGCTTATGATCAATGTATGAAATAAACTGATGCATTGAAGTTTCTTTATAAGATGCAATTACATGACATTATGCGTATAAGGTCACAATAGTCATTGTTCTTTCCACTTATGGAGGGATGGGCATCTTAGGCATGTGCAAGGAGATCCATAAACTAATAAAAACTTGGAAAATTATGTTCTCACTTGTAGTGCAGTTATTATTGGTCTTGTGAACCATAAACTAGGTAATGATGCTTTGGATCTCTTCTCTAGGATGATTTTGAAAGGTACAAGGCAAACTGATATATCTTCGTTCGGTGTGCTAAATTCATATAATCATACTATTCTTCTAACTGAAGGCAAGTTTTGTTTAACTCCATTAATAAACTTAGTGGATATAATCCTAAAATGGACCACTATAGATGTAAGATTGACCTGTTGATTAGTGAATAAATATCAAGGATGTTAGGAGCATTCTAACATGATTTTATTTTGGAAGGTGTACTGCCAAATGATATGCTTCTAATCAAGCTTGCAGATGTCGGATGTTGGACTCATATCGGTTTGATTTTTTTATGTTGGATGTCGGATTACGAGGGATATATCGCGGACATTTCAAAATGCCGGATTGTAATATTATAATTAATTATATATATATATCATAATATTTTCATTTATTAATTAGGTGATAATTATTTTATCTAATTAAGTGTAAAATAAATTTCATATGAGAAAATTAAACTACTAACGAGTGTTTAAACATATTTGATTGGTGTCATTTGGAGTCACCTTCTCACCAAATGCCTAACACAGATCTCGACCTACTATGGAAGAAACGTTAGGAATCTTGCTAGAACCTTCTGATGAATTCATTATGTACAAAACAATTATAAATTTTTTGAACAAATTTAAAATAAGCCGCAATATTGGGCCTCCATTAGCCACAATATTGGTCCGACATGTAGGCCGCAATACTGGAAAATGCCATAATTGCCAAATGTGGCGAAAATGTGTCGATTCTCCCTCAAAAATGACATTTGGCTGACATTTCAGCCGCAATCTACAAGCTTGCTTTTAACTGAAGGTAGCTCCAGATAAAAATTTAAGATGACATGCTTATAGGTGAAAGAAGGTGCAAGAATGAACTGAATCTCACATCAGAATTTGATGGAAAATTCCTAGACTTAATTAATAATTTAGACCCTCAAATAGTAAACGCCCCTCTTTAAGCTAGTGGTGGAGTTGTGTTTGGAATTCTACTTTTGAGTGTGCTCAGTGGAAATAATTTTGGGATGATGACCTCCAATGAAGTACTCATATGCTACTTACGAAAATGTTAAAATCATTCAATTCAACTTAATATGAGATAAGATGAACTAAAGCAGACAATATTTCAGATATTGTGAGTTGGGTCATTACAAATTGTATCATAGTCAGACCTCTTGCAATATGATATGTGGTTCAGAGGACAAGTCAAGCGAAGGATGGTGGACTTGTAATATCCTGAACTCGATGAGTCCGCAGAGCAAACTTTAGGGCGCCTTTAGGGCAATGAAGTAAGAAAAAGACGGTTTCTAACAAAATTCTATGATGACAAACTTTTAGGTAAAATGAGGTGCAAGAATGAACCAAATCTCACAAAAGAATTAGAAAGGAGTTTACTAGGCTTTACATAATAAGTTGGACCCTCAAATATCAAAGGTATCTTGTCAGAGCTGAGTTTTGCTTAGAACTTTATAGACATACAATGGTGAAAGTAATTTTAGGATGATAACATCCTGAAAGTACTCGAACACGTATAAAAAAGGATAAAACATGTCGTTTAGATTATTATGAAATGAGATGAACCAAAACGAGCAGTACCTCAAATATTGTTGTAATTTAAAATCTTCATTTCAATTGGTTTCCTCTCTGTCAATTCTTTTAAAACCCAAAGAGTAGGTAAAGCATCATCTGTGAGATATCTCTTTTATTAGATAATTTTTTTTAAAAATATTAGAACACTTTGTTTATAACTTCACTTTTATGGAACGAGTATGCATTATAAATGCAAAATATCTTTTTCTAGTAAAAAACTATGTAACCTAATGATTATACATCTTTGATGTTATATCACTGAAAGTTGAATGCTCCAGTCACAGGAATCCACAAACCAACATTAATCAGCCTAAATATTTTGCAACACGTTCATTCCTTGAATGTTCATTTATGCATAGGTTCAGCCTCCCGAGATGGCGGTGAGTGGTTGGCTTGGAGAATGCTATGTTGTATGATTACTTATCCAATTATGTCACTTTCATTCCTTGCACCATTTAGGACTTACGTATTTCTAAAACTCTCCTTACTTTGATAATGATCATATTTTCTTCTTGAAAATATCAGTATGCCTTTTTTAAATTAAAGCTATTTGAAATATATAATTTCATGAAATATAATACCTGAATGGTCAACAATTTGTATGATTACCCATGAGAAGAATTACAATGGAAACATATTAGACAGGAAAAAAATACATTCAAAGATACATTAATTTAAGAAAACGCTTGTGAAGGCTTACTATAAAATGAAAATTTTGGTATCTGATCGAGAAGATATCACGTGGTTAGAAAATTACGTGCTAGAAGATGCATTTTTGTGGAGTGTTATCATGGCGGCATACACTCCATCCTTGATATTGCTAAGTATATCATGCTTTCCTTTTTCGATTATCCTCCCATATTTTAGAACTGCAATGTCACTATTCTTTTCAATCGAGGTAAGTCGATGTGTGACCATAATGGTCGTTCGATTAACCATAATTTGATCCAATGCATCTTGAATAACTTGTTCAGATTCTGCATCCAGAGCACTTGTGGCCTCATCAAGAAGTAAAATATTTGGCTTCTTTAACATGGCACGTGCAATTGCTACTCTTTGCTTTTGGCCTCCTGACAATTGTATTCCTCGCTCTCCAACTACTGTGTCATAACCCTGCATATATCATCACTATGAGTGTCTTACTATATATATGTTGGAAGTTGTTACGGGACTACACGATGCCGAGTCATCATGACGAGTTTACACATGTCGGGCACGGACATCGGACGGCCCCACCGATCCCACGGAGGAGATCACGCCTTAGCCGTTACCTTATTATTTATTTTCAGCATTTATGTTTTATTTTCAGCATTTGTGTTGGCGGATTGTTTGCGCCGTCTTTATGTTTTTGCATTTATGTTTCGCACCCTAGATGCCTACAAGGGATAACGCCTGTCATGTTGTATGCATGCTGGATGAATTTGAGTTTTTCCCTCTTCTCTCCTAACTCTAACCCTCTCTCTCTCTTTCTCCCCTCTCCCGGTTCTCATCCCGACCCGCTCGCTTTCACCGCTCCTTCCCAAGTTCGCACCAACTGGTCTGACCTCAGTCCCGCCTGCCGCAGGCCGCCGGCGATCCTTCGCTCCCTGCTGCCAACCCCGCGAGCCGCTTCCTGAGCCGCACACCCCGCACAACGATTTCGCACCCGCGCCTTCCGCAACTCCTGCGCCGCGGTTTCCGCTGCCCGCCCTCCCGCGCCTTCCAATCCCGCACCGACAACGCCGGGTCTTCCCCTTCCGCGCCGTGCCCTCCGTGCCATGCCGTGCCGTCGCTGTTGCCATATGGCTGATTCGTGCCGCCCCCTGCACACCTCGGGCCTCTGCCATGGCATCAGCCACCCGTTCCACCGCCGAAGCCCCAACGGCGGACTCTGACGAGGCCCTCCTCCGTTGTATCGACGCACTGGAGTCCCTCGCGGCCTCCATGCATGCCTCCCTCCTCTTCCTGCATGCCAAGTTCGACGCCCTCCAATCCTCCGCCGCCTCTTCCGCCAACAGATCTGCGGGCCCTTCCACCGACACATCCATCCTCTGTTGGCACCTTTCCGCACAATGGAGACTCCGCGGCCCTGCTTCCTCCAGGCCACCCAACCCTCTCCCTGGACCTTCTCACTTTTGCCGGTGTAGACCCAATTGGGTGGATCGCCAAGGCAGAGCAACACTTCGACCTCCACCTCAATCCCGAGCAAGACAAGATCTCGACCGCCGTCGTGGGACTCGACGGCTCCGCCCTTCATTGGCGCTGGTGGATTCGACAGACCAACTCGACTATCTCTTGGCCGGAGGTCAAACAAGAGATGATCCGTCGCTATGAAAGCCGCTACTCAGGATCCGCCATCAAACGACTGTGTGCCGTATGCCAAATCGGTGCAGTAGACAAGTACATCGACGAGTTTGTGGCCCTCGTCATCCATGTTCCGGGCCAACCTCCAGATCATTTTCTTGGCTTCTTCATGTAGGGCCTTTTGCCCAACATCCGGTCCCGGCTCCGCACTCATCACCCCCGGACGGTTTTCGAGGCCCTTGACATGGCTCCCCACGTGCAGGAAGATTTGTCGCCTCGACCCCCGCCAGCTCCGGGTGGACCTCCACCTTGGGGCCAATCGTGGCAGACCACTACTCCAGAGCCCCAAGGTCCTTGGGCCCCTCCAGCCGCTCGACCAGGCCGTCCAGCCCCTCCTCAGCAAATCTCCAACCACGAGTTTGACGATCTCCGTCGCAAAGGGCTTTGTTTTCGCTGCCGTCAGCTCTATTCCCCTACACATGTCTGCACGGCCAAGGAGTTCCGCGCCATTATCGCCGACTTCGAACCAGAGATCACTTTTGCGGATTTCGAGGATCTCGAGATCACTGAGGAGGATAATGCTGAGGTCGCCGCCAACGCCGACCTTCACAGTTTAGTGCTTCCATGTTACCCCATGGGCGGCATTTCAGGGCCCCAAACCATGAAGTTGGCGGGCAAGCTTGGCGACCGCCACATTATCGTCATGGTGGACAGCGGGGCGAGTCATAATTTTCTCTCTGCTCAATTGGCCCAACTGCTCCGTCTTCCGATGGAGCCTTCACCGCGCTTCACTGTCAGTTTGGGCGATGGTCACCGCCGTTCGATCCAGGGCCGTTGCCCGTCCGTCTCACTCTCCGTGGGCCCATACTCGGTGACGACAGACTTCTACGTCTTTGTTCTTGGCGGGATTAACTTCATCCTGGAAGTGACGTGGCTTTGCACGCTGGGCGACGTGCGAGTCAACTGGAGGACTATGACGATGCCATTCCTCCAGGACGATCAAGAGTGTTGCCTTTTGGGGGATGCCTCCCTACTTCGCTCCCCCGTCTCCTTCCTCACGATTCAGAGGACTTCAGACGTCGATTTTTCGGCATGGCTATGGTCCATCTCGAGTACCGCGCCGCCGAACCCATCACCACCACCGGCCCTTCAGGCAATCCTGTCTGAGTTTACGGACCTCTTTACTACACCATCCGGCTTGCCACCCGCTCAGCCGCACGATCATGCCATTCCTCTTCAGCCTGGCGTATCGGCAGTCTCGGTCCAACCATACCACTATGGGCACGTGCAGAAGGACGCGATCGAGAATCTCATTCGCGACATGCTGATCGGGGGCCTCATCCGCCCCAGTGCAAGCCCTTTCTCCAGCTCGGTCCTCCTGGTCAGAAAGAAGGACGGTAGCTGACGCTTCTGCGTGGACTATCGGGAGCTCAACAAAGTCACTGTCCCAGACAAGTACCCAATCCCGGTGATTCAGGAGCTTTTAGATGGGCTCCACTACGCAACTTTCTTTACCAAGCTGAACCTCCGTGCTGGCTACCATCAGATTCGCGTCCGACCGGCCGACGTCGCCAAGACGGCCTTCAGGAGACATGACAACCACTATAAGTTCCTGGTCATGCCATTCGACCTGACCAACGCGCCAGCTACCTTTCAGGCCACGATGAACAACATTTTTCGCCTGGTACTTCGACAACACCTTATTTTTTTGATGACATCTTGGTCTACAGTTCTTCTTGGCAGGAGCATCTTCAGCACGTTCGCCAGACGTTGACCACTCTACGACACAACCACCTTAAGCTCCACCCAACAAAGTGCTCTTTTGGGGTCCCAGAGGTGTGCTACCTGGGACTCACCATTTTTGCTGCGGGGGTCGCAGTAGATTACGACAAGATCGAGGTGGTCCTCCAGTGGCCAACACCATCATCTCTCCACGATGTCCGCGGGTTCCTGGGACTGACGGGGTACTACCGTCGGTTCATTCAGGGGCATGACACAATGACCCGACCCCTCACTCAGCTCCTGAAGAAGTCTGCCGAGGGCCCCTTTGAGTGGTCGGCGGCGACCTCCACCGCTTTTGTCGCTCTTCAACAGGCCTTGGTTCGTGCCCCGATGTTAGCCATGTCGGATTTCTCCCAACCCTTCCTGGTGGAGTGCGACGCGTCGAGCGTCGGCGTGGGAGCTGTACTTATGCAGCTCGGCCGCCCTGTGGCCTATTTTAGCCGCGCCTTCTTTGACACTGTCACGACTCGTCTCGACAAAAGTCAGAGTGCGTTTCGGGCGGGCCGTGATTCCACAGGCATGAGCGGAAAGAAAGCCATGCCTACTAAGGCGGATGCAGAAAAAAACTGAAAATAGTTTTAAAGTAGGTAATTTGGAGAAAAATAGTTTAATTTTTATTGCGGAAGCTTTTAGGATTTTAAAATGGTGAGAATTTTAGATGCACATGTATTTTGTAAAAATTCATATTTTTCTGGTACTACAGTTTTCATGCAATTATGGTTCAAAAGAGTATGCACATGCATTAATATTAAATTCTAGTACATAGAGTATTTTAATAGCCTAACAGTTGTCCATGATACCAGAGAAATGTCTGATTGCAATTATTACATAAAAGAAATATTTGACAGTGTTAAAATAACTCATGTAAAGGGCCCATTATTGGGCCCATTTATTGTTTTATCTTCTCTCCTCCTTTAGTCCCACATCTTGTATTGGATTTTCTTATCTCTTCTTCTTCCTATATATTTGTATTCTCTCCTTGTATTTAGACACACGAGTAATACATACAAGTTTTTGAGCTCTTCCAACATGGTATCAGAGGGAACGGTCTTTCCGGTGCGGTCTCATTCTCTTTAACCGCCCAACCCGCCCCCGCCCGCCCCTCTCCGCTTCTCCTGCGGATTGTGAGCCTACCCGCTCCGGTCTCCTATCCGCGGGCTCCTATCCGCGGGCTCTGCGGCTTGCACTCTTCATTCCTCTTCTCTCCCTCTCCGTGGTTCCACCCTCTTCAGGAACTTTTATAGCCACCATTCTCTCTACTTCGTGGGGTCCACTTCTTTTCTATCCGCTGCGGATTCGCCTTATATCCGCTGCGAGTTCCTCTCCCTCTTGCTTCGTGCACGGCCTCTGCCTCCTTGTCCGCTGCAAGTCCGCTGCGGCTTCGCCTTCTGTCCGCTGCAAGGCAGCAGTCTCCCCTTTGCTTACCGTGATCTCTGTCAAACCGCTGCGGGTTCTCTCTTGCGGGCTGCTCTTATCCGCTTTCTCTCTGCTTCTTTCTTCTCGCTTGCGATCTCTCACGGTTTCCTTCCACTCTCTGACCGCTGCTGGCTTCACCTAGACCGGGGCAGTCTCTCTTTTGTTTCTGCCCTCTGGTCGCGAACTTACTACTCGCTGGTGTCCGGCTTGACCGTGCGGACTGCTGCCTATCCGCATTCTGGTCGTGGTCTTCCTCAGTCATTCTCACGGCGAACTCCTTATCTTCTCGCAGGCGGTTTATCCTCTACTCGCCGCGGCCTTGCTCTCTTCTCGCAGCGGCCTCCTGCCCTTCTCGCAGCGACCTCAACCGTCTGCCTCTGCGGTCTGCCCTTATGGGATCTTCCGGTAACTCCTCTGGCTCGACGGCCAGCCCGCCTGCTGACCGCCCGGCTTGTCCGACTGGCCGCCCGACTTGCACTACAGAAGTCCGTGACGAGCTGCGCATCACTACCATCTCTCTTTCTTGAAAGAAGAACTTCGTCCCTTGGGTACATTCAGTTAGACGGGTTCTTCAGGCCAAGGGCCTTCTCCCTCACCTTACTCAGGCTCCTCCCACCCCTCCTACCGATGACTGGCTCCGCAATGATGACCGAGTTCAGACCTGGATCTTGAATTCTTTAGATGGTGAGCCATATCAAATGGCTATGTATCATGAGACTGCCAAAGATATGTGGACTGAGCTACACTCCTTATATTCTGGACGGGACAGCCTCCAGCATCTCTACGACATCCTCACTGACCTCTTTGCTCTTGACGCTGGAGGGGCTTCGGATATGATCTCCTTTGTTGCTCGTGCGAAGACTCTTGCTGAAGCATGGATCCAGCATCAGCCGTTCACCAATGATGCTGTTGCTCAGCACGCTCAGAAGGAAGCCGTCAGTACTGCCATCATCATGGCCCGTCTTCCCCCTCACCTTCAGAGCATTCGTGCTCAGGTCCTGGATTCCTCTACCACACCATCATTTTCTGATGTGTGCTCCATGATTTTCTGAGTATCACCTCCTCTAGATACTACGGCTCCTCCGGCCCTTCTTCAGCAGGCACCTCCGCTTCTACCATTCCCTCCTCCTCCTTCTACTCGGGGGGGGGGGGGGTCGTTCGGGATCTCGCGGCCGTGGTCGTGGTTGCCGGGGTCGGCCGAAGTGTTCCTTCTGCGGGAAAGATGGTCATCTCGAGGCAACCTGTTACAAGAAAGTTGGCTATCCTCCTCGCCCGACGGCTTCTGTTGCTACCGATGCTGGTCCTCCTGATCTTGAAAGTGTCCGTCTTCAGCTCCAGCATCTCCAGGGATTGCTCCACCCACCATCTGCCTCCATTGCCTCCGTCTCTAACACAGGTACCGCTTGTCTCTCCACCGACTTGGGCTGGATTGTGGACTCGGCGCTACTCATCACATTACTCCACATCGACCTGCCCAGTACCTGACTTCCCCTTATCCACAGTCTATTACTGTGGCCAATGGAGCCACTGTTCCCGTCTCCGGCTCGGCAGATCTTCCTCTCACCTCCTCCATCTCCCTTCGCTCGACTCTTCACGTCCCGAGTTCCCCGTTCAATTTACTTTCTGTTGGACGGCTTACTAATGATCTGGATTGTTCTGTTATATTCACTTCCTCTTCTTTTGTTATACAGGATCGGCGAACGCAGACTACCATTGGTAAAGGCCGGCTGCGGAATGGGCTCTACCTTCTCGACGACTCTCCCACCATCCTCTCATCCGTCTCTTCAACTGATTGGCATCATCGACTTGGGGATGCTCCTCTACCGGTCCTCCAACGGGTTCTCCCCGATGTTTCTTTTACCCCCTTTCAGTGTGACTCATGTATCCTCGACAAGCAGACTCGTTCATCTTTTTCTTCCCATTGTACTCGGAGCGCTGCTCCTTTTGATTTAGTGCATTCGGATATTTGGGGATCATTTAAAATTACTAGTATTTCCGGTTTCCGGTATTTTATAACGTTTATTGATGATTACTCTCGCACTACCTGGCTATACTTACTTCGTGATCGCTCCGAGCTTCCCCGTGTCTTTCGGGCATTTGTCCTCGAAACCCGTACGCAATTCCACACGACCATCAAAGTACTACGAACTGACAATGCTCGTGAGTACACTAGTCACAAATTTATTGCTTTATGTTTTGAGTTCGGGATTCTACATCAAACATCCTGCGCTTACACGCCGCAACAAAACGGTGTTGTCGAACGCAATAATCGCCACTTACTCGATGTTGTCCATTCCATCATGCTTTAATTGCATGTCCCCAAACTATATTGGAACTTTGCAGTCTCAACCGCCTGTTTTATCATTAACCGTTTCTCTTCCTCCATTCTCAACTATGCTACTCCGTTTAGCATACTCTTTCCCTCCACTCCGGTCTTTCCTCTCCCACTTCGTGTTTTCGGTAGCCTCTGCTATGTCCACCGTTTGGGGCCTTCCTCGGATAAGTTGGATCCCCGAGCGGCCAAGCATATCTTTGTTGGTTATTCACGAACCCAAAAGGGGTATGCATGTTATTCTCCTGCTACACGCAAGATCTCCGTTTCTGCTGATGTCACTTTCCGCGAGGATCAACCATTCTTTCCTGCTCCCTTACCTGACCATCTACCACCCACACCTACTCCTCCATCCATCCCACGCCCGGTCATTCCCGCAACTACTCCTCCGACTGTCGTTCCCTCTAAACAGACTGTCGTTGCCTCCAAACCACCAGTTATCCGCGTCTACACTCGTCGCTCTACCACTTCCGTTTCCCCTCTGCCGTCGGTCTCTACCATGGATACTCCGCGTCCAAATGATCAGGTATCGCCTTCCACTGCTCATCCGCTGGAAAACTACATCTCTCTTCATCGTCTATCTCCCCATTTACACACTTTGGCTACTTTTCTCTCTTCGGTTGCTATTCCTAATTCTGTGCAGGAGGCGCTTCAACATCCAGGATGGCGAGCGGCCATGAAGGAAGAAATGTCTGCTCTCTGGTCTAACCAGACATGGTCTGTTGTTCCCCTTCCACCGGGCCAGAAACCAGTTGGGTGCAAGTGGGTCTTTGTCATCAAACATGTTGCCGATGGGACAATTGACCGTCTAAAGGCCCGTCTTGTGGCTAGAGGTTTCACTCAACAGGAGGGGCTAGATTATGAGGAAACGTTCTCTCCGGTAGCGAAGCTTAATAGTGTTCGCGTTCTCATCTCTGTTGCTGTCCATCGCCGGTGGCCTCTCTTTCAGCTGGATATCAAGAATGCCTTTTTGAATGAGGATCTCCAGGAAACTGTCTGCATGCAACAACCACCCGGGTTTGAGACCACGGGGAAGTCTCAGGTCTGCCATCTTAAAAGGCTCTTTATGGTCTCAAACAATCTCCACGGGCATGGTTTGAAGAATTCAGCAAGGTCCTCCGTGAGATTGGCTTCACACGGAGCTCGGCCTACTTCTCGCTCTTTACTCGTCACCAACCAACAGGGACGGTTATTCTGTTAGTATACGTCGACGATATTATCATTACTGGAGATGACTCTCAAGGGATACATGCAGTCAAAGTCCATCTAAACTCAGTCTTCCAGACAAAGGATTTGGGACCTCTTCGCTATTTTTTGGGTCTTGAGATTGCCAGAAGGCCGGATGGGCTCACTCTTTCTCAACGAAAATATTGTCTTGACCTTCTTCATGATGCGGGTCAGGCCGGCTGCAAGCCAAGTGATACTCCTATGGATGTGAACCACAAACTGTGTGCCCAGGCATCTGGCTCCGATCTCCTTCTCCAGAATCCTGAATATTATCGACGACTTGTTGGAAAACTGATATATCTCACGGTTACCAGACCGGATATTTCCTTTGCTGTTGGTCTTGTCAGCAGATACATTCACTCTCCTCAAAAATCTCATCTTCAAGCAGTGGAACGAATTCTCAGGTATCTGAAAACCGCTCCTGGTCAGGGACTTGTCTACAGGACCTCTTCTTCTGCTCCAACATTGGTGGCATATTCAGATGCTGATTACGCTGGCTCTCTCGATGACCGGCGATCTACGAGTGGTTTTTGCACTTATCTTGGCGGACATCTTGTTACTTGGCGAAGTAAGAAACAAGCGGTCGTTGCTCGATCTTCAGCCGAGGCAGAGTACCGGGCAATGACATCAGTTGTATCAGAATTGACATGGCTTGAGAGTCTTCTTACTGATCTGGGTATAAAATTACCATCACCGGCTCTTATCCTTTGTGACAGTCAAGCCGCCATACACATCGCAAAGAACCCGGTCTTTCACGAAAGAACGAAGCATATTGAGGTCGATTGTCACTTCATCAGGGAAAAGGTTCAAATGAAGAAGCTTGACCTAAAGCATGTCCCAGGATCGGAACAAGTTGCGGATGTCTTCACGAAGGCTCTTTCCAAGACACTCTTCTATCAATGCTTGTCCAAGCTTGGCGCATACGATTTGTACGCTCCAGCTTGCGGGGGAGTGTTAAAATAGCCCATGTAAAGGGCCCATTATTGGGCCCATTTATTGTTTTATCTTCTCTCCTCCTTTAGTCCCACATCTTGTATACGATTTTCTTCTCTCTTCTTCTTCCTATATATTTGTATTTTCTCCTTGTATTTAGACACAAGTAATACATACAAGTTTTTGAGCTCTTCCAACAGACAGTAAAAGAAATATAGACATAGAACCTGGAACTTAATGCTGATCGGGATCGAGTACCTGGCGGCGCTGCACAAACACTAAGGTTTCATTTGGTTCGGCGGTGGCGGGTCGATCCGGCGGGTGGAAACGGAGTGTTCGAATCGGAGGGGGGAGGTGGCTGCTCCAAACAGAGCTTTTTTGGGCGTTTCTCAAGGCGGACGGGTGGAAACAGAGCAAACGCCGCCGGAGATTCATTTGTTTACCCTCCTTCCGGCGGTGTTTGCCCAAAACAGAACAGCAAAACGCTCAAACAAATAGAGCCTAAGGCAATTCCAAAACAAAAAGGAAAAGCCTCAGAACATTGAAATAAACAGGTGAGCACAGTAAAAGTAAAGAACGGTAGAATCCGAAATATACAAGTATCGGTTTTCGTGAAGCGATGCTACCAAAACAGACAAGTAAATGAGTCAACAAAAATATCCAGAGTCAAGAGATTATTCTGGGGAATAATATATATTTGATCATATAATATCATAAGTTATAATCATTGAAGAGTGTAGGTGGTTTCTTGTGGGTGCGTATGATTCACACTCAGTCCAGAGGAAAGTCTTATCAGAAAAACTTCCTATTTATTGTGGCCGTTGTCATGGCCCAGGCCCGACTCAAGGAGGCTTAGTGGGTCCCAACTGGCACCGTGAAGGCTGCAACCCAAGTTACCCAAACACATTTCAATGTTTGTTTATGATATTATGAGTTATATGATTCATATTTTTAGTGATTTAACCGAAACGGAAACACTTTAAGTGAACGATCGGACCAAGAATAGGTTTTACTCAGACAGACATACAAAACCAGATTCGACGACACAGAAGGAACCAAACAACGAGTTTAAGCCTCGCGGGTTCGAGAGGCCAAGGTCATAATATCAAGAAGATTTATCGAGTAAATTGCAGAGGTAAGTTGACAGGTGTCGGATCGGAGATATCGAGAACTCGCCTAGGCTAAACAAAATTTAGGGCACAGTTATCTTCCAAGAAAAACATGCGTTCACTACCGAGCATGATATAGAAACACCAAATATATATTTCTTATTCATAATTCGTTACAAGCGTGATCTTCCAATTCAAATGTGTGTACGGTACGTCGGTACGAGCGTGACATAACCCAACAATCTTTAAATCACTAGCCAGGAGCCTTAACAATGATCATTCAAATCTATTAATGCTCGTGCTCAAACTTACTGTCCTCAAATTATTCATCAAAATAGATCAAATCATT
This sequence comes from Platanthera zijinensis, assembly GCA_039513925.1. NCBI lineage: Eukaryota > Viridiplantae > Streptophyta > Magnoliopsida > Asparagales > Orchidaceae > Platanthera > Platanthera zijinensis. The sequence goes on from CM077083.1 coordinate 35,065,715, forward strand.
CGCCTAAGTGTATATCAATATAAGACTTCCTCATAATCACGAATTCAAGTAATTCCAAACATTTTATAGCCTAAATTATTAACTTATCAGACTTAGTATTCAAGATCTAAACTTATTGACAAACCAAACGTTTCAGGGTGAAATCAAAGAATCGTAAGAACAGACAAAACAGTTAGGATACAAATTCGTTAATAGATCAACATATACCGAAATGCAGTCATGGATCAAAGAACAGATGCATTAAATTACACACAATGCTTGCAAGAAAGAGAGGTCTCTACTTGCGTGAAGGAGGCTGAATCTGACGGAGACGGCTAAGCGACGCAAGCAGGATTTAAAAACCCTAATCGGACCTGTATATGAACAACAAAAAAGACAAAGTAGGATTCATTACGTTAACACAGGCATGATTCGATACATAGCTAAATCAAGAATGGCTAAGAAATTTACCTCCCTCAAGAGTGAGGGGAGAAGAGATTCCACATGGAGACGGAGGCTTGACGACGCTTGGGTATGGAAAAACCCTAATTTGGAGAGGACTTCACATGAGTCTCACCAACTGAATCGAGTAGCGACACTGGAAAATACAAACATATCACAGTTAGACAACTATAAGGAGGCAAACATCAGCAACACAAGGTCTACACAATTTGGAGACAAAAACTTCCAAGGGACAAAGGGAAATCTGAAAAAAGGAGAGGAGGGAGAATCTTACCAATAGGAACCAAATCGGAGCCTAAGAAAGAGAGGGAAGGAAACCCCAACAAATCTCGGCCAAAAAGGAGAGGGAGCCGCTGCCGGAGGAAGAGGAGGCGAGATTGAGGCTGCTGCCCGAGGAGAGAATGCTGCCACGGCTTGGGGAGGAGAAGTTCTGGTCGGCCAAGGCAGAAGAGGTGGCTACCAGCCACGAAAACTGCCGACTTGGGCAGAGGAGTTTCGTCGGCTCAAACAAGAGGAACAGAAGGCGCCGACCACGCGGGAAGGAGGAGCCGGAGGAGGCGACGACGCCTGGAGCAGGAGAAGGCGACGACGCCTGGAGCAGGAGAAGGCGACGACGCCTGGAGCAGGAGAAGGCGACGAAATCGGCGCCAGGAAGCGGGATCGAGAGGGCCGGCGCCTTGTGCGCGGCTTGCAGGATGCGGGAACGAGAGACGTGCGGTTTTGCAGAAATCGGGGTTGGCTCGGTTATAGGTTTAAGAGGATTAGGTTTAATATAAGAGGGGGGGGGGGAATTAGGTTATTATATTATTTGTTATTATTAGTATAACCTAAATCAAAAACCGGGTTGTTACAGACACTATTCGTAGCCGCTTCACCTACGAGAACGAGTTCATGGGCCTCGCTATCGTAGTTCAGCACTGACACCCCTATCTTCTTGGTCGACGGTTTGTGGTCCGCACCGACCACCACAACCTCTGCTACCTCTTGCAACAGAAGATTGCTACGCCCGCGCAACAGGTGTGGGTGGCCAAGCTCCTAGGCTATGACTTAAGCATGAGTTCCAACCAGGAAAGGCGAATCGCGCGACCTACACTCACTCTCGCAATCCCATCCTAGCAGCCATCTCCTGTCCGATCTGGGAAGATGCAGATGCTCTCTGACGGGAAGTCGAAGCCGACCCGATGCTCAACGGGATCCAAACAACACTCCTCAGGGACGCGAATGCTCGACCCCTTACTCCTTGGCCGACGGTCGCCTACTCTTCAAGGGCTGCCTCGTGCTCGCCCTCTCCTCCCCGAGCATTCCGCTGCTGTTAGCTGAGTTCCATGCTTCTCCGACGGGGGGACACGTCAGCGCCTATCAGACGTATCGTCGACTGGCAACCTCCCTCTATTGGCCTCACATGTTGTAACACCCCGGTTTTTCCAGATCTTGAGTCTGTGGAAGCTATCGCGCGACGATAGGTAGCTATCGCCCGACGATAGCCTTGTTTCGTCGAATCCAGGCGTTGAGAGCGTTGAGTAGTACCGCGCGACGGTAGCTCGTGTAGCGTTGAGTGAAGAGCGTTGAGTGCTAGCGCGCGATGTTAGCTAGCTACCGCTCGGCGGTAGCTTGGCGTTGAGTGCGTTGAGAGGCTGGCGTTAAGTGGAGGCGTTGAGTAGTAGGCATTGAGTGAGCTACCGCGCAGCGTTAGTACTACCGCCGGCGTTAGCGCGACCTTATTTTTTGGCCGAGCGCTCGGGAAGCTACCGCCTGACGGTTGGTAGTTACCACCCGGCGATAGCTTGCGGGAGCATTTCCATCGTTTGGCGTTTTAGCCGTCCGATTCCTCTTAGGATTTGATCCAATGGCCCAGGACACTCAGTCCAAAGGGCATATATAGGGCTGAAACGTTCTAAACCCTCATTCTTCTCATTTGGAGTGGAAGTTAGGGTTTGAGTCTTAGAGTTTGGAAGAGGAAGAAGAAGACCCTTCTCCGTCATTGACGTAGCTTCGGGGTTCGGATCGTTGATCCGAGGCCAGATCCGCGGAGAGGACTTGAATGCGCACATTTTCATTTATGCAAATCAAGGTTTTCATGGCGAGGAAGAGGAGTCATAAGGTAACTACACTTCTCCTCTCGGTCTTTGGGATGCGTGCATGACATCCATTCTTTTCTTGCTTTCTTTCAAACATTTTGGCACCGGATCTCTCAAATGAGAGGGGTTTGGGTTGCCATGGTTCAAGAGGAACCACCAGGTCGATTGTGTCCATCCTCGATATGATTTGCACTAGAAATCAGCTCTGTTAGTGGATTAGGCATTGTGGGTGAAGCCGTAGTCGCGACCGTTAGTCCGACTCGGTGATGTTGCATAATGAGCCTTAAGGATTGTGCTAGAAATCTGTTTGCGGCATGATGCCGTTTGTGATGTGGTTTCCCCCTTATTTTGGTGTGAGTACGAATGGTGGATTAGGGCGGGAAAGGCTTTTGATTTTGATGTGCTAAGGCGTGGCTTTGTCTCTATGGTCGGCTGGCTAGCCTGTGACGTGCAAATCATGTGTGGAGAGTGTCCCAGCGAGACAAGTCCCCTTCTGTGAAACTGACGAGAACGCCAAGCTTTGGACAAGCCCGGGCGATGAAGCTCACGAGCGGGTGGGGTCTAGCGAGGGTTCTTAGCATTGGTTTGTTTGTGTGACGGAATCCTGATGTGAGAAGTCAGAGCTTGCTTGCAAGCCCGGGTTTTTAGACCCACAAACGGGTGGGGCTTGAGCAAGAGTTCCGTATAACGGCTTTAATGCCATTAGGGGAAATTGGAAGTACCCATGTGTTTGCGGCTTGAACGCCGAAGGGGAAATTAGAAGTACCCGATTGTTGACGCGTGATAATGTGTTAGATTCATACGCTATAGGGTGGCTTGGGTGAAGCCCAGGATTGCATACATGCTGCATTGTAGGCCCCTTTTTCTATATGCTCAACATAGAAACATGTTTATTGTATGCGACATGCAAACCTGCTTTACTGTTTTCTATGTTCATATATATTTGCATACGAAGTGCTGACCTGCAGGGTGATGGAGTGCCCCGGGGTCCGCTAGGGATGACCGGGAGGAGATGCGTTGGTTATACAGTTGAGGTCAGCCTTTGCTGACCCACGTTACCACCAATTTTTACAGGGCAAGGATCGCAAGCGTGAGCAAATAAGCCGACCATAATAGCTTAAGCCTCATGAAGTGATCTATTGTTTTGTAACTCTGTTTAGGTGAATGTTATGCTTAGTGCACTATGATTCCGGCTTGCATGTCGAGGTAGCTTAGGGGTGCTTTTGCACGTTGATATGTTATTGTTTCAGTTTAGACTCTTGAATGTTGTAAGGCCTTAAGGCCGATTTGGTACTCTTGTGCTAGTGGATAACTTCTAGTGTTGTTATTTGTTTCCGCTGTTTATAGTTTGAGTTTTGAGTTGGGTAGTTTATATCATCTTTTAATGCTTAAGCTGTGTCATCTGTATGTTGTGGGATCCCGTCCGGACCCATATTATACGGTCATTACAGGGGAGGTGTTACAATTTGGTATCAGAGGCAGGTTAGTGTCCAAGGTAAGAATTCGTGATCGAATGTCATAATCGTATCACGTTAAGAAGTTATCCACATAGGAGTATTGCGGGACCGTGAGTGTCCTTGTGTCTAAGTTTTTGCGAGAGAAGCTGATTCTTGTTTTACCTTGCTTTTGCTAAGGGTGCAAGCGACGAGGCGGGAACGTCGAGGCCGCAAGAGGAGCCTTCGGTGAGCAGTACTACTGCTCCAGGTCTGATGGGCATGGGTGTAACCACAGTCGACTTCTGTCGTATGCTAGCAGAGACAATGGTAGCGGCCCAAGCCGCAGCGACAACGCAAGTTGTGACCCTTGTTGCACAGGTAACGACTCCTGTTACCCCAGATGCGGCACCAGTCCTACCGGGCGGAGGAGCCAGGCCAACAGAGCCGTTGGTTAAGAGAGTGGTCGTCGGGCAGGGAGATCGACATATGAAGTATTTTTTGAGTTTCCATCCTCCAACATTCAAGGGAGTCGGCACGCCGACCGATGCAGAGGACTGGTGGGCAAGGATTCAAGAACTACTGATGGCGGTAGAGACGCCAGAGGAGAAGCAGTCTGAGTTTGCGACCTTCATGATAGAAGGTGATGCTAAGTTGTGGTGGGTGAGCCATAGCGGCCGTCTATTTCTTGGACGCACCCCGTCCATAGAAGAGTTCGAGAATGCCTTCTTGAAAAAGTATATCCCTTCGTCGACAAGGTTAGCCCTTCAGAGACAGTTTTTGCACTTGGTGCAACGAGACAAGACTGTGGATGAGTATGTTCAGGAGTTTACTTGATTGAGTCGTTATGCTGGAACGACCATAGATGACGATGAAGACAGGGACAATCTCTTCTACCATGGGTTGAGGGAGAATCTGAGACAACCCCTCATAAATATGAAGAATGCGGGCTTAAACGAGTTGATTGAGGCGGCCAGGACGTTGGAAAGTGATATAGAGCGAACCCAACGTCGTAAGAGATTTACAATAAAACAACGAGAAGGAAAGCCTTCTCAATCGCAAGGGAAGTCGGAAGGGAGTAAGTGGAAAAAGAAGCCCCAGCTCTACAAGTCATGGGAGAAGAGCAGTACGACGTCTGGGGGATCTCGCTTCAAGGGACCACCATCGTGCTATAAGTGTTGCAAGCCGGGTCACATAACTCGCTTTTGTACTGAAGGTGGCGTTGAGCTGGAGCCAAGACAGGAGCAGTCAGTGCGGTCCGGTCCCAGCGCTGCAGAGAAAAGGAAGATGGTGGAGTCGAGCGCTTCACGTTTCCAACCCGTGCAGCCAATGACGTACAACCTTGGGCAGCAGGAAGCGATTCGACAACCCGATGTGGTGACAGGTATGAGGAAAGTTTAAGTTTATTTTATTGTTTTAGACTTTCGAGACTTTTATGTGCGTCGCCTGTGTTTTAGGCTTCGTACTAGTTTCCGGATACCCCGCTAGGGTATTGTTTGACACGGGAGCGTCGCACTCCTTTCTTGCGGAAAGCTTTATCCGAAGGATTGAAGTTAATTTCTTTAAGACGGATGCAAAGCTTAGGGTGCGCATGCCCAATGGGTCTTTCATGACTACCGGGGCGAAAGGGCGCATTGGTTGGAGTTTAGACGGAGTTGACTTTATGTTTGTGGCAGCGGTTCTACCGTTAGCCGAATTCGATATGATCTTGGGGATGGATTGACTTGCAGAGCAGCGTGCTAGTATTTACTGCTTATCCAAGGTGGTGACCCCGAGAAGCGAAGGAAAGGAAGAGGTTAAATTTGAGGGCCTTAGTGGAGTGGCCTGTTCCCTGATCTCAGCCATGCAGTTGGTGCGGACAGTTAACCAGGGAGGAGTAACTTTCGTGACATTATTAGAAGCTCGACTTTTCAAGCTAACAATTGGAGAAGTGCCGGTAGTGACAGAATTCGAGGATGTGTTTCCTGAGGAGCTTCCTGAAGCACCTCCTCGACGGGAGATCAATTTCTCGATTGAGTTAATACCAGAAGCTAGGCCGGTGTCACGTCCTCCTTTTAGGATGACACCGAAGGAGTTGGCCGAGCTCAAGGTACAGTTGCAGGAACTGTTGGAGCAGGGGTACATTAGACCCAGCTCTTCGTCATGGAGCGAGCCAGTGCTGTTTGTGAAGAAGAAAGATGGTAGTATGCGGCTGTGCATAAACTACCGGGAGTTGAATAAATTGACCGTCAAGAATAAGTATCCGATTCCACGGATAGATGATATGTTCGACCAGTTGGTAGGGTCAGTGGTGTACTCTAAGTTGGACTTGAAATCCGGATACTACCAGTTGCGGATTCGAGACGAGTACATATCCAAGACAACATTTAGAACGAGGTATGGTCACTTCGAGTTCTCGGTGATGCCGTTCGGGTTGACGAACGTGCCTTCGGGATTCATGGATTTGATGAACCGAATTTTTCGGGAGTACTTAGACTCGTTTGTAGTAGTCTTCATCGATGATATCTTGGTATACTCCAAATCGGAGGCGGAGCATGAGACTCATTTGAGAATAGTCTTGCAGACTTTGAAAGAGAATTAGCTGTATGCAAAGTTCTCGAAATGCGAGTTTTGCTTAGAGAAAACGACATTTTTGGGCCATGTGATTAGCGATGATGGGGTAGCTGTGGATCCAGCGAAAGTTGAGGCCACCAGAGATTGGCCAGTTCTGAGCACCGTGACGGAAGTCAGGAGTTTCCTTGGACTAGCCGGGTATTATAGAAGGTTTGTGGAAAATTTTTTGCGGGTAGCTCTGCCTCTCACTACTTTGACTCATAAAGACCAGAGGTTTGTGTGGACTCAGGAGTGCAATCAAACGTACAACACCTTGAAGGAAAGACTGATGACAGCTCCAATCCTAAGTCTTTCTAAAGGGATTGAAGGATTTCAGATTTTCAGTGACGCATCAGGTTGCGGTTTGGGTTGCGTGTTAGTGCAACATGGCAAGGTTATAGCCTTTGGGTCTAGACAGTTGAAACCTCATGAGAGGAATTATCCCGTCCATGACTTGGAGTTGGCGGCGGTAATTTTTGCGTTGAAGTTGTGGCGGCACTATGTGTACGGTGCGAAGGTGGAGATCTTCACGGATCACAAAAGCCTGAAGTATCTTTTTGACCAAAAAGATCTGAACATGCGGCAACGCAGGTGGGTCGAGTTCCTTGGGGACTACGATGTGGCGATTCAGTATACGCCAGACAAAGCCAACGTGGTGGTGGATGCTTTGAGTAGAAAATATACTGGATAAGGGAATTGAATTGAAGCTCATGATGAGCGGTTGGTGTGAGACTTTGAGTCCCTCGATATTGATTGTGTAGCAAGAGGCGAGTCTAGCATGGCTCGGTTTAACTGGATAGAGTTGCAAAACGACTTGTCTGATCGTATCCGGGAAGCAACCAATGTGGATGAGGAGTTCCAGCCATTTGTAGTGGAAGCTCAAAAAGGCGAGGGTAGTGCCTGGGAGATGATTGATGAGATCTTAAGGAAGGGAGGAAGGGTATGTGTACTGCAGTTCGGCAAGCTCCGCGAGGAGTTGATGTTTGAGGCTCATTTCACGAAGTACTTTATTCACCCGGATAGTACAAAGATGTACTTGGATATGAAGAAATCCTTTTGGTGGCTTGGTTTGAAGCGGGACGTAGCTTTGTACGTGAGCCTGTGCCAAACTTGTGCCTTAGTAAAGGCCGAGTGTCAGAAGCCGGGCGGGTACCTGAAGCCTCTTCCTATCCCTGAGTGGAAATTTGATGACATCTCCATGGATTTTGTGTATAGTTTACCTCGGCCGCAGCAGGGTAATGATGCGATTTGGGTGATCGTGGATCGCTTGACCAAAGTGGCCCACTTCATCCTGAATCGGAAGGAGGACAACGTGGAGAAGCTGGTAGAATTATATGTTCGCAACATTTTGCGGCTGCATGGAATTCCTAAGAATATTGTTAGTGATCGCGATGCACGGTTCACATCCAAAGACTGGAGATTAGTACAGAAGAGTCTTGGCACAAAGCTCAAGTTTAGTATGACGTTCCATCCGTAAACCGATGGACAAACCGAAAGGACGAATTGTACAATGAAAGAAATGTTGAGGATGTGTACCCTTGACTTTGGCAAGAAATGAGAAGATCACCTCTTCATGGTGGAGTTCGCCTATAACAACAGTTTCCAGGCAAGTATCAAGATGACGCCATACGAGGCTTTGTATGGAAGGCGGTGTCGAACACCGATGTCATGAACAGAGGCGGGAGACACCAAACTTTTGGGAAAAGAGGTGGTGGCTGATGCTTGCGAGTTGGTGCGGACAATTCACAAGGTTGCTTAGGATCGGCAAGCGAAGTATTTCAACGCTCGCCACAGGAACGTGGAGTTCGCAGTAGGTGACTGGGTATACCTAAAGATTAAGCCATTCGAAGGCATTTTGCGGATTTGCCGACTCAAGAAGTTGAGTCTGAGGTTTTTGGGACCGTTCGAGGTCGTGGAACGTATTGGAGAAGCAGCCTACCGGTTGACGTTGTCCACAGAGCTGAGTGGATTGCACGATGTCTTCCATGTCTCAGTTTTGAGGAAAGCCTTGATGGAGACGAGCGTTGTGATCGAGTCGACAACGGTGCCGGTCGAAGAGGACTTGAGGACGAAAGTCTGTCCTATCGGCTAAGTTATCAAAGGCGCAAGGCGCACCAAGGCGCAAAGGGCCCCTGGAGCCTAGGCGCAAGGCGCAAGGCGCAGACGCGCGCCTGAGACACGTGAGGTGCAAAAATTGGGGGAAAACGAAATTGAGCGTATTGGGCGCACAATTCGATGAAATTGAGCGAATTGGGCGCACAATTCGATGAAATTGAGCGAATTGGGCGCCCAATTCGCTGAAATTGAGCGAATTGGGCGCCCAATTCGCTGAAATTGAGCGAATTGGGCGCCCAATTCGCTGAAATTGAGCGAATTGGGCGCCCAATTCGCTGAAATTGAGCGAATTGGGCGCCCAATTCGCTGAAATTAAGCGAACCGGGCGCCCAATTTGCTGGAATTAAGCGAACCGGGTGCCCAATTCGCTGGAATTGGGTTAGTTCTCTTCTATCAAGTTAGCATAAGAACATTAGACGGAGATAATCATAATTGATGCATACAAAATGCAACTAGAAATCAAATAAAAAACTACAACATGTAATATAAAGCATTAGACGGAGATAAACAAATTTATTGTAAAAATATTTGTACCTTTTGAACACTCATGATCAACCCCTCTTGAATTATATAGCATGGCTTCCATTCAGCTAATAAATGACCAAATCCTTTCATAAAACACAAAGGACGTATTAGAATCAAACATTCAAGCAAGTAAGCAACCATAATCTATCAACAACATAAATAAATCAAGCAAGTAAGCAATCATAATCTATCAAATCAACATTGTAATTTTTCGCACCCAAAAACAAACATAAGCTACCACGTTACTAAGTCATCAATCATAAACTAAAAACTAATGTGCAAGAAAATAACATAACATCACGGCGATCATGCCATCACTCATCGTCTGAATCAATAAATGTTTCATTTTCTTCACTAAAACTTTCTTCTTCCTCATTGAACTCAGCTTCTTCTTCATCCTCGACATCATCTGTACGCATTGTTGAAATATGTGCCCTCTTCTTAGATGTGCTCCCCTTGTCAGCTACCATCTTCCCTTTAGATAAGCGCGTAGAGTAGATGTCTTCTTCTACTCCGCTGGCCCTTGCTACTGCACCCCAGGTCAATAATTCGTCATCAAAAACTATATCATCATCTTGCTCAACCTCCTCATCTTCCTCCATTCTTCCCATCAGCCATTCATTGCTATCGTCAATATCTTTCAGCGAGATCGGATCAATACGATCACGTGAATCATATCGCCGACGCAAGGCACGATTGTATTTTACAAATACTAAATCATTTAGCCGCTGTTGTGCTAGACGATTTCTTTTTTTGCAATGGACCTGCAACATAACAAATAAATAATTAATCATATAATAATATAAATTAATATTTGCATACTTTTTCAAAAAAATTCATACATCAAAAAAACTCCAGTTGCGTTCACATCCGGATGAACTGCAAGTGAGACTTAAAATCTTTACTGCAAATTTAGTCAGATCAGGAGTATCAGCTCCATATGATTGCCACCATTCAGCTGCCCCAAAAAATAAATATCAAGAAATTAATGAATCTTGAAATAATATTTAATGACAAAATTAATGAAACTTGAAATATTATTTAATTAACTAACCCGGGGACTTTGTTTTTCTATGACGAACTGCAAATTGCATTCCAAATAAGCCTTCGGCATTTCTATACAAACTTAATTGGTCCATAATTATATCTTGAGTTTCAGTATTTGGAATGAGCTTTTGCATTGTTTGATATAAACCCCTCATGACTTCTCCATCTAATGTCATTTCAGGGTTTGAATAGAAAAACTCTGGATTTAAGTAATGCGCCGCCGCATGCAATGGTCGATGAAGCTGATTTTCCCATCTCCTGTCAACAATCGCCAACACTTCTTTATATTTTTCCTCTTTCCCATTGAAAGAGCTCATGATTGTCTCTTTTGCTCTATCCATAGCCTCATAGATGTAACCCATAGCCGGTCTTTTCTCCCCATCTACCAATCTTAGTACCCGAACTAAAGGTCCAAAAATCTTCAAAATGTATACAATAGTACTCCAGAAAGAGACCATGTATATGATGCTCTGTACTTCCTTACCTCCTGTTTCTTTTGCCCACTTGCTTGATGTCCACTCAAGTGAAGTGAACATCTTCCTTAGATTTGTCCTTTGCTTATGAATGCGCTGAAGAGCAAGAAATGATGTCGCAAACCTAGTAACAGCAGGTCTAACAAGCTCCACTTTTCCTGTGAAGCTCCTTAGCATGTTGACTAGTCCAGGCCGAACATAAATATAACTGTTGATGCTCATTGCTCTTTTAATTGTTCTACTAATGTTTGGCATCTTTCCAATATCCTCCAGCATTAAATCGATGCAATGGGCGGCACACGGTGTCCAATATAAATGTGCCCGTTTTGCTTCCAATAATTTTCCTATTTCATAATAAACACATTTATTTAATTTCAAAATTTTAATATATGACATTAAAATTAAACAAATATTAAAAGAGCATGATTAAGGATGTATTTACCTGCTAGTACATTATTGCTTGCACTATCAGTAACAACTTGAACAACATTGGCCTCTCCAACACGTTCCACCACTCTATCCAGCAATTCAAACATCCTCTCACCAGTCTTTGCGTAATCAGATGCATCAACAGATTCCAAGAAGAATGTACCTTTTGGTGAATTTACCAAAAAATTAATAAGTGTTCTCTGTTTCTTGTCTGTCCATCCATCTGCCATGATAGAACATCCAAATAACCTCCACTCATCCTCATAGTTCTTCATCATCTTCTGAACTTCAGCCACTTCATTATTCAACAAAGGCACACGAACTTCATGATAACTGGGTGGTTTCAATCCAACCCCAAACTGGCCAATTGACTCTATCATCACTGCAAAACTACGGTAGGTAACCGCATTAAAAGGAATGGCTGCATCATACATCCACTGAGCTATATGCTTGCACGCCCTCCCTCTAAGTTCCTTCTTACATGCTTCGTTGATAGAAGTTTGCTTCATTTGCTGATGTTGGCCTTTCTGCTTCATTTTTTTCTCAATATTAGGTGCAAAGAAAACATCCATCGGTCCTTTAGTCCGAGACTTTTTAGGCACACCACTTGGACCACATCCATGAATCTTCGCACCGACGTCATCCATCTCCTCATCGCTTCCAAAGGTATCTACATCTGCGAAGTCCGGGAATGCTTGTTTTTCTGTCATGCTTACAGCCATTTTCTTTTGCATATAGTCTTGAATTTCTGTCCTTACATATTGTGGGCATTTGGGACAGACTTTGGTATTTCTAAATCCTCCCACTAGATGTTGTTTCGCACGATATATTCCACCCTTTGTGATTTTTTCACAGAAAATACAAATTAAATCATTTTTATTTGCAACCGATGTCTGCCGCACATACTTCCAACCTGGATCAATCCTAGATTGGACACTGGATGAACCAGATCCACTCGCATCCATTTCCAGCTATTAAAACATTTTACAAAAAAATTATTTCCTATAACAAGATAATTGTTGAAAACTATAGTTGTATACTTGTATAACATTCAGTTCATGATTTTACAATTTATAGTGAACTGGGCTAGCCAGTAATCTGTTACAGACTTACAGTAAATCCATAATTACGGTTACACTGTTACAGTGAACTGGGCTAGCCCGGTTCACTGTTACAGTGAACTGGGCTAGCCCGGTTCACTGTTGTACAGTGAACTGGAGCCCCGTTCACTGTTGTACAGTGAACTGGAGCCCAGTTCACTGTTTTACAGTGAACTGGAGCCCAGTTCACTGTAAAACAGTGAACTGGAAGCCCAGTTCACTGTAAAACAGTGAACTGGAAGCCCAGTTCACTGTTACAGTGAACTGAGCTTCCACTATGACCATGTTAGAAGCCCTAAAAAGAAGAGAGCATCCAAAAAATCACAGAAATTACACCGGGATCGCACTACGTGTCTATGCTAGAAGCCTAGAACCAAGAAGAGCGACCAAAAAACACGAAATCCATCCAAAAAATCTAAACCCTAAAAATGGAAACCGAAAAAAACATTCAATCGAATTTAAAATGCAAGAAGAAGGAGTGGAGTGAGTAGTTACCAAAAATTGCGGTGGCCGGCGAACGGAAGGGGAGCGGCGACCGGAAACCAAGCGGCGACGAGCGGCGACAGGCACGGAACAGTGCGACTTCAACCCTAACCTCTCGCTCGCGTGAATCGGGAGAAATGAGGGAATCGGCGATCTGGCATCTTATAAAACACCGCATGAACCGGGCGCCTAGACCGGATTTAGGCCAGGCGCGCCTAATCAGCGCCCGAGATACACGCAAGGCGCGCGCCTAGGCGCGCCCCAGGCGCGCCTAGGCCAAATCGCCCGCCCAGCTCTCGATAGGGCGCTACATCGCGCGCCTGGTGCGCCCGGCGCCTTAGGCGCGCCTAGGCGCGCGCCTTGATAACTTAGCCTATCGGCATAGAGGATTCAGAAGTTCGGGAGTTGCGGAGCAGAGAAGTTAAGCTCGTGAAAGTGCGCTGGGATAACTGCGGGCGAGACGAATTCTCATGGGAGCGTGAGCAAGCAATGCGGGAGGACTTCCCAGAACTTTTTTGCTTCGGGTATGTTTTTTGGTTTGAGTGCATGCAAAATTTCGAGGACGAAATTCTTCTAAGGAGGGAGGAGTTGTAACACCCCGGTTTTTCCAGATCTTGAGTCTCTGGAATCTATCTCGCGGCGATAGGTAGTTATTGCCCGGCGATAGCCTTTTTTCGTCGAATCCAGGCGTTGAGAGCGTTGAGTGGTACCGCGCGACGGTAGGATGCTACCGCGCGACGGTAGCTTGTGTAGCGTTGAGTGCTAGCGCGCGACGTTAGCTAGCTATCGCTTGACGGTAGCTTGGCGTTGAGTGCTTTGAGAGGCTGGCATTGAGTGAAGGCATTGAGTGGTAGGCGCTGAGTGAGCTACCGCGCAGCGTTAGTACTACCGCCGGCGTTAGCGCGACCTTATTTTTTGGCCGAGCGCTCGGGAAGTTACCGCCCGACGGTAGGTAGTTACCGCCCGACGATAGCTTGCGGGAGCAGTTCCATCGTTTGACGTTTTAGCCGTCCGATTCCTCTTAGGATTTGATCCTATGGCCCAGGACACTCCGTCCAAAGGGCATATATAGGGCTGAAACTTTCTAAACTCTCATTCTTCTCATTTGGAGTGGAAGTTAGGGTTTGAGTCTTAGAGTTTGGTGGAGGAAGAAGAAGACCCTTATTCGCCATTGACGTAGCTTCGGGGCTCCGATCGTTGATCCGAGGCCAGATCCGCGGAGAGGACTTGAAGATGCACATTTTCATCCGTGCAAATCAAGGTTTCCATGGCGAGGAATATGAGTCGTAAGGTAACGACACTTCTCCTCTCGGTCTTTAGGATGCGTGCATGACATCCATTCTTTTCTTGCTTTCTTTCTAGCATTTAGGCACCGGATCTCTCAAATGAAAGGGGTTCGGGTTGCCATGGTTCAAGAGAAACCACCAGGTCGATTGTGTCCGTCCCCGACATGATTTGCACTATAAATCCGCTCCGTTAGTGGATTAGGCATTGTAAGTGAAGCCGTAGTCGCGACCATTAGTCCGACTCGGTGATGTTGCATAACGAGCCTTAAGGATTGTGCTAGAAATCCGTTTGCGGCAAGATGCCGTTTGTGATGTGGTTTCCCCCTTATTTTTGTGTGAGTTCGAATGATGGATTAGGGCAGGAAAGGCTTTTGATTGTGATGAGCTAAAGAGTGGCTTTGTCTCTGTGGTCGGCTGGCTAACTCGTGACGTGCAAGTCATGTGTGGAGAGTGTCTCAGCGAGACAAGTCCCCTTCTATGAAGCTAACGAGAACGCCAAGCTTTGGACAAGCTCGAGCGATGAAGTCCACGAGCGGGTGGGGTCTAGCGAGGGTTCTTAGCATCGGTTTGTTTGTGTGACGGAATCCTGACGTGAGAAGTCAGAGCTTGCAGGCAAGCCCGGGTTTTGAGATCCACGAGCGGGTGAGGCCTAAGCAAGAGTTCCGTGTGGCAGCTTGAATGCCGTTAGGGGAAATTGGAAATACCCATGTGTTTGCGGCTTGAACGCCGAAGGGGAAATTGGAAGTACCCGATTGTTGATGCGTGATGATGTGTTAGATTCATACGCTATATGGTGCCTTGGGTGAAGCCCTGGATTGCATACATGCTGCATTGTAGACCCCTTTTTCTATATGCTCAACATAGAAATATGTTTGTTGTATGCAACATCCAAACCTGTTTTACTGTTTTCTATGTTCATGTATATTTGCATACGAAGTGCTGACCTGCAGGGTGATAGAGTGCCCCGGGATCCGCTAGGGACGGCTGTGAGGAGATGTGTTTGTTACACAGTTGAGGTCAGCCTTTGCTGACCCACGTTACCACCAATTTTTACAGGGTACGGATCGCAAGAGGGAGCAAGCTCGCCGGCCAAAAAAGCCTCATGAAGTGATCTCTTGTTTGGTAGCTCTGTTTGGGTGAATGTTATGCTTAGTGCACTATGATTCTGGCTTGCATGTTGAGGTAGCCTAGGGGTGCTTTTGCACGTTGATATGTTATTGTTTCAGTTTAGACTCTTGAATGTTGCAAGGCCTTAAGGCCGATTTGATACTCTTGTGCTAGTGGATAATTTTTAGTGTTGTTATTTGTTTCCGCTGTTTATAATTTGAGTTTTGAGTTGGATAGTTTATATCATCTTTTAATGCTTAAGTTGTGTCGTCTGTATGTTGTGGGGCCCTGGCCGGACCCATATTATACGGTCATTACAGGGGAGGTGTTACACATGTTCCGCCAGGTCAAAGCATTCGTGGCTGCCTACCTCATCTGCCAGAAGGCCAAATATGAGGTCGTTTTTTCGGGTAGTCTACTTCAGCCCCTCCCGATCCCTGAACGGGTGTGAGACGACATCGCGATGGACTTAATCACGCGACTGCCCCGCTCGCAGGGACATGACTGCATCCTGGTCGCGGTGGACCGGCTCTCGAAGTATGCTCATTTAATTCCCCTCCGCCATCCATACAGGTCAGCCACAGTCGCCAACAGCTTCATCTAGGGGTCGTGCGCCTCCATGGATTTCCTCGGTCGATTGTCAGCGACCGTGACCCACTCTTCTTGAGTACCTTTTTGATTACACTGTTCTGCTTGCAAGGTACCCGTCTACGCATGAGCACAACATACCACCTGCAGATTGACAGCCAATCAGAGGTACTCAACCGGTGTCTGGAGACGTACCTCCGTTGCTTCGTGGGGGAGCAACCTCGTGGTTGAGCCAAGTGGCTCGGGTGGGCCGAGTACTCTTACAACACAGCCTACCACCAAGCGGCCGACACTACCCCGTTTGAGGCCGTTTATGACCGACCTCCAATGTCTATTGTCCTCTACCTTTCGGGAGAATGTCAGGTGGAGAGCCTGGCCACCACTCTCCGCGACAGGGACACCATTCTGGATCATTTGGAGCACCACCTGCGACGGGCTCAACAGAAGATGGTTTTATTCGCCAACTGGAAACGCGGAGACCTCTCTTTCTAGGTGTGCGAGAGGGTCTTCATCAAGCTACACCCTTATCATCAGCTTTCGGTGGCTCGCAGCCCGTGCCCGAAACTAGCCCATCGATTCTTCAGGTCATTTGAGATCATCGCCCGCATAAGGGCGGTCACTTACAGCCTACGCCTCCCAGCCAGGAGCTGTATCCACCCGGTCTCACTTGTAGTATGCCCAGGTGAGGGGCAAAACTATGTGAACTATTTCATTTTTGGTTTGGGCTTATTTACTTATAGGGTCCGGTTCGGGTGAATGGAAGAATCAAGCAAGTTATTTCTCTATTTTCCCTCTCTCTCTAATTTCTGCTATCTCTCTCTAATCTCCACCAAACCCTAGCAGCCGCGCGTCTGTCTCACGCGACGTAACCGCTAGGAGCTCCCTCCTCTCGCCGCCTTTAGCTCTCTCCCTCTCTCTCGATCTCTTCTCTCTTCTCCTCTTCTCCTCTCCTTCCCCTCTCACAGGTTTCAGCATCTTCCACCATAACACCGTCAAAGGATTCGGTTGGCCATATCACAAGATCTAGGTCAGGTGGTCATAACATCTACCCCTCCCCCGTTTAACATGCCTAGTGACTAAACTCTCACAATGCCTAACAGGTACCTCTAATGGTTTTCTTCATACATGTCCAAACCGTCTTAGTCAATCTTCTTGCTTCTTCTATGTAATTGGTGTCACTCCTATCTTATCCCTGATACATTTATTGCTAATTTTATCCAGTCTCACGTGTCAATACATCTACCTAAGCATTCTTATCTCCGCAACTCCCATTTTTTGCTCATGTACATAATTCACCGCCTAACACTTAGAGCCATAGAGCATTGTTGTTCTAATTACAGTACGGTAAAACTTACCTTTAAATTTTAATGGTACTTTACGATCACATAAGATCCCTGACGCACCTCTCCATATCAACCAACCTGCTTGTATTTTATATATCACATCTTTATAAACACCTCCATCTTTTTAAACTATCGATCCAAGATATTTAAAACACTCATTGCGGGAAATATTTTGATCACCCAACTCAATAATGAAGTCATCCATCCTTCTTGCATTGCTAAATTTAAGCTCCATATACTCCGTCTTTTCCCTGCTCAGCCTAAAACCTTTTCTTCTAAAGTGTCTCGCCAAAATTCATGTTTCGTGTTTACACTCTTGCGCATCTCATTGACAAAAATAATATCCGCAAATAATAAACACCAAGGTATTATAAAATTATAAATCAATAAAAACAATATGACTTTGCTCGTTAATAAGATTTATGATGATGTTTCTCTTGATGCAGACATATATATGAAAGTTATGCGTTGGGGGGTTTATTACAGGACTGCAATTTGTGTTAGACTATTCCCAATTTGGGATACATATATAAATTTTTATTTTTATATGGGCCCACAAACATTATAATAAGCTTCAAGTATTATTAACTTTCAGTTCTGACTTTTTAACTTATAATAGTTTTTTACTTCACACATATATATATATATTAGTTGTATAGTTTTATGTTATTTACTTAGGTATCAAAAGTTGGCAAAGTCACCATTGAAATCTTTCAAAGGTACACCATGCATAAAAAATTGTCAATATTCTTATTTCTTTCATTAACATTTTGTTAACAACTTAACTTTGATTTATCTTTTTGTATATGTTGGAAAAGCCCATGTAAAGTGGCCTATTTATTTTTCTTCTTTTCTCCTCTTTAGTCCCACATCATGTATATAATTCTCTTCTCTCTTTCTCCCTCCTATAAATGTGTATCCATACTTTGTATTTGATCATTGAGAAAGTATATACAACTTTTAGGTTTTCTCTACATGGTATCAGAGGGTACAGTTCGACCTATTTTTTTTCTCCCCTCAGTTCGCTGGTTGTCTGTCCGCCGACCTAGCTTCCTGCTCGCCTTGCCATGACGTCCTATCCTGACTCTACCAGACAGACAATTTCATCCTCTACAGAACGCCCGACCTCTGCCCCTGAACTCTGTGATGAGCTGCAGATTACTACTATCTTGTTGACTGGGAAGAAGAACTTTGTGGAGTGGATCAACTCTGTTCGCCGCGTACTTCAGGCTAAAGGATTTCTTCATCACTTGACCCAAGCGGCTCCCGCGGCTCCTACTGACAATTGGTTGCGTAACGATGGTCGGGTTCAGACATGGATCCTCAACTCCCTAGATACTGAACCCTATCGCATGACCATGTATCACGAAATCGCCAAGGCAATGTGGGATGAACTCCAGTCTCTATATTCCGATAAAGATAGTCTCCAACATCTATTTGACATCATCACTGATCTTCAGGCCCTTGAGGTTGGCGGGGCCACCGACCTCACCTCCTTTGTTGCTCGGGCCAAGACTCTGGTTGAAGCATAGATCCAACATCAACCTCCTACGCTGGATCTGGCTGCACAATGTGCTCAGAAAGAAGCTGTTGGTGTTGCTATGATGATGACTCGTGTACCACCTCATCTTCAGAGTGTTCGGGCCCAGATCCTCTCCTCTGCTGCTACCCCATCACTTTCAGATATGTGTTCTATGTTGCTCAAGGCCTCACCACCTCCTGATAGTTCTGCTCCTCCGTCACCAGCTCTTCTTCAGCATACTTCTGCACCCCTACTGCCTTCCCCCCTCCTGCTCGCGGGGTACGTTCCTGATCTCGGGGCCGAGGTCGGAGAGGCCGACCTCGACCAAAGCGTTCCTTCTGCGGTAAGGACAACCACCTTTAGGCCACCTGCTACCGCAAGCATGAGCTTCCTCCTCGACCACAGACCACTATTGCTGCTACCGACTCCTCCGCTCGTACTGACCTTGAAGAGATCCGCCTTCAACTCCAACAAATCCAGGGTCTGCTCAGTCGCCCACCTGTCTCCGTTGCCTTTGCTGCCTCCATCTCTCAAGAAGGTATCAGTTGTCTCTCCACTGGTCCGAGCTGGATAGTGGACTCAGGTGCCACTCATCACATCACCTCCCCACAGCCACATCAATACCGGGATTCTCCTCATCCCAAGTGTATCACAGTGGCCAATGGGGATACTGTTCCCGTCTACTCCGACATTCTCTCTCACATCCCGCATCTTTGAGTGCACCTGCTACGTTCACACTCTTGGTCCATCCTTGGACAAATTGGATCCCCGGGCAGCCAAACACATCTTTGTTGGCTACTCCCGGACTCAGAAAGGCTATGTATGCTACTCGCCGACTACCCGTAAGGTGACAGTCTCTGCTGATGTTACCTTTCGGGAGGATCTTCCTTTCTTCTCCGCTCCAGATCCTATACCTCTACCACCAACCGTCCTACGCCCTGTCATTTTGGTTACCAGTCCTCCACCACCAAGACCTTCCGTTACCACTCCACCACCACGAATTCTTGCCCAAACTCCCCCCATTTCCAAACCTGTACCTCCGTTATCCGTGTCTACACTCATGTCCATCATACCTCCGGTGCCCCACTGCAGTCGGCTTTGACCTCTGATGTTCCGCGTCCTGCTCATCCGGCACCAGAATCTACATCTCATCCCCTGGCGAATTATGTATCCTTACATCGCCCATCTCCACAACTTCAAACTTTTTCCACTTCATTATCCTCGATTTCTATACCTAACTCTGTGCATGAGGGTCTCCAACATCCTGGCTGGCGGGCAGCCATGGAAGAAGAAATGACAGCTCTCTAGGCTAACCAGACCTGGAACGTGGTACCTCTACCTACTGGTCAGACACCTGTTGGGTGTAAATGAGTTTTTGTTATCAAGCATGCTCCTGATGGGACGATTGATCATCTGAAGTCCCGTCTGGTGGCTCGTGGATTCACCCAACAACAAGGTTTAGATTGTGAGGAAATATTCTCTCCAGTGGCCAAGCTTAACACCGTTCGTGTTCTCCTCTCTATGGCTGTGCATCGCCAATGGACCTTACACCAACTGGACATCAAAAATGTATTTCTCAACAGCGACCTCCAGGAAACGGTTTATATGTAGCAACCTCCCGGGTTTGAGACCATGTGAGAGTCCCGAGTTTGTCATATTAAGAATTCCATCTATGGTCTCAAACAATCCCTTCGGGCATGGTTTGACAAGTTTCGTAAGGCCGTCCGGCAAGTCGGCTTTACTCGAAGTTCAGCTGACTTCTCTCTGTTTACACGTCATCAGACAACAAGAACTGTTCTTCTATTTGTTTATGTTGATGACATCTTGATCACTGGAGATGATTCGAAGGGCATCCAAGCGATCAAACAGCACCTCAGCTCCGTCTTTCAAACAAAAGATTTGGGGCATCTTCGATACTTCCTTTGTCTTGAGATCGCGAGACGACCGGACGGACTTGTCATATCCCAAAGGAAGTACTGCCTAGATCTCCTTCAAGATGCTGGCTACTCTGGATGCAAGCCTACTACTACTCCAATTGATGCAAATCATAAGCTGTGTGCACATTCTTGTGATACAGATCTTCCTCTTCAAAATTCGGAATACTATCGACGACTGGTTGAAAAATTGATCTACCTAACGGTCACAAGACCGGATATATCCTTCGCTGTTGGGGTGGTCAGCAGGTTTATGCATGCCCCGCAAATATATCACTTTGAAGCCGTTGAGCGCATCCTTAGATACCTTAAAACAGCTCCGGGTCAAGGATTGGTATACAAAACCTCATCCTCCACTCCAACATTAGTTGCGTATTCTGATGCAGATTATGCCGGTTCCTTGGATGATCGCCGGTCAACCATTGGCTTTTGTACCTATTTTGGAGGCCATCTTGTGACCTGGCGAAGTAAGAAACAAGCCGTGGTTGCCCGATCCTCAGCTGAAGCAGAATATCGATCGATGACATCTGTTGTCTCTGAGCTTACCTGGCTTGAAAGTCTCCTTGCTGATCTAGGGGTAAAACTTCCCTCACCTGCCATCCTGCTATGCGACAGCCAAGCAGCTCCACACATTGCAAAGAATCCAGTCTTTCATGAAAGGACAAAATATATTGAAGTGTACTGTCATTTTATCCCTGTGAAAGTCCAAATGAAGATAGAATTGAAGCTTGTTCCGGGTACTGAACGAGTTGCAGATATCCTCACAAAGGCTCTACCTAGTACCCTGTTTTACCAGTGTCTGTCCAAGCTGGGTGCATACGACTTGTATGCTCGAGCTTGCAGGGGAGTGTTGGAAAAGCCCATGTAAAGTGGCCCATTTATTTGTTTTTCTTTTTTTCTCCTCTTTAGTCCCACATCATGTATATGACTCTCTTCTCTCCTTCTCCCTCCTATAAATGTGTATTCATACCTTGTATTTGATCATTGAGAAAGTATATACAAGTTTGAGGTTTTCTCTACAGTATATATTTCTTTTTATGGTAAGGAGAAGCCGAGAAGATGAGGGTACCTATTAGAAGCCTTCATGCCAAGAAACTATAGGATGGTGATAGTTGATCATAAAACAATCATACAAATAGAGGCAAGCTGCTTTCTTCAATATCTACTATTGATTAATTTGCAAAATTGTATTTATTGTGTTCTATACTTTATTAGTTCATTACAATCATATAATTACATGTTTATTGCATAATTTATAAACGTACATTGTGTGTACAATATTGCTTATTTTAAAAAATATATTATATATGAGTAAATTTATTTAAATATTTAAATCCTCTACTGTAAAATCTCTGATACATCCTTTGCAATCTGACATACGACATGTCAAATCCAAACCGACATGAATTTGACACCCGACATCTGAAACCTTGCTTTGGATATATATTACATGCTTTTCATGCGTACTTGCAGATTTGCGGAGATGAGAATGCTTAGGTGGTTGTGTGGACACACGATACTTAATAAAATTCGGAATGAATGTATCAGGGATAAGACCAGAGTGACACCAATTGCAGAGAAGTTGCGAGAAGCTCGATTAAGCTGGTTTAGTCACTAGGCATTAGAGGTAGCTATTAGGCGTTGTGAGAGTTTAGTCACCAAGCATTGTTAAACGGGGGAGGGGAAGACCAATAAAGACATGGAATAATTGAATGAAACTACAAGGAAAGGTACGATGTACTTCAACATTAGTAAGATCATGGTTTGTGGTCCCCTCGTTTTTAACTTGTGTTTGTTGCAGACAATATATCATCGATGGAGTTTAGCGGGCTAAAGCCTAATGTTACTAAAAGCGAAGGATATATTAGTTTTGCTTTACACAATCCCGGCTTGCATGGCGACAAAGCCATTATTATAATTGCTTATTATATTATTTTTTAAGACATGATGTAAGACCATACAGTCAAACCATACTTTAATTCCTAGTGTAGCTGTGGACATTCATAATTTTAGTTATGCTTCCACTAGTGTTACTCTATAGTTATGTGTTTTATTATGTACCTCTTTATAGCGTTTTCTTGTGTATTTGATGTATCGTGGGAGCCTGGCATGACCCATATTATATTATGTAGACAGATGAAATATTACACGATGGGTTGTTTACCGCCTTGGATGAGCTCTCAAAGGAGGAGAGTGAGATCCTCAAGCCGAGCTTCGTGTTGATTCAAGCGGCGAGACTTAGCGGAGGCAGAGGTAGAGGTGTCTTTATTGGCGTAGAGGACCATTGAATGTGTTCCGGACATTGAACAGGGGGGCCAAAAGAGAGATGGGATGGACACTAGAAGAGGGTGGAAGACAGTGCTAGGAGCAGCACCGGAGATGAAACCGAACGTCTGGATTGTTGTCCCGAGAGAGTAGCGGTTGGAGTGACTCTATTTGTGTCAATCTGCAGGGGAAAGGCTGTTGGCAGTCGAACGACAGCGTGGTGGTCAACAACTGATAAGTAGCAGAAGCGAGGCTGCAATCGATGTCGGCGCGCACGGTCGAGGGCAGTTGGAGATCAGACAGAAGTGGGAAACACAGGGGGGAGGGATCGAGCGTGTGTGGGCGTGTGGTTGGATGAGGTGTCAAACTTCTAAGCATGGTTTTCTAAGGCGTCATAAGGTGTTGTATCCAAATGGTGGAAGAAGAGGGAATCAACGGTGCTGGCTGGAACATGGGGTAGATCCAATTGGGTTTTGTTGGAAACCCTAAATGAGCGACAGGTCAGAACAATTGGTAGATGCAAATTGTATGCTTGAACAAAAATAAGGATATAAAATGTCGAGACAAGCTCAACCCAAACTATTGATGGTTTGTTCCCTTTAAAAGTCTTTCTCACCTATGAGAGCTTAAAACACAACAAGATCTCAAAGATAGCTAATTGACTCTTCCCCACTCACTTATATATGCGAGAGTGGTTATACATAAAGTACAATAATGCCCATAAGGCAACATAAACTATTAAGAGTCAGTGTGGTGACTGTCTTCATATCATCAATGTGGCGATCACGTGAGTAGACTGCATGCATGTAGGCGTGATCTGTGCTCAATGACCATGCAACCAGAACATGAGAGGAATTCTGGAGCTTCTATCTTTTGTCTAGAGCATGAGCCTTCTTATACTATGCTGAGGAATCAAAAAGTTTTTTTTAATTATGTGAGAGTCCCTCTAATGGGAAACAACGGCCCACATGTGTCTATTCCCGCAGGAGGCAGTGATCGGCAACCCGTTCGAGCAATTCGAGTCTGCGAATGCGCCCAGATGGCCGTCCCGAGTTATTTTCATATGTTGTTGTCTATTTTTGATGTTGTATTGGACCCCGATTGGCTCGAACATTGTTAGCCGTCCGATCGGGTGCCCTAGTTTATTTTCCCTCTCCCTCTTTTTATACTCATGTAGGGCGGATGGCTGGTGGATCGATAGTTGCGGTTTCTGCAATTAGCCGGTCCTCCTTCGGTGGATTCCGAAGGCTTGCTCCCGTCCGCTATTTGCGTGCCATTCCCCCCTCCCTTCCCGTGAACTTCCCTGCCCCATCCACCGCCGGCTTCAAACCTAACCCCCACTTGGTTCTTTCAGATCTAGTCCATCACATCCCCGCAGCCCCTCCGTGGAACCACCATCAATTCGAGGACGTTTTCCCCATCGGTCCACCACCCAAGTCAAGCCGCTACACGCATGAGTGAATCGAGGTATGAGTGTTTATTTCCTCTTATTTGCATGCTTTGGTTATGAACTGTTGCCTTGAGATTATTGATTATTATTTGTGATCACGTTTTATTTGCCGCTTGATTTGCGGGACACATTCGACGTACTTGAACGAATTTGCGCCTCATTTCGTTGGTTAATTGTAATTGTCCTTTTTTATATCATTGCTTGTTTCCAATTGTGCAAGTTGTCGCATAGAGCTTTGCTAAATCTTATTAATTATTGCTGATCTTGATTTGGACTGTCACCTAATGTTTGCTCATGCACTACATTTAGAACGCATCTTCATTTAGAGTGCATTTTATTTCATTTTAATCTCAGTCTGTCTACCACTGCATCATTTTTGTATCAAAGTGAGGTTGGAGTCACATTGCATGCTATGTAGTGGTAGGTTGTTTCGTACCCAGATATCTGACCAGAACGCCACCGACGATCGGGCCGCCAGTTCGAATTCGGACATGACGACCGCAGAGTTTCAACGCTCAGTTCTCGAACAATTTGCCACCATTAAGAACAACATAGCTAGGGTCAACACTAGAGTCGATCAGATAGGAGCCCTTAGAGGTTTAGCCCTAACACCATCTTATGAGGAGCCCCTGGAAGATTCATGGGACCCCCCACCACCTGATCAGCGAGTTAGAGAGCCACCACGTCGGGACCCCGCTCCACGGAGACGGACCCCCGAACCTGCGCATGATTATCGTTACGACCCCGCCCCGAGGGGTAACTCCCAACCACCTTACGAGCCATGCGTGGCACTGGCCCGACGAGGTCCCGTCCCACCTGCGCGACAGGAGTACGATTCTGATGAGCCATATGATTATATATTGGCGCCTCGCTGTGAGAATACCCCGGCTGAGGACGACCTCATTCGACACCTTCGAATTGACGTGCCCTTCTTCGACGGTCACCTGGATCCGAAGGCTTTTAGCGACTGGCTCCTGGATATGGATCACTTTTTCGAGCTATTGGGTCAGGCGAAGATGTTCTGGATTAGCATGGAGAGATCGTTGGAGATAGATGAGTACTATTCTGTCACTCGCTTGACTGAAATGAAACAACGACTGAGGGATAAATACCTCCCCGCGTTCTATCGAGATCAGCTTCTCGACCAACTCTATGCGTTGCGATATGGATCACTTTCCGTTGCCGAGTACATGACACGATTCGACGAGTTGGTAGTGAGAGGTGACATTCTGAAGGAACCCATTGCGACCGCGTCCAGATTTAGAGCCAGACTGAAGGCTGAGATACGACAAGAGCTTATTCCACACCGCATGGAGATGGTCGATCAGGTGTTCCAACTCGCACTAGAGTATGAGAACTACCTGCGCCTCACTGGACCGAGGCAGACTACGCATCGATCTGACGCCCCTCCTCGCATCATATGCTAAGGGCAAAGCTTTTGTCCTAGGAGTCCCTAGACCAGGGCCAGGACAGTGCTTCCGACGCTCGGGCAGAGGACACATTGCTGCTTAATGTCCCACGAGGAACTTGCTGATTGGGGATGAGGGCGAGGCAAGTACTGAGTTATACGACGCAGTGGTGGAGGAGATAACTGCTGAGGTTGAGGATGGTTGAAAGACCGACGCTGAGAGATCGTTAGAGTTGCGAGTCTTCTGTCGTCTCCTGCACACCCCTCGTGCCGAGGAGGATTGACGCCACACCTCGATTTTTACACGTATTTTCAGAGTGCAGGCGGCTCCTGCAAACTCGCCATCGATAGTGACAGCTGCGTGAATATCATGGCGAGAGAGGTTTAGAGAGGATGCAACTTTCTGCCGAGCCTTACCCGCATCCTTATCGCGTCCTCTGGGTGGACAAGTCAGTCATTCAAGTTACGCAGAGATGTCTTGTTCCGATCCGCCTAGCGTCCGTTGAGGACAAGGTTTGGTGCGACGTCATCCCGATGGACGTTGCATATGTTCTTCTGGGTCGTCCTTGACTTTACGATCGCGACGCCACGTGTTATGGCTATTCCAACACCCGTGTCTTCTTTGATAAGTAAGAGAAGATCACCCTCACCCTGAACCAGCTCCAGGATCCCCCAAGGGCTAGGTAGAGTCGTCCATTAGTGCCGGGTCAGCCAGGCCTCTGCACATCCTGAGGAAGGGTTATTTTCTGCGTGAGAGCTTAGAGTCTGGATTTATGTTCATGGTGGTTGCCCTTGGCTTCTGACACCACCACCAATTTGAAGAGTGCGGATCCAGACATTCGACGTCCGCTGGCAGAGTATACTGACTTCATGCCTGAGGAGCTCCCCGATGAGCTCCCTCCCATGAGGGATATCTAGCACGCCATTGATTTAGTCCCGGGGGCATCTTTGCCCAACCTTCCCAACTATCGCTTGAACCCGACGGAGCATGGCGAGCTGAAGTGCCAGGTTGACGATCTTCTTCAGAAGAACTTTATTCGGGAAAGCTTGAGTCCATGTGCCATTCCTGCCCTTCTTACCCCGAAGAAGGATGAGAGTTGGCGCATGTGTATAGATAGTCGCGCCATCAACAAAATTACGGTGAAGTATCGTTTTCCGATTTCCTGTCTCGATGAACTCCTCGATACGATGGTTGGTGCCCAGATCTTCACGAAGATCGACTTGCTAAGCGGGTACCACCAGATTAGGATTTGAGAAGGTGACGAATGGAAGACAACTTTCAAAACAAAAGATGTCTTGTATGAGTGGTTGGTTATGCCGTTCAGACTATCGGACGCGCCAAGCATATTCTTAAGAGTGATGATGCAGATTCTGCGGCCCTATATGGGCAAGTTTCTAGTGGTATATTTTGACGATATCTTGATTTATAGTCACAAAAAGCACATGGGCCACATTCGATTATTATTCGACCTCTTTCGAAAGGAGCACTTTTATGTCAACCTGAAGAAGTGCTCATTCCTGATTTCATCAGTAAATTTCTTAGGATATATCATTTCGCAGCCCGGTATCTCGGTTGACCCCGATAAGGTCAAATCGATTCGTGAGTGACCCATCCCGACCAATATTCATGAGGCATGGAGCTTCCATGGAGTCATGGACTCAACACCTTTTACTGGAGATTTGTTCGAGGGTTTAGTTCGATCATGACCCCTATTACGTGCTGCCTACGCAATGGGGATTTTGCCTAGACCGCAACAACCACCCCATCGTTTGAGGAAATTAAGGAGAGACTATCAACTGCTTCTGTATTGCGTCTTCCGGATTTTCCAAGGCTTTCGAGGTAGCGTGTGATGCATCTGGAGTCGTCATTGGAGGAGTACTGAGCCAGGAGGGTCATCCAGTTGCTTACTTCAGTGATGAACTGAATGATGCCCGACAGAAGTACTCCAATTATGACCGGGAGTTCTACGCCGTTGTATAGGCTCTCCGATATTTGCGTCACCATCTCCTACACAAGGAGTTTGTCCTGTACTCTGATCATCAGGCCCTGCGATATCTGGATTCGTAGAAAAAGTTAGGCTACTGCCACACGAAATGGGTAGAGTTCATGCAGGAGTATCACTACGTTCTCAAGCACCGAGCTGGTGTTGAGAATAAGCCAACTTATGCGTTGAGTCACCGGGTCACCATTCTCCACACCATGAGCGCGCGGCTGGAGGGATTTGAGCGTGCCCTCCATGATTACCCCGAGTGCCCAGATTTTGGCGACATCCACTCCGCTTTATCGAGGGACCCTCCTGAGCCCCGCGAGGGTTTTATCATTTCTAAGGGCTATCTATTCCATGGGTCTTGCCTCTGTATGCCACAGACTCCCCTTCGGGACTTTCTCATCTGGGAGCTGCACACGGGAGGGGTTGCGGGACATTTTGGGCGTGACAAAACGATTGCGTTTGTTGAGGACCGCTTCTTATGGCCTGGCCTGAAGAAGGATGTAACGCGGGTCGTTCGTCATTGTCGTATCTGTCAGACGGTAAAGGGATCCCGACAGTCCACGGGTCTATACACTCCATTGCCTATCCCCCATAGGCCCTGGACAAATATTAGTTTGGATTTTGTACTTGGACTCCCCCGCATACTGCAGAAGTTTGACTCGATTTTCGTTGTCGTGGACCGCTTTTCAAAAATGACCCACTTTATTCCATGTCATAGGACGTACGATGCCCCCCACGTGGCGGCCCTGTTCTTCAGGGAGGTATTCAAGTATCACGGGTTGCCTACTTCTATTGTATCTGACCGCGACGTCCACTTTACGAGTTATTTTTGAAGACGTTGCGGAAGAAGACCGGTATGCCACTGAAGTTCTCCACCGCATATCACCCACAGACGGATGGACAAACAAAAGTTTTCAACCGTAGCTTTGGGACCCGGTTGCGTTGTCTCGTCCGGGATAGTCTTGCCACCTGGGATTCGGTCCTGCCTGTTGCCGAGTTTGCACATAATAGTTCGGTCAATATGACCACAGGTCTGAGTCCATTTCATGTCATATTAGGTTACGAGCCTAGGAAACCCGTTGACCTGGTTGACGTCCCATTAGAAGCTCGACTTAGTGAGTCTATCAAGTCGTCCATTCAACATATACACACACTACATGAGATAGTCCGAAGAAAGATCACGACCATTAATGAAATTTATAAAGCACATGCCGATGTGCACAGGAGGGAGCAGGTTTTTTACATTGGAGAACAGATTATGATACGCCTTCGACCTGAGAGGCTCCCACAGGGGTCAGCGAAGAAGTTAAGTGCCCGCCAAGTGGGCCCCTATACAGTCACGCGACGGATTGGTGCGGACACTTAAGAGGTCGACATGCTACCGACAATTGAAATTCACCGGTTGTTCAATGTAGAGGACTTAACTCCATACTATGAGCATCGAGTATATGTGGACCCCTTATCTCTACCTACCTCTTAGCCCCAACCTGACCCTCCCTCCTTTAGTGCCCCTACACCCATCTTTCCCAGGCAGTCGCGGATGGATGAGCACCGCTCGAAGGAATCCACCTTCCAGCCGACAATTCCAGTTGCACCGCGTTCAGACGGAGATACATTTTTGTGGCAGTCTCCTACACGTCCTATAGATGCACTACAGATCATTGGTCATGACTTCATTACGACGGGCAACCCGGTGGTCTTGCGGTACTTGGTCCATTGGCTCGCCCGCCCGACTTCTGACGATACTTGGATTTCTGCTGAGGAGCTCGAGAGACTCGCCCCGGACTTGCGCTGAGAG
This sequence comes from Platanthera zijinensis, assembly GCA_039513925.1. Lineage (NCBI taxonomy): Eukaryota > Viridiplantae > Streptophyta > Magnoliopsida > Asparagales > Orchidaceae > Platanthera > Platanthera zijinensis. The sequence goes on from CM077083.1 coordinate 35,095,123, forward strand.
TTCGATCATCTTTACGCATCGGAGATGAGTGCTTTCAAGTTGGGGGGAGTTGATGGCGATCAACGACCCATGTACGTCTATTCCCGCAGGAGGCGACATATACTCCGCTTTATCGAGGGACTCTCCTGAGGCCTGCATATTGGAGTTATCATTATATTATATTCCTAATATTGTATATTCATAACATTGTATATATATTTGAGCTTATGTATATATATATATAAAAGGGATGGCTCCTGTTAGGAGTTAAGTTTTCGATCATCCAACATGGTATCAGAGGGTTTGCCCTAGGGTTTGCCCGCGTCTCTCCCTCCCGACTCCCGCAGCTCGTGGCTTCCGTGCGTCTCCCGGTCCGCCGTCGATCAGGCTTTTTCCGCGAGTGCCTTCCGCCGATCGGGCTTCTTCCGCCGATCGGGTTTCTCCCTTCCGCTGCTGTCGCTGGTCGCCGACGCCCTCTCCTGCTGGCTGCAGCGCCTCTCCCGCTGGTTTTTCCAGCCGTTCCGTTGCCGCATCAGGATTCCCCCCTCGCTTCCGTCGCCACCTATTCCCGCCGGAGTCGTCTCCTACGCTTTCTCCGCACATGCTCCTTGTCTTCTCCATTGAGACCTAATGGCGTCCTCGTCTTCTCCATGACGTCGTTCTTGATGCGTTGTATGTGATTTTTCGTTCTTCTTCATCCTTTGGTCCCCGATCTCCTTTGCGGGAGGGATCTCGTTACTCGTTATTTCCGTGCTTCATGGATTCCAAGGATACTTATGGCTCTACAGGACGAATTACTAGCGTCTTTCTTGATGAGAAAAATTGTTCTTCATGGGCGACTTCGATGAAAGTGGCTCTTGCCGGCCGGAATAAGCTTTCCTGGCTGACCGACGGCCCTCCGATGCCCAAACCGACTGACAAAGATGACAAGAAAGAGGAGTTAGTCAAATGGTCGATTGAAAAGTACATGGTTTTGGGATGGATTCAATGCTCGATGAGCCTCACATCTCCAGTCTGTTTATGCATTTTGAGGATATCTCCGAGCTTTGGTCCGCTCTCCATCGCACTTTTGGTCACATGCGTGTTGATGCCTAGATTTTCGGGATTTTTCAGGACATCGCTTCCGCCACATAGGGGTAACGCTCTGTTCAGGAGTACTTTACTTACCTTCAAGACCGTATTCTTGAGCTTAACGATCTTGAGCCTCTCAGTGCCCTGGAATCTTCTAATGATATCACCCTTATTCAGAAACAACGCCAGAGACGGGAGACATACCAGTTCTTGATGGCGCTTCACCCCGAATATGAGTTTACGCGTGCTCAGATTGTGGGGATGTCACCTTTGCCAGATCTTCTTGAGGCCTACTCCATTGTTGCAGAGCATGAGAAACGTATGCAGAGACAATCTATTCTTTCCGGCGTTCGTGCTACCTCCTCTCTCCCTACTGAGTAGATGGCCCTTGCAGCTTCCTACCGCCCTCCCACCTCCGGCACTCGTAGCCGCGGTGGTCAGGGTTCTTCTACTCAGCCTGGTGGTCGTGGCTCTTCTGGTGGTTGTGGCTCTATGGGTCCTCCTGGACCTTGCTCTCACTGTGGGCGTCTCTACCATGATCGCAGTCGTTGCTATCAGCTATACCCACATCTACGGGGCTCTGAGCGTCCTATTCCTAGTAGTGTCCCCAGACACACTGTAGCTTCTGCTGATTCTCGCGAGTCTCAACCTTTCACTACTGTCTCTACTTCCACTGTCTCTTCTTCCTCAGGTACTCCATTTGCTTGCTCCGCGACCATGGTTGAGCAGGATTCGTCACCCTGGGTGATTGACTCTGGTGCAACCGATCATATGACTAGTACGTCTTCCCATTTGCTTCAGGTTGTTCCCTGCTCCCACCGGGACGTGTCTTGTTGATGGCTCAGTTACTCCTGTCCTTAGCCGGGGCAACATTCCTCTCTCTTCCTCTCTCTCCCTTGACTCTGTTCTTCTTGTCCCTCAGTTGGCTCTCAACCTTTTATCTGTTAGTAGTATTACTCGCACTTTGAACTGCTCAGTAACTTTCTTCTCTGATCATTATGTTTTTCAGGACCTGAGATCCGGGAGGACTATTTGTACGGGATATGAGAAGAGTGAGATGTACTACCTGAAGCTACCTCCTACCACTGCTGCTACCACCACCGCTGCTACCTTCTCGCCTACATATTCTGCTGCTTATCCTGCTTTGTCGTCGAGCTCGCTTTGGCTCGCACGTCTCGGCCATGCCAGCCCTCAACGAATGTTATCTGTTTGTCCTGATGTCTCTTTGGTTTTTTCCTTTTCGCTGTGATGTATGCGAGCTGTCAAAACACATGCAGCACGTATGTTCCTTCTATTAGTCGTGCTACTTCTTGTTTTGAGTTATTTCATTCTGATGTGTGGGGCCCTGCCCCCGTTGTGTCATTTGATGGTTTATCATATTTTGTAACTTTTATTGATGACTATTCTCGTTGCTTATGGGTGCATCTCCTCAAACATAAATCTGAGATTTTATCGGTTTACTCTCATTTTTCACGTATGATACGAACCCAACATGGTACGTCAGTTCATATCCTTCGCTCTGACAATGAAGGTGAGTACACTTCTCGTCCCTTCGATCTCTTCCTCTGCAGTGAGGGCACTCTACACCAATTTTCCTGTCCGGGGACCCCCGAGCAGAATGGAGTGGCAGAACGCACAAACCGCCATCCCCTAGACTCTGTTCGTTGACTTTTTCGGGGAATGAATGTCCTTAAATCCTATTGGAGCGCTGCTCTTCTTACAACAACTTTTCTTATTAATAGGACTCCCTCTCGTCCTCTCGGTGGCATTACCCCCTATAGTCTCATCCTTCCATCTCTCTCCGCATTTCCCATCCCTCTTCAGGTCTTTGGTTGTGTGTGTTTTGTCCAGAATCGGCGCCCCTTTCAGACTAAACTCGACGACAGGGCCATCCGCTGCCTCCTTAGCTACTCGACTACCACTAAGGGTTACCGCTGCTATGATCCCCAGTTGCGCTGTGTCATTCACTCTATGGATGTGACATTTCATGAGGAGGTTCCTTTCTTTCCTGCACATCCGACGTCTCCCGTGCTTCCCACCAGATGCTGCCCCTTCTGCGGCTCCGTCTGTCCTGCTGACTTACTCTCGCCGCCCTCCTCCACCTCCACCCGGTGCACCCCCTTCTCCTCCAGTCCCGGATCCACAGCTCCTTCCGGTCGCAGGTATCTCTCTTGAGCCTCTCTCCTCTACTTCTCCTATTGATTTACCTATTGCCCTTCGCAAGGGCAAGCGTACTTGTGTTCACTCCTTGGTTACTGAGCACCCGTTGGCTAGTGTTGTTTCCTACCAGCGTTTCTCACCCTTTTACCAGGCTTTTGTGGTTGCTGCTGATTCTTTCCAGCTGCCTACCTCGACTGCTAAGGCTCTCCTTGACCCGCGGTGGGTTCAGGCCATGGAGGAGGAGATGTCTGCTCTCCGTCGTACTGGGATATGGTCTCTGGTTCCTCTTCCTCCAGGGAAACGGACAGTTGGGTGCAAATGGATTTATACTGTAAACTACTCTGCTGACGGTACTATTGACCGCTACAAGGCTCGTTTGGTTGCCAAGGGCTTTACTCAGGCTCCGGACGAGTTTGGTGCCACGTTTCCTCTTGTGGCTAGGTTGACCAGTTTCCGCCTTCTGCTCTCGCTTGCAACCTCTCGGATGTGGCCTCTCCACTAGCTTGATGTCAAAAATGCCTTCCTGCACGACAATTTACAGGAGGAGATATATATGGATCCTCCTCCAGGGTTTGCCCTTAAGGGGGAGTATTCAGGGAGAGTTTGCCAACTTCACAAATCTCTGTATAGCTTAAAGCAGTCACCACGTGTCTGGTTCGAACGGTTCAGCTCAATCATCCTTCAGTCTGGCTTCACTCAGTGCCGTGCTGATCACTCTTGCTTCATTTGTGCCACTCCTGAGGGACGTCGTGCCATTGTCCTAGTCTATGTTGTTGATATTATTCTCACCGGTGATGATCCCTCTGGCATCTCTGAGGTGAAAGCTACACTTCGCTCAGCCTTCGAGGTGAAAGACCTTGGACCTCTCCGCTACTTCCTTGGGATTGAAGTAGCTCGCTCACGATAGGGCATCTCTATATCGCAACGTAAGTACAGCTTAGATCTTCTTCGGGACACGGGTCTACTTGGGTGTCGTCCTGCAAGTACTCCTATGGACATCAACAATCGCCTCCTTGTTGAATCTGTAGATCCTCTTTCAGACCCCTCTCAGTACCAGCGGCTTGTTGGCAGTTTGATATACTTGACCAATACCAGGCCTGACATCAGCTTCTCAGTGGGCTTTTTGAGCCAATTTATGCTTTCTCCCAGGACATCTCACCTAGAGGATGCGTGTCCTTCGCTATCTTAAGCGCGCTCCTGGTCTTGGGCTATTCTATCGGGCTGACAGTGCTACCAGTCTCTCCTGCTTCACGGATGCAGACTTTGCTGGATCTTTGACGGATCGACGCTCTACGTCAGGTTTTTGTGTATTCCATGGTGATCATCTTATTTCGTGGTGGAGTAAGAAACAATCCATTGTATCTCGTTCGTCTGTTGAGTCAGAGTACCGCGCCATGACACACGACGTTACTGAGTTGGTTTGGCTTCGATCGCTGCTGACTGAACTTGGCCTATCTATTGTTGATGGCTCGACGCTCTACTGTGATAATAAGTCAACTCTCCTACTTACCCAGGATTCGGTGCTACATGAGCGCACCAAACATATCGAGATGGATGTTCATTTTCTGCGTGACCACGTTTGTACTGGGACTGTCCTTCCAGCTTATGTCCTCTAGGCTGACCAACTCGCTGACGCCTTCACTAAAGCTGTCGGTCTTACTCGTTCAGATCTGACCATTTCCAAGCTGGGCATGATTGACATCTTTGCTCCAGCTTGAGTGGGAGTATTGGAGTTATCATTATATTATATTCCTAATATTTTATATTCATAACATTGTATATATTTTTGAGCTTATATATATATATATAAAAGGGATGGCTCTGGTTAGGAGTTAAGTTTTCGATCATCCAACACTGCAAGGGTTTTTTTTCCCGAGGGCTATCTATTCCATGGGTCTCGCCTTTGCGTGCCATATACTTCCCTTCAGGACTTTCTATTCTAGGAGCTATACGCGGGCGGGGCCGCGATACATTTTGGGTATGAAAAAGCGATTGCTTTAGTTGAGGACCGCTTCTTATGACTTGGCCTTAAGAAGGATGTTACGCGGGTCGTTCTTCATCGTCGTATCTGCCAGAAGACAAAGGGATCCCGACAGTACATGGGTCTATACACTCCGTTGCCTATCCCCCATAGGCCGTGGGCAGATATTAGTTTGGATTTCGTACTTGGACTCCCCCACACACTGCGAAAGTTTGACTCGATTTTCGTTGTCGTGGACCGTTTTTCGAAAATGACCCACTTTATTCCATGTCATAGGACGTACGATGCCCCCTACATGACGGCCCTATTCTTCAGGGAGGTATTCAAGTATCACTGGTTGCCTACTTCTATTGTCTCTGACTGCGATGTCCGCTTTATGAGTTATTTTTGAAAGACGTTGTGGAAGAAGACCGGTACGACATTGAAGTTCTCCACCGCCTATCACCCACAGACGGATGGACAGATGGAAGTTGTCAACCGTAGCCTTGGGACTCTATTGCATTGTCTCGTCCAGGATAGTCCTGTCACCTCCGATTCGGTCCTGCCTGTTGTGGAGTTTGCATACAATAGTTCAGTCAATAGGAGCATAGGTATGAGTCCATTTCATATCATATTAGGTTACCAACCTAGGAAACCCGTTGGCCTGGTTGACGTCCCATTATAAGCCCGACCTAGTGAGTCTACCGAGTCATTCATTCAGCATATACACGCACTACATGAGACAGTCCGAAGAAAGATCGCGGCCAGTAATGAAATTTATAAAGCACATGCCGATCTGCGTAGGAGGGAGCAGGTTTTTGACATTGGAGAACATGTTATTATACGCCTTCGACCTGAGAGGCTCCCACAAGGGTCAACAAAGAAGTTAAGTGCCTGCCGAATGTGCCCCTATACAGTCACGCAACTGATTGGTGTGAATGGTTATGAGGTCGATATCTCACTGACGATGGGAATTCACCGGGTGTTCAATGTAGAGGACTTAACTCCATACTATAAGCGAGTGTATGTGGACCCCTTATCTCTACCTACCTCTGAGCCCCAACTTGACCCTCCCTCCTCTAGTGCCCCTACACCCATCTTTCCCAATTAGTCGCCGACTGATGAGCACTGCTTAGAGGAATCCACCTTCTAACCGGTAGTTCCAGTTGCACTGCGTTCAGACGGAGATATATTGCCGCGAAAGTCGCCTATACATCCCAGAGATGCACTACAGATCGATGGTCATGACTTCACTACGACGGGCGGCCCGGTGGTCGTGCGGTAATTAGTTTATTGGCTCGCCTGCCCGACTTCTGACTATACTTGAATTTTTGCTAAGGAGCTCGAGGGACTCGCCCCGGACTTGCGTCGAGTGTACGACCGTGGTCTTCACTCACCGGAGATGAGTGCTTTCAAGTCTGGGGGAGCTGATTGCGATCGACGACCCCACACATGTCTATTCCCACAAGAGACGGTGATTGGCGACCCGTTCAGGCAATCCGAGTTTGCGTATGCGCCCGGATGGTCGTCCCGAGTCAGTTTCATATGTTGTAGTCTATTTTGATGTTGTATTGGTCCCCGATCGGCCCGAAAATTGTTAGCCGTCCGATCGGGTTCCTTAGTTTTATTTTTCCTCTCTCTCTATTTATACTCATGTATGGCGGCTGGCTGGGGGATCGATAGTTATAGTTTCTGCAATTAGCCGGTCCTCCTTCGGTGGATTCCAAAGGCTTGCTCTCGTCCGCTGTTTGCATGCCGTTCCCCCCTCCCTTCCCGTGAACTCTCCTGCCCCTTCCACCACCGACTCCAACCCTATCCAGCCGCTCCTCCTCTCCCCTTTCCGGCCCCGTATCCCCAATCCCGCACACCCCCATTCTACCCTCATCGCCTTGGCCGCCGCCGCCAGCCCCATACCCGTCTCCCTCGACCCTCACTCTCCCGGAGAACCCCCTCCCCACAGGATCCTATCAACCTGCTACTATCCTGGCTCCCACCACCCCTCCACCCCGCAGTTCACCTCTTAATCCCCCAAATCCAACCCATCTGCCCTAGGCCTAAAACTCCCGGAACCCTTGCGCAATCACTAACCCCCATTTGGTTCCTTCAGATCTAGTCCATCACGTCCCTGCAGCCCCTCCGTGGAACCACCATCAATTCGAGGACGTTTTCCCCATCGGTCCACCACCCCACGTCAAGCCGCCACACGCATGAGTTAATCGAGGTATGAGTGTTTATTTCCTCTTATTTGCATGCTTTGGTTATGAACTGTTGCCTTGAGATTATTGATTATTATATGTTATCGCGTTTTATTCGCCGCTTAATTTGCGGGACACATTCGGCATACTTGAACGAATTTGCGCCTCATTTCGTCGGTTAATTGTAATTGTTCTTTTTTACATCATTTCTTGTTTCCAATTGTGCAAGTTGTGTCGCTTACAGCTTTGCTAAGTCTTATTAATTGTTGTTGATCTTGATTTGGACTGTCACCTCATGTTTGCACGTGCACTGCATTTAGAATGCATCCTCGTTTAGAGTGCATTTTATTTCATCTCAATCTCAGTCTGTTTACCACTGCATCACCCTCTATATATGCATGAATACAGGAAGTTACAAACTAACAATTTGGGGCTAATCATGCTAGAGAATAAATGAGGTTCACCCTCTATATATGCATGAATACAGGAAGTTACAAACTAACAATTTGGTGCTAATCATGCTAGAGAATAAATGAGGTTTAATAACGACTTTAAAAAACATGAAGATGAGTGCTGCTGAGGTATTAGTGGTGGGTTGATGATAAATGTATTGATAGAGGAAGGGAGGATGGTAGTGGAGATTGTTATTTAGTAGTTATTGGTCCTTTTTTTTCGAGACAGGAGAGACAAAGTGGAATTTAAGTGAATTTGTTCCACTGACATTGATCCTAATGTTGAATTTAATAATTATTATTTACAAAATGATAAAAATAAGTGTAATTCACGTATCAGTCCATCAATCAAGTTGGCCAAATATAGGAGCAAAATAAAGCTAAGCTGAAAAAATATTAATTAAGTTTCTTATACCAATCAAGTCCTTGATTAAGAGCTTTCAATTGGGTTGGAAAATATTGTTAAAGTTTTTTAAAGAAATTATTTTACGAAAAAGCTAGTATTCAAAAGAAACCACCTAAACATTATTTCTTGGAATAAATTGGTTAGCTAAAACGCTACAAAAATATTAGATGAATGTTTGCAATAGAAAATGTAAGGTGATCAAACCTGTTGCAAACTGCATATGAAAGAATGGGCGTTTGCTAACTCTGCTGCAGCTATAATCTCAGTCTGTGTGGCCTTTCCATCTTGTGCACCATAAGCTATATTTGCATGGATGGTATCATTAAACAAGATTGGTTCTTGACTTACTAGTCCCATTTGTTGTCTCAACCATTTTAATTGGAATTGATGAAGGTCTATTCCATCTAGTGATATATATCCTGAATCAGGATCATAGTATCTTTGTAGCAATGCTATTACTGTTGACTTACCACACCCACTTTCCCCCACTAATGCAATAGTCTGTCAAATAAACTATAGTTTGTGAGATTATATACTACTATAACTCAATACATGCAAAAAAAGAACAAGAAGAAAACAAAGTGGATAAATATTATCCAACTTCAAACTTGTTTTGTCTAATGTAGCATGCTACCTTTCCACCTTGAACTTCTAAGCACATATCTTTGAAAATTTGGATATCCGGCCTTGCAGGGTACTTGAAGCTGACATGATTAAATCTGATATGACCCTCAAGAACTTCTAGTTTGATTCCAAAATCATTATTTGGGTCTATTTTTGATACACGGTCAATGAGTGCAAAAATAGAAGCTGTCGCAGCTTTAGCTTTACTGGAATCTTGGCCTTGAGAGTTTGATTGAAAAATTCCCACGGTTGCTATGACAAGAACGTAGAAAGCCTATAAAAGATTATTCCATGCAATTTATTAGTTTTAGCAAATTATTCCAGTAAAAACAATGAATTTAAATTATTACTTTTGCTAATTAAATCAAACTTGAAATGAATGCTTTTTACATCCCGAGGACATAAAAGTCTTCATTTTAAGTGTAGAAAATTTTACACAGGTAAACTTCAAATTTGTATTCAATTTCTCTGTAAACGTCACAGAGAGAAAGATATGTTTAGAAGGAAAATCTTATGAAATATTAAATAAAATGATAGCCAATAAGCTTGACTCATATTTATTTAGTTATAAGTAAATTCATCACCAAGATTTTTTTCCATCCCACAGATGGAAAAGGAATGTATAACCATAATTCACAAGCTCAAGAGTCTTCATTGGCAGGACAAGTAAGAAAAAAAACATTATTGAAATATATTTTGTGAGAAAATAAATTAATACAATCATTAAGGGTCTGTTTGGGTGTGCTACAGTGTTTTCATTCCCATGGACTAGTGGAAAGGGAAGTGCCCCAAAATGTCCCTGAATGGGCAGTAGCGGTCCGCCTCTAGTGGGGCTCTTTCGAGCACATGGGAGGAGTTGTAATTCCACCGCCCACCCTTCTTTATCCCCGAATCCCATTTCATAAATAACTCTTAAAGAGATCCGATTCTTGTTTAGCTCTCGAATGCACTAAACTTCCATTAATGTCCTAACAATATCATTATGCCTCTTAATCGAGCAAACATTCGACCTTCAAGCCATAATGATGAAAAGAATTCGTCAAAGCAAGTGAAATCATTTGAAAACAAGAATGAAAACTTTTTACACGGTATTTTCAAGTTGAAACTAAATATGTTCTCTTTATTTTATTAATCACACAGAGATGTCACGTCTCCGATTCGGTTTCGGTTCTACTTTTCTACTTAAACTGTTAATTGAATTCTTAAGGTAACACATTTTCCAATTAGCACTACAACTTTTTTGATCTGACTGGTTCCAGTTCCATCATAATTTTTGGAATCATCGTGTGTATGGTTCCGGTACCAACAAAAACGAAAACAAAAACAAAGTATTCATTTACATTGCCGTTTGGTCCGATTCTATGAAGTTCAGTCCGGTTTTATGCTGTTCAGTCCGGCTCTATGCGGTTCTGGTTCAATTCCGATTCGGTTTCTATTCCTACTAAGTTAACTCAATGCGACAGAAACCTCAAAACAACTCATGTTAAAACTTTCAATATATAACAAATAAAATTATATAAATTAATACAAGAAAAGTCATATAAATCACATAAAATAGGAACTCTCGAAGCCATATAATTGCCCCATATATAAAATAAGCAATCTCATGTTCATTCAGTGCTTAATTTTAATCTCTATTATATTATTTTTACAAAAATATCAATTTTATTCTTTTTTTAATACAACAATTCGTATAATCTTCCTAATTTTTTGTTTGTTTATTTTGAAACATTCATAAATCAGCCTATATCGGTCTCGAGCCTGGATGAAAAATGATAATGGTTGTGTTAGGCAGTCGGTCAGCTTAAAATTTAGTCACTCTTATGAGTATGGATCATTGAGAAATTGTACAAAAGCTATGTTGTTCTCCTTAAGGAATAATCATATGATTCGAATGCGGCGTTTTGGCAAGGACCGTTACATCTCCAGGACCCGAGTGTAATGTTAAATATGTAAGAGTTCTCGTCGTATGGTCCGAATGCGGCGTCTTAGTAAGGACCGCTGCACTTGCAAAAGGACTTGAGTGTAGTGTTAAATGGGCAAAAGTCCTCATATATTGGGCATCCTACAAAAGTATATCGTAGGATTTATGACCGACTTGGATTTATAAGTTAGAATAAAAGTACGCTAATGGAAAAAGTGATGAAAGTAGTGAATACGCAAATTAGAAGACTAATAAATACGTATGTATGTAAGAGACTAGATGAGTGAGTGAGAATGCTAAGTATTTAGATAATTCAAGTTTTAAATTATGTAACATAGAAAAAAATAAAATAAGCAATGAAGTAGATATTATTGTGGATACTACTTAGAGGGATGCAGTTGTTAGGATAAATAAAAAAGTGATAGAATCTTAGTTCTTAAATTGGTCATATGAAAGGAAATTTCTAATGTGATCGGTGTTTAGGTGTCACAAGTAGAATTAACTAAGCTATTAAAGTATAATTTTAGGAAGACGTAGATGATTTAGTAAGTGAAATCCCCAAAATAAAAAAAGATCTTTATAGGAGGAGACTTAAATGAATATATATGAAAAATATATATATTATATAGTTGTTCATGGAGAATTTGGGTATGTAGAAAAAAATGAAGAAGGAAGAATAATTTTAGATTTGTCATAACACATGAGCTAATTGTGATAAATATGCTTTTCATGAAAAGAGGAGAACATTTAATTTCATTTAAAAGAGAATCAATATGTCACAAATTGATTATTTTATGACTCAAAAAATGAATAAAATGATTTGTAAGGGCAGAACTAAGCTATTAAAGTGTAATTTTAGGAAGATATAAATGATTTAGCAAGTGAAATCCCATAAATAAAAAAGATTTTCATAGGAGGAGATTTAAATGAATATATATATATATATATGGGCATTTACTGGGACCTCCCCTCTAATTTTGCTAAATTACTGACAACACCCCTCTTATTTTCGAAATTATAAAAATTTCCCCTAAAGTTTTCATTTCATTACAAAAACCTTCCCTGAAGTTTTAATTTCATAACATCCATGCACAAAAACACCCCCCTCGACATACAGTATTCGGGGGGGGGGTATTTTTCTTCATGAATGCAATGAAATGAAAAGTCGAGGGGAGGTTTTTGTAATGAAATGAAAACTTAAAGGGAGTTTTTTGTAATTTCGAAAATAAGAGGGGTGCTCTCACTAATTATGCTAATTTAGAGGGGAGGTTTGGGAAATTATTTCTATATATATATTATACAGTTATTCATAAAGAATTTAAGTATGTAGAAAGAAATGAAGAAAGAAGAATAATTTTAGATTTTGTCATACTCCATGAGCTAATTGCGATAAATACACTTTTGAGCTAATTATGATAAATATGCTTTTTCTGAAAAGATCTGAAAATTTAATTTTGTTTAAAAGGGGACCAATATGTCACAAATTGATTATTTTATGACTCAAAAAATGAATAAAATGATTTGTAAGGGAAGAACTAAGCTATTAAAGTGTAATTTTAGGAAGATGTAAATGATTTAGTAAGTGAAATCCCATAAAAAAAAAGATTTTCATAGAAGGAGACTTAAATGAATATATAAATATAAATATTTATATATATTACAGTTGTTCATGAAGAATTTGAGTATGTAGAAAGAAATGAAGAAGGAAAAATAATTTTAGACTTTGTCATAGTACATGAGCTAATTGCGATAAATATGTTTTTCATGAAAAAAGAACATTTCATTACATTTAAAATAGGACCAATAAGTTATAAATTAATTATTTTATGACTCAAAAATGAATAAAATGATTTGTAAGGATTGCAAAGTCGTACTAAAAGAAAGTTTGTCAACACAACATAGATTAGTGGTGTTGGACATGCAAATTAAATATTATAAATTTAAGACAAGGACAAATGCATTGCCAAAAATTCGGTGGTAGAGCTTAAAAACAGAAAAGCAGGTTGTTTTAAGACAGTTGTTATAGAATATCTAATTGATGACTTTTGTATTGATCATAGTGTCTTGTGTGAAGTTATGTCTTCACATTTAAGGATAAGTGGAAAGAACATACTTGGAGAATTAAAACGTCATGCACCTCCAAATAAAGAATCTTGATGGTGGAAAGAGAATGTGCAAGATAAAGTACGGGAAAAGAGGGTCAGTTGTATACCACTTTATGCTTGTAGGAATGAAAAAAACTTGACAATATATAAAATCATGAAGAAAGAAGCTAAACATTCAGTAAGTAAAGCAAGAAGTCAAATTTATGAAGAATTTTATAAGCGACTAGATACAAAAAATGGAAAATGTGACATATATAAAATTGTTCGAGTTAGTTTGAAGAAGACAAAAGATTTAAGCCAAGTTAAATGCATAAAAAATGAAATAGATGCAGTTTTGACGGACAATATAATTGTTAAAGAGCGATGAAAAAGATATTTTTATCAACTCTATAATGAAACAAAAGTCAATGAACTGAACTTCGAAGAGTTATATAAATTAGAAGACTATAAGAACATAACATTTTATCGTAACATTCAAATATTAGAGGTAAATGATACTCTAAAGAAGATGAAAAATGAAAAGGCGGTTGGGCCAGACGATATAACCATCGAAATATGAAAATGTCCAGAGATTCAGAGAAAGAAAGAATTTTGCGGCTTACTTATTTCTTAAAAAAGATACTGAAATCAAAGAGCATGCTGGACCAATAAAGATAAATCATTTGGTAACTTTGTATAACAACAAAGGAGATATAAAAAATTATGTTAATTACAGAGGAATTAAATTAATGAGTCATACCATGAAACTATGAGAACGAGTAATAAAAAGAATAGTAAGATGTAAGACTATCATCTTGAAGAGTCAATTTGGATTCATGCCAGGGTGGTCGACTATGAAAACTATACATCTCTTGAGGAGATTCATTGACAACTATCGAGAAAGAAAACAATATTTGCATATGTTGTTTATCAGTCTTGAGAAGATTTATGATAAGGTTTCAAGAGAGATCTTATGGAGAGTCTTAGAAAAGAAATGTGTAAATGTATCACACATTGACGTAATCAAAGAAATGTATACAAATTCATTGATGAGGGCGAGGATATCTAGATGATTAACACAAGAATTTCCTATCACTGTTGTCTTACATCAAGGATTAAATTTAAGACCTTATCTCTTTATCCTTATTTTCGATGAGTTCACCAAACATATCCAACAAACAATACCTTGATGTTTATTGTTTGTGGATGATATCGTTTTGGTCGATGAGATGCGCGAGGGTGTAAACACGAAACTTGAATCTTGGCAAGACACTTTAGGAAAGAAGAGTTTTAGGTTGCGCTTTGAAAAAACGAAGTATATTGAGTTTAAATTTTGCAGTGTAAGAAGGAAGGTTGACTTCGCTATTAAGTTGGGTGATCAAGATATTCCCCCAGTGAGTGCTTTAAATATCTTGTATCGATAGTTCAAAAAGATTGAGGTGTTGATAAAGATGTGATATATATATAATCCAAGCAAGTTGGTTGAAGTGGAGTGACATGTTAGGAATCTTATGTGATCGTAACGTACCATTAAAACTTAGAGACAAGTTTTACCTACTACAATTAGACCAGTGATGCTCTAAGGTTCTGAGTGCTGTGCAGTGAATTATGGACAAGAGCAAAACATGGGAGTTGTGGAGATTAGAATGCTTATGTGGATGTGTGGATACACGTGACTGGATAAAATTAGGAAGGAATGTATCAGAGATAAAATGAGAGTGACACCAATTGCAGAGAAGTTGCAAGAAGCTCAACGAAGATGGTTTGTACACGTACCAACTACAAAGGAGATCATTAGAAGCACCTGTTAGGCGCTGTGAGAATTTAGTCACTAAGCTTGTTAAACGGGGGAGGGGTAGACCAATTAAGACTTGGAATGAAACTATAAGGAAATACATGATGTACTTATGCATTAGTGAGATTATGACTAAAGATAGGGCACAGTGGCAACAAAGGATCCATATAGCCGACCCCACTAGAGTAGGGTAAAGACTTGAGTGTTGTATTGAAAGATTCATATTCATGCTCACCTTCTTGTCATGCCCAACTATCGATGAAAGATTAGTGTAATGATAAACCATAAAATCAATATACTATCACACTTTGAATTGTTGTTTTATAAGATTCTATTTTCATATGAATGATATACGTCCTTTCCCACATATTAGTCTCGAAACAATTTTCTTCTTTTGACTAGATTCTTAACTCAATATATCATCATCTAGATCCAATATTCAGTATAATAATTTTTGGTATTCAAATATATTATACAAACGTATCATTTGATGTTTTGGAATGTTGAGAAGTCAAAAAACGCTATATTTTTCACTAATGTAGATACAACTTTAGAGCGTGATTTAGGGAATACCTGGAGTCCGAAAATTCACAGACTTGGATGAAACTATACACAAATCAAGCTAACTTCACCTGAATCTCCCCCCCCACGATTTTCTCATAGTGAGATTTTCCACCCTTCATGCTGATTCACAGTCTTCACAAAGATTTGTATACCTCTCTAGAGGCAGAGAATGAGGTGGAGGCCTGAAGGCTGAACTCCTTTTGAATGCTATAGGCCCCGTTTGGGATAGAGTTTTTAGTGTGGTGGCGTTTAATTAAAAACTCTACCGTTATTTTAAGCCCTCTGTGCAACTGTTGAGAAACATATTTTCCTAAAAAAAGCCTGTTTTGTGGGAAGCCTGGTGGCACCTCCCCACTATTTTTGCGTATCAAAATCCACGTATTTAGAAATTGCATAAACCTACCTGTGTTGCCCAATACTTTCTCCTTCCCAAAAATAGATTTGGAGCTCTAGACCTTGCTTTACTCCCGTAACCCTCCTTCCATCGCGACGATGGCATAACTGCACCTCCAGATGATCTCGCGGAGTAGAAGCCATACTGAAGCCCATCATCCTTCTTTCATCGACCACCTGAAGCCCGTCCTTCTTCCTGCATTGACAAGCTGAAGCCATTGTTTTTCAGCTTCCTGCATCGACGAGCCGGAGAATCCATTCTTATGCCACCATCGTCGAATGGAACCTCGCCCTCCCTCTTTCTTTATTAGCGATCTGACCAAGGAAGCTTGCAGATCGGCTGCCACAACCTCCCCCATTTTTTTTGAACCAAGGTCACTCACCCCCTCTTGCTCTGTTTTCCAATAACGACAGATAGTTTGTTTGAACCTATACAATGATTACTCCATTTCATATTTTTGTGTGGTCAATTTGTTTGATTTCTATTGAAGTGGAAGACTAATTTTAAAAAATGGGTTTGTGCCAATTTTATTCAAGCATAGTATAGGGTTCATGCTAATATTTTTTTCATAAGTAAATGTTTTTATTCAAGCAAGTGATCTAGATAGTGTTGTTCGAGCTAATAGTTTTTTATGTACAAACTTGGTTGTTTTTGCACATTTTAAAGACACCACTGTTTTGACCCCAAACAAATAAAATTGTTTCATGTTCATGAATGTACTAAAAATACAGTTTCTACAAACAACACATCGCGTTCATGACCACAATTACCAATCACTGCGTTCATGACCAGAATTACCAATCACTGCGTTCAGGATCACAATTTCCAACCACTGTATTCACGACCACTACCGCCACTCCAAACGGTCCCATAGTCGGTGAGAGTGAGAAGGGGGAGAGTGTCTTTCCCTCACCGAGAAGCGGCGACAATGAGTGTTTCTTCATCGAGAGCTTCGAGAATGTAAAGAGGTTGGAGACAACGAGCGTTGAGGGGGTCTAGGTCGACGAGAAGCATCGTTGGTTAGAGATGCAGAGGGAGGGAGATTGGCGAGAGTGCAAGAGGTTGGAGATGAGTCGATGCCCGAGAATTGAGATGTCGAATGCATAAATGCAGATAATTGTTTTATTTTATGTAGGAATATTATATATATTTATTTAATATTATATATATATATATATATATATATATATATATATATATATATATATATGCCCGACTGCCTGCTACACTTAATTTTTTCCTGTGCCAACTGATAGAGTGGATATAATAACGTTATTAAAGAACATGAGCAGGATAATGACAGTACTGCAATTAGTATAATATAGATTTTATTTGATGGACTTCGAATAAAGGGCCAGCATGACAAAAACAGAGTCTGTGATACTTAAATTTAGTAGTGTAAGAAGGACGGATGACTCCGTCATTAAGTTGGGTGACCAAGATATTTCTTGTAATGAGTGCTTTAGATATCTGAGATCAATAGTTCAAAAAGATGAGGTGTTGATAAAGATATGATACATAGAACCCAAACATGTTGATTGAAGTGGAGAGGCACGACCGGGATCTTATGTGATCATAAAGTACCATTAAAATTTAAATGCATGTTTTACCGTACTACAATTAGACCAACTATGCTCTATGTGTTGGAGTCTTTGTGATCTAGTCAACGTGTTAGTTTCACTGCCAACGTAATATGAGCTTATGAGATCGCACATAATAGCGTACGAGAAATTGGATAATTGATTAAGGTGACTTGACTTATATGTGATATGATTGTAGAGCCAAACTTGAGTGAGAAGGAGAAAGTAGATTCGACTGGAAGAATTCGACCAAAATGTCTTGAAGAATTCAACCCGACTTCAAGCCGATCGACTAGATGGTCTAGCCGATTGATTAAAGTATTCGACTAGAAGGATTCGACTAGAAGGATTCGACTAAAAGGATTGGACTAGAATGTATCAACTAGATAAAGTTCAGTGTTGACTGGACAAATTCGACTGTAAGAATTCGACCAGAATGTCTTGAAGAATTCGACCTGACTTCAAGTTGATTGACTATATTGTCTAGCCGATCGACTAGAAACTGTATTGACAGCTTATTCTCTTGTTTAAACCCATATCCGGGTTTGACTTTTCTTTGGGTGATTCCTCCTAAAGTTGAACCCGGTTCACTAGATATTATATATATAGATCTAGGGTTAAGATTTTTAATTTCCCTGATTCTCCCGAACCCTATTATGAAGAGTTCAGAGTGATGAACCCGACGGCGGTCCTTGGCGAATCGGAGCCCTAACGTCGACGATCCTCTCCTAGAAGTGAACCTAGCAATTCATGGAGACGAAGTCCTCGATCATCCCTCCAGCTTGTCTTCGTGCGACGACGGCGAGGCGTTTCTCCCATTAGTGTTGATATCCCGTAAAGGCATCTACTTTTGTGTTCTCGAACTCAACTGACAAGGACAACTTGGAATATGTTTCCAATTCAAGCACAAAGAGTTTTCTGGAGCATCTTGGTCGACGTTGTCTTGATTCCGTTCAGGTAACTTTACATATATTGTGTTTTACTTCTTGAATCTTGGGTTTTCGCAAGGTCCAATATCCAGTTAGGGTTTTCTAGATCTATTTCCGCTGCGCACATATGATGTGTATCCGCTCAATGAAAACCCAATAGTGGTATCAGAACCAGGTTCCTGTGATTGCCATTTTTCAGAAGTTGTCTTGGGTCCAACGCGTGTAAGTCAGGAGATTTAGAAGTATTCTAAATGTCTAGATTTATTCCTAGAGCATCAAATGTTGATGTTTTTCTCAATGAAAATGGTGGTAGTTTTTCAAAAATTGGTCGGGGCTTCGACCAACACCCCACAAAAGTTCTGCCCCTTGACCGCGCTCGCTGATCAATCAACGAGATCATCGCCAGAGGCGCGGCCCCTTAGAACCCCGCCAGGAGCGCCTGTGATTTCATTGTGATTTCCTTGTTCCCTTAGCAGTAACCGATCTTCTTTGTCTAAGTTTGTGAAACAAGAACTTAGAATGTCGAACTTGTCTACTGCCATAAGGAAGAATGCTCGTGCTTCTGTCCAGTACATGTAAATCTAAAGATTTAGAATTGTTCTAAATGTTCAGATTTAGTCCAATTACATCAAAAGTTGATTTTAATCAATGTGCATTTGGAATGTGAATGTTGTAATAAATCCATGATTTTGTAAATGTGTGCACAATGATTAAGTGTTAATCATGATTAATTGTTAATCTCCAATCATGAAAATCCCTTAAATTAATATTAAGTATACGAATGTCTTCTGATGAATGACACTCTTCCTGTCTCGATGGATAAAGTGTGAGCTTGTCAAAGTAAAGTGTATTAATCTATCATAATAAGAGTGCGAGTGGATGATTGTGATATCCTACTATCAACATCGGGTTCAACTTAACTAGGCGACCTCAACGGTTGAGTGCTTAGAGACATATGATTGGTATGCACCATATGATAGATGCAAATAAAGAGTTATTCACCAACCATTCAAGAGTTGTATGATGATGTAATTGATAAATGTTGCCTACCTAAATAGTCACATTATGAGTGATTAGCCAAAACTGACTTATGATGACAGTGAAATACGGATCTTGTCCACTAGAGATTAACTTGCATAAAATCTTTGAATTGATATTAAGGGTTATCAATTTGAACAAAATAGTGAGAACTTTTAATAAAAGTTCATATTAAAATAAAATGTATTTTGAAATATAGTACTAAAATTATTGTGTATAATTTTTGTAGAATATTCATGACAAGTGTTTCACATTACACCTTGTCCCTAAGAGTTATCCTTGATAAAGACAAGCTCAATGAGACTAACTTCCTGGACTAGTATAGTAACCTGAGAATTGCTCTCAGGCAAGAGCGTAAGCTTTATGTATTTTAAGAAGATTCCCCCACAGAGCAAGGCTCATCTGCCTCCCGAGCAGATAAAGATGTTTATAAGAAGTATGAAAACAATTCCTTAGATGTTGAATGCCTCTTGCTTGCTATCATGAACTCCGAGCTTCAGAAGCAACATGAGAACATATGTGGTTATGAGATAATCGAGCACTTGAAGAAAATGTTTCAAGTATAAGCTCGACAAGAGAGATTTGACATCTCTAAGGTATTGTTTCAGTGCAAGATGAGAGCTTGAGATCTAGTAGGTACTCATGTACTCAAGATGATTGGGTATATTGAAAACTTTGAGTGACTAGGTTTTCCTACGGGCCAAAAGTTGGCTACTGTTCTGATCCTGCAATCGTTGCCGGACAGTTACAAGCAGTTTGTCTTGAACTACAATAAGAATGAAATTAACAAGACATTGTCTGAGCTCCTAGGCATGTTGAGAACTGTCGAGAATAATATGAATAAGACCAATCTTGCTAGCCCCATGCTGATGGTGCGTAAAGACAAGGACAAGGCCAAAGGATCGAGGAACTAAGTCATATCTTGATCCCTAGTCTTCCGCACTAAAGAAGAAAGACTTGGCTAAGGAAAGAAAATGCCACCATTGCGATAAGGCAGGGCACTAGAGGAGGAACTGTTCTCTCTATCTTGAAAATCTACAGCAGAAGAAGGGAAATGTGATTTCCACTCCAGGTATTTTCATTATAAAAATAAATCTTTCTGCTCTTTGATCTTGTGTATTGGATACCGGATGTGGTTCTCACAATTGTACAAATGTGCAGGAACTGGCAAGGAGAAGACTACTGGGTAAAGGAGAGGTAGACCTCCGCGTTGGAAATGGAGCAAGAGTTGTTGTCGTCGCCGTTGGAGTTTATCTCCTATCTTTGCCCACTGAGTTTGTAATAGAACTTGATAACTGTTATTTTGTTCTAGCCATAACTCAAAATATTCTATCCATTTCATGTTTAGATATGAAAGATTTTTCATTTATAATTAAGAACAATTATTGTTCAATCTTTATGAATAATGTTTGTTATGGTACAACTCAATTGTTTAATGATTTATATATTTTGAATTTATACCATTCGATCTATAATGTTGAAAATACTAAAAAAACTAAAATAAATGACTCAAATTTCATGTACCTTTGACATTGTTGTTTTGGTCATATAAACGAGAAACAAATATCCAAATTCCATAAAGATTGACTACTGGACTCATTTGATTATGAATCATTTGAGAGATGTGAGTCATGTTTATTAGGCAAGATAACTCACTAAAGGCCTCAATAAAAGCTCACTAGAGGCAGGCGAGCTGCTGGAGGCCCCGCCGACGACACCTTTCCTTGTAGTCGGAGGCCTGACGCCTGAATCTTTTGAAGTCGCTACTGGAGCAGAGGCCGCAGCTAGAGCATAGGTCGCGATCGAGCGAGAGGTCGTGCTCGAAGCAGAGGTCGCAGCCGGAGAAGGGTTTGCGGCCAGAGCAGGGTCGCAACTAGAGCAGGGGTTGCGTCTGGAACAGAGGTCGCAACCGTTCTAGGGGTCGAGGCTGGAACAGAGGACGCAAAAGGAGCAGGAAGTGAGACAGAGCTAACAAAAGAACAACGTGCTGGGGTCCCATTGAATTTGACAGACTTCACCTTCTTCAAGACAGCCTGGATAGAATCACCCTCACGAGGTGTCGATAAATAGGCTCGTTTATGCGACTCCCTGCCTACAAAAGAACCAAAGGGTCAGGTTTCATAAATGACACCATGATAAAGGTTTCTACGCTCACCAGCAGATGGAACTACTGTAATGTTGCTAATCCTGACCTCCTTGGAGCTAGGTGGTCGGGCAGGGGAGGGGGGGGGGGGGTGGGGTGTTCCCTTAGAGGGCCTCGTACAAGCCTGCCTTTTTTAGCACCTAAAATCTCTTTGCACTTTAGTATTGAGCTGATATGAGGAAAAGAAAGTCGGGAAGGTTATTGGTTCGACAGAGGACTCCTCGAACACACCCCCAGGGCGCCTTCAGGATGCCAAGCAAGGGAAGGAGCCACCAATATTGTTACTTCGTCTCGCAACCTACCCTCGGAAGACGGCCTCTCCCATCGAGTCTTCCTCTCATTCTTCTTCTTTTCCTTACTTGAAGCTGCAAACTCCTTCACGAACACATTGACGTTATCCATGATTCGAACTGGGCGAGCTCAGGGGACACGACTATAGGAGCCTCCTGGGTTCTATTTACAGACTTAGACAGCTGGTTGAGCTCGGGGTCTCGCCCAATTTTTCTAACCTCGTTGGCGAGCTCAAAAAACGTGGACTGCGTACGATTTGCACTCGACGAGATCGGTAAAGGGCAACTCAACAAAGGATAATTTTACCAATATGACCCTATATAGGTGAGCGCGCAGACAACTTGCAGCCAATTCACATCTAGTACACAGTCAGGCCGCGGCCGGTTCGCAGACACTTCGTCGGGAATCCTCATCATACATCTAGATGACGAAATTAGTTTGCCACAGCTTGTTGACTAGATCGACCTCACCCCGGGGTAGGTACCACCTACGGGTCTATGGACATCCCTTTTGTTGTCACTTATAAATACGATCCATTGTTAAGTGGAAGAGGCAGTGCCACCAGCTTACAAGAGCTCTCGCCTAGAATTTACAAGTCCTCTGGTGCATCCTATAATCCTGCCTCGCACCCCCCATCCTAATACACCATCTAGTTTGGGAAGGTGAGTTCCTATACACTCCTGGGTATATGGTGGGATCTCCAAGCTGTGACCAATCCCTTTTCTTGTTCACCTTTCTATTTTTGTGACCTCTTCTTTTGCGGGCCACTAACATCTACCATTACCTTAGTCCAAACTTTGAATCCGAGTTCTCGACCTCAACATATTTAATGTTATGCTGCAATTGCTAAGTGGGTTTATGAGAAAAATGCTTTCTTGTAGCAAAAGTAATTGTTGAAAGGCAAGAGATTTTTCAATTACAAGATATTCAATCATGAGTTCTATGCTTTCATCATCAAAACGAGAAAAAATTGCTATATTGGTATGTTTTCTCTAAGTGGTTTTAGGAATAATTTTGATTTTAATTAACTATAGAGAAGAAATTCCTGGGATGGAAGATATAATTGGTATAATAAAGAGCTTATGACGTTATTTTGTGCGTATATGAATATAAGTAGGAAACCTAGGATTGCAATCTTGGAAGATAGAACATCAGAAAAAGGGTTATACTGGTACTTCTTTTTTCTTTTATTATTATTATATTTACCTAGGGGCTATACATGTTAAGATTATGATATGCAGTTATTGGATTATGAACATGAAACAAATTGGTAAATGTAATAATGTTAATGTTGTCCGAACCCGGAAGACTTTCTCAAATTCTGACTTCCCATTCTGAACCAGAAAAGCTCCAAAATACAAAATGGCAGCATAAGCACTATATAATAAAAATTGAGAGGCTCCAAAACCAATTCCACTAATAAATCCTTGTCTAATTCCCAATCTTTTAGGACCATCACACTTCTTTTTGTATAGTTCAACGACCTTCTCTTCAGCTGAGAATGAAGCAACAGTCCTTATGCTTCTTACTGCATCATTGGCCAACTGGCTTGCTCCCGAAAACATCTCCTGCAATCATTAAAATTTGATATTAGTCTGTATTGAAGAAATGTTTAAGAAGCACAATGCTATAGTCCCACTTCTATGGCTCATTAGTAGCATTGTTTATCTTGTCTATCTTATTCTTACATTGTGGTTTGGAGTTGAGTTGTCACTCCTCACAACTATAAATATGTGTACATGTGTTTGTATTTAAATACCTGGAAAAAACAAAATCTTTACTCATGTTGCATTCTCACATGACATCAGAGTTAGGTCGTGATCCTTGAAGCCTCCTCTCACACTCTCTCTAGGTTGCATGAGTGATTGAGCCCCGACTCTCGCGTTGTTTGACCTCGCATTCTCAGACTGCACACTGTCTGAATTCGCTCAGAAGTCTCCGATCAAATCTCAACTAGAGCTCACTTGTAGCTCGTTCTAGATTCCCCGCTCACAATGTTCTTTAGATCCTACTCTCTTGAGCAAGCAACTTCAACTTGCTAGGACCTTCACTTGGGTTCTCTCCTATCTCGTCAATCCTCTCTATTGTTAAATGTGCTGGGTGATCCTCTCGATTATTAGATGCACTATTTGATCCTGTCGAACTCTCTCGAGCTTTGTGACCTGTTTAACTTGAATGGATCTGTTGTGCTCGCCGATCCTCTCGAACTTACTCGAGCTTTGGGACCTCGCCGATCATACCAGAGCTCGCAAAGCTCACTCCTTGTCTGAGCTCGTTTCTTCGGTCTAACAAAGCTCTTTGACTCGCTCGATCTCGCCGATCCTGATAACCACCGATCCTCTCGTAGAGTTCGCTCTTTGTTTTCTCTCTTGAGCTTGCATCCTATTATCGCACATACTAGAATTCACGCCCTATCTGTTCACAAGTCTCCTTGATCGCAAAAGCTCACAAGGTTCTGTCTTTGATCTCATTGAAGTTTACCTGTAATCTCCATAAATTCATAAAACTCGTAGCTAACTATATAATGGGGGCAAATGCTGCTTCACCTTCGACCACCACTCCATTCTCACCACTCATGAAGTTGATGAGTCGATTTTATATCATATTTTTCATACTCATTTAGACTCATATTCTTGTGTAAATGCTTCCCTTGTAATAAATTAACCCTTATAATTCCTTAAAAGCATAAAGCACGCACACTGCACAATTCTAGCCTATGGTGGTGTGCAGTGCACGCTTCATAGTTATTGGGGAGAGCATGTCGCTTTCCTCGCTAGTCTTATTGATGCACTTGACACTTTTCTAAATACTCTGGCATCCTCACGTTGTGTTAAACTTAATTTAAAATGCATGGGCAGATCACCTCACAACTGCTTTGACTGTGCGCATTCATGCCTTGAAAAATGTCGAAAATGAGTGATTTGTCAGTGTCCGTGCGTTTTAGTCACGCACGGTTGGGTTCGACCGTGCATCATGATAATCACACCGGTATGTGCATATAACCAAAAATGCACGATCGTGCATTAATCCTTCGCGCACGGGCCCAGTCGATCGTGCACGATCATCTTCTGAAATCATGCAGTTCTTAAGCTTTCTGTTGGTAATCGTGCGTTTCGTTGACACAGGGCTATGTTGACCGTGCGAGAGTAAAACACACGAGCGTCATAATTTACTTAAATTATAATATCCACGCCGAATGCGGTGTCAAAATCTATTTTTAAAATCATTGGTCTCATACGGTTGACACAGACGATCGTGCACCAGACCGTGCTAGAAATTTTTTGGCCTGACTTCCTATATAAGCTGTCTTTTTCAAATTTCTAGGAATCCCAGATTTTTTCCACGAAAAAGCCCTCAGGGGTGACCTCCAGAACAAGTTCTTCTTCTCCAGCACCTAGGGCTTTGCCCCAGGTCACCTCAGATCATCCTATACCATAAGGAATGAGATACTAGCCTCTACATCATCATCACGCAAGGAGTTCTTCACATCAGACGCGGTCAGATTGTAGTTATCAAAGAAGACAGGTAAAGTAGAAGATGGTGACAACCCTTTTGAACCCCAGGCGATAGTTGATGACTGTGTAAGGAGCACATATTCACAACTTGGTGATCTCCTTCCAGATCTACATCAAGCGTCTGGATTTGATCGCATCTCCTGCCTGTTTATCCGCCCCCATTTGATGATTGTTTGTTGTTTTCCCTTTTATGGATGATGAATACACTCTTGTGACTGTACTCTGAAGTTGTATGTTATTTCGTTCATATTGTTTGAATGTGCATGAGAGGTGATCTTTTAAGCTTGCTGAGAAAGGGAGAGTTAACAATTTTGTGATCTCTTTTCTCTTTGAAATGTGCTGATTTAGTTTATAATGAAATGCGACGAGTTGTTTGTGATCCTTGATCTACATCTCTTAAGTGAAGCGGTGAATGTGTCCCGCAGTTGAGTGATCTAAGCTCGGCTTTGTTAAGCCCGTGGAGAAGCGGTGAAGGCGACCCGCAAATCTCTTTTCTTCCATTTTTGTTTACTCCACTAAACAAATCAAAACCCCCATTTTTAACATTGCAATTAATTTTCTTAACTCCAAAAATGCATTCCAAGCCGCATTTCTCAAGAGATCGATACTTGGTGACTCACTCCTATTTTATATTACTTGAACGACCGATGCATTTGCCGAGTTTGCATCAAGTTTTTGACGCCGTTGTCGGAAGTGCGACTAGGAGTGTGTTATTAGTTGAGAAAACTAGTTATGAAGTTTTCGTTGTATTTGATTTCTTGTTGTTTTCTAGTTTTGTATGCAAGGGGGAAATCCCGGCAAATTGGCTGCATTTAATCCTGAGATCGAGCGAACGTGGTGGAAGCAATGCAGAATCACCTGAAGAATGGATGTCAATAATGCGCAACAACAAAATCCTTGGGGGAAGCTGATGTAAACCCCCAAATTGTTCAAGCTTACGATGAAATGAGGTGGTGCATCCAAGGTCATGCACAATGCGTGATTATATCACTCCAACTATTGGGAGTGTGTACCCTGCCTTCAACCCGACCATCACTAACAACCAGTTTGAAATTAAACCAATCATCCTAAACATGATCCATAATAATGTTAAGTTTTCTAGACTGCTGAGTGAAGACCCTCATCTCCACTTGGGCAATTTTTCTGAAATCTGCGTTACGTTCCGTTATGCGGGCATAACATGCATAACATACGATATGGTTAAGCTGATAATCTTCCTCTTCTCATTAAGGGACAAGGCTAAGGCGTGGCTACATACTATCACCCCAGGAACTGCCACTACTTGGGAGGCATTCTCGATGAAGTTCCTGGCAAAATTTCATTCGACGGACAAAATTGTGAGCACTCATCGGGAAATAGCAACCTTCCGCCCGACGGAGCAGGAATGCTATTTGTGGCATAGGACCGCTTTACTGATTTACTAAGAAAAGGCTCCCAGCACATGTACCCCCAATGAAACTTGGTGGAAATATTTTACTTCTCCTTGGACCCGCATTATAGGGTTACTATCGATGCTGCATCGGGAGGAACTCTTATGATCCGTACTTCGGACAAAGCCTTCATGGTTATCCAAGATACTGTGTCACACAGTTCGTATTGGACTGCAGGGCGTAATACACCAATGCGAATGGTGGGATAATACGAAGTAGGTGCTTAGCTGCATCAAGTTGACCCCCTTGCTCAGGATCAAGAAAATATCTCCATGAAGCGCACCACTCCACTTTCAGCACATGTGATGGCAATTGTATGTCAAAGTTGTGGAAACCCTGGGCACCACTTCTATGAGTGCCCTTCTGGTGAGCCTACTACTGAATTTAGCAATGCTTATGTTGATGAAACTATAAATTTTGTAGGCAACCAGAACAAAATCTTCCCGTATTCCAACAACTACAACCTAGGGGTATGAAATCACCCTAATTTTTCCTGGAATCAAAACACACTCGGGCAAAGGTGGCAGCCGGGCCACCACCAATATGAAGTGCAAACATTTGGTGGTCAACCGCGGCCACCAAAATCTTTCAACGCCTCGCTGCCTGCATCTATGCAAAAGAAAAGCAACTTCGAAGAGATGATGGAAAAATTTATTGAAATGACACATACCTCCATGGAAAATTAGAATGCCTCCATGAGGAATCTGGAGATTCAAATGGGGCAACTAGTCCAAGCCATCTCTGAACGCACACATGGAATTCTTCCAAACACTACGGAAAGAACCGTAAGGAGCAAGGGAAGACACTGTCATTTCTCACACAGGAATTTGAGGGAGGTATATTATTAAATTGTAAAATTAATAACATAGAAACCATTACCCTCTCGGACACCGGCCTATCCCGAAACATAATTTCTCTACAAGTTGTAGAGAAATTTTCTGACTTCTAATAAAATTGTGAGTGATAAGGTGCTTTCATTAATGTGGTGGTTGTTTTTATTGTAAATCAAATGGGTGAAATCTCTTGCTTTTGAAAAAAAAATGCTGAAACAAATGAAAACAAAAGCAAAAATATAAATCTGAAAAGAAGATACAAAGAAATGAAGAATGAGAAGAGAGATGAGTTTGGGAGTAGGTAGTGTACACCGCCCATTCTGTTTCATTTAAGTATGGGGTTTACTTGTACACGCCATTTTGCTTGGATATCATTCAGATGCGAGCTCTCATGGGTTTAGGTGTGTTTAACCATCATGTTTATCTTTAATTAACATACCACAAGCCTAAGACTAAATTTAATCCTAAAGCCCTATTGATTCACGCTTATGAAATTAACTAGTGTCGTGGAGAGTCTGTGAAAGGGCAAGCTCATGACCATTGTCATTAATGGATTTTTTTGGAGGCTGTCCCGATCTCCGATATCGCGTAATGTGGATTTGAGCGCTCACACAATTTTCTCCCTATGCGTGACCTTAGGACTATCTATTGATTTTTTTTATTAAGAGTACGTACCATAGAAATTATAAACTAGTATGTATACTGAGGAGGTTCTTCTACTGAGATTTCTACACGCGTTGATGTAAGACTTCTCATTTTACTTTATATTCATTTTTCTATCTAACATTAGATTTTCCTATTCCAATGGATGATTGTTTGCTCGGTACTAGCAAACGAGTAAGTATGAGGTTATTTGATGAGTCGATTTTATATCATGTTTTTCATACTCATTTAGGCTCATATTATTGTGTAAATGCTTCACTTATATTGAATTAACTCTCATAACTCCTTAAAAGCATAAATCACACACGAACCACAATTCTAGCCTATGGTGGTGTGCAACACACTCTTCATAGTTAACAGGGAGAGCATGTCACGTTCCCTTCCAATCATATTGGTACACTTGACATCTTTCTAAATGCGTCGGTGGCCTTACGCCTTGTTAAACATAATTTAGAATGCATGGGCATATCACCTCAATTGCAAAACGAATATGCTGAACACGCACGGTTGTGCGTTTACCCTTGTCACACGGTTGGTTCGACCGTGCACATTTATGCCTTTGAAAATGTTGAAAATGAGTGATTTGTCAATGCTAATGCGTTTTAATCACGCATGGTTGGGTTTAGCCCTGCATCATGATAATCGCGCGGGTATATGCATATAGCCATAATTACACGGTCGTGCGATAATCCTTTGCGCACGGTCCATGTCGATCACGCTCGATCATCTTCTGAAATCATGTCATTTTAAAGCTTTCTGTCGACAATCGTGCGTTTCCTTGACATACGTGCTATTTTGACCGTGCGAGAGTAAAACACACGAGCGCCGTTATTTACTTAAATTATAATATCCACGCCGAATTATCTTTTTAAAATCATTGGTCTCGGACGGTTGACACGCACGGCCGTTCGCCAGACTGTGCGATAACAAATTTGGCCTGACTTCCTATATAAGCTGCCTTTTTTCGGACTTCTAGGAATCCCAGATTTTATTTGCTAAAAAGTCCTTAGGGGTGAGCTCCAAAGCAGGTTCTTCTCCAGCAGCTAGGGATTTGTCCCATGTCACCTCACATCATCCTAAGCCATAAAGAATGAGATTCTAGCCTCTACATCATCAACACACATGGAGTTATTCGCATTAGACGCGGTCGAATTGTAGTTACCAGAGAAGATGGGTAAAGTAGCAGGTGGTGAAAACCCTTCTGGACCCCAGACAATAGTTGATGAATGCGTAAGGAGCACAGATTGACAACCTGATGATCTCCTTCCAGATCTACAACAATCCTCTGGGTTCGGTCGTATCTCTTACCTTTTTCTCCACCCCCATTTGATGATTGTTTGTTATTTTCTTTTTTTATGGATGATGAGTGCACTCTTGTGTCTGTACTTTGAACTTGTATGTCATTCCGTTGATATTGTTTAAATGTGCATGAGTTGCTTGATGTGATTATTTAAGCTTGTTGAGAGAGAAAGGGAGAGTTAACGATTTTGTGATATTTTTTCTCCTTAAAATGTGCTGAATTAGTTTGTAATAAAAAGCGATGAGTTATTTGTGATCCTCGATATTAATCTCTTAAGTGAAGCAGTGATTGCGACCCGCAGTTGAGTGATCTAAGCTCGACTTTGTTAAGACCGTGGCAAAGCGGTGAAAGCGATCCACAAATCTCTTTTCTTGTATTTTTGTTTACTACACCGAACAAATCAAAACCCCCTTGTTTTAACTTTGCAATTAATTTTTTTAACTCTAAAAATGCATCCCAAGCCGCATTCCTCAAGTGATCGATACTTGAGAACTTACTCACATTTTATATTACTTGAGTGATCGGTGCATTTGCCGAGTTTGCATCAGAAGTCAGAGATGAACTGAAGATATTTCCCTCAATGAGAAGAACTTTGCAGAGTGAGTCCAATCAGTGCGCAGAGTAATGTAGTCTAAGGGTTGTCATCGTCATCATTTGACTCGAGACGCCCCATTTGTGCATTAGTTTCAAAAATTAGCCATATTGAATGACTATGCACCTTGCAACTACAATGGCTATGTGAGATGAACCAAAATTTCTCTACTCTGGGAAAATAGTGTTCAACACCTACTCGATCTATTTCGGACCTCTGGACTATTGAATCTGGTTCGGATGGCGATTTTGATGTCATTCGCGACACAATATTGTTGGTGCTACCATAGTGATCTGGAAGTGATCAAGCATGTAGCCTCACTGCCAACTCAGTATGAGCCTATCAGGGTCACACATAAGATTGTGGAGAAATTGGGAGTTTGGATCTGTATGGTATTGCTCATATGATGAGCAAAAGGGACTAAAATATTCTAAGGCAAAAGCGTTGAGTGCGTTGAGACCGGTCAACGCTTTCGTCGAGTTAAGTGTTAACTCGTCGAATGATGGCGTTGAGTGTGTTGAGTTGACTCACCGATTCGTCGAGTATCAAGTGTGGATTCGTCGACTGTCGCACTTAAGCGTTGAGTGCGTTGAGTCCACTCAACGCCTTCGTCGAGTAAAGGGTTTACTTGGCGAATCTGACACTTAGGCGTTGAGTGTATTGTATTCACTCAACGCCAGGGCGCATTAGTCGTACGACATTCGACGAATGCCGTTCGACGAATGCCGTTCGACGAATGCCATTCGACGAATGCCGTTCGACGAATCTGGCTTTAACGCAGAAGCCGTACGCCGTTCGACGAATGCAGCCCGACGAATGTCGTTCGACGAATGCCGTTCGACGAATCTGGCCTTTGGCGCAGAAGTCGTGCGTCGTTCGGCGAATACCATTTGACGAATGCCGTTCGACGAATCTGGCCTTGGCGCAGAAGTCGTGCGTCGTTTGACGAATGCCGCTCGACGAATGCCGTTCGACGAATCTGGGCTTCAGCTGAGGATGGCGTTGAGTTCGTCGTATGTGCTATAAGATACTCAACGATTCGACGAGTATAAATTGATACTCGATGATTCGTCGTATATCCTGTAGATATTCGACGATTCGTCCAGACAAACTATTGTCTGGCCGAAGGTCTATTTTTGTCTAAGTCCTGGGTCTGCAATTAGCGACGGGCTGCTTTGTTTATTCCCTTTTGGTATAAATAGGAAACATTAGGGCTTAACAGTATGCGATTATTCTTTCTGTCTAAGCACAATAGCCATCACTGTGCGAAAAGACGGAAGCCCTAAAAACTGACGGAAGCGTTCCGCCGATCCCGTCGGCGTGCCCGATCCCGATCCCAGCGAGTGTCGCCGCCACCGCCTCTTCCTCAATAGATCTAGTTGTCTGTGGAGACGCTGAGTGTCCTCTCCCGACCTAGAACTTGTGCAGAAAGTTGCTACGGGTTCTCCCGATCGTGTGGATTTCCTGTAGAGGCGCGAATATACTTTCTGCGCTTAATACTCAAGCCGCTAGTGACTGGTTGGAATTTTTTGGAGCATCTAGGTTGAGTATTGACTCAATCCCTCAAATGTAATTTTATTACAGCATGCTTTACTTCTTGATTCAAGAATATTGCTAGATCCGAACTCGTTTGGGTTTTTCTTGTTCTTATTTCCGCTGTGCACAACTGTTGTGCCATCCCCAAAAACCCAATAGTGGTATCAGAGCGAGGTTTAGCGGCAATATTCATTGTTTCAGAAGTTGCTAAATCCATGACGTGTAGATTTGGAGATTTAGAAGTGTTCTAAATGCCCAAATCCAGTCTTGGATCTTCCCAAGAACGCATGCGATTTTTTTGAAGTTTACTCCTTAACAGTAACCGTCACTTTGTTGGTTTGTGAAACTAAGCATGTGTTAGATTTTGAATCTCACATAAAGTGACGAGCTTGTCTACTGTGTAAGTGAAGTTGGTGTTGCTCATGTCCAGTGCATGTAGGTTTGATGATTTAGAACTGTTCTAGATGTTCAGTCTTAGCCCAATTCATCAAGTGCTGATGATTCTTGTGCACATCTGGGATGCATTTGGATTATGCTTGTTGAATTTTATTTTGCTCAATGTGCACACTAGTTAAATGTTAACAATGATTAAAGAGTTAATCGAATATCAAAAATCCCTTAAGCAATATTAAGTTTTCGGATGCCTTCCGATGGATGACACTTTTCCTGCCTCGATCGATGAAGTGTGGGTTTGCCAAATCAAGGTGTATTAATCTATCTTGGTAAGGGTGCGAGCGGATAATTGTGATATCCCACTGTCGACATCGGGTCAAGCTTAACTGGGTGATCTCAAAGGTTGAGTGCCCAGAGTCATGAGGTTGGCATGCACCATATGATGGATGCGAATAAAGAGTTATTCACCAGCCATACAAGAATTGCATAGTGATGAAATTGGCAAGCGTTGCCTACCTAAATAGCTGCATTGTGAGAGAAAAGCCAAAGCTTACTCATGGTGTTAGTGAAATATGGATCTTGTCCATTAAGAGGGTTACTCGCTAAACTCTTTGAATTGATATCGAGGGTTATCAATTTGATAAAAATAGTGGGAGTTATTTTGATTAAAGTTCTAATTGAAAGATAAATTATATTTTGAAATGTAGTACTGATTTGCTTTGCTTGTATTCTTGTAGAATTTCCATGGCAAGTGGCTCACACTCCACCCTGTCCCTTCGAGCGATCCTTGAGAAGGAAAAACTAAGCGAGACTAATTATTTAGACTGGTACAGAAACCTGAGAATTGTTCTTAGGCAAGAGCGTAAGCTCCATATTTTGGAAGATGTATCCCCAGATGAGCCTGCTGGGAATGCGCCCCGTGCTGATAAAGATATTTACGAGAAGTATCTTGACGACTCCTTAGACGTCGAATATATCATGCTTGCGAGCATGAACTCTGATCTACAAAAGCAACACGAGAGCATGGGTTGCAAGGAAATTGACGAGCATCTCAAGAAAATGTTTCAAGGGCAAGCTCGTCAAGAGAGATTCGATGTCACTAAGGCGTTGTTCCAGTGCAATATGGGAGCTCGGGACCTAGTAGAGACTCACGTACTCAAGATGATTGGGTATATCGAGAACCTTGAAAGACTAGGGTTCCCTTTTGGCCAAGAGTTGGCCACAGACCTGATCCTGCAATCGTTGTCAGACAGTTATGAGCAGTTCGTCTTGAACTATAACATGAATGAAATAGACAAGACACTGCCCGAGCTCCTAGGTATGTTGCGAACTGCCGAGATAAACATGAAGAATGCCAAGCCTGCTAGCCCCATATTGATGGTGCATAAAGGCAAGGGCAAGGCCAAGGGCTTCAAGAAGACGAAGGTAAGACCTAAGTCTGGACTGGAGCCCAAGTCTTCTGCACTGAAAAAGAAAGGCTTGATGAAAGAGGGAAAGTGCCACCACTGTGGCAAGGCTGGACACTGGAGGAGGAACTGTCCTTCTTATGTGGAGGGTCTGCACAAGTTGAGAGGAGGTATGACTTCCGCTTCAGGTATATATGTTATAGAGATAAACTTTTATGTTCTTTCATCCTGAGTATTAAATATCGGATGTGGTTCTCACATTTGTATAAATGTGCAGGAACTGGGAAGGAGAAGATTGCTGAGTAAAGGAGAGGTGAACCTGCGCATTGGCAATGAAGCAAGAGTTGCTGCTATTGTCGTGGGGGTTTATCGTCTTGCTGTGCCCAGTGGGGTCTTAATAGAATTAGATAATTGTTATTTTGTTCCTTGCATAACTAGAAACATTATATCTATTTCATGTTTGAAAATGGTGGGGTTTTCTTTTATTATTAAGAACAATTATTGTTCAATATTTAAGAATGATGTTTGTTATGGTGTAGCCCAAATATTTAATGGTCTGTATGTTTTGAACTTAGACCATCCGATCTATAATATTAAAAATACTAAGAACAAATGACTCGAACCCCACGTACTTTTGACATTGTCGTTTGGGCCATATAAATGAGAAACGCATATCCAAGCTACATAAAGATGGACTATTGGACTCATTTGATTATGAATCATTTGAGAGATGCGAATCTTGTTTATTAGGCAAGATGACTAAAGTCCATTTCACTGGCTTCAATGAGAGGACTGATGATCTCTTGGGTATTGTACATAGTGATGTATGTGGACCCATGAGTTTTATGGCTAGAGGTGGGTACTTCTATTTTGTTCTATTTACTGATGATTTCAGTAGATACTGATACGTGTATCTTATGAAATGCAAATCCGAAACCTTTGAAAAATTCAAGAGTTTAAAAACGTAAAGAACCAGCTGGGTAAGAAGGTTAAAGCACTCCGATCTGATCGAGGTGGCGAATACCTAAGTCTTGAGTTCCGTGATCATCTAAAAGAGTGTGGTATTGTATCACAGCTCACTCCACCTAAAACACCACAACATAATGGTGTGTCTGAGAGGAGGAACCGTACTTTGTTAGACATGGTGCGATCGATGATGAGTCATGCAGATCTGCCTGTTTCCTTTTGGGGTTTTGCTCTAGAAACTGCAGCTTTAACATTAAATCGTGCTCCAACGAAAGCGGTTCTAAAGACACCATATGAGATATTGACTGAGAAGCGTCCCAGTATGTCGTTCATTAAGGTTTGGGGCTGTGAGACATACGTAAGACGTCAAATGTCTGATAAGCTGGAACCCAAATCAGATAAGTGTTATCTTGTGGGGTATCCTAGGGAAACCAAATGGTAATACTTCTACCTGCCGTTCGAGGGCAAAGTGTTTGTCGCGAGACTGATGTCTTTCTTGAGAAAGAGTTCTTAAGTAGAAAGACTGCTAAGGTAGAAATTGAAGAAGTTCAATAACCACAAACAGTGAATGAACCGGAATTGGAACCTGAGTCTGGACTACAAGGTGTTATAGCTGGAGAACCTGCTCAGGAAACACAAGTTTCACGTAGATCTGGTAGACCAAGGTTTGAGCCTGAGAGATATGGATTTCGTGTGTCTCAAATAGGTAATTTGTTGCTTATGGATCATAGTGATGAGACTGCAACCTACGAAGAGGCTATGAGTAGACCGGACTCCGAGAAGTGGCTTGAGGCCATGAAATCTGAAATGGACTCCATGTATGAAAACTAAGTATGGACTTTGGTGGAACCACCTGAAGGGGTAAGACCCATAGGGTGCAAGTGGGTCTTCAAGAAGAAGACCGACATGGATGGGAATGTACAGACATTCAAAGGGCGACTCGTGACTAAGGTTTTCAAACAAATTCATGGTATTGACTATGATGAGACCTTTTCCTCTATTGCCATGGTTCAGTCCATCAGAATTCTGCTTGCTATTGCTGCGTATTATGACTACGAGATCTGACAGATGGATGTCAAAATGGCTTCCCTTAATGGGAACCTCCTTGAGGAAGTGTATATGCCACAACCCGAAGGTTTTGTATCTCCAGGTGAAGCCACTAAAATATGCAAGCTGCAGAGATCCATATATGGATTGAAACAAGCTTCTCGAAGTTGGAATCTTCGTTTTAATGAAAAGATCAAAGAGTTTGGTTTTATCAAAAACGAGGATGAACCGTGTGTTTATAAACGGATTAGTGGGAGCATAGTTGTCTTCCTGATTTTGTATGTAGATGACATACTGTTAATCGGGAATGACAAACCTACCCTGCAAGTTATTAAGAACAACCTATGGGACTGCTTTTCGATGAAGGAATTAGGGGAATCGACTTATATACTCGGTATTAAGATCTATAGAGATTGATCAAAAAAGTTGCTGGGTTTGACCCAAAGTACGTACATTGACAAAGTGTTGAAACGGTTCAGCATGCTTGAGTCCAAGAAAGGATTCTTGCCCATGTCTCATGGTGTGAGTCTCTCTAAGGACTAGTGTCCTAAGTTTTGTGAAAATAAGGACCACATGAAGTTGATTTCATATGCTTCAGTAATTGGGTCAATCATGTATGCAATGATATGTACTAGATCCGATGTCTTTTATGCTTTGAGCATGACTAGCAGGTACCAGTCTGATTCCGGTGAAAGTCACTGGATTGCCGTCAAGAATATCCTCAAGTACTTGAGAAGGACTAAGGATACATTCTTGGTATTCAGCGGTGAGGAAGAGCTCGTTGTAAGTGGTTACACGGATGCTAGCTTCCAAACTGATAGGGACGATTCAAAGTCTTAGTCAGGTTTTGTGTTTTTCCTGAATGGAGGTGCTGTTAGCTGGAAGAGTTCCAAGCAGGATACAGTTGCCGATTCTACAACTGAGGCCGAGTATATCGCCGCTGCAAATGCAGCGAAGGAGGCTGTATGGATTAGAAAATTCATCGGCGAGTTAGATGTAAGTCCTAGCATTGTTCGTCTCGTAGTTCTCTACTGTGACAACAATGGTGCAATTGCACTTGCTTCGGAACCTAGATCTCATTAACTCTCCAAGCACATACTTCGGCGGTTCCATCTAATTCGAGAGATTGTCGATCGAGGAGATGTGAGCATATGCAGAGTGCCGAGTGATGAAAATATTGCGGATCCACTGACAAAGCCTCTCGCACAGAGAAAATATGATGGTCATGTTAGATCTATGAGTATACGATACCTGAATGATCAACTCTAGTTTGAGTCTTGTGGATTATATGTTTGTTGGCTGTTAGATATTTCATTTGATGAGTAAAAGTACTGTATACATTTCATTTATATATTTTGGCAAGTTCTTTTATTGTATTATTATTTCTATTATGATAGAATAGTTAACTAAAATAAATGCCCTTAGAATGTTTGCTTCCATAGGTCAAGTAGTGATTTAATGTGAGAACCTATGATTCTAGAAGCTTCATTCTTAAAGAGTCTCTCGTCGTTGTATCATCTTAGAATCTAAGGGCGATGATGATGCCTTTAAGACTAACATGTGTGTCGACTGATGACCCGTCCTCACAGGTCATGATATTGTGATGTCAAGTCATCACATGGGTACTTGTTATGAACAAGTTATACTGGATAGACCCACCGTGAGAATACATTGTGTATAGTTATATAAACGTGTCACAAGTATGACTCAAGTGGCAATGATGTTCGTGGTCCTTTGACCTGAAATCACAACTTTCATCAAGTGAGGAAGAGTGTGCTTTGATGCCATCAAAAGTGCAGTCTTGAGAAAGTTGGATGATAAAGGTGGTTATTGGGTACGTTATGAATCATTTGTGTGTTTGCGTGTGAGCAGAGATGAGATTTGTCCTCCTATATGACAGTAGTTGTCTCCATGGGCCCCTTGATGGAATGTGACTGAGAAATGCATGACCATGCTTGATTGAGTCAATATATGATATTGGACCCACCAATTTCTGAAAGTCCATTCTAGATCAAGAAAACTGGGATTGAACGATTATGAGGATGACACGGTCTATACATCTAGTTCTATTCGGATGTAAGGGACGAAGGTACATGACAACACTGTAACATTGGTCACAATGACTTATGAGTTTATAAACTTTTACTGTTTGGGGAGCAATGATGTATTGCTAGATGCCACTCATTGTTTGTGAAGCTTTTGTTTGATACTTTCTAGATCAAGTGGGAGACTGTTGGCGCTATCATAGTGATCTGAAAGTGATCAAACATGTAGCCTCACTGCCAAATCAGTATGAGCCTATCAGGGTCGCACATAAGATTGTGGAGAAATTGAGAGTTTGGATCTGTATGGTATAGCTCATATGATGAGCAAAAGGGACTGAAATATTCTAAGGCAAAAGCGTTGAGTGTGTTGAGACCAGTCAACGCTTTCGTCGAATTAAGTGTTAATTCGTCGAATGGTGGCGTTGAGTGTGTTGAGTTGACTCACCGATTCGTCGAGTATCAAGTGTTGATTCGTCGACTGTCGCACTTAAGCGTTTAGTGCGTTGAGTCCACTCAACGCCTTCGTCGAGTAAAGGGTTTACTTGACGAATATGACACTTAGGCGTTGAGTGTATTGTATTCACTCAACGCCAGGGCGCATTAGTCGTACGCCATTAGACGAATGCCGTTCGACGAATCTGGCCTTTGGCGCAGAAGTCGTACGCAGTCCGACGAATGCAGTCCGACGAATGCCGTTCGACGAATGCCGTTCTACGAATCTGGCCTTTGGCACAGAAGTCGTGCGTTGTTCGGCGAATACCGTTCCACGAATGCAGTTCGACGAATGCCGTTCGACGAATCTGGCCTTGGTGCAGAAGTCGTGCGTCGTTCGACGAATGCCGCTCGACGAATGCAGTTTGACGAATGCCGTTCGACGAATCTGGGCTTCAGCTGAGGATGGCGTTGAGTTCGTCGTATGTGCTATAAGATACTCAACGATTCGACGAGTATAAATTGCTACTCGACGATTCGCCATATATCCTGTAGATATTCGACGATTCGTCCAGACAAACTATTGTCTGGCTGAAGGTCTATTCTTGTCTAAGTCCCGGGTCTGCGATTAGCGACGGGTTGCTTTGTTTATTCCCTTTGGTTATAAATAGGAAACATTAGGGTTTGAACAGTATGCGATTATTCTTTCTGTCTAAGCACACGAGCCATCACTGTGCGAAAAGACGGAAACCCTAAAAGCC
The DNA here is from genome assembly GCA_039513925.1 of Platanthera zijinensis. Classification (NCBI taxonomy): domain Eukaryota; kingdom Viridiplantae; phylum Streptophyta; class Magnoliopsida; order Asparagales; family Orchidaceae; genus Platanthera; species Platanthera zijinensis. The sequence continues at coordinate 35,133,631 of CM077083.1, forward strand.
GACGGAAGCGTTCCGCCGATCCCGTCGTCGTGCCCGATCCCGATCCCGGCGAGTGTCGCCGCCGCCTCTCCCTCAACAGATCTAGCAGTCTGTGGAGACACTGAGTGTCCTCTCCCGACCTAGAACTTATGCGGCAAGTTGCTACGGGTTCTCCCGATCGCGTGGATTTCCTGTAGAGGCGCGGATATATTTTCTGCGCTCAAGACTCAATCCGTTAGTGACTGGTTGAAATTTTCTGGAGCATCTAGGTTGAGTATTGACCCAATCCCTCAAAGATAATTTTATTACAACATGCTTTACTTCTTGATTCATGAATATTGCTAGATCCGAATTCGTTTGGGTTTTTCTTGTTCTTATTTCCGCTGCGTGCACAACTGTTGTGTCATCCCCCAAAACCCAACAAATATAAGACTGTCACCGAGGCATGGATTCAACATCAACCTCCAACTCTAAATTTAGCGACTCAGATGGCTCAAAAGGAAGCAATTGTTATAACTATGATGATGGTTAGAATACTAACACATCTCTACAGTGTCTATGCCAATATTTTATTTCCAACTATTTCATCCTTGTCAGATTTTTGCTAAGGGACAAAACAGTCACTTGTGTACCTATTTTACTCGATCAAATCACACTGAGGCAACTTGTTATAGAAAATATTGGTTCCCACATCAGTTGCAAAACCCTCCTCACCAAGCTTCTTTTGTGGCGGATGCTCCCAACACATCCTGATCAAAAATTGACACCTTGAGATAGGAACTTCATAGTCTCCGGGAGTTAGTTACTCAAATTTTAGGTTCATTGCTTCTACGTCAAATGAATGTATATTATGTTTTCTCATAACTCCTGTTTGATTGTGAACTCTGGGTTACAAATCATATTACTATGTAGAAATCCTTACATTGCTCGGACACTATTCGTCTCAAATTTATCATTGCTGTCAATGGAGAAACCACCTCAATTAGTGAATTGTGAGATGTGCCTCTTACTTGCTCCATTTCTCTACGCTTTGTAGTCTATATTTTATGTTCATGACTCACAATTTAATCTAATCTTTGTTAGTCGCCTTATGAAAGACAAACACAAAGTTCCATTAGTAGAGGACAACCGTCGAATGGACTCATTATGGATATTCCTCCCTTTACTCTTTCTTCCATCACTTCAATTGATTGGCACGGTTATCTTGGCTATGCACCTCTTCTAATACTACAAACGGCTCTTATGTGTTTTACTTTTTTTTTCCTGGTTTTACATGTGAATCTTGGAAAACAACGCCTTTCAAATTTCTCCTTCTCATTGTAATAGGAGCAATGCTATATTTTCTTTGGTTCATTCGGACATTTTGGGTCCATATAAAATTGAACTTATACTTGGATATCATTATTTTACTATATTTATAGATGATCATTCTCGCATGATGTTGGTGTATAAATGTATTTACTCTGTGATTTATTCAAGATAATATGTCTTTCACTCATTCAATGCAGAAACTCGCAATCAATTTTTACTAATATCATCATTATTTGGACTGATAATCCTCGTAAGTACACTAGTCATAGGTTTTAGGAAACTTGCAATACCTTAAGTATTATTTATCAAAATCCCGTGCTTCCTCATCACAATAAAATGGTGTGGCAGAGCGGAAAATCCGCGACCTTCTTGAGGTTGTCAAATTTCTCATGTTTCAAATGCAGGCTCCCAAGATCTATCGGAACTTCACAATCATTATTGCATGCAATTTATTTAATCTTATTTGATTATCCTGAACTTTTTGTCCCCTTTCTTAATCCTATTTTAGTTTACACCTCCTTTCTTTTCTACTCGAGTTTTGGGGTGTATATTTTCATCATCTTTGTCCTCCTTTAGATGAGCTGACACCACAAGCTACGAATACATCTTTATTGGATACTCTCAGACTCAAAAAAGTTACGTGTTATTCTCCCATAGATCGAAAAGCTATAACATCCGTTGTTGTCACCTTTCTTGAGGATCAACTTTTCTATTCCTCATCTACTACTAACATCTCACTACATGCCCCCTTTCCTAACATACCTATTGATTGTCTGTCTACAATCTGTTGTGATGCCGCCATGTCCTCCTCCATATAATGTGTATCCTCGTTGTCAAACTCGTCAAAATTCCCCGAGATAGTTGCCGCTACTAATGTAGCCCCTGGTCCAACTGATTTGCCCATAGTTCTCCATGAGGACCCATGCTCATCCACTGTTCTCTTTCTTTCTCACTGTCTCCTTTTACAGGTAATATCTTGATCTTCACAGGTTTGCAACCTCTTTGTCTTCTATTTCTGCCCTGTTTTCTATATTTGAGGCTCTTCGACATCCGGGGTGGCAGACATCGATGGTTAATGAAATGAAGGCCCTGCAGGTAAATTAGACTTGCGACCTTATTTCCCTTCCTCCCCGGGAGTCCCAAGTTGAATGTAAATGTGTATTCATAGTTAAACCCCATCCAGATTGGTCGGTTGAACACTTAAAAGCGCGTCTTGTGTGGCTAGAGGATTTACTCAACAATATGACATTGGCTATGAAGAAACATTCTCTCTTGTGCCCAAGCTTAATACCGTGCGAGTATTGATCTCCTTGGCAATCAATCGTCATTGATAGTTGCATCAACTTAGTATCAATAATGCATTTCTTAATGAAAATTTTACCGAGACTGTGTAAATGCAACAACTTTTCGATATGCGGGGGGGGGGGGGACTTCGATATGCTGCTTAGGAAAAGCTATCTTTGACTTGCAGTAGTTTTCTCGAGCATGATTTAACAAATTTAGTAAAGTTGTTCTGACATTTTGTTTCACTCGAAGCTTGGTGGACTTCTCTTTATATACACATCATCACTTGTGATCCCACTTGTGTATGTTGATGATATCATAATCACGGGTGATGATGTGAATCGTATCTCCATAATCAAGAAACAATTGATCTCTCACTTTCACAAAAGATTTGGGGCGTCTCAGATATTTCTTATGTATTGAGGTAGCTCGATAACATGATGGGCTAATTTTATCTCAATGAAAGTACTCCACAAATCTTCCACATGATATCTGATACTTGGGTTGTAGGATAGTAGAAACACCCATGGTTGCAAATCACAAGCTCTACGCTCACGAGTTAGAATTTGATCTCTCCTACCTAATTTGGGTTACTATCATCGACTAGTCGACAGGCTTATCTATCTAACTGTAACTCGACCAGATATCTAATTCGTTGTTGGGGTAGTTAGCCGGTACATACACACTCCTAATGTATCCCGCCTTCAAGCAGTTGAGCGGATCTCTTAGTTTATAAAGAATGCTTCGGGTCATTTTCTTGTGCATATGCCTTCCTCTTCCCTTTCATTAATTGCCTATTCTAATACGGATTATGCAGGTTCCATTGATGATCACCGATCTACAAGAAGTTGCTACATGTATTTTGGAGGGCATCTGGCCATGGTCAGAGCAAGAACCAAGCGGTTGTAGCATTATCATGTGTTGAGACTGAGTATCGTTTGATGGCCTATGACGTTTCCAAACATACTTGGCTGGAGAGTCTTTTTACTGATCTTGATGTCTCTCTTAACTCTATTGCAATCCTATACTGCAATAGTAAAGTTGTTATCAATATTGCAAAACATTCAATATTCCATGAACGAACCAAACACATTAAACTAGATTGTCACCCCATCAAGGAAAAAGTTTAGCTCCGTAAAATGGATCCCCATCATGTTCCAGCTGCTGACTAAATCTCTGATGCCCTCACAGAGGCCTTGCCTAGGCCACTTTACAGTCAATTTGTTTCCAAGATTGGAGCCTATGATATGTACGCTCCAACTTACTTGGAGGTATTTAAGAAATGTATATAAAGCTCAATGCTAAAGATCCACTTATATGGCCAATTATGAGTTGATGTGTCACTCACAACTAAAAGTGTGTCACTCACAACTAAAAATATGTATGTCTGTATTTAATTTCCTGAAATAATAAAATACATACTTACATTGCTTTCTCACAGTTTGCTTTCTATGATATGAACGGAATATAAGTTATTGTAGTGCTTTAGAGTCATACCTCTGCATCTTTACTGAATCCTTTGATGAATTTTATCTGAATCCATGCATTGAGACCAAAAATGGGAACTGTTGCCAAGATAATGAGAGAGATCTCCCAACAAGCTGTGAATGCAATAATTAGGCCAACAATTAAGGACGCAGTGTTTTGAACAATCAGTCCAAGCTTATCACCGACAAGTGTTCTAACTTTTGCTGCATCCGTAGATAGTCTTGCACCAATCTCTCCACTGGAATTTTCAGAATCATCGAACCAGGCCATCTCCATGTTAACAACCTTCTCAAAGGTTATTAGTCTAACCCTCCTTATCAACTTCGAACCAGCTACTGAGAAGAAATATGACCTTCCTTGTGTTGCTATTAGAGAAACCACTCCCATTAACAAAAACATTAATGACCAAAACTTAGACTCTTTCTTCATCTTATGCGGCGGTTCATAGAATACCACTATCATACTAGAGAAGAGTATTCCTAGAGTGGGGAAGACAACTCCATTGATGATTGAAGCTACTGAACCAATCAACAATACTGGAATTTCTGGTTTATTTAGGTAAGCAAGACGACGAAGTGGCACATCATTTATTTTATCAGAAGGAATTGGAGTTTTATGCTCCTCTAATGTGTTTCCCTGGACATTAATTTCTATTGGAACTCCAATATCAATTTTGAATGAGTAGTGGCGCCTACTATTCCCCATGGATGATTCTTCAGGTTCTGATATGATTGAATAACGAGATGATCCCCCTAGTCCTTTTTTGAGTGAATAGCGTCGGCTGCTGTGACCCATTAATGAACTTTTGCTAATGGCTCGTTTTAATGACACATGCTCACTTATGTGCTTTATTTCATCAACTAAACTACTAGGTTCGCTGTTCTCATATGGAGATGTCTGTTCAGAACTCCGATTTTCCTCCTGAAGTTTTATCAGTTTGCTATATGCGCCACTTGGATTCTTCACAAGTTCGGAATGCGAGCCTGGTAAAGGAAGTCATGAAATATGAAAATTAACTGCTATTGAACAAAAAAGTTAAATGAGCTAAATTGGTTAGGCCATCATCCTAGATCAACCAACATATGTTTTGAAGTTTACAAGTTATACCTTTCTCAATGATGGCTCCTTGATGTACAACTGTTATGGTATCAGCTTTTCTCACTGTAGTCAATCGATGAGCAACTATAACAGTGGTGCGGTTAATCATGATTCTATCAATTGCCTCCTGCACAATTTGTTCAGATTCAACATCAAGAGCACTGGTGGCTTCATCTAACAATAATATTCTTGGGTCCTTCAATATAGCTCTTGCAAGTGCAATTCTTTGCTTTTGGCCCCCAGATAGTTGAGCCCCATGATCACCAACCATGGTATCTAGACCCTAACAACATAGAAAGGTTTAATTACAATTCCTTTCCAACTCTTAGCAAGATCAGATTGAAGTCATTTGATTAGATATTGAGTCAAGCATGGTTATAAGCTTGCTCATTTCTGATGCGGAGCATAGACGAGCACTTGCAGTGGATGACGAGTTTTTGGCCCGTTCGGGGTCAATTGACGACCTTCCATATATGGCGTGCCCGGATCGACGATCGGACTCCGCGGATGCGTCCGGATTCGCGCTGCGAATCAATTTCATATATTAGTTTATTATATTTGCATTTATTTTGATGTTTTTAGGTGACCCCAACCTCCGACCAATCATAGTCGTTGGTGGTGGGATGCCCTAACCTCCTCTTTATTATAAATAGATCATGTATGAGCTGAATGAAGGCATTGCAGAATTTGGTGAAACAAAATCCCGGATTCCAGCGATCAAGCCATGGTGCCGACTCCGTGGAACCCTAGGTGACCACTCCTACGTGCCTATCTTCCTCCCCAAGGTATCCCCTAACCCTAAGCCTCTTTTCCCCTCCCAAACCCTCTCCCACAGCCACCCAATCCCTCCCAAACGTGGCATCCAGGGGCTGTCCAGAATTCCAGCCATAGAAAGCACTATGTGATGAAATACACTATTCTTAACCTATAGTTTCCCACCCCCCTTCCCGTACCCATACAGCCGCCGACTCTCCTCCTGAAAGCCGCCGCCCAGGGCTCCCCCCCTAAAACCACCGTCTCCCTCCCCTTAGTTCCTGCAGTCACCGTCACTTTTTACCCTAACCCCTCCCTTGCCGCCAACCCCTTTCTTCGTGGAACTTCCGTCCAAAACCCTTCCCCCTTCCAGATAATTTCAGATCTGGAAATTTTCATTCCGGATCCAACCTTTTATTGTTGGATGCACCCTTCCCCACCCGGATCTACCCCGTTGTGGCCGGATCCATCCTTTCCGGCCCGATCTCACCCATCACCGTCGAGGAGAGCCACTGCCATCATTTCCACGCAGCTGGCTCCACGTTTGATCGCCATCCCACGCATCCGGATTTGAAATCTCCAGTATCTTGGTCAGCCCACTATTTGGTGAGATTTAGTCGTACTGGTTTATTATTTCCAGCACTTTTATATTGGGTTGGTTCACTATATTAGTTTGGATACCTTGTATTGCGGTGGATTGTTAGATAATTATTGTGATTTGCAGGATTTATTTGCCGTGTGCTCTAGCTTTGGCCCTCCACGTGGAGTAAAGCCTAAGCTTGCCTATCCCTAATTAATTATTTGTATCTTGCTGTGAATTTATCTACGTGAGATGTTTTAATTTATCATCTAACTGTAACATAATCCCTCGGGTTTCGCATAACATGTAGGGTTCGATCGCCGATTTTCTGTAGCTTATAGATTCGCCTTGCGTCAATTAGTATCAGAGGTGGGTTGCGCGCACTTTTCGGCACGCAGTCGTAGAGTCTATATGTTTTTCATTATGTCTAGGTGTCAGAATTATTCCCCTCCTTAATTTAGAGGTCTCCAGCCCACTTGCACCTGCTCTCACAGAACCCCGTCAGGGAGATCCTCACATTATTACGACGATCATTCTCGATCGTAGTACACCACTTTCAGAGATCGTGTTGACCCACCAACACGACCCCACTATGTTATAGACTATTAGTATGATGATTGTTGTCGTTCTTATCCGTACACATGAACGGATCATGTTGATCCTTCGACACGATTCAGTTACCTTAAGGATGATTATTATGAGGATAGTTGTTCCGAAAGAGATCTTAAGAGTTAGTTTCACATCGCTGTCCCTTCCTTTGACGACTCATCGAGTGCCGAGTCTTTCAGTTATTGGCTCGTGGATATGAAGTATTATCTTGATCATTTTGAGATATTCGGTGAGCGTCGCGTCAAGTTTGCGAAACTTAGACTTTTAGATCAGGCATGTGCATATTAGGATAGCGTTGAGAGGACCAGCGAGCGAGACCGTCTACATCGCATCACCAATTGGGTGGACATGAAGCGTACATTGTGTCAGAGGTATCTGCCTTCATCGTATCAGAGTCGCTTGCTCGACCAATTAATTTTACTTCAGCAAGAATCCATATATGTCGCTGAGTATATGGATCGCTTTGATGAGTTAGTTGTGAGGAGCGATATCCTAGAGGATGTTGGGTTTCTCTATAAGGATGGCACAACGCTTGTGCACGCAGCGGAAGGAATAAAACATCAAGACAACCCAAAAGAGATGGGATCGGGCCACGAATGTTGAATCAAGAAGTAAACAAAATTACTAGGCAAAATACCTTAGTGGCGTTGAGTCGCAACTCAACGGAGATGCTCCAAGCTTCGAGTCCTCGTCGGTGGTGAGTTCTACGTAGAATAACGTCTACGTCTCTGTAGAAATCCACACGAGCGGGAGAACACCGAGCTTCGTCGCACGAAGGGTCGGGAAGGAGATCAACCGCACCTTTGCACTTCCACGAACTGCTAGGTCCGCTCTAGGAAAAGCAACGCCGGCGACTGTCGCCGGAGAGGATGAGGTCGGCAGAGCGAGGAGGCGGCGAAAGCGGAACTCTTCCGTCCGGCAGGGCTCAGGATTTGGCGGAGCGAGCGGCAGAACACTTCCGTCGGGTTCGATCCAGCTACAGTAGAAAAATCCGATCTGTCGAGAGCATTGATCCCAAAACCCTAAGTCCCCTTTTATACCAAAAGCATAAAAGTATCGCTATCCGCACACCGCACAGGACAAGGCTTCAGGAAAATTCGGCGAGAATCACTTACAGGTTCGGCGAGAATCAGTCGGCGAGATCAACAGGAAGATTCGGCGAGAATCAACAGCCAGATTCGGCGAGAATCAGCAAATAGATTCTCGACGATTTTGCCTTAGTCGGCGAGACAGGCTCGACGACTCCCGTCGATTCTCGACGACTTTGCCTTAGTCGGCGAGATATACTCGACGACACCCTTTGATTCTCGACGATTTTCCTTTGGCAACGTTTGCCCGACCTATTCTGGGTGGTGATTGGTAACCCTTACCAACACAGTCAATCTTCCAACTTCTCCACATGCTCTTATGTGCGACCCTACAAGCTCATATCGCGTTGGCAATGAGATTACATGTTTGACCACTTCTAGATCACCATGGTAACTCCAACAGAGGACGCACCCATGACCACTACTAGATTTTGGTTTGGGCTTCGATCTGAAATTCGTACTAAGGTAGTTTATCATAGTTCGGCGTCTCTTAAGCAGACATATCAACTCGTCCTTCGTTATGAACATTCATTGAGATCAGCAAGAGCTGGTCGATGAGATTCTCACCTTGACCTTCGCAGTACGAGTCCCTCTCATACTGAGGTCACCACGACGCCTACCACTGTCCTGTTAACCACGACAGAAGTGATACTTGATGTAGATTACTCTCACCCCAGTGAGGTGCTTAGCCCAGTGAGTGACCTATCTCTTGTTTCTTACCCACCTCTTGTGACCCCGACTGAGAGCGATCCTGAGCGACCTACTGAGTTTTTAGTGTTGTGTCCCTCACCCACACCTCCTCCTCTGTCATACACCGGGTTAGTTAGCACCCTAACCACAGACCCATTTCTTGACACCGTACCCACGGATCCATTCTTGAGTGTAGGTCTGTGTCGCTCTCCCGTTGTCATTACCTGGAGTCACATCACGACTGAGAGCCCAGAGCCTGATGCTGATCTCGTGCCACCCATTCACGGGGTCACGACCCCTTACAATGGTACTCACATGGAGGATCGTGACCCTAGTGACGAGTTTTACGATGACCCCCCTGTTAAGCCTCTTGATGAGTCGTCCCATCCTAGTGAGGATGCGATTTGGGTGAGACGCTCGTTTATGAGCTTTGAGTTATTGGTCTCTTTCGCTATGATCTATAGCCTTGCCCCAGAGAATTGATTTTGCGTAGAACATAACGTATATAGGGACTTCCTTGAGTACTCTTGAGCATACTCATATTTTGAGGGTCTACTTTATGACGCATCGCACTCTTGATGAGTTTTGGTATGCACCACTTACTGACCCACCAGACGAGCTCTTTCTTTTCTAGAACATGCACAACACTCGAGAGTCACGTATTCTAGTCGGTGTACACGAATTTCACTCAGGTGGTCGTCTTATCTATGATGACTTTTTGTACACACCTCCTGGTGAGCCCCTTGATGTGCTACGTTCCCCGAGAGACATTTGGCTCTTTAAGAGCTCGTATTTGAGTATTGATGTCTCTCACGGTCATCTGAGCACTCGAAACACATGCGATGAGCTTTTCTACACCCCACCGAGAGATCCTCTCCATAGGTCACCTCTTTTGATAAATTTTCAGGTCATTATTAGATTCTCCCATAGAGAGCATGTTGTATCGGTCATGTATCATTTGCATCATTTCATGAGTTTGTTGAATCTTTTCGTCATCTCTTGCATGAGTCTGTTGTGTTGTCTGTTCATCGTTTGCATGTGTGTCATGAGTCGGTCCGGCGAAAAATCCATATTAATAACAAACTTTGTAAATCGCATGCGGATAATCACTTGCAAGAGTAGGTATTTTATGAAGCTGAGCAAGTGATAGTGAGAATCTGTGTTGTGAGGCTCCGTGCGAGGCATTCTAAAAGCTTGTGCATTAGGCGAATGGATCCTTATATAATCATGAGATGGATTGAGGCAAACACTTATGATCCTGATATCCCTACAAGTATAGACATCCATCCGATATTTAGTGTTGAAGATATGACGGCGTACTTCATGCCTTGCGAGTATGTGGACCCAAACAGTGAGGACTTCCAGCCGCCCACACCTCCACTCCAGTTGCGTTACTACCTTCATAGCCCACCCACGTCTGATGACCACCACTACTCACCCACTTCTGACACCCACCCACCTGGGGAGTCGTCTTCTTTGGTTCTATCTTCGGCACCGTCAATCGCACCGGGATCCACCACTCGTGAGTTGAGCGTTGAGAGCATCACGGAGGCCAGACACCGTCATTACATTCCTTCTACATGCATTGATGACACCTGGGTATTTATAACAGAGCTTGATCGATTCGTCCTTGGACTTCGACTTCAGTACAACCATCTCCATTCACCGGAGATGACAGCTTTTCAGTTAGGGGGAGTTAATTAGTGATGACACTTTTCCAGCGACGACACTTGGGCGACCTCTGGTGGACTTCTTCGAGTTTTACCTGACATGCAGCGAGAGAATTCTGATTCCTATTCATCAGTAGATAAATTCTTTCAAGCCGGGGAGATTGATGCGGAGTATAGACGAGCACTTGCAATGGATGACGAGTTTTGGGCCCGTTCGGGGTCAATTGTAGACTTTCCATATATGACGTGCCCAGATCGATGATCGGACTCCGTGGATGCATTCGGATTCGCGCTGCGAATCAATTTTATATATTTGTTTATTATATTTGCATTTATTTTGATGTATTTGGGGGCCCCACCTTCGGCCAATCATAGTCGTCGGTGGTGGGATGCTCTAGCCTCCTCTTTATTATAAATAGATCTTGTATGTGCTGAAAAGAGGCATTGCAGAATTTGGTGAAACAAAATCCCGGATTCCAACAATCAAGCCACGGTGCCGACTCCGTGGAATCCTAATTGACGACTCCTAGGTTCCTATCTTCCTCCCCAAGGTATCCCCTAACCTTAAGCCTCTTTTTCCCCTCCCAAACCCTCTCCCACAGCCACCCAATCCCTCCCAAACGTGGCATTCATGGGTTGTCAAGAATTCCAGCCATAGAAAGCACTATTTGATGAAATACACTATTCTTAACCTATAGTTTCCCACCCCCTTCCTATACCCATACAGCCGCCGACCGTCCTCCTGAAAGCCGCCGCCCAGGGCTTCCCCCCTAAAACCACCGCCTCCCCTCCCCTTAGGTCCTGCAGCCACCGTCACTCTTTTACCCTAATCCCTCCCTTACCGCCAACCCCTTTCTCCGTGGAACCACCATCCAAAACCCTTGTCCCTTCCGGATAATTTTAGATCTGGAAATTTTCATTCCGGATCCAACCTTTATTGTTGGATGCACCCCACCCAAATATGCCCCGTTGTGGCCGGATCCATCCTTTTCCAGACCGATCTCACCCGTCACCATCGAGGATAGCAACCACCATCATTTCCACGCCGCCGGCTCAACATTTGATCGCCATCCCACGCATCCGGATCCAAAATCTCCAGTGTCTTGGTCAGCCCACTATTTGGTGAGATTTAGTTGTACTGGTTTATTTTTTCCAGCACTTTTATATTGGGTTGGTTCACTATATTAGTTTGGATAACTTGTATTGTGATGGATTGTTAGATAATTATTGTGATTTGCAAAATTTATTTGCCGCGCGCTCTAGCTTTAATCCTCAATATGGAGGAAAGCCTAAGCTTGTCGAGCCCTAATTAATTATTTGTATTTTTCTGTTAATTTATCTGCGTGAGATATTTTAATTTTTTATCTAAGTGTGACATAATCCGTTGGGCTTTGCATAGCATGTAGGGTTAGGTTGCCGATTTTCCGCCGCCTATAGATTCTCCCTGCGTCAATTTCAATCTCGGTTTAAGCTACGAAGAGCTCGCTTACCTTGATTTGAGTTTAATCCGAACAAAAAAGCGATCTGGCTTCAACCAATTTCCAATCTCCAAAGTCACATGCTTTGTATAACATATATATAACAAAAAAGTTCAAATATGTTATATACATATATCATATATATTTGCATTATACATATACACATCTACGAAGCACCGATACTTTCTTGAGGGACACGTACTCGTACTGGATACGTATCCGATACCGGCACGTACCCAGTACTCAACTGATACACCCGTTACTCTAGTCTGTAGATACACTTGGACTTGACAGATCGTTCTGCATATTGTGATAGGAGTATGTTTTTCTAAATTAAACAGAAGACTTATGCATATTTTTTAGAAGAAATTTTTTTTGTGACCCATAAATACAACTAGCGGTGTTTGTTTATTATAGTAACAAAATGTGCTTCAGATTTAAGTTTTTTTTTGTTACAACTAAAGAATCTGATTTAAATTTTATTAGTTTGTTTTTACTATATACATGTGCATCTATGAAATATGGATACACCATTATTAGGCCCGTACCTGTACCGGGTGCGTTTTCGGTACGGGTACGCGCACCATACGCGCGAATACCAGTAATATCGCACTTTTAGGTTTTCCTCGGTTCATTTTTCTATTGACCCACTACCACTTTCGCCTAAGCTCTTGCTGTCGATCCCGCTGCCTCTGCCGATCCTGCTACCGTTGTCGCTAAAGATCCCGCTGCCACTCATGTTTCGTCTGCCGATCCTGCTCTCGCTAAAGATCCCTTAAGTCGTAACTCATAAGTTCTTCTTCTTTTTCCTCTTCTTCTTCTTCTTCTTATTTTTTCTTCTCTTCTTCTTCCAACAATACGGAGGGAGATGAAGAAAATGAGTGATGAACATCGTTAAATTTGAAATGATTATGAATATTTTGTCTAAGAACTTTATGTTATATTTCATTAGTTGTGAACTTGTACTTCAATTGATTATTTATGCTTCATGTGTTATTGCTTAGAAAATTTATAATTGCATTTGTGATATATATATATATATATATATATATATATATATATATATATATGGGCTTGGAGAGTATACACTCGCGCTAATACCTAAAATTATAGCGCGAATGGTGAATTTTGGGATTTAGACCCCCTAAACGGCTTCATTTGGAAAAGTGATCAACATGAAATTTGTAGATCTCATCGAGATCTACAACTTTCATGTTGATCACTTTTCCAAATGAGGCCGTTTAGGCCCCTAATTTGGGCCCCAAAAAATACCACTTCCGCAACCACGCGTCCGTACAGGTTGTGGAAGTGGTATTTTTCGGGGCTCAAATCGGGGGCCTAAACGGATTCATTTGGAAAAGTGATCAACATGAAAGTTGTAGATCTCGATGAGATCTACAACTTTCATGTTGATCACTTTTCCAAATGAAGCCGTTTAGGGGGTCTAAATCCCAAAATTCACCATTCGCGCTATAATTTTAGGTATTAGCTCGAGCTAATACTCTCTTTTTCCTATATATATATTATACAATGTATCCCGCCATACTCATATTCTTGTTTTTTTAAATTTTGTCGTACCACGTTATTGGATTTGTATCGTACCTGGTACCCGTATTCATACCGGTGCTATCTAGATACACATATACTTTTTAATATGTCCCTTTGGGGACATCCAATAAAATTGGAATGATATACTTTCTAATATGATATTGAGTTTGCTCGATCTGCTCTCTGAAATTAAGTTTATTAAAAAAAATCAACCCAAGCCAAAATCAAATCCTATATTATAGTGATCTTTGTTCTTTGCACGGAACTCACAGACCTTGTTTTAGTTAAATATATCTATATTGTTTTTTTATTGTTCTTTTTCTTAGCATATAAATATGTAAGCCCGGTATAGGGCAAATGATTATCGATCGATCGGATTCTACTTGGTATCAGAGGCGAAGGAAACTCCGCCGCTCGCTCGCTCGCCTCTCCCGCTCGCTCCGCCGCTCGATCCGACCGCCTCTCCCGCCCGCTCTCTCCACTCGCTCCGCCGCTCTCTCCGCCCGCTTTGCTCGCCTCTCCCGCCGCTCTATCCGCCCGCTTCGCTCGCCTCTCCCGCACGCTCCTTTGGGCGTGATCGGAGGGCGTTTTGCCCTCCATGGGGGCTGCCGGAGACGCCTCCCTTTCCTCCTCGGGTGTTCTCTTCGGCTTTCAGATCTAGCCCACACCCGTAGGATATCCTCCTTTTTCACTTGAGATCCTTGTTCTCCACTATGGATGATCAATCCAATTTGTCTCCTGCTTCTCAATCCGGTGCTCTTCCCGGTTCCCCGGCCACCCGATCAGATACTTTGCATAGTCCCTCGGGTGATCCTCCTCGGAGTCATGGCCAGTCATTGAAGATTACTACTGTTGCCTTGGATGAAACAAATTACCTGGAATGGTCTAGGGCGGCTCAACATGCGATTCGCAGCCACCAGTTATTTGACCTTATTGATGGTACTATCGTTGAGCCATCACGTTCTGATCCCTCGTGGCGCAAATGGGATGCGGACAATTCATTGGTCGTCTCGTGGCTTCTTCATTCGATGTCTCCTCAGGTGTATAGGAGTTATATGTTGTTGGATTCCGCACACGATATTTGGACGAGAGTCCGTGATACTTACTCCCAGGCAGGCAGTTCGATGCAGGTATATGAGCTCACTCGCCGTGTTCTGGAACTGAGACAGGGAACTATGCCCGTTGCTGCCTACTATTCTGAGTTTGAGCGCCTTTATCAGGAGTTGGATTTCTTTAATACCTTTACTGCAGCCTGTATGACTGATGCAGTGGCTCTTCAGAAGGATAAAGACCGCTTCCGTGTTCACGTCTTCCTTATGGGCCTTAACATGGAGTTTGATGTTGTTCGACTGCATGTTCTCCATCGTGAGCCTCTTCCCTCCCTTCGGGAGGCCTTCAGCATGGTCCTCAGTGATGAGAACCGTCGCCGCACTCTTGGACCTACTACTGACCACTCTGCGCTCGCTGGGATTTCCCGCGGCCCCCCTCCTGTTTGCAGTCATTGCAGGAAAAAAGGTCATATCAAAGACTCCTGTTTTCGCCTGCATCCGCACCTTGCCCCAACCGGTCGAGGTTCTGGTTCTCGTGGTAGAAGTGGATATCGTGGAGGTGGTCGTTTTTCTGCCGACTGTGTTCAGTCTCCTGCACACTCTACTGAGGTTCTGGAGGACACCCCTGGTGGTTTGTCTGCGGCCGAGTTAGAGGCCTTCCACCGCATGTTGTGCTCCCACATTGACTCCACTTCTGCTTCCTCTCACGTTGCTGTTGCCACTTCAGGTCTGTCCAGTGCTCATGCTGTGTCTTCCACACCTTCCGAGTGGATCATCGACTCAGGTGCGACCGACCACATGACCGGCTCTGCCTCAGGTTTTACCTCCTACACTCCCCTTTCTGGTCGTGATAATGTTATTGCTGCCAATGGCCCTCTCTCTGCCATTGCTTGTAAAGGGACAGTCCCATGTTCTCCTGACCTATCACTTTCCTCTGTTTTGCATGTCCCTTCTTTTCCCAGAAATTTACTCTCTATTAGTCACTTGACTAACTCATTACACTGTTCTGTGACATTCTTTCCTGATGTTTGTATTTTTCAGGATCTGGCTACGAGGCGGACACTTGGCAGTGGTAGGAATGTTGGCGACCTGTACTTGTTGAACCAGTCTTCTCCCAGTGCCCTCTATTCCACCAGATCTCCGACTCTTGATGATCTTCGACGATGGCATCAGCGCCTTGACCACCCTTCTCCTTTATATCTTATTAAATTGTTTCCTGTCTTTCATCATTTACTTCAGTCTTTTTCTTGTGATGCGTGTGAACAGTCTAAACATGTTCGTCGTCGTTCTACTCATTTGTCTGTTCCTTGTCTGTATCCCTTTGATGTTATTCACTCTGATGTTTGGGGTCCATCCCGTGTTCTCTCTTTATCTGGCTATAAATGGTTTGTAACGTTTATTGATTGCTACTCGTGCACTACTTGGCTTTATATACTTAAAAAGAAAAGTGACGTATTTTTTTTGCTTTCAAAAATTTCATAAGATGGTGGTCCAACAATTCAGAGGCAAAATACGTGTGTTACGTAGTGATAATTGTGGAGAATATGATGATCGCGGTGCCTTTGGGGCCTATCTTGCGGACCATGGCATCATCCATCAAACTACTTTTGTCCACACCTCCACTCAAAATGGGGTGGCCGAACGAAAGAATAGGCAGTTGCTGGAGGTGGCCCGGTGTTTACTTCTTTCTATGCACCTCCCTAAATCCTACTGGGGGGATGCTATTCTTACAGCCGCGCATCTCATTAACCGTCTTCCGTCCCGTGCTCTCTCGTCTGATACGCCCCTTTCTCGTCTCGCAAAAACGCACATTGTCCATACCTCTCATCTTCCCCCTCGTATCTTCGACTCCGTGTGTTTTGTTCATGTCCATAGCCCGCATCGTGATAAACTCGATGTGCGGTCTCTTCGGCGTGTTTTCGTTGGTTATTCTTCTACCACCAAAGGGTATCGATGTTATCACCCTCCGACACGTCGGTACTATTGTACTGTCGATGTTACCTTTCGTGAGGGGGAGTCGTACTTTGATCCTCGTCAGGGGGAGATGACTAGCACTGGTGACGAGCTGATCGACTCCCCGCTCCCTATTGTTGCCCCTCATCCTATTCCTCCACCTGCTCCCGTCACTATTGTTGACACTCATCCTATTCCTCCACCTGCTCCCGTTCCTTCCACCTCCGCTCCTCCGATAATATACACATACTCCCGTCGTCCTACGACTGTTGAGCAAGTGCAGACTGAGGACGTTTCGCCAGTACCGGTGACTGTCTCCAGCCCAGATTCAGATGATGACCTCCATATTCCTCTTGCCCGTCTTATAGGTAAGAAGGGTAGCACTAATCACCCTATTGCCAACTACATTCGTTATGATCACCTTTCTCAGGTACATCAAGCCTTTATTCCTTCTCTTTCATCTATTGTTATCCCTAAGACATGGCAGGAGGCTGTTCAGATACCTGAATGGAAAACGGCAATGGAGGAGGAACTGCGTGCCTTGGACAAGAATAAAACGTGGCAGCTGGTGAGCCTTCCTCCAGGGAAGCGAACGGTCGGATCCCGTTGGGTCTACACAGTTAAACAAAACCAAGATGGTGTAGTGGAGCGGCACAAAGAACGTTTGGTGGCTCAGAGATATACCCAGGCTCAGGGTATCGACTACCAGCAAACCTTTGCTCCTGTTGCGAAGATGAACTCTATCCGCGTGCTTTTCTCGGTTGCTGCAAGCCGTAGATGGGAACTTCTTCAGCTCGATATCAAGAATGTCTTTTTGAATGACAATCTGGAGGAGGAAGTTTACATGGATATTCCACCGGGCTCTGTTATCAAAGGGTCCAAGGGAAAGGTGTGCCGGGTTCTAAAATCCCTGTACGGCTTGAAACAGTTTCCGAGAGCGTGGTTTGGACGCTTTTACAAGTTCATGCTTCAACTTGGATACACTCAAAGTCATACTGACCACACACTCTTTATTAAGAGAAAGGGTGCCCAGGTCTCTATTCTTATTGTGTATGTGGACGACATTATCATTACCGGGGACCATTTGGAGGGGATCACTTACCTGAAGGAGCAACTGAGCAAAGAATTTGAAGTTAAAGACCTGGGAAAGCTGAAATATTTCTTGGGAATTGAATTGGTGCGGTCTCAACAAGGGATTTTCATCTCCCAAAGAAAGTATACTCTGGATCTTCTTGAAGAGACTGGGATGCTTGGGTGTGCACCCGTGGACACACCTATTGAGGCTAATCACAAAATTGATGCAGATGCTAGTGGATAAAAAGTGGATGTCTCAAAATACCAACGTTTGGTTGGACGTCTCATATACTTGTCCCATACTCGTCCTGACATTACTTATGTTGTGGGAGTCCTAAGTAGGCATATGCACTCTCCTTCCGTTCGTCATCAGCAGGCGGTCTTTAGAGTGCTATGGTATCTCAAAAAGGCACCAGGCCGTGGGATCCTTTTCAAAAACGGCCAATCACTAGAAGTTGAAGTGTTTACAGATGCTGATTGGGCCGGTAGCCAAGACGATAGAAAATCAACCACGGGGTACTGCACCTTTGTGGGAGACTGGGAGGCAACCTCGATTCATGGAGGAGCAAGAAGCAGAATGTGGTAGCTCGGTCAAGTGCAGAGGCAGAGTATAGGGCTATGACACAAGGTGTTTGTGAAGGATTGTGGTTGAGGACTCTTCTTCGTGATATTGGCCTTCAGGGGAACAACCCTATCATGCTCTACTGTGACAACAAAGCTGCTATCAGTATTGCGCACAATCCAGTGCAACATGATAGAACCAAACATGTGGAGGTTGATAGACATTTCATCAAGGATCACCTAGACAAAGGAAATATTTGCACCCCTTTTGTGAACTAATTCGACCAGCTTGCGGACGTCTTCACCAAGGGTTTATGCAGCGATAACTTCAAGGACAGCACAAACAAGTTGGGAATGATCAATATATATTCCCAACTTGAGGGGGAGAGTTAAATATATCTATATTGTTTTTTTATTGTTCTTTTTCTTAGCATATAAATATGTAAGCCCGGTCTAGGGCAAATGATTATCGATCGATCGGATTCTACTGTTTTAACGGTCACATTTATACACCCTGTTACCTGAGGCATCATATTAATGAATTTTGATGCATTAGCAAGCCCAGCAGCTGCTCCTATCTCTTCAGTGGTTGCGTTATCCTTTCCATATGAGATGTTATCCTTAATGCTTGAGGAAAAGAGTACTGGCTCTTGACTCACAATCCCAATTTTGCCCCTGAGCCAACTAAGTTGGAACTCTTTTATGTTAATGCCATCAATGAGGACTTCACCAGCTTGCGGGTCATAGAACCTTTCAATCAAATTTAGTACTGTTGACTTCCCACTCCCACTTTCCCCAACCAATGCTACAGTTGTGCCACTCTGAATAAAAAGAGAAAACCTTTGGAATATTTGTTCATCTGGTCTGGCTGGATAGCTGAAGTGAACTTCCTTGAATTCAATATCACCATGAATGTCATGCAATATTTTACCTGATGAGTTATATGCATCAATCTTCGGTCTTCTATTTATCGTTTCAAACATTCTGTATGCCGCTGTTTGGCCTGCAGAAAATGCCGTCAAGCATGGAGATGTCTGCCCTAAAGCTCTGCAAATTGAAGTTGTTACTGCAATCAGTCAAGATGCATGTGATTGGAATTTCCATATTAAAGAGCATTATCTTGATAAGTTAACCTATAAAGATTCTAGAACTATCAAGAAATAGCACTAGTTATAAAGATGTGTAGGCGTAGTATTGAAATCAACTCTAAAAATGATGTTAAAACTTTATATATTATACCTAGTGTTCAATCCAATTGGGCACAAGAATAATTACAGATTTTTTTGAATTTCCTGACAAACTTAGATGCTCAGTATGTATAGTGCGTGACTGGAAACTTAAAAATATATTTAAATACATATTTATGTTGAAATTATGTTATTTTATGTTTTCTCCTTGTATCATATCCCTCCTATATATAGAAGAAAGCCTCTTTTCCTTACATAATTCAATTTTCTGTTCTCCAACATGGTATCAGAGCCGCAATCCAATCTCGCGCTCGTCCGTCTTCCGCCCGCCGTCGCTCCTGTCTCTTGCAGATTCCGCCACTTCCGTGTCAGCGCTTTCCGTCCAGCGACTCCTCCGCTTCCAGTGACTTCTCCACGTCTAGCGACTTCGACGCCTCTCGGGCTTCCGCGACTTCCGCGTCGGAGGACCTTCCGTCTCCAGTGTCAGGTGTCTCCCTCGCCAGTTAGACCAGTGCCAACTCGCGGTGTCGTCTTCCGTTCGTCCTGCATCGTCTACAGCGCCAGTCAGCGCAGTCTTCATCGGATGACTATTTGAGCCCTTCTTGGCGCCGGATCTATGCAGGCTTGAGTCTGTGATTGCTCTTCCGGCACCCGTTCTCCCTTCTTGCTGGAATGAATCTCCCTCCGTCGCTTCTCCTCTTTCTATGACAGTTTTTTGTTGGGTTTTCTATGGAGGTTGGCACAACACTTGTGCACGCAGCGGAAGGAATAAAACAAGAACAACCCAAAGAGAAATGGATCGGGCCATGAATGTTGAATCAAGAAATTATCAAAATAACAAGACAAAATTACCTCTTCGGTGTTGAGTCACAACTCAACAAAGATGCTCCAAGATCTGAGTCCTGTCGGTGGGGAGTTCCACGTAGAATAATGTCTACGTCTCTGCAGAAATCCACACGAGCGGGAGAACACCTAGCTTCGTCGCACGAAGGGTCGGGAAGGAGATCGACCGCACCTTGCGATTCCACGGACTGCTAGGTCCGCGCCAGGAAAGGCAATACCGACGACGATCGTCGGAGAGGAGGAGGTCGGCGGAGCACACACGGCGGCGGAACACTTCCGTCCGGCGGGGTTCGGGATTCGGCGGATCGGTAGAACGGCGGAACAGTTCCGTCGGTTTCGATTCGGTCAAAGGAGAAAAGCCCGATCAATCCGATTCATCATCTTCCCAAAACCCTAAGTGCTTATTTATACTCAAAGCATAAATAAACCTAGGCAAAATCGCTATCCGCAGAGCACAACAAAATAGGGTTTCTGGACCGTTCGGCGAGAATCACCTCCAGATTCGGCGAGAATCAGTCGGCGAGAATCACCTCCAGATTCGGCGAGAATCAGTCGGCGAGAATCAGTCGGCGAGAATCAATCGCAGAATCGGCGAGAATCAGACGCAGAATCGGCGAGAATCGAACAGTTCGATTCTTGACGATTATGCCTTAGTCGGCGAGACATACACGACGACTCCCGTCGATTCTCGTCGATTTTGCCATAGTCGACGAGTCATACTCGACGATTTTCCCTTGGCAACATTTGCCTGACTCCCCATACTGTAGGGTGATTGGTAATCCTTACCAACACAGTTAATCTTCTAATTTCTCCACATGCTCTTATGTGCGACCCTGCAGGCTCATATCGCGTTGACAGTGAGATTACATGTTTGACCACTTCTAGATCACCATGGTAACTCCAACAGTCTCCCACTTGATCTTGAAAGTATCAAACCAAAAACCTCACAAACAATGAGCCGCATCTAGCAATGCATCATTGCTCCCCAAGCAATAAGAGTTCATAACTCAAAAGCCTTTATGAACAATGTCCCAGCGTTGTCTTTGTCCCTTTGTCCCTTACATCCGGAAAGAACTAGAGGTATGGACCGTGTCACCCTCATAATCGCTCAATCCAAGTTTCTTGATCTAGAACGGACTTCCAGAGAATGGTGAGTCCAATATCACATATTGACTCAACCGAGCATGACCATGCATTTCTCAGTCCAGTTCCATCAAGGGGCCCATGGATGCAACTCCTGTCATATAGGAGGACAAATCCCATATCTGCTCACACACAAACACCCAAATGATTCGTAACGTGCCCAACAACCACCCTTATCATCAACCTTTCTCAAGGAAGACTTTAGATGACATCAAAGCACGCTCTTCCTCACTTGATGAATACTGCGACGTCATGTCAAAGGACCACAACACCATTGCCAATAAAGACCTACTTGTGACACGATTAGATAACAATCCACAAAGTAGTCTCAGGATGGGTCTGTCCAGTACAACTTGTTCATTAACAAGTACCCACGTGATGACTTGATATCACAATATCATGACCTGTGAGAACTGGTCATCAGTCAACGCACGTGCTAGTCTTAAGGTATCATCATCACCCTTAGCTTCTATGATGATACAACGACCAGAGACCTTTTAAGAATGAAGCTTCAAATAAATCATAGGCTCTCACATTCAAGTCACGTACTTGATGTCCTATGGAAGTGAACACTCTAAGGGTATTTATTATATTACAATTTAACTATCACATAGGAAAATCATAATAAAAGAACTTGACATTAATTGTAAAAAGAAATATTTGGTACACAATTCATCATATGAATAAACAATAAACAACCAACAGAATATATATTTACATGTAACCCACAAGACTCCCACTAGAGTTGATCACTTAGGTATCGCATACCCATTGATCTAGTATGACCATCATGCTTTCTCTGTGCGAGAGGCTTTGTCAGTGGATCCGCAATATTCTCCTCAGTCGGCACTCTGCAAATATTCACATCTCCTCGTTCGACAATCTCACGAATAATATGGAACCGCCGAAGTATGTGCTTGGAGCGCTGATGGGATCTAGGTTTCTTAGATTGTGCAATTGCACCATTGTTATCATAGTAGAGAACTACGGGACCAACAATGCTAGGAACTACATCAAGCTCGCCGATAAATTTCCTAATCCATACAACCTCCTTCGCTGCATTAGCTGTAGTGATATACTCGGCTTCCGTTGTAGAATCAACAACTGTCTCTTGCTTGGAACTCTTCCAGACACAGCTCCTCCATTAAGGCAAAACACAAACCCTGACTGAGACTTTGAATCGTCCCTATCAGTTTGGAAGCTAGCATCCGTGTAACCACTTACAACGAGCTCTTCCTCTCCACCATACACCAAGAACACATCCTTTGTCCTTCTCAAGTACTTCAGGATGTTCTTGACTGCAATCCAGTGACACTCACCGGGGTCTGACTGATACCTGCTAGTCATGCTCAAAGCAAAGGAGACATCGGGTCGAGTACACAACATTGCATACATGATTGATCCAATTGCCGAAGCATATGGAATCAACTTCATGCGGTCCTTATCTTCACAAGATTTTTGACACTGGTCCTTAGAGAGATTCACACCATGAGATATGGGTAAAAATCCTTTCTTGGACTCAAGCATGTTGAACCGCTTTAACACCTTCTCAATGTATGTACTCTGGGTCAAACCCAGTAACTTCTTCGATCTATCTCTATAGATCTTAATACCGAGTATATAAGTCGCTTCACCCAAGTCCTTTATAGAAAAGCAGTTCCCTAGGTTGTTCTTAACAACTTTCAGGGTAGGAATGTCATTCCCAATCAAAAGTATATCATCTACATACAATATCAGGAAGACAACAATGCTCCCACTGATTCGCTTGTAAACACAAGGCTCATATTCATTCTTGATGAAACCAAACTCTTTGATTTTCTCATCAAAACGAAGATTCCAACTTCGAGAGGCCTGTTTCAGTCCATAGATGGACTTATTCAGCTTGCATATTTTAGTGGCTTCATTTGGGGATACAAAACCCTCGGGTTGTGTCATGTACACTTCATTAAGGAGGTTTCCATTAAGGAAAACCGTTTTGACATCCATCTACCAGATCTCGTAGTCATAATACGCAGCAATAGCAAGCAATATCCTTATGGACTTTACAATGGCAACAGGGGAAAAGGTCTCATCATAGTCAATACCATGAATTTGCTTGAAACCTTTAGCCACCAGTCGCCCTTTGAATGTTTGTACATTCCCATCCCTGTCGGTCTTCTTCTTGAAGACCCATTTGCACCCTATGGGTCGTACCCCTTCAGGTGGTTCCATCAAGTTCTAAACTTGGTTTGCATACATGGAGTCCATTTCGGATTTCATAGCCTCAAGCCATTTGTCGGAGTCCGGTCCATTGATAGCCTCTTGGTAGGTTGCTGGTTCATCATCATGATCCATAAGCAACACATTACCTATTTGAGACACGAGAAATCCATATCTCTCAGGTTCAAATCTTGGTCTACCAGATCTGCGTAGGACCTGTGTTTCTTGAGTAGGTTCTCTAGCTACAACATCTTGTAGTCCTGTCTCAGAATCCAATTCCGGTTCATTCACTATTGGTGGTTCTTGAACTTCTTCAAGTTCTACCTTTTCAGTCTTTCTTAATAAGAACTCTTTTTCCAAGAAGACACCAGTCCTTGCGACAAACACTTTTCCCTCAGACGGTAGGTAAAAGTAATACCCTTTCGTTTCCTTAGGATATCCCACCAGATAACATTTATCCGATTTGGATTCCAGCTTGTCAGGAATTTGACGTCGCACGTATGCCTCACAACCCCAAATTTTAATGAACGACATACTAGGACGCTTCCCAGTCCATATCTCATATGGTGTCTTCAGAACCGTTTTCGTTGGAGCGCGATTCAGTGTCATTGCAGCAGTCTCTAAAGCAAAACCCCAAAAGGAAACAAACAAGTTTGCATGACTCATCATCGAACGTACCATGTCTGACAAAGTATGATTTCTCCTCTCAGACACACCATTATGCTGTGGTGTTCTAGGTGGAGTGAGCTGTGATACAATACCGCACTCTTTCAGATCAGATCAGAGTGCTTTAACCCTTTTACCCAACTGGCTTTCTACTTCATTTTTGAACTCTTTGAACTTTTCAAAGGTCTCGGATTTGCACTTCATAAGATACACATATCCGTATCTACTGAAATCATCAGTAAATGTAACGAAATAGAAATACCCACCTCTAGCCATGGAGCTCATGGGTCCACATACATCACTATGTACAACACCCAAGAGATCCTCAGCCCTCTTAGTATAACCAGTGAAAGGGGCTTTAGTCATTTTGCCTAACAAACAAGATTCGCATCGCTCAAATGATTCATAATCAAATGAGTCCAAAAGTCCATCTTTATGGAGCTTGGATATGCGCTTCTCGTTTATATGGCCCAAACGACAATGCCAGAGATATGTAGGGTTTGAGTCATTTGTTCTTAGTCTTTTATTATTTTCTACATTATAGATCTGATGGTCCAAATTCAAAACGTAAAGACCATTAAACAATTGGGCTACAGCATAACAAACATCATTCTTAAATATAGAACAACAGTTGTTCTTAATTATAAAAGAAAATCCAATCATGTCCAAGCATGAAATGGATATAATGTTTCTAGTTATTGCCGGAACAAAATAACAGTTATCTAGTTCTATTACAAGCCCACTGGGCAAAGAAAGACGGTAAACCCCTACGGCTACAGCAGCAACTCTTGCTCCATTGCCGACGCGCAGGTCCACCTCCCCTTTACTCAGCAATCTTCTCCTTCCCAGTTCCTGCACATTTGTACAAATGTGTGAACCACATCCGGTATCCAATACCCAAGATGAAGGAGCAGAAAGGTTTATCTGTATAACGTAAATACTTGAAGCGGAAGTCATACCTCCCTTCATTTTCTGCAGACCCTCAATGTAAGAAGGACAGTTCCTCCTCCAATGACCATCCTTGCCACAATGGTGGCATTTCCCCTCCTTCACCGTGCTCTTCTTTTTCATCAGTGCAGAAGACTTGGGCTCGAGATGTGACTTAGGTCCCACATTCGTCTTCTTAGAGCCCTTGGCCTTGCCCTTGCCCTTATGCACCATCAGTATGGGGCTGGCAGACTTGGCCTTCTTCATATTGATCTCGGCAGTTCTCAACATGCCTAGGAGCTCGGGCAGTGTCTTATCTATTTCATTCATGTTGTAGTTCAAGACAAACTGCTCATAACTGTCCAGCAACGATTGCAGGATCAGATCTGTGGCCAACTCTTGACCCAGAGGAAAACCCAGTCTTTCAAGGTTCTCTATATACCCAATCATCTTGAGTACGTGAGTCCCTACTGAGTCTCGAACTCTCATCTTGCACTGAAACAACGCTTTTGTGACGTCAAACCTCTCTTGACGAGATTGCCCTTGAAACATTTTCTTGAGATGCTCGTCAATCTCCTTACACCCCATGTTCTCATGTTGCTTCTGAAGCTCAGAGTTCATGGTGGCAAGCATAAGACATTCGACGTCTTAGGCGTCATCAGTATACTTCTTATAAGTATCTTTATCAGCACGGGAAGAATTCCCGGTCGGCACCTCGGGGGCTTCTTCTTCCAAGACATAGAGCTTTCGCTCTTGCCTGAGAACAATTCTCAGGTTTCTGTACCAGTCCATGTAGTTAGTCCCACTGAGCTTATCCTTCTCAAGGATGGCTCTCAGAGACAGAGTGGAGTGTGAACCACTTGCCATGGAATTCTACAAGAATTCATGCAGAATAAATCAGTACCAAAATTTCAAAATACAATTATTTTCTTAATTTGGACTTCAATTAAAAAACTCCCACTATTTTATTCAAAATAATAGCCCTCACTATCAATTCAGAGAGTTCATGCGAGCTACTCTCTTAGTGGACAAGATCCGTATTTCACCAACACTATGAGTCAGCTTTGACTTTCCTCTTACAATGCGGTTATTTAGGTAGGCAACGCTTGCCAATTGCATCCTCATGCAATTCTTGTATGGTTGGTGAATAACTCCTTATTCGTATCCATCATATGGTGCATGCCAACCTTATGGCTCTAGGCACTCAACCTTTGAGGTCACCTAGTTAAGCTATACCCGATGCCGACAGTGGGATATCACAATTATCCGCTCGCACCCTTACTAAGATAGATTAATGCACCTTGCTTTGGCAAGCCCACACTTCATCGATCGAGGCAGGAAGAGTGTCATCCATCGGAAGGCATCCGAACACTTAATATTAGAGGAAGGGATTTTGATTATAGGTTAACAATTAACCATGATCAACATTTTATCAATGTGCACATCCACAGAAGAACAATTCTAAAATCCACATGCATCCCTTATGTGCACAACCTGACATTATCAACATTTGATAGAAAGGAAGGGCTAAATCTTAACATCCGGACTCTTCCAAATCTTCAGATTTACATGCATTGGACAAAAACAAAGACAACTCAACTTAAAGCAGTAGACAAGCTCGTCTCTCATTGTTGGATGCAAAATCCAAAACAATACATTGGTTCACTAGCCATTCGAGGGACGGTTACTGCTAAGGAGACAACAATCTAACAATTAGAAATAACCACGAAATTCCAGACGTTCCTGGCAGGGTTCCAAGGGGCAGAGCCCCTAACCTGTGGGTTATGGGCCCACCGATCTCCCTTGAAAAAACCATCAACAATTGATGTACCAGGAATAAATCTAGACATTTAGAACACTTTTAAATCCCTAGGTTTACACGCACTGGAATAACCTAACTTCCAAAACAACAATCATGGCTGCAACCTCCCTCTGATACCACTGTTGGGTTTTCTATGGAGGTTGACACAACACTTGTGCACGCAGCGGAAGGAATAAAACAAGAACAACCCAAAGAGAAATGGATCGGGCCATGAATGTTGAATCAAGAAGTTATCAAAATAACAAGACAAAATTACCTCTTCGGTGTTGAGTCACAACTCAACAAAGATGCTCCAAGATCTGAGTCCTGTCGGTGGGGAGTTCCACGTAGAATAATATCTACGTCTCTGCAGAAATCCACACGAGCGGGAGAACACCTAGCTTCGTCGCACGAAGGGTCGGGAAGGAGATCGACCGCACCTTGCGATTCCACAGACTGCTAGGTCCGCGCCAGGAAAGGCAATACCGACGACGATCGTCGGAGAGGAGGAGGTCGGCGGAGCACACACGACGGCGGAACACTTCCGTCCGGCGGGGTTCGGGATTCGGCGGATCGGTAGAACGACAAAACAGTTCCGTCGGTTTCGATTCGGTCAAAGGAGAAAAGCCCGATCAATCCGATTCATCATCTTCCCAAAACCCTAAGTGTCTATTTATACTCAAAGCATAAATAAACCTAGGCAAAATCGCTATTCGCAGACCACAGCAAAATAGGGTTTCTGGACCGTTCGGCGAGAATCACCTCCAGATTCGGCGAGAATCAGTCGGCGAGAATCACCTCCAGATTCAGCAAGAATCAGTCGGCGAGAATCAGTCGGCGAGAATCAATCGCAGAATCGGCGAGAATCAGACGCAGAATCGGCGAGAATCGAACAGTTTGATTCTCGACGATTATGCCTTAGTCGGCGAGACATACACGACGACTCCCGTCGATTCTCGTCGATTTTGCCATAGTCGACGAGTCATACTCGACGACTCCCGTCGACTCTCGACGATTTTCCCTTGGCAATATTTGCCTGACTCCCCATACTGTAGGGTGATTGGTAACCCTTACCAACACAGTTAATCTTCCAATTTCTCCACATGCTCTTATGTGCGACCCTGCAGGCTCATATCGCGTTGGCAGTGAGATTACATGTTTGAGCACTTCTAGATCACCATGGTAACTCCAACATTTTTTTCTCTAGCAGCCCGGTGTTATCCTTTCCTTGCTTGCGATGTCGAGAAGTGTTGAGACTCCGGATTTCTCCTCCGGTGGGAGTGTCCCTTCTGATCTCTCTTCCTTCATGATCTCTTCGTTCCATCCATGATCACGGGACTCCTCAGATAACTACCATTAAGTTGGATGGAATCAATTATCTCCCGTGGGCTTGATCCGTTACCTTAGCCCTCAAATGTCGTCGTCTATTTAGCTACATCAGTGGTATTATTAGGGCACCCTCAACTATCTCTCCCAATTGGCCCCACTGGTAATCTGAGAACTCCTTGATGATGTCTCAATTAACTAACTCTATGCAGGAGAATATTTCTCACAACTACCTCTTTTTGGACACTGCGACCGACATTTGGAACCATCCCGAGATTATGTACTCTTGTCGTGGGAACGCCGGTTAGATTTTTCAATTGCGACGATGGATTTTTCTGTTGTGCCAAGGGGACCGACCCCCCACTGCTTACTACCTGGAGTTTTCCTAGCTTTTCTAAGAGTATGACCATTTCGATTCACTTACTCTTATCTCCCATGAGGATGGGGTGCTGGTCCGTGCTCGGGAGGAATGTCACCGGATCTTTGAGTTTCTTCATGGTATTCATCGTGATCTTGATCCCATCAGTGTTCAAATTCTTGGCCGCTCTCTTCTGTCGTCCTTTTCTGAGGTGTCTAATTTGGTTCAGTAAGAATATGATCACCGACCGATCTGTCTACTAGACACTGTTGCGGAGGGCTCTTCCCTTGCTGCTTGGTTTAGACCCGGTGGCCGTTCTCTCCGTGATACTAGGTCCAAGTCGGTGGACAAGGACCATTTGATGCGTGATTACTGTGGAAAAGGCCGACATACTCGGGACACTTGTTTTAAGCTTCATGACTTTCCTCCCCCTCGCGGGGGCCCTGCTCTTCGTGACGCCCATGGCTCTGGTTGCACTTTGGGTCGCTCTCCCCCGTCTCGCTCGGCCCATCTCTCCGATTTCGTTGATGAGTCTACTCCTTATGGCAGCCCTGATGTCTCCGAGATTCCTTCCGCCCTTTCTACTTGGAGATTCTTGCTTTCCGTTGCTTCATGCTTGGCCGTTTATCCGAGGCTGCCAGCTCTTTATATGCCCATTAGGGGGTTCCAGGTGCTCACTCTGCCACCACCTGCTCTTCCATCCCGTGGATCATTGATTCCAACGCCATCGACTGCATGATTGGTTCTGCTACAGGATTTGTATCTTATATTCCTTTGTCTGGTAGAGATAAAGTGAGCATTGCTGATGAATCCCTATCTCTCATTGCCAGAAAAGGGTCCATTCCTTGCTCCTACGCACCCTCTCTTCGGTGCTTCATGTTCCTAAGTTTACCCACAACCTTCTTTCTATTAGTCATCTTACAAATTTTATGAATTATTCTGTACCTTTTTTCCCCTTATCGTGTGTCTTTCAGGACCTACAGACGGGGAAGGTGATTGACTCTAGTAGACTACGTGATGGACTCTACCTGTTTGACCCCTTCGACTCTTCCTCTGTTTCGAAGGCTCTTTCCGCTGCTAAGACCTTAGTGGATCCTGACATTGCCGCCTCAGACACCCTTCTCTATCTACTATGCACCTTTTATTTCCTCATATGTCTAATGCATCATTGAATACGTTTAAATGTGATGTGTTCTTGCTAAATATCATCGTGCTTCTCTTAATCATATGTCAACTTCTAGTGCTTCTCCTTTTACTAAGGTTCATACTGATATTTGGGGTCCTTTCCCTATGGCCTCTATTTCTGGTTTTCACTGGTTTGTTACATTTATAGATTGTTTTTTTCGTTGTATGTGATTCTACTTGATGAAAAATAAATATGACGTGTTTCCCTTATTCCAACGTTTTCATAAAATAGTTGCTACTCAGTTTAACGCTGCCATTAAAGTTTTGCGCAGTGATAATGACCTTGAGTACGTGGACTCCTCCTTCGTGCGTTAACTTAGTGATCATGACATCATCCATCAAACATCTTGTGTCTACACCCTGACTCAAAATGGGGTAGCCGAGCACATCTTCTCGAGGTAGCTCGGTGCCTCTTCCTTAAGATGCACCTCCCTAAGCATTTTTAGGGAGATGCGGTTCTTACTGCAATGTACCTTATTAATCGCTTTCCGACTTGTGTTCTTGTCCACAAATGCCCTCTTGAGGCTCTTTTCGTCTCTCCTACATATCTCCTTCCTCGGATCTTTAGGTGTGTCTATTTTGTCCACGTGCGCCCCACATCCAAGCTTGATTCTCGTGCCCTCTAGTGTATCTTCATTGGGTATTCTCTGACCCAGAAAGGTTATACATGCTTCTATCTCGCTTTAGGGGGAGTCTTACCCAATGGAAGTGAGCTCTCTTCCCCTACCTATTCCTCCTCTCGTGACTATGCTTGCTATGACTACATCCTTGCCTACTCCTACTCTTACTCCTGTAACCGTTCCTCCTTTACAGGTGTACACACGGCGGAAACGGGGTCCAGGTACATCGACATCTCTCAGTCTACCTGCTCTAACATCAAATCCTTCTTTGTCTCCTTAAGGTAACTGTATCTCTACCCAACATCCGATGTCCCACTTTGTATCCTATGACTCATTATCTCTTTCACATAAACTCTTTATTGCCTCTCTCTCAATTTCTATCCCCTCCACTTGGCAGTATGTTGTTGCTCACCAAAAGTGGCGAGATGCTATGCATGAGGAGATATTGGAACTAAAAAAGAATTGCACGCGTGACTTGGTCCCTTTGCCACCTGGCAAGACCGTGGTACGGTGCAAGTGGGTGTTCTTCGTCAAGCAGAACTCTCAAGGTGTCGTTGAGCGATACAAGGCTTGATTGGTGGCTAGGGGATATACCCAGACCATGGGGATTGATTATCCAGAAATCTTCGCTCCTGTGGCTAAGATGAATTCTTTAAGAGTTTTTCTCCTATGTGCTGTTTTGCAAAGGGTGGACTTTGACCCAGTTAGATATGAAGAATGCATTTCTTCATGGAGACTTGACTGAAGAAGTCTACATGTCATTACCGCCTGGTCTTAGCCTGCCAGAATCTAGGGAAAAAGTATGCAGGTTGAAGAAGGCCTTGTATGGCTTAAAACAGTCTCCTCGGGCCTAGTTTAGGAGATTTCATAGTGCTATGGTTATATTTGGTGCTCCCAGAGCAATGCAGATCATACTTTATTTGTAAAGCACAAACAAAGGAGACTCACGACTCTTATTGTTTATGTGGATGATATCATTATCACGGTCGGTGATACTACAAAAATACAGATTCTAAAACAAATATTGACAAAAGAATTTGAAGTTAAAGACCTGGGAAATCTAAGATATTTCCTGGAAATTGAGGTCGCTCGATCAAATCATGGTATATTCATATCACAGTGGAAGTACATCCTTGACTTGCTCCAGTCATGTGGGATGAGTGGGTACAGACCTGCTGACACCCCAATTGAAGTCAACCACAAATTGGGTAGAGATGACGGGGAAGCGGTGTCAGATATCACTCGATTTCAATGACTAGCTGGTCTCCTTATCTATCTATCTCATACTCGTCCGGATATTTCATATGTTGTTGGTGTTATCAGTCAGTTCATGCACTCACCAAAAACTCGTCACTTGAAAGCTGCCCACTGAATCCTTCGGTATCTCAAGTGCTCTCTTGAAAAGGGTATCCTGTTCTCCCCGGGAAAAGAACTGATTGTTGAAGTCTATACTAATGCTGATTGGGTTGGTTCTGTTGATGACAGGAGGTCCACCTCTTGTTATTGTTCACTAGCTGGTGGTAATTTGATAACATGGAGAAGTAAAAATAGCATGTGGTTGTCAGGTCGAGTGCAGAGGAAGAATTCATAGCTATGACGCATGGGATTTGCGAAGGACTGTGGATCAGATCTCTTTTGAAGGATCTTGACTTGGAAAATAAGGATCTCGTGTGACTTTATTATGATAACAATGTTGTCATTAGCATTGCTCACAATCCTGTTAAACATGACATCACAAAGCATGTGGAGGTTGATCGACACTTCATCAAAGAAAATATAGAACAAGGAGTTGTGATGATACCATTTGTCCCTTCAAATCAATAGTTAGCAGATGCTCTCACTAAGGGACTAACATGTTTGGAAAAATCATGTGCAAGTTAGGCATGCAAAATATCACACGCCCAACTTGAGGGGGAGTGTTGGAATTGTGTTATTTTTATGTTTTTTCCTTGTATTATCTCCCTCCTATATATAGGAGAAAGCCTCCTTTCATTAACACAATTCAATTTCTTGTTCTCCAACTATTTATAATAGCTATTTGCCAGTACTGGTTACAGTGTTTTTATATGTTTTTGAGTGCATGTTTATGCTTGTTCATTTCTGGTGTACTACTGAAAATTTACGTGCAATCTACCAATACATCTTTTGATTTGTCACGCAAAATATTCTGGTATATAATCTCTGTTAATATTTGAAAACCATTTTTGTATGCCACATTGTGGTTTTTTTTCAAAGATCTTTTTTGTGTCAAATTAAAATTGATTCTTGGGCTTTCTTTGGGAGAATGGTACAAAGTTGTGTTAGTTGTGAACACAATTGTGCTGCTGCTACAAACACTATTTTACAAAAAATAGTATTTCAGGCAAAAATGTCACCATAATCATCTGAGGCGGTCAGGTGTTAGTGCGGTCAGGCGTTAGTGTTCATGAATGCTGTGACCCAAAATATGGAATTTAGGTTAGAGATACTATTACAGAAGTTCCAAAGATAGATAAACTACTACCCATATGTTTACATAATTTCACATTATCACTGCTTAAATGTCTCAACTATCCCAAAGCCAGTCATGTACTTACGAATATATCTTTAAGAATTCATCTGATACAGTATACTACAAAAACATGTAAACACATGCATAAATTGTTTTTACACATTCGATTCTAGGCAAGCATAAACAACCATCATTAGAATGGTAATGATATTACAAGTAGTTAATCTCTCCAAAGTTAAGTGCTTTCATTTTGGCTATAATTGATGGGGATCGGCTGCATAATCGTGTTCGATGGAGGAGATCAGGCCACCACTAGACGGGTCCCGTTTTTGCATATTTGGTTGAGATCCTTTGATCGGGTCGGCGATCCGAGTCTGCGAGTGCGTCTGGAGCATCATTTTCCATTTTGTGTATTTTATGTTATTTTTTGGGCTTTTATTTAGTGTTTTAGGACACCGGGCGTAACGAACGATTGTAGCCGGGCACGCCGGGTGCCCAACCGCCCCTCTCGTTATAAATAGTGGTGGATGTTCAAATTTTCAGTGATTGTTGATTTGTAAGAGATTCCAGACCGGTAGTACGTCAGGGTGTGACGCCGCGAGCCCCGGGGTGCGACGTACCGATTATCCCTTTAGTTTCCCGTTCCTATTCAATTTTTCCCCCCATGATATTACGCTTCCTGCTCTTACTCCACGATCCCCCCTTTCAAGACAGTTTCGTGCATGCTTCTCTCCCACATACCCTATGACTACTGGTCCCTCGCCTGTTCATCGTCCCTAGTCGCTCGACATCCTCCCCGCCTGCTCCTCTCTCCAGAGTCTCGATCCCGACGGAAGAACGACACCCTCAATCGCGTCCTTCCCCTCCTGTAATCATAGTTGGGCTGCCTGCGCCGTTCAAATTCATCGCCAGAGGCTACTTCCCTCCCCAGGCACACTGCTACAACCGTTCTCCGGTGGTTTCGACCCCTCGACGCTGCTCTCTACTCCGTCAACCCCAACCCTAGCCGCGGCCCTCATCGTATCCTCTGTCCCAGTCGAACCAGAATCCAAAAAAATCCTGTAATTTTGTCGTTCCAACCACGTATCCCTCTGATCCCGTGAGCCTACACCGCAAACTCCACCCCTTTTTAGCCCCATCTGTCTTCGTTCCTGTTGTGGCCTCTCCCAGCAAGTCTTAAACAACAACTTTCTCCTGTCTTTTCTTTACCTTCCTCGCACTACCTATCGTGGAACCACAACCATCAACAGTAACTCCTTATTCTGAGATTAACAACAAGGTTGTCCAACATTTTGTTCAGCATCTCTTACCTTCCATCACTGCCATTGCATTATCTCGTGGAGCCACGTTTCCACTGGATTCCTCATGCTTATTAGTATTATTGTCTGTGTTATATTTTCTCTATTAACTATTGTGAGAGGACTTCATATCCGTTTGTGAATTTGACTCGTTGTGTAGTTGTTTGTACTTTTCTTTTAAATCTTGTAAAGCTTATTCGTGCAAGCTGTGGTGAAAATCTTCATTCATAGAGAACATGTTAATGCTTGTGTATTTGAATATGTTGGTGAACGTTGTGTTGATTGCTCGATTTGTAAAATTATATTTGCTAAAATTTTGTTTCCAGAATAGATAAAACATGCACACATCATTTAAATTGAGCTTCATCGCATTCATTCTGCACATTCACGTAGGTTGCATTACCATGTCGTCACAACCATTTTCACATAGGCCTGTACTGCGTCAATAATGCTTTAAAAACTAGTAGTTTCAATCTCTTTTATTTTTTTACTCATGTTTATGGAAACATTTAATTGTATTGGATACAAATTATCAATGTCACTATGATTGAAGCTGAAGATTGTGTTTGTATTTGAAATACAGAATATTAGGGTCTACTGGTCCTTTAGGTCTTTTATCATATTCTCTTTTGGCATATAAGAACCACTTCTCTTGAACCGCTGGGATGCAAAAGTGAGTCTTTGCTTGTTTTCCCAGGAAATTTTTTATTGAAGGAATGGACTACATGCAAATGCTGATTCTGTTCAAATATCTTGTTCTCTCTTTAATTTTTATTTTCTGTCATCTTCTGTTCTATCCCTTATCACTCTTTTTGTGGATTTGACTACTAGTTTACATGAACTTGTGATTATCATGGAGTCTACAAGTGGGAGCTAAATCTCAAATCTGCTTTACAGGAGCCTTGAGATTTAAACTACATCGTAGGGTTTCCTAATACATATCTGTTATAAAGATAAGATAATTTGTAGTCCTTGTAGATAGATCTTATATATAGTTCTTGTTTTTAGTAATTTACTTTTAGTTTGTTTGAACAACTGTTCATCTTCATGGAAGTCCTTTTGTACGCACTTTAACTATGTTGTAGCTGTAGGAACTCGTTATTTATATTAGCAGCTCCAGAATTCTCACATGATATTCATGTCATTGGCACTTTAAACATATAATTAAATTAGTGTGATGATGTCATCTCATATTATAGGATCTAGCGCTTGCCCTTTTCCAAAAGCCCGGACTGAGGGAAAGGGCGCTACTTTTTTCCCTTAAGAAAGTAGCAAAACACCACGAGTTAAGTGAAGGAACGTTGGACCCAAAAATCCCCCCGCCAACGTCCAGCACGACCCATCAGGCTCAGAGGTGGGGTTACCACATGGCTCAGAGGTGGCACACCACATGGCTCAGAGCCGGGGTTACCGTATGGCTAGGGACGCCTGACCCTCTAGACCCACACAGGTAGAGAGAATTAAATCGGGATTTATTTGCGTCCCCGGTCTTGAACCCGTGACCTCCTCTGATATCACTTGTAGGATCAAGCGCTTACCCAACTGTTCCAAAAACCCGGACTGAGGGAAAGAGCGCTACTTTTTCCCTTAAGGAAGTAGCAAAGCTTCACGAATTAAGTGAAAGAACACTGAACCTAACACATATATTCTCTAAAAATACTCAACCTATAATTGTTGGGTGCAAAATTGGGTTACCCAACTTATCACGCTCCTAGGGGGTAGTAACTGTTTGGCAGATAATACTTAATTCATAAACAGCTTGGTGGGAAAAGAGGAAAAAGATGAGAGCTAGTCTGTAAGAAACGGAACCATCGAGAATAAGTTTCACACAACACACCTTTAGTCTTGTGCAATCTTATTACGGTTAATTACAAGTTCTTGCAAGCGCAAACATAGAGTTCGCGAGTACAGTTCCAGCAAAAGTGTGAATTTTCGTATGGGTTCTCTAGTAGATTTGATGTCCTTATCACTGTACTCTTCGCCTCTATTTATCCTACTAAAGTCTCTGCGGCCACGACTAGTTTGCACAGATTTTTGCACAACTATATAGAAAAGCAGGCATGGTATATAATGGCTTCGTGAGAACAAGTTCCGATTATTTCAATAATAATTAGATGGTGTGCTATCTCTTGATTTGTGCAAGTACTCATAGAGTTACAGGGAGTGTCTGCGAGAACATTGAAAGAAACCAATGGGAGAATATAGACCTCTATAGGTAGTAAGCCTTATGAGAATTGGGCGAATACCCTGGAGAGAAGAAAAATAACCTTTGCTATTGCTTTAGTCATGTGAGTTCTTGGAAATATACTCCTGAGAACTTGCCGAAGTGAATCAGATACCGTGCTTAATGCTCTCCTGCATGCATTCATAGTTTCCTCCAAAAAAGTAGATGTCGCCAAACTCAGGGTAGACTTAATCCCCACATTTTCTATGTTCGCAAGAATTTTAGAAAACTAAAGATACTTGCGAGTTTGACTACTGTCATAATTGATTTCTAGCTTATAAAAAGGGTATAAGGCTTTGCCATAATTATTTTAAACACAAATTGCTATTCTCCTATCATTGTTCGAGTCCTTCTGAACAAGATGGTGAGCTCAGGAGATAAACCCAATTATGCATGTGACGACCCAAACTCCATAATTTATGATGTATTGTTCACTTTGGTTCATCCCATCCCTACTAAGCTAAGCCGCACGATTTTATCTTTTTTTATATGTGGCTTATGTGTACTTTCTAGAAGGTCACCCATCTCAGGACTATTCCACCAGAGCACGCTTAACTACGAAGTTTTCAACACAATTCCATCATTTACTCCGAAAATGCATCTATGATATTTAAGGTTATAAATTATTACTTAACCCAGTAAATTTCCCTCAAATTCTGACGTGAGATTTAGTTTATTTCTACCCCTCCTTTCACCTAAAATCCCAAAATTTAGAATTCTATCAGGGGTTGCTTTTCTTGTACTACATCGACCCCAAAGTCACTCTTTATCTTTATCGAATACGGGATGTCCCGGGCCCACCAGCTTCCTCATGGTTCATCCTAGAACCACACACTGTACTACAAGAGTTCACCATCCCATGACCACTCCCACCAAAGCACACTTAACTATGCAATTTTCAACAACTCCACAATTTGGTCCGAAAAGACGCTTTTGATATTTGAGGTTCTGATTATTACTTAAGCCCAGTAGCATTTCGTCCAATTTCGATGTGAGATTCAGTTTATTTATGTGTCTCTTTTCACCTAGAAGCCTGCTGTGAGGTTCAGCTCATTTTGCATCTCCTTTGCCTCCAATTCCGACGTGAGACCCTGCTCATGGAGTTTTACGGACGAAACACAGAATCGAAGAAAATGCAAAGGCATACAACTCGGAAAAACTGAAGACTCAAGCAGCGATGATAGTTACTCCTTTCCTCTGATGTTTTTGTGAACATTGTGAATTCACCAGTGTCTAATATCTAGGTTGCTGAGGTATAGAATCCCACAACCAAGATGAACAAAAAAGATTCTGCGAGTGAAAAAAGCTTTTCAACAACAACCATATACCTTGAAATATATCTTGATCTTGTTGTGTTGGACTTTGTGCATGATGACCTTCAAGAGGTGATCAGTGGCAGTTTGATTCCACTTGAACGGGAGGAAACTTGCATAACTCCTAGTACTGAAGAGATCTTATAGAAATTGCCTGGATTGGATTTATCTGCGAATGCAATTAGGATACATGCAAAGCGATTATTGAGCCTGCGGAACCAATAATAATTTATGTTGAGAAAATATCCTGAGCATTGGTAGACAAGAAATCTTAGAAGCCGCTGAAGAGAAAACATCTTTCCCCCAAATCTTCTCATACACCACTGCTAAATCGGCGAAAAGAGATGAACAATCGACTGTGAAGAAGGCACTTGCCAAGGAGACAACGAGTAAGAAGAGGAAGAAGTGGCCACCAAATAGGCTGAGGATAGGAGAGAGGAAACTGATCTCAAAGCATTAGAGGAAGCATAAGAGAAGAAACTCACAAGAGAAAGGTGAAAAAAGGAGAAGAAGCTGCAGATAAAAAAGTCATTGAATACACCGTAGAAAAATAACACACTAAGGAAGATATGAAGAAAAAAGAAGAGGCGGTGAAGAATAAACGCGATGATGAAGCATCCACAAAAAAAATGCCAATTCAGTAGGAGTGCACCAATTAAGAAGCTACCAGAGTTGAGTGTTTATGACTTCAACAAAAACTATCAGATAGGAATATGACGTGCCTATTTCGGGACTTTGTCGGAGGCGGCGATGACGGCGGAGATACAAAAGGAGCGAGCTCAACCCGTGAAGAATGCTAGCGGAGAGGAAGAAGAGGAGCCTTGCACAACCTTAACGTTGAAAATGAGGAACAAGAGAGAACTAGAGAGAGGGAAGAACTTGAGAGAGAGAAAATGAAATTGATTTCATTCTTGATCCCTCATACATGACCAAAGAGCCCCCTTATATAGGGCCCTAATTGCATGAGTGTAAATACCCTATAAAAGACAAATGCATCACAAAAAAAAATCCAGACTCAATTAACTCATAACTACAACTCGACTCGATACAACCTGACTCAATTCCACCCATCCTTCAAATCGTGTTTGCCCTCAAGCTCGAACGTTCTTGAATGACTTGATCCTCGAGCTCTTTGATTTCCTACCAAAACGACTCCCAATAGTGTGTTGCTGCAACGGAGGCGGCGACGTGCGGTGGGGCGTTAGCATGTTCCTAGGTGGCATAAACGATTGCAAAGAGCTGGCTGGCAGAGGCACTTGCGGAGGAAAGACTGCCAGATAATGCTGGATTCTGGGCTAGTATGCCTGGGGGATGGTCTAGGGTGATGAAAGATCTGGCCTAGGTGGGTTGCGAGGATAAGAAGTCGTGACGTCGATTAAGGAATGATCGACTAAATGAACAGATCCAGAGGGGCTGGCGGAGCACGTGGCTGGAGCGGAGGATGCAGAGTGGAGACTTTGGGGACAGATGGTGACGCAAAATAGGGGAGCACCACTATAAGGATTGACGATGACGAGGCCGATTGTGTGAACTGTGGGGAAAGAACAACCAGAGGCGAGGGTGGAGCGACCATAACTGCGGCGGCCGGAGGAGCTACTTCGAATGCAAGTGGGATAGATGACTGCTATTGTGTGTTCAATGGCGACACCGATGGGAGGCAGTGTCGGTCAAGGTTGACGGTGAAGCGTCAAAAGAGTTGATATGCCCAATAACATTGAACGGAGGGCAGCCTCTTCCACGACACTTATCTTCTTGCTGAATAATTACTTGAAGTAATAAGTAATCAAGTAATTAAAAATATTGATGGAGCCCTCCATTGGGAACGAAAAAGTCAAATGTATGTGGGAGGAGGGAAGTGGACGACTGGCGTGGGGATCAAAATTGTAAAGGACGTAGAGCGACTGTTGGTGTGGGATAGATGTCGATAGAAGATTGAAAAATGGATGCTTGCACTGTTAAACTACAGTCTAGAAGGAGCACAAAGGCGGCAATGGGGAAACTGGGGGCGATGTCGTGTATGGGAGAGACGATGATTGGAATTTCTGGTCGAAGGGTTGCTATGATGAAACGTCGGTTTGAGAGAAGATGCTTTGGAGAACCGATAGCAGTGGGGCTCCTCTCGTTCTGGAAAGATACATCTTCAAAAACCGCATGCGGGCTCGATCGTGGCATAAGAGATCGACGATGGAGCGAAAATGGGAGGTCGATGATGAGTCGGCTCTTCCTCGTGGCCTTTGAGGTTGAGATGGGGCGCTGGGTCGTCGATGCTGTCAATTTTTGAAAGGAAACTGAATGGAGGAAGGATGGCATAGTGTTGTCGTGGAACAACATGGAATTGTTGCAGAAAAAGGGGGAAAGATCCTTTTGGTGGCAGCGGAATGTGGAGGAGAAATGTGGCGCTGGAGGAGGGAAGGCTCTAATACCAAGTTTGATGTATGCCTAATTGCCTATTTTGGGACTTCGTCATAGGTGGCGGTGGAGGCGGAGATGCAAGGAGAGTCGAGCTCAAACCGCGGAGAATGCGAGTGGAGAGGAAGAAGGGGAGTCGTGCTCAACCCCACACTTGAAATTGAGGAAGACGAGAGAACTAGAGAGAGAGGGAAGAACTTGAAAGAGAAAGAGAATTTGATTTCATTCTTGATCCCTCATACATGAACAAGGGTCCCATTATATAGGACCCTGATGGCATGAGCGCAAATACCCAATAAAAAAATGCATCACACTAAAACATTCGGATTCAATTGACTCATAACTATGACTCAACTCGATACGACTCGACTTATACATTCGACTCGATACAACTCGGCCCAATGCCTAAATACTCATAATAATATAACCGTTAGATAACTAATGATGTGAAACCCCTAACAAAATACCATTGCAAAAATGAAAAAACTGAAAGAAATGGATGGTAAATGGAACTCTTCCAGACATTCAAGGATCTTTCCAGAAGAACACAGATAGTAGAACTTGAAGGAGCCTCCAAGAAAACAATCTCTGTACATCCTCTTGTCAGAGACATCCCGTGGGAGTGGTTATTTTTGTGGAGAACTTAAATAAAAAGAAGAGGTTGGTGAACGAGGCTGATGAAAAAAGAAACCTTGATGAGGATCCGGAGAAAACTCCGAAAATTGCGGTGGCGAGACAACAAGCAAGGTGACGATTTTGATTTGGCGAACACTGCAGGTAGTTCCACTTGTTTTCCATGATCGTTATTCTTAGCCTTTTATTGATGTACTGGTGGAATGATAACTTATGCATATACTTACACCCCCCCTCTTCCAAAGATGATAAGCGCAAAACTCGTGAGAAGTCTGCGAGCTGAATTTGAAAAAACCCAACACCAAGCTTCTGAAGAAGGTGACAAGCTTAGAGCGAGGGGATGATCATACTGCGAGAATGATAAAGGATTGACTACCAAAGAGGTTGTATTGATCGCCATGCAATCTTAATCAAATCAAGCATCTACAATGCAAGCGGGAGCTTCTACGAGTTCTCAGCCGACTTCTAAGGAAAAGGATGTCATGAAAATGCATGCATTGATCGTGCAGTCGAATGCTCATATGGATTTAGATGTTAGTTATTCTAACCCAGTTTACTGATTTAGCTGCAC
Source organism: Platanthera zijinensis (assembly GCA_039513925.1). Classification (NCBI taxonomy): domain Eukaryota; kingdom Viridiplantae; phylum Streptophyta; class Magnoliopsida; order Asparagales; family Orchidaceae; genus Platanthera; species Platanthera zijinensis. The sequence goes on from CM077083.1 coordinate 35,175,038, forward strand.
ATATGGAAAGAAATTGTGAGCCGTGAAAACTTTTTATTTGCTTCTTGTATTATTGTATCTATGATTGCTTTCTTTTCTATGTAATCTGTTAAATTCAAAGAGCAATATTTTGCATATAATGAGTTATGCGAGTACTTATCTTTGCGTCTGCTAATGTTCTATTGTGCAACGCTTTGACTTCTTTCTTCTTTTTCTATAAATATGCCTAGTTCTTGTTTACTTTTCACTTTCTACGTCATGGATAATTGGCTTGAGCGCTAGCGAGAACTTAATGAGGAGGAAATCCAAATCGCAAAGAAATATACATACTCCCTCAGATTTAGGGAGGACGATGATGACATTGTTATTTTGTAGTCATGAATTTAAGAAGCCCACGACTACTTCCCTGGATTTCAAAACCTCTTCCATATCACATGAAGAGATGGAACCCTTTACTTTGGCAGCCAGTGCTTGCAAATTCTTGGTTTTCTGAATGTATTTCATTTCTTGTTAGATTACTTTGCTTTCTTCAAAGGTGATTTTGCTGTTCTCTTCTTTGAGCTTGTAAAAAGGACGAGACGAACTTTCAATTGTCGCTGTTAAACCAGGTGGAGGAAGAAGCCTCATACTTTATTGAAGGGAATCCACTTGATATCAAGCATTATCTTCATCGCTTGGGAGAAGTTTGTGAAATGGGCCTAGCAGAAGATAGGAATTTAGAGTATTAACCCAGAACACATCGTGCAAATGTTAAATCTTTTGCGATTAATATTTAATTTTATTTGTGCAGAGAATCCAACAATTCATTTGAACAAACCTAATCATCCTACAGGCTATGTTCGTTTCCTCGCTCTTGCATCCGATGTGAAAAAAGGAAAAAGGAAACCCATGCCCAATCTAGGCCAAATGGAGGATGGTAAATCCTCTTGTTTACATAAGAAATTTAAAATATACTTTTATGATGATGAAGTTGAACCTTTCCTAGAAGATGAGTTCTATCTTTTCGCAAGAATCGGCTAGAACCTCGTTGATGAAGTTGATGATCCCTTGATGGGTTTGGATAGGAACATCAGATGGATGTGTTTACCATCATCCTCCCTTTTGGAAAGAAAACATGAGTGAAAATCAAGCCTTTGAATTGGGCCACACTTTTATGACCACGATGACCTTGAAGGGCTTTTGAAGTTCAAGATTAGTGCCATTTTTATTGTTGTCGCTAAAGCCAACCTAAGAGATTTCATAATCAACCATCACTTCGGGTGACAACTCAAATATACGGTGAATAGAATGGAGCTTATTCAGCATGAAAGTAACGAATAAAAATAGATGGCGGAGGTAAATTTCATAGTTGTCGTGGATACTTTTCCCAAAAAACACGTATTTCTCATTACTAATTACAAATTCTTATAGAAACTTGTCAGGGGATTCAACAAGTCGAATGAAGCTCTTACAGTTTGCGGAGAATCTTCTATATTCACGAATCCTTTTTCTCTAGAAAATCCGCAATACCTTAAGGGGCGCGAATAGGAAAAGAGGTTGTTAAGACCACAATTCTAAAGATGAAGGAACAAAGCTGGTTGAAGGAAGAATTTGTGACTATGACGTATAAAGACGTTTATCTAGAAGCACATATTCTTCTCAAAAATCTTCTTCAAGTAAATATTTCCAAACTAATGGTAACAAGGTCTATGATAAGTGTTCTAGTGAACCAGGAGAGGTGAGGGTCCCTGAATTTTGCTGGGACAAGTTCCCATCTGATCATGTTAGAGAAAGGAGAAGGATCTTCTTCCTCCTCCAAAGGGTCAGCGAATTCTGTGAAATAAAGTACTCGCGTGGGGCTGGAATTCGCCGCCCCTATGAAGTGATCTCGCCTAGTATTCACGAGATCCTCGTTTTTTGTCCTTACCCTGGGGGTGGTTTGAAGGCCAGGGTGGCAAGCATCAGGAGTCGCTATCGCCCTTACCAGTGAGGTTACTTGCTCAGAGAGTTGATTAACCACATTGAGTAGGTGATCGAATTCTTCTCAAGATTGTCTCGTTAAGGATTTTGTGAGATCCCTTAGTCGACTTCCTAGTTTTATCTTATCCTACCATTGCAACTATTGTTCTTCGACCACTCAGATGTATGCCATGTGTTCATTCTGTTGGGTCGGAAACGTCCCAACTCCACATTCAGCACACAAACACAAGGAATATGGGACTGTGAGTGGGCAAATACTCTAGCAGTGAATATCAGGGCGAGACGTAGTGGTGATGTCGCAAGTACCCAGGACAACCAACACCTAAGCGAGTAGAGAATGGGTGCCACGAGCGGCGAGACCAGATTTCGCACACCTCGAACCTTAGCTAGGTGTGATAGTATTAATTAATTAAAGCCGATTACAGCCGGAATACATATTGAAAATTCCAAAGGTACTTGTAGGTTTTGTTTTTGAGCATGCGAGTGCTGGAGGGATATGTGTTTGTGTTTCTGATGCTTGTAGAGCTACTTGTTATGGCCTATTTATAGGCTCCTGAGACTTTGCCAGCGGGCAACCTCCAAAAATACTTGTTGCCCGCTTAAATGGTGATGCAGTGGTAGGTCGACTGACTTGGGGTGGACTCGCTAAATGCAGCCCTAAGATGATGATATGTAATGCAAGTGCAAAAAAGGTCTGCTTCAAAATTGTAGCAAATAATTAATTACTTTAAGTTTATCAGCAGGGCACATGCAGTCACAATTAATTAACTAAGGAGAACAAATTATGAATTTTGCAAACGAACGAGGCACAATTAATTTTAAGCATGCGCGGAAGAAGCCCTGCAAATCATATGACGAATCACACTAGTAACAATAAGGTAAACATCCACTACAAGTTTAGGTGCCGAAATAACAACGGTAGAAAGTAAAACTACAAATCACAATTTACACGTGCAGGCGGCAACAAAGACGGTTATTCGCGGGCATCCAAGGTCGTAGCAGTGGGGAAATGCGCCAGAAGTGGAGTTTGGGACTGATGGGGTGCTTGGGAGGGTTTTGTAGTGGCCGTCGGGTAGGTTGTAGGCTGTAGACTCAAGGTGGGGGTGTGTGTAGTGGCTGTAGGAGAGAAGGTCGGCTGCAGGAAGGGATTACAATGGGGTCTGAAGGTTCCAGGAGAGGTAATGTTAGGGGGAAATTAACATTGGTGTTCTGGACTTGGAGGAGTAGGGTTAGGAATGATTTGGGGAGTACGGATGGGAGTTGGAAGGGGCTGGGGGAGGAACTTCAGGCTGGGAAAGGCCGACGGGAGAGAGGGGAGGCGAATGTCTTGGACGGGAGTACCAAGGGTGGAAGAGAGAAGAAGAGGAAGAAGCTTACTAGGTATGGCGATGGCTTGGGCGCAGATGGTCGGTGAAGAAGATGGACGGCTGTGGGAGGAAGAAATCCCGGAATCGCTCCAGGAGAACCGCTTGGCTTCGCACCAAGAAGACCGACGACTTGGAATAATTTCTAAAACCAACGATACCCCAAGCAAACCGGCGCCTCCTTTTTTATAACCCTAACACCCATAGTAACCGCACACTGCAAATAAACCACCCCGATCAGACGACTATTTTGGACTGATTGGGGCTAAATACACCTCAAAATTTAAAACACAAAATATGAAAATGACTCGACTCGAACATCTTGACGTAACCACGGACACTGATCGTCCATACGGACAACGAATCACCGACTCCTGTGGGAATATACACGAATCGATCGTGGCGCGCCATCAACTCCCCCCTGTTTAAAGGCACTCAACTCTGATGAGTGATGGTGGGCATACTCGCTGTAAAGCTGTGGGGCGAGTCTCTTATGCTCCTATGAAGAAATCCAAGCAGTGTCGTGCATGGATCGACCGCTCCAACGAACAAGATAATGTACTATATCTCGTCCGCCCGCGGTGTAGAAGTCGTGACCAATGATTTGAAGCACGTCGTCCGTAGAAGAGGCTGACACAAATGTATCTCCGTCTGGCAGTGATGTATCTCCATCTGGCAGTGATGTATCTCCGTCTGGTAATGATGTGTCTCCATCTGAATGCTGTGTCGGTGGGACCGTCGGTGGTGCAGAGCTAGCTGCATGGTGCGACTCCGCGGGTGGCAACAAAGAAGAACTGGTGGAGGTAATAGTGGGCGAAGGCTCAGGTAGAGGGGCTATGAGAGATGAAGGCTCGGGTAGAGGTGTGGAAAAGGGGTCCACATACATGTGCTCCTCATAGTAAGGAGTCAAATCCTCTATGTTGAATACTTGGTTGATGCCCATACCATGAGGGATGTCTATCTCATATAAGTTAGTACCAATCCGCCGTACGACTTTATAAGACCCCATTCTGTGTGCGCTTAATTTCTTTGTTGGTCCTTGCAGGACCCTCTCTAATCGAATGAGAATCAATACCGGTTCTCCCGCTCCAAAGATTTGTTCCCGCCTGTGCTGGTTTGCTTGAGCCTTATAATAATCATTACTAGCTGCAATTTTCTTGCGGACCGACTCGTGTAGTGCATGTACATGCTGTATGAAGGACTCGACTGACTCACTGGGCCTTGCCCTATGAGAATATCCACTAAGTCAATAGGTTTCTTAGGCTCGTATCCTAACATAATATGAAATGGACAACCCCGTAGTCATATTGACCGAACTATTATACGCAAACTCGGCTATAGGGAGAACAAAATCCCAAATTGCCGGACTATCCCCAACGAGGCAATGAAGAAGTGTACCAAGACCGCGGTTAACCACCTCGGTTTGCCCATCCGTCTGCGGGTTGTAGGCGGAGGAAAACTTCAGGGTCGTGCCCGTATTCTTCCATAAGGTCTTCCAAAAATAACTCATGAATTGTACGTCACGATCAAAGACTATGAAGGTGGGTAGACCATGATTCTTAAATAGTTCTCTAAAGAATAATGCCGCCACGTGGGAGGCATCAATGGTCTTTCGGCAAGGGATAAAATGCGCCATCTTAGAGAAACGATCGATCCACAACTACAAATATCGAATCGTTCTTCCTCAGAGTGCGAGGGAGTCTGAGAATTAAATCAATACTAATATCAGACCAAGGCCTTTCAGGGACGGGTAGTGGGGTGTATAGTCCCTTGGGCTGGCGAGTACCCCTTGGCATCTGGCAGACTCCACAATGTCTGACTGCTCTGGTGACGTCTTTCTTCAGGCCAAGCCAGAAGAAATGATCCTCAACCAACGCAATCGTCTTATCCCTACCAAAGTGTCCTGCAGCTCCGCTTGTGTGAAGCTCCCATACAAGAAATTTTCGAAGGGAGGTTGCAGGGATGCAGAGGCGAGAGCTTAGAAATAGATACGCCTCAGATATTGAATAACCCTCCAGAAGATCGTGCGGGTCCCTCGACAGAGCTGCATTAACGTCCCCAAAGTCAGGGAACTCTGGATAAGCGTAAACCAACTGCTCGAATTTCACCACTCGGGTGCTCATGGTGTGGAGGATGCTGACTCGGAGACTCAGGGCGTCTGCCGGTTTGTTCTCAACACCCGCCCGGTACTTTAGAACATAGTGAAACTCCTGCATATACTCCACCCATTTGGCATGTCTATGATCCAATTTCTTCTGAGAGTCGAGATATCTTAATGCCTGATGGTCTGAATATAAAATAAACTCATTGTTCAAGAGATAATGTCGCCAGTAACGCAAAGCCTGCACACTGACATAGAACTCTCGATCATAACTTGAATATTTCTGTCGGGCCTCGTTCAACTTCTTGCTAAAATAGGCCACTGGGTGACCTTCCTAGCTAAGGACTGCGCCGATACCAACTCCCGACGCATCACAAGCTAGCTCAAAGGGTTTGGAGAAATTTGGTAAACGTAAGACAAGAGTAGTCGACAGTTTCTCCTTGATCTCCTCAAAGGAGCGAGTGACATCCTTCGTCGAAACAAAATCACCCTTATGAAGACAGCTCGTAATGGGGGCCTTGGTCGAAATGAAGATAATGACAACCTCCTATAGAAGGTGGCAAGTCCATGAAAACTACGAGCCTCATGAATGTTCGTCGAGGTGGGCCACTCTCGGATCGCCCTGATCTTGTCAGGATTGACAGAAATACCAGACGCCGCTACTACATAACCCAAGAAATGAATGGATGCGGACATGAACGAGCACTTCTTCAAGTTGATGTACAGATGCTCCTTTCGGAGGAGCTCGAACATCAAGCGAATATGACGTAAGTGCTCGGTGCGGCCCTAGCTGTATATCAATATATCATCATAATATATGACCAAGAATTTTCCCATATAGAGCGGCAGTTCCCGAGTCATCACCCTCATAAATGTACTGGGTGAGTTCGATAATCCGAACGACATCACCAACCACTCATACAAGCCGTCCTTCGTCTTGAAGGCCGTCTTCCACTCATCCCCTCTCTAACTCTAATTTGGTGGTACCCACTGCGAAGATCGTTCTTCGAAAAGATCTGGGCATCAGTCATCGAATCCAAGAGATCATCGAGGCGGGGAATCGGAAAACGATATTTCACCGTGATTTTATTTATCGCACAGCTATCAATGCACATGCACCAGCTCCCGTCCTTCTTTGGGGTAAGAAGGGCCAGCATGACACATGGACTCAAACTCTCTCGTATAAATTTCATCCGCAGAAGATCATCAACCCGCCGTTTTAGCTCTGCATGCTCAGTCAGTTTTAAGCAATAATGCGAAAGATAAAGATGCCTCAGGGATCAAATCAATTACATGCTGGATGTCCCGCAGTGGGGGAGCTCATAAGGGAGCTCCTCGGGCATAATGTCTGCAAAGTCATCTATCAACTGCCGAACATCCAGATCAGTAATCTCAGCTTCACTAGGGGTCTCGACCGCCATCGTGGCTGCTAGATAAACATGACCCCAGGCTCTTGGCTTTCTCTCAGGAAATCACATCTCCTCAAAACATGTAGGGGTCTCGACGACCCCACTCTAACTAACGAGTCAACCTTGCCATTGGGAGGACCCTTGGGCTGGGTTCGGGTGAGAGTAATCTTTCGGCCCTTATCGAAGAATACACACATGTTGGAATGACCATAACATGTGGCGTCACGATCGTATAACCAGAGCTTTCCTAGAAGAACGTGAGCGACATCCATAGGGATGACGTCACACCAAACCTGATCCTCAATAGACGCTAATCGGATGGGTACAAGGCACGACTGTGTGACATGAATAGTAGACTTGTCCACCCATAAGACACGATAAGGATGTGGATGAGGTTCGGGGGTGAGCTGCATTCTCTCCAACCCTTTCCTAGCAATAATATTTACGCAGCTACCACTATCGATGACGAGCTTGCAGGGTCCACCCGCGCTTAGGATATATGTGAAAAAGATAGTGGTGTGGCGCCAATCCTCCTCGGCACGTGAAGTGTGGAGGATGCGGCGAAGGACTCCGAACTCTAGCAATATCTCAACATCGCTCTCCCATCCTTCCTCCACAATGACAGTAACTTCCTCAACGCCGACGTCCTCGGCCTCAGCGCTGGGCTCGCCAGAATCCGCAATCAACAAATTTCTAGCAGGGCATTGTGCTGCGAAATGCCCTCTGCCAGAACAACAGTAACATTGGATGCCCCCAGGCTTGGGGCCTCCAGGGAAATTAGCTTTCCCCGTCGTGTCTACGGGAGCACGAGGGGTGGCAGTGGTCGTGGCAGGAGGGGGTCTCCTAGCTGTGGTGGCATCGGGTCGTGTAGTGACCTGCCTCTAGCCAACGGTACGTAAATACTGCTCGTACTCTAGTGCGAGATGAAAAACCTGCTCAACCATCTCCATCCTCTGGGGAATCAGTTCCCTTCGGATATCTGCTCTAAGGCCCGCTCAAAAGCGTGAGGCAGTGGCTATGGGCTCCTCTTAGATATCGTTACAAACTACGAGTTTGTCAAATCGTGACATATAATCAGCAACGAAGAGAGTCCCCTGACGTAACGCGTAAAGCTGATCTAAGAGTTGATTTTAATATGAAGCGCAAGGTATTTATCTTGTAAGTGTTGCTTCATCTCGTCCCATCGGGTGATGGGATAGTAACCATCCCACTCAAGAGACCTCTCTAAACTTGATCAATAAATTTTTGCTTGACCAATCAATTTCATTTTTGCAAACCGTATGCGTCTCTCATCACTCATATCAAACCAGTCAAAATAGTGATCCATATCCATGAGCCAATCACTAAACGTCTGCGTGTCCAGGTGACCATCGAAGGTGGGAGCATCAATACGGATCCGTCGGGTGAAGTCATCCTCCTCTGGGGTCATCCCACGACGTGGCTCACGGAAGTCACTGTACGCGTCATCATCGTCATAATCATATCGTAGCCGATCTTTACGACGAGGTGGGGGAGGACGAGGTTCCTCCGTAGGACGGTGATCCCTTCCTGGATCTCGCTGAAACTTGTAACCACGACGATAATTAGCTCTTTGTGGAGGTGGGGGATCTTGGAGAGGGCCGCCTCTACCACGTCTCTCGGGAGGTGGTGTGGCATCTCGAGGGTCCTCGAGAGGCTCCTCATCAGGGGGAGGGATCGCTCAATCTCTAGGTTTTTCTAACTGATCAACCCTTGTACTAACCCTCGCAATGTCGCCCCTAAGTGTGTCGAATTGGACTCCCATTCGATCAAATCGATCGAGGACAAGTCTTTGGAACTCAGCGGGTGTCATGTCCGTATGAGAACTAGCGGTCCTATCGTTGGTTTGATTGTGATTCGACATGGACTGACGATAATCCCTACCACTACGTAACATGCAATGACCCTAACATTTCTCTCTAATATCAATTTGATGCAGTGGTAGGTCGATTGACTCACGGTGGACTCACTAAATGCAGCACTAAGATGATGATATGTAATGCAAGTGCAAAAATGGTTCGCTTCAAAATTGCAGCAAATAATTAATTACTTTAAGTTTATCAGCAGGGCACATGCAGTCACAATTAATTAACTAAGGAGAACAAATTATGAATTTTGCAAACGAACGAGGCACAATTAATTTTAAGCATGCGCGGAAGAAGCCCTGCAAATCATATGACGAATCACACTAATAACAATAAGGTAAACATTCACTACAAGTTTAGTTGCCGAAATAACAACGGTAGAAAGTAAAACTACAAATTACAATTTACACATGAAGATGGCAACAGAGGTGGTTATTGGAGGGTATCCAAGGTCGTAGCAGTGGGGAAATGCGCCGGAAGTGGAGTTCGGGACTGATGGGGTGCTTGGGAGGGTTTTGTAGTGGCCGTCGGGTAGGTTGTAGGCTGTAGACTCAAGGTGGGTGTGTGTGTAGTGGCTGTAGGAGAAACGATCGGTTGCAGGAAGGGATTGCAGCGGGGTCTGAAGATTCCAGGAGAGGTAATGTTTGGGGGAAATTAGCATTGGCGGTCTGTACTTGGAGGAGTAGGGTTATGAATGATTTGGGGAGTACGAAACGAAGTTGAAAGGGCTAGGGGAGGAACTTCGGGCTGGGAATGGCTGACAGGAGAGAGGGTAGGCGGATGTCTTGGACGGGAGTAGCAGGGGTGGAAGAGAGAAGAAGAGGAAGAAGCTTACTAGGTATGGCGATGGCTTGGGCGCAGATGGTTGGGGAAGAAGATGGACGGCTGTGGGAGGAAAAAATCCCGGAACTGCTCCAGAGAACCGCTTGGCTTCGCACCAAGAAGACCAACAACTTGGAATAAATTCCAAAACCCACGATACCCCAAGCAAACCGGCGCCTCCTTTTTTATAACCCTAACACCTATAGTAATCGCACACTGCAAATAAACCACCCCGATCGGACGGCTATTTTCGGCTGATCAGGGCTAAATACACCTCAAAATTTAAAACACAAAATATGAAAATGACTCGACTCAAACATCCGGATGTAACCAAAGACACTGATTTCCCATACGGACAATGAATCACTGCCTCTTGCGGGAATATACACGAGTCGATCGTGGCGCGCCGTCAACTCCCCTCGGTTTAAAGGCACTCAACTCTGATGAGTGATGGTGGGCATGCTCGCTGTAAAGCTGCGGGGCGAGTCTCTCAAGATCCTCTGAAGTAATCCAAGTAGCATCGTGCAAGGACAGACCGCTCCAATTGACAAGATAACGTACAATATCTCGTCTGCCCGCGGTGTGGAAGTCGTGACCAATGATCTGAAGCACGTCGTCCGTAGAAGAGGATGACACAAATGTATCTCCGTCTGACAGTGATGTATCTCCGTCTGGCAGTGATGTATCTCCGTCTGACAGTGATGTATCTCTGTCTGGTAGTGATGTGTGTCCGTCTGACTGCTGTGTCAGTGGGACCGTCGGTGGTGCAGAGCTAGCTACATGGTGCGACTCCGCGGGTGGCAACAAAGAGGAATTGATGGAGGTAATAGGGGGCGAAGGCTTAGGTAGAGGGGCTATGGGAGATGAAGGCTCGTGTAGAGGTGTGGAAAAGGGGTCCACATACATGTGCTCCTCGTAGTAAGGAGTCAAATCCTCTATGTTGAATACTCGGCTGATGCCCATACCATGAGGGATGTCTATCTCATATGCGTTCGTACCAATCCGCCGTACGACTGTATAAGACCCCATTCTGCGTGCGCTTAATTTCTTTGTTAGTCCTTGCGGGACCCTCTCTAATCGAATGCGAATCAATACCTGTTCTCTTGCTCCAAAGATTTGTTCCCGCCTGTGCTGGTCTGTTTGAGCCTTATAATAATCATTACTAGTTGCAATTTTCTTGCGGACCGACTCGTGTAGTGCATACACATGCTGTATGAAGGACTCAGCTGACTCACTGGGCTTTGCCCCAATGAGAATATCCACTAAGTCAATAGGTTTCATAGGCTCGTATCCTAACATAATATGAAACAGACTCAAACCCGTAGTCCTATTGACCGAACTATTATACGCAAACTCGTCTATAGGGAGAACGGAATCCCAAATTGCCGCACTATCCCCAACGAGGCAACAAAAAAGTGTTCCAAGACTGCGGTTAACCACCCCGGTTTGCCCATCCGTCCGCGGGTTGTAGGTGGAGGAAAACTTCAGGGTCATGCCCATATTCTTCCATAAGGTCTTTCAGAAATAGCTCATGAATTGTACGTCACGATCAAAGACTATGGAGGTGGAGAGACCATGATTCTTAAATACTTCTCTAAAGAATAATGCCGCCACGTTGGAGGCATCAACAGTCTTTCGGCAAGGGATAAAATGCGCAATCTTAGAGAAATGATCCACTACTACAAATATCGAATCGTGCTTCCTCAGAGTGTGAAGGAATCCGAGAATGAAATCCATACTAATATCAGACCAATGCCTTTCAGGGACGGGTAGTCGAGTGTATTGTCCCTTGGGCTGGCGAGTCCCCTTTGTCGTTTGGCAGACTCCATAATGTCTGACTACTCTGGTGACGTCTTTCTTCAGGCTGGGCCAGAAGAAACGATCCTAAACCAACGCAATCGTCTTATCCCTACCAAAGTTCCCCGCAGCTCCGCCTACATGAAGCTCCCATACAAGGAAATCTCAAAGGGAGGTTGTAGGGATTCAGAGGCGCGTGCTTAAAATTAGATACGCCTCCTGAAGATCGGGCTGGTCCCTCGAAAGCGCTGCATAAACGTCCCCAAAGTCAGGGAACTCCGGATAAGTGTAAACCAACTGCTCGAATCCCACCACTCGGGTGCTCATGGTGTGTAGGATGCTGACTCGGAGACTCAGGGAGTCTGCCGCTTTTTTCTTAACACCCGCCTAGTGCTTTAGAACATAGTGAAACTCCTGCATATACTCAACTCATTTGGCATGCCTATGACCCAGTTTCTTCTGGGAGTCGAGATATCTCAGCGCCTGATGGTCTGAATATAAAATAAACTCTTTGTGCAGGAGATAATGTCGTTAGTAACGCAAAACCTGCACAATGACATAGAACTCCCAATCATAAGTTGAATATTTCTGTCGGGCCTCGTTCAACTTCTTGCTAAAATAGGCCATCGGGTGACCTTCCTGGCTAAGGACTGCGCCGATACCAACTCCTGACGCATCACAAGCTAGCTCAAAGGGCTTGGAGAAATTTGGTAAACGTAAAATAGGAGCAGTCGACAGTTTCTCCTTGATCTTCTCAAAGGCTCGAGTGACATCTTTCGTCGAAACAAAATCACCCTTACGAAGGCAGCTCGTAATGGGGGCCATGATCGAACTGAAGGCAATGACAAACCTCCTATAGAAAGTGGCAAGTCTATGAAAACTAAGAGCCTCATGAATGTTCGTCGGGGTGGGCCACTCTCAGATCGCCCTGATCTTGTCAGGATCGACAGAAATACCAGACGCCGATACTACATAACCCAAGAAATGAACGGATGTGGACAGGAACGAGCACTTCTTCAAGTTGATGTACAAATGCTCCTTTAGGAGGAGCCCGAACATCAGGCGAATATGACGTAAGTGCTCGGTGCGGCCCTGACTGTATATCAATATATCATCAAAATATATGACCAAGAATTTGCCCATATGGAGCGGCGGTACCTGATCCATCACCCTCATAAATGTACTGGGTGCGTTCGATAATCCGAACGACATCATCAACCACTCGTACAAGCCGTCCTTCTTGAAGACCGTCTTCCACTCATCCCCCTCTCTAACTCTAATCTGGTGGTACCCACTGCGAAGATCGTTCTTCGAAAAGATTTGGGCTTCAGTCATCGAATCCAGGAGATCATCGAGGCGGGAAATCAGAAAACGATACTTCACCGTGATTTTATTAATGGCACAACTATCAATGCGCATGTGCCAGCTCCCGTCCTTTTTCGGGGTAAGAAGGGCCGACACGACACATGGACTCAAACTCTCTTATATAAATTTCTTCCGCAGAAGATCATCAACCTGCCGTTTTTGCTCGGCATGCTCAGTCGGTTTTAAGCAATAATGTGGAAGATAAAGATGCCTCAGGTATCAAATCAATCACATGCTGGATGTCCCACAGTGGGGGAAGCTCATCGGGGAGCTCCTCAGGCATAATGTCTGCAAATTCATCCATCAACTGCCGAACATCAAGATCAGTAATCTCAGCTTCACTATGGGTTTCGGCCGCCATCGTGGCCGCTACGATAAACATGACCCCAGTCTCTAGGCTCTCCCTCAGGAAATCACGTCTCCTCAAAACATGTAGGGGTCTCGACGACCCCACACTAACTAACGAGTCAACCTTGCCCTTGGGAGGACCCCTGGGCTGGGTCAGGGTGAGAGTAATCTTTCGGCCCTTGTCGAAGAATACGCACGTGTTGGATCGACCATAACGCGTGGCATCACGATCGTATAACCAGGGCTTTCCTAGAAGAACGTGAGCGAAATCCATAGGGATGGGTACAAGGCACAACTCTGTGACATGAATAGTAGACTTGTGCACCCGTAAGACACGATAAGGATTAAGATGAGGTTTGGGGGGAGCTGCCTTCTCTCTAACCCTTTCCTAGCAATAATAGTTACGCAGCTACCACTATCGATGGAGAGCTTGCAGGGTCCACCTGCGCTCGGGAAATATGTGAAAAAGATAGTGGTGCGGCGCCAATCCTCCTCGGCACGTGGGGTGTGGAGGATGCGGCGAAGGACTTCGACCTCTAGCAATATCTCAACATCGCTCTCCCATCCTTCCTCCAAAATGACAGTAACTTTCTCAACGATGACGTCCTCAGCCTCAGCGCTGGGCTCGCCAAAATCCTCAATCAGTAAATTTCTAATAGTGCATTGCGCTGCGAAATGCCCTCTGACAGAACAACGGTAACATTGGACGCCCCCAGGCTTGGGGCCTCCAGGGAAAATAGCTTTCCCCGTCGTGTCTGCGGGAGCACGAGGGGTGGCAGTGGTCGTGGAAGGAGGGGGTCTCCTAGCTGTGGTGGCATCGGGTCGTGTAGTGACCTGCCTCTGACCAGCGGTACGTAAATACTGCTCGTACTCTAGTGCGAGCTGAAAAACCTGCTCAACTGTCTCCATCCTATGGGGATCAGTTCTCTTTGGATATCTGCTCTTAAGGCCCGCTCAAAAGCGTGAGGAAGTGGCTATGGGCTCCTCTGAGATGTCGCTACGAACTACGAGTTTGTCAAATCGTGACATATAATCAGCAACAAAGAGAGTCCCCTGACGTAACACGTAAAGCTGATCTAAGAGTTGATTTCGATATGAAGCGGGAAGGTATTTATCTTGTAAGCGCTGCTTCATCTCGTTCCATCGGGTGATAGGATAGTAACCATTCCGCTCAAGAGACCTCTCTAAACTTGATCAATAAATTTTTGCTTGACCAATCAATTTCATTTTCGCAAACCGTATGTGTCTCTCATCACTCATATCAAACCAGTCAAAATAGTGATCCATATCCATGAGCCAATCACTAAACGCCTTCGGGTCCAGGTGACCATCGAAGGTGGGAGCATCAATACGGATCCGTCGGGTGATGTCATCCTCCTCTGGGGTAATCCCACGACATGGCTCATGGAAGTTACCGTACTCGTCATCTTCGTCATAATCATATCGTGGCCGATCTTTACGATGAGGTGGGGGAGACGAGGTTCCTCCGGAGGACGTTGATCCCTTCCTGGATCTCGCCGAAACTCGTAACCACGACGATAATTAGCTCTCGGTGGAGGTGGGGGATCTTGGTGAGGGCCGCCTCTGCCACGTCTCTCGGGAGGTGGTGTGGCATCGAGGGTCCTCGAGAGGCTCCTCATTAGGGGGAGGGATCGCTCAATCTCTAGGTGCCTCTAACTGATCAACCCTTGTGCTAACCATCACAATGTCGCCCCTAAGTGTGTCGAATTGGACTCCCATTCAATTAATTCGATCGAGGACAAGTCTTTGGAACTCAGCGGGTGTCATGTTCGTCTGAGAACTAGCGGTCCTATCGTCGGCATGATTGTGACTCGACATGGACTGACGATAATTCCTACCACTACGTAACATGCAACGACCCTAACCTTCCCCCTCTGATACCAATTTGATGTAGTGGTAGGTCGATTGACTTAGGGTGGACTCGCTAAATGCATCCCTAAGATGATGATATGTAATGCAAGTGCAAAAATGGTCCGCTTCAAATTGCAGCAAATAATTAATTACTTTAAGTTTATCAGTAGGGCACATGCAGTCACAATTAATTGATCAAATGCATTGCAGTCTGTATGGCCTTTGCCCAGAACTGCTTGTTAATGCCTGCCTGAGAGATCATGCACCTGATCTTCTCATTAATCGTCCTGTTCATCCTCTCCGCCAACCCATTCTGTTGCATCGTCCTCAAAATTGTCTTCTCATGCATGATGCCATGCTCCCTGGAATAGGCATCATAGGTTCCAATGTACTTACCCCAATTGTCTGATCTAACCCACTTGATCACTTTCCCGACCTCTTCTCCATCTTCTCCCTGAACTCCATGAACTTAGTCAAATCATCACTCTTTTGCTTCAAGAAATATGCTCATACTTTCCTCGAGTGATCGTCTATGAACGTGACAAAGTAGGTTGCTCTGCCTACAGACTTGGGCTCAATTAGGCCACACACATCTGTGTGTATCAAGCTCAACAATTCTGTCTTCCTCTTCGGTTTAGCATCTATGAAGGATACTTGCCTCTGCTTGTCAGCCAAGCAATAAACACACGTGTCAGGTAGCTCCCCTGACAACTCTAGAAGAATCTTATTCTTCACCAAGATCTTCAAGTTTTTCTCGCTAATGTGGCCAAGTCCGTTGTGCCACAACTCCATAGAGTTGTCTTCAATTGCATTCACACTCAGATTGCATATCTTGCCTATTTTTGGTAAAAACCGCATCACTTCTTTCCCGGGCCACCACCAAGGACTCGTTTCCTAACCTCTAGGCACCTCCTCCTTCAATGCTTATAAAACCTCCATCATCCAGTCTGCCAACAAAAATGGGGTTCATGCTCAAGTCAGAAATATGCCCATCATTGAGGATAACCTTCCCCAGATCAGTCTTATAGTGGACGTCTCCACTACCAACATTTTTTGACATGCCGACATTTTGTTGGTGTTACCATGGTGATCTGGAAGTGATCAAACATGTAGCCTCACTGCCAACACAATATGAGCCTATGAGGTCGCACATAAGAGCTTTTGGAGAATTTGGAAGATTGGATTATGTTAGTCTTGCTCATGTGATGAGTGAGGAACCAAGCACTAGCATGAGATGAGTGAAGGACTGGACTCTGCCATGCGTTGAGTGCGTCGAGATCACTCAAAGCTTTCGTCGAGTTAGCGTTGAGAGTGTTGAGACCACTCGACGATTCGTCGTCAATCGTTGATTCGTCGAATGATGGCGTTGAGTGTATCAAGTCTACTCAGCCAGGCGTTGAGTGTGTAGAGACCACTCAACGCCTTCGTCGAGTCCAACGTTGACTTGTCGAATTAGGTGCTGAGTGCGTCGAGGTCATTCGACGCCTTCGTCGAGTTAAATGTTGACTCGTCGAATGATGACGTTGAGTGCGTTGAGTGCATTGAGTTCATTCAACGATTCGTCGAGTCAAGTGTTGATTCAATGAGTCTTGCGTCGAGGCGTTGAGTGCGTTGAGTGCACTCAACGATTCGTTGAGTCAAGTATTGATTCGTCGATTATCGACGTGTATTCTCAACGATTTGTCGAGTCAAGTGTTGATTCGTCGAATATCGACGTGAATACTCAACGAATTATGTTTCGTCCGGTTTATTTCCTCTAAGTCCGGTTCGACATAGGTCTGCAGTTAACGATTGGTTAAGTACTTAGTATATAAACGTTATGTACAGTAAATCGAACAAGTGACGATACTTTTTAACCTAATCGCGAGTCGGCTTCTTATTCCTCCCGACGGAACTGTTCCACAAGGTCGTGAACGCCGATCTCGCCGCCGACCGTCCGCCATTCCTGTACGTCGCCGAAAATCGTTTCCTAAGCATCGTATTCGTCTCTGCCGCCTCTCCTTGAACGGATCTAGCAGTCCGTGGAGACGTTGAGGGCAAATCCCCTTCCGACCTAGATCTTGTGTGACAATAGTCTAGGGTTCTCCGCGCTTGTGTGGATATCCGTAGAGGCGTGGACATTATTCTACGCTTGGAACTCTAGTCGTTGCCATTCGTTGGACTTCATCGGAGCACTTTGGTTGAGTATTGACTAAATCCCTCAAAGCTAAAATTTTATTTACAGCGATTTTACTTTTTGATCAATGTTCATCGCTAGATCCGAACTATTCTGGGTTTTCTTGTTCCTATTCCGCTGCGCACAAGTGTTGTGACGTATATCAAAACCCAAAACATTTGTCATCTGGATAGTGCCAAGATCTCGAGCAACATATGAGTAGAAGTAATCTCTGTGAGTACAATAGTAGGATGCTCCACGATCCACTACCCAATCTGTGTTAACACACTCCTGGCAAGCAGCCCCACTGCAATATAAGAACAATGTCTCATCCTTCGCAATCGAGGCCGCACTTGCACCCTCACTAAATTCTCTAGTCTCCTTTGACTTCCCCTTCTGGTCTCTTTGTAACTTCAATCATTCTCTCTTGAAGTGACCATTCGTCTTGCAGTAATAACACTCGATCTCTTTCTTGGACTTAGGTCTGGACTTCCTTCTGGAACTAATTCTTTGCTTACCCTCTTTCTTCATTGGCCCGCCCCTTCCCTCCATGAGTAGGGCCTCTGATGTAGAGGCTCCAGAATTCTTCCTTCTAAGCTCCTCATTTAGGAGACAGCTCGCCACCATCTCCATTGTCGCACCGCTATCCGATGCTGAGTCACTCAGCGACACCACAATAGTTTTTGTAAGGGAGAGGAAAAATGACTTATGTCCTCCTTGGACAAAGTCTAATATATATATAAAGTCTAATAACATAATACAACATATAACACTCCCCCTCAAGTTGGGTCGTGGGAACTTCCCAGACCTAACTTGTTACATATAAAGTTCATTCTGACCCCAGTAACTCCTTTCGTGAGAATATCAGCGACTTGGTCTCCAGTCTTCACATGGCTCAAGGAAATAAGACCTTCCTCATACTTCTCTCGTACGAAATGACAGTCAACCTCGATGTGCTTTGTGCGTTCATGAAACACAGGGTTGGTTGCTATCTGTATTGCAGCTTGATTATCACACCATAACAGCGATGGGTCATGGACAGGGTATCTGATTTCACAAAGGGTCTGTCTGATCCACATGATTTCAGCAACGGTGTGTGACATAGCCCGATACTCTGCCTCAGCACTAGATCTGGCGACAGTGGTCTGTTTCTTGCTCTTCCAGGAGACAAGGTTTCCTCCCATAAAGATAGTAAATCCTGTGGTAGATTTCCGAGTGGCTAAACAACCTGCCCAGTCGGAGTCACAGTAAGCCTTTATATTGGAATGACCATGATTTTTGTATGATATTCCTAGACCAGGATCCTTCTTGATGTACCTAACAATGCGGAGGACAGAGTCCCATTGAGAGATAGTTGGGGTGGCCATGAACTGGCTGACCTTACTCACAGCACAAGCAATATCAGGACGAGTCATAGTAAGGTAGTTAAGTTTTCCAACAACTCTACGATACTTCTCTGGCGATTCAAAAGATTTGCTCTCGGCATGAAGGCTCTTTTCTCCTGGTTCAAGGGGAGAATCCATAGAGCGGCAGTCAGACATTCCAAGATCAGATAACAGATCGAGGGCATATTTACATTGAGAAACAAAGATAGAGTCTTCATGATCAGTAACTTCAATCCCTAGGAAGTATCGCAACGACCCCAGATCTTTGGTTTGGAAGTTGGAGTGTAAGAACGCTTTGAGATCGGTTATCCCTTTAGGATCACTTCCTGTGATGACAATATCATCAACGTACACAATTAGGAGCACAGTACCTGCTGAGGAGTTCCGATAAAAGAGAGATGAGTCTTTGATACTCTTGGTAAGGCCGAATTTGGTGACAACAGACCGAAAGCGAGCAAACCACTGGCGCGGGGATTGTTTCAACCCATATAAAGAGGCAAGGAGACGACACACCTTGTTACGCTCCCCCTCAGCAACGAACCCAGGTGGTTGTTCCATATACACTTCTTCCTCCAAGGACCCATGAAGGAACGCATTCTTGATGTCTAACTGATGAAGAGGCCACCGGTGAGTGGCTGCAAGAGAGATCACGATCCGAATAGAGGACATCTTGGCAACAGGAGCAAAAGTTTCCTCATAATCCACGCCATAAGTTTGGGCATAACCTTTGGCAACGAGGCGGGCTTTCAAGCGAGCAAGAGAGCCATCAGCATTGGCTTTAACAGAGTAGATCCATTTGCAACCAATAGCGCGCTTGCCTGGAGGCAAAGACACAAGTTCCCAAGTATTATTCAGTTGAAGTGCTGTCAATTCCTCGTGCATAGCAGCCATCCAGCCAGGATGAGTTTTGGCATCCCCAACCGTTGAGGGAATGGTGTACTGAGCCAACGTCAAGTGAAGTGCGGTATGAGAAGCAGACAACCCCTGATAAGAGCTCACATAGAGGGGTCTATTCTGGCAAGTCCGACTTCCCTTTCGGAGAGCAATGGGACGCTCGGGACTAGCCAGAGGTAGAGCGGCAGGTACTTCAGTTTGGGTCAGGTCCTCACTAACAGGTGCAATCTGAGGAACAGAAGTTGTGCCATCAATGATTGAGGTAGGCTGAGATGGTGGTATTTCAGTTCTGCCAGAAGTGCGACGAGAGTAGACTTGCCCCCAAAGGGGGGACAACATGTCAGTTGGAGAGACGAGGGCAGAATCAGGATGAGGAACAAGCATATCATCGAGAGAGAAATCAGGAGATGAAGTGGGAAGGGGAGAGCTAGTTGTACGATAAGAGTCAGATTCGAGGAAGACAACATCTGAAGAAATGATATATTTGTGAAGTTCCGGAGAATAACAGCGATATCCCTTGATAGTCCGAGAGTAGCCAAGGAAGATACACTTCAAGGAGCGCGGATCAAGTTTAGAAACTGAGGGACGAGCATCCCGAACATAGCAAACACACCCAAAGACCTTGAAGGATAGAGGAGGCCCTGAGTGGTCGGGATAAAGGATGTGATGAGGTGTCTCCACCTGAAGAATATGAGTAGGGAGATGATTAATGAGATAGGCAGCGGTAAGGACAGCATCTCCCCAAAAGTGTTTAGGAACATGCTTATGATGGAGGATAGCCCGGGTAACCTCAAGAAGGTGGCGATTTTTTCGTTCGGCAACCCCGTTTTGTTGGGGGGTATCAGGGCAACTGGTTTGGTGTATGATACCCTTGTCGGAAAGGAAGCTAGACATGGACTGAGACATGTATTCCCGCCCATTATCGGTACGAAGACATTTCAGACGAACAAAAAATTGAGTGAAAATTTCATTCCACAAATGTTGAAAAATAGATAGTAATTCAGAGCGATTTTTCATTAAGTAAACCCAAGTCATGCGAGAAAAATCATCAATAAAGGTAACATAATATCTGTGTCCTAACAACGTAGGGACAGGACACGGTCTCCAGACATCAGAATGAAGTAAATCAAAAGGTGCAGAAGCACGAACATCTACACGAGGTACATAGCTAACTCTATGGAGTTTAGCAAACAAACACGACTCACAGCTGAGATGGGAAACATTCCCAAACTCAGGATACAAACGACGCATGACCTGCATAGAAGGATGACCATGACGGTAGTGGAGGTCCAAGAGTTTGGCCGAAGCAGCAGAACAGGCAATGTGGGAAACTTCATCTAGAACATAAACACCACCACGCAGCTTTCCTCTACCAATAATACGGCTCGTCGACTGTTCCTGAAAAATGCAACCAGAAGATGTGAAGATAGCAGTGCAGTTTAAATCACGAGTAAGCTTACTAATAGACAATAGGTTGTAAGCTGATTGAGGAACATGAGCAACCGAGGATAGAGGCATATCCGGTGTCACATTGCAGCTTCCAAAGCCCACAATAGGAACAGTGGATCCATCTGCAACAGTAATGGAAGACCCACAATGGGGATGATATGAGTGCAAGATACCTGAAGAACTAGTCAGGTGGTCAGAAGCTCCAGAATCTGCCAACCACTGAACTGGACGCTGGGAAGTGCAGGCAGGTTGAATAGTCTGGGCCACAGCAGCACTATGAGGAGGAGAAGAAATCGGAAATGCCTGCATGCGACGATACTCCTCCTCAGAGATCTGGACAGTGCGGGGACCCGGGGTTGCCGGTGTCGAGTCGGCAACGTGAGCAGATCGAGGTGAAGAAGACGAGGTTTTGGCCGCCCAGTCTGGCTTCCCATGCACAAGCCAACACGTATCCTTTGTGTGACCTCGACGTCCGCAATGAGTACAGTGTCGCGTATCAATCTCCCGACCACGTCCAGAACCAGACCGACCGCCTCGGCTATTCCCCCTTCCCCCTCGAGAGGCCAGCGCAATAGACTCGCTGGAGGAAACATGTAGGGCAGCTGGAGAAGAGGCAGAGCCCGCTTTAGTCAGACGATGGTACACACTAGCAGTCTGCAAGGTAGAAGGACTCGCAAGCATTTTGGTTCTTGTTGTTGAGAAGTTTGGATCAAGACCGTTCAGAAGCCAGATGAGAACCAGATGCTCACGTTGAGCCTGATGTCCTTCACGAGTAGATGGGATCTCCCAAAGATCCAGGATTTCATCGGCAAGAACCTTCCATTCGGCGAAGTACTCAGTGACAGGACGAGCTCCTTGTCGTAGCTCAGCCATCTTGGGAAAGAGTTCACCAAGACGAGAGAGGTTGTTAGCTTGAGAAAACATCATATGCAGGGTGTCCCACAACTCCTTAGTGCTATCACAATTCTTGCACATTTGCTGAACTGAAGGGTCCATGGAACTCAGAAGGAGCGCAAAGATACGACAATCATCACTGTACCAATCGTCGTATTCGGCACTTCCCACGGCATGAGTAGGAAGTCTAGTAAGGTGGTGAGTACGTCGGATGCCTGCTAGAGACATAGTAACCCCCTTTTTCCACAACTAAAAGTTGGAGGAGGTAAGGATAGTGGTAGCCAGCCTTGCATTGGAAGGAAAAGTATTGGTAGAATTCCCTGAGGGAACAGGTGTCTGAGTGATGCTTGTAGCCGAGTCTCCCATGGTCTTGGACAAGAACCTTCAATAGACAGCAGGAGACGAGATCGGACACACAACAGCGGGCGATCTCAGTGCAGCAGAGCAGAAGAGCAGAGGAGAAGAGGAGAAGAGATCGGCATCTTCAATCGTAGCAGAGCAGAAGATCAATAGTTACCGCCTGCTAGAGATCGGCATCAACAAACAGTACGCTGCTAGAGATCGGCATCTTCAACAGTTGCCGTCCCTGGATGGCTGGCGAGAGAGGCCGATGATGCGTGAGAAGGAAGAGGGGCTGTCGTTCGGCTGATCGGTAGGCATCAAGCAGCAGCAGTAGGCGACGGCTTCAGCGGTAGGCGACGGCAGCAGCGACGGCTGATCGGCGTCAGCGGTAGGCGACGGCTTCAGGCAGCAGCGGCGACGGCAGGCGGCATCTTCACGGGATGCGCCTCCGTCTAGGTCACGGGAGGGAACAGTGGAAAGCGACAGGTGTAGCGGGCGAGACGAGCGAAGGCGAACGAAGGCGGCGGCGGATGAGGGAGAACGGACGAACGCGGCGGCGGATGCGTGAAAACCCTAGCGGAGCGTCCGTCCCTCTGATACCATGTAAGGGAGAGGAAAAATGACTTATGTCCTCCTTGGACAAAGTCTAATATATATATAAAGTCTAATAACATAATACAGCATATAACAGTTTCCAAGCTCTCTGGCAAGGAACTAAGAATCATCAATGTTTGCAGCTCGTCCCCTAAGGTGATCTTTATGGCCTCCAACTGGTTGATGATGCTTTGGGCAAGGTTCAGTTGCTCAGTCATTTGAGAACCCTCCTTGTACTTTAGATTTACTTTTTAATCAAGAAAGCCTCGTTCCTCACTGTCTTCCGCTCGTACAATGCTTCAAGCTTCCTTCATAAAACCTGGGTCGATGATTTTGTGCATACATGGTGGAAGACAGAACCATCAATGCCTTCTGATCCATTTTCTTCCACTCTGTCTCATCCAATACGGTAGTTGACCTTCCCAACAACGGGTCATAAAGATCCTTACAATAGAAAAGATCCTCCATCCGCGGCTTCCAATCATTTATACTAATCATTCTTGTTCTCTACTCCATCTTCTCCAACAGCCCGATGGTCTGAGACGAACATACTTCTAATACCACTTTCTTGGGAAACAGAATATCCCACTGCGCTTGCGTAACCAGGCACACAGAAGATTACAACATCAATCACACAAAAATAATCACAGCACAGAAGACACAAGATTTACGTGGAAAATCTTCTCTCAAATCAATGAGGGAAAAACCACGGGGCAGGGCACACAAACAATCCACTGTCAAAAATGAATAAGGATTACAACAGAAATTTCTAGGATTGCCCAACCTAGATCCCCCAGATTCACTGATTGAATCCCCTTCTCTCACGGTGAAAAATCTCTTCAAGAAAGGATACAAAACTCAAATCTGAGCAAAAACTCTTTACAGCGAAGGCGAACAACACCAGATTAAGAAAACTTGTTCTTCCTTCTGAAAAACTTCCTCTAGCAGCAATGGCGGCAAAGCTTCTTCTTAAAAATGAGAACTCCTCTAATTCTGCACTTGAGGACTCTAAATCTTGAAGTAATTACTGTTGGAATAGGTCGTGACCTATTTAGGGCAAAAGGGCCAGATTATCTTGGTCTTTGGATCAAGTCCTAAGATGACCAGACAACTGAAATTGCGTCTATTATGGAACAAACTCCGTCTGCCACCGCATCAACACCCAAGATGACCATCACAATGCTATTGGAGCTCAACACGACGCCATACTAACATCACACGATGCCTTGGCCATCACATGATGCCATGCTACCATCACACGACGTCATGGCCCATTATCACAATAATATGCTATCGCCCGGTGATAGTGATATCGCCCGGCGATAACGCCAGTAGCAGCAAAACTGCAACATTGACTCCTCGAGTAGCATAGCTCCAGAACCTGATCTGTTTTCCTTCTCTTTAGGGGTTGGACACCAACAAAAAGAAGTATACAAAATTATGGGTAAAAAGGAATTTCTGATGTTGCATGAAATGCATGCTTTCCTTTTTATTAAGGTAATAGATAAAGAGCAAGTATTCTAAGAGAACTATTGCTTAAATAGTAAAATTACATTTATTGCAGAAACCTTCTCTCATGGGTGGATCAAAGTGTATCCACGGCCTCTTGTACCAATTTCACGACTCCTACTTTGACCACTTCACATATGGGCTTCCATGAATCTAAGAAATAGTGAGAATTCTTGATCTCTCTCAATATTTCTCTAAATTCGAATATCCAAGATTTGAATTGATGTCGTTTCATTGATTACTACTAAAGATTTCAGTCAATGAATTGATAGCGGTACATTTCACACAAACAAAATGGTGGATTCACAATCCAATGCCTTGATCCACTTGGCTACATCCGCCCCTTCCCTTATCTAGCTAAAGGATTTTAAATGCACAGTGAATCTACTTATGTAATATGGATATGTTTATGTTTACTATTGTTGAAATTTCTGCGGCTAGTCTTTCTCTCCAGCTGTGAGTTTTGCTCTTTGGAACTATCATTCTGCCTATGCAATCTTAATAATACTTGAAATTTATGTTTTGATACGTATTTCTTCTAAAAGATACCTTAGTTAAAAAAGGTCATTGTTGTATTTCTTCACAGGTGTAGGCCTTCCATCTTAGAAACGTTTGGGCACAGTTAAAAGTGAAAATTTTGGTTAGATTTGCGTATAGGTAGTTGTTGCATTTGTTTTACTCCATTGTACTAGGAATGTAAATTTCAAAAGTTTGCGTAATTGATATGTATATCAGTAAAATTAATTGAAATCAAGATGCAAATAAAGGGAAAAAAATTTGCAAAGAGATGATCAACTTACAAAGAACCTAGCAGGACTATGAAGATAATTGAAATGATGTCTCCACCGGTGTAACCTTTATGCAATACTAGATTAGTGCTATTCCACAAACCGAATGCATAACCACTGTAGGTGAAAAACATTATAATTCCAGTACCCAATCCAACAGTCAGGCCCTCATAAACATTGGAACTATAGACACCATTCAGAGCTTTCTTATACTTTTGAACTGAAAGTTTCTCGCCTGTAAAAGATGCTACCTAAAGAAGATCATACAAGGTCATTAAGATTATGATTGTGACTTGTTGTAATCATATCATATCATTGTGACCACAACTTAAGTTGGCAATTTTAAAGCCAGTTTATTTCATTGTGCATGTTTGGAAATGATTGAATCGCACTTTTAGAACTGAATCCTACTGCTGCCTTCTCATTTTTTAGATTCAAGTTAAAGAAAAGTGATAATTAAGTTTGAATCTTAGAGGTAGGAAGTCCCCTGTATTTTTTTTCTTTTAATAAAAATAGGAAACTTTTGAATTGATGGAAGGATGGTTAGAATATTTTATTAACTTATAATAATAGTATAATAATGTGATAATGGTTAGATGAAACTTATTAATGCGCTCGAAAAACATAGCAAATGTGTTCAAAAGAAGTTAGTTTTATCAAATAAGCAGGTACCAATAACAACTCCCGGCAATGCAACTTACATTTGAAAATTAGATCCTCACACACTTACAGTGAAACATATTGACCTTATAGATGAACAAGCTTCTTTATAAATGAATTACTTGTGATCATGAAATTATGTGTTGCAGGGGATAGTCTCTATGGTTTAAAATTGTGGAGAAAACCTCAAACTTGTATATACTTTCTCAATAATCAAATACAAGGTATGAATACACATTTATATGAGGGAGAAAGAGAGAAGAGATTCATATACATGATGTGGGACTAAAGAGGAGAAAAGAAGAGAACAAAATAAACGGGCTCCAGTATGAGCTCTTTACATGGGCTTTTCCAACACTCCCCCGCAAGCTGGAGCGTACAAGTCGTAGGCACCAAGCTTGGGCAGGAACTGATAAAACAGGGTACTTGGTAGGGCCTTTGTACTTATTCAGCACCCGGAACATGCTTTAATTCTATCTGCTTCATTTGAACTTTCTCCCGGATAAAGTGGCAGTCCACTTCAATATGTTTCGTTCTTTCATGGAAGACTGGATTCTTTGCTATGTGTATAGCCGCTTGGCTGTCGTATAACATGATGGCAGGTGAGGGAAGTTTAACTCCTAGATCATCAAGGAGACTTTTAAGTCATGTAAGCTCAGAGACAACTGATGTCATCGATCTGTATTCTGCTTCTGCTGAGGATCGAGCAACCACAACTTATTTCTTACTCCGTCAGGTAACAAGATGCCCTCCAAAATAGGTACAAAAACCACTGGCTGACCGCTGATCATCCAAGGAGCCGGCATAATCGGCATCAGAATACGCAATCAACGTTGGAGTAGATTATGAGGTTTTGTATACTAGCCCTTGACCCGGAGCTGTTTTAAGGTATCTTAGGATTCGCTTAACGGCTTGAATGTGAATATTCGAGGGGCATGCATAAACCGGCCGACCACCCCAACAACAAAGGATATATCCGGTCTTGTGACCGTTAAGTAGATCAATTTCCCAACAAGACGTCGATAGTATTCCGGATTTTGGAGAGAAAGATCAGTATCAGACGCATGCGCACACAGCTTATGATTTGCATCCATTGGAGTCGTAGTGGGCTTGCATCCAGAGTAGCCAGCATCTTGAAGGAGATCCAGACAGTACTTCCGTTGGGAGAGGACAAGTCCATCCGGACGTCTCGCGATCTCAAGACCAAGGAAGTATCGAAGACGGAGCTAAGTTGCTGTTTGTCCGCTTGGATTCCCTTTGAATCATCTCCAGTGATTAAGATGTTGTCAACATACACTAACAGGAGAACCGTTTCTGTTTTCTGATGACGAGTCAATAGAGAGAAGTCTGTTGAGCTCCGAGTAAAGCCGACTTCCCGAACTGCCTTACTAAACTTGTCGAACCATGCCCGAGGGTATTGTTTGAGACCATAGATGGACTTCTTCATATGACATACTCGGGACTCCCCCGTGGTCTCAAACCCGGGAGGTTGCTGCGTGTAAACTGTTTCCTGGAGATCGCTGTTCAGAAACGCATTTTTGATGTCCAGTTGATGTAAGGGCTATTGGCGATGCACAACCACAGAGAGGAGGACACGAACGGTGTTGAGCTTGGCTACGGGAGAGAATTTCTCCTCATAATCGAGATTGTGTTGTTGGGTGAAGCCACGAGCCACCAGGCGAGCCTTCAGACGGTCAATTGTCTCATCAGGAGCATGTTTGATGACAAAGACCCATTTACACCCAACAAGTGTCTAGCCGGGAGGTAAAGGGACTAGGTGCCAGGTCTGGTTAGCCCAGAGAGCAGTCGTTTCTTCTTCCATGTCCGCCCGCCAGCCAGGATGTTGGAGAGCCTCATGCACAGAGTTAGGTACAGAAATCGAGGATAATGAAGTGGCAAAAGTGTGAAGTCGTGGGGATAGGCGATGTAGGGAGACAAAATTCGCCATGGGATGAGCGGTTGATTCTGGTGTCAGATCAGTAGGACGCGGAGCATCATAGGTCGAAGCCAACTGCATTGGGGCAATAGAGCTTGGTTGGCGACGAGTGTAAACACGTATAACAGGAGGCTTGGAAATAGTAGGAGGCTGGGCAGGAATGTGTGGTGGGGGAGGAGTGGTAACGGGAATAAGAGGACGTAGGACTGATGTTGGTAGAGGTGTAGGGTCTAGAGCAGAGAAGAAGGGAAGATCCTCCCGAAAGGTAACATCAGCAGAAACAGTTACCTTGCGAGTAGTGGGAGAGTAGCAGGCGTGGCCTTTCTGAGTTCGCGAGTAGCCAACAAAGATTTGTTTGGCCGCTCGGGGATCCAATTTGTCCGTGGTTGGACCAAGAATGTGAACATAGCAAGTGCACCCAAAGATGCGGGGTATGAGAGAATGTCAGAGTAGAGGGGAACAGGAGGCTGAACGGAGCGACATTTGGAGTATGGAGGACGGAAGACGGTTAATCAGATAGCATGCCGTCGAAAGGGCAAAGTTTCAATAAGTTTTGGGAACCTGCATTTGAAGCATGAGAGAGCGAGCGACGTCGAGAAGATGACGGTTCTTACGTTCGGCTACGCTATTTTGTTGAGGAGTATAAACACACGATGTTTGGTGAATGACTCCAAATTCCGAGCAAAGGTTTGCAAACTCGTGGCTAGTGTATTCACGAGCATTATCAGTGCGAATAGTTTTGATGGTCGTGGATAATTGCATGTGGGTCTCAAGGAGGAACGCCCGAAAGACACGTGGAAGCTCGAAGCGATCCCAAAGTAAATATAACCATGTCATTCGAGAATAATCATCAATAAAAGTTAGAAATGTTAGTGAGTTTGTACAGTCCCCAAATATCGGAGTGTACTAAAATAAAATAAGTAGAGCTCCGAGTATGAGATACAAAAGATAAACGAGGCTGCTTGCCAAAAATACAAGATTCGCATTGAAAAGGAGGAAAAGATACATCTGGTAGTGCCTTCTGGAGGACTGGCAAAGGGGCATGCCCAAGACGCCTATGCCAATCGACGGAAGAGAGGATAGTAGGGGAGTCATCAAGAAGGTAGAGCCCGTTTTGCAGTCGTCCCTTACAAATGATATTCCGCGTATGTCGATCCTGTATTAGAAAAGAAGATGTAAAGGTTATAGAGCAATTTAAATCAGTAGTGAGGCGACCAACAAAAAGTAAATTAAATGGGGAGCCTGAAACATGAAGAGCGGAGCGTAGAGATAGAGAAGAAGTGAGAGAGATATCCGCAGAATCGGAGACCGGAACAGTGTCCCCATTGGCCACTGTGATATACTTAGGATGAGGAGAATCCAAGTACTGATGTGGCCGCAGGGAGGTGATGTGATGAGTGACACCTGAATCCACTATCCACGACGGACTAGTGGAGAGAAAAACGTTACCTTCATGTGAGATGGAGGTAGCCGAGGTAACAGAGGCAGGTGGACGACTGGGCAGACCATAAAGTTGTTGGAGCTGAAGCCGGACCTCTTCAATGTCAGTACGAGTGATCGAAGGGTCGTGGGCAGCAACGACGGCCTGCAGACGAGGAGGAAGCCCATGCTTGCGATAGCACGTGGCCTCAAGGTGGCCGTCCTTACCGCAGAAGGAACATTTTGGACGCGGCCGGCCTCCCCGACCTCGGCCCCGAGAGTCGGAATGCCCCCCCCCCCCCCCCCCCCCCCGCCCAGAAGAAGGTGGAAGGGGCAGTTAGGGCGCCGAAGTTTGATGAAGGAGAGCCGGTGACGGAGGTTCGGAACCATCAGGAGGCGGGGAGACCTTGAGCAACATGGAACACGCATCTGATAGTGACGGAGTAGCAGCAGAGGAGAGGATCTGAGCCCAAACGCTCTGAAGATGCGGTGGCACACGAGCCATCATCATGACAACACCAACGACTTCTTTTTGAGCACGTTGTGCAGCAAGATCCATCGTGGGAGGTTGATGTTGAATCCATGCTTCAACCAGAGTTTTGGCCTGAGCAACAAAGGAGGTGAGGTCGGTGGCCCCGCCAACATCAAGAGTCTTAGGTCGGTGTCATACAAGTGTTGTAGACTATCTTTCCCGGAATAGAGGGAATGTAGTTCATCCCACATCGCTTTGGCTGTTTCATGATACATGGTCATGCGATACGGTTCTCCATCAAGGGAGTATAGGAGCCAGGTCTGAACGCAACTATCATAGCGCAACCAGTCTTCAGTAGGAGTAGTGAAAGCAGCCTGAGTCAAGTGATGTAGGAAGCCTTTAGACTGAAGAACGCGGCGAATCGAGTGCACCCACTCCACAAAGTTCTTCCCAGCTAACGAGTTAGTAGTAATCCACAGTTCGTCCCGAAGTTCAGGGGCAAGGGTCGGGCGGTCAGCAGAGGAGGAAGCCGCCTATTCGGTAGAATCAAGAGAAGACCGATTAGGAGGCTAGACCGGCGACAAGAGGAACAACGAATAGAAAGGAAACCACGCGGGTAGAACAGGCGACTAGAAACAACGAGCAGGACGAGGTTGCAGGGAAACCGCACGGACTGGATGACAATGGTCCGACGACAAGCACAAAAGAGGTCGCGACCAACTGAAACGGAGCGGGTAGAAAGAAGAAGTCGCCTTGACTAGAGAACTGGGGAGGCCACACGGTCTCGGCGACAAGACACCAACCACAAGAGAAAATGCCGCGACCTAGATGCAGAGCTCGTAGCAGGTAGAGAAAGCCGCAACGACTAACTAACGAAGAGGCCACACGAGAAGTCCGCACGGTTAGGGTGAGTACACCAGCAGCACAGGAAGATGTCGCGACCTAGATGCAGAGCCCACAGCGGTTAGAGAAAGCCGCAGCGACTAACCAACGAAGAGGCCGCACGAGAAGTCTGCACGGTCAGGGTGAGTACACCAGCAACACGGGAAGATGCCACGACCTAGATGCGGAGCTCGCAGCGGGTATAGAAGCCACAACGACTAACGAAAGAAAACGGTGCGGCAGCAAGAGAACAGTGAGAGATCGCAGCGGGTAGGGAAGAAACCGCGCGGATAGAGGGACATGGGAGAAGGCCCCACCTGTCAGAGAGAGCCTTATAAAACGGAGAATGGAGAAGAGGTGGAGGCCACAGGATTGGGGGGGGGGGGGTAGAGGCGGGTTGGAAATTTCTAGCCGCAAGCGGGTAGAAACCAGGCCGCGCCCTGCGCGAGAAGAGAAGGCCGGTCGGTTAGACAAAACCAGACCGCGCCATGCACAAGAAGGAAAGACCTGACGGTTAGTAGAATGCTAGCCGCAAGGAGAGACCGATTGACTCTGATACCATGTGGAGAAAACCTCAAACTTGTATATACTTTCTCAATAATCAAATACAAGGTATGAAAATACATTTATATGAGGGAGAAAGAGAGAAGAGATCCCTATACATGATGTGAGATTAAAGAGGAGAAAAGAAGAGAACAAAATAAACGGGCTCCAATATGGGCCTTTACATGGGCTTTTTCAACAAAAATCATTGCACTCACATCCAAAACTGAACTTAAATAACAGAAGAAGTGTGACGCGCGCATTTTTGGTATGCAATATTACCGACGAATAAAAATAAATAATCAAAATATGATGACCCAAAAATGATGATGTGTAATTCAATTTATTTCAGGTAAAGTCCCCGATGATGAAACGAGGTTTAAGCCATATTGAATCGGCGTCGCCATGAGCTGTGATTCGGCGTCGCCATGAGCTGTGATTCGGCGGCGTGCGAGTTTTATGACAATGTTATGTTATGTTAGTGAGTTACTACATATGTTGTGTGTATTCTATATGTGTTGACATTATGATTGGGCCATGCTGGACTGACTTGGTTTGTTATAATGTTGCTGGAGTGGTATTTGGGCTAGTTTGGTATTTGTTATAATGTTGCTGGAATGGTATTTGGGCTAGTTTGGTATTTAATATAATGTTGCTGGAATGATATTTGTGATAATACTGCTGGAATGACATGGGCTGGCTGCACCGGTTTAGATTGCACTTGTTCTTTTTTGGACTGGCAGGGGCTGGCTGCACCGGTTTAGATTGCACTTGTTCTTTTTTGGACTGGCAGGGGCTGGCTGCACCGGTTTAGATTGCACTTGTTCTTTTTTATTATTTACACTGATTGGCCTTCAGCGGTGGTCTTTTGTCCTGCTGCACGGGATAACTCCCGATTCCCTGTTCATTTCTAGCATTTCCGTTCTTTCTCTGCTGCCTGGCGAAGCGCGAGAGCTAGGGTTGGGCGATTCCTCCTTTCCGTCGCCTGGTATGGTGAATTCTTACACTCCCTTTTCTTCTTCTCCTAATACGAACCCTAAACGCCTATGCTTCAGTTGAATTTTGGACTTTTGGGAGTTGATTGATCTCGGTGGAAGAACACTCTTGCGTTTGGGCTCAGGTACTTCATCTCGTCTATGTTTCCTCTTCTTGAAAGCTAGATCTTTGTTGGTTGTCACTTGGGGGTGCTGAAATGAACAGTTGGTGTTGTTTTGGCCGGCTGTACCCTGCTGTTGGGTTTTGTGTTGTTTTGGCCGGCTGTACCCTGCTGCTGGGTTTTGTGTTGTTTTGGCCGGCTGTACCCTGCTGCTGGGTTTTGTGTTGTTTTGACCGGCTGTGAGTGTTGGATGTGTTTGACCAAAGGGCCGGCTAGTGAGCTTTGAGTCGACATGTTGGCCGGCTGAAATTTTTGGGCTATTTGATATATTATTTTGCTTCAGTTGGCTAATATAGCTTTGGCTTGAATGCGCCGGGTCGCTGGGTGGGATGCAACCTCGTAAAACAGGTTATAGCTTTATAAATTATATATGTGCAGATATTGCGAAGGATGACATCTCCAAGTAGACGCGACGTCTATTCGAGACGGGGCAAGGAAAAAGAACGCGTCACTGTGAGCAATTCTCTTTTCTTTTATATGCTTTACATCAATGTTTACAGCACCACATGATATATATATATGCTATGAATGGCCTCGTATAGAGGCAATCAAGCAAGAAATTAATTCTGAGGGGACCAATTAAAATAAAGAACTCATCAATAAGAACAACTATGTGTCGACACACGGAACTAGCAAGGGTAATATAAAGGGAACCATATTGATAATGTGTACTGAATTACCGAACCAGTCGAGCCGAAAGGCATAAACGCGTGTTGTACGTACTGGTTTGGAGACTGATCACCCCAGAAGGGGTCGGGCCCAATACTGAAAATGAAATACTGAGACGGATACAGAATTCACTTTTATTACCCTTCTAGCTCCGAAATGAAAAGTGAAATTATTGTCCATTGTTTACATATGTAATTAGTGTTCATTCGGATGGCATACTGGTATATGAAACGACTGAAATATGGATTTTAGAAATGTGCTATATGGTTTCATGAATGATAATTGCTTATGTACATAGTCAAATGAACCTGTTATAAAATTGCTTATCTCACTAACTGTTTCTTGTATTGTTTTATATAACTGTATAGTAGATTAAAGAGGGAATTTTCACTTAGTCTTTATACAAGACTAATGGTTGTAAAATTTATATTTTTAGGAACCGGAAAGCCACCGACCAATCATCAGTAGGGCTCAGGTTAGAATTTACTGTTTATTTCCTTTCGATTCGTGTTGTATAGTATAGAATGTTATATAATAGAAGTTTTTGATACTTATTCGTTATGAATTGCATATGAAGATTTCCGCTGTCCCTGTTTATATATGCATATGATGATATTGTTAATTGTGGCGGACAGAAGGGCCGTTACAATTTAGTGGTATCAGAGCCAGGTTTTCAATTGAACCCTGGCCATAACGAGTAGGTATTATAGTCAGTAATTACACCAAGTGTACTTGACATGGATACTTACATTGATGGAATTTGCTCAGGAAGCCCAAGAGGCAATATCTGAGGGTATTGCATCGGTGCAGGCTCAGCAAGAGCTGCCACAAACGATACCTTCTCGGGAAGAGCAACAGACTTCACCGCAGCTCATAGATCTGACAAGGATGTTAGCGGAGGCTATCAAATTGGTTCGAGAAACGCCCCCTCCAGCAGCTCCAGAAGTGGCAGGACCGTTACAGCAGAGGCATTTAGATGTCGATTTGAAACAATTCCTGGAGTTGAAGCCACCAGTGTTTCGGGGAGGGTTATCGCCACTGGAAACAGAGGATTGGATTTCACGCATTGAGACAATACTGGAAGTCATGCTTTGCCCAGATGAACGTAAAGTGGGTTTGGTCACGTTTTTATTGGAAGGAGAAGCGAAGCGGTGGTGGCTGAATGTGCGTGGCAGACTGGCGGGCCGCGGACAAACAAGTATTCCATGGGCCACTTTCATTCAAGCCTTTACTAATTGGTTCGTCCCTGAATCAGAAAAGAAGTTATTGCAGGATAAGTTTTTGCGTTTAATACAAGGCTCTCGATCGGTTTTGGACTATGAAACAGAATTCGCCAATTTAGCGTTTTATGCAGAGGCATTCGTGCCTAATGAGAAAGAAAGATGTCGACGCTTCCAGGAAGGACTGCGAGATACTATCCGTTCAATTCTGATACCGATGGAGATCACAGATTATGGGGCTTTGGTGCAAAAAGCCCGGTTGATGGAAATTGATGCAGAGAAAACGCAGAGGCGAAGGGACTTTGCGAAGAAAAGAACGTCGTGGTCATCCTCCAGCCGGGAGTCCTCGAGTAAGACAAGCACATCAGGGAAGTCCAGTGATTCAGGAAAGCGGCCACGTCCCATTGAGAGTGGTGGCAGTGCGTCAGTAAGTGAACAAAGATGTGGCAAGTGTGGCAAAAGCCACAAGGGGCAGTGTCTAGTGGGGAGCAATGTTTGCTACTTGTGCCGTCAGCCTGGGCATCGACAGAGGGAGTGCCCTCGTAACCGAGAAGGACAAAGAGCAGTACAGCCGGTTCCCGCGCCACAAGGCCAGAGGTTGTATCAGATGGGTCGTGCGGCGGAGGGGGAGTACGCAGCCTCAACCTCCACTGCAGCTCCCGCAGAATTATATAAAGAAGAACGTCGAGTGCAGCCGCGGGTATTCAACCTTAGTCAGCAAGAAGCGAAGGCGGATGACACCGTTGTGACAGGTATCATTCCTATCGGCAACTATTTAGTTAAATTGTTATTCGATACTGGGGCAAGCCATTCGTTTATTTCGGCAACCTTATTGAATGCAATTGCGGCCAAACCTTACTGGGTACAAGAGATTTTGCATGTTACGTTACCAAATAACCAAATACTCCCAACACAACAACGAGTAATTATTACGTTTGCCCTGAACGATAAGCCCTTTACAACAGACTTCGTGGTTCTTCCTTTGACCGAGTTTGATATTATTTTGGGCATGGACTGGTTAACCCAAAATGAAGCAGTCATTAACTGTAAGAACAAAGAAGTATCGGTAAAGTGTGCAGATCAAAGTAGAATTACGTACCAAGGATTTGGTGAAGTGTCGAACATGCTAATTTCTGCAATGAAAGCGCTTTCACAAATTCGAAAGGGAGGTGAAGCTATTCTGGTCATGGTGAAAGGACCCCCAGAAGAAAAGAAAGACATTAAGACAATTCCAGTCGTATGTGAATTTCAAGAGCTATTTCCGGAAGAGTTAGCTGGACTCCCTCCAAAGAGGGAAATCGAATTTGAAATCAACCTCGAGCAAGGGGCTAGACCAGTGGCAAAGTCACCATATCGAATGGCGCCAAAGGAATTGGCAGAATTGAGAGTTCAGCTACAAGAATTGATTGATAAAAACTTTATTCGCCCGAGTTCTTCCCCGTGGGGTGCCCCCGTATTGTTTGTAAAGAAAAAAGAGGGAACGTTACGCCTGTGCGTAGATTATCGGGAACTCAATAAATTGACTGTGAAGAATAAATATCCTCTCCCTCGGATAGAGGATTTATTCGACCAACTGGTCAATGCCAAAGTGTTCTCTAAGTTGGATTTGCGATCTGGTTACCACCAGCTGCGAATAAAAGAAGAAGATATTTTCAAAACTGCGTTTAGTACCAGATATGGTCATTATGAGTTTATGGTTATGCCGTTTGGGCTAACGAATGCTCCAGCAGCATTTATGGATTTGATGAATCGGGTCTTTAAGGATTATTTGGACCGATTCGTGATTGTGTTTATCGATGATATACTGATTTACTCCCCGTCAGAAGACGAACATGCTGGGCATCTGCGATTGGCCTTGAAAACATTGAAAGAACATCAATTATATGCCAAATTTACGAAATGTGAATTTTGGCTGAGAAAAGTGTCTTTTCTCGGACACGTGATAACCGAGCAGGGTTTGGCTGTAGACCCCACAAAGATTGAGTCTATCCTCAATTGGTCCCAACCAACATCAGTGACGGAAGTGCGGAGTTTCCTGGGTTTAGCAGGATACTATCGACGTTTTGTAAAAGATTTTTCAAAGATCTCTTTACCGTTAACTCAACTAACCAGGAAAAATATACCGTTTCAGTGGTCAGTTGACTGCCAGTCAGCATTTGACATCTTAAAAGAAAAACTGACTACAGCTCCGATTTTAACCATGCCGTCCGGTACGGAAGGATTTCAAATTTACAGTGATGCGTCGTACAAAGGATTGGGCTGCGTATTGATGCAATACGGAAAAGTGATTGCGTATGCTTCCCGACAGTTGAAAGATGCTGAGAAGAATTACCCAGTCCATGATTTAGAACTGGCTGCCGTAATTTTTGCTCTGAAGATGTGGCGACATTATTTATACGGCGTACACTGCGAAGTGTTTACTGATCATAAAAACTTAAAATATATTTTTACCCAGAAGGAATTGAACCTTCGACAGCGTCGTTGGTTAGAATTTATCAAAGATTATGATGTTGCTATGCAATACCACCCTGGCAAAGCGAATGTGGTTGCTGATGCCTTAAGTCGTAAAACTCCAGTTGGATTATCTATTTTGTCTGGTTATGCAGCGCAATTAGTGTACGAGTTGGAAAAGATGCAGATCACTCCACTTGTTACACCGGAATGCAAGCGAGCACAGCTATCCCAAATTCAAATCAGAAATACATTGAAAGATAGAATTAAAAGAGCGGTGCCAAAGGATCCGTTTTTGGTTGAATTGCAAGAAAAAGTAAAGAAAGGAGAAACTGGCGAATTTACGGAACAGAATGGACTTTTATTGATGAACGGACGATTGTGTGTCCCAAATATCAATAACTTACGAAAAGATATCTTATATGAGGCACATAATACCCCGTATTCCATTCACCCAGGAAGAACAAAAATGTATCACGACCTCAAGGAGGATTTCTGGTGGCCTGGTATGAAAAAAGATATCACAGCGTATATTCTATCTTGTCACATATGTCAATTGGTGAAAGCAGAACACCAGAAACCTGGAGGATATTTGCATTCCTTACCAATACCAGAATGGAAGTGGGAAGACATTGCGATGGATTTTGTTTTTGGTCTACCTCGCAGTAAATTGGGGCATGATGGTATTTGGGTAATTATTGATCGCCTAACGAAAAGCGCACATTTTATTCCAGTGCGACAGGATGGACCGCCTGAAAAGTTGAATGATCTGTACGTCGATGTTATTGTAAAGTTACATGGGATTCCTCGATCTATTATATCTGACCGCGACGGTCGCTTCACATCAGGAAACTGGAGATACATTCACAAACGTCTAGGGACAAAGTTATTATTCAGTACAGCATTCCATCCCCAAACAGATGGGCAGTCGGAGCGAACAATCCAGTTCTTAGAAGACTTATTGCGTATGGTTGTATTGGATTTAAAAGGCTCATGGGAAAAATATTTGACATTGGTAGAATTTGCGTACAATAATAGCTACCAATCGTCTATCCAGATGGCACCTTTTGAGGCATTGTATGGCCGGCGTTGTCGAACACCGTTAAGTTGGGCTGAAGAAGGTGAACGAACATTGTATAATCGAGAGAAGATTGATAAATGGCATGAAAAAGTTAAACTGATACAGGAAAGAATGAAGATAGCTCAAGACCGGCAACAGAAATACTATAATGCCCGTCATCGCCTTGTGCAATTTCAAGTCGGCGACCAAGTATGTTTGAAAATTAGACCATTCAAAGGAGTTACACGTTTCCGACGACTTGGAAAGTTGAGTCCGCGTTATGTCGGACCTTTTTCAGTCATTGAACGAGTAGGCGATGTTGCCTACCGCCTGGAGCTACCAGTGGAACTACAGAGACTGCATCATGTATTTCATGTGTCGGCATTACGAAAATATATTCGTGACCCGGAAACAATTGTTTCAGCCACAAACTTACAAATTGAACCAGACCTCTCTAGCCCGACGGAACCGCATCAAATTATAGATCGGCAAAGCAAACAGTTACGAAATCGTGACGTGAATTTTGTGCTTGTTTGGTGGAAGGGTCACCCTAGGCACGAAGCAACTTGGGAACGGGAGGATGCAATGCGAAATCTCTTTCCGGTAGTGTTTGATAGTATGGAAGAATGATTTTCGAGGACGAAAATTATTTAAGGAGGGGAGAATTGTGACGCGCGCATTTTTGGTATGCAATATTACCGACGAATAAAAATAAATAATCAAAATATGATGACCCAAAAATGATGATGTGTAATTCAATTTATTTCAGGTAAAGTCCCCGATGATGAAACGAGGTTTAAGCCATATTGAATCGGCGTCGCCATGAGCTGTGATTCGGCGTCGCCATGAGCTGTGATTCGGCGGCGTGCGAGTTTTATGACAATGTTATGTTATGTTAGTGAGTTACTACATATGTTGTGTGTATTCTATATGTGTTGACATTATGATTGGGCCATGCTGGACTGACTTGGTTTGTTATAATGTTGCTGGAGTGGTATTTGGGCTAGTTTGGTATTTGTTATAATGTTGCTGGAATGGTATTTGGGCTAGTTTGGTATTTAATATAATGTTGCTGGAATGATATTTGTGATAATACTGCTGGAATGACATGGGCTGGCTGCACCGGTTTAGATTGCACTTGTTCTTTTTTGGACTGGCAGGGGCTGGCTGCACCGGTTTAGATTGCACTTGTTCTTTTTTGGACTGGCAGGGGCTGGCTGCACCGGTTTAGATTGCACTTGTTCTTTTTTATTATTTACACTGATTGGCCTTCAGCGGTGGTCTTTTGTCCTGCTGCACGGGATAACTCCCGATTCCCTGTTCATTTCTAGCATTTCCGTTCTTTCTCTGCTGCCTGGCGAAGCGCGAGAGCTAGGGTTGGGCGATTCCTCCTTTCCGTCGCCTGGTATGGTGAATTCTTACACTCCCTTTTCTTCTTCTCCTAATACGAACCCTAAACGCCTATGCTTCAGTTGAATTTTGGACTTTTGGGAGTTGATTGATCTCGGTGGAAGAACACTCTTGCGTTTGGGCTCAGGTACTTCATCTCGTCTATGTTTCCTCTTCTTGAAAGCTAGATCTTTGTTGGTTGTCACTTGGGGGTGCTGAAATGAACAGTTGGTGTTGTTTTGGCCGGCTGTACCCTGCTGCTGGGTTTTGTGTTGTTTTGGCCGGCTGTACCCTGCTGCTGGGTTTTGTGTTGTTTTGGCCGGCTGTACCCTGCTGCTGGGTTTTGTGTTGTTTTGACCGGCTGTGAGTGTTGGATGTGTTTGACCAAAGGGCCGGCTAGTGAGCTTTGAGTCGACATGTTGGCCGGCTGAAATTTTTGGGCTATTTGATATATTATTTTGCTTCAGTTGGCTAATATAGCTTTGGCTTGAATGCGCCGGGTCGCTGGGTGGGATGCAACCTCGTAAAACAGGTTATAGCTTTATAAATTATATATGTGCAGATATTGCGAAGGATGGCATCTCCAAGTAGACGCGACGTCTATTCGAGACGGGGCAAGGAAAAAGAACGCGCCACTGTGAGCAATTCTCTTTTCTTTTATATGCTTTACATCAATGTTTACAGCACCACATGATATATATATATGCTATGAATGGCCTCGTATAGAGGCAATCAAGCAAGAAATTAATTCTGAGGGGACCAGTTAAAATAAAGAACTCATCAATAAGAACAACTATGTGTCGACACACGGAACTAGCAAGGGTAATATAAAGGGAACCATATTGATAATGTGTACTGAATTACCGAACCAGTCGAGCCGAAAGGCATAAACGCGTGTTGTACGTACTGGTTTGGAGACTGATCACCCCAGAAGGGGTCGGGCCCAATACTGAAAATGAAATACTGAGACGGATACAAAATTCACTTTTATTACCCTTCTAGCTCCGAAATGAAAAGTGAAATTATTGTCCATTGTTTACATATGTAATTAGTGTTCATTCGGATGGCATACTGGTATATGAAACGACTGAAATATGGATTTTAGAAATGTGCTATATGGTTTCATGAATGATAATTGCTTATGTACATAGTCAAATGAACCTGTTATAAAATTGCTTATCTCACTAACTGTTTCTTGTATTGTTTTATATAACTGTATAGTAGATTAAAGAGAGAATTTTCACTTAGTCTTTATACAAGACTAATGGTTGTAAAATTTATATTTTTAGGAACCGGAAAGCCACCGACCAATCATCAGTAGGGCTCAGGTTAGAATTTACTGTTTATTTCCTTTCGATTCGTGTTGTATAGTATAGAATGTTATATAATAGAAGTTTTTGATACTTATTCGTTATGAATTGCATATGAAGATTTCCGCTGTCCCTGTTTATATATGCATATGATGATATTGTTAATTGTGGCGGACAGAAGGGCCGTTACAAGAAGCATATATCCATGCAAACAAAATGTTTAACTTGTCATATGGGGCTCACCACAAAAAGTTCTTCTTTCATTCAACTTATATCATCGTCTTCTTCAAATAAAGACAAATCTTCAGTTAAGTCAAACATGTGAAAAAATTGACCAACTTGAATAGTTTTGGCGATGAATACATGAATTTAGCTGAATGAAGGAAGAAGCACTTTGGGTGGTGGATCACATTTGACCAGTCTACTAATTTGTTGGATGGAAATTTACATTTACAAAGTTGAGGTTTGGATTACAACAACTATAAACTACAGGTGTGTCTCCATTTTTATATGTGAGTAATTATAAAAAATTCTCCTGAAGTTAGCATAATTACAGGTTGCTCGCTTACTTTTGAAATTACAAAAACTTCCTCTATAAGTTTACATTTCCTAACATCCATGCACAAAAATACCCTCTTAGAGTAAATTTTCAACTTGACTTTTTTGTGCATAGATGTTATGAAATGTATTTTTACAGGGAAGGTTTTTGTAATTTCAAAATTAAGAGGGTGCAACCTGTAGTTTAGCAAACATAGAGGGAAGGTCCCAGATTGCTTGAATCAAACCAAGTTGATGTTTTGAGGTGAGTTAGGGCTTCAAAATGGGTATGCATGACCCGAAACTGCTCTGAAAATAGGAGTGTTTCAGAAAAAATGGGGTTTAACGGTGCAGGACCTGTACCTAATTTGAGCCCACTCTGACCCGTTTAGTTTCCAGATCTACCTGTATTTCCTTTAGTTTGTGTTACTCACCGTTCTTATTGAGCTTATAGTTTGCTCTACAACTTCCGAAGCTTTGGTATATGCCTTCTGTTCACGTGAAGACACCTTGGATAGAATTTTTGTCATAATAACACCACAAATCACCATAGGAGGAATTGTAGAAAGCATTATCAACGTGAGAAGCCACCCTTTAACAAATGCAACAATGAAGGAAATTATGAATGTTGATATTAGATTGATGAATTTTCCAACCTGTAAAATTGCAAGATACTGAGAATCACAAAATGATCCCAAATTTATGAAAGGAATACTTAAAAATTTGAACACAAGGAACAATTATATGTGGAAACATTGTAGTTTTTAGGGTGCAATTTGGATCTGTTCAAATTTGTTCCACTCAAAATCAAGAATCGATCCATAAGGTATAGGTTTGGAACAACTTTTTAGAACCAAAATTGACCCGTGTACTCAAACCTAAAGCAGTATCTAATCCTAAAACCTATTTATATTTGATTCTTTTTCCATGAACTGATGGTCAAACTCAAATATTATTTTTTATGGTTGAACTCAAATATTATATAATTATTTTCAAAATTGGACTAGACTACTCGGACCATGAATCAGCCTCCTAGCTGGTATGGTTCAGTTTAAAATCTTGCCTTGTTAAGAATTAATAAATGGCTAACTGGCAGCCATGCTAAGTCTGGACTGGTAAATCGGACTCAATTTCACGAGGGTATTGTTTTATTTTTAATATTGTAGGTGGAAGAATTTGAGCCCACCACCTCTACTTATGAGATGGGAACAATACTGCATAGTCGCATAAGATAGAACCCATTGGTGTTTCATTTTATCCTTAACATATAAAGGGCAGCCCAGTGATCAAAGCATCCCCGCGCAGCAAGAGTCCGGGGAAGGGTCCCAATCACAAGGGTCAAATGTAGGTAAATCTTATCTTGCATTTTTGCAAGTGGCTGCTTTCAAGACTCGAGGTCACATGGCAACACATCAACTGGTATGCCAAGGCCCCCCTTCATATTTTATCCAATTGTTACGTTATTTATTTAAAAAATGTTTCTTTCTGATTTTTATAAAGTAATTATTTATATAATACTGGCTTAAAAGAAATTTATGTGATCATTTTACCAAAGCAGTGTTTAGCAAGGAGATATCATGATCTAACAAGTACATTTAAGGATATAATTAATAGACTTCGTTTAAGATGCCTAATTCCTTTCTTAATCTAGTTACTGATGGTGTTTGTAACTTTCTATTTGGCTTTTGGAGAATGGTTAATTGGAGTTGGAAGACATGGGGTATGCACATAGAGGAGAATGGTACAGAAACATACTTGTTCACCCATGGCTTCTTGAATGAGGATTATGTCTCCAGACATTCTCCCCACCACTTCTCCTGTGCTTGTTTCCATGTCAAAATATGCAATTTCTTGCTTTAATATGGTCTTGAAGTATAAACTTCTGATTTCTGCTGCTTGCCTTTCTCCAGTGATCATCCAGCAAGTCACCTCTGATGTAGAAGAATGTTACAATGATGCAAAGAAGTGGTAATCATTAATTTATTATTATGATTTTACTGTCCTTTTTTTCTTAAAAGAATATCATTTTACTTTCACATGAAAGAAATAATTAAAACAAATACGTACGGATAAAAGAAGCCAACCCTGATCCCACTGCCACATAGAACAAGTTGAGAGTCTCCTGCAAGCATGAGCAGTGCAGTATTTTATTTCATTTAAGTTATTATACGATAATTTGTCATTAAATAATGATCTGATGCAATTCACCTCAATAATACACTCCAACAAGGATTCTTCACACAGTAGTTATTGTAAATTTAGGGCAAACAAACCAAAATCAATTGTTGGCGACATTAAAATTCTGTCTGTTGTTCTTTTCTGACTTTGTTCTCTTCTCTCGCTTCTTCTTTCTTCAAAAGGTTTTTGATGCAGTGCTAGGTCGACTTGGAGTGGACTCACTAAATGCAAGCCTATATGCGATAAAAAATGGAAAACGCAAGTGGTGGTCCGTTTTAAAATTGTAACTGTAATTAATTATATAAAATTAGTTGAGGCGCAAGTGAAATATAAATAATGATTAAGGAAAATGAGTTTCAATTCATTAGACGACAAAGGTGCAATTATTTTTTAAGCACACACGGAATAAATCCTGCAAATCATACGGAGTATAGTACTAATAGCAAATAACAAAGACAACCACAACAGGTAAAGTACCACGTAGGCAGCAATAAAAATAAATAAGCTCCAAACTATGACTTACACATGTAGGTGGCGGTGGGGATGGTACTTGACGACGATCTAATGACGTGTGACTCAAAGGCTGCGGAAGGATGGACAACTACTGGCA
Source organism: Platanthera zijinensis (assembly GCA_039513925.1). Classification (NCBI taxonomy): domain Eukaryota; kingdom Viridiplantae; phylum Streptophyta; class Magnoliopsida; order Asparagales; family Orchidaceae; genus Platanthera; species Platanthera zijinensis. The sequence goes on from CM077083.1 coordinate 35,218,439, forward strand.
TTAAAAGGGTACAAGGAGTGGATGGCTTAATCATGTGGACTGTTTTATTAGGCGGCAGGGGGCAGTCCCAAAATATGGGTCGTGGCTTCCTGGAGAAAACGGGAATGAGAGATACGAGCTGATTTTCTTGCTGAATCGAAAGGGGAATCAATTGGGAAATTTTGTTAAGGTAACTTGTGCAGATTCACGTGGATTGAGACTGAATGAATGGAAGTGGAAGGGGTAACGATGGGAGTTTGCTGGAATAGGAATGTTTTTGGGTGGATCCGACAGGTTGGAGAGGAAAATCGATGCGTGGGATGTTAAGGAGGCTAGGGGAAACACTCGAGTGGAAAGGCAAAGGTCTCACAGTGGTCCGATGGTAGAACACGGGGTGGCAGAGTTTCGCGTGGGTGATTGCGGAAGGCTTCCGCCGATTGGCTCATCGGAAGGATTGGTAGGTCGCTGGAGACGGGGGCGGCTACTGGGCTGTGGATTTGTGGAGTTGCGGGGGTTAAGGAGGAGAAAGAGGAGACCTTGGAGTCGCACTAAGGAGGGGAGGAACAAGTCTTCTCCGGCGTCGCACCAGGAGAAGTCGCCGAAACCGACAGTTTCCAAATTGTTGCAAACCTTTGATGCCCACTCCCTTGAACTGCTTGCACTATATAAATCCCAAGATAATAACCGCTGCCCATAACCATACAATCCACATAAACACCCAAATCGAACGACTTATACTGTTCTGGCCGATCGGGCATCAAATACAACTCAAAAAAAAAAGTAAAATATAACGTCGACTCAGATCGACCATCTGGATGCAACTACGGACTCAGATCGTCCATCTGGGCAGCGGTTCACCGCCTCCTATGAGAATACACCTGTGTCGAGCTTGGCGCGCTATCAATTCCCCCCGACTTGAAAGCACTCCTCTCCGGTGAGTTAAGATAGCCGTACTCACTGTGTAGCTGCGGGGCGAGTCTTTCGAGCTCCTCTGAAGAAATCCAAGTAGCATCGTGTAGGGGCCGACCGCTCCAACGGACAAGATAGCGCATTGTATCTCGTTCTCCCGCGTTGTTGAAGTCATGACCGATGATCTGAAGTATGTCATCTGTGGAAGTAGATGGCTCTGGCTGTAAGGTATCTTCATTTAACTGCTGGGTCGGTGGAAACGTTGATGGTGCAATGCGATCCTTAAGGGCGGCTCCGCGGGTGACAATAGAGAGGGACTGGTGGAGGAAATAAGAGGTGAAGTCTTAGGTAGGGGGGACTATGGGAGTTGAGGGCTCAGGTAGAGGTGGAAAAAGGGTCCACAAACATGCGCTTCTCGTAGTATGGAGTTAGGTCCCATTTGTTGAATACTTGGTTGATACCCATACCATGAGGGATGCCAATCTCATATGCGTTCGTACCAATCCGTCGTACGACTGTATAGGGATCTATTCTGTGAGCTCCTAATTTCTTTGTTGGTCCTTGCGAGACCTTCTCAGATCGAATGTTAATTAATACTTGTTCTCCCGCCTCTGCTGCCCTGCTCGATCCCTATAATAATTATTACTAGCTGCATTTTTTACAGGCCGACTAATGGAGTGCATGCACATGTTGTATGAAAGACTCGGGTGACTCACTGGGTCTGTACTCGAGGGGAATATTCACCTAATCAATAGATTTCCTAGGCTCATACCCTAATATGATATGAAGTAAACTTAAACCTGTGGTCTTATTGACAAAACTATCATATGCAAATTCGGCTATGGGGAGAACAAAATCCCAGGTAGACGGACTATCCCTCACAAGACAACATAGTAGTGTCTCAAGGTTATGGTTAACAACCTAGGTTTGTCCATCCGTCAGCTGGTGGTAGGCAGAGGAGAACTTCAAGATTGTACTAGTCTTCTTCCATAATGTCTTCCAAAAATAGCTCATAAAACGCATGTCGCGATCCGAGACTATGGAAGAGGGAAGTCCATGATACTTAAATACCTCTCTAAAGAATAACGCAACCAAGTGAGAGGCATCAGCGGTCTTTCGACAAGGGATACAATGGGACATTTTAGAAAAATGGTCCACACAACGAAGTTCGAATCGAGCTTCCTCAAAATGCGAGGGAGCCCGAGGATAAAGTCTGTACTAATATCGGTCCACGACCTCTGGGCAACAAGCAATGGGGTGTACAGCCCAGTGGGCTGGCGGGATCCCTTCGTGGTTTTGCATATTCGACAATGCCTGACAACCCTAGGAACATCATTCTTCAGGCCAGGCCAGAAGAAGCGATCCTCAACAAACACGATAGTCTTGTCTCGACCAAAGTGCCCTGCTGCTCTACCTGTGTGTAGCTCCCAGATAAGGAAATCTCAGAGGGGGATTGAGGAACGATGAATAAATACCTGTCTGAAATCAAATAACCCTCACCATGATTAGGTGGATCCCTAGATAGTGCAACGTAAATGTCCCCGAAATCTGGGAACTCTGGATACTCATAAACTAGTTGCTCGAATCCCACTACCCGAGTGCTCATGGTATGGATTATGTTGACTCGACGACTCAACGAGTCAGCCGGTTTGTTCTCATCACTAGTTCGGTGTTTGAGAACATAGTGAAACTTCTGCATATACTCCACCTATTTCGCATGATGATGACTCAATTTCTTCTATGAGTTGAGGTAACTCAGCGCTTGATGGTCAAAATATAAAACAAACTCCTTATACAAGAGATAATGATACCAGTAACGCAATGCTTGTACGACGACATAGAACTCCCGATCATAGTTCGAATATTTTTGTTGGGCCTCATTCAGCTTCTCGCTAAAGTAGGCCACTAAGTGACCTTCCTGACTAAGTAACGCGCCAATGCCAACTCCCGACGCATTACGAGCTACTTCGAAGGCCTTGGAGAAATCAGGTAAGCATAAAAAAGGAGCAGTAGATAATATCTCCTTAATTTCCTCAAAGGCTCGAGTGGCAGTCTTCGTCCAGACGAAATCACCCTTGTGGAGACAGCTCGTAATGGGGGCCATAATCAAACCAAATGCACGAACAAAACTCCTATAGAAGGTGGCAAGTCCATGAAATTTACGGGCCTCATGAATCTTCGTCGAAATGGGTCACTCACGAATCGCCCTGATCTTATCAGGATCAACAAATATACCAGACGCCAAAACTATATAACCTAAGAAGTGAGCTGACTTGGGCAGGTATGAGCACTTTTTCAAATTGAATTAGAGATGCTCCTTCCATTGGATCTCGAATACCAAACGAATATGACGCAAGTGCTCGGTGCGACCCTGACTGTATATCAAAATATTATCGAAATATACTACCAAGAATTTTCCCATGTAGGGCCCCAGGACCCGTTTCATCACTCTCATGAACGTACTGGGCGCGTTTGATAATCCGAACGGCATAACTAGCCACTCATACAAGTCTTCCTTCGCCTTGAAGGTCGTCTTCCATTCATCCTCCTCTCTAACTCTAATCTGATGGTACCCACTATGAAGGTCGATCCTTGAAAAGATCTTTGCACCCGCCATCGAATCTATGACACTTTACCGTGAATCGAGGCGGGGAATCAAAAAATGATACTTTACCGTGATCTTATTTATGACACGAATATCAATGCACATGCGTCAACTCCCGTCCTTTTAAGTAAGAAGGGCCGGTACAGTACATGGACTCACACTCTCTCGTATAAATTTCTTCCGTTGAAGATCATCCACTTTCCGTGTTAGCTCGTCATGCTCAGTCGGGTTCAAGCGATAATGTGGGAGATTGGGTAATAATGCCCCTTGGATCAAATCGATAGCATGTTGGATATCCTCTCCTGGGGAAGCTCATCAGGAAGCTCCTCGGGCATAATGTCTATGAAATCATCCATCAGCTAATGAACATCCAGATTAGTAATCTCAGTCTCACTAGGGTTTCAATCATCATCGTGGTTGCTACAACAAACATAACCTCTGTCTCAAAGCTCTCTCTTAGGAAATCACCCTTCCTCAAAACATGGAGGATTCTCGAAGAGCCCGCACTAACTAATGACTCAACCTTGCCCTTGGGAGGATCCCTGGGCTGGGTCGAGGTATTGGTAATCTTTCGGCCCTTGTTGAAGAATGCATACGTGTTGGATTGACCGTAACACGTGTCTTCACGATCATATGATCAGGGTCACCCGAGAAGAACGTGGGCGACGTCCATAGGGATAACGTCACACCAAACCTGGTCCTCAGTGGCCGCTAAACGAATCGACACCAAACATCTCTGTGTAACCTGGATGGTGGACTTGTCCACCAATAGGACACGATACAGATGCGGATGGGGCTCGGCAGTAAGCTGCATCCTCTCCAACCTTTTCTAGAGATTATATTTACGCAGCTACCATTATCGATGACGAGCTTGTAGGTACCTCCTACGCTCGGGAAATAAGTGAAGAAGAGAGTGGTGTGGCGCCAATCCTCCCTGACATGTGGGGTGTGGAGGATGCAGCGGAGGAATCCTAACTCTACCAATCTCTTAGCATCACTCTCCCATCCGTCCTCTATAACAGTTGTAATCTCCTCAATTGCGACATCCCCAGTCTCTGTGTTGGGCTCGCCCGACTCCTCAATCAGTAAATTCCTAGTTGGACATTGCGCTGCGAAATGCCCTCGACTAGAACATCGATTACACTGAACGGCCCCAGATTTGGGGCTCCTAGGAATAATAGCTTTCCCCGTCGCATCTACGGGAGTGCGAGGGGCAGCAGTGGTTGTGACAGAAGTGGGCCTCCTAGCTGGGATGGCATCGGGTCGAGATGTGACCTGCCTGGGGACAACAGTGCACATATACTGCTCTTAATCTAGAGCGAGTTGAAAGACCTGCTCAATCGTCTCCATCCATGGGGAATCAGTTTCCTTTGGATGTCAGCTCTAAGTCCAGCAAGAAAGCATAATGCAGTGGCGATGAGCTCCTCCATAATATTATTGTGAACTATTAGTTCGTCAAATCGTGACATAATCTGCAACAGATAGAGTCGCTGACGTAGTGCGTAGAGCTGATCTTGATACGAAACTGGGAGGTATTTGTCTTGCAAGCACGACTTCATCTCATCCCATCAGGTGATGAGATAATAGTCATCATGCTCAAGTGACCTCTCCAAACTCAACAACACTCAAAGCCTTTATCCCACTATAGTGGGGTCGGCTATATGGATCTTTTTTCGCCATTGTGCCCTAATGAAAATAATAAATACACAAACTAAAATATTTAGGTTAATAAAATTAAGGCTTTGTTTGGCACGGTGGTGGCGGTCGTTAACGCATGGGTTAAACCGTCATTCGTTAAGGATCACCTAACAAACATCACCCGTTTTTGCTTGGTCGATCAGGGTGCTCACGGTAGTCACCATACTGATCATCAAAATCATAGTCATATCATGCAGGAGGGGCTTGATCTCTACGACCATGTGGGGGTGGACGAGGCTCATAAGGAGGACGGTGATCCTTCTTTGGATATCATCAGGAGGACGGATATCTGTTGATGTCGACCAATGGTCACTGGAGGTCTTCAGGTCTGACTTTCAAAATGCTATTAGCAACGGCCTCTCTGATTTGCCTCATGATTTTGCATGATGTGCATTATTGGATCTATAAATTTTGTTCATCTTCAAGGGCTATAAATAACTCCTTTATGATGACAAACCTCGACAATATTCTCCTTGAAATCCTCCTATTATTTAATCTACTAAACAATATTTTCCTTGAAATCCCAATGCAAGTTGAAATGGTCCTTGGTTGAATTCCCCCAGAATTGTGGCTCTAATTTAAAAAAAGAAATAGATTTGTTAAAGCATATAACACAAACAAAAAACAAACACTCAAGCTTTTACCGCTCACTAATGCCTAAGTAGTCTTTCCTTATAATTTCATTCCAAGTCTTCATTGGTCTACCCCTTCCCCGTTTAACATGCCTAATGACAACGCCTACCAGGTGCCTCTAATACTCTCCTTTGCACGGTAATTTTTACTCGGGTGAGTTTGGACAAAAACGGCACCACCTTCATAAAATGTATGTTTGGTCTGACAACAGTTATGACCGCTGTTAATTCAAAGCCTGCTACTGGAGACAGCATAAGACGATGTCGAAGATAAAGCAGTCGGGCGGTTACTCTGAGTGCGCCCAGGTACTCTCCTGGTAGTGGCGCGCACACAACATTGTTCGGTATTGGGCACTACCCCAGAGCCCGCGCGGACTCACCTCCTCGACATCGGCACATGCGGTCACGAGCGGTTATGCGCGGTCTCTTCTCTCAGCCGCCCGCCGCCCGACTCTTCATGTACCTCGGACGACAACATATTTAATGTCATGGTTAATAAGGCATTGAATGCCCAGCTCTTCGTGAATCGTTCGAGCAGCCTACCCTCAAGTATAAATAGGGACCAGGGGTGGTCAAATGGGGGGATCAGACTTAACCCAGAATCTACCCCGATGTAGGTGTGGGCACTAAGTCTTTCAGCTTTCTTCTTTCCTGCCACTTGTATCTGTGCTTACCCATCGGGCGCTCACACCCTCCCTTGTAACCTTTCTTGGAGTAATAGAAGAACCGCCGCAAGAGAGGCATTCAGCGCGACAGGTCAGTTTGCTGTTCACCGCTGCCAGCGACACCCCCTTTTTGTGTCTTTCTGCTCGCTGAGCCCCGCTGGGCCAATTAACCGGTCGGTTGTAGTCTCTGATCTCTTCATCGAACTCTCTAGTCGGTTGTTAAGGGTGGAAGAACAAGGTGACAAATTTTGCTCCAACATCCGCCAAATGAAAAGAAAACTAGTTTTGAACATAAAAGTGAATAAAGTTCGATAACCATGTTCATGACCACTACCGCAGTGGCAAATGGAGTCTTAGCCTCATTTTTCTTGGACCGGGCCAGGAATTCTCTTTTAAGGTGTGTGTTTTTCATATTTAAACCCTTGTAAACTTTTAAAATGTAATATTTACTATTGTATAGGGTATTTACTACATTTTTATATCTAAACCCCTATGGATATTTAAAGTGCTATATTTACTATTTTATGGGGTATTCTCTAATGTTTTCATATTTAACCCCCATGGCCATTTAAAATGTAATATTTACTATTGTGTGGGGTACTCATTGCTCGAATTCTCTTTCAAGATGTTTTTATATATATTTAAACCCCTATGGGTATTTAAAACGTAATATTTATTATTGTATGGGGTTGTCATACTGTATCAAGATCCTCCATTTCTGAGGAAATGGATACTATCCATTTCACAGCCTAGATGTATTGCAAGATGATCTGACGGGTTAAGTAATCTCATTCTTTTATATTTTTTTAAATAAAAAAATTTGCATCACTAGATTTATTTCAGGATAGTCTTATCCATGAACAAATGGATAATATCCATTTCGATAGAAATGGAGAGGATCCGGAGCCAGTCATACGTCTTCTTTTTGCTTTTTTCTTATGCCTATTAGGATCCAACGGCCCTAGGAAGAAGGATGGGACTGGATTGCGTAAGCAAGTGCTGGCCTGCGGCTGACGATGGGAGCTCCTCTTCTTATCATTTATCATCCGCCCGGTTGCGGCCTTATCTCCCTTGGTGGCGTTGCAAGCATTCCCCAACCTACGTTCAAAATTTTCATGGTGCAGTTTTGTGGTATTTTGGTTCATGTTTGTGAGAACCTTTACTACTTGAAGTTGTATGGATGTTATACTACTTTGGGATTGAAATCTACTATGTTAATAAACTGTTTTTTCTCCCAGATTTTCTGTGATTATTACTGTTTTTTTGGAAAGAAGGTGGGCTGTTTCAGGTTTGGATCAGTTTTTTAGTGTAAAAGATGGAGAGGCACTTGCCCTAATATGTCTGCCATTGAAGGTTTGGTGCTACTTTACTCTTTTGGGATCATCTTATGCTGTTTTTTTTATGGTCTAATAAAAGTGCTGTTTTTCCTGCTGGACAGATTTTATACAAGCATTTCAGTTAATTTTTTGTTCCAAGCTATTAATTCCTGGACAGATTTTCTTCATGTTTAATTCTCTTAATCAAAAACTATATCTATATATATACAAGTTTAAAAGAAAATCAAAAAACTATACCTTGGAGACTCGGTGAGCCACATCGCTGGTATCGAGAACTCCATAGGAATTAACAATCCCCCCAAATAGAATAATGGAGACGGGCATCGCAGCCCCATTGATTATGGCTCCGGCCGTGCCAAGGATCATGAGGAGCATATCAGTGGAGGCTGCAAAAGAAAATAATCTGAAGAATGGCAGCGTGTGGCTCTTCTCTTCCTTTCTCCTCTCATCTCTCTGATCATCTCTCTCTTCACCACCCCTGCCTTCTTCTTCTTCTTCTTCTGCCATTGGCATCTCCTGCCTTACAATGATTTCTGCAGTCAGTATTTATTTATAGAAATGCTGCATCTGAAGTATATTTATATTTCTTCTAGTGTCTTATATGAAGAGAGCTTTGTCTTTAGTATATATATTATATTTTTTTCTGGTGTTTTAAATGAGAGTTGAAAAACAGCAACATCATTGTTTTTTTCTTTCTTATGTACTGTTAACAAACAATATTGGTTGTAATGATGTTGGTATGAAAGAGTCTAGACAGGCTATCTCTCTGTCTCTCTAGTGTATCATCTCCTTGGTTTGAGTTCAAATGAGTAGTATTTATTTCGCTGTTCAAATTTATTTGTGGCTGATATGATGGATTTTTTTTTTTTTAATAAAAAAATTATGCATCTTTAGATAAAGTACGAGTCAATTCTTAAAATGGAATGAGACTCCATTTGAGAACTCAAATGGAGAGGATCCGAATCCTAAACCTGCACTAATGCTCGTACAGGTTTAGGATATTAAAAATATGTTTTATTTAGTATTTTTTAAGAAGGGCTTATATTGAAAAATATATGTTGGGCAGGGATAACATCAAAAAAACCGGCCTCTTATTTGGCAGTACGGCCGGTCTTTTGTTTTCAGTTTCTGCTAGCTGTGCTCAGCTTCTATTTTTCATTGGAAGCTTTCAACAATTTCATATGGAAAGAGCCATTCTTATTAATTAATATTGCTGTCTTTGGCCTCTTTGATTGTCAACGACATGTTGATGACATCTGTGTTTTATTATATTAAAAAATTATTGTCATGATATGATCCAGAGGATTAATAGACTAATCTCTTTCTATAAATTTATTTTAAATCAAATATTCCTTAATTAAAATTTTTATTATTTTTGTTGTGAGTCACCAAGTTTTCCTTGATCCAGAGAATCGGATCGCCTTAGCTCGGATTTGGACCGGGCGCGCAAACACTCCATGAAAATCCAACAGCAAATGACGAGGTTTTTTTATCATGGAAAACCCGGAAAATGTGAAAAATTACGTGGTCAGATCTGTGTCGGGCCAAAATTCACTATTTCACTGAGTTTACAAGTTTTGAGAGTTTCCTCGGAGGATGTGGCAGATCACATCTCCGTTATAAGCTTTGAATACAAAACAACAGAAAATAAACTTAGTCCTCAGAGCCTTGGTGAGATCGCTCCAATGGGGGATAAATGCCAAGTCTTCGGAGCTTTGATGAAATCGCTCATGTAAAGTTGGAGCTTTGATGAGAGTGCTCTCGTGGAGAAGGATGTCAGGTGCCCGAATCCTTATGATGCCTTCACTCCATCATTCACGGAAGCAAATTCTAGTGCCTTCTCTCGGGCTCACAAAAGCGTCCAAGTGAGCGCCGGGTGTTATGCACGCTAGAGAGGGAGCAGAGCGAATTTCGAGTGGAGAAACAATCTAAGTCCTACGCTCTCACTGGAAAATCTCAGAGCTTTCTCTAATTTTAAGAGTTAATTGTCTTCAAATGAGGGTCTGAGAGCATTTTTATAGTTTTTTGGAGAGCTATGCTGGTAATTGCGCCCTGACAGATTTTTAGAAGACGAATGACGTCGCTTCAATCTAGTCATCTGGATCGCCAATTTTCATGAAATGATGGAAGTGTCCCTCAGGCGTCTTGGGCAGGCTGCCAGTTGACTGCGGGGGTCGGAGGCGGCAGAGGTGGCAGAGGCTCCCGACGGCGACGTGGTGGGCGTGGCTTAACGTTGAAGCATACTTTTGCACGTTGCGGTGGGCTTGAAGTACTTCACGCTCCACACTCCTTGTGCGTTGTGCGCTACTTTGGCTACTATCGCTGAGCGTTTGTGTGTGGGCCTGTCGCTTGAGTAGGGTCATTTTCCCCTTGCCTTGGTGGCGTGGATGGGCTCGAGGTCTGTCCTCATTAGACAATGTAGGGTGATTCAGGGTCTGTCCTGGGGAGGAATCTGAAGGAGGATTTGCGACTTGCTCCCATCTTTGAGAGTAGAAGGACTCGGGGTCCGTTCTTATAGTAAAGACGTCGAAGGTCTCAGGTCCCTTCCTTACCAATACTCGACGCAGGGTCATTCGAGACAGAGGCTAAGCCAGCATGGCCGCTGGAGAAGGAGGATGACATCTGCACCTTAAAATGTTGGGCTTCCACGACTACTGATTATTTGAGCAGAGTAGTCCTGGAAAGTTTAAGGGGACCCTGAGATGACTGCCTTGGAGGTTAGTACGTTGTTAGGAGGATGAGCGCATTAATGCGCTCTACCTCGTGCTTGGCGAGAGATTTCGTACAATGCGAGGGATGTGAGAGTGTTCCATCCTATGACTGGGCGATGCCTCGAAATGTGGAGCTGATGTTGATGCTGAAAGATTACTTGATTGTATGCGTGTTGGGTGCACACTCTATTACTTTTGTTGGAGCTTTTCCCTTGTTGTAGCGGGATGACTTAGATTAGTAGCTTGCATTTGTCTCGCGACACCTCTCCTCTAAATCGGGAGGTCCTTTTCTTCCATGTTTCTTTCGCTCAAATATCCGCATTTGACGCGTCATGTTGACCTTGTGACTTCTGCTGAGTGTGGGGTTGACGCGTGAATTAGGCGTGAGTGGGTGTTTTCTGACTTTGTCTGGATGGCACCCGGGGATTCAGAGTCCGCTTTCAGCTAAATGGTGCTGGAGGACTTGCAACTTCTTTTCCTGGAGGTGACGAAGTATCTTTGTTTGTTTGCGCCTTGGAAGGAATTTTGACCCGTTACATTGTTTGTTGAGGCGGCGGAGAACCTTCGTTTGCTCGCGCCCTCAGGAGGATCGGGGTCCGTTCAGGTGGAGGTGGTGAAGATCCTTTGTTTGTTCGCATCTCAGGAGGACCGAAGTCTGTCATGGTGGAGGTGGCAAAGAACTTTGTTCTTTCACGCCTAAGGAGGACCAGGTTCAGTTTGTGAGGAGGTAGTGAAGAACCTTTATTTGTTTCCTCTTTAGGAGGATCGGGTCCATCCGGGTAGAGGTGGCGAGGAACATTTATTCGTTCGTGTCTCAGGAGGACCGGAGTCTATCCGGGTGGAGGTGGCGAAGAACCCTTGTTCGTTCGTGCCTTAGGTGGATTTATGTCCATCTTTGTGGAGGTGGCAAAAAACCTTTGTTCGTTCGTGCCTCAGGAGCATTGCGGTCTGTCTGGGTTGAGGTGGCGAAGAACCTTTCTTCGTTCGTGCCTTAGGAGGACTGGGGTCCGTCTGTATGGAGGTGGCAAAGAACCTTTGTTCGTTCGCGCCTCAAGAGGAGTGAGGTCCGTCCATGTGGAGGTGGCGAAGTGTAACGTCTCCTCCACCCAAAGAATATATCTCTCGCCAAAGCGGAGCTAACCTGGGCAGACAGACCGTTACCGCGCTTTAGCCTAAGCACCCCAACCCCTCTCCAACACTTTGGCGGGCTGTTGGTGGCCAAAGCCTCCCTTTTCATGAGAATAAATCCAGTTAAGCGCCCCTACGAGGACTTCCCAGGAGGTCACCCATCCCGGAACTACTCCCATCCGAGCACGCTTAACTATAGAGTTCTTTCACTTCTCATTACCAATTAGCGGCATAGTTAAGCGTGCTCGGGCTAGAGTAGTCCAGGGATGGGTGACCTCCTAGGAAGCCCCCGTAGGGGCGCTTAATTGGATCACTTCTCATCGAAAGGAGGCTGCGGCTTCCAACAACCTGTCTGGGCATGGAGAGGGGTTGGGGTGCATAGTCTACAGACTATTTTAGGCTGAAGCCTTTCGAGCGTGGTCCTGGGGGTGCCAAAAGTTGTCCTTTCGAGCCGTGGGCTGGGGATGCCGTCACAAAAGTGCACTTTTTATGCAACGTCCCTGCGCCCCAGCGTGTACTCTAATTTCCACCTGGTCTGGTTCCGGTTACCGGGCTACAGCCCAAGCACCCCACCCCCTCTCTAGCCCATAGGCGGGTTGTTGGTGGCCACAACCTCCCTTTGATGAGCAAACTTGACAGTTAAGTTGGGTCATACGAGGACTTCCTAGGAGGTCACCCATCCAAGTACTACTCTTGCCAAATTGGTGATGAGAAGTGAAGTAACTTAATTATTAAGCGTGCTTGGTTGAAAGTAATACTAGGATGGGTGATCTCCTGAGAAGTCCCCGTACAGCCCAACTTAACTATCGAGTTCGCTCATCAAAGGGAGGCTATGACCACCAACAACCTGCCTGTTGGGCTGGAGAGGGGTTGAGGTGCTTGGGATGCAACCCGGTAACCAGAACCGGACCAGGTGGAAATTAGAGTACACGCTGGGGCGCGGTGACATTACATAAAAAGTGTACTTTTTTGTAACGACCTCCCCAGCGCACGGCTCGAAAGGATGACCGCCGGCACTCCCAACACCACGCTTGAAAGGGTTCAACCTCAAATAGTCTGCAGACAAAGCACACCAACCCCTCTCCATCCATAGGCGGGTTGTTGCAAGCTGCTACCTCCCTTTGCTGAGAATTGATCTAGTTAAGCGCCCCTATGAGAACTTCCCAGGTGGTCACCCATTCCAGAGCTACTCTCATCTGTGCAAGCTTAACTCTAAAGTTCTTTCACTTCTCATCACCAATTGAGCTACAACTCAATTGGTTATGAGAAGTGAAAGAACTTTATAGTTAAGCGTGCACAAATGGGAGTAGTTTCGGGCGGCGGCTTCCAACAACTCTCTTGGGCATGGAGAGGGATTGGGGTGCATGGTCTACAGACTATTTAAGGCTGAACCCTTTCGAGCCTGGTGCTAGGGGTGTCGGCGGTCGTCATTTCGAGTCGTGAGCTGGGGAGGCCGTTACACAAAGAACCTTTGTTCATTTATGCATCAGGAGAATCAGGGTCCATCCGGGTGGAGGTGGTGAAGAACCCTTGTTCGTTCACTCCTCAGGAGGACTGGTGTCCGTCCGGGTAGAGGTGGCGAAGAGTCATTATTCATTCCCTCCTCAGGAGGACTAATGAGTCTGATTTATATAGGGTTTTCGTACTCATCTTATCTTGATTTCACGCACTTGTACTTCACTTTTGGTTTATTATTATTTGTATTTCACTGATTCACTCTTTTTTACACGAAGTGCACATTTTGGCTCATTGTAGTGTGCAATTGCACACTATTTTGCTAGAGGTAAGCACACAGTGCTTCCCATGGCTTTTGTTATTATTTCGTGTTGTTCTGTATTGTTGGTGGCCTATGGCCTTGTTTGTGGTTTGCATTGTAGGTGGGCAGATCCCCATTTCATTTTATTCCAAACCTGTATGAATCGTACGACCGTGTGTTTCCTTCTCGCATGGTTGATTCCAACCGTGCGTGTTCTGCAATGCCCTGAAATGGTGATCCGCCCCGGGTTGTGCATTTTGTTCTCGTACGGTCGGTTTCGCCGATCCGTGAGTAAAATTGCAAGAGCTTCTCTTTTTGTCTAAAAATTTTATGATTTAATTGCTCGTGTGTTTCCTTCACGCACGGTTGGGTTCAACCGTGGGAGAAAGAAATCACACGACTCTCCTGTTTTGTACTGGTTTTTTGCATTTTGTCGCTACCCGTGCGACATGTTCTCGCATGGTCGATTTTGGTTGTGCGTAAGAAAAATCGCACGGGCCATTTGTTTACCGGGCTGGGAGTTTTTTGCTCAATAAATTTTGCACGTTTTCACGCAGGGTCGTGCATTCGACCATGCATGCTTATTTTTATATTGGTTGCTATATAAGTGCAGGAATTCCGCCCTAATCCAGATCTTTGGCCATTTTCGCGCCCAGCCGCTCCATTCCGCCTTGTTTTGCCACTCCATCGCCGCCTACCTTTGAGAGGAGCTCCGACCACCATTCCGCCACATATCTTCTGCTAGGGCATCGCCCTAGGCCGCCTCAATCATCTCAAGCCCTCAAGGCCCATTTCAAGGTATTTCTCACTACATCCAAGGAGAACTTTTGCAAATGTCGTGGTTGAAGTAGATTAGCGAAGAAGACAGGTCCATTAAGAGGAAGTGACAGTCATCCCCTAACCCAAAAGACAACCGTAGATCGAGCGCGCACGAGGATTGATAACCCTCCAATTTCGGCCGAGAATCTGCGACGAGGCTTCTTTCTTTGGTTGTAGCTCTTGCTCTGTCTTTGTTGTAGTGATTTTACTTTGATTTCTTTGTTGTTGGATGATGTTTTCATGAACCCTAATTTGATATTAATGTTAATTCCATGTATTTGGATATTTCTGTGGTTTATGTGATTTGAGGTGCACCCACATTCCATCTTCATCCCTACCATCGTATTTTATTGACGCACTAGCAATTGCTAGGGGTGTGCGTCGTGATGAGGTGCTTACGACCCTCACTCCACTAGTGTGTGATCCCTCCATCCGCTAGTCTATTCACCCATCCTCCATTCAAAGCAGTGCATATCAGGCTGCATAGTTATATTCTCCTTGCGAAGCGGTGCCTGACACCCGCATCAGTTTAATTTATTTTTCGTTCTATTTTTCAAAACGAAACCAAAGCCCTAATTTACTTTTTAAATCTTTATAGTTACTTTTCTAAACAATAAAGTCTCCCATCCCAACCTATGTTCCTTGAGAGATTGATACTTGGGGAAATTCGTCCATTTTATATTACTTGTGCGAACGATACACTTGTCATTCAACAAATCAAGGACCATAGCCCGTCTGGGTAGAGGTGGTAAAGAACTTTTGAGCATTCACGCCTCAGGAGAACCCGAGTCTGTCCTGATGGAGGTGGAGAAGTGTTGGGAAGATTTCCCTCAATCTTCCAAGATTTGAAGTGGCATCACTACCAATGCTAAGAACATATTATATTTAATTCATATCCACTTTATGAACATGCAGGGTTCTTGGTATTTACTCAAAGATATTGGTCAAAGGAAAGCTGAACTATACATTTGAAATAGCTTATAGTTCTCAGCTGTATCTATAATACAATGAGAAGAATGCAGAAACCGCTGAGAGTCACAGATCTCAGCGCCAAGGCAAATACAGCTGAGAATGAATGATCTTCTCAGTGATACAATTGAGAAGATTCAAATATAGCCGCTGAAAGCCGCATGTCTCAACACCAAGTATAATGTCGTTGAGAATGAAGTCAATACTTAGCGGTATAGCTGACAAGAATCAAATAATATCGTTAAGCCAGTACAGATTGGTAGAAGTCAAAATTGGCGCTGGCGCCAAAAGTAGGAATAAACTATTCTATTCCTGCCCATGCTTTTGACAAGACATTTCCCAAAGCCGTTGCAGATTGTTGAAGAGTATAAAGAGGAACTTCCAGGGCAATGGAACTGTGCCGTTACATAAAGCCTAATTTCAAGAAAGAGCTTGACAATGCTCAAAGCAAAAAGAAGATAGTTCTTGCTGAAGGAATTTAGAAGAACAAGTGGAGTCAATTCTTTGACTAAAGGTTGATCTTTTTCCATCTGCAAGAAGAAGAAGATCAAGGTGGATCTTGCCTTAACCTGTGCAAAACCTGAAGATCATTCAGTCAGGGACCATCTTCAGATCTTGCCTTTAAAGCAAGAACAACATAAGGTCTCAATCTTCAAGGTCTAACTATATTAGACTTATGTTGTAATCTCTTTCATTGCATTTTCTGTAGGGCCTTTGTGGCTGAGTTGTAGGGCCCTTGTACTTGAGTGGTAGGTCCCTTATGCCTGAGCTGCAGGGTTGTACTCCCAGCCCGAGTGGTAGGATTTCAATGGAAATCTGAGGTAGAACTTGAGTCAAGTCTGAGGTAGGAAACCTAGAAGGTTTCTGAGCTATAGGAGTTGGAGAACTTTGAGGTAGAGCTTCTTAATTAGGCACTTATCATTATGGAATTCAATGGCATAGCCCAAGTCATATAGTTGGCTTATTCTTATAAGGTTGTGTTGCAACCCTTTAATATAAGCTACCCTTGTGATAGAGATTATGCCATTTGAGATCATACCATGTCCTTTGGTGACTCCTTTAACTGAGCCTCCAAAGATGACTTTTGGACCATGCTTCATAGGAGTGTAGTTCTTTAGTAAGCTCTTGGTCCCTATCATAAGCATTGGGTTCCCACTGTCTAAGTACCATATTTGTTTGAGATTGGTACTTTAACTATCATACAAAATTATTTTACCTTAGGAGACCAATTGAACTTAGGTCCTAGGTTCTTGTTAGCATAATAAGGAACATTTTTGCCTATAGTAGCCTTAGCTGGAAAGATCTTCTTTGCACTAGGCACATTTGGGTTGTGCCAACAATTTATAACAAAGTGTTCCACCTTGCCACACCACCACCACTCATGAATGTTGTATCTTATCTTCTAAACAATCTTTGAGGTAGATGGAGCATCAAAATTTTTCTATTCAGCAGAGAATATAACATCATTCTTCCTATTTCTCCCAGCTATAATTTGGTAGGAGGATCAACAGTAAATGGGCTTACTCGACAGTATCTGTTTGTCAGCAACAGATGTCTGCTTTGCAACTGACATAGTGTTGATGACATCAGATATGGCCTTATGAGAGTTGCTTACTGTCCTACCATCAGGCATCTTCTTTTGCTGGAGGTTTTTCAGAGGATGTCACTTCCTTACCCTTGAGTGTGGGGGCTGGACCACCAAAACAAATGATCTATGATATGCCATTTGGATTTCTTCATAGGGAGCTTTCAAAGCGCTTAACCCCATGTGTTGGGTACACTGGAAACTGTGTACCTGATTTGGAGAAGCCTTACTTAACTCAATGATATACATCAATGTGTATTTTATGGGATGTTGAATGTGCAAGTTGAAGAAATGCAGGAAAATTTTCAAAGTACAAGTGCCGACACTTATGAGGGAAATGTGTCGACACCAGAAGCAAGATTGTGTCGACACACAAGACTTGTGTCGACACACAGAAATTCTGTCAGCAGTAGTTGTGTCGACACCTAGGACTTGTGTCGACACACACTCAACTCCAGCTATGTTGAAGACCAGAAGTAGTTGTGTCGACACATAGGACTTGTGTCGACATACACTCAAAGGAATCTGTCAACAACAACTATATTGAGACTGGAAGGCTTGTGTCGACACACACTCAAAGAAATCTGTCAACAACAGCTATACTGAGACTGGAAGGTTTGTGTCGACACACAGGACTTGTGTCGACACACAGTCAAAGAAATCTATCAACAACATCTATACTGAGACTGGAAGGCTTGTGTCGACATACATGACCTGTGTCAACACACACTCAAAGAAATCTGTCAACAGAAGCTGTGTCAAGACTAGAAGTAGTTGTGTCGACATACAGGACTTGTGTCGACACATTCAATAGAAGCTGTGTCGAGAAGTTAAAGAATGATAGTGTCGACATATTAGGAGCTGTGTCGACATCATCAAGATTTGTGTCGACACATGGTCTATTTGTGTCGACACATCTGAAGTGTTATGCTGACAATTCTCTGCTATGATAGAAGTTCAAGGAGGATTCAGTTGTCAAGACTGAAGACCTGACAGCTGTCATAAGTAATAAAGCTGACACATCTGTCAGAGCTGTCAGAAGGCCGTTATAAACCAGATCAGCCAATAACATTGAATGGATTCTATATATAGACCTATTCTATCGCAATCAGAAGCACTGTAATAAAAAAAGTGAGGGGGAACAAGAGACAAACCCAGAAGAAGGCAGATCCTGAAGTGTCTGCAAGAAAAATTCAGATCTGATTCTGAATTCAAGAAGAAAGCTTGATTGAAGATCAACTCCACCTCCAATTGAAGATCAACCTTACTTAGTACAAATTCAAGAAGCTTTGAAGAAGCTAAGACAGGTTGGATATAAAGTAATCAGTTCAATCAAGAATTGATCAAGAAACATTCACCATATTCTCTTTCTATCAGGTGAATATTTTATTGTTTTAAACAATTAATTTCCTTGTAAGATCTTATATAGATCTGAGTTGTAAGCCTAAATTTATAAAGGCTGAGGTAGGGCTGTTTCCTAAGGTAGGATTCTTGAGAAGAATCTGAGGTGTAGGACTTGAAGAAGTCTAAGTTGTAGGCCTGGTGATAAAGGCTGAGGTAGGGGTGTTGCCTGAGGTAGGAGTCTTGGGAAGATTCTGAGTTGTAGGACTTGAAGAAGTCTGAGCTGTAGGAACCAGTTGAGTTCTGAGTTGTAAGATTTGAGGATCTGAGATAGTGGAAGGAAGTTTTGCCGAATCCAGTTCTCTACTGGATAGGTGAAGGGGGTGAGTGGACGTACCCAAAAATTGGAGAACCACTATAAATCATTGTGTGTTGTGCTGTGAATTTTCTGTGATTGTTATTCCTTGTGCTGTGATAGTTGTGCTGTGTTAACATTGTTAATTCCATAAGTTGTTAAAAAAGGATTTAAACTTATTCACCCCCCTCTAGGTGTTTAGGCTCTATAAACCAAATCTTTCAAGTGCTATCAGAGGGAGGTTACTCAAATATAGACCTAACAGTCTGAGTAGATCTCCAAGGCAATTAACTGTTAGCCAGAATGGGTTTATGTGAGAATCAGAAGGAACTTGGATCCATGAAACTTCCTATATGTAGGAAAGAAAACTTTGGCATATGGAAAGAGAGGGTCAGATTGTTCATGGAGGCATCTGATCCAAGAATTTACATCACAGTTCAAGAAGGTCCTTTCATTCCAATGAACATATCAGTTCTTGATGCAAATCTCAAAACTCCAAAGAGCTATTCTGAAATGACTAAGGAAGAGATCATCCTAGCAACCTTAGACAAGAGAGCACAAAATATAATTGTGAGTGCTATAGATGATTCTATATTCCAGAATCTGGTACATTGTAAAATCTCCAAGGAGATGTGAGACACTTTTATTATCTATATGGAGGGAAATGAATAAGTAAGAGAGGATAGAAAGTCCATGTTAAATCAAGAATATGAGAGCTTTAGACAAGCCAAGACTGACAGCATAGTTGAATGTTATAAGAAATTCTTTAGAATTATAAATGAGCTAATGACCTATGGAAGAGTCTTTTGTACATATGAACTGAATGACAAATTTCTCAGATCACTGACCAAGGATTGGGATACAAAAATATGTGCCATCAGAGAAGTGGCCAGGCTTGCTGATACACCTTCACCAACCTGGTTTGGAAAACTGTTATCTTATGAGATGCAGCTCACTGCCAGAAAGGAGGAGGAGAAAAGCAATAGGTCTGAATATAAAGAAAAGTCAGTAGTCTTCAAGGCTGAAGCCACAAGAAATGGTAGGAAAAAATCTCCTTCTCCACCCAGGAGAATTGCTGAGGCTGAATCAGAAAATCCTGACATCAACACTTTAGACAGCCACAACTCTGATGAAGATTTTACTGCCTTTACAAGGCACTTTCAGAGGTTTATGAAGAAGAAGAAATGGAGAACAAAGCTATCTACATATTTCTCCAAAGATGACTATTATAAGAAGAAGAAACCTTCCAACGATGACAGGTATGGCTCTAATCCTAGTAAACAAACTACTTCTAAAATTATTTGTTATTGCTGCAACAGGTCTGGACATGTCATAGCTGATTGTCCTGACAAGAGAAAAAAGTCTAAGGACAAGAAGAAACATCAAAATAAGGGAAAGAAGGAGAAGTCCCTTGTTGCTTAGAAGCAGAAGAGTTGGACTAACTTTTCATAATCAAAATTAGGAGAAGAGGATGAAGCAGAAGCCTATATAGAATTGTTCACTACAGAAGAGGGTTCTGTAAAAAAAAAATTCTTGCAAATGATGGATTCCATAAATGGAAGTGAAGATCATTATTATAGAGAGCTGATGGCTCTATCTTAGGAAGATCAGTGCCAGGATCAGCCTGGTCCTAGTAAGGTATACAATCCATCCTTAGTATCTGAGTATTATACTAGATCTGAATCAGAAGCATCTGCATCAAGAGATGTGGATGGTTCTGAATCTGAAGGGGATGTTCATCAATTAATTGATGAGTATGGTGGTCTGTTGCAAGCTCTTAAGAGAAGCAAATTCCTTGTTAAGAAGCAGGCTAAGGAAGTTGAATATATCAAACTGGCTGCATCAGATTCAGCAAAGATGTTGGATTTGAAATTGAATGAGGTTGCCAAACTGAAAAACATAATTGTTATTCAGATGGGTACAATCACTTTCAAAAATAATCACATCATGAATCTGGAAGTAAGAATTCAAAAAGAAATGGATCTAGTGGCTAAATTCTCTAAGCCAAAGTCAGTCTTACCCATAATTGATAATTTCATCTCCCAAAAGGGTAAGACAGGATTAGGCTTTAAGGGAATAACAAGGGCAGTCAATTCTCAAAGAAAAGGCAAAGTCCCAGTTCAGCCACTAGCCTTCAAACCCCCTATTTATTTTAGGAAAGTGATGCAGCCTACTAACAGGTATGATCATGACATCACTCATGGTCATTGTAAGTATGGTGATCTGAATGGCAATGGTGCAAATGCTAATAGGTCACCCCATGAGCAAACCCATCAAGTTCTTAAGGAATCCTTAGTATTTGCTGCTCTAGCACCTGCACTTAAAAGGACTACTGACAGCAATATTGTTAAGTCTGTACTTAAGAAAAGGTACAACATATTTGAGTGCTGGTATTGTGGCAAGGTGGGCCACTTTGCTATTGACTGTTGGTTCAATGCTAGTATTCAGAATAAGGCCAGCTTACCTGTCAGAAAGGCTGCAGGTAAGCATGTCAAAAATCAAACTAACCTGAACCTAGGACCCAATAACTATTGGGGTTCTAAGGATAGGTAATTTTATTTGATGCAAGTGAGTCCAAGTGGCCATATCCCTATATGGTACTTGGACAGTGGATGTTCCAGGCACATGACTGGAACAAGAAGGATGCTGAAGGACTACTCCCCTATAGAAGATGGACCCAAAGTAATCTTTGGTGGATCTGAAAAGGGAGTCATCAAAGGGTTTGGTAACATTTCCAATAACTCCATTACTATCACCCAAGTGGCTTATGTGAAAGGTCTAAAGCATAACCTAATTAGCATAAGACAATTAAGTGATCTTGGTTATGACACTTCTTTCCACAAGGGTGTGTGCCAAATAAGAAGGTCAAATGATCAAGAGATCATTTTGACAGGCACTAGGAAATGAAATGTCTACTGTCTTAACTTTGATTGTGAGAATAAGTACTCACCTATCTGTCTAGTTGCAGATGAGAAAGCATCTCATTGTGTCCAATGACACAAAAGGCTGGCTCACCTGAACTATAAGTCAATAAGCCAACTCTTTAGTATGAAGTTAGTGAGGAATGGTCATCAGGTCAAGTGCATTAAAGAGGGTGTATGTTCAGCTTGCAAAAAGGGCAAACAGACCAGGACCTCTTTCCATGGACATGATACCAAAGATTCTGTAAGATGTCTATATCTTCTGTATATGGATCTATTTGGTCCTATTCCAGTTCATAGTCTAGGTAGAAAACTTTATATATTTGTAATTATGGATGACTATTCTAGATTCACATGAGTTTTTGTTCTTGAGACAGAAATCTGAAACCCCTACTGTCTTTTAGAATTTTGTTAGGCAAATTCAGAATGAACTTAACAATTCAGTGGTCAAAATAAGAAGTGACCATGGAACTGAATTTCAATCTGAATGTATGACAAAGTTCTGTGAAGAACTTGGGATTCATCAGGAGTTATCCTTACCTAGAACTCCCCAGCAAAATAGGGTTGCTGAAATAAAGATTAGGACTCTTATTGAGGCAAGTAGAACACTATTAAGTGACACTTCTCTCCCAGAATATTCTGGGCTGAGGCAGTAAATACTGCATGTCATACTCTTAATAGAGCATCCATTAACAAAAGGCACAAGAAGACTCCCTATGATATTATGAAAGGCAGAAAACCAAACATATCCTACTTTAGAATCTTTGGTAGCAAATGTTATGTTCTAAATAATGGCAAGCACTATCAAACTAAGTTTGCTGTCAAATCCCTAGAAGGGATATTTGTTGAGCACATCAATAATAGTAGAGCTTACATGATCTACAACTTGACTACACAAGTTGTAGAAGAATTTGTCCATGTAGTCTTTGATGATTCTAAGCTAATTAACAGTGAACTGTCTAGCACTTATGTTAGTTTAATAGGTTTGAAGGAAAGGATGGACAAGCTAACAATTAGTGAAGACCAACCTTCAAGACAGAATGAAGAAAATAATGGATGCTGTCTAGGGGGAGTATAAGACTCACTGGATGATGATGAAGACAATGAAGTGCATCCAGATGAAGAAAATGAAGAAGACCAAGAGATGGACAGATTTCCTCCAGTAAGAAGACATTTGAAGGATCATCCAACACACCAAATCATTGGTGATGCAAGTCATGGAGTTCTGACTAGAATCAAGAGCATGAACACAGTTCTATGTTCAAGATTCCTGTCCTAGATGGAACCTAAGAAGTTTGAAGAGGCTATACAAGACACAAATTGGATTGATGCCATGCAGGAAGAACTGAATCAGTTCAGAAGATGTAAAGTCTGGGAGTTGGTTCCTAAACCAAAGAATCATAATATTATAGGAACCAAGTGGATCTGTAGAAACAAGTTAGATGAAAATGACACAATAATCAAGAACAAAGCCAGACTAGTAGCAAAGGGATATAAACAGGAAGAAGGGATAAACTTTGATAAAACATTTGCCCCAGTGGCAAGGTTGGAAACAATAAGACTGTTCCTGGCTTATGCAGCTTATCAAGGGTTCAAAGTATTTCAAATGGATGTAAAGTTAACATTTTTGAATGGTGACTTAAAAGAGAAAGTTTATGTTGATCAACCTTTAGGTTTTGTAGATCCCCTTTATCCTAACTATGTTTATAGGCTTAAGAAAGCTCTATATGGATTGAAACAAGCCCCTAGGGCTTAGTATGAAACTTTGTCTACCTTCCTTATTGAGAATAAATTCTCAAGAGGGAAAATTGACAAGACTCTATTCTTTAGGGAATCAAAAGGCAAGATCATCCTAGTCCAGATATATGTTGATGACATTATCTTTGGATCAATTGAAAACAACCTTTGTAGAAAGTTTGCCAAACTTATGCAAGAGAAGTTTGAGATGAGCAGCATGGGTGAGCTGAAATTCTTCTTGGGACTCCAAGTTAGACTGACTGATGATGGATTGTCCATATCTCAGTCTAAGTTCACCAAGGAGTTAATTAAAAAATATGGTATGGAGTCATCCTCCACCATGAAAACTCCAATGGGAACAAGTATGCCTATAGGCAAAGATGAAGCAGGAAAACCTATTTATGAGTCTTTGTATAGAGGGATAATTGTCTCCCTACTTTACTTGACTGCTAGTAGACCTGACATCTTGTATGCTATATGTGTCTGTGCTAGGTATCAAGCCTGCCCTAAGGAATCTCATTATTCTACTGTCAAGAGAATTCTGAGATATCTTAAAGGGCACACCTAATCTAGGTCTTTGGTACCCTAAGAATAGAGATTTCTTACTAACAAGTTTTTCAGATGCAGACTTTGCAGGCTGCAAAGAAGACATGAAAAGCTCCATAGGTACATGTCAGCTTCTAGGTGGAAGGTTGGTTTCATGGAGCAGCAAAAAGCAGACAAGTGTAGCTATTTCCACAGCTTAATTAGAGTATATAGCTGCAGACAGTTGTTGTGCTCAGTTGTTGTGGATACAACATCAACTTGGAGACTATGACATCAAGGTAAGTAGAATTCCATTATATTGTGATTCTACTAGTGTTATATCTATTGCTAGAAATCTTATTTCACATAGCAGAACTAAGCATATAGAAATCAAATTTCACTTCACCAGAGGACATATTGAAAAAGAAGACATATGTCTAGAATTTGTCAACACTAACAATCAAATTGCTGATATATTTACAAAACCTCTGGATGAAAGTAAATTCAATTATTTTAAAATTGAATTAGGCATGTTGAACTTAGAATGAGATGGTAGGTCAGCACAAAATTTCTCAAGAAATTTGTCTAAGTTAGAAAGATTGTGTCGACACAAGCTAACTGTGTCGACACTCTCAGTAAGTTGTGTCGACAGGAAAAATTTGTGTCGCCACAACTATGTAGAGACCTTGTTTTAGAAGATTTTTTGTGTCGACACATAAAAATCGTTGTCGACACAATTCTGTCGAGACTTAAGTAGACTTTGTCGATACTGACAAAAGTATGTCGACACATAGACATGTCGACTTCAACAAAGTTTTGTCGAGACCTAGGTCATCTATATTGACACATGTAAAATTTTGTTGACTAGTAAATTCCTAAGTTAGGCGCGTCTTTTGACCTTCCTTTTACAAGTATACTATAAATATGAGAAGACAAAATCTGGCCGACTGTGCTTTCAGAACTCTCGACTCTATACTTTGTGTCGACGAGAAATTCTCCCGTCGACTCTCTTCTCTCTCTTTCACCAATGGAGCCACAACAGGAAGACAAGATCAATGAAAGATATGAACTGATACGCAAGGCGTACGAGATTGCCTCGCCAGAAATCAAGGGCATGATAACCCTAATCACAGAAAGTGGATTGGAATACTTGGTCTCTGAACCTTCAAGGATATGGAAGAAAGAAGTTCTTGAATTTTACTCTTCCGCAACAATGGACTCTCAAGGAAAGAAGATAAAGTCCTCAGTTAATGGTACCAAAGTGAAACTCTCACCAAAGACTATAAGAAAGTCACTTCAACTACCCAAGATTAAAGAAGAAGATGATCTCGCATCCTCCATGACAAGGGATGCACTCCAATGGTGTGGGCTGGATCCCTATACCAAGATTGGATCTTCAATGACCAGGAAGGGGATGAATTCCTAGGGTAAGTTCCTATCCGAGATAATAGGCAAAGTTATTCTCTGTAAAACAAGAGGACATGATAGGATCTCTGCCTACATGTTCAACTGCATGACCAGAGTTATATTCAAAGTGAAAACAGACTGGTCAGCTGTAATTTTTGACAAGATCAAAGAGAGTGCCAAGAAGCCTAATCCGAGTAGGATATTGAGCTTGTATCTGGCTTCCATCATCCCAAAAGTGATGAATCAAACTTCAGGAACAAAAATAAATCACATGAGAAGGATGGATTTGAGAATACTATCCAAATGGGATAGAGTTTTGACCAAAGATGTTTCTACTCCATAGAAACCAGTGAAGAAGGATAAGAAAAAGAAACCTACCACCCAAGAAGCAGAATCTTCCAATGATTCCTAAGAACAGTTGTCTTCAGCTCAGATGAAGAACAACAAAGAAAATCACCTACACCACAACCAGATAAGGAAGCTCAAGCCCAAGGGGAGAGCATTAAACTACCATAGAACCAGATGGTCTCCATTCCAGGGGGAGACAACACAGAGATTATAAATGTTCAAGAACCTGAACAATCAAAAATGCCAGCCAAAGGGGGAGGTATTGCTGAAGTTGCACTAGAGAGTGAGTATGCAACTGATACTGTTATAGACATAGTATCATAAATCAACAATGCAGCAACAGTCAATACTGAAAAAGAAGCACAAGATGTGCATATGCCAGATCCAGATCAAGATGAGCACCTCCACTCCTCCAGCTTATATAAAACCCTGGACAACAATCTTGATGTTTAGGGAGAACCATTTATTGGACAAGAGAACATTATACCTCCTATTCAAATGCAGCAGGAGGTAACTTTGGAAGAGTTATTCCCTGACCCCCAAGATACAAGGACTGAGGGGGAGCTGCAAAGGACTGAGGGGGAGATACTACTGCATGCCTCTAGTACTAAGGAAACTGTGGATATACAAAGTTCATCAAATTCTTCTAATGATGAAGAAGCTTCCAAGGCTAAGAAAAGGAAGCTGGTGGCTCTCAGGAAAAAGAGCACAGGCTATATGAAAGCCTTACAAACTGTCCCTCAAACATCTGCTCCAGGAATAGACTTCAGTTCACTATTGGTGCAACTGCAAGTTAAATTAGATGAGCAAAGACTTGCTTTGGAAAAGTATGTGGATGAGTCCCATAAAGAAGTACAGTTCCAACTAGCTCAAGATATTAAATCTATCAGATTTGAAGTCAATTTGAATAAGAAAGAGATGACAGATTACTTCCATAAGGGAGGTAATGTTGTAGTATATCTGGCCACCCAACAACAAGAAATGAAGACTACAATAGCTGACATAACAGAAAAATAAGGATATATTCTAGAAAATCAATTCAGAACGAATGAAAATCTCAAGGACTCACATAATGAAATTCTCACAAAACTGGGAGGTATTGCTACTGATTTGAAAAATGAAATAGCCAGACAAATACAAGAAGATTTAGCTGCTGTTCAAACAGCACTTCAGGCATCCCAAAAGACTATTTCAGAATAACTGGAGAAGTTCAGACTCTACTACAAAGAGGGAAAAGATTATCTGGCTGATCAAGTAAGGTTTCAAAAAGATGATCTAAGAGATCATGTGGCCAGAGAAGTCATAAAGGGGGGAGAGAGTGTTAGTCAAAGCTAGCTCTGATCATGCTAAATGGGTATCTAATACAATCAGAGCTACTCTTGGATACCCACCTCTTTGTGATGAAGATAACACTGTTGAATTTTGTATTAAACCTGCTCATATTGAAGGGGTTTAGCAGGAAGTTGCACAAGTCATCTATCCTCCCTCAGATTTTGAAGTAGTACAGCAGGAAGTACATAAAATGTATAGCTCTCCACAGGAGACACATAATATTATTATTGAAAAAGTTGAAATGTCTGAAGCTGGCAGAATTAAAGCCTGATTTATAGCAATGGAGTCTAACCTCTAAGAAATATCATTCTTATTGCCTGGAAAGCTGTGAAGGACAATATGCATGATAGAGGAAAATGGTACTCTGAACAAGAATGGAGTAAGTATCAGAAAAGGCAAGATGCCGTACATTAGTTCAGAAGGGATATCAAAGCTGGGAAGTTACCTGCTAACTCTATGAAGCCTAGCAAGTACTTCCCAAAGCCTTATCATTACCTTGAAAGGTAGAAGATCAAGGCAGAAGAGCTCAAAAAGAAAGATCTGAAAGGGAAGAAGCTAGTTGATGACACATAATCCAAAGTACAAGCTAAGATTAAATCTGGCAAAGGAATAGTTATCAAGGAGCTTGATCAATCTTAAGGATAGATATGCTAGACTTAGAACTATGTAAATTTTGTTCTAAACAATCTTATAAATCAAACACTTATTCCTGATTAATGAATTTTATCATATTCTGTGATGATATTAAATGTTATTTGTGTTTATAAGTTACCCTACTTGTGAAATGATTTTATACATCTTAATCTTTGTTTTATTATAAGTGGTGTATATCACTGACTAAGGGTTATGACTTCTCCAAATAGGGGGAGATTTTTGGGTACACTGAAAACTATGTACTAGATTTGGAGAAGCCTCACTTAACTCAATCATATACATCAATGTGTATTTGATGGGATGTTAAGTTTCAATGTGCAGGTTAAAGAAATGCAGGAAAATTTTCTAAGTACAAGTGTCGACACTTGTGTGAGAAATGTGTCGACACCAGAAGCAAGATTGTGCTGACACACAAAAATTCTGTCAGCAGCAGTTGTGTCGACACCTAGGACTTGTGTCGACACACACTCACCTCCAGCTATGCTAAAGACAAGAAGTAGTTGTGTCGACACACACTCAAAGAAATCTGTCAATAGCAGCTATACTGAGACTAGAAGACTTGTGTTGACACACAGGACTTGTGTCGACACACACTCAAAGAAATCTGTCAACAACAGCTATACTGAGAGTAGAAGGCTTGTGTCGACACACACTCAAAGAAATCTGTCAACAACAGCTATACTGAGACTAGAAGGCTTGTGTCGACATACAGGACTTGTGTCAACACACAATCAAAGAAATCTGTCAACAGAAGCTGTATCAAGACTAGAAGCAGTTGTGTCGACACATAGGACTTGTGTCGACACATCCAACAGAAGCTGTATCGAGAAGTTAAATAATGACAGTGTCGACATATTAGGAGCCGTGTTGACATCATCAAGCTTTGTGTCAACACATAGTCTATTTATGTCGACACATCTGAAGTGTTATGCTGACAGTTCTCTACTATGATAGAAGTTCAAGGAGTCAGTTGTCAAGACTGAAGACCTGACAGCTGTCATAAGTAATAAAGCTGACACATCTCTCAGAGCTATCAAAAGGCCATTATAAACTGGATCAGCCAACCTTGGATGGATACTATATATAGACCTATTCTATCACAATCAGAAGCACTGTAATAGAATAAGTGAGGGAGAACAAGAGACAAACCCAAAAGAATGCAGATCCTGAAGAGTCTGCAAGAAAAATTAAGATCTGATTCTGAATTCAAGAAAGAAGTTGGATTGAAGATTAACTCCACCTCCAATTGAAGATCAACCTTACTTGGTACAAATTCAAGAAGCTTTGAAGAAGCTAAGATAGGTTGGATCTAAAGTAATCAGTTCAATCAAGAACAGATCAAGAAGCATTCACCCTATTCTCTTTCTATCAGGGTGAAGATTTTATTGTTTTAAACAATTAATTTCCTGGTAAGATCTTATATAAATCTGAGTTGTAAGCCTAAATTTATAAAGGCCGAGGTAGGGTTGTTTCCTGAGGTAGGATTCTTGGGAAGAATCTGAGGTATAGGACTTAAAGAAGTCTGAGTTGTAGGCCTGGTGATAAAGGCTGAGGTAGGGCTATTGCCTGAGGTAGGAGTCTTGGGAAGATTCTGAGTTGTAGGACTTAAAGAAGTCTGAGCTGTAGGAACTAGTTGGGTTCTGAGTTGTAATATCTGAAGATTTGAGATAGTGGAAGGAAGTTTGTCCGAATCCAGTTCTCTACTAGATAGGTGAAGGGGGTGAGTGGACGTACCCAAAATTTGGGGAACCACTATAAATCATTGTGTGATGTGTTATGAATTTTCTGTGATTATTATTCCTTGTGTTATGATAGTTGTGCTGTGTTAACATTATTAATTGCCTAAGTTGTTAAAAAAGGATTTGAACCTATTCACCCCCCCTCTAGGTGTTTAGGCTATATAAACCAAATCTTTCACCATGCCATTTCTTTCTCCATAGTGAGGAGAATTTTCCCTTATTATAGGTGCTTTCATTCTTCCAGTGACCATTGATGTTGTCTTGGTCATACCTATTGGAAGGAAGCAACATCTTTTGAAAGGTGGTCTGAGGCATAGCTAGAGTCTTGCCCTTTCCTCTAATCCTAGCACATGACGACCTTCCATTGAATCCCAATCCCCTCTTATTTGTTTGGGACAAAAAAGTGTCAATGATGGGAAACACAGATTTTGGCTTAGAGAATTGAGCCACTAAACTTTTCTTCTTGAGAATATCATTTTTAATCTTCTTAATAAGTTTTTCATTCTAAAATCTTATTTCAGATTGCTTGTCAATGATCCCCTTGAGCTCAATAGAGTTAGAGGCCATTTGATGGAATGCTTCCATTTTTTTCTTTAACTCAGCCTTAAGGGGTCTAAGAACCTTTAGTTCTTTCGCTTGCTTTTTAGCAAGATTTTGGCATTTACCCAAGGCCTCAAGGAGTACCCCATATTTATCAATCAATTGATTGATATCATTTTCTAAATCTGAGCCATTCTCAGCTCCACAAGAAAAGGATGCTTTAGATTCTGGGCCTATTGCATAATCAGAATTAGAAGGAGTGTTGGGAAGAATGATTACCTCTTTAGTTTCAAAGTCATCCTGGCTAATGTCTTCTATTATGGCCATCAGACCATAACTTTCCTCTTCTTCGTCTTCTACTTCAGTCACTTTCAAGACTTAAAAATGGAGCCCTGATCCCTATCCTGATAGCAGGATAGGTATCTTCTTCAGCAGCAACAAATAGCCCAATATAGGCTTCTTCTTCCTCAGAATCTGAAGAATCTGAGTCACTTTGACTCCAGCTCTTCTCCTCCTTCTTGGCTATGAAAGTCTTTTCAGACTTCATGCCCTTGTGGTGATGCCTCTTTCACCATCATGCTTCTTTTCTCTAGCAACAACCTTTTCTTTTCTTTTTACTGGGTAGTCAGTAATGACATACTTAGGCTTGCTATATCAATAGCAAACAATATTAATAGAAACTTATTTACTAGAGTTAGAACCATACCTTTCCCCCTTGGGGTTTTCTTGTGATAGGATGAGGAATAAGGCATGCTTGTCCAGTGCTTTTTCCTGGACATCGTTTTCTTGAATTGCCTAGAGAAGGTAGCAAACTCCTCATCTAACTTCTCAACACCAGATGTGCTGGTTTTAGAGGATTTTGAGTCAGCAGGTCTTCTTGGAGGAGAGAAATCTCTCTCCTTGTTCTTCTCCTTGGCCTTGAAGGCCACTATCTTCTCTTTTATATGAGACTTGGTAGCATTGTCCTCTTGTTTTCTAAAATTCAGCTGCATCTCATAAGGGAGTAGCTTTCCATATAGGGCATGAGGAGGAATGTTGGAAATGCTCCCCATTTCACTGATGACACAAATCTTGTTGTCACAGTTTTTAGTTAGAGATCTAAGTAACTTGTCATTCAGCTCACAATCTGTGAAGTCCCTCTCATAGGTCCTCATCACATTCACTATCTTGAAATTTTTTTCATAGCAATCTGCTATGCTATCCTTGTCTCCCTTCCTAAAGGCCTCATATTCCTGTTTGAGGAGGGATTTTCTGTCATCCCTAACCTCTTATGTTCCCTCCATATTAACAATGAGGGTGTCCCATATTTTCTTTGCAGTTTGGTAGTGGACCAAGTTCTGAAAGGTGGAGTCATCAATGACACTAACAATTATATTCTTTTCTCTCTTGTCCATTGTGACTAGGACAATCTCATCCTTTATTATGTCTGCATACTTCTTAGGTACTTGCAAATTTGAATCAATGGTGGAGGCCTTCATGGGAATGAAAGTCCTCTCTTCTACTGTGATGTAGATTCTTGGGTCAAAGGCTTCCATGCACAGCTTAACCCTCTACTTCCATATGCCAAAGGTTTCCTTTTTATATATGGGCAATTTCATAGAGCTCATCTCCTTATGATTCTCACTAAAAGACATGATGATGGTTTAGACTACCTTCTTAGGATCTGGTCAGACTGTTAAGTCCTTTTTGACCAACCTCCCTCTGATATCACTTGATAGATTATAGTTAATGGTAGTCTAACTCACCTAGGGGGATATGTGTCTTGCAGTTTTAGTGCGTTCTTTTCAATTTTAGCAGTTAAGTAAGAAATAAAGCAAACACATATAAAACCCAGATTTATAGTAGTTCTCCAAGGTCTAGGTACATCAATTTTCCCTCTACACCTATCTTGCTATGTGCTAAACTAGGCAACCTCATCCAAAACTTGGCTTAACATAGATTACAACACAAATCCCTTAGGATTTCTCAGATCTCCTCTAAGACCCTACCTCAGGCACACATGCCCTACACTCAGGCTTATTAAGAAGCCCTACCTCAGATTCTCCAACTCCTATAGCTCAAAAACCTTTCAGGTTGCCTACCTCAGACTTAACTCAAGTCCTACCTAAGATTTCCAATTAAATCCTACTACTCAGGCTAGGAGTACGGCCCTACAACTAAGTCACAAGGGCCCTACAACTCAGGCACAAGAGCCCTACAACTCAGGCACAAAGGCCCTATAGAAAATATGATGAAAGAGATTACAACATAAGTCTAATATAGTTAGGCCTTGAAGATTGAGACCTTATGTTGCTCTTGCTTTGAAGACAAGATCTAGAGATAGACCTTGACTGAATGATCTTCAGATTTGGCACAGGTTAGAGCAAGCTTCACCTTGATCTTCTTCTTCTTATAGATGGAAGAAGATCAAGCTTGACTCAAAGAATCAACTCCACTTGTTCTTCTGAATGCCTTTAGCAAAAACTATCTTTGTTTTGCTTTGAGTGCCATCAAGCTCTTTCTTGAAATTAGGTTTTATGTAATGATACTGTTTCATTATCCTAGAAGTTCCTCTTTATACTCTTTGACAATCTACAATGACTTTGGGAAACGTCCTGTCAAAAGCATAGGCAGGAATAGAATAGTTTATTCCTACTTTTGGCGCCAGTGCCAATTTTGACTTCCGCTAATCTGCACTGGCTCAACGACATTATTTTATTCTTATCACCTGTACCGCTGAGTATTGACTTCATTCTCAGCGACATTATACTGGGTGCTGAGACCTGCGGCTTTCAGCGGCTATATTTGAATCTTCTCAATTGTATCGCTAAGAAGATCATTCAATCTCAGCTGTATTTGCCTTGGTGCTAAGATCTGTGACTCTTAGTGGTTTCTGCATCCTTCTCATTGTCTTATAGATATAACTGAGAACTATAAACTATCTCAGCTGTATAGTTCAACTTTGCTTTGACCAATATCTTGGAGTAAATACCAAGAACCCGACATGCTCATAAAGTGGATATGCATCAAATACAATATATTCTTAGCATTAGTAGTGATGCCACTTCAAATCTTGGAAGATTGGCGTCAATCTACCCAGCAATCTTCCCCTATTTGAAGATGGCAGAACACCTTACAATGCTAAGTAACATTAACCAATAAAACAAACTTTTGATAATAAGATATCATTAGAATCATGTTACCACATACAACATGTAAGTGAACAAAAAATCAAAGCACTTGATAATGCACCAAAACTTGTTATCATAGATAACTATCAAGCATATTGACTAAGTGATCAACAAATCATGTGGGCATTATAGATTTAACTATGTAATCATAAGAGTTCAAACAAGATACATAAATCTATTTCAGTTTTAATTAGGATTACAATCAAATAAAATTACAGAATTCATAGATTGTTAGTCCTCTTGCCAGCTTGATGTATCAGTTCTCCTCTTTTTGGAAGCAAAGCCTAAGCCTTCTCCTTGTACAACAACTAACATTTCAACCTATTTAGCTTTATTGTCCTGTATCTTGAAGAGCAAGAATGGTTTGGGAAGGTACCCGTAGGGTATTCTTCTTGGAGTGTTCCAGTATACCCGG
This sequence comes from Platanthera zijinensis, assembly GCA_039513925.1. NCBI lineage: Eukaryota > Viridiplantae > Streptophyta > Magnoliopsida > Asparagales > Orchidaceae > Platanthera > Platanthera zijinensis. Next base: position 35,251,716 of record CM077083.1, read on the forward strand.
AGGGTACCCGGAGGGTATTCTTCTTGTTTATCCTTTCTCTTAGAGAATTCCTCTCCAAGTGTTTGATCCACTCTTCACTGGGATAAACACTATCAATGTTTTTCAAGAGTTACCCATGATTGATCCAATCATATATGATGATGTTATTAGATCCTTCACTCCAGTATTCACAATCAGGATCATCAGTAATTTCTGCCCTTCTTTTGACCATGAACTCCTCATGAAGCATTAGACCATCTCTTATTCTTCTCTCAGCTAATCGAGCATCCTCAACCACTCTAGCTTGTTGTTGGAAATCAAAGTCTTCAAGCCTTTTAGGATCCAGTAAGGGTAGGTGTAAGACAACCATTGTTCCCTGAAGAACCTTAAGGGCTTGCACTACATTGTCTTTCTCTCCCTTTCTGGCTTCTTCATTAATTTTATTTTCTAGGAGAGTTTTGGCTTCAAGCCTACTGGACACTATCTGAAAAACATTTTCCAAATCATTCATAATTGTGTCCTTGTTCTCAATGGCCAGTTCAACCGCCCTTATCTGAGTGGAGAAAACATAATCTTCTAGATGATTCCCACCCTGTCTTATGACTTCATCTTTTTGACTAACATAATTTTTCATATTATGAAGGTCAAGGATAGACACCTTCAGGCTTTCATCCATTGAACTGAGAATGGTAACGTTCTGCTTGATAGTTCTTGCTGCCAGGTCAAACCATCTTGAGATCTGCTAGTTGATATGCATAATATCATCTCTCAGATTCTAGAGATTACTTATTATCTCATTTTTAATCTTTTGCACCTCTGTCATAAGTTCAACCTTCATTCCTTGAATAGAATCAACAATGTAGCTTTTTAGTGATGTAGCTTGCTCATCTAGTAGAGCTTTGAGTGAAGCAATGATGGAGCGTTCAACATTGCTGGTAGAAGTTAGATGTTGGAGCATCTGTGATGGTTGAACTTCAGCACGAACAGTACTTTTCCATTGGTCTTCTTGACCATCCAACTCAATTGGAGTGGATGTCTCAGCCACTTGGGAGATAGACATTTCTTTTTCCTGAGAAGGGACTTCAGTGTGAATCTCCCCCTCAACTTGATCATCTATGTTTAGAAATTGTTCAAGAGAATTTTTCAAGTTATCCTGAGTGATCAGCACTTCTTGCTCCCCCTCAATTGGAGCATCGGTCTTTTCCTGAATCAGGACTTGTGAGTCTTCTGGGATTTGACCAATTCTTTCTTGGAGATTATTAATTATTCTCTCAATTTCTTCATGTAGATTCTTAGGTGATTGGTTCATCTCCCCTTCAGCTGAGGCAACTCCCAAGTTCATATCTTTTTGAACTTCTCCAAATTTTTCTACAGACCTCTTTAAATCCTCTTGAGTAAAGACATTATCATCCACTTGAATTCCTTGATCTTCAACAACATAGTCTTCTTCTTCAGATGAAGATAGATCATTTTCAAAGATGGGTGTGTTGTTAACATCATTCTAACTTTCAAAGTTAGAACCAGAAGAACTTTCTTCAGCTATTTTCTTTTTCTTTTTCCTTTTCTTCTCCTTTATCTGGAGCTTGGCTCTTTGGCAGAAGTCTGGTGAACCTTTCCAGAGTTTTTACATCCATCTTTTTCATATAGTGAATTTTTACTAATTGAGTCTTGTTGAAATGCTCTGGGTATGCATTAATTAGAAATAGGGATAATATTCTTCCTATGCTGGGAACTTGTAGGATAACAATCACTATTTGAAAGATTATTAGACCCAAATCAGTCTTTTCCTACACAAGTACTCTTGTAATAATTTCAAACATAGGCTTTGAAATGCTATCATGGGAAGTTGTTTTACACGGCTTTCCCAATGATATCAGCTAGAAGTTTGCCTCTTTGGTTGGAGCATTTTCTCTTTAATGATCCATATCTTTCTCCATTGTATCCACACCATACAAGGGCTTGTTCTATGTCTTGGGCAGATACTTCATCTGCTCCTTCACTGACTACAAAAGCAAGGTTTAGGGCTTTAGCCAACCTTTTAGGGTTTATCTTTATCCTTACTTCCCCTATTGTGCTTTTAATTTTAGTCCTTGATGTGGAGAGATTAGCATAGAAGTAAAGCTCTAACACATTATCTTTCAGAATTGATGTAGGTTCAGACAACAGAAACTCCAGGCCGACGACCTCTAATAGTCTGATTATTACTTTAATCTCCTAAAAACATGTTGGAATCCATTCCTAACGACTTCATACCCATCGTGAAGTATCTTAACTAATTTTGGTGCCATTTGAATAGAGAACTTAGACGCTAAGAAGCTAAGAAAAACAGAAGGTTGTTGACGGCTTTCTAGGGTTTAGAGTTTAAGTTCTTAGTTTATTTGACTTTATATAGTATTTTAATATTTAAATGGGTATTGAAGCGCCATCTATTTGTCTAAACATAAAGAGTTGATCTAACGACTGAGATTGATCATCCTTTAACGTAGCATCTCGCCTCTATGATATTATTAATACGGGGATATGTACTGCTAAGTATTTCCTCAGCGGTTACCAAGATGTATTTTAACAAAGCTATATACCACTGAGTATTTTCTCAGCGGTTACCACTAAATAGCTTAGCCTGACTAACCTATACAACTCAGTTAGGCTTCTAAACTGATTTTCTCAGCTAGTTTTCTTATCAAGTGGTCTCAGCTAACCACTATCACCTGATGAGATATAATAACTAAAGTGGACTATCTATTTTGCTACTAAACATCAAATTTCTAGCAGCTAATATAAATTGAAGTATTAAACATAATAATGTACCACCAGCTAATTATACATTGATGTATCTGAATCAATTAATGGTCACTAATAGGAATTTAAACAAATAATAGAAGTTTAAAACATGATAGCAGAAATGATATGTGAGGGATAAATTACTCCATTTTTTATATACCTAACTCAATTTTAAATGAATTAAAATTAGCCTCATCTAGTGGTTTTGTAAAGATATCTGCTACTTTCTTGTCAGTGGGGACAAATTCAAGACATATATCTTCACTCTCAACATGCTCTTTAATGAAATGATACCTTAATTCTATGTGTTTATGTAACACCCCAGATTGTAACACCCCAGAAATCTCAAAAGCCAAAATTTGGATTCAGGTTGGCTGACATGGCCTGAGACACGAGCGTGTCTCCGGGCGTGTCAAGTGTACACGGCCTAGTACACGGGCGTGTCCCAGGACGTGTCTAACTTAGCTGAGGGCCAGTTATGTCCGAGGAGCACACGACCTATAACACAGGCGTGTCATAGGGGCGTGTTTGGCACACGGCTAGGGACACAGGCGTGTGCCTTAGCCGTGTTGTTCTCGGGTGATTTTGGAGATCATGTTACAGGGGTGACACGGACAGGTACACGGCCGTGTACTGGGTGACACGAGCGTGTCAGGCTTGACACGGGCGTGTCAATGCCTGTGTTCTGGTTTGTTTTAAGTCGGTTGTGCACCGCTTCAGGAACACGGCCTGTGAAACGGGTGTGTCACAACCCATGTTCGTCCCAGGAAATTAAATTTCAGGGCTAATCTGAGCCTTCCATTTTCTTTGACCAAGATCTAATGGTCTAGGCTGTTCCCTGGGTTTATAAGGCCGGATTTGAGATGGAGAAAACTCATTTGAGTTGTGCCATTCTCTTTCCTAAGTAAAGAGAGAGAGGAGAGCAAGGGGAGGAAGAAGAAGGGAAAGCTGGCTGCCGGTGGTGCTGCGGTGGTCCAAATCACGAACCGAGTTCAGCTCTGCAGAGGCTTGATCGCTGCGAAGCTTTCCAACCGTGTACTTTTCACCATGGCGCCAAAACGTCCTTCAAGGGTAACGATTTCCTTCTTGGATAAGTGAAGTCCTTCTTTCCTGCATTTGCATAGGAATCCTCCACCAAAAGGTGGATGGCGAAGTGATTCCCTTGGGTCGGAGGTACGTCCCTTGTTGTATTGCATTAGAACCGAAAGTGTGAGTATGGTTAGGCATGCTGTGTGAAGCCCATCTGGACATGTTGGTATGGATTGGTGATGCTTGTTTGCACATCGCAGAAGACTCCGTGAACATTACTTGTATGCATGAAATCCGTGGTGGATACCTGTGGCTTGGTGCCGCAGGAAGTACTGGAGGAAGTCCAGGAACTGGTGAGAGTTGGGTTCAGTTCTTGTGGCCGTGAGTTCCATATGATATGAAGTTGAGCCGTTAGGCTGCAATTGGAGAAATGCCTTGGTGGAGGACGGGCAAAGTGAAGTTGTACCCGCGTCAGTCCAGTCTTGAGTCTGACGATTTTGAGCAATGGGAAGGGTGGATCTGTACCCGCGTTATGGTTGTATAACCTTGGGTGCTTAAGGCTCTGTTAGGATCACATAGCGAGAGTCGATGGCTTGCGTGCCGATCAGACTAGAAATGCTCAAATTGGACCGTCATGTCTGGGACCTCTGAACAGTGGTGGGACCCGGTGTTTCTGGTACACCAGAATGTGCCCTAAGTGCACGGAATGTCGGGTCGTCATGCCGGCATTTGTGATATGTATTGCCTTGGTGGCTGGATATATATGTATGAGATGTAAAATGCTGTGCAGGGAGGGAATTCCGCTGCCCCATGCCAGGGGCAAGGTCGTTATAATTGGTCAGCTGAATGCTGACCGTTTCCCTCTTTGCCACCTCTTGGTGGATTGGTTATTGCAGGTGCAGGTGGTGCTGGTCCGAGCAGGACTTAGCGGGCTGAAGCCCAAGCTGCGTTGCTGCCCTCGAAGGCTTTATTTTGTTTCTTCTTGTTCATGTGTGGCCTGCCTGCGCGCCGATATTTGGAAATACTACTTTTGTTAAGAGAAACCTGTAAGGCCATAAGGCCATTTACTTTGGGTGTAAACAATCCTATTTTGTTATAGTGGACAGTTCTTGTAACTCTTGAGTTCAAGTTTTCAACCGTGAAGCTTTCACTAGAATGCTCTGTGTTAGGATGCGTTGGTATTGATATTATTTAGTAGCGTCTCCGCCTATTTGTGGAATATGGTGTGGGGCCCCGGTCGGACCCTCTATTATATTCTTCTGACAGGTAGAGGTGTTATAATTTAGTCCTGCTATAGGAGACATGATTCTTAACAATGGAAATAACACAAGATGAGTCACAAAATAAGGGGGGTTTACTCACCTTGAGGTTATAGTCCTCCAGTTAATGTTGAATATATAGTAATTGTGCATAACAACTCCCTACAGATATGTACTTAGACTCAGCAGTGGATATGACCATACTAGTCTGCTTCTTAATGCTCCAGGAAATCAATCTCCTTCTTTGGAATTGACAAGTACCACTTGTACTTTTCCTGTCCTCTTTGCAACCTGCAAAATATGCATCTGAAAATCCAGTTAGTTCAAAATCATTATTCCTAGGGTACTATAGGCCAAGATGTTGGCTGCCCTTGAGGTAACTCAAAATCCTCTTTACAGGTGAGTAATAAGATTTCTTAGGAAATGCTTGGTACCTAGCACAAACACATGTTGAATACATAATGTCTGTTCTACTACTAATTAAATATAATAGGAATTCAATGATACACCTATATATGGATTCATCAAAAGGTTACCCTTTCTCATCCTTGTACAGGGATACATTTGATTCCATGGGAGTTTTTATAGTGGAGGCTGATTTCATCCTAAACTTCTTAATAAGTTCCCTAGTGTACTTAATTTGAGAGATGAATATCCCCTCATCAGACTATTTTACTTAGAGACCTATAAAGCACTTGAACTCCCCCATACTGCTCATTTCAAACTCCCTTAGCATATAGTTGGCAAACCTTTTGCAAAACTTGTCATCAGTAGACCCAAAAATTATGTCATCAACATAAATTTTGACTAAGAGCACTTTCCCTTTGTTTCCCTTATGAACAATGTGCTATCTATCTTCCACCTTAAGAAATTGTTCTTAATGAGAAAGCTAGACAGGGTTTCATACCAAGCCTTAGGGGCTTTCTTTAACCCATATAAGGCTTTCTTAAGAAAATAGACATTAGATTTAAGATTTGGATAAATAGAACCTCTTCCACCTTAGGGGCTGTTCTACATACACCTCTTCCTTAAGATTACCATTTAGGAATGCAGACTGGACATCCATCTAGTAAAGTTTGTATCCCTTGAATGCTGCAAAGGACAAGAATATCCTAATGGCTTCCAACCTTACAACTGCGGAAAAGGTTTGATCAAAGTCAATCTCTTCCTCTTGCATGTAACCAATAACTACTAGTATCACCTTATTCTTCACAATGACACCATTTTCATCCATCTTATTTCTATATATCCATTTAGAGCCAATGATGTTGTGTCCTTGTGGCCTTGCCACCAACTTCCGAACCTTACATCTCTTGAATTGTTGAAGTTCTGTTGGGTCCATTAACTATAATGTCCCTAATTTGAAGAAGGACATAAGTCAATAATATACACATGTATATATTTGAAATGTGTTTAAGTTCATATATGCAGGAAGTCTACTATTCAATGATTAGACATGTTATATATGTCTGAGGTTTGGCTGGACAGAAGACAGAATACATGGGAATGCCAAAAACTTGTCTAAGTACAGAAGCGTTGAGTGATCACACATCACTCAATGCTAGAGACCAAAAAGCATCGACAGACATTCAGTCTCTCAAAGCCTTAGTGGAGCAGGCCTTAAATTTGGTTAAGCACAAATGCATTGAGTGAAGAAGGTTCACTCAATTCCTGCTCAAAGAATTCAGTTAAGTTCAAATGCGTTGATTGAAGGCATTTCACTCGACTCCTACTCAGGAAATTCTGTCCAAGTGAAAATGCGTTGAGTGAGAGCAATTCACTCAATGCCTACATAGGAAATTTTGTCCAAGTAGAAATGCGTTGTGTCAAGGCAATTCACTCAATGACGACTCAGAAATTCTACTAAGTGTAAATGCGTTGAGTGAAGGCCATTGACTCAACGTTTGTAGAAGGGAAGCTATCAAAGTTCCAATGCATTTAGTAAAGGTATTTCACTCAACGCCTGCTTAAGAAAAGAAGTTGAAGTCAAAAGCGTTGAGTGATCAACATTCACTCAATGCCTCTTCAGTAAGGCAAAATTATGCCAAGGGTAAAAGCGTCGAGTGAAAGCAGTTCACTAAACGCTTATAGACTTAACCATTCACAACTAATTCATTGAATCACACAACTACACTCAATGCTTGTACCAGTTGCAGGAAGATTTTTTTTAAGTCCACAGGGGGAATGCCAAATATGCTTACATCATTCTTAAATTCAAATTAAAGAAGATAGAGCACTAAAAGATAAAGAATGTCGTACTTCTCTGACAAAGTTAACATGGAAAAGCAACCGTTAAAACTTCTCATGCTGTGTTCCAAAATTAGGCATAGTGTCGTTACCATGGTTCATATTTAAAAGCAGTGCAAGGTCAATCTTTACAAGAACTTTTGCAATCTCTCAAAAACCCTAATTTTTCTACAGAAGTCAGCTAACAGAGCTCAAGATATTTTTACTGTTCTTCTTCAAGCCTGCTACACATAACTAAAATTTTGTCAAGCTTGGTGAAGGAGCAGAGCTTTGTAGAAGATCTTCACAGCACAAGCTGAAATAACATTGAAGATATTCTTTCTAGTTGTTGTGAAGAAGGAGGACTATTTTTTATACAATCCAGGAAGAAGACACAGAGATTTTTCTCTAGAGTCAGTTACATCAAACTCTTACTTAAACCTATAGGATCTCTACGAGATCTCAGTTATAAGCCTGATTTATAAAGGCTAAGCTGTAGGACTGTGAAGTAGTCTGAGGTAGGAGTTGCTGAACTCTGAGGTAGGAGCCTGGAGTGGATCTGAGGTGGGATATTGGTTAATATATGAGGTAGAAGATCACGTAGATCTCTGAGTTGTAGGAGTTGCTTAACACTTAGTTGTAGGGTTGTTGTCCCTGAGGTAGGAGACTGTAGTTAGTCTCTAAGGTAGGACTGGAAGCAGTTTGAGTTGTAGGAGTTATTGAACTTTGAGTTGTAAGATCCTGAGGGATCTGAGGTGTAAGTTCAAGGAACCAAGTATAAAGGAGAAGTTAGCCGAATCTAACACACTGCTAGATAGGTGAAGGGGGAAAGTGGATGTACCTAGATAGGGGAACCACTATAAATTGTTGGGTTTTACAAGACGACACAACAGTTGTGCGCGCAACGGAAATAGAGAACAAGAAAACCCAAAAGGTTCGGATCTGGCAATATTCATGAATCAAGAAGTAAAGCAAGCTGTAATTAAAATTACCATTGTGGGATTGAGTCTATACTCAACCAAGATTCTCTAGACAATTCAAACCGGTCACTTGCGGCTTGAGTCCTGAGCCCAAAAATGTATCCGCGCCTCTACAGATAGTCCACATGATCGATAGAACCCACAACAACTTGTCGTACAAGAGCTAGGTCGAGAGAGGACACTCAACATCTCCACAGATTGCTAGATCTGTTAGAGGAGAGGCGACAACGACACTCACTGATATCGGGATTGGCGACAGCGAAGACGGAACGGCTTCCATCGGCTTTATAGGATTTCAATCTTTCGCACAGTAATGGCTCGTGTACTTAGACAGAATATCACGTCAAGCATCGGGTTGAAACCCTAAAACTTCCTATTTATACTCCATGAGATAAATAGAAAAATCCTGCCGCTAATCGCAGACCAAGAACTAAGAATCCAGAAATCTGGAAAGTCAACGCTTGACTCAACGAATTGTCGAGTATCTACAACATACACAATGAATCATCGAGTATCATCATATACTCGATGACTCGTCGAGTATCCATAGGATACACGATGAACCCAATGCCTACCTTCAGCTGAATCAACACTTGACTCGACGAAGGCGTTGAATGGACTCAACGCTGTCAACGCTTTCTACGCCATGGCGTTGAGTGCACTCAACGCACTCAACGCCTAAGGCCAGATTCGTCGAGTGGAGTTGAGTGAACTTAAATCACTCAATGCCTAAGGCAAAATTCATCGAATGGCATTGAGTGAACTCAAAGCACTCAATGCCTACGACTCAGATCCATCAAGTCAACACTTTGACTCGACGAATCGTCGAATGGACTCAACTAACTCAACACTTACGAATCAACTCCTTGACTCATCTAATCATTGAATACACTCAACTCACTCAATGCCACCATTCGATGAGTCAACCCTTAACTCGACGAAGGCGTTGAGTGGTCTCGACACTTTTGCCTTAGAATATTTTCAGTCCTTTTTCAACTCATCATATGAGCTATACCATATAGATCCAATCTCCCAATTTCTCCACAATATTATGTGTGACCCTAATAGGCTCATACTGAGTTGGCAGTGAGGCCACATGCTTGAACACTTCTAGATCATAATGGTAACACTTATAGTCTCCCACTTGATCTTGAAAGTTTCAAATAAAGGCTTCACAAACAATGAGTGACATCTATCAAACATCATTGCTCCCCAAATAGTAAGAGTTTATAAAACTCAAAAGCCATTGTGACCAATATTACAGTGTTGTCATGTCCCTTCATCCCTTACATCCGGAAAGAACTAGAGGTATAGACTGTGTCACCCTCATAATTGTTCAATCCCAGATTCTTTATCTAGAATGGACTTCCAGAAATTTGTGAGCCCAATATCATATATTGACTCAACCAAGCATGACCATGCATTTCTCAGTCCCATTCCATCAAGGGGCCCATGGATGCAACTCCTGTCATAAAGGAGGATAAATCTCATCTCTGCTCACACACAAACACCCAAATGATTCGTAACGTACCCAATAACCACCTTTATCATCCAAATTTCTCAAGACGGGACTTTTGACAGCATCAAAGCATGCTCTTCCTCACTCGATAAATGTTATGACTTCAGGTAAAGGACCACAAACACCATTGCCACTTAAGCCATACTTGTGACATGTTTATATAACAATCCACAAAGTATTCTCATGGTGGGTCTGTCCAGTACAACTTGTTCATAACAAGTACACATGTGTTGACTTGATATCACAATATCATGACTTGAAAGGACGGGTCATCAGTCAACGCACATGCTAGTCTTAAAAGTATCATCATCACCCTTAGCTTCTAAGATGATACAACGACAAGTGACCTTTATGAATGAAGCTTCTTGGGATCATAGGTTCTCATATTATAGTCATTACTTGACCTATGGAAGCAAACACTCCGAGGTCATTTATTTAGTTAACTACTCTATCACAATAAAAATAATAACACAATAAAAGAACTTGCCAAAATATATAAAATGAATGCATATAGTACTTTATTCATCAAATGAAAAATCACAGCCAACAAACATACAATCCACAAGTCTCTAAATAGAGTTGATCATTCTGGTATCGTATACCCATAGATCTAACATGACCAACATGCTTTCTCTGTGCGAGAGGCTTTGTCATTGGATCTGTAATGTTCTCCTCAGTCGGCACTCTGCTAATTCTCACATCCCCTCGACCGACAATCTCTCGAATTAGATGGAACCACCAAAGTATGTGCTTGGAGCGCTGATGAGATCTAGGTTCTGAAGCAAGTGCAATTGCACCGTTGTTTTCACAGTAGAGATCTACGGGACGAACAATGCTAGGAACTACATCTAACTCGCCGATAAATTTATAAATCCATACAGCCTCCTTCGTTGCATTTGCAGCGACGATATACTAGACCTCAGTTGTAGAATAGACAACTGTCTCCTGCTTGGAACTCTTCCAGCTAATAGAACCTCCATTCAGGCAAAATATAAACCCCGACTGAGACTTTGAGTCATCCCTATCAGTCGGAAAGCTATCATTCGTGTAACCCATTACAACGAGCTCTTCCTCTCCACCAAACACAAAGAACATATCCTTAGTCCTTCTCAAGTACTTCAGGATATTCTTGACGTCTATCCATTGACTTTCACCGGGATCAAACTGATACCTGCTAGTCATGCTCAAGGCATAAGAGACATCAAGTCTAGTATATATCATTGCATACATGATTGACCACATTATCGAAGCATATGGAATCAACTTCATGCGGTCCTTATCTTCACAAGACTTAGGACACTGGTCCTTACATAGACTCACACCATGAGACATGGGCAAGAATCCTTTCTTGGACTTAAGCATATGGAACCGCTTCAACAAATTATCAATGTACGTACTTTAGGTCAAACCTAGCAACTTCTTCGATCTATCTCTATAGATCTTAATACCAAGTATGTAAGTCGCTTCACCCAAGCCTTCATTGAAAAGCAGTCCCCTAGGTTGTTCTTAATAACTTGTAGGGTCGGTTTGTCATTCCCGATTAGCAGTATGCCATCTACATACAATATCAGGAAGATAACTATGCTCCCACTAATCCGTTTGTAAACACACGGTTCATCCATCTTCTAAATAAAACCAAACTCTTTGATCCTTTCATCAAAACGAAGATTCCAACTTCAAGAAGTCTGTTTTAATCCATAAATGGATCTCTGCAGCTTGCATATTTTAGTATCTTCACTTGGAGATACAAAACTGTCGGGTTGTGTCATATACACTTCCTCGAGGAGGTTTACATTTAGGAAAGCCATTTTGACATCCATCTGCCAGATCTCGTAGTCATAATACGCAGCAATAACAAGCAGAATTCTGATGGACTTAACCATGACAACATGAGAAAAGGTCTCATCATAGTCAATACCATGAATTTGCTTGAAGCCCTTAGCCACCAGTCACCCTTTGAATGTCTATACATTCCCATCCATGTTCGTCTTCTTCTTGAAGACCCATTTACACCCTATGGGTCGTACCCCTTCAGGTGGTTCCACCAAAATCCATACTTGGTTTTCATACATGGAGTCCATTTCAGATTTCATATCCTCAAGCAACTTCTCATAGTCCGATCCACTCATAGCCTCTTAGTAGGTTGCAGGTTCATCACTATGATCCATAAGCAACACATTACCTATTTAAGACACGAGAAATCCACATCTCTCAGGCTCAAACCTTAGTCTACCAGATCTACGTGGAACTTGTGTTTCCTGAGCAGGTTCTCCAGCTATACCAACTTGTAGTCCTAGCTCAGGTTCCAATTTCTATTCATTCACAGTTTGTGGTTCTTGAACTTGTTCAAGTTCTACCCTGGCGGTCTTTCTATTTAAGAACTCTTTCTCAAGATAGACACCAGTCCTGGCGATAAACACTTTGCCCTCGGACGATAGGTAGAAATAGTACACTTTAGTTTCCCGACAAGATAACACTTATATGATTTGGATTCCAGCTTGTCAAGAATTTGACATCTCGCGTAAGCCTCACAGCTCCAAACCTTAATGAACGACATACTAGGATGTTTCTCAGTCCATATCTCATATGGTGTCTTTAGAACTGCATTTGTTGGAGCACGATTTAATGTTAAAGCAGCAGTTTCTAGAGCAAACCCCAAAAGGAAACATGCAAATCTGCATGACTCATCATCGACCGTACCATATCAAATAGTGTACAATTCTTACCCTAAAATACACCATTATGTTTCAGTGTTCTAGGTGGAGTGAGCTGTGATACACCTCTCAAAATAATAAGAGGGGATTGGGGTTTAAGTGGAATACTAGAGCTTCCCATTCCAAAAGGAAAGGCAAGGCTACAGTTGTGCCTCAGACCACCTTTTAGACGGTTATTCTCCCTTCTAACAAGTATGACCAAGACATCATGTATGGTCACTGAAAGAATAGAAGTTCTTCTTATATGAGTGTACTTTTCAATGGAAGAAGAATGAACATGGGGTTGAGTGCACTAAAGGCTCCCCATGAAGAAATCCAAATGGACCATCATAGAGCATTTATATTTGGTGCTCCATCACCCACTCTCAAGAGTAAGGCAGTATCCACCACCCAAGGTCTTTCATCAAATAATAAGGTTGTTAGAAAGACTGTAAGTAAGCCTCACTTGGCTATTTCTGATGTCAACACCCTGTAAGTTAGAAAGCAGACATCTGTTGCTGTTAATCAGAATAAAACAAGTGTACCTACTGGTAGGCTAACTTTTATCCAGATCCTTGCTGAAAGAAACAGAAAGAGGGCTGACAAACTCCCTTCAGAATAGAAAAAGGTTGATGGTTTAAACACATCTATGGCTATTCAGAAGAGGAGATATAATATTCATGAGTGTTAGTGTTGTGGCAAGGTGAGACACTTTGTCATAGACTGTTTGCACAACCCAACTGTGCCAAGTACAAATTTGAGACTTTTTGTCAAGGCTGTTGCATGAAAAAGGGTTTAGTTTTATAATAACAAGAACCAAGGACCCAAATCCTTTTGGGTACCTAAGGTAATCTAAATCTTTGATTGCAGGGTAGTACAAGTAACAATCAAATGCCAATATGGTACTTGGACAGTGGTTGTTCGAGACACATGACTAGAACAAGAAGCCATCTGAAAGACTACACTCTAGTGAGGAATGGAACCAAAGTCATATTTGGTGGTTGAGACAGAGGAGTTACTAAAAGCTATGATATGATCACCAATGACATAGTTTCCATCACAAAAGTGGCTTATGTGGAGGTATTGCAACATAATCTGATCATCATAATCTAACTCTGTGATATTGGCTATGTTATTGTCTTCTATAAGGATAAGTTCCTGCTCAAAAGGTCAAGTGACCAAGATGTCATTCTGACTAATAATAGGAGTGAAAATATTTATTGTTTAAATTTCCTATACATAGATTCAGACTCTCCAGTGTACCTTATTGCAATTAGAAAGACTCTTATTGTGTGCAATGACATAAGAGACTTGCTCACTTGAATTACAAGGCTACCAACAAGCTCTTCAGTGAAGAGTTGGTCAGAAATGAACCCAATCTAAAATGCACCAAAGAGGGCATTTACTCTGCTTGCCAAAAGGGAAAACAGACAAAGGCCTCCTTTAAGAGCATTGGGTCCAAGGATTCTGAGAGGCGTCTATACCTTCTGCATATAGAATTATTTGGTCCTATGCTAGTTTATAGTCTAAATAGGAAAGTCTACACTCTTGTGATAGTTTATGACTTTTCCAAATTTGCATGAGTGTTCTTTCTTAAGAAAAAGTTTGAAATTCTTGATAGCTTTGTGACCTTTATCATGCAAATTCAGAATGAAAAGGGATGTACTGTGGTCAAAATCAGAAGTGTCCATGGCATAGAGCTTCATTCTTAAAGCATGATAGAGTTCTACAAAAAGCAAGGTATTTTTCAGGAGTTTTCTTCTCTAAGAACACCCCAGAAAAAAGAGATTGCTGAAAGGAAAAATAGAACTCTCATAGATGGTGGGAGGAATTTGCTTTGTGACACTTCTCTCCCAGAATATTTCTGGGCTGAGGCAGTGAACACTGCTTGTCATGTACTAAATAGGGCTAATATCAACAAGTACCACAAGAAGACTCCATATGAGATTATAAAAGGCAAACAACCAAATATTGCTTATTTCCGAATCTTTGGAAGCAAGTGCTTTGTGCTAAATAATGGGAAGTCCTACTAGACAAAGTTTGCTGCAAGATCCTATGAGGGAATTTTTGTTTGGTATAATAACACAATCAAAGCTTATAGGGTCTATAACTTGAAAAATCAAGTTTTAGAAGAGTCTATTAATGTTGTGTTTGATGAGACCTCTATGATTCATAGTAAGCTACCAAGCTCCTCTAGAACTGCAGATGCAGATTTGAGGATGGACAAGCTGAGCATCAATGATACACCTTCCGCTGAACTAGAAGAGGATGAGGGTGTGGTCATTCTAGAAGAAGGTCCAGGTGGATTAGATATGGTATATGATCTTCAGGCCCCTTAAGTTGAGGTTCAAGATGCTGAAGAAAGGATGTTAGCTATAGTCAGACACCTGAGAGATCATCCAAAACCTTAATAATTAGGGATATAAGACATGGTGTTACAATAAAGAACAGAAGCCTCAACATTTCAATGTACTCAATCTTTCTGTCTCAAGTTGAACCCAAAAAGTTTGAAGATGCCAACATAGACCCATTTTGGATTTTGGCTATGCAAGAAGAACTGAACCAATTCAAGAGATGTAATGTCTGGAAGCTAGTTCTCAGACCTCATTGGCATAACATCATTGAAACTAAATGGATTTATAAAAACAAGCTTGATGAAAATGGTGTTATCATCAAAAATAAATCTAGACTGGTTGCCAAAGGATACAGACAAGAGGAAGTTGTTGATTTTGATCAAACTTTTGCACTAGTTGCTAGATTAGAGGCTATAAGACTATTCCTTGCATATGCTGCATACAAGGGATTTAAGGTCTGCCAAATGGATGTTAAATCAACTTTTCTTAATGGTAACTTGAAAGAGAAGGTCTATGTTGAGCAACCTTCAGGTTTTGTCAATCCTAACGTAAAGCTCTGTTTGGGTTGAAACGGGCTCCTAGGGCATGGTACAAAAGCCTATTTAACTTTCTCATTGAGAAAAAATTGTCAAGGGGGAAGATAGACAAGAAATTATTCATAAGGGAAGTCAAGGGTAAGATAATCCTAGTCCAAATTTATGTAGATGACATAATTTTTGGCTCTACTGATGATGGACTTTGCAAGAAGTTTGCTAAACTTATGCAAGGGCAGTTTGAAATGAGCAGTAGGGTGAACTCAAGTACTTCTTAGGCCACCAAGATAGATAA
Source organism: Platanthera zijinensis (assembly GCA_039513925.1). Lineage (NCBI taxonomy): Eukaryota > Viridiplantae > Streptophyta > Magnoliopsida > Asparagales > Orchidaceae > Platanthera > Platanthera zijinensis. The sequence continues at coordinate 35,267,364 of CM077083.1, forward strand.
TCAGAGGATGGACTATTCATCTCTCAATCAAAGTTCACCATGGATTTAATCATTAAGATTGGAATGGAGAGTGCCTCCATCATGAAAAATCCTATAGGGTCAAGTATGTCAATAGACAAGGATGAGACTGAAAAACCAGTTGATTAACCCTTGTATAAAGGCATAATTGGATCCCTCTTCTATTTAACTACTAGGCTAGACATTATTTATTCTACATGTGTTTGTGCTAGGTACCAGGCCTGGCCTTAAGAGTCTCATTATTCTGCTGCCAAAAGAATTCCTAGACATCTCAAGGGCACACCTCATCTTTGTCTGTGTTACCCTATGAATAATGATTTGAACTGATTGGGTATTCAGATACAGATTTTGTAGGTTGTAAAGAAGATATGAAAAGCACATCAGGCACCTGTCAGTTTTTAGGAAGAATGCTAGTGTCTTGGATCAACAAAATGTAGACCAGTGTAGCCATCTCCACGGTAGAATCAGAGTACGTATCAGCTGGAAGTTACTGTGCATAACTACTATAAATTCAACATCAACTCCAAGATTATAATCTACATCTAAGTAAAACCCCTATGTTATGTGATTCATCTTGTATAATTTCAATAGTTAAGAATCCTGTTTCACCAAGCAGGACCAAACATATTGAAATTAGATATCATTTCATTAGAAAGCATGTTGAGAATGAAGATATCAGCCTTGATTTTGTCCCCAAAGACAAACAAGTGGCTGACATCTTTACCAAGCCTCTTGATGAAGCCAAGTTCAACACCTTGAAATTTGAATTGGGTTTGTTGAACTTGAAGCAACACTAGTATGGTAATACATTTATATTACATGTATGTGTGCATTTGGAGGTTAATATTTTGCAGGTTAACAAGTAAGAAAAAGACTAACTGATCTGGCGTTGAGTGTTCTGTGTTAACTCCAGGCATCGAGTATATTGAGTTAACTCCTGGCATTGAGATCGTCGAGTGCGTCGAGTTCACTCAACTCATTCAATTTGACATGTCAGAATACAACAAATTCAAGGGATTAATCGCAACAGTTCATCATCTTGTATAAAACACGTTAGGTACACACCTTTCCACATTCTCGAACAGGGTAACTATAAATAGAATTGTGTTCCTAGAATAATACACATAATTCCTTAGACTTTTGTGACTCTCTATGCTCTTGCCTTCGTATTCTCGAGCCGAATTCGTAGTCTCTACAATGACTCACTTAATCAATGGCCCCAAAAGGTGTTGATTTCCTGTTCGAGGGTTTTGAACTTGTGAGAAATGGATTCAAAGATGTATCTAAGGAAGTACAGTTAGTCATTCATCTTCTAAATACCGTCTAGAATTTGTTCTGTCTGAACCATGCTCCATATGGAAAAGAGAGGTGTTGGAACTATTCTCTAATGCCAAAGTAGATGCATCTTCCAGCAAGATTAAAACATCGATAAGTGAAAACAAGATCAAGATTACTTCAAGGAAGTTGGGTAAGGCTCTGAAACTGACCAAGTTTAGGTCATTTGTTGAGGAAGATGAGCTATTTATTGAGGAGGTCAAGACAACTCTCAAATAGTATGGCTTGTCTAAGCACACCACAAGATCCATCATGAGGAAGGAAATGAATCTAAAGGGCAAGTTCATGGCAAATGTGATTAGAAAGGCATTGATCTGTAAGACTAGGTCACATGATAAGATCTCAAGGAAAATGTTTGAACTGATGACAAGAGTGATTCTAATAAAGAAGTCTGATTGGGGGAAGATAGTTTATTAGAGGATTGTAGAATGTATTCTAGAACCCAATATGGGTAGAATACTTTCTTTATTTTTGCTGAATTCTGCTCCAGGAATGCTTAATTTGAAAGGTTCATCATATGAGGAAAATGGACATAAGAATTTTTGATAGGTGGGATAGGGTCTTGGCACCTTACCTACAACCTACAGACAAGAAATAAAAGAAGAAAGTAGTTACCATCACTGAAGAGAGCTCTAGTAGTAGCTCTTCTGAAAGCAAAGGTGAAGAACCTCATGATCCAGAGTTATCAGAATCAACTACAAAGATTGGGAAAGATGTAAGTGCACGGGTCTCAATGCCCTCTGAACCTGCTGCAATAACACTACCAAGCAGTGTATCTCAAACAGAAGACACCCCAGTAGAACTTGTTGAGAAATTAGTTGCTGATGTTGTGGACAAGATTTGTGCAGATATTGAGGGGGAGGCCTAGAGATTAGATGCTCCTATTAAGGGGGAGCAAGTATAATCTCCTATTGGTCTACATGACCAAATTGACTCTTTCCTAGTCAATCTTCAGGAAAAGATTGATCATATACCCTCTGATACTCAGAGGGAGCAAGTCCAAGAAGAATTTCTAGGGATAGATGTTGATGTACTTCAAGTTGATATAGAGATTACTGAGGTTGAGGGGGAGACTCATCTTGAGCTCCCTGTTCAAGAAGCTGAAAATGTGATTGAGTTATCTAAGGATGATTTGTCTGTTGCAGACATTCCTGCTAAGTCCTCTGAGTTTGAGGTGGCTGATTAGAAAGCTAGGAGAGATATAAGGAGGTATCCTGAAGATGTCTTCTTCCTAGGGAAATATCAACAGACTGATGTAATGTCCTCCTCCTTTCTGGCTCAGTTAAAAGGATTGTTAGATGAGTAGAGGAGGCAAATAAAGCATTATGTAGATGACTCTATAAAATGACTAAGACAAAATTTGTCCACTGAGATCAAGTCTATAAGATTTGAAGTGATTCTACTCAAGGCTAACATAGTTTCATTTTGTAAGTGAGCTTCTCCAGCTATTATATACACTGAAGAAAAGCTTGATGGGATTGAGCAAAGGTAGATGATATTCTAGAAAATCAATGCATCACTACAGAAAACATTAAGATAGTGTATGAAGTGCAAAAGTGCATCATGGAAACCAACAAGGTCATTCTGAAGAGAAGAATGGATGCACAAACTTTTTAGATGATCTCATACTACAAGTGAAGAATCTTATCACTATAGGTGTTAATCATTTGGCTCAAAAGACCACTACCCTAGGAAAAGTTGTCTTTTAGGAATTCATAAAGGGAGATAGGTCAATGATAAAGGCCAGTGCTGATCATGCAATCTAGACTTCAAATGAAATCAGAGTTGCACTAGGCCAAGATCCTATCATATACAATGAGCATATGAATGAGCCTATAATTCCTGTTGATGGGGCTAAATCAGTTGGTGGTATAGCTGTTATTATACCTGCATTCAGTCCCACCACTCAACATTTGTCTAAGGCCAAAAGTAAGTCAGTTGCAGATGAGGAAGAGAAATCTAGGAAGAATAAGAAAAAACACGGAGAAGAAATGGACACCAGACTAGATTTTTAACTATGGAGTCCTTAATCAAGGACTATCATCCTATCTGCCTGAGATCAAATCAAAGAGAACAAGACTGATAGTGCCAAACTCATAAGTTATATTGAATGGGTTAAGTTTGAAAGGCAAGAAGAAGTGAGGAGGAAATTTAGAAGAGATAAGAGAGATGGTATTGTTCATTCAGATGCTCTAGAGCTTAGCAGATACTTTCCAAAGCCATACAACAAATTTGAATGGCAGAGGCAAAAGAAGAAAGAAGATGCGGAGAAGGATGCAAAAAGATCAAGTAGAGGCATAGTCATTAAGGAACCTGATGCTTAACAATGATATTTGAAATAGGTTCCTTAGGGCCTTAGGAAAATGAACTATTATTATAGGCACACTTCTATGAATAGTTATTCAGTTTTGTGTTAATAAAAATTTTTCTGTGTGCTATTTCATGTTCTTTATTCTGTGAATTTTTTATTTATATGAGTTAGTGTACATCATTGACTAAGGTACTGTATTCTTCAAATAGGGGGGATTGTTGGGTCCATTGACTACAATGTCCCTGATTTAAAGAAGGCCATAAGTCAATAATATACACATGCATATATTTGATATATGTTCAAGTTCATATATACAACAAGTCTACTATTTAATGATTAGACATGTTATATATGTCAAAGGTTTGGCTGGACAGAAGACAGAACATATGTGAAAGACAAAAACTTGGCTAAGTACAGATTCCTTGAATTATCATATATCGCTCAACGTTAGAGACTAAAAAGCATCAACAGACATTCAATCTCTCAAAGTCTTAGTGGAGCAGACCATAAATTTTCCTAAGTTCAAATGCGTTGAGTGAAGAAGGTTCACTCAATGCCTGCTCAAAGAATTCAGCTAAGTTCAAATGCGTTGAGTGAAGGCAGTTCACTCAACGCCTACTCAAGAAATTTTGTCCAAGTGGAAATGCGTTGAGTGAAGGCAGTTCACTCAATGCCTACTCCGAAAATTTTGTTCAAGTGGAAATACATTGAGTGAAGGCAGTTCACTCAATACCTACTTAGAAATACTGCTAAGTATAAATGCGTTGAGTGAATGTCATTCACTCAATTCCTGCAGAAGGGAAGCTGTCAAAGTTTCAATGTGTTGAGTGAAGTCAGGTCACTCAATGCCTGCTTAAGAAAAGGAGTTAAAGTAAAAAACATTGAGTGATCAACATTCACTCAACGCCTCTTTAGTAAGGCAAAATTCTGCTAAGGGTAAAAGCGTCGAGTGAAAGTAGTTCACTCAATGCTTATGGACCTAACTATTCACAACTAATTCATTGAGTCACACAACTACACTCAATACCTGTACCAGTTGTTAGGAAGATTTTTTCTAAGTCCATAGGGGGAATTTCAAATATGTTGACCTCATTCTTAAATTCCAATTAAAGTAGATAGAGCACTAAAAGACAAAGAACACTGTACTCCTTCGACAGAGTTATCATGGATAAAATAACAGTTAAAGCTGCCCATGTCGCATTCCAAAAGGAGGTACAGTGTCATTGCCATGACTGATATATAAAAGTAGACCAGGGTCAATCTTTACAAGAACTTTTGCAATCTCTCAAAAACCCTAATTTTTTCTGCAAAAGTAAGCTAGCAAAGCTCAAGACATTTTCACTATTCTTCTTCAAGCCTGCTACACATAACTCAAATTTTGTCAAGCTTGGAGAAGGAGCAGAGCTCCTTAGAAGATCTTCACAGCACAAGCTGAAACAACATTAAAGATATACTTTCTAGTTGTTGTGAAGAAGGAGAACTTTTTTCTATACAGTCCAGGAAGAAGACTTAGTGATTTTTCTCTAGAGTCAGTTTCATCAAACTCTTACTCAAACCCGTAGGATCTCTGTGAGATCTGATTTGTAAGCCTAATTTATTAAGGCTAAGTTATAGGACTGTGAAGTAGTCTGTGGTAGGAGTTGTTGAACTTTGAGGTAGGATCTTGGAGTGGATCTGAGGTATGATCATAGTTAAGATTTGAGGTAAGAGATCAGGTGGATCTCTGATTTGTAAAAGTTGTTTAACTCTGAGCTGTAGTGCTATTGTGCTTGAGGTAGGAGACTAGAGTTAGTCTTTGAGGTAGGACTAGAAGCAGTCTAAATTATAGGAGTTACTAAACTCTGAGTTACAAGATCCTGAAGGATCTGAGGTGTAAGCTCAAGGAGCCAAGTATAAAGGAGAATTTAGCTGAATCTAGTACACTGCTAGATAGGTGAAGGAGAAAAGTAGATGTACTCTAGATAGGGGAACCACTATAAATCTTGTGCGTTGTTTTCTGATCTTGAAAGCTAACTACTAACTTAACACACACCAAGCTCAAAGTTGAAAATATTCAAAAAGATTAAAAAAAACCTAATCACCCCCTCTAGGTGTTTAGATACCCTTAGAAAAGACTTTCAAGTTATTCCTACATTGCATTGATCTAGAATGCATCTTGATTGACATCTTCAAATCTTTTTGGTTCTACCTGAGACAGGAAGCTCAGGAATAGAGCTTCATTTTAAAATCTGCTTATGATGGTGAAACTTTTACTTACATCTCCAATTATGAGGGTACTGGGATGGTCCCTCATATGCCTGGTTGCTATAGGAATCTCTATAACACCTTGCTAACCAGTTGGAAGTATTTCATCTAGTTGTTCCTCTTCAATAATTTCCTGTGTACTATTAGCTGGCTGAATGTCTTCATATAACACTTCAACTTGAGATGAACTCCTGCTTGATCTTGGCTTATCATTGATAGATAGATCTTCTATGTTGAGCTCCTAACCTACATAATTAGGCGCACTAGACCGGCCTTTATATAGAAGGCTAGTCTTATCAAATATAACATGTGTTATTTCTTCTACTACTTGGGTCTTATTGTTGAATATCATGTAAGCTATACTATTGGAGCTATATACAACAAGAATCCCCCCATTGCATTTTTCAGTAAACTTAGTTAATTGATACTTCTTATTATTTAATATGAAGTATTTGCAACCAAAAATTCTGAAGTAGAATATGGTTGGTTTTCTATCTTTCATGAGTTCATAAGGTGTCTTTTTATGGACCTTAGTTGAGGAGGCTCTATTCAGGACATGACATGCAGTGTTAACTTTCTTAGCCTAGAAGTATTCTAGTAGTGAGGAGTCACTTAGCAAAGTCCTGGTAGCCTCAATCAATGTCCTATTATTTCTCTCAGTCACCCAATTTTGTTGTGGGGTTCGGGGAGAAGAGAGTTCTTGGGTGATACAAAATTCTTCACAAAACTTTGTCATAGCACCATACTGAAATTCTGCGCCATGGTCACTTCTCACTTTGACCACTAAACATTCCATTTCATTATGAATAACCTTGATAAAGTTCATGAAGACACATAGGGTATCTGACTTCTTCTTCAAGAAGAAAACTCATATAAACCTAGAGTGATCATCAAGAATCACATAGGTGTACAACTACCCTCCTAAAAACTGAATAGGCAAAGGACCAAATAGATCCATATGCAATAAATATAGACATCTTATAGAGTCTTTGGGAGCTAAGCTTTTAAAGGTGGTCCTTGTTTGCTTGCCCATTTGGCATGCATGGCTGATCCTGGCACTTGTTGTCTTTTAATTCAGCCATCAGTCCCATACACTGATGGTCTTCTTGTTCATAGATGGAGTTTAGCACTTGCATAAACTCATCTTCTTCACTAGCTGCATAATGTCCAATGTATGCTTCTGCTTCAGATTCTGACTCTGAGGAGGATTGATCTGTAAGACTCTTCTCCTTCTTAGAAACAAAGGATTTCTCCTTCTTGCCCTTTTGTTGAGTCTTCTTCTTGTCTGCTGACTCCTTCCACTTTTCTGGACACTCAGCCACCACATGCCCAGGCCTATTGCAACAATAACAAACAATTTTTGATGTTGTAGCTTTGCTGGGCTTAGACCTGCTCCTTTCCTTTCTTGATGATTTTCTCTTTTGATAGTAGTCATCCACTGGCTGTGATATGGAGGGCCTTGACTTCCAGTGCTTCTTCTTCAAGAACCTCTGAAACTGCCTTGTAAAGGAAGCAAAATCTGCATCTGAATCACTGTTATCTGAGTTCTGATTGTCTGAATTCTCTGAGATAACTTCAGTAACTTCCTTAGGAGGTGATGGAGACATCCTCCTGCTCTTTCTAGTGGCTTCAACCTTGAAGGCCACTGACTTTTCTCTATGCTCTCCTTTTGTATTTCTTTCTTCCTCCTTCCTAGCCATTAGTTGCATTTCATATGATAGCAACTTTCCAAATAAGGTTGGAGGAGAAATGTCTGCTAGTTTGTCCACTTCTCTAATGGCACAAATCTTGGTATCCCAATCCTTTGTCAAGGATCTTAGTAATTTGTCATTCAGCTCATAAGTACTGAAGACCCTTCCATAGGATATCAGTTCATTCACTATCCTGTAGAATTTCTTGTAGCATTCAGATATGCTATCAGACTTATGATGCGTGTAAATACGGCAAGCGCACCGGTCGCACAAGTAATAAAGTTTGGGAATGGATCCCCAAGTGTCGGTCTCTTGAGGAATGTAGTTGGCGTGGAACGACGAACAATCCGAAATTATTGCTAATAGAGTTAGTAAAATGAAAGAAGAAACAAAAGGGGCTTTGAGGTTTATGTTCTTACAAACAAAGAAATTAAAGCTAACAATGCGGGTCGCATTCACCGCTTCGCAAGGCGAGATGGGTGTATCGGCCGCTATACCGTACTTCGGTAGGGTGAGTGGACGGTGAGCTAGTGGGTGAGGTGTTTAGTGCGGTGTGCAATCAAGTGGAATGGTGGGAGTGAGATGGGGCGAGGCGCATCACAACACAAATCCCACAAACAAGTTTAAACAACAAAAATCCAATTACAAATAACTAGAAATTCGAAGTTCATAACAAGCTTGAGTCATTCATACACTACAAGGAAGGTAGAGGAAGAGTAAACCAAGAGGGTGAAGATCCACCGCGGTTGTTGGCCGGAGGTGCGGGTTGTCAATCCGCTTCCACGCGCAGTCCGAGGAGGCTTCCGGTACCGACGAGCTGTCACCTCGAGGGCCTTTGAGTCCATTCTCTAGGTCATCTCCGTCATCTCTTCTTCGGTAGAAAGCTCGGAGAAGAGGTCGTTAATGGCCGGGAGGGTCACCGGAGGATGTGGAATGCTTTAGAATCGCCGGAAATCACCTCCCGATCTAAAGTAGAACGAGAAATCGAAGACTCAAGCGTATAGAAAATATAATAGAAGAAATTTCTAATTATACTAATTAAGAAATTTATAACTTTCGACAAAAGTAAATAAATATTGTCACTACTCAAAAATTGAATGCCGGAGAATCGTTCGGTCATGCGTAGGAAGAAAATAGGCGGGTCGCTTGGCTAAACATTGCCAAAGATCGGGGCTCGTGATCACCTCCAAAGGAATCCACCAATGTCGGGGACCATATGCTTGCCCGTTCACACTCTCTCCATGGCACTAGTTTGACTCTAGCGTGAGTCCGTAGGACTTCGGGTAATGATGGGGCTTGGGTTACGGTGAGTTAAACAATGATAAAAAAAAGGCTTAGCACCTAACCCAAATGAGCTCGCCTAAGAGAATCCCTCGGCAAACCACCAAACGCGCGAGTGCACCACACCCCCAGACTTAACTTTTGCAACATGGGTGTGTGCACCGCCTACTCCAAATCAAAATCATTTTCAACAAGATTTTCAATCAAATTTTTTTTTTCTTTTCACATTTCATTTTCACATTTCAATTTCTCTTTTTTTTCTTTCTTTTCTTTTCTTTTTCATCTCTTTATTTTGAACAATTCAGCAGATTTACTTGTGCGCACTTCCACTTTTTCACAAATAATACACCACATCACAACCCAAAATGAAAATATGAAGTACGAAAGCTCTATTTGGGTGTGCGACTAGGATAGGCTAAGAGGCTTTGGTGAAATAACAGTGGAGCTGAATCAAAAGGAAGGGTAGGCACAAAGGGGCTAGCGAGGGCGGCGTTAGGAAGGGTACAAAGCTCAACCGGGCCAATATGATGGCCTACATCACTCTCACGCTAGACTAACCATGCACCAATGCTTCAAAAGTAGCTTGGGGCAAGTTCTTAGCCACCGAGAAAAATGATCCTTCCTCCCGACTCGAGCAATACGAAGCTAGAGACGCCTACACACATTCCTACGCTACCGACAGATTGCTCCGGATTCACAATTTTGAGTAGGGCAAACATCATTTACGAATGCAGAAAAAAATAAATTTGCAAGTATAAAGAAAAATTAAATCTATACAATTTCTACACCACGAGAGTACTCGATTAGGAGCACTGCACGAGTTTCAAACTACTCTGAATTAAAATCCTAAGTCAGCACCGCTGTTTTAAAATTGACACAAAACGATAACATTGACTCGAGCCGTGTGCGTGGTCAAGTGCGCGCTTGTGTGGGTGGTAAGGTTTTTGCAGCAGGATTCTACAATAATGAAATATAAAATAAAACTACTGGCATGCTATCAGTGTGCTCGTGGAGTGCATAAGCGGCTCTCCCCCCCCAGACTTGCATGAAAATAGGCAGAAATGAAAATAGTCATCTAAAATAAAAAGAGGCCTGAGGAGAAAGGGTACCTATGCTCCAAAGAAGGAGCATACCAGAAGGCGGAGGTTGCTGGATCGCACAAAAATATACTGTACCTGCGAATTAGGTTGAACAAACAAAAAAAGACAAATAATAGAAAAATAAAATAGGCAAGCGAAATAAAAAGCACAAAAAGAAGAAGGACCACAGAGGTCCAAGCTTGGGTTGTCTCCCGAATAGCCCTTTTGTTTACCGTCCTTAAGGTGGACCAAATACCTGTATTAGCAGTTTATAAATTATTCTTGCAGTAAATAAAAAGAAAAGAGTTGCAGGAAAATAAGAATAACAAAATGCCAGGACATAACAGAATCTGAAGATAAAAAATACAGAAGAAATATGTGATCAGGGCGTCACGGTATCACTTTGCGAGGGGTCAGCGAGCTGCAAGCTTTGAGGTTCGCCAATGATAGCACCACCATCATACAATTTCAGCCGGTGCCCGTTGAATTTAAACTTGTCCCCGCTCTTCCCGGTTATTTCAATTGCGCCAAAAGGAGAGACTCCGATCACTGTGAAAGGGCCGCTCCACCGCGATTTTAACTTTCCTGGAAACAAACGGAGGCGGGAGTTGTACATCAAGACTTGGTCTCCCGGCTGGAATTCTTTTGGGATGATGTGACAGTCGTGCCATTTTTTTGTTTTTTCTTTATAAATCCGCGCGTTCTCATAAGCAAAATGCCGGAGCTCCTCCGGCACATTCAGTTGAGAGCGGCGCTTGTCTGCTGCAGCCTCCATGTCCATGTTTAACAACTTGGTTGCCCATAATGCTTTGTGTTCTAACTCGACCGGCAAGTGGCACGCTTTTCCATAGACAAGTTGAAAGGGAGTCATACCGATAGGGGTTTTGAAGGCGGTTCGGTATGCCCATAAGGCGTCATCAACCTTCATGGACCACTCTTTTCTGTTGGAATTAATAGATTTTTCAATAATTCTGTTGAGCTCTCTATTTGAGACTTCTACCTGCCCACACGTTTGAGGATGGTAAGCAAGAGAGATTTTGTGGTGTACTCCAAACCTCTTCATGAGTTGCAAGAAAGATTTGTTGCAGAAATGGCTCCCTCCGTCGCTGATGATGGTACGCGGAGCACCAAATCTAGAAAAAATATTCTTGTGTAAGAAAGTCAAAACCGTGCGGGCGTCATTCGTGGAAACATCTTCGGCCTCAACCCACTTGGAGACATAGTCAACCGCGACAATAATATAGAGTTTGCCGTGCGACATGGGGAAGGGTCCCATGAAATCGATTCCCCAAACGTCAAATGGCTCGCAGACGAGCATGTTGTTGAGAGGCATTTCGTCCCTTTTTGAAATGTTTCCTGTCCTCTGACATTCATTGCATTTGGCAACATACGTTTGGGCGTCTCTGAAAAGAGTTGGCCAAAATAAGCCACATTGTAATACCTTGCGTGCCGTTCTGGTGGCGCCAAAATGCCCGCCGGCCTCCCGGTCATGACAGTGATGTAAAACGGATTGGAATTCAATCTCGGGTATGCAGTGCCTAATGACTCCGTCATTGCACGAACGGAAAAGTAACGGGTCTTCCCAGAAATAATATTTGGCATCAGATAGAAGTTTACGCTTTTGCTGCGATGACAGGCTAGGAGAGACAGATTTGTAAGCGAGGTAGTTGGCCATGTCTGCGTACCACGGGATTGTAGGTGGGAGTGAAGTGATGGAGAATAACCATTCATTCGGGAAACATTCAGCTATCTCATTGTGCTCGTAACTTGATATAGCTCCTTCAGTATCACTTTCCAATCTTAATAGGTGATCAACAATGACATTCTCCACTCCTTTCTTATCGCGGATCTCGATGGCGTATTCTTGCAGTAGAAGAATCCAACGGATTAGCCGGGGCTTGGCATCTTTTTTCTTGAATAAATACCTGAGTGCAGCATGGTCAGTGTAAACGATGACCTTGGATAGCACTAAGTACGAATGGAATTTTTCAAAAGCAAAGATGACCGCCAACAACTCCTTTTCTGTAGTGGTATAATTCATTTGGGCATCGTTGAGAGTTCGGCTCGTATATGAGATGGTGTAAAATGTTTTGTCTTTCCTTTGACCAAGCACCGCGCCAACTGCAACATCGCTAGCATCACACATGACCTCAAAGGGTAAAGTCCAATCTGGTGCCACCAAAATTGGGGCAGAGATGAGTCGGTCCTTGAGAGTCGTAAAGGCTTGCATGCAATCTTTATCGTAGTTAAATAGAGCATCCTTAGCCAGCAGATTTGTGAGGGGCTTGGATATTGCTGAAAAATTGCTAATGAATCTTCGATAAAAGCCAGCGTGTCCCAGGAAACTGCGGATACCCTTGACGGTAGATGGAGGAGGAAGATTTTTGATGATACTGACTTTGGCTTGGTTGACTTCGAGACCCCGACGAGAGACCTTGTGGTCCAAGACGATCCCCTCGCGAACCATGAAGTGGCATTTTTCCCAATTCAGGACGAGGTTGGAATCATCACACCGCTTCAGGGCCTTGGCTAGATTCACTAAGCAGGAGTCAAAGCTGTTCCCGAAAAGGGAGAAATCGTCCATGAATACCTCAAGAAAATCTCCAATCATGTCACCAAAAATGGCGATCACACACCGTTGGAAGGTTGCGGGGGCGTTGCACAATCCGAATGGCATTCGTCTAAAAGCAAAGGTGCCTGATGGGCAAGTGAATGTCGTCTTGTCTTGATCGTCAGGGTCGACTGCTATTTGATTGTATCCCGAATAACCGTCAAGGAAACAATAATATTCCTGACCGACCAACTTTTCTAGCATCTGATCTATGAAGGGAAGCGGGAAGTGATCTTTGCGCATAGCCTCATTCAGCTTTCGGTAATCAATGCAAACTCTCAACCCGGTGGCCACGCGGGTAGGTAGCAGTTCATTTTTACCATTAGCCATCACAGTAATCCCGCCCTTTTTGGGCACCACTTGAACTGGGCTAACCCATTTACTGTCACTGATTGGGTAAATTATACCAGCGTCTAGTAATTTTATAACTTCAGCCTGAACTACCTCATGCATCTTGGGGTTTAGTCTCCTTTGAGGTTGTGCCGACGGTTTGTATTGATCTTCAAGAAGGATTTTGTGCATGCAAAACGCCGGGCTTATGCCTTTTATATCTGCCAGAGATCATCCAAAAACATTTTTATATTTCTTTAAGACGTTGACCAAAGAGAGTTCGTTGTCGGCGGAGAGAGATGCAGAGATAATAACCGGACACGCTGTGCCTTCCTCCAAGAAAGCATATTTCAGGGATTTGGGCAGCGGCTTCAAAGTAACGGTAGCGATTGCGATGGAGGGTTCTTTGATCAGATGCGGCGTTCCTGGTAAGCTAGCAGAGGGTGTGTCCTCATTTTCCCAATCTGGCTCGTCCTGGTCAAGAATCAATTCGCCGCACGTGTCCGGGTCTTCAATCAAATCAGCATTATCACAATTAGTGATTCTAAGTTGTTCTGGCGGTTCGTGGACATTAAAAGAAACTGATTCTTCTCCCAGGCTTAGAGTTAATTCTCCCTGGTCGACATTGATAATTGCCCGGGCAGTGGCAAGGAAGGGCCTTCCTAGAATTATAGGAACTTTGGGGTCAGCCTTCATGTCGAGGATGACGAAATCGGCCGGGAAAGCGAGGTCGTTAACCGTGACGGTGAGGTCTTCAACTATCCCAGCTGGTTTTTTTATCGATCGATTGGCTAATTGCAACCTCAGATGGGTGGGCTGAAGAATCCCAACTCCTAGCTCTTGGAAGATGGAGAGCGGCATCAGATTTATCGAAGCTCCCAAATCACAAAGTGCGTGGCCAAATCTGTGGAGGCCAATTCTGCAGGGGATGGTGAAGCTGCCTGGATCTCTGCGTTTGGTTGGAGAATAGCTGGCAAGGAGAGTGGAACACTCTTCAGTGAGGTTAACCATCTTCAGTCCTTCCAAGGATTTACGCCTCGAGATGAGGCTCTTGAGGAACTTGGAATATCCTGGGATCTGAGTGATAGCCTCAGTCAAAGGTATGCTAACTTGAAGTCCTTTCATGATCTCAAGCAACTTCTGAAATTGCCTTTCTGTCTTTTCATTCTTTAGTCGATGGGGAAATGGCGGCCTCACGGTGTTCATAATGGTTGGCGGTACTGTCATGGGTTCTTGCTCGATCGGCGAAGACGGAGGTTCGATTACCGCATCAGAAATGGGTACACAAGAAGATTGTGCAGGGGGATCAGGAGGCAAGGCTCTCCCGAGGCTTTTTCCACTTCTCAGTCTCATTGAATGTACCGTTTCCTGCTTCAGATCGACTGAACTTAGCAGTGCTTCTATAAGAATCCCGAAGGCTGTTTGTAGACGTTGAATGGTGGTAGCTTGTTCATTGAACATTTCCATCATTCTGCATACAAACGTGAAAAATTGCTCGGTCTCCGACACAGGAGGATTGATGGCTTCATCAAGGACCACCGATTTTATCTCCACGAAAAGATTGGGGTGAAGCGAAGTGTTCCAATGCCTACTAGTTTGGGAAATGTTGTCAATAATCTCCCACGCATCTTCGCTGGATTTGCTGAACAGAGTTCCGCCGGCTGCGACATCAAGAAGAGGCCGGAATCTGTCTAGAATACCAAAATAAAAAGTTTGGATCAGGAGAACGTCTGACACATCCACTCTGCAACATTCCCTCCGCAGAGACTGAAAACGTTCCCAAGTAGTGAACAAGGTTTCTTCCTCTCTTTGGGAGAAGGTGATGAGCTCCTTGTAATTGTCTCTGGTTAGCATTCGCTGCCTGAATTTTGTCAAAAAGTTTCCTTCGAGTTGCTTCCAAGAATAAGATAGTCCCTTTCGTATATCATGATACCATTGTTTTGCGCCGTCCTTCAAAGAAAAGGAGAAGAGACGAATCTTTAGATGCTCGCATTTGGCAGTGTTTGACGAACATGTGTTGTAAATTTCCAAAAACTTTTGCACGTGGCAGAAGGCATCAGTGTTTCCATCTCCATTAAATTGACAGTTTTCGATGATATATTCAATCAAGTCAGGCGAGATCTCGAAACTGTCACTACCCATTTCCACTCGATTGGTGAGGTTGGATTGATAGGTTTGCTGCTGAATAGAAAGCATTGAGAGAGGGCTGCCCCTGCATTCACTGCGGCAACTACACAAAGAAACAGTGATCAAAAAGCTCTAACTCTTACAACAATACTTTCAAACATCATGGTCGTTCTACAATTGCATTCCCCGGCAACGGCGCCAAAAACTTGATGCGTGTAAATACGGCAAGCGCACCGGTCGCACAAGTAATAAAGTTTGGGAATGGATCCCCGAGTGTCGGTCTCTTGAGGAATGCATTTGGCGTGGAACGACGAACAATCCGAAATTATTGCTAATAGAGTTAGTAAAATAAAAGAAGAAACAAAAGGGGCTTTGAGGTTTGTGTTCTTACAAACAAAGAAATTAAAGCTAACAATGCGGGTCGCATTCACCGCTTCGCAAGGCGAGATGGGTGTATCGGCCGCTATGCCGTACTTCGGAAGGGCGAGTGGACGGTGAACCAGTGGGTGAGGTGCTTAGTGCGGTGTGCAATCAAGTGGAATGGTGGGAGTGAGATGGGGTGAGGCGCATCACAACACAAATCCCACAAACAAGTTTAAACAACAAAAATCCAATTACAAATAACTAGAAATTCGAAGTTCATAACAAGCTTGAGTCATTCATACACTACAAGGAAGGTAGAGGAAGAGTAAACCAAGAGGGTGAAGATCCACCTCGGTTGTTGGCCGGAGGTGCGGGTTGTCAATCCGCTTCCACGCGCAGTCCGAGGAGGCTTCCGGTACCGACGAGCTGTCACCTCGAGGGCCTTTGAGTCCGTTCTCTAGGTCGTCTCCGTCATCTTCTTTGATGCAGGCCTCCCCTATGCGACGCTAAATTGAAAATAAGGAAGGGGAAGCCTAAGGGGAGGCCTGCATCAATTTGGTATCAGAGGGAGGTTTGTCAATTTCCTAATTGGCAACGATCCGCTCTTTCCTTGCTACCCCCCACTTGCACTTAGGTTCGTTCCGTTCATTTTAAAATTTTTATTTTTAGTTATATAAAAACAAAAAAAAAGGGTTTTAGTGTTTTTTTTCCTAATTGGAATCTTTTTCTGTTAGTCCGTCATGGCTCGCGTTGGGAGTCCCCTTCCCCCATGTTCCTCGGTTGGTGACCTTCGCAAGGAAATGAACCGCCAATGTGATGACATAAGAGATATGTTAGCACAACTTGGAGGTCGGCTTCCGACACTGCATCTTGATGCCCCTAGGCCACAGCTTAGGACCAATGTTCCTTCCTACGATGGATTGGGGGACTCCCAAGTCTTCTAGGACTGGGTCATGGAGATTGAATATTATTTTGAGTGGTATACGCTGAATGATGCGGATAAGGTGCGGGTAGCACGAATTAAATTGTTTGGGCGCGCCAAAATATTCTGGCTAAATGAGGAGCGTCGTCTGAGGATAGAGAATGGGGCTTTGCCCATGGGTTGGCAACTTATGAAGAATTTGTTAACGGATGAGTATTATCCCTCATACTGCCGTTCTCAGTCTTCTGGTTATCCGAATGTAGCGCCGCCTAAGATTTTGCCTATACTGAATAAGCACGTTCCCCCATACTCCCGTATGAGGACGTCTCATGATGTTATCTCACCCCGCCAGGACACTACACCCCTTTCTGATTATAAGAGTGACGATAGGCCACACGCTAGATCTTTGTCCCAAAAGGATCTTACCATTTTGAGTACCCCTACCCCTACCGTTAGGGAGAGGGAAAAGGTTAGGACCACTGTTCCGCCACCTGTCATAGTCATTACTAGGGATGCTCCAAAACCGCGAGTTGAGCATAGGAAGATAGTTACGAATTGCAAGGAGAGCGCTACATGTTATGCTTGTGGAGCGATTGGCCACTATGCCGTGGAGTGCCCCACTAAGCCTAGAGCTTTGGCTCTTTTAGCTTCGACGTCTGAGCCCGCCACTGAGGGCGAGGCAGATTTATCTGACGATGAGGAGAATGGATATCCTAGCGACTTGGATGATGATTCTTGGGACTATAATGATATTTCGACTTGTGAGAGTACCCCTTTAGCCTCTACGTGTCATGATAGTGATGTTTCAGATCACCCTACCATTGAGTACCCTCTCGAGTCTCTGATCCCTATTTTGAGTGAGCCTCGACCTGATCTTTCTGCAGTCCGATCTGAGCTATCTGAGGAGCCCGAGATTGAGGGTTTCTCAATTACTATTTTGGATGAGTTTCCTCCTGTGGGAGGGGTATCTTTGGACGATTATTCTGATGTTTGCCCGGACGTGAGTTTCCCGGATGAGTGCCCCTTGTTTGAGTCACCATTGAGTGAGATTCATTTGGATTTGGATTTAGTCCCGGGCTCGATTTTACCGACCCTCCCTCCTGTTTGTGTGCCTACATTTGATATCATTTTAGGACGGGGATCCACTAGCCATAGTCTACGCTGTTATGATATACATACTGAGTGGAGAGATTTACCTTGCGAGGGACCCGTCCTGTTGGATCGGTTAGCGGACTTGTTAGGACACACCTTGATTTTATTTAGTCCAATCCGCGTAGTTAAATTGTCGTTATTAGCCCCTCCGCTTGAGATGTCTAGTGAGCTGCGTATTAGTGAGTATCCGCCGGCGGGCATGTTTTTATTTGCGACTGCGTATGATTTCACGGCGACTGTGCCTATTGATTTGGTGT
The DNA here is from genome assembly GCA_039513925.1 of Platanthera zijinensis. Taxonomy (NCBI): domain Eukaryota; kingdom Viridiplantae; phylum Streptophyta; class Magnoliopsida; order Asparagales; family Orchidaceae; genus Platanthera; species Platanthera zijinensis. Next base: position 35,285,085 of record CM077083.1, read on the forward strand.
CCTCACGACATTGTTACCCGCCAAATCAACTTGCACATATCTTGCGTCCATCCTGGTACGAACTGCATGTAAACATATCATCGCCTTATGCCAGTGTCTATGAGTTGCATCACTTCCACGCCCAGTCACCTTCGAGAGCATCTGACTGCGGAATTGTTGATTCTACTTTCGTCTGGTTAGCCCCCGAGTGGATACCTTCGGGTTCCGTAACAAAAGTATTACATTGGAGCGCAGACCCTTTCGAGATTTTCAAGAATTTTGGGTTTAATGTAATTTCTTTGGATTTTTACGATGCAATCGGTTTTTCACCGCATTTCAATTTTTCGGATTTAATTTTGCAAATCTGGTCTCCATCTGAGCGGCTTTCCCTGACGTTTCTCTCTTCCACTTCAAATTCTCGTGGGTTGAGAGGTGAGATTTTTCCCGTGTCGCTCTTCCATTTGGGTTTACCGGTTCTCGCATTGGATGGTAAGATCTGTGCTGTTTTCCTTTATGCTGACGCACCTATGAGGTTTCCTGCTGTGTTTGGCCTTGACAGGTTATGTTCTATTGCGGATGCCCGCACTGCTTGTCCTGCCCCGTGGATGTCCGCTCCGGCTACGCTACTTGTGGATGTTGCTGTCTCCTGCTATTCCCTCCATTGCCACTCATCGGTGATGAGTGATTTTGAGCGGGGGAGGATTGATGGCGAGGATGCTCCGCCAGTTGCTCGTGCCGTCTTGGATCTCTCTTGTGCTCGCCGCCGCTACATGTTCGTAGACAACGATGGCCGTTGCCGCAACCATCGCCGCAACCGTCGCCTCAACCATCGGCGTCGCCACTGCCGCCGCCGCCAACATTACATCACTACATTATGATTATAATGTTATTTCATTTTTTTGAAATAATATTATAATCCTAATTCGCTAAGTTATCATCTTATAAGCTTATAGGTTTATAAATTAGATGTTATAAATGTATAAGCTTATATTTTTATGTGTGTTGTTACTTTAGTTTTGTTAAAACATTTTAGGTGTGGCTAGGATTTATTTTGATGAGATGGAGGGTTGGATGGAGTGGTGTAGTTATTTATATATATGTGTGTGTGTGAGGGAGAAAGGCATTGAAGATTAAAGAAAAAAAAACCCTAAGAAGGATTTCCTCCGGCAGCCCGCCCCCTCCCGTTTTCCTTCGGCCTGGCCGAAATTCCTGCAGCCCGGCCTCAAGGAACCGCCGCCCAGCATAGCAGCTCCGCCCCTCTTGGTGGTGCTCCCCTGCCGCCCGGTGACCTCCTACCTCCTCCGGTGTAACTCCGAAGAAGGCGGCTCGATTCTTCCCCATCCGGTGTGACTCCGACGATCCTTTTGGAAGTGCGACTCTTCTAAAGCTATCCTCCTCCTCCTCCTCTCCTCTCTATCTCATTTCAGAATTTTTGGGTAACGATATTCTCCCCTAAACTTGTGTGAACTTCTTATTGTATTGTGAGTGTTGTGGAGATTTAGATTTCAAAGCTTTATCCTAACTATTGATCCAAGTGCATTATAGAAAATCTGAAATTGTCATTGCTTTACATCCAATTTTCGCGAATATTTACGTAAGGGTAGGTCCCCTTGGACGTTTGCAAGCCGGGGTTGGTTTAGCCTTTGGTTTCGGACGGATCAAGAGGATTTGATATATCCTCGTTTGGTTTTGTTTTGAGGGATAATCGGACTACTTTCCGAATTGTAATTTTAGTCCGGAACGCCCTCTTTGTGAATGGAAATGTGGTTGATGCGATGCTAGATGTATGGTTAGGATATGATATATGTAGGTGTGTATGCTCGTGCAGGTTTGGGTGAGACTTTCCCCGTTGTGAGATCGCGCAATTACAAAGGAAATGCTGCCGAAATTTCCAACTTTGCACGCACGCCGCGTGTTCGTTGAAATGCCACTTAGGTTGTTTTAGATGCGCGTTTGGTGTTCGCTCTAATTCCCCTTAGGCTTACCCTTCCTTATTTTCAATTTAGCGTCGCGTAGGGGAGGCCTGCATCATTCTTCTTCGGTAGAAAGCTCGGAGAAGAGGTCGTTAATGGCCGGGAGGGTCACCGGAGGATGTGGAATGCTTTAGAATCGCCGGAAATCACCTCCCGATGGTAGGGATGAAGGTGGAGATGGATGGAGCGTCTGAAATGCGGAAGGGCGAAGTGGCGGCCAAGTTCGATCAAGGTCCGTTGACCTAATTCGCGGAGCAGGCCAATTTATAGAATCAGGATTAAATAGCCCGCACGACCACAGGCGCACGACCAGTGGTCGTGCGCGAACAATGTCAGCGCCCGTGTGGCAACAACCTGTTGAACCTGCACCAGGAAATTTTAAGCATGCGCACGATCAGCAGCGCACGATCAGTGATCGTGCGCGGCAAGGGTGGTGATCGTGCGATATGGGACAGAAAAGTGGAAAAAGATGGCATGACTGCGCACGACCGGCAGCGCACGAGCAGTGATCGTGCGCGGTATAGCTGGTGATCGTGTGATATGGCGGGACAGGACAATGAAATGAGAGCTCAGGCTGCGCACGACCGATGGTCGTGCGCCAAAGAGGTCAATGGTCGTGCGTGGGTAAAAACGCACGACCATTGACTCCTTTGCCAAAAATGGTGAAAGTCCTATGCCGGACGCCCACACGATCCCCGAACCTGCAGGAAAACTGCACGCGCTGTCGATCATGGCAGTCACAGAAATATACAAAATGCATCACACGAGGGAAATACACACACGCACAAGAATAGGCTAAAAGAGTGCACAAGACGTGTAATGACATAGCGAACCAAAAGGAGTGCTAATGGCGCTAAATGATAGTGCAAAGACAAGAAAACAAGCCCAGATGAGTCCGAAAATAGATATGAAATGGGGACTCATCAACTTCCCTTGTATGAAACTCTCATATTCTTGATTGAGCATAGACTTTCTGTCTTGTCTAACTTCTTTAGAACCCTCCATGTAGACAATCAAAGTGTCCCACATTTCCTTAGAGGTTTTGCAGTGAATCAAATTTTGGAAAGTAGAATCATATATGACACTCACTATGATATTCTGATCTCTTTTATCCATAGTTGCAAATATAATCTCATCATTGGTCATTTTGGAAAAATCTTTAGGAGTTCTTTGATTTGCATCTAGAACAGACATATTCATTGGGATATATGGACCTTCTTTTACTTTGATATATATCCTTGGGTCAGAGGCCTCCATAAATAACCTAACCCTTTCTTTCCAGATTCCAAAAATCTCTTTCTTGTAGATAGGTAATTTCATTGACCCTAATTCCTTGTGATTCTCTCCAGAACCCATTATCTTGATTCTTGATTCTGCCTTAGGGATCTAACTAAGACTGTTAAGTCTTTCTTTGAGTAACCTCCCTCTGATACCACTTGATAGTTTTACTTTCAAGACTACCTAAACACCTAGAGGGGGTGAATAGGTACTTTTCCTTGATTTAACTTAAGGCAGAATATAACTACAGTTCTTTGAATAAATCAGATATTTCTATAGCTGACACAACACAACAATCACAATCATACACACATCACAGATTGCACACAGATTTATAGTGGTTCCCCAAGGTCTAGGTACATCCACTTTCCCCCTTCACCTATCTAGCAGTATGCTAGAGTCGGCCTAACTTCTTCCTTTAGCTCAGAATTCGGAAGGATTCCTACAACTCAGAATGTCTCCACATTCCTTCAACTCAGGCTAACAAGTCCTACCTCAGCCTTGCCACAAGGCCTACAACTCAGAGAATACCTTCTCCTACAACTCAGGCATAAATAACCCTACCTCAGCCTTGCCACAAGGCCTACAACTCAGAGAAAACCTTCTCCTACAACTCAGGCATAAACAACACTACCACTCAGAGAATAAATCTCCTACACTCAGCCTTTATAAAATAGGTTTACAACTCAGATCTATGAATAGATCCTACAGAATTTGATAAGGAATTTTGTAATCTCTAACCCCTGTTGAGAGAGATGGGATAAGAACTTTCTTGATCAGCTTCTTGAAGAGGCTGATGGCTGAAATCAACTTGATCTTAGCTTTCTTCAAAGCTTCTTGAATCTAAACTTAGTTGGGTTGATTTTCTTTGAATATAACTGACTGACAGCTTCCTTCTTAGACTTCAGAAATAGATCTTAATCTTCTTGATAGATTAGTTCAGTATCTGCTTCTTGAGAGACCTGTGAATGTCTCCTGCTTGAATTCAAATAGCTGGATCTCTCTCTATTCAAACCTCTTGAAGATACTTCTGAATTCTTGATTGAATTCAACTTAGACAGAATCTGAATAGAAAACTACTTCAGATCATCTTCTTAGATCTTCTCACGAAGATCTTCTTTGTTACTTGTACTTTCTTGATCAGAGATCAATCTCTAATTGTGTTAGTTGTGACAATACTCATTCTTATTTTCCTTCTTCTGAATCCATCTATTTATAGACTTCATCCATGGTAACCGGCTGATCCGGTTTATAACTAACTTCTGACAAGTCTGACAGCTTTAGTAAACCTGTTGTAACTCACAGCTGTCAAGTCTTCAAACAGTTCTTGAGCCTTTGACTCTGTCAGCAAAGCGTCGAGACTGACTGTCATAAAGTGTCGAGACCATATGTCAATATGTGTCGACAGAAGTGACTTAAGTGTCGACATAGCCTTTGGTGATGTCTACATAGCTGCCTTGATGTCGACACAGCTTCTTGACATTACATCTTGAGAATGTGTCGACACTGATTATTTGTGTCGACACAAACACTTCACCATTCATCAACAATCAACTTGGTATAGACTCAGCTATGTGTCGACACAAGTCCTGTGTGTCGACACAGTTGATGTAGACTCAGAACATAGCGTGTATCGACACTGCCTCCAGGTGTCGACATAGTTGTTTTCGACTCTGCCTCTGTGTGTCGACACAGTCGATGTCGATTATAATCTTCTGTGTGTCGACACTGCCTCCCGGTGTCGACACAAACTCACTGATGTGCCGACACAGCCATTTCCAAGTGTCGACACAATCTTACTGAAGTGTCAACACAGCTTCCTCAGGTGTCGACATATGGACTTAAAATATTTTTCCTGCATTCTAGCACATTCTTAACCTGCATATATAAACTCAAAATAACATCAAATACACCTTGATGTATATCATTGAGCTAAGTGAGGCTTCTCTAAATCAGGTACACATTTTCCAATGTACCCAACAGCCCCCTTCAAAGCTTTGTATGGGAGGCATTGTCGATCTTCCCTATTTTGGGCCGAGGTTGAAGAGAAGCTAGTGTTAGATTCAGAGGCCTTGGAAGAGATGAGCATTTTTGTGACGCATATCCGTGAGAAGCTTTGATTAGATCAAGAGTGTTATGAGAAGTATGCAAATTGGAAGAGGGTTGATCTGGAGTTTAAAGTTGGGGATATGGTTTTCTTGAAGGTTTCTCTGCTACTAAGTGTTAAGAGATTTAGGAAGGTCCGTAAGTTAGATCCCCGGTATGTGGGACCTTTCAAAATTGTTGAGCGCATCAGAGCGTTTGCTTATAGGCTGGAGTTGCCTGCTTCTTTCTCTGTTTTTCATGATGTGTTTCATCTAAGCTAGTTATGGAAGTGCTTGCTTAGCTATCGCCATGTCCTTGGATCTGTACCCCAGTTGCAGCCTAATCTTTCCTCTGTACAAGATCCCATTCGTATTCTAGAGACGCAAGATCGAGTGTTGAGAAAAAAGACAAATCCTATGGTTAAAGTTCTTTTGCGAAATCAAGTTGTCAGGAGCTCTTTTTTGGAATTTGTGTCTACAATGAGAGAATCTCATCATCATCTGTTCTCCTAGTTTTCTTCAGTAAGTGTTTATATCCAACAAATTTTAACTTACCTCTTTTGCACTTAGGGTTTGCCTTACGCTCTAAGTTTCGGCACAAAACTTTTTAAGGAGGTGACTGTTACGCCCACCAAATTTTGATAATTAATTTCAATCCTCTAATTGGCGTAATATTTAGCATAAGGGCACTACGTTAGCATGGTGTTTAGCAGAGAGTCACCGTTGATGCATTTTCGTGTCCGTTTGGTCAAGACAGCCGGATTTCGAGCTTTAAAGAAATTGAGATTTCAAGATAATTAATTCATAAAATTTGGAATTTTTGAGTCTTAATTAAAGTGGATTTAATAAATGAGGATTTCTTTTTGCTAATCTCGGGTCAAGTAAGTCAAAGCTAGCCATGGAAATGACCAAAAGTATTAAAACCCAATCTTGGAAATTAATTTTTTTTAATTTAATAATGGAGGCCAGCTATAGTTTTTAAGTTCCAAACTCCTATCTTCTTCCTCAAGCCAACCCAATAACCAAAGAGAGAAAGTGAGAAATGGAAGATTTTCCCTTTCCTGAAGCTTTTCGGTCGCCCAATCAGGTGTTCTGGTGCTCGTTTTTCTCAATAGAGCCTAGATTTGGAAAGCTCTCATCGATCTCTTCGTGTGTGTCATAAGTATTTTTCCTTTTCGTGAAGTTTTAGTGTTAGGGTTAGCGGCTCTAACCGTTGTTTGTTTCCAGATATTCGTAAATTTTCTTGCTGAGCCCGAGTGTGAGCTGATCCTTAGTGTGGAGGGCTTGGGAGGCCGAAATCTAGTGGTTTAAAGTTTAGGAAAGTGGTGGATTGTTTCCCTTGCTTTCTCTTCATTAATCCCTCTTAGTTCCTCTGAAGTTTCTGTATGTTATATATTTTAAGGAAATTTTCATGTGCAATAACTTGTTAAGTTTTTTTCTATATATATCACCAAAAAGTTGCTTTTTTATTTCTTTCTGCTTCATCTCCTTAAGGATGGTGACACTTTTACAAATTTCCCTTTCTGGAAGTTTTGTTAAGTAATTGCTTAGGATTTCATTCATAAATTATGTCTTTCCTGTTGTTAACACTAAGTCAAAAATCGACTGCATCGACTGTGTAGTGCATTTCTACACTAAGTATAAATTCGACTGCATCGACTACATGATTCATTTCTGCACTAAGTTTAAATTCGACTGCATGTACTGCATGATTCATCTCTGCACTAAGTCAAAAATTGAGTACATTGACTGCATGGTTCATTTCTACACTAAGTCAAAAATCAACTGCATTGACTGCATGGTTCATTTCTGCATGTCTAAATTTGACTGCATCGACTGCATGATTCATTTCTGCACTAAGACTAAATTCGATTGCATAGACTGTATGATTCATCTCTATACTAAGTCAAAAATCAACTTCATCGGATGCATGGTTCATTTCTGCACTAAGTGTAAATTTGACTACATCGACTGCATGATCCATTTCTGCACTAAGTGTAAATTCGTTTGCTTGGACTGCTTGGTTCATCTCAGCACTAAGTCAAAAATTGACTACATTGACTGCTTGGTTCATTTCTGCACTAAGTCAAAATTCGACTACATCAACTGTATGTTTCAATTATTCATTAAGTCTAAATTTGACAGTATCAACTGCATGGTTCATTTCTGTACTAAGTCTAAATTGGACTTCATCGACTGCATGGTTCATTTCTGCACTAAGTCAAAATTTAATTGCATCTACTGTATAGTTCATTTCTGTACTAAGTTTAAACTCGACTGCATCGACTGCAAGGTTTATTTCTGCACTAACTCCAAATTCGACTGCATTGACTACATGGTTAATTTTTATACTAAGTCAAAATTTGACTTCATCGACTGCATGGTTTGTTTCTATACTAAGTTACAATTTGATTGCATGACTCAAAACTGAATGCATCGACTTCATGGTTCACAATTTCTACTCCAAGTTAAAATTTGACGGCATGACTCAAAATCTACTGCATCGACTTCATGGTTCATAATTTCTACTAAGTCTAAATTCAACTACATGGTTAAATTCAGTTATATAGTTAAATTCGAATGCATAGTTAAATTTGACTGCATAGTTAAATTTGACTGCATAGTTAAATTTGGCTACATAGTTCAATTCAGCCCTATAGTTCAATTTGAATGCATAGATCAATTTGGCTGCATAGTCTAATTTCAGCTGCATAGTTCGGGATTAATAATAATATATGAGTATATTTCTACTTAGGAACACATGTGTTGTTCCTTTCCATATTCCTAAAATTTGGTGGTTAGTTGGTGTGAATGGGAAAGATGTAAACACCACAGTACCTGTTTTATGTTATGATATTGGTTGGACTGTGGGTGTTAGAGGACTATACCACTACCACAGTGCTTGTTTGTGAATCATTACACCGGGTGACTTAGTTTTTGGACTGTCGGGTTGTGTTGGAAAGATAGCCACCACCACAATGCTTTTTTGATGTTTTGGATTGTTGGGTTGTGTTAGAAAGATAGCCACCACCATAGTGCCTTCTGTGGTATGATTTGGTCTGATGGTTTATGTTGGAATATGAGCTACCGCCTTAGTCCCAAATTATGATCGGTGTTAACGATGATCTTTCTCGAGCTGATCAGTCTCAAAGATATATATAATTATAAGATAGATCTTGTTGCACTTAGTGCCAACTTTTACTTAGACTAATCTTTTTCCTACTATAATACTTACTATTTATGTGACTTTTAGTGAATAACCCTATGGCTTGTGGTTTTTGATTCCTCTTGCTCATTCTTTGCTGAGGCATTCTTTTCTTTTAAATGCCAAAGGCTCTCAGTAGTAGCAGTCCAAATGGTTAGAGTTGGTGACTCCAGGCTTGGTGCTGTAGTGCTTGGTTTTTCCCCTCACCATGTGAGATAGTTGTTGATGTCGTTTCAGATAAGACTTGTGTTTAGTTTCTATGGGTTTGTGCCATCTTGTTGACGCCCATAGATTTTATTTTCAGATGTTGGACTTTTTACTGGATCTTTTGCTGTTACTTGCAGTTTATTTGCCTACGTGCTCCTTGAGAATGCTTTATGTTAGGATGCTTGTTAGGTTTTTTAAATATAAAAGCAGTATTCTAGTTTAGACTAGCTCATAACATCTCTTTCAACTATAAGTCACTCTATTTTATGAACTATAATACTCTTTTTTTCTTACACTAAATGTAGAAATTCGTACCTCATTGGCATGCTCATTGGGTGCTCATGCTCATGTAGGAAAAAAATGAAGCTATGAATTTTTTTCTGCTGCAAATTTATTTTCTTACTTGTGGACTAGTTGATCCAATGAACTGGGGGACACGGTTCCTTAAGCTATAAATTTAAAACTATGTTTTTAAAAATTAAATCATATTCTTTTATACAAAATAGATGAGCGTGTGCTTCTTTCCTGAGTGTTTACAGTTGTCCACTGTACGACATGGCATCAAATTGCATATTTTCTCTTACTCTAATTGTAACGTCTCATTTTGATCTAGAAACCTCATGTGTATTTTGTGACACCTTAGTTTCATAAACCTCATAGGTCCGGACGGAATTAGAGAGATCCTAAGTAGACTCTGCAAATCTTCGAGTGGTATCGATGAATCTACCGAGTGGTATCGACGAATCTGCCGAGTGGTATCGAATTCATCGAATGGACTCGACGAATGGACTTGGCAAAAATCCTTCGGTGATATCTTGTTATTTGCGGTCTGGGAAGAAGTACGGGCCGATTTAGAATGGGAAGGTTCTCGAAACTTGTACGGAACAACACATTGATGGCATTGTCATTCCGAAATATTACTTTATTGTATAACTAAGTATGGTCCAATCAAAGTGCGACATGTGGCATGCTAGTCATTCCAAGGCATAACATCCATTAACCTTTGGTCAATTCAACCTACTTTCTCGCTCTCCCGATGACTTCATACTGATCGATAATTCCTCATTCGACAAAAGGTACTCTTCTTCTTCTTCATTGTGCAAACCGCTCTTCCCTGAAAGAATGAAGGAGAAGAGCTAGGTCGCCAGAAGCCGAATGTTACCATTCCACCAAGGAGAAGGAACTGATCCATGGCCGAAAATCACGTGAGCTTCCTCCCCTCTCCCTTGGTGTTAGATCTTTAGATCAGAAATTAGGAGAGGCGTCGACTCAAGAGAGCTAGAATTTGTGAGTTAATGGAGTTTCCTAGGAGAAGACCATGCTAGAACTCTCATTCTAGGGCGTCGATCACCACAAAAATATCTTCAATCACTTCTTCTCTTCAATACGAAGGTGACAGACTTGATTTAGTGAAGAACGGTGGTCTATCGAGGGAGAAAAGGAGGAGAGAAGCTAAATACATCTTATACATTGGCTGGAGGAAGAAGATGAATAGTTACCATTCATCTGTTTTAAGATCCATGTAGGAATTTTAATTATACTCAGATAGAAATCTGTCGTGTACGTGTGACGGACTTCAAGCCTATTATTAGGCATGATCCAGTCAGATTCAGGTCTCGGGCTCAACATGAAAGTTGTAGCCCTAGAAAGACCTTTTCAACGAGTGGCTGCACATTTTTTGAGGAGCTCTCTAGCTCCTTAAAAGTGAATTCAAAATTGCTGCCCTGAAAATAATTGAGTTGTAGGTACAGGACAGATTCTGTCCAGATCTGCGCAATTGAGTTTAAACCCGATTTTAGGCATGATAGACTTAGATCTGAACCTAGGACTTTACATGAAAGTTATTGGCCTTGGAAATACCTTTCTGGAATGGGATGGGTCGTTAATTTTAGCGGATTGTAGCTTCCAGAAATGTTGTTTTAGTGTGCAGCGAGGCAAAGGTATAGATTCATAATATTTTGGCGATTTATCTCATTTTACTTCTTAAAAGCATATGAAACTTGATAGAAATATATTTGGGGTCATTATTAATACCCCTATTTAATTTTATAACTTTTGGGTGAATATTTGGGGTGAATATCATCATGAAAATGATTAATGTCATAGTTAAGTACATTTATCCCTGACAAGGCTGAAATTTGGTGGAAATGTCAAAAAGAGAGGCTAATTACTATGTTGAAGATACTAAGGGGATTTGGGTTGTCATAACCACTTATTTAATCAATTGTAGATGACTTGTTGGTGATGGGAGGATATGTTGTATCCTAGGTTGTATTGTGTAAGGACGTGATTGGAAGTCTTTGGGAGCTTCTTGGCTCGTTCGTACATGAGGAATGCTTGAAGCGTATGTCGATACATAGTTGTTGAATAATCCTAAGTTGAAGATTACTTGTGGCAGGTCTACGGGCTTATCAATCATCACACCGATGGAAGATGGTTATTAGAACTTGGATGGTTGGGTCGAGTTCTTTGGTACTTACTTCCCAAAGACCCCTTTCGTGCTGGTTTAGCCGGTTGGGCTGGGCACTTTGGTGTTTACTTCCCGAAGACCTCTGTACTGTTCAGGACAGTTGGGCTGGGCTCTTAGTGTCTACTTCCTAAGACCCCTTATGTGTAATAGTACACAAGAGCTCTATTGTTGGTGTTGTTAGCGTTTAGGCGTCTAGAGGCCTATGCCTGGTAGTGTGTATGCCCACCTAGTAGTGGAGATGCCCGCTCCACTATCACCATTTAGCCATGGCAGGTGATGCCTGAGAGGGTCGCTACCTCTTGAAAAGTGGGAACTAAGGTCTATGTTAACATGACAAACAAAGTGTGTGTGTAAACATGGGTGCATCATCATGCATTCATTACATTTCATTACATCACATAAGATCTTAATAATATAAATTAGTATGGGCTATTTTATATGATGAGTTACTTTACTGTACCAGACCCTTAACTTATAAGCTTGTATGAGCATCTTTATAAGTGAAGTTCAATTTGTTCTTAAATTTTTTTCATTTGTTACAATGCAAGCATAGTTGTACTTTAGATACCAGATGATACTCCTTGTTATTGCCTGTTTATTTACTGAACTGTTGATGCAAGATATCTTCTTAATTATTAATACATCTTGTCATTTACTGTTTATACTACTGATTATATTATATCCCCTCTTTCTTCATTCTGCCTGATGCCTAGGAGTCATCAAGGTGAGAGGATGTGAAGCCACTTAGTATTTATGACTAACGGTTGCTACACCCACTTTTTTTAGGACGATACCCCACTGACGGAGCAGCAATAGTACCCCGTGTAGGAGGGTAGCCAGGCTAGGGGGACAGGGCCTGACACTACTATACCTTCACTTCCCTCGGTGATAGGCTTGAGCTTTTGAGCATTTTGTTGTAGCCCTTCGGGCAAATTTCTGTACTCTGATATTTACTAAAGTTTATGTAGCTTCCTGGTTATTGTATTATTTTAGACATTTACTTTTGTGGATTATGACTTCTGTGTTCTTCTTTTATTTTTCGGTTGGCACTGTGATATCGGTAATTATCCAGTAGAATAGGCGACTTGTGGAATAGATTAGCTTGTGTGATGATGATACCATAAGGCAATTATTCTGAGAATAAAACTCCCCTCAACCATGTCTTGTGTTTTGGGAGGGGGTTTTATAATTGGTATCAGCTTGCACCGATCCTGGGATAAAGAATTCATTGAACAGTGGTGTTACCCCCGCTCGATTATTCAGTTTGCGAACAAACTGGATTAGTGGAAGCAATGGTATGCCCATTTGTGATTCACACTAAGTATGTCCACTTGTTATCCTATGTCTAACAAACCTAACCCTAAATTCATACTCTATGTGTAGATATTGGTATATATAAAGCCATCAATGGACATTATCATTCCTCTGATCCCTAGTCCCTTCTAACAGTCATAATTGGGGCAGACCTTAACTATGATCTTAGATGCCTATAGGTCTCAGCAGGTCCCAGTACAGTAGCAAGCCACAGGTTCTAAGTGGCTGAGCACTTTCTGATCTCTCTCTCCACCTGCCTATCACAGGACAAAGTCGACTGTTCGCACGGAGGAGTGGTTGGATTTAGTGTAGGAGTTGATGGCCGGGAACTAATGCCCAGCCAACATGGCTGTCACCTTAGAAGTTTCCATCCTAGAATCACATGCCAAGAGGTGGTGGAAGTCTCTTATGGGCTTCACTTTTGAAGGATGCATTTATACCAACATCAGTTGGAATGCGTTCTCTGATGCTTTCCTAGAGCATTTCATTTCCTTTATTGCTTGCAATGAACTCGAAGAAAGGTTCCTACAGCTAAAACAGGGATCTAAATTCGCTGTGGAGTACCAACGGGAGTTTCAGCACCTTTCCAGGTTTCCTGACTCCTATGACTTGGATGATCGCGGTTACACAAAGTGATTCTACAAAGGTTTATAAGACCCCCTGAAAAAAAACTCTTTTGTTTATAGTTGACTCGAGCCTTGCTAAGATTATAGACATCACGAAAAGATTGGAGGCAAAACATCTTGGGGTCCAGGCTAGTGGGAGGATACTAGCAAAAGGTATAATGAAGGCATGTCTTAGTAGGAGGAGGCAGCTTGCTAAAGGCAGAGGAGGAAACCAAGGAGGAGGCGGCAGATGTTTCCATTAGAATTTTAGAATGGAGAGTCCATCCCCACAATTAGCACTACCCCCATCCCAGCATACTTAGACATACTGGCAGCCCAGGGAGCACTTTAGGGAAGGTTTCTTCCATTGTCACCAGTCAGGCCACATTCGGCGCTTTTACCCGCAGCTGGTTCGAAATTGCCCAAATTGTCATGTATTCCCTCCAGCAGCTGAGCGAGGACAAGGATATGGTAGAGGACGAGGACCATAAGGTAGGAACCCTGAACGTACTCCAGAGTAGGTGTTCGCTTAAAATATGACTCAGGAGCGGGACTCGCAGGACATCATTGCAGGTATCTTGTTGTCAAACTTATTATGATATGCTTATAAACATTCGTCCTTAGCATGCCTGAAATTGCATTAAAAACCTAGTCTTGAAATTATTATAACTTAACATTTAAGCATCGTGACTGTTAGTGGGAGGCCTGTCTATACTTTATTTAATATCAGTGCCGCCCGTTCGTTTGTCTCAGCGAACTTCGTGAAGGATCTGAATGGTGTGTGACATTTCACCGGAGTCACTCAGAGAGTATGCCATCCAGATGGGTCCGAGATGACCTCGTCTGCCAAGTGTGACTTAGATGTGTACATTGGAGGGAAGCTTTTCGAAACCCCTGTGATGGTATCAGGGATGACAGAGTTTGATCTTGTTCTGGGCATGACTTGGCTAGATATGCATCATGCCAGGATTGACTTTGCGGCAAAGCAAATCACCTTGATACATGAAGATCAGAGATTATTTTTCAAGGTATTAAATTTGCACCCCAAATGCTATTATCTTATATTCATGCCATTAAGGCCCATAGGCAGGGGGATTAGTTGTTTATGATATGTTTTGAGTTGAAGGAGATAGAGGCTAGCATGAAGGATGTACTAGTATTTCGGGATTTTCCCGATGTTTTCCTGAAAAGCTACATTTTTAACCCCCGCCTAGGAAAGTAGATTTCCAAATTAGGCTAGTATCGAATGCCAAGCCTATCTCTTGGCCCCCTACACGATGGAACCAAAAGAACTAGAGAAGTTTCAGGTTCAATTGCAAGAGTTAGTGGGATCAGGATTTGTTTGTCCCAGTTCATCACCCTAGGGAGCCCCTATTTTGTTCGTTAAGAAGAAGGATGGATTACTGCAATTGTGTATAGACTACCGGGAGCTCAACCGGCGGACAGTGTGAAACACCTATCCCTTGCCCCAGATCGACGAGCTATTCAATCAGTTGGTGGGATTGTATTGGTTCTCCAAGCTAGATTTGCAGTCGGGTACTATCAGTTGAGGATACAGGAGGATGATATCCAGAAGATAGCTTTTAGCTCTAGATATGGCTTATACGAGTTCACTATAATGCCGTTTGGACTCATAAATGCCTCCTCTACGTTCATGAGCCTAATGAATAGGGTGTTTGAGCTGTATTTGGATATTTTTGTCATCATATTCATTGATGACATTTTGCTCTGCTCAAGGGCCGAGAAGGAACATGCAGGGAACTTGGCCTTAGTTTTGGAGTAGCTAAAAGAGCACTATTTGTTTTTTAAGTTCATCAAGTGCAGGTTTTGGCTTCGAGAAGTTGCTTTCTTGGGATATATTATTAGTGGTGTTGGACTAGCAGTAAATCCGGCCAAGGTGCGTGTCGTGAAGGTGTGGTCACCTTTGAGGTCAGTGACTTTTGTGCAAAGTTTTCTCAGACTTGTTGGGTATTATCTCAAATTTGTGAAAGAATTTTCGAGGATCTCCCTTCCCCTCACCGCTTTGACAAAGAAAGGTGTACCTTTTGTGTGGGCACCCAATTGTGAGGCTACATTTCAAGAGCTGAAGGGCCATCTTACATCCACGCCTATCCTTGCTCTTTCATCTAGGAAGGAAGGATTCCATATTTATACTAATGCCTCCTATCAGGGCATGGGGGCAGTATTGATGCAACACGGGCATGTGATTGCGTATTCTTCTAGACATTTTAAGAAGCATGAAGTAATTACCTAGTTCATGATTTGGAGCTGGGAGCAGTGGTCTTCGCTTTGAATATTTGGTGGCACTATCTTTATGGCGTCCATTGCGAGATCTTTTCAAATCATAAGGACTTGAAATACATCCACACCCATAAAGATATGAACTTGAGACAGTGGCGGTGGCTGGAATTTCTATGTGATTATGAGTTTACATTGAACTACCACCCTGGGAAGGCAAACTCAATGGCGGATGCTCTAAGCAGTAAGGCACCCACATTAAGCCCCAAATCTCAATTAATGTCTATGAAGTTGTATCGAGTGCTAGAAGAGATGGAGATTATGCTGGTGTCTAAGGCTTGTCCCGAGGTATGTACAGAGTACCTGACCACCATAAGTATAGTTTGTGACAACCGTAATTCGATTTAGGATGAGCAAGGGAAGGATGCTGCTTTGGTCCCAGTGTTCCAAATCAATTGTGGGAGAATCTGTCGAGGGGTACACGCTAAAAGAAGACCTCATTCATTTTCATGACAGACTTTACATTGCCACAAGTGGTGGGTTTCAGGAAGACATCTTGAGAGAGGCTCATTACAAAAAGTATTCGGTGCATTCCAGAATTGCCAAGGTGTACACTAACTTGTGGAGGACCATGTTTTGGCCAGTAATGAAGAAGAATGTCACGTAATATGTCACGCACTACGAGGCTTATTAGAAGGTGAAGGATGAGTGTAAGAGTCTTGGTGGATTATTGCAGTCATTGTCTATCCCCGAGTGGAAGGTCGAGGGTATTTCCATGGTCTTTGTTCATGGCCTTCCCCGATCTTGCTCTGGGAATGATTCAATTTGGGTGATAGAGATCGCTTGACAAAGGTTGCATGGTTTATCCCGATGAGGAAAGAGGCGCATGTTGATGTGTTGGTGCGTCTCTTTGTGGAGCAATTTGTTCGGTACCATGTTGTGCCCAAGATAATAGTTTCAGACTATGATGGTCACTTCACCTCTAAGGAATGGAGGACATCAAGCGTATTTGGGCTCTTGCCTTACCTTCAACATGACTTTTCACCTTCATACTGATGGACAGTCTGAGATAACTATCAGCACTATGGAGGACTTGCTGCGGTTATGCATTTTGGATAGGGGAGAGATGTGGTACAGACTTCGACCGTTGGTAGAGTTTTCTTATAATAACAATCATCAAGCGAGCATCAGAATGACATCCTATGAGGCACTTTATGGTAGGAGGTGCAGAATGCCTTTATCAAGGGTCTAGGATGAGGATCCTATGGCATTGGGGGTGGAGTACATCGACGACACCGACACTATGATAAGGTTAATTCGAGACCGCATTGTTGGAGCCGACGGTTCACATATCCTTAGTTTGACAATATTAATTCCCATGTTGTATTTGATCGTATCTTGTGTTTGGTATAATGTGCAGGTTTATAGTTTCAAGCAAAGCAAAGAACTCCAAATCTGTGACCTACCGCCGCACGGTGGCCTAATTTTAACACGAATGAGCGCTCTGGATCCTACCGTGTGGCGCTAGTGCTACTGCCCCTGCTAGCTTTAAGATTTGTTCTGGTATTGAACTCTAGCCGCATAGTGCTTGCTTCTTACCGTGCAGCACTAGCTTACTCAATGATCGTCGAGTTAGATTCGTTGAGACGCTTGAGCTTCCGTTAGGAAATAGCTGGATATTGTGCCGCGTTAGCACGAAAAAGCGAAAAATAATCATTCTTATTATTTTTCCAAATATGTGGGACAACTATCACATCGACGTGTATTGACCTACCATCGAGCGCTAGTCCTACCGCCGGCGGTAGCCTGTTTTTCAAAGATGTATAAAAGGAGCTCGTTTTCTCATTCCTTGTATGAACATATAGACGAATTGAGACAGAAAGGAATTATCTCTTCGGGAGCCGCCTCTAAGCACCATTCCACCATCTCCATTAAAGGTAGAGAAAGTCGCCTCCCTCTCATTCGCGCGCAAAAATATCCAGTGAGCAAAGGACTACAACGACTACGAGAAGTTGATCGAGTGCAACCAAACGAGGATTGTTAGCACCGGTTACATATTGCTCAACAGAGGAATCGTTATTGGGGGAGATTCAATCCTAATTCTTTTTAAATATTTTTGTATTTTTTCTCGTTTCTGTGTGATTGTTGTGAGGGAAATCGACCGGTGAAGGAAGTCAGAATCCGGGGAGGATTCCGTGAGAAATCATCCCGGGGAAGGGACGTCTAGATTGAGTGATTTAGTGGGGCTCTAAGACACTTCCTTGCGTGAAAGTGAAGAGCCGACTTAGATACCTTTCTTGTAGGAAAAGGGAGAGAGACAACCGGCCCGGGTAGTGGGTCAGTATAAAAAACCAAAAGAGATTTGACTGTCACCGCCTCCGATCTCCAGCATCATGGAGATCAAACGTTTGTAATTGTAAAACACTTTTGATTTGATTGAATACAACTATTTGTTTTCTTATTTCTGTATGTAACATCATGGTTGTTATTCAGTGGATCTCTAAAGGGTGCATATTTCTCCAAGGAGAAATTTGCCTAGAAAAATGAGGTCTGTGACCTACCGCCACACGCTAGAAAGCTAGCACCCCACGGTAGCTTCTTAAACCAGTTTTCCTGGGCAAAAATAATTCAATTTTAATTAACATGTAAAACCTTATTCACCCCCTCTAAGGTTGGCCACTAGATCCAACAAGTGGTATCATAGATTGGTTATTCCAAAACGGATCACCACCAGGAATAATGGCCAACCCTGATCTCAAATCGACTAGTGGGGATGAAAAATTATACATAAAAAATTCGTTAGCATCACCTCTATTCATAGGAGTTAACTATAATGAATGGAGAACACTAATGAGAACATTTCATATATTGTTGGATATAGGAGTGTGGAACATAACTTGCATCAAGCCCCCGAATAACCTAACTAAGCACGAGAGTCAAATAAATGCCAAAGCTATGAATAGTTTATTTTGTGGGCTTGTTCAAGATATTTTTAAACTCATCTACATGCTTCCCACTGCCTGTGATATATGGAAATTTCTTGAGTCTACTTATAGTTCTCTTTCTACAGATGACGAGTATGAGCTATTTCACCTGGATCCAAGTGAAGAACCAAATGGAGACTTTCTCTTGGAGGAAGACATGGCAACCACATCATAGGGACGAGAAGATGAGATCTCAATGTTAGACGAGGAGACACATGAAGGAGTCAAAGAAACCCTATGCTCCAATCTTGCCTCATCCAAGAGCCCTGTAAGGCAGTCAAATTCTCTTTTCTCTTGTAATTCTATCTCTACATTACGTGTGCTAAACAATGCTAAACGTAGAATTAAGAAGTTGATAAGTATTAACTCAAAATTACGTTTAGAAAATAATAGGTTGAAAGCAAATGCCAGTATAGAATCTACTAGGGGTTTGCCTAGCTCTCTCACATGCTCTTTAGATAATATTTCTACACATTGTATAGATTATAATGAATTAAAAGAAAAATATAAGGTTCTTAAAAAAGAGCTTTGTTTTGCAAAAGAACAAAATGATAAATTATGTTTAGAAAATGCATCAGGGAGAAGTGATTGTGTTAGGTGCAAGAATTATAGAATTGAAATTAAAGAGATGGATGAGACATTTGTGAAATACAAAAATAAGTATGAAGCTCATATCGAATCTGTAGTCTCCACTCTTAAAGATAGCACAATCGCGTACAACAAAGCTAGATATAATTTTATAACTAAAAATAAATAATTAGTTACGAAGATCAACATGCTTAAGGAAATTATGTTTAAAAACTCACAAAACACAACTCCTAAGTTTCACAAATAACACAAAAGCATGTTGAATATGAACTGTCACTTAATGACTGAGTCAACCAAAGGGAGTAGAAAACCTCAAGCTAAAGCAAGCAAAATTCCTAGCTATAGAAATCATCTTCACGTGCAAAAACAACTTACTCCCTACTCAAAAGCTAATGAATGTAGATTTTCTTTAAACAATCACTACACTATGAATCACTATGTTAAGCCAAAGATTTTTAACTTGGAGAACAAATACAATATATCTAACCTCCAACGAAATATTATTCAATTGAAGATCATCACAGAAAGACTCGTAGAAATCTTAATGGAAATTTGTGAAACTTAAACCGAAGTATGAATATAGGCCCGTAGTTAAAAATGACGCATCTATACTACTCAAGAGGGCACAATCATCATTACCATCCTATAAGCTGACACACAGTATTTGGGTACCTAAGATAATCGCCACACACGATCTCACTTGGATACCTAAATATCATTTTTGATAAAATCCACAAATTGCGTGAAGTAAGTTCAAAACAAACTACACTATATCTTACTTCACGATACGCTCAGTAGTTATATAATTTTTTGTTCTATTTTTCCTTTTTGAATATCACGATATATGTTCTGGGAATTAATCACGATCGGGGTGAGAAGGGTAGTGTCACGATACAAATCACAATTGGCAAAAATAGTAACTATTATCAATAACACAACTACCGACATGAGATTTCATCACAAATAGAATAATGTTTAACCTGTCTTATTACAAACATGAATAATAATAATGATAATAATAACAAAGGGGGCAGCGCAACCGAGCACCAAAAGATGAAGTGATGAAGCGTAGATGCTATTCTTTTGAAGAAGTCGGAGAAATGTTGAGCTTGCTCATCTTCTTCTTAAGCATCTTCTTTACGCCCTTCGCCTCCTTACCTTCCTGCCTAATCTCCCGCCCTTGCTCCTCCACTATCACGTAGATATCCCGGGTGGTTTCCTTAAGGGATCCTCCATGAGGTAACAGAGGCTATGCAGCAGATGGTTGTGTTCGTAATGTAGTAGGAATATCCCCTACTCTGTAGATCTGGGGGCATCTATTAGTAAGGTACGATGACCAGTTGATGTAAGGGTACTTCTCCATGAGGATACTCTGGATCACTTCGCCTAACGGCAGAGTGTTCAGTCGTTGGCAATTGAGAGATTGGAGCCGATATGTGTAGTGCATCATTGATAAGATAAGATCTGATATGCTGAAGTGCCTTCCGACTATGTTACAGAACGTTACCATAGAAAGTTGGGCCATGATCTTCTTGGTGTCCCCAGCCTTGAACATCGGGGAGTGGCGTAGAACGTCTTAGATAATGCGGGCATACATCGTGAGTGTGTCCACGGTAGTAATGAGATCTCGACGCCCCTCCACAACATGGAGAACCTCATTGATCTCTCTCCAGTCTTGCTTAGATCTAAAGGACTCAATGATGTCAAGTCGCTCCCCACCGAAGAACCATACGTACTTCGGTTTAAGATCCTCATGGAGAATAGTCACAATATCAGTATCGATACATGATTGCACTCCTCCGTCCAGCTGTTTGTGAGCTGGATCCCTGAGGTTGTTATAGAACTCACGAGTAAGCACCGAGAAAAAAAGGATAACCGGTTAAAATCACTAAGAGAATTCCCGAATGATATAAGTAACTGTAAATGTGAGCGTAACAGTCATCAATTTTGATGAACATCGACACACTTATAGTGGCCTCATCTATCGTTGGGAATGTGTACGCAGGTACTCAAGATTGCTTGGAGAAACTCTGTCATGATGGTTGAGAGCTGGAAGAAGCCATAACTTGCAAGACATGAAAAATCCACTCTTCAAAAGTCTGAGAAAACTGTTTTTGGGGGCTACCACAGCACAACAATCTGCTACTGCCATGCGGCAGCATGACAGACTGGACTCCATCCCCTTCCGTTGGATCTCCCCCAAAAATCCATTTTCCCACAATTTCACTTAAAAACGTTAAGGGGAAGGAGATCCAAACTCAAAGATGTTAGATCCGTGAAATCAAGTAAGATCTGTCGCGAAAAATCTCAAATCCAACTCAAAAAACATTTTGAAACCACCACAGATCATGCTCAAAATGACTAGAACTCCACAAATCACACTTTTAATCCCATCATACATAGAATTGAAGAGAAAAAGGGGAGGGGTTTACCTAGAACTGGGAAGCGCCAACGGAATCACTGTACTCAGAAGTGAGAGAGTGGAAAAGCAAGAATGAAGAATTCGGCCTGAATCGTTGCTTACATATCTTTGAGCTGTTGCACCGCAGTACTTCTACCGCCGACAGTAGCATATTTTCATACTGATTCTCAAAGATCAACACTTGTATCCTCATTGCTTCTTAGCTGATATGAACGATAACATAAGATTCCCTATGATGTGTCTCGCAATAGCAAGGGAGTAGGTTTGTGTGAATTAGGAATGCTAACTTGTAATCCATGTCTTGTCCTTAACCAGTGAAGGGTTCCAGTAGGTACTTGTGTAGCGCTGGGGGGAAAGAGTGTTAGGTTGAGCGGGTTCTGGTGTGTGCATAAGGGATTAACACCCCATCCTATGACACTTATGCAGCTCTTCATGCCCATCCGTCACTTAATATTGGGATAGAGTGTTGACATATTACTTGGGTCGATTGTGTCTTAAGCATTCTCGTGATTATTCCTATATATAGTACAAATGTTATTTCTTGTCTCATGGTCATCAATATCATGCATAGTACTCTATTGTGCAGTCCTATTTATTCTTGCATTTTTGTTTGATTTGATTACTCATTTTTTTTAAAAAAATAAAACATATAATTTAAAATATATATATATAAACAAAAAAAATGTGGATTGTTCATTCTTAGGACACACATGGCTAGAACCTAGAGCACAATGATTTTGTACAATGTTTGATTTAGGATTGTTAATTCCTATGCACATTATCTACTTTTGTCATGATGTGTCGAATTTATAGGTGTTTAGCTACTGAGTGCGACTAGACATGATATTGTCTGTTGAATATGCCTCTAGGTATATGTGAGGATTTATGTAGCGAAATGACTTTACACTGTTCACACAGCCCTAGACGAAGCACTTATGTAGAAACTCTAAGCATACATGTTATAACTCGTGATATTGTGTCTAATACATTATAAATAACTTGAATAATCAATGTCACGATATACATGTGATTTTATAAAGGTTAGAACTTTGGGCCAAATCTCTAGTGATCATGTCTTTTGTTTACAAGTTAATGTGTATCTATCTTTGTGAGTAGATTTCGATTGATTCAGGGTCCTTGAAATGAATGCTATAATAACGATAGTGCAAATAATAAATAAATAAAACTATGCATGCAATCATATCATGTGTCAAGGATACCCCCCCCCAAGCACTACTCACTCCTCCTGATAAGTCTTCATGAGCATTGTGAGGATGAGTACCTTGGTTAAAAGAATCGTTTCGATCTTATGCAAAGACTAAACCTTCAGTATAGTGCCCCTTGTTCTAGTCTTGGTACGAAGTAGATAGAACCGTGACATGATTCTTCACTTTATTTCTCTCGTGATAGCATATTGAATTATTGAGATAAAATATATATTAAATGTTAGTTCTACTTGATGTTTTTTTTTTGATGTTGCACGTACACATGTCATTGCTCTATCTAATGCTTCAATGCATAAGAATTGGACTGAAACTGCACTATATGTCTATAGCACATAGGTACTAGTACACGATTTCTATTATTGACTTTTACAATATTCCAGTGTGTTAACTCTATAAATCTCTTAACATTATACTCGTTGTGTACTTAGTTTTACTTGTGTTGTCCAATTCTTTTTACTATGAAAACTAATATGATTTGCCTCTGTGTACTCTGCTCATATATGTTACTCATATGCATTATATTCTCTGATTTATGTTTGTTCACGCCTATTGTGTTTGCTTCTAGATTCACTTTATAACATGCATTGTTTGATATTTTATCACGCTTATTTAGAGTACATTTTTTCTTGTACATGTGTATAGTCGCTTTTCGATCTAGCCCACCCCTTTCGATAATATCAAAAGGGGGAGAATAGAGTGTTCATGAGTCATGAGCTAGGGAAGATCACATGTTGGGGGAGCTTGTTGAACTATGTGCATGTGGATAGGGGGAGCATGTAGAGCACGTATATAGG
Organism: Platanthera zijinensis; assembly: GCA_039513925.1. Taxonomy (NCBI): domain Eukaryota; kingdom Viridiplantae; phylum Streptophyta; class Magnoliopsida; order Asparagales; family Orchidaceae; genus Platanthera; species Platanthera zijinensis. The sequence continues at coordinate 35,308,452 of CM077083.1, forward strand.
AGGAGTGTGTGTGTAGGGGGAGTTACAAGTAACCTAAAACATGACTATTTAAATCTTATCTCTTATTTGCACTATATCATGCATCTCATCTATTATATCTCATGAACGGGATTTGATTTATCAAAAGAGGGAGTTTGTTGGAGCTTACAGTTCATATATCGTTAGTTTGACAATATCAATTCTTATGTTGTATTTGATCACATCTTATGTTTGGTATAGTGTGCAGGTTTACAGGTTCAAGCGAAGTGAAGAACTCCAAATCTATGACCTACCGCCACGCGCTAGTATGGTTTTAACCCGAATAAGCACTCTGGATCCTACCGCGTGGCGCTAGCTCTACCGCCCCCGCTAGCTTTGAGATTTATTCTGGTAAGGCACTTTGGAACCTACCGCACAGCGCTAGCTCTTTATCATGCAGCACTAGCTTACTCAACAAATGTCTAGTTAGATTCGTCAAGACGCTTGAGCTATTGCTATGAGATAGCTAGATACCATGCCACATTAGAGCAAAAAAGCAGAAAATAATCTTTCTGAATATTTTTCCAAATACGTGGGACAGCTGTCACATCGACATGTAATGAACTACCGCAGGGCGTTAGTCCTACCGCCGAAAACTTGTTTTTTTAAAGATGTATAAAAGACGCTTGTTTCCTCATTCCTTATACGAACGCACGGACAAATTGAGATAGACAGGAATTCTCTCTAGGGTTCGGGAGCTGCCTCTAAGCACCATTCCTCTGTCTATGTTAAAGGTAGAGAAAGCCGCCTCCCTCTCATTTGCGCACGAAAATCTCCGGCGAATAAATGACTACAACGACTATGAGAAGTTGATCGAGTGTAACCAAATGAGGATCCTCAGCACCGGTCACACATCGCTAAATTGAGGAATCGTTCTTGAGGGAGATTCAATCTTAATTCTTCTTTAATCATTTTGTATTTTTTTCTCGTTTTTGTGTGACTGTGGTGAGGGAAATCGGCCGGTGAAGTTCGTCGGAATCTGGGGAGGATTCCATGAGAAATTGTCCCGGGGAAAAGACATCTATTCTGGTTATCTAGCGGGCCTCTAAGACACTTCCTTGTGTGAAGGTGAAGAGACGGCTCGAAGACCTTTCATGGAGGGAAAGAGAGAGAGCCAACCGATCTGGGTAGTGGGACAGTATAGAAAACCAAAAGAAATTCAACTTTCACCACCTCCGATCTCTGGCTTCACGGAGATCAAACGTTTGTAATTGTAAAACACTTTTAATTTGATTGAATAAAACTATTTGTGTTCTTATTTCTGTGTGTAACATCGTGGGTGTTATTCGGTGAATCTCTGAAGGGTGTGTATTTCTCCAAGGAGAAATTTGCCTTGGAAAACGAGGTCTGTTACCTACTGTTGCGCGCTAGAATGCTAGCGCCCCGCCATAGCTTCCAGAACCAGTTTTCCTCAGAAAAAATAATTCAATTTTTTAATTAGCGCATACAACCTTATTCACCACCTCCACCTCTAAGGTTGGCCACTAGATCCAACATGAATGCTAGAGGCTCAGAGCCGGCAGGCAAAGTACTATGATGCGAAACACGGGAGGGTGGAATTCCAAGTGAGTGACAAGATATTCTTAAAGATTAGGCCGATGCATGGGGTGTCATGTATTTGTGGAAGGAAGAAGCTCAGCCTGCGATATATGTGGCCTTTTACTATTTTGGAGGGGATCAGTCCCTTGGCTTATAGGTTGGATCTACCACAGAAACTAGGAAACTTACACAACGTCTTTTATGTGTCTTCCCTTCGGAAGGCACTACTTCAGCTTGAGGAGTTTTTCACCACTATGTCTAGCCATGTGGCTTCTGATAGATCTATTTGGCTAGAGCCTGTGCGGATAGTAGATACTGAGATACAAAGGCTAAGGCGAAAGAGTGTTTCCTTGGTAAATGTTCTGTGGTCTAACCATGGGAAAGAGGAATACACTTGGTAGCCTAAGGAACTTAGGCATAAATGCTACCTGGGGTTATTTCCCCAAGGTAAATTCAAAACTTACCGTGTATACCTCGTACCTTGTTACTTGTAGACCTAACCTCAATTTTGGGGACGAAATTATTTTATTTGTTTATAAGATTTGTAACATTCCATTTTGAGCTAGACCCCTCGTGCATGTTTTGTGTCACATTGGTGGCATAAGCATGGTAGGTCCAGACGGAATTAGAGAGATCCTAAGTAGACTCGACGAATCAGCGAGTGGTATCGATGAATCCACCGAGTGGTATCGACGAATCCTCCAAGTGGTATCGACGAATCCGTTGAATGGACTCGGCGAACTCATCGAATAGACTCAACAAACTCATCGAATGGGCTCGACAAACCCGTCGAATGGACTCGATGAACAAGTCGAATGGACTCGACAAACCCGTCGAATGGACTCGACGAACCCATCGAACTATCTCGACGAACCCATAGAATTCAAATAGAGGATATGGAAGTCAAGCATTTGCAGAATAAGTCGACCAGGATGGTTAAGGTCTGATGGGACAACTGTGATCGTAAAGAATTATCATGAGTATGCGTGCAAACTATGAGAGTAGAGTATCCCGAGTTGTTTCCATAAGGTATACTTTTTTAATATTGATACTTCTATATTTTCCTGCAACATGTAAATTTCGGGACGAAATTTCTTTAAGTGGGGGAGATTTGTAATACCCCAAGTTTTCCATAGCCAGGAGATGGGTTTTGTGAGCTATCACCTAGCGGTAGGGATAATGTCGGTGGTAGTGTTGTGGAATTATTGCGGGAGCGTTCAGTAAGTTACCGCGATGGCGGTAGGTTGATACCGTGTGGTGGTAGGTGGGTCGATTAAATCATCAGGGCTTTCGGTAATCTCCCACCCGGTGGTAGTAATAGTGTCGGCGGTTGTCTGACCGATTTATTTGGCATGGCTCTCAGCGGGCAACTGCGTGGCAGTAGCATTAATGTGGGGCGATTGTGGCTGCTCGTAAAAAATGGCTCGTTGATGTGACACATCGTCTGCCCCGAGACGATGGCGGGGCAGTTACAGCGTTGCCACGTGTCGGCCCATGATTGGAGATTTTGGGTGGTGGGATTGTGAAACAAGATGACTTTTAGGTACCGTGCGGTGATAGCTAGTTACTATGCGGTGACAGTTCGGTTTAAGGCCAGGATTGTTTAGTTTCACTTCATTATTTATCTCATGGATTCCTTCTTCTGATCGGTAGCGTGAGAGGAGAGAGGAGGAGAGTAAGAGGAAGGAGATTCTGTCATCTTTGGAGTTTCGGAGCTCCGATTCACAAGACTATTTTAGATTTTCTTTGGCAAACCCATTGCGGTCACTTTCATTCAGCTAGATTCTCTCTCATGGCGCCAAAATGAATGTCAAGGGTAATGATCTTCCTCCTTGGACATGTGAAGTCCTTTGTTTGGAAGGTGAGGGTAGATGATCCACAAACTCATGGAAGCAATTCTCCCGACAGATTGATTTGTGTATCCCATTATCTTTGCATTTAGAATATGGAATCGAAGTACGGAATAGGCTGGTTGTGTAAGCCCATCCGGACAGGTTGGTCTGGATTGGTGATGATTGTTTTGTATGCTAGAGAAAACTCCGTGGTATGCGTGTAAATTTCAGAGTCGCAGGGTGTGCATACGTTGCAGTGAGTACTAGAAGTGCCTCTTGGAAAACACCCATTTTAGGGGAAAAATCGATAGTCTATCCCCTACCGTGCGACAGTAGCACTACCGTCGGCGGTAGCTCCCAGTGAGCAATGTTTTGTGAGGTCTGTCTCTTGGAGACCTAGGGGCCATTGTTTTGTGAGGCCTGTCTCTTATGGACCTGTGGGCCAATGTGTTGAGCTGAGAGACCAAGGGGCCAAGCTTAGGCGACCATGAGTGCTAGCCTTGGAGAATAAAAGTGTTATGTGTCGTTGTGATTGGGAAAGGGGAGGCTGACCCGCATCGCGGCTTACTGCGTCCGACGATTTGAGCATCGGTAAAGAGCTAAACTGTACCCAGCCCTATGTCGTTCGACTTGGAGTGACTCAAAGAGTGTATCCGGGGTGTAACACCTCCCCTGTAAAGACCATATAATATGGGTCCGGCCGGGGCCCCACAACATACGGACGCCACAGCTTTAGTATTAAAAGATGATATAAAACTATCCAATCTCAAAACTCCAGACAAATACAGCCAAAACAAGAACACTATGATGACGACGACGGCCCTCAACTTGATGATAGTACCGTCATGGTTACGGATGATTGCACCGCTCCAACCAAAGACGCGCGTCGCCGTGACAAGAATGTGGACAAGCGCCATCGCCGCTACAATCTCCGCCCCCGGCATTTGAATAATTAGTTAATACATATAATCATGATATTATAAGTATTAATTAATTATTATGTTTTCCTTTTCTAGTTATCATTTGGACTTTTATTATTTATTATTTGTCATTATTATGGGCTGCACATAGCCAAATTTTGGACTATATTTATGTTTACAAACTTTGGGCTGCATGTAGCCAAAGTTGCTTTGTTAGCCTATATATAGGCCTTGGTGGTACTATTGGAATAGAATTGGATGAAAATAATTTGAGATCTCTTCATTTTAAGAAACCTCCCTCTCTTAATTTTCCTTCTCTCCAAAGCCTCTCCCTCTCCTCCTAGGTTTCGGCCAACAAGAGCAGCCCCCTCCTTTCCCTCTCCCTCTTGGCCGTCGGCCGCCCCCTCTTCCTCCTCTCCCGCAACTTCGGCCGTCCACCACGCCATCACCGTCCTCAAGTGTAGCCGCCCCCTCACAACTAGCCCAACTCCCCCTCATAATATTCGGCCAACACCTCCACCACCTTTTCTCTCTCCCTCTTGTGGCCGCACCTTTACAAGAAGGTTGGACGTCGAAGGCTTGGATCCGGCGTGACGCGAGGAAGACGGAAAGTTTCTCTCCATCGACGTGATACCGGTGGAACCGTTGAAGGGCGATCAAATTTTGGCATAGATCAACGTCTCGATCTATCTCCGAGCGGGGTAACGAAACTTTCTACTATTAGTGAGATTATTTCTCTCTTGATAATTTCTTGTGGTGGAAAATGTAGGCGTGCAATCTTGATAGCCTTGAAATAATCGTGGATTTCTCGACGAATTTTTGCGTAAATCTTGATCTATTTAAATTCGAGTAGGCGTGGCGGGCCTCGTTTCTTTTTGTTGGGAGAGATCTACCTTTTCTTGCGAATCGTATTTTTTTGGGTAGATCTCTTTTGGTACAACTCCGCTCGTTCGGACGGAATATTCGTCCCTTTAGCTTGATCGGATCTCGGCCTATAACCGTTGTCCGGTCTCTAACGGATTTGCTACCCGTATGCTAGCATTGGAACGAAAATCGCAAACGTGTGGTTAGAATAAAATTTCTGTGCGAACCGCAAAATTAGTGGGACACCGAGAGAGACCCGTAACAGCTATAATATTCGTGTCGCGCGTGTAACGCTACATCAATTTGGTATCAGAGGGAGGTTGTGTCGATTTCTTAATTGGCACCATCCTAGTTAATTTTAGTACGTCGACACGCACGTGCACAAAGTTTTTCAACAAAAAAAATTTGTTTTTTCTGTCAAATTTCAAAATAAAAATTTCAAATTTCAAATTCCAATTTTTTTTTTTCCAAAAAAAATCAAATTTCCAATTTTTCAATTTCAAATTTCATTTTTTTTCCCAAAACAATCAAATTTCAAATTTCAAATTTTAAATTTTAAATTTTAAATTTCAAATTTTAAATTTTAAATTTTAAATTTCAAATTTTAAATTTCAATTTTCAATTTTCAAATTTCAATTTTTCCAAAAAAAAAAAGAAAAAAAATCAAAGTTTCTTTAATTTTATCCTAGTTATTAGGCAAGAAAAAAAATTCCACCTTCATAAATTCTGTTGTCCAAAATCAGTGTTTTTGCATGCGCACTAGGCTAGGCTCGGAATATACCCCATCCACCTCTCAAATGGCAGACGAGCGGGATGTGGGGCACAGTTCCACAACGATCGCTGATCTCCGCCAGGAGTTCAACGACCAAATAACGGAGATGAGGGAAATGTTTCACCAAGTGAACTTAAACATAGCCGCTCTCCGAAATCAAGCTGTTCCCCCACGTGACGATAGGAATAATCATGGTCAAAATGATCATGTCCCACGTGCACCTTTACACAACCACCGTGAACCCTTTGAGTTTGATCTCACTAGGGCAGTTCGAGTCAAACCCCCTTCTTACAATGGGTTGGGAGAGCCCCAAGTCTTCTTAGACTGGGTCATGGAGATGGAATGTTATTTTGAGTGGTATAGTCTGACTGACTAGAATAAGGTTAGAGTTGCGAGAATGAAGCTTCTGGGTAGGGCTAAGGTATTCTGGCTGAATGAGGAGCGACGTTTAGGTGCGGTAAATGGTGGCTTACCACCAATTGGTTGGGCAGCCATGAAAGCTATGTTGACGGATCAGTACGTCCCCGCCTATCATCGGACACAGATGTTTGATGAGTTAGCAACCCTTAAGCAAGGAAATAGAACAGTCTCTGAATACATGAGTCTTCTTAAGGACATGATGGTTAGGTGCGACGTTAGGGAGATGCCAGAGATCACCCTATCGAGATTCCGTAAGGGGCTCAACCCTGACATCCAGGGTAAACTTCTGCGTTACGGTCACACTGATTTGAGCACCACGTATAACGCCGCGTTGGATATTGAAAAACACAATGCTTTCAAGTCCAAGAGTCGAACTTATCAGAAGGATAAGGGCAAGTCCATCTTAGGACAACCCCCTCCATTCACACTTAAGGATAAGGGCAAGTTCCGTACTGTCGATTCGAATTCTGTGGTCATCACCGCTAGGAATATTAGGAATCCCACGGGAGAGAGAGTTCCTGTAGGAAAGATTAGTAAGACAAACACTACTTGTTTTGCGTGCGGTATTCAGGGTCATTACGCTAGTGAGTGTCCGACCAAACCCAAGCCCGTAGCACTGTTAGACGTTGCATCTGAGCCCGCTGAGTTTGTGTATGAGGCTGAGGAAGATTCTGAGTCAGAAGGAGTGCCGAGTGATTTAGACGACGACGCCAATATGATGGTGATGAGGTGTATCCTAGCTACTCCTCGTACGGTAGATGCTTGGAATAGGACAAATATATTTTCGGTAAACTTTAAGAGTGGGGAAAAATGGTGTAAACTAATAATCGATAGTGGTAGTTGTATGAACGTAGTTTCTGAGAGTGCGGTATCACGGATGTTATTGACCACTGAGCCACACCCTCATCCTTATAAGGTTTCTTGGGTAAATAAGACATCCCTCCCAGTCTCGAAGCGTTGCTTGGTACCACTTACCATCAAAGCTTATTCTGAAAAAATCTGGTGCGATGTTATCCCTATGGATGCCTGCCACGTGTTGTTGGGTCGCCCATGGTTATTCGATCATGATGTTACCCACTTTGGGCGAGCTAACACATATGAGTTTAAATTTAATGGTAAGACCATTACAATAAAACCTACTCCGCCTAAGGATCCCCCAGTTTCCCCCACAGACACGATTGTTCCGGTCGAAAGGAAGGCGCTAAGTTTATTAGAGAAAAGGGAATTTGAGCGTAACACATTTATAGATGGTATCGTGTATGCACTAGTTTGTCTGCAAGTTAGGGAAGGTGACTCGTCACTCGATAGTTTACCACCATCGTTGCGGAAGCTCCTAGAGGAGTATAAGGATGTGTATCCGGACGAGCTACCGTCCGAGTTACCCCCCATGCGGGACATCCAGCATGCCATCGACTTCATTACGGGGTCCTCGTTGCCTAACCTTCCTCATTACCGGTTAAACCCTACTGCACACTTAGATCTGCAATCCCAAATTTCTGATTTACTACAGAAGGGGTTCATCCGTCATAGCACGAGTCCCTGTGTCGTACCCGCTTTACTTGCTCCCAAGAAAGACGGCTCTTGGAGGATGTGTGTGGATAGTCGAGCGATTATTAAAATTACTATTAAGTATCGATTTCCCATTCCCCGCTTAGATGATTTATTGGACATGTTAGCTGGAGCCACGATTTTTTCGAAATTGGATCTTAGGAGTGGCTACCATCAGATCCGAATTAGGGAAGGTGACGAATGGAAGACCGCCTTTAAATCTAAAGATGGGCTCTACGAGTGGTTAGTAATGCCATTTGGACTTTACAATGCCCCGAGTACATTTTCTCGAATGAGGACTCATGTTTTCCAACCGTATATGGGAAAATTCATTGTGGTATACTTTGATGATATTCTAGTTTTTAGTACATCCACGAGCGATCACGAGTCACATTTGAAGATTATCCTATCCACTTTGCGCTCGGAAAAATTATTCGTTAATCTAAAAAAATGTACTTTCCATGTACCATCGGTAGAATTCCTTGGATATATCGTTAGTTCGGAGGGTATCCACGTCGATCCAAAGAAGGTTCAAGCCATTAAGGATTGGCCGGAACCCGCCAACATTCGGGATGTACGGAGTTTTCATGGCCTAGCCACTTTTTATCGCCGCTTCATTAGAGATTTTAGTAGCATTATGGCCCCCATCACAGAGTGCATGGAAAAGGGTGACTTCATTTGGACTAAATCGGCCGCTAAAGCATTTCACATAATTAAATCACGCATGTCGGAAGCTCCACTATTGCGCTTGCCGGATTTTAATAAGGTTTTTGAGTTATCTTGTGATGCGTCGGGAGTTGGTATTGGTGGTGTGTTGAGTCAAGAAGGTCACCCCATTGGATATTTTAGTGAGAAGCTCGCGGGGCCGAAACTGAATTATTCTAATTATGACAGGGAATTTTATGCGGTCATTAGATGCCTCCAACATTGGCGACATTATTTACTTCCTAAGGAATTTGTTATTTTGTCCGATCATAAGGCGTTGAGGTTCATTAACTCCCAAACTAAGGTTAGTCCTAGGCACGCCAAATGGGTCTCCTATCTCCAGGAGTACACATTCATTATCAAACACCTTAAGGGGACTCTCAACCGCGTAGCCGACGCTCTTAGTCGTGTCTCCTTATTATTATCCACGCTAGAGGTTAAGGTGATTGGGTTTGATCGAATTAAGGACGAGTATGTCAATTGCCCGGATTTCAAGGAAATATACTTTTCCGCTCAAAACGACTCTCCCACGACAATCTCGTCCTATTATATTCGAGACGGTTATTTATTTAATCACGCGAAGTTATGTATTCCACGTTCCTCCCTACGACACTTTATCGTTTGGGAATTGCATAGTGGCGGGTTGGGTGGACATTTTGGTCGAGATAAGACCATCGCTCTGTTAGAGGATAAGTTCTATTGGCCGGGTCTCAAGTCGACGGTGAATAAAATCGTTAGTAGTTGTCGGGCGTGTCAACTGGCTAAGGGTAATAAAACTAACGCAGGACTTTATACCCCTCTTTCGATCCCCTCCATTCCCTGGGAAGACATTAGTATGGATTTTATTCTAGGCCTTCCCGTCACATTTCGTCGTCATGATTCAATTCTGGTAGTGGTAGATCGTTTTTCAAAAATGGCCTATTTTATTGCGTGTAGTAAAACAAGCGATACGTCACATGTTGCTAAATTATTTTTTAAGGAGGTAGTGGGCCATCGGGGCGTTCCTAAGACCATCGTGACTGATAGGGACGTAAAATTTACTAGCTATTTTTGGAAGACCCTTTGGAAAATTATGGGCACCAAACTTTTATTTTCTTCGGCCTACCATCCCCAGACGGATGGACAAACGGAAGTGGTAAATAGAAGTTTGGGTAGTTTGCTTCGTTGTCTTATGGGCGACCACAAGGGTACGTGGGACCTCATTCTTCCCCATGCTCAGCTAGCTTATAACAATTCGAAAAACAGGTCCACGGGTCTTTCACCAAATGAAATCGTGCACGGATATAAAGCGCCAGTGCCACTTGACTTGATTCCTTTGCCCCCATCGTACAAATCAAGTCAATTCGCACAAGAGTTTGTCTCGCATGTCCACCATTGGCATAAGCACATTAAAGACACGCTAGCCACACAATATGCGACTTATCAATCTAATGCTAACGTACATAAGAGGGTGTCTCCCTTAAAAGCTGGCGATTTGGTTATGGTGCGTCTCATCCCTGAACGGTTACCTTCGGGCACCATAAAAAAGTTAGCGAATCGGCGAGCCGGTCCATTTCGAATCTTAAAGAGGTTAGGAGAAAACTCATTTTTATTAGAGTTACCCACTGATTGGGGAATTTCTCCTATTTTCAATGTTTCGGATTTAACGCCTTATGTTTCTTCACCACTTGAATTGTCTTCCTGCCCGTTTGGGTCTACTGCAACTTCTACTGGGTTTGGGGGTGAGTTGGTTCCTGGATCGCTCTCTACATTGGTCTCCACTGGAGGTACGTTGGATGTTGATGCAGTAAATTTTTCTTCTTCTTTTACTAATGCCTTTCCAAGGTTTCCCAGGACCACCTTTTTGCCTGACAGGATTATTCGGGATGAAGTGCTCTCCTCGCCTAAAGGGGACATTCGCCGCTACTTGGTTCGTTGGCGTGATCGTCCAGCTTCTGATGATTCATGGCTCCCGGAGGCGGACGTGGCTCGTTTGGATGAAGACCTTCTCCGTCAGTACTTTCAGGGCCACTCATCGGAGATGAGTACTTTCGAGCGGGGGAGGATTGATGACGACGACGGCCCTCAACTTGATGATAGTACCGTCATGGTTACGGATGATTGCACCGCTCCAACCAAAGACGCGCGTCGCCGTGACAAGAATGTGGACAAGCGCCATCGCCGCTACAATCTCCGCCCCCGGCATTTGAATAATTAGTTAATACATATAATCATGATATTATAAGTATTAATTAATTATTATGTTTTCCTTTTCTAGTTATCATTTGGACTTTTATTATTTATTATTTGTCATTATTATGGGCTGCACATAGCCAAAGTTTGGACTATATTTATGTTTACAAACTTTGGGCTGCATGTAGCCAAAGTTGCTTTGTTAGCCTATATATAGGCCTTGGTGGTACTATTGGAATAGAATTGGATGAAAATAATTTGAGATCTCTTCATTTTAAGAAACCTCCCTCTCTTAATTTTCCTTCTCTCCAAAGCCTCTCCCTCTCCTCCTAGGTTTCGGCCAACAAGAGCAGCCCCCTCCTTTCCCTCTCCCTCTTGGCCGCCGGCCGCCCCCTCTTCCTCCTCTCCCGCAACTTCGGCCGCCCACCACGCCATCACCGTCCTCAAGTGTAGCCGCCCCCTCACAACTAGCCCAACTCCCCCTCATAATATTCGGCCAACCCCTCCACCACCTTTTCTCTCTCCCTCTTGTGGCCGCACCTTTACAAGAAGGTTGGACGTCGAAGGCTTGGATCCGGCGTGACGCGAGGAAGACGGAAAGTTTCTCCCCATCGACGTGCTACCGGTGGAACCGTTGAAGGGCGATCAAATTTTGGCATAGATCAACGTCTCGATCTATCTCCGAGCGGGGTAACGAAACTTTCTACTATTAGTGAGATTATTTCTCTCTTGATAATTTCTTGTGGTGGAAAACGTTGGCGTGCAATCTTGATAGCCTTGAAATAATCGTGGATTTCTCGATGAATTTTTGCGTAAATCTTGATCTATTTAAATTCGAGTAGGCGTGGCGGGCCTCGTTTCTTTTTGTTGGGAGAGATCTACCTTTTCTTGCGAATCGTATTTTTTTGGGTAGATCTCCTTTGGTACAACTCCGCTCGTTCGGACGGAATATTCGTCCCTTTAGCTTGATCGGATCTCGGCCTATAACCGTTGTCCGGTCTCTAACGGATTTGCTACCCGTACGCTAGCATTGGAACGAAAATCGCAAACGTGTGGTTAGAATAAAATTTCTGTGCGAACCGCAAAATTAGTGGGACACCGAGAGAGACCCATAACGACTATAATATTCGTGTCGCGCATGTAACGCTACATCACACTAACAGGCAGAAGTTATCCACTAACAGAAGAGTATCAAATGGCCTTAAGGCCTTACACAATATAAGTCCAAATATAAAAGTGTCAAGCACCCCTAGGCTACCTCGGCATGCAAGCCGGACATAGTCAAACAACAGCAGCAAAACAAGGAAAAGAAAATAGTCAAGCACAGCAACACTTCATGAGGCTTAGGGCTTTTTGCCCGGCGCGCTAGCTCCTGCATGCGATCCTTGCCCTGTAAGGATATGAAGTAACGTGGGTCAGCAAAGGCTGACCTCTACTGTGTAACAAACACATCTCCTCCCGGCCGTCCCTAACGGACCCCGGGGTACCACTCCACCTGCAAGTTAGCACTTCGTATACCAAAAGAGTATATATAATAAAGCGGTAAAACATGCTTGGATGTCTCATACAGCATACATGTTCTCTATGTTTTGTACAAAGTGAAAGGGCCTACTATGCAGCATGAATGCAACCCGGGTTTCACCCAAGGCTCCCTAGTTCGTATGCATCTAGCACAACATCAAACACTGGGTACTTCCGTTTCCCCATTGGCTTAAAGCCGCAAACACAAGGGAACCACCATGTCCCTAACGGCACACACGCCGTCACACGGAACCTCGCAAAGGCCCCACCCGCACAAGGGTCATATACCCCGGGCTTGCCCGCACATTCTGACTTCGCACGTCAGGGTTCTGTCTCACACCGACCGATTCTAAGAAGCCTTGCTGGACCCCACCCGCTCATGGCCACATTGCCCGGGCTTGCCCTCCGCTCGACATTCTCGTCAGTCCCACACAAGGGGCTAGTCTCGCCGGGACACTTTCCCCACATGACTTGCGCGTCACGGGATAGCCAGCCGACCATGGAGACATAACCGCGCCTTTGCACAGCACAAACAAAGGTTTCCCCACCCCAATCACCATTCGCACCGTATCTTTCCCGTGCTCCAAGGAAACCATCTACCGCAAGAAGCGGATCTAGCCTTGTCCGGTTCCGACTACGAGTACTCACTCAATTAAAGGGGGAAAACGCATACACACAACGGCGTAATGCCGCAACAGATTTCTACCGAAACCTCACATCTCGCTATGCAACATCACCGGGTCGGACTAACAGTCGTGACCACGGCTTCACCCACCATGCCTAATCCGCTAACAGAGCGAATCTCTAATGCAAAGCATGTCGGGATGAACCTACTCCACCCGGAGGTTCCTCTTGAACCTAGGCTACACGAATCCCTCTCATGTGAAAGATTTGGTGCTCAAAATACGAAAGGAAGGGGATGCTATTCATGCATCCTAAATCCTAAAAACCAAGAGGAGAAGTGTCGTTACCTTCCGTCCCCTCTTCCTAGCCATGGAGAAGATTTGCTCGGTTGAAAACCACCGCAACGCTCCCACCTTCGCGGATCTGAACTCCGCTCGTGAAATGGACCTCCGAAGCTTCGCCGGCGGCCGGATCTTGGCCTTCTTCCTCCTCCTTGCTCTCCCTTCTCTCTAGAATCAAGAGAGATAAAGATAGGAGAAAAGTGAGGGTTTCAAACCCTATTCCCGAGTTTAATCCCTCAGATCTAGCCCCCAGCCGTTGGATCTTAATCAAAGAAATGGACGGCCAAGATTCGGCCTAAAATCACAAAAACTGGGCCGAACACGGGTTGCAACACGGCCGTGTGCCAGGCCGTGTTACCCATTCGCCATCTCGACCGATTCAAAAACCAGCACACGGCCTTTGACACGGCCTCCGACACGCCCGTGTTGCCTTTGACACGCCCGTGTCGAGACCCGTGTCACGCCCCCACCGACCAATTTTTCCAGTCAGAGAAGTACACGACCAAAGACACGGCCAAAGACACGGCCAAAGACACGGCCTTCAACACGCCCGTGTCAGACCCGACACGGCCGTGTCGTGACCCGTGTCACGCCTAGCAGAATAAATCCTGCAAACAGCCCGAGAAGGACACGGCCAGGGACACGCCCGTGTCCCAGGCCGTGTTCCTGAGCTCGACGAACGTCGACCCTCAGAACGTCGACCACAGGCTCCGCGATCGACCACGCCCTGACACGCCCGTGTCACGCCCTTAACACGCCCGTGTCGCCTGCTCCAAAACCCAAACTTGGCTAAAACGACGCCGTCGATTCCCCTTCCAAGTTTTGGGGTGTTACAATTCTCCCCCACCTTACAAGAATTTCGTCCCGAAATTTAAAACATGGAAGGTAAACAAAACTAAACAGTACCTGAGGAGAAAAGCTCGGGGTACTCCTCCAGCATGGCCTGCTCTCGCTCCCATAAGAGCTCCTCGCAACCATAGTTGTCCCAACGGACCTTTACGAGTCTGACCTCCTTGTTCCGCAATTGCCGAACCTCTGAGTCTTCTATCCCGACTGGATGAACTCGCATCCTCAAGTCTTCCTCTACCGGCACCGCCGTCGGCTCAATCACCATGCTGGCTTCTAACAACGCTTTCCTCAGGACGGAGACGTGAAAAACGTCATGCAATCCACTTAGCTCTGTGGACAACGCCAACCGGTACGCTGCCTCTCCCACTCGCTCGATGACCTTGAATGGTCCCAAAAATCTCGGACTCAGCTTCTTGAGTCAGCGAATTCGCGAAACGCCTTTGAACGGCTTGATCTTAAGATACACCCAGTCGCCCACAGCGAATTCCACATGCCTGTGGCGAGCATTGAAATACTTCGACTGCCGATCTTGAGCTACCTTCATGCGCTCTTGGATGGTCCGCACTAGCTCACTAGCGTCGACTACCACTTCTTTCCCCAAAAGCTTGGTGTCTCCCGCCTCTGTCCAAGACATCGGTGTTCGACACCACCTCCCATACAGAGCTTCGTATGGCGCCATCTTGATACTAGCTTGGTAACTATTGTTATACGCAAACTCCACCATGAAGAGGTGATCCTCCCACTTCTTGCCGAAGTCGAGAGTACACATCCTTAGCATATCTTCCAAAGTACGGTTCGTTCTCTCAGTTTGCCCATCGGTTTGAGGATGAAAAGCCGTACTGAACTTGAGTTTTGTGCCCAAGCTCTTCTGCACCAACCGCCAATCCTTAGACGTGAAATGTCCATCCCGGTCGCTGACTATACTCTTCGGAATCCCATGGAGTCATACAATATTGCGGACGTACAACTCCACCAACTTTTCCACACCGTCCTCCTTCCGGTTTGGGATGAAATGTGCCACTTTGGTCAAGCGGTCCACAATCACCCAAATGGCATCATTACCCTGCTGCGATCTAGGTAACCCATGCACAAAATCCATGGAGATGTCATCAAATTTCCATTCGGGGATTGGAAGAGGCTTCAAGAACCCGCCCGGCTTCTGACACTCGGCCTTAGCCAAGGCACATGTTTGGCACCGACTCACACACAAAGCTACGTCCCACTTCATCCTAGGCCACCAATAGGACTTCTTCAAGTCCAAGTACATCTTTGTACTACCCGGGTGAATGGAGTACTTAGTGAAGTGGGCCTCAAACATCAACTCCTCGCGGAGCTTGCCGAACTGCGGTACACAAATCCTTCCGCCCTTCCTCAGAATCCCATCAACCATCTCCCAGGCGCTACCCTCGCCCTTTAGAGCTTCCTCCACGAAAGGTTGGAACTCCGCATCTACACAGGTCGCTTCCCGAATACGATCGCATAAGTCACTCTGCATCTCAATCCAATTTAGTCGAGCCACGCTAGACTCGCCTCTTGCCACACATTCCAAACCAAGGGACTCCCAGTCCCGCCTTAACCGCTCATCGTGAGCTTCAATCCAATTTCCTTGCCCCGAGTATTTCCTGCTCAAAGCATCTGCCACCACATTGGCTTTCCCTGGCGTGTACTGAATCGCCACCTCGTAGTCCCCAAGGAACTCAACCCACCTACGCTGCCGCATATTTAGGTCCTTCTGATCTAGGAGATACTTCAGACTCTTGTGGTCCGTGAAGATCTCCACCTTTGCACCATAAACATAGTGCCTCCACAACTTCAAAGCAAAAATTACCGCCGCCAACTCCAAATCATGGACAGGGTAATTTCTCTCATGAGGCTTCAGCTGCCTCGACCCAAAAGCTATCACACTACCATACTGCACCAACACGCACCCTAAACCGCATCCGGATACGTCGCTGAAAATCTGGAACCCTTCGGTCCCCTTTGGTAGACTTAGGATCGGTGCCGTCATTAGCCTTTCCTTCAGGGTTTCAAACGCCTCGTTGCACTCTTGAGTCCATACAAACTTCTGATCCTTGCGAGTTAGTGAAGTGAGGGGTAGAGCTATCCGCGAAAAGTTTTCCACAAACCTTCGGTAGTACCCGGCTAGTCCAAGAAAACTTCGGACTTCTGCCACGGTCCTCAAAACTGGCCACTCTCTGATGGCTTCTACTTTCATTGGATCTACCGCCACCCCATCCCCACTAATCACATGGCCTAGAAATGCCACTTTCTCCAACCAGAACTCGCACTTGGAGAACTTCGCATAAAGCTGGTTCTCTCTCAATACTTGCAACACTGTACGCAAGTGCGACTCGTGCTCCGCTTCCGACTTGGAATACACCAATATGTCATCGATAAAGACGACTACGAACCAGTGCAAATATTCGCGAAACACTCGGTTCATCAAGTCCATGAACACGGACGGCGCGTTCGTCAGCCCGAACGGCATCATCGAGAACTCAAAATGACCATACCTCGTACCAAACGCGGTCTTGGGTATGTCTTCGTCACGAATCCGCAACTGATAATACCCGGACTTCAAGTCCAACTTGGAGTACACCATCGATCCCACCAACTGGTCGAAGAGATCGTCTATCCGAGGAATCAGATACTTACTCTTGACAGTCAATTTGTTCAACTCTCGGTAGTCTATGCACAGAAGCATACTACCATCCTTCTTCTTTACAAATAACACTGGCGCACTCCACGGTGAAGAGCTGGGCCTGATATACCCTTGCTCCAAAAGCTCCTGCAACTGAACCTTGAGCTCGGCCAACTCCTTTGGTGCCATCCTAAAGGGTGGCCGTGACACCGGTCTAGCCTCGGGCACTAACTCGATGGAGAAATCAATCTCCCGCCGAGGAGGTGCTCCTGGTAGCTCCTCAGGAAAAACATCTCCAAACTCCTCCACCACGGGCACTTCTCCAAGAGACAGCCTGGAAAGGCTAACCTCCAATAACGCTACTAGAGCTATACCCCCTGGTTAACAGCTCGCACTAGTTGAAGTGCCGAAACTAGGGAACAGGCCACTCCATGCAGGCCCTCAAACTTGACTTCTGCTTGCCCCGCGCCCCTCAGGGTTACCACCTTGGACAAACAGTCGATACTGGCACGCTGCTCCGCTAGCCAATCCATCCCCAAAATCACATCGAACTCGGACAACGGCAAGATCGCCGCTACCAATATGAATTCGAATCCCTCAAGACTCCAACAAATCCTCCCTTTAGCCCTGGTTGTCATAGACGACCCATTGGGCATGCGCACTTTCAACTCTGAGTCCGTTGCAAAGGACTCAACTCCAATCCTCCGGGTGAAACTTTCCGCAAGGAAGGAGTGCGACGCTCCCGTATCAAAAAGTACTCTAGCGGGGTACCCAGATACCACTACAAAGCCTACACACACGCAACAAACATAAAAAGGGTTGAAAGGAAGAAATCTAGGATGCAGGTTGAACTCTCATACCTGTCACCACATCGATTTGGCGGATTGCTTCCTGCTGCCCAAGGTTGTAGGCCCTTGGCTGCACTGGTTGAAACCGGGAAGCACTCGACTCCGCCATTTTCCCCTTCTCTGCTGCACTGGGTCCGGAGCGTACGGTCTGCTCCTGCCTTGGCTCTTGCTCAGCGACCCCTTGGGTACAAAGTCTTGCTATGTGGCCTGGCTTGCCACAACTGTAACACGTCTGCGGTCCCTTAGAGCGTGACCCTCCGGACGTCCAATTACTTTTCTTGCCCGACTTATATGGGGAAGGCTTCTTCTTCCATCAGCTCCCTTCCGCCTTTCCATGGGACTGAGCAGGCTTCTTCTCTTCCCCCTGCTTGGGTGTGAAACCCTTGCGACGCTGGGATCGCTCCATGTCACTCTCCAAAATTCGGGCCGCCTCCACCAATTCGTTGAAACCCGCACGTTTCATCGATATGAGGGGTTGTCTTAGATTCTCCCTCAATCCATGATAGAAGAGATTGTCCCTCTCTTCATCGTCTGCCATGGTCGTCCCTGCATAACGACCCAAGCGAGTAAATTCCTGAACATACTCATCCACTGACTTGTCTTGCTGCACCAGATGTAGAAACTGCCTCTGGAGGGCCAACCTCATTGAGGCGGGAATGTACTTCTTCAGGAAGGCATTCCCAAACTCCTCGATGGGCGGTGTGCGTCCTAGAAACTGCCGGCCACTGTGGCTCACCCACTATAACTTGGCATCTCCCTCCAACATAAAGGCTGCGAACTCTGCCTTTTTCTCATCTGGCGCCTCTGCCGCCCTCAGAAGCTCCTGAATTCTAGCCCACCAATCCTCTGCATCTGTGGGCATGCCGATTCCCTTGAAGGTTGGAGGGTGGAAACTCAGAAAGTACTTCATTTGCCGGTCCCCATGCCCGACAACCACTCTCTCGGCCTGCGGCTCTACCCGCCTGGCTTCCTCAACAGGCACGGTCGTTGCCGTGACCGGGGTAGCAGGAGTTGCTACTTGAGCAACGGGAGCTGCTACCTATGCTGTCGCTGCAGCTTGGGCCGCCACCATCGCTTCTGCAAGCATACGGCAGAAGTCGGTCGGTGTGACCCCCATCCCTAGCGGACCTTGCGCAGTCGCACTACTTGCCGAGAGCTCTTCTCTTGGCCTCGAGGTCCCAGCCTCGTTGCTTGCACTCTAAACATAAGCAAGAAAACGCAAATCAGTCTCTAATCGCAAGACTCGAACACAAGGACACTCATGGTCCCGCGATACTCCTATGTGGATAACTTCTTATACGCGACTCGACTTATACTTTCGACCGCGAAACATCTCATTGGAACGCGAACCTCGCTCTGATACCAAATTGTAACACCTCCCCTGTAAAGACCATATAATATGGGTCCGTCCGGGGCCCCACAACATACGGACGCCACAGCTTTAGTATTAAAATATGATATAAAACTATCCAATCTCAAAACTCCAGACAAACACAGCGGAAACAAGAACACTAACAGGCAGAAGTTATCCACTAACAGAAGAGTATCAAATGGCCTTAAGGCCTTACACAATATAAGTCCAAATATAAAGTGCCAAGCACCCCTAGGCTACCTCAGCATGCAAGCCGGACATAGTCAAACAACAGCAGCAAAACAAGGAAAAGAAAATAGTCAAGCACAGCAACACTTCATGAGGCTTAGGGCTTTTCACCCGGCGCGCTAGCTCCTGCATGCGATCCTTGCCCTGTAAGGATATGAAGTAACGTGGGTCAGCAAAGGCTGACCTCTACTGTGTAACAAACACATCTCCTCCCGGCCGTCCCTAACGGACCCCGGGGTACCACCCCACCTGCAAGTTAGCACTTCGTATACCAAAAGAGTATATATAATAAAGCGATAAAACAGGCTTGGATGTCTCATACAGCATACATGTTCTCTATGTTTTGTACAAAGTGAAAGGGCCTACTATGTAGCATGAATGCAAGCCGGGTTTCACCCAAGGATCCCTAGTTCGTATGCATCTAGCACAACATCAAACACTGGGTACTTCCGTTTCCCCATTGGCTTAAAGCCGTAAACACAAGGGAACCACCATGTCCCTAATGGCACACACGCCGTCACACGGAACCTCGCAAAGGCCCCACCCGCACAAGGGTCATATACCCCGGGCTTGCCCGCACATTCTGACTTCGCATGTCAGGGTTCCGTCTCACACCGACCGATTCTAAGAAGCCTTGCTGGACCCCACCCGCTCATGGCCACATTGCCCGGGCTTGCCCTCTGCTCGACATTCTTGTCAGTCCCACACAAGGGGCTAGTCTCGCCGGGACACTTTCCCCACATGACTTGCGCGTCACGGGATAGCCAGCCGACCACGGAGACATAGCTGCGCCTTTGCACAGCACAAACAAAGGTTTCCCCACCCCAATCACCATTCGCACTGTATCTTTCCCGTGCTCCAAGGAAACCATCTACCGCAAGAAGTGGAGCTAGCCTTGTCCGGTTCCGACTACGAGTACTCACTCAATTAAAGGGGGAAAATGCATACACGCAACGGCGTAATGCGCAACGGATTTCTACCGAAACCTCACATCTCGCTATGCAACATCACCGGGTAGGACTAACGGTCGCGACCACGGCTTCACCCACCATGCCTAATCCGCTAACGGAGCGGATCTCTAATGCAAAGCATGCCGGGATGAACCTACTCCACCCGAAGGTTCCTCTTGAACCTAGGCTACACGAATCCCTCTCATGTGAAAGATTCGGTGCTCAAAATACAAAAGGAAGGGGATGCTATTCATGCATCCTAAATCCTAAAAATCGAGAGGAGAAGTGTCGTTACCTTCCGTCCCGTCTTCCTAGCCATGGAGAAGATTTGCTCGGTTGAAAACCACCGCAACGCTCCCACCTTCGCGAATCTGAACTCTGCTCGCGAAACGGACCTCCGAAGCTTCGCCGGCGGCCGGATCTTGGCCTTCTTCTTCCTCCTTGCTCTCCCTTCTCTCTAGAATCAAGAGAGATAAAGATAGGAGAAAAGTGAGGGTTTTAAACCCTATTCCCGAGTTTAATCCCTCAGATCTAGCCCCCAGCCGTTGGATCTCGATCAAAGAAACGGACGGCCACGATTCGGCCTAAAATCACAAAAACTGGGCTGAACACGGGTTGCAACACAGCCGTGTGCCAGGCCGTGTTACCCATTCGCCGTCTCGACCGATTCGAAAACCAGCACACGGCCTTTGACACGGCCTCCGACACGCCCGTGTCGCCTTTGACACGCCCGTGTCGAGACCCGTGTCACGCCCCCCCACCGACCAATTTTTCTAGTCAGAGAAGTACACGGCCAAAGACACAGCCAAAGACACGGCCTTCGACACGCCCGTGTCAGACCCGACACGGCTGTGTCGTGACCCGTGTCACGCCTAGCAGAATAAATCCTACAAACAGCCCGAGAAGGACACGGCCAGGGACACGCCCGTGTCCCAGGCTGTGTTCCTGAGCTCGACGAACGTCAACCCTCAGAATGTCGACCACAGGCTCCGCGGTCGACCACGCCCTGACACGCCCGTGTCACGCCCTTGACACGCCCGTGTCGCCTGCTCCAAAACCCAAACTTGGCTAAAACGACGCCGTCGATTCCCCTTCCAAGTTTTGGGGTGTTACACGGGGGATCACCTTGACTTTGTCGTAGCCATAGGAGTGAGTATTTGGCTAATTAATGCTCAAATATGCTAACCGTCACTGATTTCGGAGGTGTGACCCTTTGAGGTCCGGTGTACCAATAATGTTCCCTGAGTGCACGAGGCAGGTAGACGATCGTGCCAACGTCTGTGGTGAATGGTTCTTAAATTGCACGTTCTGATTGCCAATTTATATCTGTGTTAAATGCTTGCAGGGAAGGAGCACCACCACCCCGAGTGAGGAGTGGGGTTGTTATAATTTGGTCAGCTAATGCTGACCATTGCTTTGTTTGCCACCATTAGGGTGGAATGATTTCATGCAAGTGTAACTGAGTCGAGTGGGAAATAGCGGGTTGAAGCCCACGATTGTTATGCAGGCCCTCGAAGGGCAAAGCGAAGGTGTATTTACTATTTACTGTTTCATGTGTGGCCGACCTGCGTGCCGAAGTATGTAAAACACTTTTATTTGAGGAAACTTTTTTAAGGCCTTAAGACCATTATCGATTTGTATATTGTTGTTATCATTCCTATTTGGGTTTAGTGAACATTCATTTGGTTGGGTTTTAAGCAATTAAATTTATCTTCTACTAGAATACACTCTGAGTTAGGATGCGTAAATGGAATATGGTCTCAATACGTAACTCCGCTAATTGTTTATAGAATATGGCGTGGGGCCCCGACCGGACCTTCTGTTATATCTTACATGATGGATGAGGGTGTTACAATATGTAACACCCCCATCCGTCATATGGAATATAACAGAAGGTCCGGCCGGGGCCCCACGCCATATACCACAGACAGTTAGCGGAGTTACATATTAATACCAAAATACCATCGTAGGAATTCGAATCCTAACTCAGAGCATTCTAGTGGAAGCTTTTTAAAATAGTTATATGAACCCATAAACAACACATGAATGTCCACTACTGCCATAATAGGAATGAAAGAACATACACAAAATACTTGGCCTTAAGGCCCTACAACAGTTTGCCTAAACAGTAAGTGTTTTACATACTTCGGCACGCAGACCGGCCACACATAACAATAGTAAAATAAAACACTTCTCTTTGGCCTTCAAGGACCAGTACAACATCAAGGGCTTCAGTTCGCTACTTACCACTTGGCTCACCTGTTCCGGCACAACAATCCACCGAACGGTGGTAAAAAAAGGCAACGGTCAGCTAAAGCTGACCAAATTATAACGACACCACCCCTTACTCGGGGCGGCGGTGCTCCTTCCCTGCATTTCTTTAGTATATCCAACCATGGTATAGAAAGTACAATTAAAGTACACTGCACTACAGGCATAGGCACGTATAGCCACACACCTCGTGCTCTCAGGGCACATTATCGGTTAACCCAATCCATTTAGAGGCTTCACACTGCCCCCAGGACGATAACCATCGTGAGCATTTTAGTCTTTCCGGCTGAGGCCTAAGACTCGCCCTCCATGCCCCCGGTAAGTGCCACGTACATTAGTTCTCTTTAACTGAACCACATAGAGCAGGTACGATTCAGCTCAACCCGTTGCTCAGATCGCCATTTCAATTTAAGTCATCGGCGCGGGTCAGCCTCCCCGATCCCCGAAGAATCGATCATACAATAATACATAACCCAGTTATGTACAAGGTCGGCACTCAGGACACCAAGCTGGGCACCCAGAGATCTCAGCCCCACAACCTGCCCCCAAGTCTCCGCGAGATAGGCCTCACAATAGCTCTGTCACAGAGCTACTGTCGGCTGTAACACTACCGCAGTATGGTACTTTGCAGAAATGTGCTTCTGCCCAGTTTTTCGGGTGCTCCTTGGGGTTAGTCCCCAAAGTTCCCTACTGCAATCTACCGCGTAGAAACCCAAAAACATACAACAAGGAGTGTTCTTCAGCAATTCATGCATAATGAAATCAACACCAATCCATACCAATACGTCCGGATGGGCTTCACACGCCATGCCTATGTCCATACTTCGATTCTGAACTCTATATGCAAAATTACGGGAATAATCCATATCTACCCAAAGGAATACCCCACGCTCACCGCACACTCGCGGGAGAGGGTTTCCTATGCAAAAGAAGAGGACTTCACATGTTCAAGTAGAGAATCGTTACCCTAGAGGTTCGCTTCGGCCCCATGGTGGAGAAACTAGCCGGATGAACACCACCGCAATGGACTCGCCTCCGCGGATCTAGACTCGGCTCGCGATTTGGAGCTCCAAAGCTCCAACAATGGAGGGATTCCTCCTTCTTCTTCTCCCTTTGCTCTCCCCTCTCTCTACCCCTTAGAAAGAGAAAGGGCCAAAGGAAATGAGGTTTAAACCCTTATTTCCCAACCTTATCTAACCAGGATTTATTATGGACCATCGAATCCCACCTAAATAAAACAAAAGGCCTTGATTTGACCTTAGAATGGTCTCCCTGGGTCCGTACACGGCTTGTGACACAGCCGTGTCACAGGCTGTGTCCTGCAATCACAATAAAACAGCAAAATACAGAGCACGACACAGCCCTAGACACACCCGTGTCACAGTTCATGTTCCTCAACATGGCTCTAGACACACACGTGTCAGAACCCGTTCCCTCAATCACAATACACAACCAAATAAAGAGCACGATATGGCCCTGGCACACCTGTTTCACAGGTCGTGTTCCTTGATACGGCTTTGGACACACCCGTGTAACAACCCGTATGAAACTATAAGGGCTTCAAAAGTCCTTCAAAACACTTCCAATTCATCCCCAATATTCATAGGGCTTCATTAGGGGTATTATAAACATATTGACCAATTCGTATTCAGGTTTTGGGGCATTACACAGTATCTGTGTTTGTTAGTTACCCCGTGTTATATTGTTACTTGATTTATTTATTCATGCTTAGCTTTGTGGTTGTGTTTTTTTAATATAGTGTTGTCAGAGTTTCATTATTATATATTTGTTTGTGCTTGGAGTTTCTTCCCCGCAGGGACATGGTGAGTATTTAGATGGAGAAAGCTGCAGACTTATGGATTTCACTCGTCTTCTGGTAAGCTCACTAGCTGAGCATTGGGTAACCTCTCCCCTTACCTCTATTTTTATTTAATTTCTATTTCATTTTATCAATGCATAATACAAGTCTGGGTGAGAGTGATTGAGCATTTTTACCCACATTTCACATGGACTACAATATATGTGCATACTAGAAGATTTATTTAATTCATTTTTTATTATTGCAAATTTATTTACCAGCATTTGTCAAGCGCTCCATAACACCCACTTGAGCGCGCTCATACTTGTCGATGCATTTTGAGTAATATTAAATTTTTCATGTTGATTGGAAGGTTATTGTGCTAACATAGGATTGAAGCGTGGAGTAATATATTGACTCATGTAGTGCTCCTAGTCCATTGCTCGTGTCCGTGTACAATTCTGTATAGAACTAACTTTTTCATTTGCAATTAGTTTTATGATTTTGTATTTGTATGGATATTATTTATTCTACTCATAACTCGTGAATCTGATGGAATCCAACGCAGTGTAGGTGAGTGTGTAGACGATCACTAGATTAGTATTGCTTGAGTCGGGATGAAGGATATTTTTTCTCAGTGGCTAGAACTTTCCCTAGAAACTATCAAAGCATGGGTATAGGTTAGCTCTTGAGTGCGAACGAGATATAGGCCATTTGTTGGCTCGACTGAGCCTTTGCACTAGTCCTACATGCTTAATCCTTTCTCACAACATGTGTGTCTAGTCCTTACCATTTAATTCAGCTCCACCATGAATTCGCCAAGGCAAAATCGACCATCCTTTTCACAATCAAAATTTTGAAGTCAAAATTCTATTTCAATGAAAATTGGCGGTGATTGATGTATGCTTGAATGTGGTGGCAATGAGTCATTACTTATATAGCCGATGATGTTTAAAAAAATAAAAAAGAAAATTAGAAATCTAAAAAAGGTGAAAAGAAATGAAAAAGAAATTTGAAAAGAAATGTGTAATTGGGAATAGGCGGTGTACATAGACCAATGTATTATGTTCAAGTCTCAGGGTTTAGTGCACACTTTATCACTTTTGCTAGGATAATGTTCTTTGTACAAGCTCATTTAGGTTTAAGTGTGTTAGCCATTGAGTTTAACTATTGATTGCCACATCAAAAACATAAGCCCTATTATCACCTAAAGTCCTATTGATTTGTATTTTGAATTTAACATGTACTGTGGAGAGGGTGTGAACGGGCAAGCTTATGGCCATCGACATTGATAGATTTCTTTTGAGATTGCCCCCAATCCCTGATTAGTAGCAATATACCTTTTAGTGATCGAGCTTCTTTCTCCCTGCATGTGACTTAAGGAATCACTCTGATTCCATTTACGAGTTGGTATAATGGATAAACGCATTTTAGAAAATTGTATGCTAATACACATGTGTAAAGGTTTTTTTGGCTAAAATTCCTATGCGTGTGAGCATCCGGCTTTGCATTGTACTCTACATCTTCAATTTCCCTGCCAACGTGGTTATTTTTCTTGTCTTTATGAGAGATTGTTTGCTCAAGCCAAGTAAACGAGTAAGTCTGGGGGTGTGATGAGTTCGATTTATATAATGTTCTCTAGAGTCATGTGGGCTCGTTTTCACATATGAGCACTTCACTTTTATATTATATTCACTCATATTTCTCTAAATCACGATTTACATATGATGTGCACAAAAAGCTGATGTTGGTGTGCAGTTACGCACTCAACCGCAATCGGGGTGAGCACATGGTGCCCCCATTATTCTTTTCTATTATTTTGGAAAATGTTTGATATTTTCGGAGGCACATGTCCCCTGAGATTTGGTTTTGGACTGGGGGGCAGACCCCAATCTCTTTATGAATTCTGTGCAAATTGCATGGTCGTGCAATATTCCTTCGTGCATGGGAGTTTTCCCCAAATGTGATCTCCCATGCGTCAAGATGTCATAACATCAAAATCACATGATCGTGTGCTATATCTTTGTGCACACTTTCTTCAGTTGTGCGCAATTATTATGCTTAAAATATGGGGTCTGTCGCAGCTCGTGCATTTCCTTCTCGCACTGTCACTTTTGACCGTTCATGAGTAAATCGCACGAGCAACAAGTAATGTTTAAATTTTTATAAACTTTAGCACCCCTGCAATTCCTTCTCACATGGTTCTTTTCAACCGTGCGTGAAGAAAATCATACGAGTATCATTTTCACCCTAAAAATCAACGGCCTATTGCGACCCGTGCGATTTCTTCTCGTACGGTCAGTTTTCTCCGTGCACGAACAAATTACATGGGCCCAACCTTTGCTAAATTAGGAAATTTAACATAAGGGAAATACACATTTCGCACGCACGATTGTGTGATCGACTGTGCGTGACCATATTTTTAAAAAATCAGTATTTAAGCCTAGGTTCCACTCTAATTTTGAGTTCCATCTCTTTCTACTGAAAACTCTAGGGGAGGATCTCCAACTTTGTTCCTTTTTCCCCATCATCTAGGGCTTTGCTTGTGGCCACCTTACATCATCTGAACGGTTTAGGAGAGGAGATTCTAGCCTCCATATCGTCTCCAAGCAAGGAGAACTTCGCATCGGACGTTGCCAGATAGTGAAATCAGAGAAGATCAGTATATCAGAAGGGCGTGAAAAAACTTCTAAACCCTGAACGATAATTGGAGACCAAGCTAGAACATTGATTGATAACACAATGATTCCTACAGATAATTCTCAACGAGCCTCTGGATTTTGTTCTATCTCTTTTAGAACTTCCACACAACCACGAACACAGATCACATACACATCAGAAAATTAAATAAGACTCGGAAGCTGTCCACATCAACATAGTTATAGTTCAACCTTATGGTGTTATAAAAAGATTGTTCATATCAATAATACTCCACATCAAAATATAGCAGCAACTCCTAAGCTATCTCGACGTGCAATCCAGAATAATGTAAAAGAACTATGAAATGCATAGTAGTAGGAGGTACACTTCATGAGGCTTGGGGCTTTTTGGCCGGCGAGCTCCAGCTTGCGATCCCTTCCTTGCAACCAACATAGAAGACGTAGTACAACATAGGTCAGCCAGGTCTACCATAAATACGTAACAACACCCCTCCTTCTAGCCATCCTAGCGAACCCTAGGGAACTACATCACCCTACAAGTCAGCACTTCGTATGCAGACAAAATAAAGCACAAACAATATAGAAACTAGCATGTATAAGTGTCACAAGCATCAAACACATTTTTAAATTGAGTAGATAAATAAATAAGTACCCTATTATGTGTATGATTCTAGCACAACATCACACATCATCATATCATAGCAATCATAATAATATGAGTACTTTCATTTCCCCCATGCCATATAAGACGATTTTGAGAACTCCCGCTGAGACTACACCCGCACATGGATCACTACACCATCGGATTATCTATCAACTTAATCGTTCTCGTCAGTTTCATGAAGTCATCTCAACCAATTCTAAGAACTCTTCCTTAGGCCCTATCCGTACATGAATCACTACACCAGCTGTCTTGTCCATAAGCACAAATACTCTCGTCGGCTTCACCAAAACCATCAAAATAGGTTTCACCAAAATTAACACAACCAAATCTAAGAACACTAGCTAAGACTTTAACAACACATGGTTAATCACACCATCAGGCTTCACCGTCAACATAGCAGTTCTTATCAATTACATATAAGGGGACTTGTCTTATCAAGACACCCTCCACACGTTAATCACAACATCAAGGGATTAGCTAGCCGACCAGAAAGACAAAGTCATGCTTTACCATACAAGTGGGCAACACAATCCACAACCAATCATAATGCGCATTTTCCTACCCTAAGCCAGCATTTGTTCTCACATGAAAAATAAGGGCATCATAATGGCGCCTTTGCCGTAATCAGATTTCTAATATAAATCCTAAATGCACGTCACAACAACATCACCAAATCAGACTACCTGCTATGATTTTGGCTTCACCCACCATGCCTAATATGGTAACAGAGTGGATATCTAATGCAAATAATGTCTGGAATAGACTAAATCAACTCAGTGTTTTCTCTTGAAAATAAGGCAACCCAAACCCCTCTCATTTGAGAGATCTGATACCAACAATTCATAAAAGAAAGCATAAATAAAAGAGATTTCATGCACGCATCCTAAGACCAGGAGGAATAACGTTGTTACCTTATATAATCTATTCCTTCTCATGGAAATCTGGAATAATATGGATGGAAATGTGTGCCTTCAATTCCTCTCTGTGATGCCGATCTCGGGTTGTCGAACATAGCTCCGAAGCTCCAATAATGGAAGGATCATGGTCTTCTTCGTCCTCCAAACTCTCCCATTCACCCTTGCAGAAAAGTCTCAAATGACTAGATAAATGAGAGAGATAACTCCTCTGCCTTATTTAGGGTTCTCGGGCGCACCTATTGGGGCAATTAGAACAAGTTCCAAAGAATCGGATAGCCAGAATACATTGATTTATGGATCTTTTTTGCAAGTTATCATGCGACGGTAGTGACTAACACGCCACAGTAACTTCCTCTCAGAAACATTCTCTTTCCTATGTCGGCTTGACTTCTTACCGATCGGGTAGAATTCTAATTGACTCCTACCGCCAGCAGTATCGCTACCACTCGCACTAGCATCAAGGCGACACACAATGACTTATGCATTTCAACCCAATACTGCCTATATTACCTGGAAGCAAACTACTAGGCGGCAGTAGTGGCTACCGCACCACGCTAATATCTAGCCGATATATTTCAAGCCAATACAACTCATGCCACATAGACAAGGCAAAAAGTTTATCGCAGGAAGTAAATCCTATCACGTTGCCTTAATTTCTTACTACCTCAAACCAAGGCATTTAAGTACCTAAACCAATGAAATTTGGGGTGTTACAAAACCTCCATCATCATGCTTGCCAACATGGATGAGGTTCATCCTCAAATCAGGAATATGTCTGACATCATTGAGAATAACCTTCCCCACATCAGTCTCCAGATAGACATATCCACTACCAATAATGTTTGACACACTGGCACTCACCATCTGAATGGTGCCAATATCTCGAGCAAAGTGGGAATATAAGAATTCCCTATGAGGTGTGTGGTGATAGGATGAACCATCATCCACTATCTAGTCTATGCCAACACACCCCTGGTGCATGCCCACTATAATGTAAGCATAGCGACTCATCTTTAGCAATCAAGGCCGTACCTGCACCCACACTTGATTCTCTTGTCTCCTTCCCCTTCCCCTTCTGATCTATCTGTAACTTGTAGCAGTCTTTCTTGAAATGGTCATTCTTCTTGCTGTAGAAGTACTCAATCTCATTCTTGGACTTGCATCTGGACTTACTTTTTGAGTTGCATCTTTGCTTACTCTATTTCTTCGTCGACCTTCCCCTTGACTCCATGACTAGAGCATCGGATGTATAGGCGAATCAAGAGCCCTTTCTTCTTATTTCTTTGTTTAGAAGATGGCTCATTAACATCATTATTGTCATGATACCATCGGGTGCTAAGTTGCTCATCGACATCACTAGAGTCTTCCAACTCTCTGGAAAGGAACTAAGGACCATCAATGTCTATAGCTCATCCCCCATGGTGATCTTCATGGCTTCTTACTTATTTATAATGCTCTGGACAAGGTTTAAATGCTTTGTTATTGATCCCTCCTTATACTTCATATTGATAAGTTTTTTGATCAAGAAAGCCTTGTCCACCATTGTCTCCTATCGTAGAGCGCTTCAAGCATCTTCCACAAAACCTGTGTCGATGACTCAGTGGGCACATGATGAAAGACATAATCATCGAGCCACAACTGAATGAATCCAACTACGTTCTGATCCATTTCTTCCACTCATTGTCATCTGTCATGGAAACTAACATCCCTGATAAAGGAGTACATAGATCATTGCAATACAATAGATCCTCCATCCGAGGCTTCTAGATACTCCAATTCTTGTTGTTCGTGCCGGTCATTCTTGTTGTTGGCTCCATCTTCTTCAAATAGACCAACAGTCTGAGACCACCTCCCTCTGATACCATTTGTTGGGAATTGACCAACTCAACTACAAGACATAAAAGACGAAAAAAATGCAACAAACAAAACACAACCACCAGAGAATACCAAATTTACGTGGAAAACCCTCTTAAAATTCTGAGGGAAAAGCCACGGGGTGGGACACAAAAATCCACTATCAACAAATATGATTACAAATAATCAAATTAGGTTTGCCAAACCTAGAACCCCTATGAATTTGACAGACCAAATTCCCTTCTCACTACTCACAGTGAAAATCTCCTCAAAAAGAAAAGCACCTCCAAGCTCTCTTCAAGCACTCCAGCAACAAATATAAGATGGAAAAAATCATTGATGGTGAGGACACATGTTCTTCTTCTAAAGAACTCATCTTGAAATGATGACAACAAAAACTCGCGAATTGCAGCTTTTGACTTCTTCTGTTTTGCAAACATACTGCAAAATCTGGATTAGGGTTTTGTACTTAGGTCCAAACCGCCTCTCGTTATAAATAGTGATCAGAATTCCACTTAGACCAAACTTTTGCAGCCATTATATGAGATAAGCAAGATCAGACGACCCAGAAACACGAGATTTAACCATTAGAACACCGCCTTTTTTGCACAGGAGCCCGTCTCATTGGCATGAACTGTGCTTCTCATCGATATGGGCTTTGACTTGACGATATAGACATGTCTTGTCGACAAGGTCAAGAGCTTGTCTAGTTGATAAGCTCACCTTGTCTCGTCGACAATGTTTCCTTCTTCTTGCCGATATGGATCTCGTCCAGTCGACATGCACCATGTTTAGTCGACACACCGCAGACTTCTAGTCGATCTGCTACACTTTTAGTCGACATGAACAACAGAGACTTTCTTCTAGAATGCAAGTCAACAAGCT
The DNA here is from genome assembly GCA_039513925.1 of Platanthera zijinensis. Taxonomy (NCBI): domain Eukaryota; kingdom Viridiplantae; phylum Streptophyta; class Magnoliopsida; order Asparagales; family Orchidaceae; genus Platanthera; species Platanthera zijinensis. Next base: position 35,339,665 of record CM077083.1, read on the forward strand.
CAGATTTCAGGTCGACACACTGTACATGTACCTTCTCGTCAATATACAGCGGAGTTTTCAGAATTCAAACTGAATATTTCTTCAAGTCCTCACGACTCATCTTTAGGGGCTAGACCCCAACAAGTCCAAACATAGCAAACAAGTTGGGAGGATATTGAAAAAAAGTTGGTACGTTTAACGCACCGACTAATGTTCCGTGCGCGGGGGAGATCCAACCATACCATTTGTGACTTCAACGGCTGAGATTCTTCGTCGTTAGATACGACTGTATTATGACTGTATTTTCTAATACGGCCGGCCATAGGTATGGCCTTCGCTCCTGATTCCAACAACACCATCTTCTCTCCCACCTCCAGCTAGTCGTGCACAAAAAGCCAGATCGGTCCGGTCTTGGACCGGGACGGTCGGGCCCGGGCTTTTTGCCTACCGGGCCCGGCCCGGGTCCAGCTTGAGCTGGCCGGGCCGGGCTCCTTCTCAAAGAAGGAGCCCGATAAGGCACTCCAGGCCGGCCCGGGATTTAGGCCGGATTAAATCGGGCCTAATTGGCGGGATTTTCCGCCAGCCCGGGTGTCGGGCCAAGTCTAGCCCGGGATCCAGGCTTTGCCCGCGGCCCGGGTCGGGCATCGGGTCGGGCAACCGTCTAAAATAGGGGCCCGGTACCCCCAAGCCCGGCCTTGACCCGGGCCGGGCCTAGCGGGGCTTATCCCGAGCCGGGCCCGGGCAGGCTTTCCGGGCCCAGGTTACTTGTACACGACTACCTCCAGCAGCGCCACCTCGCAGACCGCAACGGCTCTGCCTTCGATGCCTTCTTCCCAGGCTTCGTCTACCTACAGTACCCACGCGGCTTCGCTCCCAAAGGCACATGGTTTTTCCCGATGCATCATGCATCCCCAAACCTAACTAGTGTTTTTATAAGAAACTAGGACGTTGTTTTTCGCAGGGCAGCCTTTAAACGTCTGACACCTTCCTCCCCTCGTGAGTTACTGCACTACATCATGATTCCGAGAAGCTGCATAAAGGTCTGATTTTGATTCTTGTTGCATGGACATCACACGCACGCAGGCACGCATGCACAAACACACACGCACAAACACAGGACTGCAGTTTCCGATTACTCAGCATATGCAGCCTCCGGCTGTATAATTATGAATTTTTTGTAGTTAAACTGACATTTATTTATTTATTTTCATTAGGGTCCTTCAGAACTAAAGTACATAGAACCCATAAATAAAACTTTGAATTAAACTGCATTTGCATCCCAACCAATTCCTTCAAAACAAACATATTACGCCCCTTCAAAATAACAAGTAAAAAAACTTCAAATTTTACATATTATATCGCCATAAAATTATTCATCATGTCGAAGTAAAATCTGATACAGTTATAAACATATAGGAAGACAAAAAAACGAGTTTTTGACATTATCCCTCAGTTTCCGACAGCTTCATCCCGCACCTCCACAGGATTTGTTCAGGAACTCGATGCAGTCTGCAATGGCCTCATCATAATGAGAATTCGGCGGAGAAATATAAGAGCTGCACGAACTTTTAGGAAGATCGGATTCAATCTGATGAGGAGTTGGCTGCTGTAAGATTGGGAGAGAAGACAGAAGAGCTTCCCTGAATCTTCTGAAGAGCTTGCTGCACCAAATACTCAGGCTTGATTCTCTCTTCGGCTTAATTCTTCTTAGCTTAGCCATTAGTCCTCAATAGTTGCATTAGTAGTAGTTAATTGTGTTCATATTGTTTGGTATTTATGATGATCACTCACATAGATCTTTTGGTGCAATAAAAATATAATCTAGGGTTTAGGGTGCTCATTATTAGATCCACATTGTGCTGTGCTTTCATTATGATTACTTAGAATTTTCTTTTGCAAGTAATCATTAGCTTTTGAGGGCAAAGTGTAAATGGAAATTTTAATATGATTTCAGAGTCATCTTCCTAAAGTTAGTTGAAGGTTCATTTAGCTTTGATAGGAACAGTTTCCTTTTAAAGAGTTAGTGTACACATAGCCACTTTCCCCCATGATCTCCACTAAATTAGTGGAATCATGGGTGTGACCGCGCGCACAATCGCCACGCCCAATCCCGCCGCGCACCGATCCCACTCCGTGTAACTCCTGAACTGCCATCGACGCCGCCTCGCCGGTGCCGGGCGGCTGACGCCGCTCCCGGTCGCCGGCCGCCTCCTCCTTTCTCCTTCGGCCGCTGGCGCGCGGCCAAGTGGGTGGCCATGCCGACCACTCCTTCGGCCGTCGGCGTGCGGCTAAGAGGGCTATCGGGTCGGCCGCCCCTTCCGACCACCGGCGTGCGGCCGAATGGACGGTCGGGCCGACCGCCCCTTCCGGCGCACGACCGAAAGGGAGGCCAAGCCGTCCACCCCCTTTCGACCTCAGGAAAGCCACCAAAGCGGCGGTTGAGTAGGTCGCCCACTTTCGGGCCTCCGCCCGCTCTCCCGGTGGTCGTCGGTGGCCTCCCTCCTCGCAGGCAAGTTCGCCGACGAGTTCATCACCCTTCCAAGAGTGTGCTTCCTTGCCGTCTGATCGTCTCAGTTCGATCACCATCGTCAAATTCGCGTGTAACCTCCCACTAACCATCATGGTTATTGGGAGAATTTTATTATTTATTTCATTGGTCTGCAGGTTTCGAAATGAATGATCATAATACGCATTATTAAACAATAGGAAAATATTAATTTGGGTGGTTAGGATATGCGGATAGCCACATAACCACCATAACCACATCCTGGAGGCTATAAAAGGAACTTCAGACCTCATTTCTCACATTTTTCCCATACTCTTCTTCTTCTTTAGACCAGAGCTCTATCGAATTCCTCGAGCAACATTCAAGTCACATTCAAGCCATGTTCAAACCACATTCAAGCCGTTTTCAAGGCACATTCAAGCCATCTTCAAGCCACATTCAAGACATCTTCAAGTCGCGTTCAAAACATCCTGGAAGTCCCTACCGGCGCAACTCTAAGTGTTCCACTCCTGCATTCAGCGTCATCGTAACGCTTAGAGATACCATCAAAGCAAAGTGTAATTTGTAGAAGACACCGAGTGTGGCAGTTTGTCGTCCGCCGAGTGTAAAGTGTTCTCTCACCTCCAAATTGTAACGAGAAGTTGTCTGTCGCCCTCGTTTCAACAAGCAAATTATAACCGCGAGCAAATAATGGACTTTAACCGGCGCGGACTTGGTCACGTGGTTTTTTACCATATTTAGGGGTTTTTCCATATTAAAATCTCGTGTGTACGATTGATCGACCTCATTGACTGTGCGCGCGCTCGGCCGTTCTGAGAGTTACGGTAATCCAGGTTATTTCGGTCCTACCGGGACGTCGAGTTTGACTGCGACAAACATAGCTTTCCATAGTATTATCAAGACATTTTTTATATGTGGTATTTACTACATGTAATTAACATTTTGTCTTAGGGAAAAAACGATTTTTAATGTTATCTTACACTTTTTTGTGTAAATATCCTACAACTTATACCAAAGTCTTAACAAAAATTATTTTTAATGTTATCATATAGTTTTTCCAAGTGTTTGGTGAAAATTTTAAGATATCAGGTTGATTGTACTGATAACACGAAAAAACATGTTTGAAGGTTGAGCAAGGTCGCAGGAACAATCAACCAAAATCAAGTCAAGTAGAAATCAGGAACAAAACACAAGAGTCTCAATCTAGAATTAACTTCTTCTTTACCGGGGGAGATATACATTGTGAGACATGATTCATAATTTACCCGATGAAAAAAAATAACTACAGGCGTAGAATAAACCATGCAGTCAGAAAATTGCAACCACACAAGCCGCTAACCGTCAGACCTGTCAACCGAAACCGCCAAATCGCCAAACCACAACCAACCCGCGCGGACTGCCTGTTATTGAATGCTAAGAGAACGCCTTTGTCCGCCACTTCAGGTCGACTGACCGCAAAGCTAACCGCGAACAGAACTGTTGAACAAAGAAACAGACTACCCCCTGATAGACCGGGCGAACTGCTCGAACTAATCGTAACCCGGAGGAAGTGACTTCAAGTTTTCTAGCCGCGACTTGCTGTATACCACAGACTATAAACCGCGAATTGTTCTACACTGAGCCTTCCAATTAGTTGCCTAGTCGCCCGCGCTAGCCGCACAGTGTGCACAGATCAAGTCAACTTCACTTAGTTGAGTCGATTAGAAAAAACTAACCACGAGATCAAAACGCGAGCTGAATTCTCACTGTTCTCGACATAATATGATGAGCCAGGGACCTATTTATAGACAGCAAGGGTAGTGCGGTCATTGCCCATAGCGATAGGATAACCTTCCATCATCCTGGAGCTAGCACCACTTATCCGCACAAAGGTGAGGATACCAGCGTCAGTCCGCCAGAGATAACCATCTAATCGCATATGCGGCAAGAACCATCAATCTGCATAGAAGTACGGACATAATCCTCAGTCCGTGTGGACTTGAGAAATTCAGACATGTGTCTTGAGCCAAGTCCGCTCCTATGAAGAACTGACGGACTCCGCAACCAGACCGCGCAGTGTTGTGGTCTCCACTTCCGGACCATGCAATACTGCAGCCCGCGACTAAGCAACCAAATTGGACTTAGCACAATCTTATAACCAAGTCCATACAACTCACAAACTCTGGGAACAACCCGCGCAAGTATGCTCCAGCGAACTGTGCGGTTAGTCTCCACAATTCGTGCTAACCACCTGCCTCCTTGTGCGAGCTAGAGAACCTGTCAGCTTCAAGCGGACTGTGCGGTCTCACAGTCTAGACCGCAACAGTCGCGATTACCCTAATACTAACTTCCTGGTTACCTTCTGTTGTTGTATAGACCTGGGCGGACAGGCGGCTAAGACTGGCGGTTTGGTAGCCGGGCGGTCAGCCCGGCTAATCTCTGTGTTGCTGTATTGACCTTGGCGGACAGGCGGCTAAGACTGGCGGTTTGGTAGCCGGGCAGTCTGCCGGCTAATCTCTGGGATCTCTGTGGTCGGCTGCGTGTTCTCTGATGGTGACCGGGCGGTTAGTGCCTACTAACCGCACGGTTAGGCGGTCTCCTGGGCGGATTGGCGGTTAGCTTTGTAGATGATATTTTTGTGTATTTAGTCCCACATTGGGTATTTGTATTCTCTCCCATCTCCTCCATTCTATATAAGGGAGGCTATACCTTTGTAATACTCAGTTTTTTGGATAATAAAAATTGCATTACTCCACTTTCCGGTTTCTATATTTCTATTCGAACATGGTATCAGAGGACCCGATCTAGTCCTCCTGATTGCATTTTCTTCTGTCCGTGCGACCTCTGCCTACTCGCCGCGGCCTGTCTTTCAGCTCGCGCGAGCTCTCTTCTCCCGTGGATTCTTCTATCCTCCTCTTCTGTTCGCGCGGTCTGTCTGCTAGCCGCCCGACTTCTCTCCCTCTGTTTGGTTCTGCGGCTTGGTCGTGGCTTCTCTGGCCGCTGGTGTCTGCCATCGTAACCGCTGCAGATCTTTTTCTTCCTATCCGCGCGATTTCTCTCTGTTCGCGCGAGTTATGCCTTGTTTAGGCGGCCTCTCTGCCCTTCTTGCCGCTAGTGTGCTGACACCGTGACTGTTGCAGCTTCTTCTCTCTGCCCGCCGCGGTTTGCTTTTTGTTCGCGCGGTCTTCTCGCTCTCTCTATCCGCGCGGCTTCTTCTTCTTCTTCCCGCCCGGTTTCCCTTGTTAACCGTGCGGCTTCTCTTCTTATGCTTCGCAGCTTGGTCGTGGCATTGCTTGCCGCTGGTCTAATTGTGACCGCTGCGAACTCTTCCTTCCTTTGCTCGCCCGGTCTCTCCTCTTAACCGCGCGACCTCTCTTCCAGGATGACCAATTCTGATGGCTCCACCTCGTCTACTATCGTTGTCCCACCGCCTCCTCCTCCTCCTCCTGCTTCCGGGAATCTTGGCACCGTCTCTAAGCTTCTGGGGCCCAATTATCCCGACTGGAGTGTCTCATTCACTTTTCTTCTCCGCTCTCAGCGCAAGCGTCATCATCTTACCGATGACCCTCCGCCTGCGGACTCTGCCCAGTTTACTGACTGGGATGCGAATGATGCGCTGGTTCGTACTTGGCTGGCGAACAGCCTGTCCGATGAATGTCTTCCTGTCATCCGTCACGATGAGACGGTAAAATAAGCTTGGAATCACTTGGCCGCTCTCTACTCCAAGGGGGGACAAACATCTCGCATCTATACTCTCTATGCGGATCTCTTTGCTCGCCAGTCCATGTCCCCTCCTGCAGCTTACCAACAAGTCCAAGCCCTTGGAGCTGAGATTCTACAACATCGTCCTCTCTCGGCAGATGTGGCCACTCAGCTGAAGCACTTCCAGGAACTCCTAGTGGTCTGTTACCTTCTGCGGCTTCCGGACTCATACGATATGATCCGACAGCAAATTCTTGGAGAGGCTGAGTCTCCTACCCTGGATGCTACTGCTGCCCGCATTGCCGCTGTTACCTCTCTGCTCCAACGCCCCTTGCTTGCCGCTCCTCCGGCTCCGGATGCCTATGCCCACCAGGCTCATCGTGGTGGATTTAGTGGTCGTGGTAACCACTCTGGCGGGCGTGGCCCTTCTCGCTACCTCTGTACTCATTGTGGCCGCCCAGGACACTTGGTTGATGTGCGAATAGAAAAATAGAAACCGGAAAGTGGAGTAATGCAATTTTTATTATCCAAAAAACTGAGTATTACAAAGGTATAGCCTCCCTTATATAGAATGGAGGAGATGGGAGAGAATACAAATACCCAATGTGGGACTAAATACACAAAAACATCATCTACAAAGCTAACTGCCAATCCGCCCAGGAGACCGCCTAACCGTGCGGTTAGTAGGCACTAACCGCCCGGTCACCATCAGAGAACACGCAGCCGACCACCGAGATCCCAGAGATTAGCCTGCAGACCGCCCGGCTACCAAACCGCCAGTCTTAGCCGTCTGTCCGCCAAGGTCAATACAGCAACACAGAGATTAGCCGGGCTGACCGCCCGACTACCAAACCGCCAGTCTTAGCCGCCTGTCCGCCCAGGTCTATACAGCAACACTCCCCCTCAAGCTGGAGCATAGATGTCAATCATGCCTAGCTTGCTGCAAATGTGGAAGAAAGAGGCGGACACAGGTTTTGTGAATATATCAGCCAGCTCTTTCTCCGAGGTAACAAACGGAGTGCAAATCTGGTTCTTCAACACTTCTTCTCTAATTAAGTGACAATCAACCTCTATGTGCTTTGTTCGCTCATGGAAGACCGGATTTTTAGAAATGTAGATCGCAGCTTTGTTGTCGCAGAACATGGGAAGTGGATAGTTGTAGACCTCTCCTAGATCCAGCATGAGAGCCCGCAACCATTTTAACTCACACGTGGTTGATGCCATGCTACGATATTCTGCTTCCGCACTAGACCTGGAGACGACTGACTGCTTCTTGTTCTTCCAGCTAACCAAGTTTCCTCCAACAAACGTGCAAAATCCGGAAGTCGACTTGCGATCCCCTTATTCGTCCGCATAGCTAGCGTCGGAGTACGCTTCGACTCTTAGGTGACCGTTTTTTCTGAAAGAGAAGACCTTTCCCAGGTGCGGACTTCACATACTCCAATATCCTTAGAGCGGATTGAAGATGACATTCCCTAGGCGACTGCTTAAACTGGCTGACCTTTCCCACTGCATAGGAGATGTCTGGTCTGGTCACCGTAAGGTAGATGAGTTTGCCAACAAGACGCCGATATCTCGTAGTATCCAATAGAGGTGTTGATTCGTCTGTCCATGTCTTGTCTTCTCCAGGAGCCATGGGACACCGGGCAGGTTTAGCACCCGTCAATCCTGCCTCTTTCAACAAATCAAGAGCATACTTCCGTTGGGAGAGAACCAAGGAACCCGGTTTCCGAGAGATTTCAATTCCCAAGAAGTATTTTGGAGAGCCCATATCCTTCGTGACTAGGTGTTGGCGGAGATGGACCTTCGTCAAGGCTACACCAGCTTGATCGTCGCCAGTAAGAAGAATATCGTCCACGTAAACAGCTAGCACAACCAGACCCGAAGATGTCTTGCGAATGAACAAGGAGTGATCAGCCGAACTCCTGGTGAAACTGATAGCCCCAACGATGCTACTGAACTTATCGAACCATGCCCTGGGACTTTGCTTTAGGCCATAGATGGCCTTCTTCAACCGGCATACTTGAGTCTCCCCCTGAGCAACATACCCAGGAGGTTGCTCCATGTAGACGTCCTCGTGAAGGTCACCATAGAGGAAGGCATTCTTGACGTCCAACTGCGAAATAGGCCAATCCTTGTTGACCGCCACCGATAAAAGGACCCGAATGGTGCTGAGGCAAGCAACTAGCGAGAACGTGTCAAAGTAATCAACACCATAGGTCTGAGTAAACCCTTTTGCAACAAGACGGGCTTTGTACCGGTCCATACTGCCATCAGGACGGAACTTGACGACAAACGCCCAGCGACAACCAACCACATCCGTGCCAAAAGGAGGAGGCACAAGGGTCCAAGTGCCCCGGTCAGAGAGAGTAGAAATCTCATCATCCATGGCAGCCTTCCAGTGAGGAATATCAAGGGCTTCCTGGTAGGTGCGAGGTGTGGTAGTCGCGGAGATGGCTAGGGCGAAGTCCCTGCGAGAAGGTGTTAGCCGATCATAAGAAATAACAGCTGCCAGCGAGTGCTGGGTGCACGTCCGAACCCCTTTGCGAAGGGCAATGGGCAGCTCCAGGTCCGTGAGTTCCTCAGTCGCCGGTGCATCCGTGGCGGAGATAGCTGGCCCGGGAGAAGAGAGAGACGGCCGAGGGGACGATGGAGAAGGATCATGATAAAGAGAAGGAGCGGCTGGTGGAGGTGGTGATGGAGGAAGCTCAAGAGGAGTGGATGTGGTGGAGAGAATGGGTGGAAAGGTCGAGTCGGTAGGAGGAAGAGGGAGGTTCGATCCATCGACCTGTGGGAGATCAGAAGAGAAGTAGGCGGCATTCTCAAAGAATGTCACATCCGCCGAGACGAACTGCTTGCGATGAACAGGGTCAAAGCAGTAGTAACCTTTTTGAGTTGTGGAGTAACCCAAAAAGATACACTTCGTAGCACGAGGGGACAATTTGTCGCGAGTTACGGCAGGGCTATGAACAAAGGCAGTGCACCCAAAAATGCGGAGTGGTAAGGGAAAGGGGTCCTTGGAGGGATAGAGGATGGAAAAAGGGGTTTTGCCTTTGAGGACGGTAGAGGGAATGCGATTGATGAGGTAGCAGGAGATGAGGACCGCATAGCCCCAATAGCTACGAGGAACCTGCATCTGCGTCATTAGAGTGCGAGCGACATCGAGGAGGTGACGGTTTTTACGTTCCGCCACCCCATTTTGCTGGGAGGTATAGACGCAGCTAGTTTGATGAATGATGCCATGTTGCGTACAGAAAGAAGCGAAATCACTACTCAGATACTCTTTTGCATTATCAGAGCGAAAAATTTTGACAGAAGCATCAAATTGATTTCTAATCATACAATAAAATGACGTCCATACAGAAAAAAGTTCGGAGCGATCCTTTAATAGATACACCCACGTACAGCGAGAATAATCATCAATAAAGGTTACAAAATAGGAACTTCCACGCCCGATGGTGAGGGTAGGGGAAGGTCCCCAAACATCAGAGTGAATAAGGTCGGACGGCTTTGAAGAGCCACGACCGTTCTTAGGAGGAAAGGGGGAACGGTGATGCTTGCCCAGTTGACAGGCATCACAGTTGATAGGAGAGTCCTGCTGAGGTAGGTGAGGAAACAGTTGGTGGATGAGACGCGAGGGAGGATGCCCCAGGCGAAGGTGCCACTGAAGAAGATCTGTAGAAGCGGGAGAGAAGACGGTAAGAGCAGATACATCATCAAGGAAGTATAGAGCGCCCCTCTCAGTCCCAGTAGCAATCGTCCGCTTGGAGTCCGGGTCCTGAAACGAACAAGAAGAAGGAGTAAATGTTACCGAACACTGAAGTTGCTTGCAAAGAGAAGTAACCGACAATAAATTGCACGGAAACTTGGGCACATAAAGAGTATCCGCCAGGCGAAGGGACGGAGTAACTTGAACCATGCCCGTTCCATGCACCGGAGAGGGAGAACCATCCGCAACGAGAACAGGGGGCAACCGATCATGTGTTTCTAGGAGAGAAAAGCATTGAGGATTGCCCGTCATATGATTAGTGGCGCCAGAGTCGATTAGCCATTTACCTTGGGTAACCACGTGGGCACTACCTGAAGTCGTGGCCACGGAGGCAGATGGCTTGGAAGAAGTAGGAGTATCACCAGCGGGACGAAGATGCGGATGCTTTGTCCAGCAGCGGTCAACCAAGTGTCCTGGGCGGCCACAATGAGTACAGAGGTAGCGAGAAGGGCCACACCCGCCAGAGTGGTTACCACGACCACTAAATCCACCACGATGAGCCTGGTGGGCATAGGCATCCGGAGCCGGAGGAGCGGCAAGCAAGGGGCGTTGGAGCAGAGAGGTAACAGCGGCAATGCGGGCAGCAGTAGCATCCAGGGTAGGAGACTCAGCCTCTCCAAGAATTTTCTGTCGGATCATATCGTATGAGTCCGGAAGCTGCAGAAGGTAACAGACCACTAGGAGTTCCTGGAAGTGCTTCAGTTGAGTGGCCACATCTGCTGAGAGAGGACGATTTTGTAGAATCTCAGCTCCAAGGGCTTGGACTTGTTGGTAAGCTGCAGGAGGGGACATGGACTGGCGAGCAAAGAGATCCGCATAGAGAGTATAGATGCGAGATGTTTGTCCCCCCCTTGGAGTAGAGAGCAGCCAAGTGATTCCAAGCTTGTTTTACCGTCTCATCGTGACGGATGATAGGAAGACATTCATCGGACAGGCTGTTCGCCAGCCAAGTACGAACCAGCGCATCATTCGCATCCCAGTCAGTAAACTGGGCAGAGTCCGCAGGCGGAGGGTCATCGGTAAGATGATGACGCTTGCGCTGAGAGCGGAGAAGAAAAGTGAATGAGACACTCCAGTCGGGATAATTGGGACCCAGAAGCTTAGAGACGGTGCCAAGATTCCCGGACGCAGGAGGAGGAGGAGGCGGTGGGACAACGACAGTAGACGAGGTGGAGCCATCAGAATTGGTCATCCTGGAAGAGAGGTCGCGCGGTTAAGAGGAGAGACCGGGCGAGCAAAGGAAGGAAGAGTTCGCAGCGGTCACAATTAGACCAGCGGCAAGCAATGCCACGACCAAGCTGCGAAGCACAAGAAGAGAAGCCGCACGGTTAACAAGGGAAACCGGGCGGGAAGAAGAAGAAGCCGCGCGGATAGAGAGAGCGAGAAGACCGCGCGAACAAAAAGCAAACCGCGGCGGGCAGAGAGAAGAAGCTGCAACAGTCACGGTGTCAGCACACTAGCGGCAAGAAGGGCAGAGAGGCCGCCTAAACAAGGCAGAACTCGCGCGAACAGAGAGAAATCGCGCGGATAGGAAGAAAAAGATCTGCAGCGGTCACGATGGCAGACACCAGCGGCCAGAGAAGCCACGACCAAGCCGCAGAACCAAACAGAGGGAGAGAAGTCGGGCGGCTAGCAGACAGACCGCGCGAACAGAAGAGGAGGATAGAAGAATCCACGGATGAAGAGAGCTCGCGCGAGCTGAAAGACAGGCCGCGGCGAGTAGGCAGAGGTCGCACGGACAGAAGAAAACGCAATCAGGAGGACTAGATCGGGTCCTCTGATACCATGTGCGAATAGAAAAATAGAAATCGGAAAGTGGAGTAATGCAATTTTTATTATCCAAAAAACTGAGTATTACAAAGGTATAGCCTCTCTTATATAGAATGGAGGAGATGGGAGAGAATACAAATACCCAATGTGGGACTAAATACACAAAAACATCATCTACAAAGCTAACCGCCAATCCGCCCAGGAGACCGCCTAACCGTGCGGTTAGTAGGCACTAACCGCCCGGTCACCATCAGAGAACACGCAGCCGACCACCGAGATCCCAGAGATTAGCCGGCAAACCGCCCGGCTACCAAACCGCCAGTCTTAGCCGCCTGTCCGCCAAGGTCAATACAGCAACACAGAGATTAGCCGGGCTGACCGCCCGGCTACCAAACCGCCAGTCTTAGCCGCCTGTCCGCCCAGGTCTATACAGCAACAGTTGACCGCTGCTGGACAAAGCATCCGCATCTTCGTCCCGCTGGTGATACTCCTACTTCTTCCAAGCCATCTGCCTCCGTGGCCACGACTTCAGGTAGTGCCCACGTGGTTACCCAAGGTAAATGGCTAATCGACTCTGGCGCCACTAATCATATGACGGGCAATCCTCAGTGCTTTTCTCTCCTAGAAACACATGATCGGTTGTCCCCTGTTCTCGTTGCGGATGGTTCTCCCTCTCCGGTGCATGGAACGGGTATGGTTCAAGTTACTCCGTCCCTTCGCCTGGCGGATACTCTTTATGTGCCCAAGTTTCTGTGCAATTTATTGTCGATTACTTCTCTTTGCAAGCAACTTCAGTGTTCGGTAACATTTACTCCTTCTTGTTCGTTTTAGGACCCGGACTCCAAGCGGACGATTGCTACTGGGACTGAGAGGGGCGGTCTCTACTTCCTTGATGATGTATCTGCTCTTACCGTCTTCTCTCCTGCTTCTACAGATCTTCTTCAGTGGCACCTTCGCCTGGGGCATCCTCCCTCGCGTCTCATCCACCAACTGTTTCCTCACCTACCTCAGCAGGACTCTCCTATCAACTGTGCTGCCTGTCAACTGGGCAAGCATCACCGTTCCCCCTTTCCTCCTAAGAACGGTCGTGGCTCTTCCAGGCCGTTCGACCTTATTCACTCTGATGTTTGGGGACCTTCCCCTACCCTCACCATCGGGCGTGGAAGTTCCTATTTTGTAACCATTATTGATGATTATTCTCGCTGTACGTGGGTGTATCTATTAAAGGATCGCTCCGAACTTTTTTCTGTATGGACGTCATTTTATTATATGATTAGAAATCAATTTGATGCTTCTGTCAAAATTTTTCGCTCTGATAATGCAAAAGAGTATCTGAGTAGTGATATCGCTTCTTTCTGTACGCAACATGACATCATTCATCAAACTAGCTGCGTCTATACCTCCCAGCAAAATGGGGTGGCGGAACGTAAAAACCGTCACCTCCTCGATGTCGCTCGCACTCTCATGACGCAGATGCAGGTTCCTCGTAGCTATTGGGGCTACGCGGTCCTTATCTCCTGCTACCTCATCAATCGCATTCCCTCTACCGTCCTCAAAGGAAAAACCCCTTTTTCCATCCTCTATCCCTCCAAGGACCCCTTTCCCTTACCACTCCGCATTTTTGGGTGCACTGTCTTTGTTCATAGCCCTGCCGCAACTCGCGACAAATTGTCCCCTCGTGCTACGAAGTGTATCTTTTTGGGTTACTCCACAACTCAAAAAGGTTACTGCTGCTTTGACCATGTTCATCGCAAGCAGTTCGTCTCGGCGGATGTGACATTCTTTGAGAATGCCGCCTACTTCTCTTCTGATCTCCCACAGGTCGATGGATCGAACCTCCCTCTTCCTCCTACCGACTCGACCTCTCCACCCATTCTCTCCACCACATCCACTCCTCTTGAGCTTCCTCCATCACCACCTCCACCAGCCGCTCCTTCTCTTGATCATGATCCTTCTCCCTCGTCCCCTCGGCCGTCTCTCTCTTCTCCCGGGCCAGCTATCTCTGCCACGGATGCACCGGCGACTGAGGAACTCGCGGACCTGGAGCTGCCCATTGCCCTTCGCAAAGGGGTTCGGACGTGCACCCAGCACTCGCTGGCAGCTGTTATTTCTTATGATCGGCTAACACCTTCTCGCAGGGACTTCGCCCTAGCCATCTCCGCGACTACCACACCTCGCACCTGCCAGGAAGCCCTTGATATTCCTCACTGGAAGGCTGCCATGGATGACGAGATTTCTACTCTCTCTGACCGGGGCACTTGGACCCTTGTGCCTCCTCCTTTTGGCACGGATGTGGTTGGTTGTCGCTGGGTGTTTGTCGTCAAGTTCCGTCCTGATGGCAGTGTGGACCGGTACAAAGCCCGTCTTGTTGCAAAAGGGTTTAATCAGACCTATGGTGTTGATTACTTTGACACGTTCTCGCCAGTTGCTCGCCTCAGCACCATTCGGGTCCTTTTATCGGTGGCGGTCAACAAGGATTGGCCTATTTCGCAGTTGGACGTCAAGAATGCCTTCCTCTATGGTGACCTTCACGAGGACGTCTACATGGAGCAACCTCCTGGGTATGTTGCTCAGGGGGAGACTCAAGTATGCTGGTTGAAGAAGGCCATCTATGGCCTAAAGCAAAGTCCCAGGGCGTGGTTCGATAAGTTCAGTAGAATTGTTGGGGCTATCGGTTTCACCAGGAGTTCGGCTGATCACTCCTTGTTCATTCGCAAGACATCTTCGGGTCTGGTTGTGCTAGCTGTTTACGTGGACGATATTCTTCTTACTGGCGACGATCAAGCTGGTGTAGCCTTGACGAAGGTCCATCTCCGCCAACACCTAGTCATGAAGGATATGGGCTCTCCAAAATACTTCTTGGGAATTGAAATCTCTCGGAAACCGGGTTCTTTGGTTCTCTCCCAACGGAAGTATGCTCTTGATTTGTTGAAAGAGGCAGGATTTGTAAGACCCTCATTTTTTTTCTTTTTCGACACCGGGGTCTTAGGCCCAGAACCGCCGCCTTGCGGTGACACCTTCGCACCCGGGAAGGTCGTCACTACAAGACGCTGATTCTGCCGGCCAATTCGATCATAACTGTAGCAATATACTTAAGAAGGTAGCAAGTCCACAAAGAGAATCACATATATAGAAATAAACTCCACGAAGGGAGTGTCCACAGATAGTACATATAATGAAAAATCACGGGCTTATGCCCGGTACATCAAGTCCTCACTACATTTCTCTCATCGCGGAAGCAAACTAATACAACTACTATAGATCGGGACTCACTGTCCCTGCTGTCTGGACTCCAGTGCTAGACTGTCCGATCTCCAAACGTGCCGACCTCCGGGGCTGCTCCTCCATGCTGGGCTCCGTGGTCCCCTAAATGATGTGGTTCGAAAACCGTTAGTCTAAAAGACTAAGTCCTATCGTCCCCCACCCCTTCCCCCATGGCACCTAAAGCACCGAGCGGGGAGAAGGAAAGGGAAGGACATGAAGGTGGAGAGTATTCAAATTTCAGATGGCAGCGGAACTAAACTAACAGTGTAAGATGATAATAATCGTACAAAATAAATAAGTAACCTTAACTTATGCGAGTATACATAAGCTAAGGGATCTTTTGCAGGGCTCCTATCGTATAAAAAGTCTCATACCGATTTATACGATAGGGTGTCGGTTCTATTAGCAGGTTTATAAAGTTGAAAGAGAACCTTGACTTATAGGCACGCTCACACGAACTTATAGGCCAAGGGGTCGTTTAGCAAGGCCTAATGTATAGAGCGTCCCATACCGCTTATACATTAGGTGACAGGTTATATGCGATGGTTATGCTATGAAATACATTTATGCCATGATGTGAACATGCATGTGCAACTCACCCACTCGACTCTGTGTACACAGACCTTTAGTTCCCCCTTTCGGAGCCGTTACCTCCCAGGATACCTCCGTAGTGGCAGACGGAAGCGGTGGGTTGGGCCTCGCCCACCTCTAAACCAGTAAAGCACTACCGGTCAGACCTATCGTACGCCTCAACGTTTGGTGCACTAAGCGGACGTCTGCGTACTCTTGCCGGCTGGCGCACCGGACTTCTGTTGGCAAGGTGCTAACCACACTTTCCGAGCCAACCATATTGGTGTCGGTGCATCGAACTCCCCAATATAGAAGACCCACCACCTTAAAACCTTTTTATGCACATATAATAGTTATGAGTCAACCAACCAACCGAGCCGAAGCTCACCGGACAATTCCCGTCCATCATAATCTACAACCGAGCTAAAGTTCCCCGGACAATCCCGTCCGTCATAATCTAGAACCGAGCTAAAGCTCCCCGGACAATCCCGTCCGTCATAATCTACTACCGAGCTAAAGCTCCCCGGACAATCCCGTCCGTCATAATCTACTACCGAGCCAAAGCTCACCGGACAATCCCGTCCGTCGTAATCAACAACTGAGCCGATGCTCGCCAGACCACCATCACAACTACTGGGCTTATTGCCCAAGTAACCCATACTATCTCCCGGGACACTGGGTGGGAAAGTGTGAAACCCTAAGTTTACTATTTACTGTATGCTTACGAAGTTTTGACTCTTCCTAATTACTACGAGAAAGACGATACGTTGAACCAGATAGGGGGTATTCTAAATAATCATCCGAATGCCCTGAATTATTTACTGGAGACTTATCATGATGCAAATGGACTAAATCCAAAAGATTATCATTTTTCCAATTATTCTGATATTTATTTAAATTCCCGTAAAGCTTCTAAGGGCTACCCATTGAGCATGAAGTGCACTTTTCAGAAAGGTATAAAGCTTCATAAATTCATGATAAATTCTAAATAACCATTTAACAATAAATCCAAGATATAACAATTTTTCAAGTATTCAAGTGACACTAATCAATTTTTGAAAATACATCCTTTTTCCTTTTATTAATGAAGTAAGTGCAATAAATATTCATCCAAAAATTCTTAATTAATTTTCTAAAGTATATACTGACCTAAAAACATCATTGGCCAAATTTCATAATTATACAGTAAGTAAATTGCTCAAAATGATGCAAACAAACTAGATCCAAAATTGCTAAATGCAGACCACCAAGTCAATCTTCCTGTAAAATGGGATGTATATAAAATAATCATCCTACACCCCTATAATAATTAATGGAGGTTCAGTATGACCTTTAAGTTCTAAATCCAGAGTTCCAAAATTTTCCTTACTTATTTAATAATTCATTTAATTATTTTAATGTCTAAAATTTCCAAAAATGAACATGAAGTACTACTTTCATTCAAGGAATCATTTTAAAAATTTTATATGTTACTCAAAATAATGATATAACTTATCTTCCAAAATATATATTTCTTTTCAGTAAAGCTTTATCTTCAAATCAAATATTCATTTAAGTCCTTGGAAATTCATTTAATAAATATAAAATAATGTATTGCTTCCAAAAATTCAGGGAAATTTCAATTATGAATCTAATGGCATGTACATGGTTTGGGACAAATTTCATAATTTATTTATTAGTAAATAGGCTTAAATGAATTTTTGAATAATTCCATCAAATGACAATCTTGTGAACTAACTATCTCATATACTTGTCCAAGAATTCTTATAAAATTTATATAAACTCTTTATGCTTCCAAACAACCTCTGCCAAAATTTCAGGACCTCTCAATTATCAGAAGTAGCATAATAAATTATTTACTTAATTTAAGCATTTCTTGGGTTACAAATGAAGTGCTATAATTATTGACCCAGAATTCCCCATTAAATTACCAGAGGCTCATAATGTCCTTAACACCAATCTACCAAAATTTCATCTTAGTTTGAGGTGTTTAGCTAGCCCATTTCAATCCTAGAATGTTTGTGCCCTAAACTAGGGTTAGGGATTTTAGGGCCCTAAACATTCCAAAATGCCCTAATAATTTTACCAGAGGGTTATATTTACCAAAACTCTATCCCTACAAAATTTCATAGCCATACAAGGTGATTTGACCATATGCCCTTCACAAGGTACAAAAGCCCTTTCTTAGGGTTTGACCTAAGATCTTGGGCCAAACCAACTCCACTTCCCCCAAATTTCCTTTGGGAGGTGTATCCTGTCATCCCAAATTAGTGTACAAAATTTGAACCTCTGTTGAGGTGAATTGGACACTAAAAGCCAAAATTACAATTTGGACCAAAATACCCTTCTTAGGGCAAGGCTAGGGTTTGCTTGAATCCTATTCAAATCAACTCCAAACTTAATGAAATTTTAACCAGAGGTCTATATTGACCTCATAACCATCCCACCAAAATTTGGTTGAATTTGGACTTCATTTGACCCCTAATTTAATTTGCCCTAGCATAATTAAATTATTTACAAAAACTATAGGAAAATTATTCCCAAAAATTCCCATTTTTGGGCAGAGTCTAGGTATAGGGTAGGGTGAGCCCCTGCCAAAATTTCAGCTTATTTGGACCAAGGATCAAGTGTGGGCATCCAATTTAATGACTGACTATTCATTTGTATAGGCCCCACCAAAATGAGTGCCCTGGCCAAACCAGTCACCCAATTTGGTTCAAACCAATTTTGGCTGAAAGTAGACTCATAGGGCTAGGTTTTTGATGTTGACCACTTTCTCTGAATCAGGCTCTTTATATTTTTAATAATTAAAACCAATAAATACCAATACTGTGACAATAATGAAATGAATCAAATATTAACCCTATAGTTTAAAATCATATGGCACGAATCTTGGCGCAATATTGGACGGGATCGGGTCATCTTCAAGCTCCAGCCGACGGCCCCGATTCAACCCGCCTGGAGCATCTTCCAGCGGCTGCCGCCGGCCATCCGGCCGCCTCCCCGGCCTGCCACCGCCGCTGACACCTTCGTGGTGGTCGGGGCTATCTCCGGCCGGCGTCTAGGCCGCCGGAGAGCGCTTTTCCGGCGATCCCGAGACATGAAAAAAAACGGGAAATCCATGGATTTTGAAATCTCGATCGGGCTCAATTGAGCCTGAACCTTGGCCCTATTGATTCCTATGATCTACCCATGAGTGAAGGAGTGGAGGAGGACCTGTGGTGGCGGCTGTAGCCGGGCTGATCGTCGGATTGGCATGGTGGTGGCCGGTGGTGGTCGGATTGCTCAAAAAGGCAGAATAGGGCTTGGTTTCTTCAGGAAAATGGTGGGGATTACTCCTTGGAGTCCAATGGAGCTTTTAAAGAGGTGAGGGGAGGTGTTAGGTGGCTGAAAACACCTTGGCCATTTTTGGCCAAAGTCCACATTGGCGGCTAGGTTGGTAGGGGTGGTGGAGCTTGCTCCAGCCAGTCAAAAAAAAACTGCTGGACTCCCCCTTGTCCTTCTGAATTGAATGGGGAGGTTGGGGAGGGGGGAGGAGGAGCACAAAGTCCTCCTTCCTTCTCTTCCTTCTCTTTCTCTCTCCTCCATGGATGACTTTCTCTCTCCTAGTCATCAAGCCTGAAATTTAGGCTCCTACATGTCACATATCAGCCCACCAATCCATTTGGCCACTTGGGTCAAGGGTAGCCCTAAGGAAATAGGAATGAGCTTGAGTTAGCCCATTTGGGCTAACTTGACCCAAAGTGGGACTAGGGCCCACCTAGGTCAATTTGATCCTTGAGGTTTCCTTAATAGGTCCTTGGTGACCCATTAGCCTCCCCTAGGGTCAAGGTGGGGTTGAATTGGCTCTTGAAGGTCACTTGGCCCTTAACTAGGGCATTTTGACCATTTTAGGTTAAGGATTGACTTTGGTCAAACTAGCCCCTTTGATTGGTCCCAATGGGTCCTTGGTGACCTATTGGCCTCTCACTAGGCTTATGAGGGTAGGGGTGGTGTCTATTGGGCTAAGGGACTACAATTGACCCTTGTGTAGGTCAATTTGACCTAATTAGGGCTATATTTGACTTTGGTCAACTTAGCCCTATTGACTGCTTTCCATGGGTCCTTAGTGACTCATTGACCTCTCACTAGAGTTATGGAAGTTTGGGTGGAGTATATTTGGCTAATAGACTGAAATGGATCCTTGTCTAGGTCAACTTGACCTAGCTAGGGTTATAGTTGACTTTGGTCAACTTTGATCTTTTGACTGCTCTCCATGGGTCCTTAGTGACCCATTGACCTCTTTCTAAGGTTATAAGGGTATGGGTGGGGTCTTGGAGTCTTGGTGAAGTACCATGATCACTTTTAGTCAAGGTTCTGAGATCTGCTAAGTGCAGACCACAGTGGCCCTATTCACACTACCAGGTCCACTTGCCTCTTCCTTGGGCTTTCTAGGGTTTTGTCATGACAAAACCACTCCTAGGGGTCTAGTTGGAAATGGGATGTTACAACGGGTGCTAAACTTGCCCGGTGTCCCATGGCTCCTGGAGAAGACAAGACATGGACAGACGAATCACCACCTCTATTGGATACTACGAGATATCGGCGTCTTGTTGGCAAACTCATCTACCTTACGGTGACCAGACCAGACATCTCCTATGCAGTGGGAAAGGTCAGCCAGTTTATGCAGTCGCCTAGGGAATGTCATCTTCAATCCGCTCTAAGGATATTGGAGTATGTGAAGTCCGCACCTGGGAAAGGTCTTCTCTTTCAGAAAAACGGTCACCTAAGAGTCGAAGCGTACTCCGACGCTAGCTATGCGGACGACAAAGGGGATCGCAAGTCGACTTCCGGATTTTGCACGTTTGTTGGAGGAAACTTGGTTAGCTGGAAGAGCAAGAAGCAGTCAGTCGTCTCCAGGTCTAGTGCGGAAGCAGAATATCATAGCATGGAATCAACCACGTGTGAGTTAAAATGGTTGCGGGCTCTCATGCTGGATCTAGGAGAGGTCTACAACTATCCACTTCCCATGTTCTGCGACAACAAAGCTGCGATCTACATTTCTAAAAATCCGGTCTTCCATGAGCGAACAAAGCACATAGAGGTTGATTGTCACTTCATTCGAGAAGAAGTGTTGAAGAACCAGATTTGCACTCCGTTTGTTACCTCGGAGAAAGAGCTGACAGATATATTCACAAAACCTATGTCCGCCTCTTTCTTCCACATTTGCAGCAAGCTAGGCATGATTGACATCTATGCTCCAGCTTGAGGGGGAGTGTTGCTGTATAGACCTGGGCGGACAGGCGGCTAAGACTGGCGGTTTGGTAGCCGGGCGGTCGGCCCGGCTAATCTCTGTGTTGCTGTATTGACCTTGGCGGACAGGCGGCTAAGACTGGCGGTTTGGTAGCCGGGCGGTCTGCCGGCTAATCTCTGGGATCTCTGTGGTCGGCTGCGTGTTCTCTGATGGTGACCGGGCGGTTAGTGCCTACTAACCGCACGGTTAGGCGGTCTCCTGGGCGGATTGGCGGTTAGCTTTGTAGATGATGTTTTTGTGTATTTAGTCCCACATTGGGTATTTGTATTCTCTCCCATCTCCTCCATTCTATATAAGGGAGGCTATACCTTTGTAATACTCAGTTTTTTGGATAATAAAAATTGCATTACTCCACTTTCCGGTTTCTATATTTCTATTCGAACACCTTCCAGGGTGCTTGCTGGTCCAGACAACAACAAAGAAGAATAGAAGCCGAAACCCGGCTATCCGCCAACCTCTAGCCGCCTAGAAGGCTACTGTCTGAGCGTTTTGTGCGGTCTGCCTAATCAGAAGGCCCACCTCCACTTCAATAATTTCAACACTCCCTCTTGAAGTGGGAAGTGGAAACCAGCCTGAGCAAATCTCGTAACCTAGCCAACGGTCCCTTCGACAGTGACTTCGTGAAGATGTCTGTGATGTTGTCCCGACTCTACATATACACAACCATCAAAGACCCCTCCAACACATTCTCCTAAACAAAGTGATGCTCAATCTCGATGTGATTGGTTCACTCGTGAAAAACTGAATTATTTACTAGTTTGAGAACACTCTCATTATCACTGTGCAGTAGAGTAGGACCTAACACCTCCTCATGGATGTCCTTCACTAATCTCCTAAGCTGCCTTCCTGAGCAGCCAAGGCCAAAGATTTGTACTCCGCTTCCGTAGTGGAGACGGCTACTGAATCATGCTTCTTATCCTGATGTCGACTTCCGGTCATCAGAATTTCCCTCATAATCAGCATTCATGTAGCCATGCAGCTTGAATCCTGTGTCCCTCTCATAAAAGAGGACCATGTCTGAGGTGAACTTCACGTACTTTAGAATATTCTTAACCACCGCTAGATGTAGCTTTTGTGGCTCCTCCATATACCGACTTACTCGTCACACAACATAGGAAACATTCAGGCGAAAAAATCGCGCCCGGGCGAAAAAAACTCTTACCCGGGTAAAAAAATTGCACCCTAGCGAAAAAGTCGCGGCCATAACGCACATTTCTTTATATTAGTATATTCATAATATTTTTCAATTTTATATTTAATTTTATTTAAAAAACGAACAAAATAATTGATCAATTACACAATATTAAACAATATTTTTTATTAGACGAATGCTGAAATTGAAATTAATCATCAATATTCAATTCCACAATATTCACCAATATTCAGTTACAATATCGAATTCTAATTCGCTGCAAATGAACGGACTCTTTTAAGATCCGTTCGTTTCAACGACATTGATATTGAAGTATTGACTTTTAATCAAATATCAATACACATGAGAAATGACATTGAGTTTAAATCCAATTCTTTTGTTCGGCCGCAGGATGACTTTCTATCATAGGAATTGACATTAATCGCGCTCATGCAAATAAATCGCGTCTGGGCTAAAAAATCGCTTCCGGGCAAAAAAAAACACCACGGGACGAAAAAAATCGCGCCAGTGCAAAAAAATTGCGCCCGGGCGAAAAAATCGCGTTCGGGCAAAAAATCGCATCCGGGCGAAGAAAAAGCCCGCGAGCAAAAAAATCGCGTCTAGTCGAAAAAATCGCGCCCGGGCGAAAAAGTCTCGTCCGGGTGAAAAAAGTGCGTCCGGGCGAAAAAAGCGCGTCCGGGGGAAAAATAGCGTCCTGTCCAGAAAATTACGTCAGTGCAAAAAAGTCACGTTTTGGCGAAAACATTGTGTCTGATTCAAAAAAATCGCATTTATGCAGAAAAAGTTACTCTTTTTTAAAAAGCCGATGTTAGCAATCTCAATATCCGCACCTGGAGATAGACATTGAACCAATGAGTTTTTAGTTTTGTGTGAATATCTACGACTTTCCACCAGAAAGCCAATTCCACTCTACAATTGTTGATACTAACAACGGAAATGATTTTCATTTTCTTAAAGCCAATACTTTAATATCAATATCATTGAAACGAACAGACCCTTAGGGTCCGTTCGTTTCAAAGACATTGATATTGAAGTATTGGCTTTTAATCCAATATCAATACGCATGGGAAATAGCATTGTGTTTAAATCCAATTCTTTTGTTCGGCTACAAGATGGCTTTCTGTCATACGAATTGACATTAATCACTTTTTATTATTCGTTTGGAGAAAGATTTTCAATTATAGGAATTAGCATTGGTCAATCTTCTCAATTAAAAATAACAAATACGGATTTTTCGCCCGGGATCAATCTTATCGCCCAGACACGATTTTTTTGTCATGACGCGATGTTATTGCCCAGACATAATTTTTTCGGCCCGAACGCGAAAATTTTCATCCGAACGTGATTTTTTCGTACAGACGTAATTTTTTCGCCCGGACGGTGTTTTTCTGTCCGGACGCAATTTTTTGCACGAACACGATTTTTTTCGCTCATAGGTGTTTTTTTCGCTCGTGGGCATTTTTTCTCCCGGAAGCGATTTTTCCGCCCAAGCAAGATTTTTTCACCTGAAAGCGATTTTTCCGCCCGCCGCGGTTTTTTCGCCCGGGCACGATTTTAAAGTCAGGGTGCTATTTTTTCGCCACGACGCGATTTTTTCGTCCGTGGACGTATTTTTCGCCCGGAAGTGATTTTTTCGCCCGGGCGCGATTTTTCTGCCCGGAATCAATTTTTCTGCCCGACCGCATTTTTTCTGCCCGGGCGCAATTTTTCCGCCCGAACTCAATTTTTTCGCCCGGATGCGAGTTTTTCGATCAGACGCAATTTTTTCGCCCGGACGCGACTTTTTTGTTTGGACGCGATTTTTTTGCCCCATCGCGATATTTTCGCTTCGGGGCAAAAAAATCGCGTCCGGGCGAAAAAGTCACGTCAGGGCAAAAAAGTCGCGTCCGGCCAAAAGAGTCGCGTCCGACCGAAAAATTCGCGCCCGGCCGAAAAAATCACGTCCGGGCGAAAAATAGCGTCCGTGCGGAAAAATCTCGCCCGGACGGAAAAATCGCTCACGGGCGAAAAAATCACATCCGTGCGAAAAAACGCGCCGGGCGAAAAAACCGCGCTCGGGCGAAAAAAACGCTTGCGGGCGAAAAAAACGCCCACGGGCGAAAAAAAACACCTCGGGGAGAAAAAAATCGCGCCCGTGCAAAAAAATCTCGCACGGGCGAATAAATCGCGTCCGAGCGAAAAAATCGTTTCTAGGCCAAAAAAAATCGCGTACGGGCGAAGAAAACGCGTCCGGGCGAAGAAAACACTCTCGAGTGAAAAAATCGCATCTGATCGAAAAAATCGCGCACCCCCCCGAGAAAAAATCGCGTCTTGGCGAAAAAATGCGTCCGGGAGAAAATAATGTGTCCGGGCGAGAAAATCGCGTTGGTGCAAAAAAGTCGCGTTCGGACGAAAAATCTTGCCTGGTTCAAAAAAAGCGCATTCATGCAAAAAAAAATTACTCTTCTTTTCAAAAGCCGATGTTGGCAATCTCAATATCCGCACCTGAAGATAGACATTGAACCAATGAGTTTTTAATTTTGTGTGAATATCTACGGCTTTCCACCAGAAAGCCAATTCCACTCAGGGGCGTAGCCAGGATTTTGTTTTAGTGGGGGCACTATTTTACGACAATAGTATATAAATATGTATAACAAAAATAATTAAAAGTTATTTGCGTCACTCCCGTACAATGATCTTTAGTGAAATATCTCTTCATGACTGTTAAAATGTTTAGTGAATTAATCATTAATGATATGTAGTATAGCTAAAATTTTGCAAATAAAATTATCTAGTGCATCAATTCAGAATTAAGAGCGATCTGAACAAATCCAACAAAAAATCCAAGAAGAAATGTCAGAATTATAGCTCTGAACAAATCCAAGAAGAAATGTCAGAATTATAGATCAATTTCTGAAGAGGATCTTCAGTTATAGCCCCTATCTAAAGAGGTATTCATTCCAGGTTATCACTGAGATAAATATTATTTCAGTTCTTAGACAACAAAATAAGGAGGCAGAGACGCAGAGCGATCCAGATCCAAGTAAATAAGGTAAGGAGAATCCCATTGTTTTAGACAACAAAAATAAGGTAAGAAGAATCCCATTTTTTTTGGACAACAAAAATAAGTAAATAAGATGAGATAGAATTTATTCTAGCTTCTTTCTATTAAATTGAATGAGCATGATAAGTTGGAAATAATTAGACAACAAAATAAGGTAAGCAGAATCCAGATCCAGATCCAGTGACCATTACCTTGAGTTATTAGCCGATGGAGGTCCTGAATGATAAGTTGGAGGCTGGCCGCTGGCGTGGCTATCCGCTATTGATCCAGATCCAAGTAGGAGACTAGGAGGCAGAGCGATCTGAACAAATCCAAGAAGAAATCAGAACAAATCCACTAGAAGAAAACAAGCTATCAAGTATCCAAGAAGAAATCGATCAAAGGACAGCGGGGCAGAGCGATCTGAACAAATCAGAACAAATCCAAGAAGAACTGAAGAAGGAGAAGAAGACGAAGAAAGGCCGCTGGGCGCCGGGTGTGTGAAATCAGAGAAGGGCCAGAACTCAGAAGAAGAAGAAGTCGGGTGTGAACTCTGTGAAGAGGAAGAAGAAGTGTACCGCCGGGTCACAGGTGAAGCCATGAAGGAGCAGACGAGCAGCGGCGGGAATGCGGGATAGCCGGATAGGGAGCAGCGCAAGTAGCAGCGGCGGGCCGGCGGCTAGGTTAGCGCAGGGAGCAGCGGCGGGATATGAAAATGGCGAAATCCTTATTCCTATTCCCCGATAAATGGCGAAATCCCTATTCGGCTATTCCTATTCCCCGATAAATCAGGGGGGGCACGTGCTCCCCCCCCCCCCCCCCCCCCCCGAACCAATACTAGCTACGCCCATGATTCCACTCTACAAATGTTGATACGAACATCAGAAATGACTTTCATTTTCGTAAAGTCAATACTTTAATATCAATGTCGTTGAAACGAACGGACCTTAGTGATTTCAAAAATGATCACTTGATTATTTCCCTAGTGAGAAAAAAATTGTTCTCTAGCGATATCAATTATGATTTCTCTGCAGATCAATTTTGCTTTTCGCAGGGACCCAAACGCGAACACAAATGTGAAAAAGGATATAAATAATAAACTTTTCATTTTTAATGGGAAAGCAGTACATATATTTGGTGGCAATTCTGGCATGTGACGGCTCTCCTCACATCTTTTTCCTAGTTGCGATAAGGACTTCACACCAATAACTCATACACGAGCGAAGCATCTATAATGGTGCCACAACACCTCAACTATACAAGATAAGGGACTAGCAACACACTTTTTCGCGCTATGAGGCGCTCAATTGATATATTTGTTTGTTAGTTTGTAAGATATTGATTTTCAAAAACTAAACGAAAACAATTTTTTTTTGTGCAGATGCAGTTTTTTTATTCGGGCGTGATTTTTTTCGATTGTACGTGAGTTTTTTTGCACAGATACGATTTTTTCGACCTTAACGCGATTTTTTGTCCAGACGCATATTTTCGCCCGGAAGCGATTTTTTCGCCCGGACGCGATTTTTTCGGCCGAAAGAATTTTTTCTTCGGGGCACGTTTTTTTCCCCAGAAGTGATTTTTCCACCCCGACGCGTTTTTTCACCCCAACGTGATTTTTCAACCGGGCACGTTTTTTTCGCCCGGACGCGTTTTTCACACAAAAATAATTTTTAAACCCATGCACGATTTTTTCCCCCAAACACATTTTTTTCGTCCGGGCACAATTTTTTTCCAAGCACAATTTTTCGCCTGGACGTGTTTTTTCGCCCGAAGACAATTTTTTTGGCCGGGCGCAATTTTTTCTCTAGGTCGTGATTTATTCGTCCTGACGTAATAATTTCGTTCAGACAAGTTTTTTTCGCCCGGACGCGATAATTTCGCTCGAACATGTTTTTTTCCCCAAGACACATTTTTCGTCCGCGGTCGATTTTTTCGCTTGGGCGCGTTTTTTTCTCATGTTCACATTTTTTTCGTCACGTCGCGTTTTTTTGCCCTGACGCGATTTTTTCGTCAGGACACATATTTTCTACCCAGAGGTAGTGGTGCGCATAAAGCCCGACGGGCCCGGGCTTGGACCGGGTCAGTCGGGCCCGGACTTGGACCGGGCTTGCCGGGCCCGGGCTTTTCCGAACCGGGCCCGGACCGATCTTTGCACTGTAACCGGCCTGGCTAATTTTTTTTTTTAAATGTAAAATGTTTTTTTTATTCATAAAAAAAATCAAAGCATAGGATTTACCAAAAAAATAAAAAAACACAACATCGCAATATTGAAAAATAAATTTTTTATTAATGTAACGAAATTATACAAATTTAGAAATTTGCAAATATACAGAAATTTGCAAATATACAGAAATTTGGAAATTCTAAATTATTAAATTAATAACGCTAAAAATAATAATTGTGAAAGACAAATACAAGAAGTACGACAAAATTACAAATGACTCATAAAATTACAAATGACAAAAATACAAGAAGTTGTCTAGTTTTACACATTTTGAAATTATTTGATAAATCGCCTCACCGGTGTGCGGGACTTCGAAACTTTCAAAACAAATTATTCGCTTATTTAGATCTCAGGAAACGGGATTGACCCAGTGACACGTTATAGACATATACGATAATCCTAATTTAATTACTACTTGTCCAAACGTCGCTCGTTAAACTCACTCGACCCTCAAAATTTTCAAAAAGATTAATTAAAGTTTGTTTTGCTTCTAAATAATATTTAAGTGCGTCGCGCCTAATTGAAGATCGACTTACTTGTGATATTTGAGTTGTAGCCCATGGTGGATGTACTCGGTTTCTTCTTCGGTGTCGTAGTGACTGAACGACAACCCACGTCTGATGATGTTCTTCACCTGCAGCTCCCGCTGCTGACCTTGATCGTACGTCCAGATTTGTCCGGATGCCGATAATTGCGCTTGGGTCGACTCGGGAGGAGCTTGTTTGGCTGCGCAAGACTTAACATGTCTTGCGAGTGTCGAGTTGCCAGTGATCGAAAGTAATTTCGAGCACTGTTTGCACCTCGCCTTTTGCTCCGCGCCGACTTGCACTAAGTTGAAATATTCCCAAACCAGCATCGTACGCTTGTGCTCCACCACTTCGTGAGCGACGGGTGATGAAGAAGACGCCTGTGTTGACGACATATTCGACGTAGGACGGTAGAAGAGTAGAAATTACGAGAGAATAGAGAGAGGGTGAGGGGATGAGGGGGTATGAAGTGTATGAAAGAGAGAAAGAAGGGGGGGGGGTTATATATTTTTTTAAAAAAAAGAATTAAAAAAATTATTTTTTTGGACTGCAAATAGCAGCTAGGCTGCTATTTTCAGCCCAAGTGGCCAAGTAGCAGCCAACGGCTCTTAGAGCCGTTGGAAATCAACGGCTCTAACAGCCCGGGCTTTGCCCAGCCCGGCCCGGGCACCGGGCCGGGCAATTGACCGACTATGGGGCCTGGAAGGGCCCATGGCCCGGCCTGGGCCCGGAGCGGGCCTGGCCCGGGACCAGGCCTACCAGGCTTTTCACCGAGTCGGGCTGGTTCGGCCTGGTGGGCCCGATTTTTTTGGACACCCCTACCTAGAGGTGGTTTTTCCGTCCGGACGCGTTACTTTTGCAAGGATGCGATTTTTTGCACTAATATGATTTTTTCGCCGGAACGAGATTTTTCCGTCTGGACAAGATTTTACTGCCCAGGTGGGAAAAACACGTACAGATAGAAAAAATCGCGTTTGAGAGAAAAAATCGCATCCGGTCAAAATATTCGATCTGGGCAAAAAAATCGCTTCCATGCGAAAAAACATGTTCGGGCAAAAAAATACGTTTGAGAGAAAAAATCGCTTGCGGGTGGAAAAATTCTCTCAGCCGAAAATATCGCCCTCAAGTAAAAAACGCACGAATAAGAAAAATAATCGCGCCCGGGCGAAAAAATCACGCCCGGGCGAAAAAATCGCTCCTGGTCAAAAAAATCACACTAATCCCAAAAAATCGTGTCCGATCAGAAAAATTGGGCCCGGGCGAATGAATTCTAGTTCAGGCGAAAAAATCGAGTTCAGGCGAAAAAATTACATCTACGATGACAAATTATGGTCGAGAAAAAAGTGGCGTTTGGGTGAAAAATTCGCGTCTAAGCGAAAAAATCACGTCCTGACCGAAAAATTACGTAGGAGCAAAAAAATCGCGTACCAGCGAAAAATTCGTGTTCGGGTTAAATAAACCTTGCCCGGGCGAAAAAACGAGCCCGGACAAAACAATCACCCCCGGGCAAAAAAAATTCGTTTGAGCAAAAAAATCAGATCGTGGCAGAAAAATCACGTGTAATGTAACATCTCAATTTTTATTGGGTCACTAGAACCCTAGTAGACTTAATAAAAGTGACCCGAACCCTTACCCTAGGCAAAAAAGATTACTCTGATTTGAGTTTTTTCAGTTCATGTGTTATCGTATAGCCAATACGAGTGTTTTGAAACTTGTTGCATTGCAATCCGAGGTCATATGACGAATATGAACATTTTAAGTTTCGTAGCGCGGCGCAACGCACGAATTTTTGAATATTGAGAAATTAAACTTCGATTTGACCCCGATCAGTGACATTGGACTCGTATGATCAATAAAAGGTCAACGGAGTTCGTTCCGATCAATTCCGATAACGGGAGTAAAACCGCGGTCAAAACGAGCATTACAGTGCATTCAAAAGCGTGCATACGCCGGTATTACTAAAATATCCCAACGTTGACTTATCTCTCGACGACTCGACCTACTTTGACCTTGGCCCACATGGGGGACTCCCTTGGATTGACTTTGGTCAAACTATTCAAAAGTGATTTTTTTTCATCTTTTTATTTAAATCTTCACTTGAGGCCAACCAATCAAGCTCCACAGGCCCAAACTAGCCCAATATAGGCTTTGAATTTTCAGCCAAAAGCCTTGAAAAAAGGGTCTTGGGCCAAGCCAAACGTAGCCTCTCTCCCTCTCTTTCTCTCTTCTCAAAACCCAAACTTAAGCCCACTTGAAACTCACTTTATAAAGTCACATTTCGACCACTTTAAAGCCCTCGATTAGCCATACATTTAGCTAATGCAAGGGAGAGAGAAGCAAAGCCCAATCCCTCTCTCTCCCTCTCTCTCTTGCCTTTGGCCGAAGCAAACCGCCATATACCTAAATATCTCTAACCCTACCAGCTCATAGGGTGTACGACCAGCCAAGGGATGGCTGACAGGTGAAGGCTTGACCACATATGGGTTGGCTAAACCCTTCTTCCCGATTTGCTTAACCAAAGAAAAGGAGAGGATGCCTCCTCTATAAAAGGTACCCCTGTCATTAGTAAGGGCTCACACTTCTTCCCTAACCCAGAAAGATCTCAGCCCCAACCTCCGCCGGAGCTCCCCTTTGCAGGAGAAAGAGAAGCCGAGCTCTGCCACCTCCGCCACCTCCGCCACCACTCATGGCAACTTCGCTGAGAGCCCCCAAAGGCCTCGAAACAAGGTGGATACCTCCTTTTCTCCTTCCTCCCTATCTTCTGGATGCATTGCATATGAGCTCCAGCGGCCGTAGCGCCGCCGCGGCGCCTTCACCTATCCTGCGGAAGTGCACGGAAAGCACTTGTCCGGCCGTGGCCGGCGGCGGGAGGCTGCCAGACCACCTCCGGAAGGAGCGCCCACCCCCGGGGAGTCGGCCGAGGAGTCATGGCCGGTTGGCGGCGGGGAAGGCCCGCAAGGGGTCAGTTTTGGTACAGGCCGAGCTCTATTTGCGTACAGGGCCATGGTGATTTTTGTATAAATTTTATAAAATTTTATAATTTAAATGAGTATTTGATTTTTCTGAGGCTAAAATAGGGCTCTGATGGAAAAGTATTGAACATGAATAATATTCTTCTTAGGGTCTGTTTAGGAGAGCTTTTCAGAAAAGATGAGTGGTGGCAAAAGGATGGTAAGAAAAAGAGCTGTTTGAAAATGTCTAGTAGAAAAGAAAAACTGTTTGGGTGAACTTCTTTTATGGAGCTTTTCAGAAAGTAGAAACACTTTATAAACTGTTTGGTAAATCTCCGTTGCGGCGACTTTACCGCGAGATGATTAATTATGTGTTTTTTTTCTATTTTATGGAAGATGGTTAATTTTTTGTAATTTCAAAAGTTAGAGTGGTGTAACATGTAATTACGCAAACTTCATGGGGAGGTTCCGATAAATAATATCTCTCTCTATATATATAGTATAGATATATATATAACACATGCTGAGCATGTTAGATCGTACAATATAATCATATATTCTGCAATCTACCAACTCTTGGAGATATCAGATCCAATGGACATGACAACAAAGCATAGACAAAAGTACATATCTGCATGTAAATTTAAAATAACGAAAATAGAAGCACTTTATAATAATACCTAATTCAATAAAAATAAAAGTTGATATTATATTGAAAGACAGAAATTTAAAGCAGACAAACTATATATTAGCTTGATACAATTGTTCTGCAATGCGGTCACGCAATGCAATCATTTCCTGAACACCCACTCGCGCACCTCTAACACAATCTGCATGTAATGTTATATTAGTGGTCGGTGTATGATTTTATCTTATTATTGTGTCTCAGGATATATTAAGTTTTCATCATCATCACAAGCCTTGAAATATGGATCAAAATGAGATGCATGCCTACGAATATTGTTATGCAAAGTCATGGTTACCATGAAAATATCTCGTTGCTTTAATAAACTATATTGAGGCATGTCCCTGAGTATAACTCACTTTTTCTTCCTAACACCGAATGTTCATTCTATGACGCTACACAGTGAGGAATGCACATGATTGAATATTTCTTGTCTTCTTTGTATAGGACGATTTCCTTGCGCTAAGTCTGGCAAATGATATCATTTTTTTGAATATGGCTTTAAGAACCGTTTTTGCAGTGGATATCCAACATCAACCAAGTAATATTTTCCTAAAATTAAAAAACGATAATTAGTATTCTCTTTTAAATTACTCTAATTTCATAATTAAAATTATACCTGTAGGAGGAAATGGAAAATTATAACTTGATTCCATAAGTGCACGCTAAAAGATATGACTGTCATATGTCGAGCCCTCCCATCCCGCCAGCATAAATGTGAAACACATGTTGAAGTCACATACTACCATAATATTTTGGGTTGGCGTTCCATGACGTCCAATGTACACAGCTTGCAGTTTAGGTAGTACCCGTGCACCAATATGTGTCCCATCTATTCCTCTAATGCAACACTCAAAATACGGCATGTATCAGACATCATTTAAAATTTGTCTTGGAATTCACTGAAGTGTTCATCTGTTGGCGCTATAATATCAAATGATAAATTTTCAGGGCTGTTATTCCCGCTAAAAAATATCTACTTACTGTTTCCATCGTGTGTTGGAATATTTCTTTTGTTAGTCTCATGATTCATTCTGTGCTAAAATGTACAATGTCAGTGCAAGAACATCTCGTGAGGTAGTTCTCCTTGAACTATGTAGTCTATAATGTTCTTCAGGCACATGAAGTAGATCAAGAAAATGTGCTTTGAGATCTGCAAGTTCTCATAAATTTTAGTGGGATGTTCGTTTAGTAATTCTCCAATTCATTTATCACCTGATTGGTGTGATGTCACACATGGATTATTGTTGGATGATGAACTCCTACTATGCACCATACATATAGTCGTTGACTGGTTATGGTGAGCCAAAATTTCTCAAGTTTGACAGACCAAATAATTCACTCTTTCTTGAATTTCCTCATTGGAGCTATCTGAATTATCGGAAGACATTGTATAACTACGCAAACAGATAAATAAAATCATAACAGATTTAATTATATAATTTAGAGCATTCAAAAACATTACTCAGAGTAAACACAATAGAAAGAAACAAAAACAGAATATCTCAACTCTAAGTAAATAAGGAACTGAAATCAAGAGGCATCATTACTGAATAGAGCAACAACTATAACCAAAAACTGATTAGGATGTTTGGCCAAACATGTTAAAAATTCAACTCACTTTTGTTCTTTTTTGCAAAATTCAACTCACCCAGGCATCCATTCAGCAGCAGCACCCATACGATTCAGGTAGCAATCAATGATAATACATAATGAATGACAAGTTTAGTATATATAATGCAGAGCTTAGGCACCATGGTCAGAAATTATATATATAATTTAGAACTTAGGCACCATGTATATATATTTATTGAAGTTATAAATCAGTTTACATGATTTCAGTTTTCAATTTGCATTCAACACAAGTAAGAATCAATAATTTCCTAGCAAGAATATTAGTTCTAATAATTGTAGACACAAAAATTATTTGGCAGACATCGACATGAACCTGTAAAAACAATGCAGTAATTAGCATAAAATACAAAAATGTCGAGGAAAACTACTTGGCATCAAAATATACAGCAAACATAGAGAACGAATCATGTGAAAACAACAACAAAAACTCACATAACGAGCTGTGGATTTTGACTTACTGGTCATTTTGATATCGATTACTGTTTTGTACAAGTACAAAAAAAAAGTGAACAAAGAAGGAAAGCTTGATTGCTTCCTTATTTCATTTACAGGAGAAGTGCATATTTTCTTTATCACATGACCATTATTAGAATGATATTAAGATGGCGGAAATACCTACTCAAATAGAAAAACACTCTTAGTTGGAGCACAACCCTAAAAATCACTCTCAAAATGTGGACATTGTAAGCAGAGTCACTTCCAGATCAAACTGCTAACAAGCATCATAAAGATGAGAGTGAGAGGAGGATAATTAAGAATAAGAAAAACAGAAGAAGAGAAACCCGCCACCACCATAATGTTACCTAGTCAACATGTTTATATGACAATAAAATATCCTATTCTAATAATGTTACCTAGTCAACATGTTTATATGACAATAAAAACACGTTAAAATTGCATTGTCCATTTTATGGCCAAACAAGGCTCAAACAAGCACAGGAGAATGGGATGTAGAGGCAACAACACCAATGAATGATCAAAATAACATTAAATCACGAAAATTTCACTCAATTACAAGTGAATGATAAAAAAATTTCCTAGCAAATATTCTAATCCTCACCTAGAAGACGTTAAATGAGATCATGAAAACCTAAAACATACTCGTTTGAAAGAAACACGAGTTGTATTAAAAGATACAACCACATTCATACTCCGCAGATAACTACAACCATCTAAACCCTAATTTTGTGTATATCGCGCCTTCACCCACCTAACTTTGAGCTCCTTCGGAATACTCATGAAGGTTTCTTTATTGCTCTTATCTCTAAGAAACAACGTGCAATAATCATAGAAGTCAAAGTCCCCCATAATCTCTGGATATTTTTCAAGCTCTCCAATTGCTTCTGGAATGGTAAATAATGCAGAGGAGATTTGTATCTTTGGAGGTTCCTGCATAACACGACCTATTATACGTGATGTCTCTGCTATGTACCCCATGGCGGAACTCATTGCTCTCTTTCTTCCAGCAATCTTCTTCTTTCCATTTTATTTTATCTTCTTCCTACCTTCCGATGAGCTAGAGGGTCGAGTGGAGGTAGTACTCACTCCCTGCTTGTTGCATTAGGGGATAAATCTTCAACAACTCGACTATCACCATCCTCAGACATGTCTTGTTCATTAACAGATTCTTGCCCCATTTTTCGTGAACTTGGGGCCCATGCAAGATCTCCTGTAGCAACTACTTGGCTAAACATCCTGTCTAGTTTTTCCTCCAACTCTGGAATTATACCTGAGCACCAAAACTTCTTCACAGTAGGGACCACCTAAGAGTATATATCAAATTCATTATAATATAATTAAGTAAAAAAAAGCAAGAAAAACATCAAAAGAATTAAATTACCTTCAGTATTTCATCCCACCATTCATCAAAAGCATCAATAGTTTTTTTGCAAGGGATTCCAACCCAACTCAGTTTCTCCCCATTTCAACTCTCGCTAAAACTTCCATTATCTCTTTAGCTGGTCCCATTTATTTTTCATTTCTTTTTGGTCGTATGATTTTCTCGTTCGTTCACGATACTTATTCACCCGATTACTCCAACCTTCCTTGCTAAAATGCGTTGTTGGTCTATTCCCCAACTCAATTTCTTTTATACATAAGTCATAAAATAACATCACATCATTCATTTCTCAGTTTGCAGAATTTCCTTCTTCTCAATGTTTACCCATTATGCAAGACTGAACATAAAAAAACTAATAAATTCATCACAATGATTCAATAAAGAATATTCAGAAAATTCTGCAACACAATACAATACACTTCCACATCACACACACACAACACACTTTCATAACACCCATCACCCATTCGCCACATACACAATACAATACACACACAGACATACACAACACACGTTCCACATATCCAACACACATAGTCAACACTTACGCACAACACACATTCAACATACATTCACATTGGACACACACACACACACATTCATAACACAAATCACACATTCACCGCACATTTAACACAAGCAAATTACACTTCCACATCAAATAAACACACAACACACATTCAACCCTTACAAATAATAAAAATGCAACACAAATTTAACACTTACAACACAAATACAACACACACTCCACATACATTCACACTACACACACATTCATAACACACATCACACATTCACCACACATTCAACACATACACAATACAATTCCACATCACAAAAACTAGAAATATACACAAAAATATAAAAAACATGAGTCTAATCTGAATACTAATTGTAATGCCCTTGATTTTTCGATGTTTATTTTAATTCCTTTAGTGATGTATTTTTGACATCAGGATGTTACATTGATGCATAGTTGATGGGCACCGTTGCTGGAGCGTGACTTTTGCTCATTTGGTATCTGAGGTTTTGAATTAGAATATTAGCAAGGCTAATTTTTAGTGTATTTTTGAGATTTCCCTTGTGAGCCGAGTTTGTTTTGGAACTCGGTGGAGCCTTTTTGGGATAGTTGGTGTTTTGGACATTTGGAAGTTTTTTACCCGAGTTTGGTTTGTCGGATTTTGATTTCTACTTCACCGTTGGATTCGTAACATCGATATTTACCTTCGTTACAAATTTCGTGGAAATCCAAGTTGATTGGATTTATCGGTAGTTTGGACGTTTATAATAATAATAATAATAATAATAATAATAATAATAATAATATATTACAAGTATAAATACCCTTGCGATAAGACAGAAACCCTATTCATCGTCGTCTTCCCAAGTCATCAAACCGTTTTTTGCGAAAGAGGGAAAGCGGTGGTCATTGTATAGCTTTCAGCCGTCGATTGTAGGAGCTCCGGTGCTCGAATTCGTCGTCCGAGGGTAGATTCAGATAGCTCTCGCCGAGATCTATGTTTATGCGGTGAGTTTTTCCCGTTTCTTGAATTTTTGGGCGTAGGGAATTCATTTTTGACCCTTATTTTCCCCGAAAAGTTTCAGGAATCGTTGCCTAGGTGTTCTTGCAGCCAGATCCTAGAGGAGGAGTGCTTGCATGGCCTGATTTCGGGTGATTTGAGGCAAGTGGTGATTTCTTCCCCTTATTATGTCTTCCTTTGTATATTTCTTGTTCTTTTTCTTCTCTCCTTAGCATTTAAGAGTAGTGTAGGGTTTGGACAAGGTTGATCTACTGCATAATGTTGGATTTCTGATTTAGGGCCTTCCGCGGATTAGAGGGCATGTAACCTGAGTAAAACCCGTTGATTTGGCTGTTAGTCTAGGTTAATTCGTCGATTTATGGTGGTTAGTCTAAGTTTAATCCGTCGAGTATGACTGCTAGTCTAAGTTGGAATTCATCAAATATGGAAGTTAGCTTAAGTTTAAATCCGTCGAATATGGTGGGGTCGAGAGCATCAAGTGCTGGTGAGGCTAAGTCTAATTCGTCATGTATTATCGATGAATTCTTCGAGTATTGGCAGTTTGGAGTCGATAGCTTCGTGTGAACCAGAAGACATTGAGTGCTTTGAGTGTTAATGCCTTTGGCGTCGAGTGCGCTGAGTGGACTCAGCTAGGCGTCGAGTGAAGGTGTTGAGTGAAGTAAAATCGTGGAGTTAAGTCCAGGCGTTGAGAGGACTCAGCAAGGTGTCGAGTATACTCGACAAATTTCCCGCGGACTTGGGTTATTTCCACCGATTTGTCGTGTGTTAAGTTAACCAACTTTTTTCTAAGTTTAATTCATTGCGTGTCTACTGTATTCGTCGAGTATACTCGACGTATCAGTTTGGACTTAGAATTTTCTTGCCGAATCGAGTCCAATTCATCGAGTTTGTCCTTAGGGTGATTTTTAGGATTTTTCTTCCTTTTTGCTATTGGAGTAATCCTGTGTTTCGGTTTATCGGTGTTTTATGAATGTTTTTTTTGGCCCATAGTTGACAGTGGATAACGGACCACCAAACTAAGGCCAGCTTATGGATCTTTGCCCTGGTGGGTTTACCCGATGTGGGTTTGTGACTGGGTGTGTGGAGGAGGAGACCACCACTATAGGTGCGGGTATTTCCACGATTATGGGTGTGTCAAGAAATACGATCATCTTTCCTTGGGCCCTTGTGAAGTTTTTACTATTGGTGTGTGGAGGAGGAAACCACCACCACAGGTGCCGGATTTGGCCGGTGTTTGTGCTCATACTATGATGAGTTTGCTAATCTTATGTATATTTATACACATACTTATATAAATGTTTTATAAAACATAGATCTTTATCGCACTTGGTACAGCTTGGGATATCTAACCCTTATGAGTTCTTTCTTACTTATTATCCTATGATTGAGTGTTGATGTTTTCATTTCAGCTATTTTTGTTTGGGTTGGTAACCCTTTGAATCCTTTACTTTCATTTGAAACTAATTTTTTTCTTTTTTGCCCCATATATATTCATGCTAAGGTATTCTTGTCTTTGGAATGCCTCAGGTTTGGAGCAGTAGCCGGTTGAGCGTCTAGAGTTGGTGGTTGCTGGTATTCTACAGTTATTGTTGTCATCCTTTCCTCACAATTGTGAGGTGATCCGTTGTCGGCAAGTGTACCGGTCGCTGTCAAGTAATATTAAATGGACGAATTTCCTTAAGTATCGATCTCTTAAGGAACACAGTAAGGTGGAGTTAATTTCGAGGAGGACTTGAGATTGAAGTCCTTAGGTCGGAGTTAACGAAGGGGGGTTTTGATTGTTGCGAAAATTATAAAGTAAAACACTAACAACTACTCCTATGCAACGCCAATATGCGATGCTTCACCAGGCAGGATGGAAGACTACATAGGCCGCTATGCACCGAATCGCTGGGCGGATGGACGAGTAGTCTTGCGGATGAGGTGGTGAGAACGACGGAAGGAGGGTCGTGAGTAACTCTTCGCTACGCACGCCACTAGCAATTGCTAGTGCGGCAAAACCGGCTATGGTGGCGGAGGATGGATAATGGCGCACCTCAAGCAACTAAAGAAGTAAAACAATAATGAATCACATAGACATGAATCTAATAAAGCATACAACTAAAGAGCAATAACATCTACAAATGAAGTTTTAACACACATATACAACAAGAAAGCAAGAACAAGTCAAGAGATCGACCGAATCCGAAGTCTTGTTGAGGGTTCCCGGAAGGAATCACCGAGTTGTCAATCCGTGTCCTAGCACGGTCCTCAAATGCGTACAGGATAGAGAAGGGTTGTTACTAACTTCGAATTGACCCATCTTATTCGTGTCACGATGCGGAAGAAAGTTGCAAGCTTCCCTTTGCTTATTGGATACAACGTCAAAACCTTTCTCGAAGCTCAAGGATGAAGGAGGAGGCTGAGAGGAAGCTCCGGCTTGGATTTGGTGGTGAAAGCTTGCCCGGAGCACCTCCCGACGGTGGAAGATGAAGGGGAACGAAGGAAACCTTCCTCGGAGATGAAAATGGCGGATAAATGTCGAGCTATCAGAATTAGGGCGGAACCTGCGTATAAATAGACAACAGTAATAACAATGCGCACGATCACGAGCGCACGACCAATGGTCGTGCGCACTATGTACAGTGATCATGCGTACTGGCATGGCAGAATCAAAAGAAGAACTTGGATAACACGCATGAGCAGTGGTGTTCGACCAGTGGTCGTGCACACTATGTTCTATGGTCGTGCGATTACCCCAGATATAACTCTAGGAAAAATGGAATCAATGCACACGATCAATGGTGCACGACCGGTGGTGGTGCGCACTGTGTCCAATGGTCGTGCGTATGCCCAGGCAGAACTTAGAAAAATGAAGACTAGTGTGCACAATCAGTGGCGCACGACCAGTGGTCGTGTGCAATAGATCCGATGATCATGCGCAGTATTCCTGTTTCCAAACACTCCCGGAACACGCACACGACTCCTGTACCAATAGGAAAAACAAATCACTGATATGTGCAGACATTCCAAGCAATCACAATAAGGAGTACA
Source organism: Platanthera zijinensis (assembly GCA_039513925.1). Classification (NCBI taxonomy): domain Eukaryota; kingdom Viridiplantae; phylum Streptophyta; class Magnoliopsida; order Asparagales; family Orchidaceae; genus Platanthera; species Platanthera zijinensis. The sequence goes on from CM077083.1 coordinate 35,379,108, forward strand.
ATCCATAAAAGCAACAAAAATACACAACCATGGGCCTATAAGTGCACTTCCTATGAAAATAAAGATAAGATGAAACATATACGATAACGAACTAAAAGTGAAGTGCTTGCGTAAGAAAACTAGCCCAGATGAGTCCGAAAATCACTATATAAATAGGACTCATCACACCCCCAGACTTACTTGTTTGCACGTCCCGAGCAAACAAAATTTATGTAGATAGGGAAAATAAATTAACTAACAAAGAAATTAAGATACAGAGTACCATGCGAAGTCGCATGCTTGCGCGCATAAAAATATAATAGAGGAAATTTTTAAGTATACAAAATAGTTTATACTTTTCACAATGCGTATCCAAATTTTATTACTACTAAAAAATGGAATCACGGTGAATCTTCCGGTCACGCGCAGGGAGAAAGTAGGCAGGACACTAAGGTGAACTTTGACAAAGACCGGGGCTCAGGATCACCTCCAAAGGAATCCACCAATGTCGGGGACCATGCGCTTGCCCGTTCACACTCTCTCCACGACACTAGTTCGACTCAAGCGCGAATCCGTAAGACTTTTAGGGATAATCATGGGGCTTGGGTTACCGTGAGGTAAACAAAGATAAATAGGAAGACTATGCACCTAACCCAAATGATCTATCATAACAAGAAATCCATCCGCTAATCCAAAATACATGTGGGTACACCACACCCCCAGACTTAACTTTTAACATATGGGTGTGTGCACCGCCTACTCCAAATACAATCTCTTCTCAAATAAAATTTTCAATCAAACTTTTTCGTTTCCCTTTTCTTTTTCACAACATATTTTTTTTATCATCTTTTTTCAGCAAATAAAAATATTGGAGCACATCCACAAATTCACAACAAATATCACCACATCAACACCCCAAAATGAAAATGTAAAACACTAGAGCTCGACTTGGGAGTGCGACTAGGATCGGCTATGAGGCTTTGGTGAAATATTGGTGTGCTGAATCAAAAAAAGGGTAGGCACAATGGGGCTTAGCGAGGATACGACGTTAGGAACGGTACAAAGCTCAACCGGGCCAAAATGATGGCCTACATCATGCTCACGCTCGACTAACCATGCACCAATGCTTCGAGAATAGCTTGGGGCAAGTTCTTAGCCACCGAGAAATATGCTCCTTCCTCCCGACTCGAGCAAAAAGAGTCTAGTGACGGCTACACACATCCCTACAGTACCGTTTGATTCACACCGGATTCACCAACTTTTGAGTAGAATAAAGAGTATTTACACAAATACAAAAATATAAAACTATAAGCATATAGACAAATTAAATCTACTCCAATTTCTACATGAGACGAGAGCACTCGACTAGGAGCACTGTAGGAGTCAACATTTTACTCCGTCTCACAATCCTATGCCAGCACAATAATTTCCCCAAATCATATAAAAGAAACAAGTTTAACTCGCAACACGCTAACAGCTAATCACGCGCTCATGTGGGTGCAGTGGTGTGCGATGCAATAAACTAATCAAAATAAAATAATAAAAGCTTCTAGTATGCACATGAAATGTGAGCGTGCAAAAGGTAACTAATAATGGCTCGGTGCTACGACAACACAAACACCATTTTCCATTACTCCTCGGTCCCGGTGGGACCGAAGAGGAATAAGAAAAAGGTGAAGGCGTAGAAGAGAAGTGACCATAAGACTTGGATAAGGTGTATGAAGTACCATAAGAGGACGGTGCTCCAAACACTGAACCACGAGAATTATGCTCACTATCTTCATTGGGGCACTCATCACTACCATGCCTAGAATCCCCGCACCATCTACAACGGATATTCATATAAGAAAACATGATGCAATAAGAAAGTATTCACCAACAGAAATATTATAAGCAAAAATTAACTACACACTAGCAGATAAAAGAAAGTGAATGCCTGTTATTGAAAAATTAAAACTAGAAAAGGAACAAAGAAAAATAAGCAACAAAATTTAAAAACTAAAGCAAAGAATAAACATGATATGAATAAATGGAAAAGGGCTTCTTTCTCCTATCTCCCTCTCCAAAAACTCACACGACTGTGTTCCCCGACAACAACGCCAAAAACTTGATGCATTGTCGGCAAGTGTACCGGTCCCTGTCAAGTAATATAAAATGGGAAAATTTCCCCAAGTATCGATCTCTCAAGTAACACAGTAAGGTGGAGTTAATTTCGAGGAGGACTTGAGATTGAAGTCCTTAGGTCGGAGTTAACGAAGGAGGGTTTTGAATGTTGCGAAAAAAGTAAAACACTAACAACTACTCCTATGCAACACCGCTATGCGATGCTTCGCCAGGCGGGATGGAAGACTATACGGGCCGCTATGTACCGAATCGCTGGGCGGATGGATGAGTAGGCTTGCAGATGAGGTGGTGAGAACGGCAGAATGAGGGTCGTGAGCACCTCTTCGCTACACACGCCACTAGCAATAGCTAGTGTGACAAGATCGGCTATGGTGGCGGAGGATGGATAATGATGCACCTCATGCAACTAAAGAAGTAAAGCAATACAGAATCACATAGACATGAATCTAATAAAGCATACAACTAAAGAGCAACAACATCTACAAATGAAGTTTTAACACACATATAGAACAAGAAAGCAAGAACAAGTCAAGAGATCGACCGAATCCAAAGTCTTGCTGAGGGTTCACTGAAGGAATCATCGGATTGTCAATCCGCGTCTTAGCACGGTCCTCAACTGCGTCCGGGGTAGAGAAGGGCTGTCACTACCTTCCAGTTGACCCATTTTCTTCGTGTCATGATGTGAAAGAAATTTGCAAGCTTTCCTTTGCTTGTTGGATACATTGTCAAAACCTTTCTTGAAGCTCAAGGATGAAGGAGGAGGCCGAAAGGAAGATCCGGCTTGGATTTGGCAGTGAAAGCTTGCCCGGAGCACCTCCCTACAGTGTAAGATGAAGGAGAACGGCGAAACCATTCCTTGGAGATGAAAACGGCTTAGAAATGTCGAGCTATCAGAATTAGGGCGGAACTTGCGTATAAATAGATAGCAAAAATAACAATGCGCATAATCACGGGCACACGATCAGTGGTCATACGCACTATGTCCAGTGATCGTGCGTACTGGCATGGCAGAATCAAAAGAAGAGCTGGGATAATGCGCACGAGTAGTGGCGCACGACCGGTGGTCGTGCACACTTGTCTAATGGTTGTGCGATTACCCTAGACAGAACTCCAAGAAAAATGGAATCAATGAACACGATCAGTGGCGTACGACCGGTGGTCGTGCGTACTGTGTCCAGTGGTCGTGTGTATGCCCAGGCAGAACTTGGAAAAATGAAGACTAGTACGCACGATCCGTAGCGCAAGACCAGTGGTTGTGCACAGTAGATCCGAAGATTGTGCGCAGTATTCCTGTTTCCAAACACTCCCTAAACATGCACACTGTAACACCCCTATCCGTCGCATGGTATATAACAGTAGGTCCGGTCGGGGCCCGACGCCATATACTACAGACAGACCGAAGGGTTATAAAATGAAACCATTCTCCCAATCACAATACTTCCTACATAGAGCAACTAGCGGAAGCTTTTAAATAGTTGAAAGAACCCAAATAATAGATAGTATGAATCATGATTGTCCACTAACCATAATAGGAATGAAATACCACAATACACAAAAGTACTTGGCCTTATGGCCTTACAAATATTCACGTAACAACATAGTGTTTTACAGACATCGGCTCACAGGATGGCCACACATGATAGAAGTAAAATAACAGTTCGCTTTGGCCTTCGAGGGCCAGCACAGCAGCTTGGGCTTTAGCCCGCTATTTGGTACTTGGTTTCGCCGCACCTGCAAACAACATTCCACCGTACGGTGGCAAAAAAAGAAACGGTCAGCTAAAGCTGACAAAATTATAATGACCTCACCCCTTACTCGGGATGGCGGTGCTCCTTCCCTGTATTTCATTAGCACATCCAAAAATCCTAGTGAAAGTACAACCTAACACAATTCACCATAGGTGGAGGCTCGCACGACCGCCCATCCCGTGCACTCAGGGCACATTGACGGTGTACCGGAATTCCCGGATACCACCTCCGTTCAGAGGTCCTTGACTTGATGGTTACTTTGAGCATTTCATTCTTTACGGACCCTAGCCTGAGACTCTCATTATGCCACTAACGAGAGCCAATTACCGCTACTATCATGTCATAGTCTACATAACGCAGGTACAGCTCTACCATTTCCCGTTTCTCAAGTCGCCCTACCGTCTCCTAATACCGTAGTATTCATGGCCAAACCTGCAGAGCGTGGGTCAGTTTTGCCTTTCCTGTTCGACTCCCTGGCCTAATAATTCTGAACACCATGGGCTCACCGCTTTTCAAAGAAAGGCCCTACATGTCTCCTTGAGACAGGCCTCGCACATACAATCCCAATTATCTACAAGGTTGGACCCAGGCCACCTAGTTGGCAGGAATGCGTTTCCTCCCAGTTTTCCGGGTTCACCTTGGAGTTAATCCCCAAGGCTCCCTATTGCAATCTACCGTATAGAAAACTCGAAAAACAACACAATGCAAAGTCTTCTCCGACAATCCATGCAAAATGCAACATCACCAATCCAGAAAAACACGTCCGGGTAGGCTTCACACACAATGCCTAAGCCCGTACTTCGATTCCGGACCCTACATGCAACACAAGGGGGACTATTCACATCTATCCCAAGGGACACCACACACTCACCGCACACTTGCGGGAGCGGGTTTCCCATGCAGAAAGGAAGAGGACTTCACATGTCCAAGTTGAGAATCATTACCCTTGAAGTCCGTTTTGGCGCCATGAAAAACTAGCCGGATGGAAAGCTTCGCAACGAGAATGCCTCCACGGATCCGGTCTCGGTTTTCGATTAGGTGCTCCGATGCTCCGTCAATGGCTGGGATCCTCCTCCTCCTTCTTCCTTGCTTTCTCCTCTCTCTAAGACTTTAGAAAGAGAAATGCCAAAAGAAAATGAGGAGTTTAATCCCCACTCCCGGTCTTAAGGAAGCAGGATTAATCCTAAGCCGTCAGATCTGGTTTAAAGAAAATGAACGGCTCGGATCCACCCAAAAGTCACTAAAATAATCCGAACACGTCTTTGCACACGGCCATGTCCCAGGCCGTGTGCCTTGATCCAGACACGATTGTCGAGTATAGAAAAGCACACGGGTTAGGACACGCCAGTGTCCCAACCTGACATGCCCGTGTCAGGTCATCGACACGCCCGTGACCAGGGGCGTGTCACTAATAACCGCCACGCCAACCATCACGTCCCTTGGTGGAAACGGGTAGCAACACGCCCGTGCCGAATCTGACACGCCTGTGTCAGACAGTACATGCCCGTGTTCAGGCCGTGTCCCTCAGTCGACACGGGACTAAACTTCTAGAGGAGTACACGGCCATGTGACACGCCCGTGTCACATGCCGTGTGCCTGACACGCCCTGTGACACGCCCGTGTCACAGGCCGTGTTCGAGCACTCAACGCTCGTCGACCTTGACTCGACTACCTGAGCACGACACGACCATGTGACACACCCGTGTCACAGGCCTTGTTCACCCTACTAAGACCCGAATTTGGTTCAAACACCGCCCGTTTCACTTTTAAGTTTTAGGGCGTTACAAATCTCCCCCCCTTAAAGAATTCTGTCCACGAAATTATGTAAAGATACACAACCTAAGTTTTACCCAAGCAAAATAACTCAAGGTATTGCTCCAACATAACCTGCTCTCATTCCCATGATAGCTCTTCACGACCGCAATTATTCTAACGGACTTTAACCATTCAAAACTCCTTATTGCGGGGTTGTTTGACTTCAAGATCATCAATACATACAGGCTTGACCTTCGTCGTCATCCCACAATCAACCGGCACCTGATCGACCGCAACCACCCGCGAAGGCTCTTGCACCGCCTTCCGCAACCTCGATATGTGGAATACATCATGTATCCCGCTCAACTCCACTGACAACTTCAGTCAATATGTTGCTTCACCTCTCCGCTCCAGGAACTCAAATGGTCCAAGGTAACTCAGACTCAGCCTCCTCAGGCGTCGAGCTCGTGAGACACTTTTGAACGGCTTGATTTTCAACTATGCCCAATCAGCAATAATGATCTCCACGTTCCTATGCTTTGGCATTATAGTATTCTGGCTGCCTGTCATGAGCGGTTTGCAAACGTTCCTGGAATAGTTCATACCAATGACGTTGCATCATCTAGCTCCTGCTTCTCGAAAGGTTTTGTCTCACCCATTTCTAACCATGGCAACGACGTGCGATATTTTCTACAATAAAGGGCCTCAAAGGGCGCCATTTGTATACTCGCCTGGTAGCAGTTGTTATACGCAAACTCCACCATGTATATGTGATCTTCCCACTGCTTTTAGTAATCCAAGACGCACATGTGAAGCATGTCCTCCATCGTTTTGTTGACCCATTCGGTCTGACCATCCGTCTGCGGATGGAAGGCTGTACTGAAGCTTAGCTTAGTTCCCAATAATTTATTCACCAGCCTGGTATCGTTGGACGAGAAACGTTCCTCTCAGTCACTTACAATATTGCGGGGTGCACCATACAACCGAACAACGTTATCCATGTAGAGTTTGGCTAACTTTTCCACCAGATCATCCTTTTTCAGTCCTGGCCACCAGAACAACTTCTTCAAACCTCTAAACATTTTGTGCACCCGCGGTGAATTGAGTACTTGGTATAATGAGCCTCATACATCAGCTCCTGCCGCTGTCTCTCCACACTTGGGGCGCACAGACGACTGTCCTTCCACAACAGTCCGTCTTCAAAAACATATTGGGAATTTGATCTATCAAAAGCATCATCCATGATTTGCTTGTCCACGCAAGTGATCTCCAATATCTCGAAAACTTACGCCAAAATGTATATCGAAGGTGTTGTCCCCCAGCAACTCCATCCACCTCCGCTGCCACAAGTTTAAGTCCTTTTTAATCCAATAAGTACTTCAAGCTTCTGTGATCGATTTAGATACCGACCTTCACGCCGTTTAGGTAGCGCCTTTAAAGCTTCAGGGCGAATATCACGGCCACTAAATCCAAGTCATGGACCGGATAAATCTTCTCGCGTACCTCCAACTAACGCGAGCTATATGCTATTACACTCCCACGCTGGAGCAGAACACAATACAAGTCATTACCCTAAGCATCGCTGTAAATCTCAACTCCTTCGGTCCTACTCGGTGAACATGGAATAGTTGCCAAGGTCAAACGACTTTTCAGCTCTTCGAAAGCTTACTGCACTCCAGCGACCACACAAACTTTTGATCTTTCTTCGCCAAAGTCGTGGGGGGTAATGTTATCTGCTAGAGGTTCTCTATGAAGCGTCTGTACTAGCCGGCCAGTCCTATAAACTTCGGATTTTTCGCCAATGCAGGTAATACAAGCAACTCACGTATCACAAATATATTTGATGGGTCCACCACGATACTTTCTCCACTAAATACGTGACCAAGAAACGCTACTGAGGGTAACCAAAGCTCGCACTTGGAGAATTTGGCATACATCTGATTTCTCCTTACCATCTCCAATACCGAATCCAGATGCTTGGAATGATCACCCTCATACTGAAAGTATACCAGTATGTCGTCGATAAAGGTTATCATGAACTGGTTCAGGTACTCACTGAACGCCCTATACCTCCAATCCATAAACACGGACGACACATTTGTCAGCACAAGCGACAAAACGATGAACTCATAATGCCCATATCGTGTGCTGAACGCCGTTTTGGGAATATCACTTTTCTTTAGCGGCAAATAATAGTATTCGGACTTCAATTCAACTTGAGTACACACTTGACCCATTGAGTTGATCGAATAGATAATCAATACTTGGAATTGAATACTTATTCCTTTCTCGTTAACTTAATCAACTTCTAGTAACCATTACAGAGTTGTAAGTTTACATCCTCTTTTAACAAGAGGACCGGTGTGCTCCAAGACAATAAACTTGGACGCACATAACCCTGTTCCACCAGCTCTTGAAGTAATACTTCAGTTCTGACATCTCACAACCTAAAGATAGTACCAAGCTGACCACCTTACGTTTGAAATTGATGTATGCACGCTGCTCCGAGAGCCAATCATACCAAAGATTACGTCGAATTCTACAAGCAACAGTAACGACGCTCGCAAGTCAGACTCCTGACTCACTATCCGTAACTTCAAACAATAAACACTATTCGCGTGTATAAAGCACCCGATAGACAGCAGTACTATCGATTTGTCTCTTGCCATCGAAGAAGGAACTCCGATGCGCGATACACATCCTTCGGACAAAAAGGAATGATAAGTTCCCATGACGAATAGTGCTTTCACCGGACACTAAGAAAATCAATACAAATCCTATCACAACCAAACATAGGCTAACATGTGTAAGACAACAAGTATCTAAAGCTGACATACCAAAAATTAAACCATACCTGTCACCATGTCAGCATATTTCATAACCTCCTGATGGCCAATGTTGTATCCTCTAGGTTGGGATGGAGCATATTGAGATGTAGCTGCCTCCAACCCCTTGCCCTTCTCTTCGTAGGTCGCTCTAGGCTTCTGATCAGACTCCAGACGTTTGCTTCGACACTCTCGGGCAAAGTGTCCCCGCTTTCCACAGCAAAAGCATGCGTCCGGGTCTCGGCCAATAGTTGTTCCAGACACACCAAAAGAAGGAACTAGACCCGACCTCCTTACCTTCTTACACCATCTATGGAAACAGGACTTCGAGGTGTGTAGCGCCTTGAACTCTGTCTTCTCAGCACTGGAGTCTTTCTTCTCTTGGACTCCCTTCGTAGCTTTCTCTGTCCCCTGATCGTCTTTACGGCAATCTCGGGCAAAGTGACCAAACCTTCCACATTTATAACAGTAATATAGAGTGACTAGCAGATACGTCAGGCCTAACTTTACTCCTCTTTCGGTGTACAAACTTTACGGGACCTGGGAAGTTTGGTAAGCTGTACACTGACTCCTGGTTGGTTCTGGCCAGATCTGCTTCCAAAGCTCTAGCCGACTCCACTAACGCTCGGAATCCAAGTAGCTTTGGTCCTATGAGTAGCAGTCGTAATTCCTCACGCAGATCGTTGTAGAATCTATTAACTATAGTCTGCTCGTTCTCCAAATCAAACCCTGGGTAGCGCCTTATCATAAGAAACGCCTGCAAATACTCCTCAATTGAGTGCGTACCCTGCACTAAAAGTATGTTCAAATGCTGATCTAAAGTTCTTATACATGCAACTTGTTCCATCACACCACTCGGTGTTGAAGTCAGCCCAGGGACAGGGGGATGCACTTGCCCTCCAAGTTGTGCTTTAGTCACCGCGAACACCACTTCAACTATCCTTCTTAAGGTTTCAACAAAAAGCAGGGTCTCATGCACGCTGTTAAGTGCACTACTCTCCATGGAGTGCTGACCTTGCGACTGCCCCGCACCACTCGTAGTCCCCTATATAGCATAACTATCGATTAAGCGACATACAAATTGCTAAAAGAAATCATTGGAACACTCAGGTTTTTCAAAAACAAGTGTATTTCATTCCTAAGTGGACATTCATGGGTTCTTTTTATGTTATAACGATGACGCACATACATGTGCTCACCACCCCTTAAAAAAATTTGCCCACAAATTCTAACAAGCAAGACCGGAACTGGTAGTCTGATACCAAATTGTAACACGCCTTTCTGTCGCATGGTATATAACAGTAGGTCCAGCTGGGGCCCGATGCCATATACTACAGACAGACCGAAGGGTTACAGAATGAAACCATTCTCCCAATAATAATACGTCCTACATAGAGCAACTAGCGGAAGCTTTTAAATAGTTGAAAGAACCCAAATAATAGATAGTATGAATCATGATTGTCCACTAACCACAATAAGAATGAAATACCACAATACACAAAAGTACTTGGCCTTATGGCCTTACAAATGTTCACTTAACAACATAGTGTTTTACAGACATCGGCTCACAGGCCGGCCACACATGATAGAAATAAAATAACAGTTCGCTTTGGCCTTCGAGGGCCAGCACAGCAGCTTGGGCTTCAGCCCGCTATTTGGTACTTTGTTCCGCAGCACCTGCAAGCAACATTCCACCGTATGGTGGCAAACAAAGCAACGGTCAGCTAAAACTGACCAAATTATAACGACCCCGCCCCTTACTCAGGACGGCAGTGCTTCTTCCCTGCATTTCATTAGCACATCCAAAAATCCAATTGAAAGTACAACCTAGCACAATTCACCACAGTTGGAGGCTCGCACGCTCGCCCAACCCGTGCACTCAGGGCACATTGACGGTGTACCAGACTTCTCAGATACCACCTCCGTTCATAGGTCCTTGACTTGACGGTTACTTTGAGCATTTCAGTCTTTATGGCCCCTGGCTGAGACTCTCATTATGCCACCGACGAGAGCCAATTTCCACTACTATCATATCATAGTCTACATAACGCAGGTATAGCTCCACCATTTCCCGTTGCTCAAGTCGCCCTACCATCTCCGAATACCGTAGTACTCATGGCCAAACCTGCAGGGGGAGGGTCGGTTTTACCTTTCCTGTTTGACTCCCTGGCCTAATAATTCTGAACCCCACAGGCTCACCGCTTTTCAAAGAAAGGCCCTACATGTCTCCTTGAGACAGGCCTCGCACATACAATCCCAATTATCTACAAGGTTGTCCCCAGGCCACCTAGTTGGCAGAAATGCATTTTCGCCTAGTTTTCCGGGTGCACCTTGGAGTTAATCCCCAAGGCTCCCTGTTGCAATCTACCGTGTAGCAAACCTGAAAAACAACACAATACAGAGTCTTCTCCGACAATCCATGCACAATGCAACATCACCGATCCAGAAAAACACGTCCAGGTAGTCCTCACACACAATGTCTATGCCCGTACTTTGATTCCGGTCTCTACATGCAACACAAGGTGGAATATTCACATCTTCCCCAAGGGACACCGCGCACTCACCGCACACTTACGGGAGCGGGTTTCCCATGCAGAAAGGAAGAGGACTTCACATGTCCAAGTTGAGAATCGTTACCCTTGAAGTCCGTTTTGGGGCCATGAAAAACTAGCCAGATGGAAAGCTTCACAACGAGAATGCCTCCACGGATCTGGTCTCGGTTTTCGATTAGCTGCTCCGATGCTCCGCCGGCGGCTGGGATCCTCCTCCTCCTTCTTCCTTGCTTTCTCCTCTCTCTAAGACTTTAGAAAGAGAAAGGCCAAAAGAAAATGAGGAGTTTAATCCCCACTCCCGGCCTTAAGGATGCAGGATTAATCCTAAGCCGTCAGATCTGGTTTAAAGAAAATGAACGGCTCGGATCCACCCTAAAAGTCACTAAAATAGGCCGAACACGGCTTTGCACACGACCATGTCCCAGGCCGTGTGCCTTGATCCAGACACGATTGTCTAGTATAGAAAAGCACACGGGTTAGGACACGCCTGTTTCCCAACCTGACATGCCCGTGTTGGGTCATCAACACGCCCGTGACCAGGGGCGTGTCACGAATAATCGCCACACCAACCGTCATATCCCTTGGTGGACACGGGTTGCAACACGCCCGTGCTGAATCTGACATGCCTGTGTCAGACAGTACACGCCCGTGTTCGGGCCGTGTCCCTCAGTCGACACAGGACCAAACTTCTAGAGGAGTAATCGGCCATGTGACACGCCCGTGTCACATGCTGCGTGCCTGACACGCCCTGTGACACACCCGTGTCACAGGCCGTGTTCGAGCACTCAACGCTCGTCGACCTCGACTCGAATACCCGAGCACGACATGACCATGTGACACACCCGTGTCACAGGCCTTGTTCACCCTACCAAGACCCGAACTTGGTTCAAACACCGCCCGTTTCACTTTTAAGTTTCAGGGCGTTACAAATCTCCCCCCTTAAAGAATTTTGTCCACGAAATTATGTAAAGATACATAACCTAAGTTTTACCCAAGCGAAATAACTCGGGGTATTGCTCTAACATAACCTACTCTCGTTTTCATGAAAGCTCTTCACGACTGCAATTATTTTAACGGACTTTAACCATTTGGAACTCCTTATTGCGGAGTTGTTTGACTTTAAGGTCTTCAATGCATACGGGCTTGACCTTCGTCGTCTTCCCACAATCAACCGGCACCTGATCGACCGAAACCACCTGCGAAGGCTCTTGCACCGCCTTCCGCAACCCCGATATGTGGAATACATCATGTATCCCGCTCAACTCCACTGACAACTTCAGTCAATACGTTGCTTCACCTCTCTGCTCCAGGAACTCAAACGGTCCAAGGTACCTCGGACTCAGACTCCTCAGGCGTCGAGCTCACGAGACACCATTGAACGGCTTGATTTTCAACTACGCCCAATCAGCAACAACGATCTCCACGTTCGCATGCTTTGGTGTTATTGTATTCTGGCTGCCTGTCGTGAGCGGTCTGCAAACGTTCCTCGAACAGTTTGTACCAATGACGTTGCATCATCTAGCTCTTGCTTCTCGAAAGGTTTTGTCTCACCCATTTCTAACCATGACAATGACGTGCGACATTTTCTACCATAAAGGGCCTCAAAGGGCGCCATTTGTATACTCGTCTGGTAGCGGTTGCTATACACAATCTCCACCATATACATGTGATCTTCCCACTGCTTTTAGTAATCCAAGATGCACATGTGAAGCATGTCCTCCATTATTTTGTTGACCCATTCAGTCTGACCATCCGTCTGCGGATGAAAGGCTGTACTGAAGCTTAACTTAGTTCCCAACTATTTATGCACCAGCCTGGTATCGTTGGACGAGAAACGTTCATCTCAGTCACTTACAATACTGCGGGGTGCACCATACAACCGAACAACGTTATCCATGTAGAGTTTGGCTAACTTTTCCACCGGATCATCCTTTTTCAGTCCTGGCCACCAGAACAACTTCTTCAAACCTCTAAACATTTTGTGCACCCGCGGTGAATTGAGTACTTAGTATAATGAGCCTCGTACATCAGCTCCTGCTGCTGCCTCTCCACACTTGGGGCGCACAGACGGCTGTCCTTCCACAACAGTCCGTCTTCAAAAACATATTGGGAATTTGATCTATCAAAAGCATCATCCATGATCTGCTTGTCCACGCAAGTGATCTCCAATATCTCGAAAACTTGCGCCAAAATGTATGTCGAAGGTGTTGTCCCCCAGCAACTCCATCCACCTCCGCTGTCACAAGTTTAAGTCCTTTTTAATCCAATAAGTACTTCAGGCTCCTATGATCAATTTAGATACCGACCTTCACGCCGTTTAGGTAGCGCCTTTAAAGCTTCAGGGCGAATATCACGGCCGCTAACTCCAAGTCATGGATCGGATAAATCTTCTCGCGTACCTCCAATTAACGCGAGCTATATGCTATTACACTCCCACGCTGGAGCAGAACACAATACAAGTCATTGCCCTAAGCATTGCTGTAAATCTCAACTCGTTCGGTCCTACTCGGTGAACATGGAATAGTTGCCGAGGTCAACTGACTTTTCAGCTCTTCAAAAGCTTACTGTACTCCAGCGACCACACATACTTTTGATCTTTCTTCGCCAAAGTCGTGAAAGGTAATGTTATCCGCTAGAGGTTCTCTATGAAGCGTCTGTACAAGCCGGCCAGTCCTATAAACTTCGGACTTTTCGCCAACGCAGATAACACAAGCAACTCACATATTGCCAATATCTTTGATGGGTCCACCACGATACTTTCTCCACTCAAGACGTGACCAAGAAATGCTACTGAGGGTAACCAAGCTTGCACTTGGAGAATTTAGCATACATCTGATTTCTCCTTAACATCTCCAATACCGAATCTAGATGCTTGGAAGGATCACCTTCATACTGAAAGTATACCGGTATGTCGTCGATAAAGGTTATCACGAACTGGTTCAGGTACTCACTGAATGCCCTATACCTCCAATCCATAAACACGGACGACACATTTGTCAGCACAAGCGGCATAACGATGATATCATAATGCCCATATCGTGTGCTGAACGCCGTTTTGGGAATATCACTTTCCTTTAGCGACAAATAATAGTATCCGGACTTCATATTCAACTTGAGTACACACTTGACCCATTGAGTTGATCGAATAGATAATCACTACTTGGAATTGGATACTTATTCCTTTCCCGTTAACTTAATCAACTTCTAGTAACCATTACAGAGTTGTAAGTTTCCATCCTCTTTTAACAAGAGGACCGGTGTGCTCCAAGGCAATAAACTTGGACGCACATAACCCTGTTCCACCAGCTCTTGAAGTAATACTTCAGTTCCTACATCTCATAACCTAAAGCTAGTACCAAGTTGACCACCTTACGTTTGAAATTGATGTATGCATGCTGCTCCGATAGCCAATCATACCAAAGATTACGTCGAATTCTACAAGCAACAGTAGCGACGCTCGCAATTCAGACTCCTGGCTCACTATCAGTAACTTCAAACAACAAACACTATTCACGTGTATAGAGCACCCGATAGACAGCAGTACTATCGATTTGTCTCTTGCCATCGAAGAAGGAACTCCGATGCGCGATACACATCCTTCGGACAAAAAGGAATGATAAGTTCCCATGACGAATAGTGCTTTCACCGGACACTCAGAAAATCATTACAAATCCTATCACAACCAAACATAGACTAACATGCGTAAGACAACAAGTATCTAAAGCTAATATACCAAAAATTAAACCATACCTGTCACCATGTCAGCATATTTCATAACCTCCTGATGGCCAAGGTTGTATCCTCTAGGTTGGGATGGAGCATATTGAGATGTAGCTGCCTCCAACCCTTTGCCCTTCTCTTCGTAGGTCGCTCTAGGCTTCTTCTCAGAATCCAGACGTCCGCTTCGACACTCTCGGGCAAAGTGTCCCTGCTTTCCACAGCAAAAGCATGCGTCCGGGTCTCGGCCAATAGTTGTTCCAGACACACCAAAAGAAGGAACTAGACCCGACCTCCTTATCTTCTTACACCATCTACGGAAACCGTACTTCGAGGTGGGTAGCGCCTTGAACTCTGTCTTCTCAGCACTGGAGTCTTTCTTCTCTTGGACTCCCTTCGTAGCTTTCTTTGTCCCCTGATCGTCTTTACAACATCTCGGGAAAAGTGACCAAACCTTCCATATTTATAACAGTAATATGGAGTTTGACTAGCAGATACGTCAAGCCTCACTTTACTCCTCTTTCGGTGTACAAACTTTGCGGGACCTGGGGAGTTTGGTAAGCTGTACACTAACGCCTGGTTGGTTCTGGCCAGATCTGCTTCCAAAGCTCTAGTCGACTCCACTAATGCTCGGAATCCAAGTAGCTTTGGTCCTACGAGTAGCAGTTGTAATTCATCACACAGACCGTTGTAGAATCTATTAACTATAGTCGCTCGTTATCCAAATCAAACCCCGGGTAGCGCCTTATCATATGAAACGCCTCCAAATACTCCTCAACTGAGTGCGTACCCTGCACTAAAAATATGTTCAACTGCTGATCCAAAGGTCTTATATATGCCACTTGTTCCATCACACCACTCGGTGTTGAAGTTACCGCAGGGACATGGGGATGCACTTTCCCTCCAAGTTGTGCTTTAGTCACCGCGAACACCACTTCAACTATCCTTCTTAAGGTTTCAACAGAAAGCAGGGTCTCAGGCACGCTGTTAAGTGCACTACTCTCCGTGGAGTGCTGACCTTGCGACAGCCCCGCACCACTCGTAGTCCCCTATATAGCATAAATATCGATTAGGCGACATACAAATTGCTAAAAACAATCATTAGAACACTCAGGTTCCTCAAAAATAAGTGCATTTTCATTCCTAAGTGGACATTCATGGGTTCTTTTTATATTATAACGATGACGCACATACATGTTCTCACCACCCCTTAAAAGAATTCGCCCACGAATTCCAATAAGCAAGACCGGAACCGATAGTCTCATACCAAATTGTAACACCCCTATCCGTCGCATGGTATATAGCAGTAGGTCCGACCGGGGCCCGATGCCATATACTACAGACAGATCGAAGGGTTACAGAATGAAACCATTCTCCCAATCACAATACGTCCTACACAGAGCAACTAGCAGAAGCTTTTAAATAGTTGAAAGAACCCAAATAATAGATAGTATGAATCATGATTGTCCACTAACCACAATAGGAATGAAATACCACAATACACAAAAGTACTTGGCCTTATGGCCTTACAAATGTTCACTTAATAACATAGTGTTTTACAGACATCGGCTCGCACGCAGGCCACACATGATAGAAATAAAATAATAGTTCGCTATGACCTTCGAGGGCCAGCACAGCAGCTTGGGCTTCAGCCCGCTATTTGGTTCTTGGTTTCGCATAACCTGCAAGCAACATTCCACCGTACGGTGGAAAACAAAGCAACGGTCAGCTAAAGCTGACCAAATTATAACGACCCCGCCCCTTACTCGGGACGGCGGTGCTCCTTCCCTGCATTTCATTAGCACATCCAAAAATCCTAGTGAAAGTACAACCTAGCACAATTCACCACAGGCGGAGGCTCGCACGGCCGCCGCCCCGTGCACTCAGGGCACATTGACGGTGTACCGGACTTCCCGGATACCACCTCTATTCAGAGCTCCTTGACTTGATGGTTACTTTGAGCATTTCAGTCTTTACGGCCCCTGGCCTGAGACTCTCATTATGCCACCGATGAGAGCCAATTTCCGCTACTCTCATGTCATAGTCTACATAATGCAGGTACAGCTCCACCATTTCCCGTTGCTCAAGTCGCCCTACCGTCTCCAAATACCGTAGTACTCATGGCCAAACCTGTAGGGCGCGGGTCAGTTTTTCCTTTCCTGTTCGGCTCCCTGGCCTAATAATTCTGAACCCCATGGGCTCACCGCTTTTCAAAGAAAGTCAGTACATGTCTCCTTGAGACAAGCCTCGCACATACAATCCCAATTATCTATAAGGTTGGCCCTAGGCCACCTAGTTGGCAGGAATGCGTTTCCGCCCAGTTTTCCGGGTGCACCTTGGAGTTAATCCCCAAGGCTCCCTATTGCAATCTACCGTGTAGCAAACCCGAAAATCAACACAATACAGAGTCTTCTCCGACAATCCATGCACAATGCAACATCACCGATCCAGACAAACATGTCCGGGTAGGCCTCACACACAATGCCTATGCCCGTACTTCGATCCCGGACTCTACATGCAATACAAGGGGGACTATTCACATCTACCCCAAGGGACACCACACACTCACCACACACTTGCAGGAGCGGGTTTACCATGCAGAAAGGAAGAGGACTTCATATGTCTAAGTTGAGAATCGTTACCCTTGAAGTCCGTTTTGGCGCCATGAAAAACTAGCCGGATGGAAAGCTTTGCAACGAGAATGCCTCCGCGGATCCGGTCTCGGTTTTCGATTCGGTGCTCCGATGCTCCGCCGACGGCTGGGATCCTCCTCCTCCTTCTTCCTTGCTTTCTCCTCTCTCTAAGACTTTAGAAAGAGAAAGGCCAAAAGAAAATGAGGAGTTTAATCCCCACTCCCGGCCTTAAGGAAGCAAGATTAATCCTAAGCCTTCAGATCTGATTTAAAGAAAACGAACAACTCGGATACACCCAAAAAGTCACTAAAATAGGCCGAACACGGCTTTGCACACGGCTGTGTCCTAGGCCGTGTGCCTTGATCCAGACACGATTGTTGAGTACAGAAAGCACACGGGTTAGGACACGCCCGTATCCCAACCTGGCACGCCCGTGTCGGGTCATCGACATGCCCGTGACCAGGGGCGCGTCACGAATAACTGCCACGCTAACCGTCACATCCCTTGGTGGACACGGGTGGCAACACGCCCGTGCTGAATCTAACACGCTCGTGTCAGACATTACACGCCCGTGTTCGGGCCGTGTCCCTCAGTCGACACAGGACCAAACTTCTAGAGGAGTACACGACCATGTGACACACCCGTGTCACATGCCGTGTGCCTGACACGCCCTGTGATATGCCCGTGTCACAGGCCGTGTTCGAGCACTCAACGCTCGTCGACCTCGACTCGACTACCCGAGCACGACACGGCTATGTGACACGCCCGTGTCACAGGCTGTGTTCACCCTACCAAGACCCGAACTTGGTTCAAACACCACCCGTTTCACTTTTAAGTTTCGGGGTGTTACACACACGACCTCTATACCAATAGGAAAAACAAATCACTGATATGTGCAGACATTCTAGGCAATCACAATAAGGAGTACAATCCATAAAAGCAACACAAATACACAACCATGGGCCTATAAGTGCACTTCCTATGGAAATAAAGATAAGATGAAATATATACGATAACGAACTAAAAGTGAAGTGCTTGCATAAGAAAACTAGCCCAGATGAGTCCGAAAATCACTATATAAATAGGACTCATCATGAGGTAGTGTTGTTGTTTTGTTATTTAGTTCAGACATACATGTTTCTTTTTGGTGGGTTCGTGTCAGGTTGTTGACACCCACTTGAGTTTCTATATTGTTAAGATACTTGCTAGCTTCTTAGTCTCTTCTTGATGACTGGTTGGTTTTACTTGCTCTCTGGGAAGGTTTTGTGTTAGGATTGCATGTTTGTTATTTTTAAAAAGTATAAAAGTATCATTTTGACTATCTCATTCATAACATTATTTTAAACGAAAGTCACTATATTTTAACTAACGTAAAAGCTATTTCTATACTTATATTAAAGCTAGAGGTATGCATATCATGAGTTGTCCTATTTGGATGTTTATGTTCATGTAGGATATTAATCTATATAAACAAAGTATTTTCCACAGCATATATTCATATTTTCACTTGTGGACTAGTTGATCCACTGAGCCAAGGGATACGACCATCAAAACTTAACTTAAATTACAGCTTTCTTCATAATAAACTTGAGGATTTCATAAAAAGTGTTAGGTTTGAGTTCTGGCCTGAGCGCCTGTAGTTATCCCCTGCTTTTGGGTCCATTGACCCCAATATTCTAGATTTATAAGAAGTCAAACTGGTCAATGACATACACACATAGATGTAATTGATGTGTGCTTGAGTTCATTCATGCAGGTTATCTTTGATTAGACAGGTGAACAAAAAGAGTATGTTGGAAGTCAGACAATTTGACTAAGACAAAAGCGTCGAGACAGTTGAGAAGAATGTCTTAGCATAACCGCTGAGACAGCTGAGAAGCTCAATACAAAACATTGAGAGAAGTGTTGGTCTCAGCAAAACCACTGAGATAGGAGATAGTCTCAGCTGTGAAGAAGAAACCGCTGAGACAGCTGAGAAGAAACCGTTGAGACAAAAGATAGTCTCAGCTGTGAAGATGAAACTGCTGAGATAGAAGATAGTCACATCTATGAAGAAGAAACCACTGAGACAGTTGAGAAGGAACCACTGAGATAAAGCTAGCAGAAATTATTTTTAGTCCAGAAGCATTGAGTTAAACAGGCTCACTCAACGCTTCTAAAGAAGAGCTCAGTTCAAAATTCGTCGAATTGAATTCTGAGTTCGTCGAGCTAAGCTCACCTTTCATCGAGCTAAAGTTAAAGTTTGAAATTTTGAGTTCTTCGAGCTCGGTTCAGAATTCGTCAAACTAATTTCAGAATTCGTCGATC
The DNA here is from genome assembly GCA_039513925.1 of Platanthera zijinensis. Classification (NCBI taxonomy): domain Eukaryota; kingdom Viridiplantae; phylum Streptophyta; class Magnoliopsida; order Asparagales; family Orchidaceae; genus Platanthera; species Platanthera zijinensis. The sequence goes on from CM077083.1 coordinate 35,398,748, forward strand.
TCAGCTCACCTTTCGTCGAACTAAAGTTAAAGTTTGACATTCTGAGTTCATCGAGCCTAGTTCAGAATTCGTCGAATAAATTTCAGAATTTATCGATCTCAGCTCACCATTCATCGAGCATAGTCAAGTACTTCATGCCGCTGCGGGAAAGCTATAGCAGTGCCGGAAACTACTATTGTCCTCTTCTGAGGGAGGTGGGGCTCACCATCTTTGGCGGGACCCACATTCAAATTGTGCTGTTGATTCAAATCAACAGATATAAAAAGAAGAGAGAAAAGGGGATTAGGGAAACAAGAATAGAAAACGAAAAACAGAGGCTGCTGGACTTCATCTTCTCCGACGAGCTTGAAAGCAAAGTCCAGCAGTGCATGCCAGCAGACAGAGAAAGATAGCTGAAGATTTTCCAGTTCAGCAAGATTGTTCTTTAGAGAACAAGGTGGTTGATTCATCTAATCAGCAAGAAGAGATAGCTGTGTGAAGGGTCATCAGCCTTCAATAGCAGATAACTGTTCTCCAGTGCAACAAAGAAATAACTAGTTGTAGAAGAAGACTAATTCCTTCTACAATAAGAGGGATGGACTGATATCTGCTCAGTCCAGCAAGGTTGACTCTGAGATTTATCTCTAAGTCACTATTTCAACTACTTGATTAATTTCCTATAGGATTCAGGTTGCCTGAATCTGAGCTATAGGGACTTTTGTGCATGAGTTATAGGTGACAAATTATTCACTAAGGTAGGTGACCTGCTGGGTACTGAGGTAGGATCCAAGTGTGGATCTGAGAGTAGAGCTGACCTCCCAACCTGAGTAGTAGGGCCTAGTGCCTGAGGTTGGTGACTGTTGAGTCACTAAGCTGTAGGTGACAAGTGTGTCACTGAGTGTAGGTCTTGGAGGAGACTGAGTGTAGGGACTTTTGGCCTTAGGTAGGTGATAAGTTTGTCACTGAGCTGTAGGTGCCTGGAAGGGCACTGAGGTAGGTACCTGGAAGGGTACTGATCTGTTGGAGTGCTGCAGTACTTTGAGAGTAGGGCCTTGTGCCTGAAGTTGTAGGGCTGAGAAGCCTGAGCTATAGGACTTAGAGTTACGACTGAGGTAGGTGGTTTAAGGACCACTGAGCTGTTGGAGCACTGCAGTGCTCTGAGGTAGGAACCTTTGTGGTTCTGAGGCAGGGTTCTGAAGAGAACCTGAGTGTAAGGCTGAGGTCCTGAGGTGTAAGCTCTGAGGAGCATTTTGGAGGAGTTTGTGCCTTGTCTATCATAAGTTAGAAAGGTGGGAGGGAAAGTGGATGTACCTAGTTGGGAAACCACTATAAATATCTGTGTGTTTGGCTGTGTTGTTTGTTCTTTTTTATATTGCAGGTACTAAGGACAAACTCTAGATCAATTAGAATGAAAATGACAAAAAGAGTTATGAATTTTCAAAGACCTATTCACCCCCCTCTAGGTGACTAGCTAACCTTGAAGTAATAACTTTTAAGTAGTATTAGAGGAAGGTTACTCAAAAAGGATTTAACAATCTGAGTATACCTTCAAGGTTAGCTATAAGACATAAGAATGGGGTATGGTGTAAACTACAAGGAACTGGGGGCCATGAAGCTTCCAATCTATATAAAGGAAGGCTTTGGCCTCTAGAAGGAAAGGGTTAGATTATTCATGAAGGCTGCTGACCCTAGAATATACATTATAGTTAAAGAGGGACCCTTCATCCCTATGAAGACCTCAGTTCTCGATGCCAACATCCAGACACCTAAATCTTATGATGAAATGAACAAAGTTGATCTCCTACTTGTCTCCATAGACAAGAGAGCTCAAAACATTATTGCCAGTACAATAGATGATTCAACCTTCCAAAATCTGGTGCACTGCAAGACCTCCAAAGAGATATGGGACATCCTAATTATGTTCATGGAGGGTTCAGAGGAGGTGAGGGATGACAGAAAATACATGCTCAATCAGGAGTATGAGGCATTCAAACAAGGAAAGTCTGATGGCATTGCTGAGAGCTTTGAGAGATTTTTTCAGAATAGTGAATGAACTGAGAACATATGGAAGGGTATTTAGCACCTATGAGCTGAATGACAAATTTCTCAGGTCCCTCACAAAGGATTGAGACACAAAGATTTGTGCCATTAGGGAAATGGCCAAGTTAGCTGACACTCCTCCTCCAACCCTATTTGGAAAACTGCTGTCATATGAGATGCAGCTTGCTGCAAGAAAGGAATAAAAGGGAGAAGTCTGTAGCCTTCAAAGCTGATGCCCCAACCAGGAGCAGAAGGAAGAACTCTCCACCCAGGAGAATTGTTGAGTCAGATTCTGAGAGCTCAAAGACCAGCACTTCAGACAACCATGTATCTGATGAGGACTTTTCTGCCTTCTCCAAGCAATTTCAGAAATTCATAAAGAAGGAGCATAGAAAAAATAGTAGGCCTTCCTCTTCCTCACAACATAGAAGGAAATCCTTTAAGGATGATAGGTATGCTCCTAACTCTAGCAAATAAACTTTTTCTAAAGTTATTTGTTTCTGCTGTAGCAAACCTGGGCACATAGTTGCTGACTGCCCATTGAAGAGGAAAGATGAAGGAGTGAAGAAGCACCATAAGGGGAAGAAGAAAGAGAAATTTGTTGTGGCCAAGAAGGAAAAGACCTGGTCTGACTCCTCCTCTGGGTTAGACAGTGAAGAAGAAGAAGCCTACATTGGGCTAATGGCTGTTACTGAAGAAGAATCTGAAGAATATCCTGCTACTAGGATAGGGATCAGGGCCCCTCTGTCATATTCAGATAGTGACTCAGAGGTGGATGAAGATGAAGAAGAAGATGTTCAATGCCATGGATTGATGGCAATGACTGATGAAGAGAGCAGCCAGGATCAGCCTGGACAAGCTCAGGTAAATTCTAAATCTCTGCCTTCTATTTCAAGTCATGAGGCTAACACAGATTCTGAAGCTCAATCATCAAGAGATGAAGGGGATTTAGATTCTGAGGATGAAGTCAATTCAATAATTGACAAGTATGGAGAACTTCTTGAAGCTTTCAAGAAGTGCAAGCTCCTTACCAAGAGATAGGCAAAAGAGCTTCTCAGTCTTAGGAGCAAGTGTGAGGGCCAAGAAAAGGCTTTCAATGATATGACTGCACAATTAGCCAAGATCAAGGGGATCATTGATATGCAGTCTGTGGTAAGAGTCTCAAATGAGAAACTTATACAGAAACTTAAAGATGATCTCCTAAATGAGAAATTTCTGGTAGCCAAGTTTCTAAGCCAAGCACTGTGCTTCACTTAATTGACACCCTCTTTACCCAAGAGGGTAAGAAAGGGTTAGGATTTAAGGGACCAGCTAGACCTCCCAATCCAAAAGGAAAGGGAAAGGGGAAGGCACCAGTTGTGCCTCTAGCCTCATTGCCTCCAATTTATTTTCAGAAAGTCTTATTGCCTTCTAACAGGTATGACCATGAAAGCTGTTATGGTCACTGGGAGAATGGCAGATCCACTGATATGGACAAATGTGACCATAGCCAAGGTGGAAGATACAACCATGTGAGGGCCTTTAAGGCTGCCCATGAGGAAATTCAAATGGCCCATCTTTGACCATTTATTTTTGGTGCCCCAGCCCCAAAACTCAAGGATAATGCTGCTATAGGAAATCTGAGTCATCTAACAAAAGTAGTGACTCAAGGTGAGTCTTCTAGCAAGGCTGGAATGACAGTTTCTGATGCTATCAAATGCATTTTAGCTGAAAAGAGACATGCAGCTGGTGGCTCTCAGAAAAGACCAAACCAGTCAGCTAAAAGACTTACCTTCAATCAAATGGTCGCTGAAAGAAATCAGAGATATACAACAACACATCTTCCCACTGTTTAGGGAACAGTCCAGCCAAATGTTGGTCCTAAATAAAAAAGGAGATATAATGTCCATGAGTGTTGTTGCTATGGCAAAGTAGGCTACTATACTGTAGATTGCTGGCACAATCCTTCAGTGTCCAGAGGTAGCCAACCTGCCAGGAATACTGCAGGAAGGTAAGCTTATGTTCAGGCTAATATGAACCTAGGACCCAATAGAAATTGGGGTCCTAAGGTGAGATAAATTGTATTTTTTTTAGGTTATTTCAAGTACCAATTCTCCTAAATGGTACTTGGACAGTGGATGTTCCAGGCACATGACTGGAATAAAGGAATTGTTGAAGGAGTTCACTCTAGTATAGAATGGACCTAAGATCATCTTTAGAGGCTCTGACAAGGGAATAATTAGAGGTTGTGGTAAGATCTCCAATGTTATAATCACCATCACAAAGGTAGCTTATGTGGAGGGGATTGTTACACAACCTCATATGCATAAGCAAACTATGTGACCTTCGTTATGACATTTCCTTCCACAAGGATAAGTACCACATCAAGAGGTTAATTGACCAAAGTGTCATCTTAACAGGCACTAGGAGTGGGAATGTTTATTATTTAAACTTTTCTTGCTTAGATAGTAGTTCCCCTACATTCCTAGTTGCAAATGACAAAGTCTCATATTATGTCCAATGACACAAGAGACCAGTTCATTGAATTATAAGACCATTGGTCAGCTCTTCAATGATGAGCTAGTTAGGAATGGTCCCAAAATAAAATGCTCCTCGCTTGCCACTACTCACAGTTTCTCTTTTGATTTTCCATCTGTTCCGCTTGCCAAAAGGGTAAGTAGACTAAGACCTCTTTCAAGAGCATTGGGACCAAGACTCAGTGAGATGCGTGTATCTCCTACATATAAACTAGTTTGGTCCTATGCCTGTTCATAGTCTAGGTAGGAAGGTCTACACCCTTGTGGTGGTTGATGACTATTCCAGGTTTTCTTGGGTGTTCTTCCTTAGAAGAAAGGATAAAACTCTTGATGTCTTCATGAATTTTATCAGGCAGATTCAGAATGAACTTGTAAGCTCAATGGTAAAAATTAGAAGTGACCATAGAACTGAATTTCAGTATGCTACTATGACTACTTTCTATGAAGAGCAAGGGATTCATTAAGAATTCTCCTCTCCAAGAACACCCCAGCAAAATGGGTTAGGTGAGAGGAAAAACATGACTCTCATAGAAGCTGGGAGAATATTATTGAGTGATACTTCTCTTCCTGAATATTTCTAGGCTGAGGTAGTTAACACTGCATGTAATGTTCTCAATAGGGATTCTATCACCAAAGGCCACAAGAAGACTCCCTATGAGATCTTGAAGGGCAGAAAGCCAAACATATCCTATTTCAGGATCTTTGGTTGCAAGTGTTTCATCTTGAATAATGGTAAGTCAAAAGTGACTAAGTTTGCTGCAAAATCCCATGAGGGGATCTTTGTTGGGTACAATAATAATAGTAAGGCATATAGAGTCTATAACTTGACTAATAACGTTATAGAAAAATCATTCCATGTAGTGTTTGATGAGTCAAACATGATTGACAGTGAGCTGTCAAGCTCTTTGCCTAGTTCTGCAGGTACATAAGTTATGATGGAAAAGCTCTCCATCAAAAATAAAGACCCAACACTGCAAGAAGAATATAGTGAGGGATGCTACCCAGAGGAAGCACAAGACAGTTCAGCTAGAGATAAAGACCAACCAGCTGAAGAAAACGGTGCTCAGCAAGAAGCAGTCAGGCTGCCCCCAGTAGTTAGATATTTGAGAGATCATCCTCCAGATCAGATAATAGGTGAGGCTAGCCAAGGTGTATAGACTAGAAGCAGGAGCTTCAACACAGCTCTTTACTCCAGCTTCCTGTCACAAGAAGAGCCCAAGAAATTTGAAGAGGCAAATCAAGACCAATTCTGGATTGGTGCAATGCAAGAAGAACTGAACTAGTTTAAAAGATGCAAGGTCTGGAAGCTGGTTCCCAGACCAGATGTACATAATGTCATTGGAGTCAAGTGGATTTTCAGAAATAAACTAGATGAAAATGGCATTATAATAAAGAATAAAGCTAGACTGGTGGCCAAGGGGTACAGAAAGGAAGAGGGGATTGATTATGATCAGACTTTTAACCCAATTGCAAGGTTGGAAGCCATCAGACTGTTCCTTGCATTTGCAGCCTTCCAGGGATTCAAAGTCTTCTAGATGGATGTGAAGTCAGCCTTCCTGAATGGTGACTTGAAAGAAGAGCTCTATTTAGAGCAGACCCCAAGTTTTGTAGATTCTAACTCTCCTAATGCTGTGTATAGACTTAGGAAAGCTCTATATGGGCTCAAGCAAGCCCCTAGAGCATGGTATGAGATATTTTCTACCTTCCTCATTAAGAACAAATTCTCAATGGAGAAGATAAACAAGACGTTATTCCTAAGGAAATCTTAGGGCAAGATCATCCTAGTCGATATTTATGTTGATGACATAATATTTGGCTCTACTGATGACAACCTCTGCAGGAAGTTTGCAAAACTTATGCAGGGAAAGTTTGAGATGACTAGTATGAGTGAACTAAAGTTCTTCTTGGGACTCCAAGTAAGACATACTCATGATGGTCAATTCATATCTCAGTCAAAGTTCACCAGAGAGTTAGTCAAGAAATATGGTATGGAGAATGCTTCTACCATAAGGACTCCCATGAGCTCAAGTATGCCCATTGGCAAAGATGATCCAGGGAAACCTGTTGATCCAACTTTATATAGAGGTATCGTTGGCTCCCTTCTCTACCTCACTGTAAGTAGGCCTAATATTATGTATGCAACATGTATCTGTGCTAGGTATCAGGCCTGCCCTAAAGAGTCTCACTACACTGCTGTGATTTTTTTTTTGAGATATCTTAAGGGCACCCCAGATCTTAACCTATGGTACCCTAAGAATGGGGAGTTTGAACTAATAGGCTATTCAGATGCAAGATTTTGCAGGCTGCAAGTAGGATAGGAAAAGCACATCTGGCTCATGTCAATTTCTAGGTGGAAGGCTTATCTCTTAGAGCAGCAAGATGCAAATAAGTATTGCAATATCAACTGCTGAGTAAGAGTACATTTCAGCTAGGAGTTGCTGTGCTCAGTTGCTGTAGATCCAACATCAACTTCAAGACTAAAATATTCAGATAAGTAGAACTCCACTCTTTTGTGATTCTACTAGTGCAATTTTTATAGCTAGGAATCCTGTCTCCCATAGCAGGACAAAGCATATAAAAATTAGGTATCATTTCCTTAAAGAACATATGGAAAGGCAAGACATCAGCCTTGAGTTTGTCTCCATAGACAAGCAAGTGGATGATATCTTCACTAAGCCACTAGATGAAGCTAAGTTCAACACCTTCAAATTTGAATTGGGTATGTTGAATCTTGTGTAGCTTCAATTCTCTCCTCTATCATATGTTGTACTGTCTATTTTGCAGGTAGTACAAGTCCTTCTTCAAGATAATGAAGCTAGTGTGCAACTATTGAGGGGGAGCAAGCCCAACAACTGAAATGGGATTGAGTCAAAGTCGGGGGATCAAACCCAGACAGATAGGGGGAGATAAACTCCACAAAACTCTCCCTATTGCAGAAGTCAAAAAGGGGGAGAGGGGTTAGGGGTAAATAAGAATAGACTTGATCAAGACCTGATCAAGCCAAGATGTAGGAAGCTCAAAGCCAGATGATGCTGAAGCTGCTTCATCACAAGAATAATAAGGATGGCTCACCCAGGAGAGCAGCATGCCAGGGGGAGTAAGTAAAATTCTCCACAGGATGGAGAAATGTGGTAACATTTCCAAACTCTAATGATGTTACACAAGTTTTAGTTTTTATGTTAAATTTAATTTGTATGTCAATGACCTATTTTATTGATCAAACAAGGTTTTGACTTCTTCAAAAAGGGGGAGATTGTTGGGTCCATTGACCCCAATGTTCCAGATTTGTAAGAAGTCAAACTGTTCAATGACATACACATATAGATATAATTGCTGCGTGCTTGAGTTCATGCATGCAGGTTGTCCTAGATTGGACAGACGAACAAAAAGAGTATGCTGGAAGTCAGACAATTTGACTAAGGAAAAAGCATTGAGACAGCTAAGACAGTTGAGAAGAATGTATCAGCAAAATCGCTGAGAAAGCTGAGAAGCTAAATACAAAATGTTGAGAGAAGTGTTGGTCTCAGCAAAACCGCTGAGATAGGAGATAGTCCCAGCTGTGAAGAAGAAATCGCTGAGACAGCTGAGAAGAAGCCGCTGAGACAGAAGATAGTCATAGTTGTGAAGAAGAAACCACTGAGACAGAAGATAGTCATAGTTGTGAAGAATAAGCCGCTGAGATAGTTGAGAAGGAACCGCTGAGACAAAGCCAGCAGAAATTCTCTAAGTCCAGAAGCGTTTAGTTAAGCAGGCTCACTCAATGGTTCTAAAGAAGAGCTCAGTTTAGAATTCGTCGAACTGAATTCTAATTTCGTCGAGGTAATCTCACCTTTTGTCGAGCTAAAGTTAAAGTTTGATATTCTAAGTTCGTTGAGCTCGATTCAGAATTCGTCGAACTAATTTCATAATTCGTCGATCTCAGCTCACCTTTTGTCGAGCTAAAGTTAAAGTTTGATATTCTGAGTTCGTCGAGCCCAGTTCAGAATTCATCGATCAGATTTTAGAATTCATCGATCTCAGCTCACCATTTGTCGAGCGTAGTCAAGTATTTTATGCCGTTGCGAGAAAGCTCTAGAAATGCCAGAAACTACTATTGTCCTCTTCTGAGGGAGGTGGGGATCACATCCTTGGTGGGGCCCACATTCAAATTGTGTCGTTGATTCAAATCAACAGATATAAAAAGAAGAGAGAAAAGGGGATTAGGGAAACAAGAATAGAAAAATAAAAATAGAGGTGGCTGGACTTCATCTTCTCCGAAGAGCTTGAAAGCCAAGTCCAGTAGTGCATGACAACAGACAAAGAAAGATAGCTGAAGCTTTTCCAGTTCAATAAGGTTATTCTTTGGAGAACAAGGTGGCAGATTCATCCAATCAACAAGAAGAGATAGCTGTGTGAAGGGCAGTCAGACTTCAATAGCAGATAGTTGTTCTTTAGTGCAACAGAGAAATAGCTAGCTGTAGAAGAAGACTAATTCCTTCTACAGTAAGAGGGATGGACTGATATCTGCTCAGTACAGCAAGGTTGACTCTGAGATTTATCTTTGAGTCAGTATTTCAACTACCTGATTAATTTCTTACAGGATTCAGGTTGCCTGAATCTGAGTTGTAGGGCCTTTTGTGCCTGAGTTGTAGGTGACTAATTAGTCACTGAGGTAGGTGCCCTGCTGGGTTACTGAGATAGGATCCAAGTGTGGATCTGAGAGTAAGGCTGTCCTCCCAGCCTGAGTAGTAGGGCCTAGTACCTGAGGTAGGTGACTGTTGAGTCACTGAGCTGTAGGTGACAAGTGTGTCACTGAGTGTAGGTCTTGGAGAAGACTTAGTGTATGGCCTTTTGGACTGAGGTAGGTGACAAGTTTGTCACTGAGCTGTAGGTGCCCAGAAGGGCACTGAGGTATATACTTGGAAGGGTACTAAGCTGTAGGAGTGCTACAACACTATGAGAGTAGGGCCTTGTGCCTGAAGTTGTAGGGATGAGAAGCCTGAGCTATAGGACTTAGAGATAAGGCTGAGGTAGGTAGTTTAAGGACTACTAAGTTGTAGGAGCACTACAAGGCTTTGATTTAGGAACCTTTGTGGTTCTGAGGCAGGGTTCTGAAGAGAACCTGAGTGTAAGGTTGAGGGCCTGAGGTGTAAGCTCTGAGGAGCATTTTGGAGGAGTTTGTGCCTTGTCTAACATAAGTTAGAAAGGTGGGAGGGAAAGTGGATGTACCCAGTTGGGGAACCACTATAAATATTTGTGTGCTTGGCTGTGTTGTTTGTTCTTTTTTGTATTACAGGTACTAAGGAAAAGCTCTAGATCAATTTGTAAGAAAACAACAAAAAGACTTAGGAATTTTCAAAGACCTATTTACCCCCCTCTAGGTAACTAGCTAACCTTGAATTAATAACTTTCACTTGTACGATGTGGCATCATGACGCGTATTTTCTCTTACTCTGATATTTTGTTTAAATGCGGAGAAAAAAACGGGTTGTGACAGTTGGTATCAAAAGGATAGGTTGTTTGCTAATTGGTCGAATGACTATCTCTGGTTAATTTTAGATTGTCTTGTTCCATTTGATACACACACCAATGTGTCATCAGTACGTCTTGGCTAGAGCATGAACGCTACACTCATAAGCATGACAAGAAGTATACGAGTCATATTATGTTGTATGAGATGTGTTGGAGCTTGAGGAGACCAGGCAGACTTAGAGCTGTCACGGTTCCGGTTCGGTTCCGGTTCTACTAAAACCATGAACCGAACCACTAAGGTAACGGTTCTTCAAATTAGAACCAAAATCTTATTTGGTTTGACCGATTCCAGTTCTGGTTCCGGTTCCAGCTTAATTTTTGGAACCGTCGTGTCAACGGTTCCGGTTACGGTTAAACAAGAACCAAAACCAAACCGGCCACTATCGGTTCGGTCCGGTTCCATGCGGTTCGGTCCGGTTCCAATCGGTTCCAACTAAAACCAAAATCAAGTTTGACGGAATGAAATAAAAGCGGGCTGCAAATCCGCCCAGCTTAGACGAAGGAAGTCACTGAGAGACCAGTAGGTTGGCTACTTCATTCATCTTTGGATTTGTTTTTTTCTGCTTTGGCTCGAAGTGAATGAGGAATGATTGAGCCTTTTTTTCACACAATTACAACTGCCATAACCAGGTTGGGATATCTATCCCTTTAGGTTATGTATTCTCTCAAAACAATATCAAAATAAAAATAATTATGTTGCGCACTTCTTGACGGTCTTTTCCGCGATCGGTAGGATAATATCAATTATATTCCTACGCGTGTAGGCTTGCCACGAATTCTAGTTGGCTTGCGAATTTCTCATTGACATGCTCAACCGTAACAACCGCCTACAATTAGTTGTCTTTCATGATTACTAATAAATAGTAGTTGTATATCTTCTATATTTTTTAAATAAAATATTTCAAAAAGAATATGTAAGTAAAATTGAAAATATATTATATAACTGTATGAAAATAAAAGATGCACTGCAAAAATTGACTCCAAACCGCATCAATGTCAAACTATACCATACGGTTTTTATGCGGTGAAGTTTTGTTCGGTCCAAAATCGACCCCCTTTAGTGCGATTGCGGTTTGGGTTCAAACTGCACAAACTTCACTCGTGATAGTAAGTATAAATATTATAGATAAATTATAAAATAATAACAATATAATAATAATAATAATAATAATAAACGGGGTGCGGTTCGGTTCTACTTCGGTCCGGTTCGGATCGGGTCTAAAAATCTTGAAACCGCTTGAGATTTGTATGTTGCGGTTCCGGTTCGGTTCCGGTCCGGATAATAAAATGTAAGAACAACACCCAGACCAATGTTGTTCACGGTTCCAAAATTCAAACCGGAACCAGAATAATTTGCGAACGGTTCGGTCCGGTTCTTTGCGGTTCCGGTTCGGTTCCAGATCGGTTTGCGGTTTTCGGTTTTAAGTGACAGCTCTAGGCAGACTTATGTCTAATCGTAGCAGTCTGTCTATCTCAACGACCTAGCGGTTTGGTCTAGCATCTGGTGGTGAGCCTCAGCTTGCAGTTTGGTGGATAGTAGCAGTTGTGGTTTGAGGGATATTCATAGCATCGGTCTGGAGGTTAGCTGTAGCGGTCTGAAGGAAGCCGCAGCAGTTTGGCAAAAAGCTGCAGTAGTTTGGCAGAAAGCCGTAGTAGTAGTCTGTTGGTGTGCCACGTCGGTGTGGATTAAGCTGCAGCGGTCTGGTTGTATCCGTAGTAGTAGAAAGTTGGTTAACCGCAACTGCGGTCTGGTGGCAACCCGCGATTACAGTCTGATAGCTTGCAGCAGCTGCGGTCTGATGGGCAGCCGTAACTGTGGTCTGGTGGAAACTCGCAGTTGCAGTCTGGCGTTTTGTACCAGCGGTCTTCCCTAGCAGTTATGCGAATTTCCTAGTTTCCTATTGGTGTTTTATTATTTGTTGTATAGTGGGCGGTTTGACCATGTCAAACCACGTAGACCGCCCGACTTGTATTTAGTCCCACATCGATTATTGTATTCTATCATCTCTCCCGATTTCTATAAATAAGGGGGCATACCTATGTAATGATTACCTTTTTGGAGCAATAAAATTTGCATTTCTTTATCTCTATTTCACATGGAATCAGAGCAAATCGGTCCTTTTATCCAATTCGCATGGCTTCTATTATTTCAGCATGGTTTCCATCCCTGCTCTCTCGTGCTTCTCTTTCTGTCCGCGTGATTTATCTCTGAGTCCAGTTCTGTTTTGGCTTATGCCTTTCTTGGTCGCGTGGTTTCCTTTTACGTATGCTTCCTTTGCTTCTCCTCCTCTTTTCTCTTCTCACTACAGTTTCTCTAACCACTGCGGGCTCCACATCCTGGTTGTGGCTTATTTTCTTGTCGCTGGTGTGTTTTCACCTTGACCGCGCGGTCTTTCTCTTCTCTGTTGCGGACTCTGCATTTTGGTAGCGGCATATTTCCTGTCGCTGTGTGTTGACAACGAGACCATGCAGCCTCTCCTCTTGTTCGCGCGGTTTGTTTGCATTGTTTTGTTCGTGCGGTTTGTTTTGTGAAACCGTGTTGTTTCTATATATTTTCTATGGACACTCCTTCTACTCTTTATTCCTCCTTTTTCTACTTCTTCCTTCTCTACTTCTAGTAATTTGGGGACTGCTTCAAAGCTTATAGGTCCAAATTACCCTGGCTGGAGTGTGTCTTTCAATTTTCTCTTCTATTCTCAGTACAAACGTCATCATTTGACGGATGACCCTCCTCCTTCTGGATCTGTTTCTTTTGATGATTGGGATGCTTCTGATGCGTAGGTACAGACTTGGTTGGCCAATAGTTTATCTGACGAGTGCCTTCCTGTCATCTGGCATGATCTGATGGTCAAGTTTGCCTGGAATCATCTTGCCGCCTTGTATTCCAAGGGAGCCCAAACTTTGCGCATTTATACTCTGTATGCCGATCTTTTTACTCGACCAGTCATGACTCCTGCTTCTACCTATCAGGAGGTTTAGACTCTTGGTGCTTAACTTCTTGGGCATCGCCCTTTTTCTGCGGATCTGGCTGAGCAACACCGGCATTTTCAGGAGCTTTTGGTTGTTTGCTATCTACTTCGCCTACCGGATTCCTATGATATGATCCGCCAGCAAATTCTTGGAGAGGCAGATACTCCAACTCTAGAAGCTACTGCTGCTAGAATATTTGTTGTTACTACTCTTCTTCAACGTCCTTTTCTCTCCTCTCCATCTCCTTCTCCTGATCTTGTGGCTCATCCAGCTCGTAATGACATCTCTGGTGGTCGTACTGGTGGCCGTGGTACTAGATGTGGCTCCTCCAAGCATCTTTGTTCTTATTGTGGCCGACTTGGTCACTTGGTTGATCAGTGTTGGACCAAGTATCCTCATCTTCGCCCAACATCAGCTGATTCCTCCAAGTCATCCACGTCTTCTCTTGCTACTTCTAGAACTGCTCAGTTGGCTACTATGGGTAGGTGGCTTATTGATTCTGGTGCAACAAATCATATGGCCGGCAATTCTTGCCTTTTCTCTTCTCTTGACAAGAGAAACCGGTTACCTTCGATTCTTATTGTGGATGGTTCTCCTTCTCCAATTTGTGGGTCTGGCACTATGCATATTGCTCACTCTTTTCAACTATAGAACACCCTTTATGTCCCGAATTTTCCATGCAACCTTCTTTCTGTTACTGCTCTTTGTAAATAGTTGTATTGTGAAGCTATTTTTACTGCCTCTACTTGTGCTTTTCAGATTCCTTATTCTAAGGAGGTGATTGCTACTGGGACTTAGAGTGGCGGCTTGTTCTATATTGATGCTGCTCTTGCTTTTTCTGCCACTTCTTCTCTGCTTCAGTGACATCTTCTCCTTGGGCATCCTCCTCCTCACAGTCTTTATCAGCTTCTGCCAGATTTTCCTCATGGCGATTCTACTCTGACTTATGAAGCTTGTCATTTTGGCAAGCATCACCGATCTTATTTTCCTGTTAAGCAGGGACACAGTTCTTCTCGTCCTTTTGATTTAGTTCATTCTGATGTTTGGGGTCCTGCTCCCCTTCAAACTGTTGGTAGGTGTAGTTTATTTTTTGTTACATTCATAGATGATTTTTCCAGGTGTACGTGGTTATATCTATTACTCGAATGCTCTGAGATTTTCTTGTTTTTTTTCTGCTTTTTATAATAAAATTTGTACATAATTTGATACCCCTATTAAAATTCTTCGTACGGATAATGCTAAGGAATACCTTAGTCATCAGTTTACTTCGTCTTGTTTGGATAATGACATGGTCCATCAAACTACTTGCCCTTATACTTCCCAACATAAAGGTGTTGTTGAACATAAGAATCGCAATCTTTTTGTTGTGGCTCGTAGTCTTCTTACTCATATGCATGTTCCCCGGTCTTATTGGGGTCATGCAGTTCTTTTTTGATGTTTTCTCATTAATCAAGTTCTGTCTTTGGTTCTTAATGGAAAAACACCTTTTTAAATCCCTATCCTGATGGGAAACCCTTTTCGTTACCTCTTCGTGTCTTTGGTTACACATCATTGTTCACTCTCCTGCTTCTAGATGTGACAAACTCTCTCCTCATTCTGTAAAGTGCATCTTTTTGGGCTATTGTCCGACACAAAAAGTGTATCGCTGTTTTGATCCTATTCTTCGGAAATAGTATGTGTCGGCGGATGTTACTTTCTTTGAGAATGCTCCCTTCTTTTATCCTCCATCTCTTCCTTCTTATTCGGATGATTCTTCTTCTTCTCCCGATGTACCGGCAGCTCTTCTGGAGCCTGCCCTGCTTTCTTATACTCCTATTCCTGATTCTTCTCCTTCTGACTCCTCTACTATCCCTGCTTCTTCTCCTAAGTCGCTGCAACCAGCTCCCAGGACAGTAGTCTCTTCTTTGGATGGAGATGATATAGTAGATAGGTCAGATTTGGATCTTCCAATTTCTATTTGGAAAGGTGTTTGCTCCTGCACCCAGCATACTCTTCAGGATGTGGTCTCTTATGCTCAGCTCTCTCTTTTGTCTAGGAGCTTTGTTCTGGCCCTCTAGGCTAATATTGTTCCCGCCTTATATCAAGATGCTCTTAATATCCCTCATTGGAAGTCTGCTATGGATGAAGATGTTTAAGTTGGTGACCGAGCGGTCTGGCAGTCTGTCTTGGCGGGTTGAAGACCGCGCGGTCTGGCGGTTTCCCTTCAGTAGGTTGGTTGCTGTGCTGTTGCTGTCTGGTAGCCGAGCGATCTACCAGTTTGTCTCAGTCGGCTTGGAGACCAGGCGGTCTAGCGGTCTCCCATGGCGATCTCTCTCTCTGGTGGTAGCCGAGCGGTTAGCCCTTCTGTCTAACCATGCGGCTTGTGCGATTTGTTCTGTATAGTCCGCTTAGTCCTGTAAATTTTTAGCCCCACATCTCTTATTTGTATTCTCCCATCTCTCCTCCATTCTATATAAGGGAGGGCATACCTTTATAATAGACATCTTTTTGGATAATAAAACTTTCAATTATTCAATGTTCCGGCTTGTTTTTAGTCATTTGTTCGCTACTTTAACATGGTATCAGAGGACTCGATTTTCTCCTCCTGATTCTGTGCGCCCTCTCTGACCGTGTGACCTGTCCGCGTGGCTTGCTTCTTCTTCTTGCGACCTGTCCTCGCGGTTTGTTTCTTCTGCCTGCTTGCGCCCTGTTCGCGCGGCTTCTTTCTCTCCTTGTCGTTGCCCTTTGTGTGCGCGACCTCTTAGTTTCTCCTTTCTTCTCGCCGCGACCTGTGATTAGTCGCCGCGCCCTCCGTTCTAGCTGCTCCTCTTTTCTAGTCGCCCCGGCCTGTTGTCGCGACTTGTTTGCCTTGTTTGCCTCCCAGCGGAATTTTCTCTGTTCGCGTGGTGTCTTTTTCTTCTGTTCGTGCGGACTGATTTCTAGCCGCTTGACTTCTTTCCCTCTGTTTGGTTCTGCGGCTTGGTCGTGGCTTTTCTAGCCGCTGGTGTCTATCATCGTGACCGCTGCAGATCTCTTTCTCCTAACCGCTGCGATTTCTCCCTGTTCGCGCGGGTTCTTCCTTATTTAGGCGGCCTCTCTGCCCTTCTTCCTTAGCCGCTCATCTCTCTCTTAGTCCCCGCGACCTGTCTCTAAGTTGCAGCGGCCTGTCCTTCTCTATACGGCCCCTCCTTTAGCAGATCCTGCTTGTTAGTCGCCTCGACCTCCTATTTAGTCGCGCGGCTTGTGCTTCCCACTTCTTCCCCTTTGCCTTGCTCTGCACCTTGGTCGTGGCCCTTCTTACCGCTGGTGTGCTGTCACCGTGACCGCTGCAGTTTTTTGTTCCTCCCTTCATGGCTTTCACATCCTCCTCAAAGCCGTTCGTCTCGGTGACGTCTTCTGGTAGTGCCCAACGTTGTTACTCAAGGAAAATGGCTGATCGATACTGGTGCTACCAATCATATAACCGACAATCTCCAGTATTTTTCTCTCCTAGAAACACATGCTCGGTTGTCCCCGGTTATTCTCGCTGACGACTCTTCATCACCGATCAATGGGACGGGGATAGTTCATGTCACTCCGTCTCTTCGCTTGGCGGAGACTCTCTACGTGCCCAAGTTCCCGTGCAACTTATTATCTGTTACCTCTCTATGCAAGCAATTACAGTGTTCCGTCACATTTACTTCTACTTCTTGTTCTTTTCAGGATCCGGACTCCCAACAGACGATTGCTACTGGGACTGAGAGTGGCGGCCTATACTTCCTGGACAATGTTTCCGCTTTCTCCACCTTCTCCTCCACCTCCATAGATCTTCTCCAATGGCATCTCTGCCTTGGTCATGCTCCTCCACGTCTTCTTCGTCAACTTCTGCCCCAACTTCCTCCACAAAGTCCACCGCTCAACTGTGAGGCCTGTCAACTTGGCAAGCATCACCGCTCCTCCTTCCCTCCAAAGCACGTTCGTGGATCTACACGTTCGTTTGATCTCATCCACTCCAATGTTTGGGGTCCGTCTCCTACTCTTACCGTTGGATGAGGTAGTTCATATTTTGTTACGTTCATTGATGATTTCTCTCGCTGTACGTGGGTGTATCTGTTAAAAGATCGCTCTGAATTATTCTCTGTATGGACGTCCTTCTATCTCATGATCAAAACTCAGTTTAATGTTTCTATTAAAGTTTTTCGATCTGATAATGCCAAATAATATATCAGTAATGACTTTTTACCTTCTATATGCAAAATGGAATTATTCATCAAACTAGTTGTGTCTATACTTCACAACAAAATGGTGTGGCAGAACGCAAAAACCGTCACCTCCTCGATGTCGCTCGCACCTTGATGACCCAGATGCATGTTCCTCGCTCCTATTGGGGCTATGCTGTTGTAACGTCCCAATTTGCGCTAGGCCCCTTGATTGCGTATTTGAGTCAAGGGGGCTGTGGTGAGCCCAATGGGGATGTGGGTGAACAGGTGCGGACGTGCGGGAAATGAGGAAAACAAGGCGAAACAGCATTTTTGGCTGACACGGGTATGGACACGGCCGTGTCCATACCCGTGTGCCTCATAAAAATAGGTTTACCAGTCAGAGAGGTACACGGGCATTGGGACACGGGCGTGTCCCTAGCCGTGTGCCAAGGACACGGGTCGGGACACGGCCGTGTCTCTACCCGTGTGCCGCAACCCTGACCCGGCAGAAAGTGGTTCTGGGAGGAACACGGCCCTAGACACGGCATGCCACACGGCCGTGTCACCTGAACACGGGTAGGAACACGGCCGTGTGCCTACCCGTGTCTGCGATGTATAAAAAGGAAAAAGTTGGGAAACCCTAGCATTTCATCTCCTTTCTTCTGCCCCGAAATTTCTGAGAGGGTTCTTGGCTGGAGGAGGAGGAAGAGCTTGCCGGAGCCATCTTTGGAGGAATCAAAACGCCGCCACCGTCAAGGGAAAAACAATGCCGCCGCGAAGGAGTGCGAGGCTCATGGCCGGCCATGGTGGTACCGCTGGACTTGAGGTGAGCTTCCTCCCCTCTCCCTTGGTGCTAGATCTATAGTTATTATAGGAGAGACATCGACTCCATAGAGTCTTGATGGTGAGGAGGAGAGTTCTTAGGATAAGCCATGCCTAGGTTTTAGGCTTAGTCTCCCTCAACCTTCTCATCCTTCAAAGTGGAGATGAGAGGGGTTTTCGTTGGGGGTTTGGCTTTGAAAGGAGAAATAAGGTTGGGTGTGATTTCTGGAGAAGTTTATGCGAGGTCGTTGCAAGGAAGAAGATGAACGGATGCCGTTCATCTCGCCTTAAGATGCGTGCAGAAATCTGATTTCTGCACGCGGCGACCTTCGTGGCCAATTTCGGAGATGTTCTGGCCAGATCTAGGTGATCGACTCAACACGAAAGTCGTAGCCCTTGAAATTACCTTTCCAACGAGGGGTTGCTCGTTTCCATGCGATACCTGTAGCCACGGGAAAGCTGGTTCGAGTCCGCTGCGTTCGGGAAAATTCCTGTACAGGAAACTGTTTCCTGTACGTATTCGAGTTGAATTTCTGGTATGTTGCGACCAGATCTGGGCGATCGACTCAACACGAAAGTCGTAGCCCTCGCGAATACCTTTCCAACGAGTGGTTGTGCATTGTGATCGGATTCCTGTAGCTCCGGGAATCCCAGTTTTAGTATTGGACTATCTTATGTTAATGCACTTGTTAAATTATAATGTTAGCACTCTTGCAATAATTGTGATTTGCTCATGTGATATCTTGCTCCCATATAACTATAATGTCGTTGTTACTATAATTTAGTATGGTTACTCATTTGGTTGTGTAATAAGGGATAACCATGCAATGGTAGAGAAATGGATTGGATGGGAAGGCTAGATATTAGGAGTTGCTATTGGTAAAGGATATATTTATACAAATTGGCGTTGAACATATCTAATGTACGTAGTGTTGAGGTGAAATCATTGAATAGGTGGGCGTGAACATGATGAACACTATGTGAAGAGTATTTTATAACTGTAATCCGAGCCCAAGGGGTTTATTAACAACCGATGCTTAGAGTTGAAGTCTCCCTACGGGTAGCATCGAGTGAGTTGTTTTGGGGCATGTGATGTGCGACGATTCATCGTGTCGCGGTGTTGAGATAATGATTGTGGCAGGTTTACAGGTTCGCCAGTCGTCACACCGATGGGAGCCAATGAGTAGACCTTGGGCGGTAGGGTTAGATACTTGGTGTCCATAACCCGAGATCTCCTCCGTGCCATGAGAACGGTTGGGCTTGCACCTCGTGCGTTTCCGAGGTTCCATCCGGTTCGAAATCAAGGCCAGGTTGGGCTGTGTTCTTGGTGCACATTTACCCAAGACCCCTTCTGAGCCGTAGTACGCATGTGAGCTCCGCTGTTGTGTTCTTAGCGTTGAGGCGTACGGGGGCCTAGGATAGGTAGTGTGATACCACCTAGTAGTGGAGACGCCCGCTCCACTGTCGCCGTCTGGCCACGACGGACGACGCCTGAGAGGTTAGCTACCTGCTCGAAAAGTGGGAACTTCTAATCTGTGTCGACATAGCAACTTGCATGTGCGTGCGCATGAGTCGGTCATAACATAACATTCATAACATGTCATTCATTGCATACACAAGATCCTCATCGTATAAGTTTGTATGGGCACTCTTATACGATGAGTTACTTTACTGTTAAGCCGATCCTTAACTTATAAGTTTGTATGGGCACTCTTATAAGTTAAGTTACTATTCTG
Organism: Platanthera zijinensis; assembly: GCA_039513925.1. Taxonomy (NCBI): domain Eukaryota; kingdom Viridiplantae; phylum Streptophyta; class Magnoliopsida; order Asparagales; family Orchidaceae; genus Platanthera; species Platanthera zijinensis. The sequence goes on from CM077083.1 coordinate 35,418,482, forward strand.
ATTAATTATACCTGCTGTCATTTATATATTATTGATATTCGTAGAACTGCTAGTTGTGTAGCGTAGTTTATACTTCACCATACTTATTGTCACCTGCTTGTTTACTTGCATATATATATATATATATTGTACCTCGTTCCTTTCTCCACCCGGTGCCGAGGAGTCGCCGGGGGAGCGGATGTGAAGCCACTTAGTCTTATGACTAACGGTTGCTACGTCTTCCTTTTTAGGAGGAAACCCCGCAGGTAGAGCGGCAACGGACTATGCAGCAGGACCGCCAGGCCCGGATGATAGGACCTGAGGTGGTGGTGCCATCGGCACTGTCAGTGACAGTAGTGAGTGTTTTCATGTAGCCGTTTGGCAAAACATTTCTAGACTCTTGTTTATTTGTACAAGCCTGTTGTGCTTGTTATCTTCCGCTACTTTTGGACTTTAACTTAGCTGTGAACTGAACTGCTTTTAGCTTTACTTTTCTGTTATGGTTGGGTTGGCATAATTGTTGTGATATGGATTGTAGCCGGCGGAATAGGCGTCTTGTGGTAAAGGCTAACCCGTGTGTTAGTGCTACCGCAAGGCGGCTATTTCGGGCATAAGACTCCCCTCGTGCCGTGTGTTGTGTTCCGGGAGGGGGGGGGGGTCTTACAAATGGTATCAGACTAAGCCGATCTTCACCTACAGCAGTCAGGTAACAATGGGCCACTCCCGTTCGATTAGTCGGTTTGGGGACAAACCGACTTAGCGGAAGCAGTGGTGTGCCCATATGTAATTCACACTAAGTTGTCCAACTTTGACATTAGTTTTAGCCAACCTGACCCTAATTTGTACCTTGCGTATAGGTCCCAGCGCAGGTGGAGCCGGTTGGGGGCACTCCTACCCCTTCCGTCCCTTCACAATTCCAGCAGTCGGAACTGGGACAAACGCTGTCAGCCATATTGGATGCATTTAAAGCCCAGCAAGCTCCAGTGCAACAACAAGCGCCAAGCTCCAACTGGTTGAGCACCTTCCGTGCCCTGTCCCCTCCTGCCTATCTTGGGACAGAATCGCCGGTGCGCACCGAGGAATGGCTTGATACCGTGCAGGAATTGATGGCTGGCATAAGATGTCCGAACAGCATGGCGGTGACATTGGTAGTGACGCTGCTAGAGCTGCACGCCAAAAGGTGGTGGAAGTCCCTCATGGGCTCCATCTTCCAAGGGCGGTTGTACACGGACATCGGTTGGAACGAGTTCACCGAGGCTTTTCTGGAGCACTTCATCCCTTCTTCTGCTCGGGATGGACTTGAAGAAAAATTTCTGCAGCTGAAGCAGGGATCGAATTCGGTAACGGAGTACCAGAGGGAGTTCCAACACCTCGCTAGGTTTGCCGATTCCTATGAGTTGGACGATAGAGGCTACGCGAAGCGCTTCTACAAAGGGTTAAGGGACCCCCTGAGGCAGGCCCTTTTGTTTATAGCCGATGGAAGCCTGGCAGAAATCATTGACATGGCAAAGAGACTGGAGGCGGACCACATGGGATGTGGCAAGAGACCTGCGGAAGGAGTAATTGAAGTCGGCCCTAGTAATAGAAGGCGGAATGATCATGGCAGAGGAAGGGGAAACCACAGAGGCGGTCGGTGGGTCAACCGGAACCATCGGGTGGAGTACCCAACTCCGCAACCACTACCTTTACCACCACCACCGCAGCAGCAATATTATCAACAACCTGGGGGCCGACGTGAGATGATATGTTTTGAGTGCAACCAACCGGGGCATGTCCGACGAGTTTGCCCGCGACTGATCGGGGGTGCCCCTATTGCTCCCCCTCCAGTAGCTCCACGGGGACGAGGGCACATGCGTGGCCGAGGAAGAGGACCACCAGGGAGAAATCAAGGACATGCACGGGAGCATGTATTCGCATTGGATATGACTCAGGAGAGAAATCCGCAGGAAGTCATCACCGGTACGTGCAAATTGTTTTAATATTATATGACTTGTTGGATTTATGATACAAATGATACGCGCTATTCTGAATAGTGATTACCCCTTTTGGAACCTAGGCACTGTCGTGGTTAGCGGGAGACCCGCCTATACGTTATTTGACACGGGTGCGTCTCACTCGTTCATTTCGGAGGACTTCGTGAAGGACTTGGAGGGAGTGCAACACTTCACGGGCATTACTCAAAGGGTGCGCCTTCCGGACGGCTCTGAGATGACGTCGTCAGCAAGTTGCGACTTCGACACCCTTATTGGAGGAAAGTTCTTTGAAACTACGGCTACAGTGTTAAGAATCCCAGAGTTCGATCTCATCCTGGGCATGAAGTGGTTGGACTGGCACCACGCCAGGATCAATTGTGCGGAGAAGCAAGTTATGTTGAGGCATGGAGACTCGGAAGTCATCTTCCAAGGTATTAAATTCGCACCCCGTAAATTATTATCTTCAATCCAAGTTATGAAATCTCATATGGAAGGGGACGAGGTCTATGTAATTTGCTTCGAGTTGAAGAAATTGACATTAGAGGTCAAGGATGTGCGGGTGGTGCGAGAATTTCCCGAGGTATTTCCCGAGAAATTGCCAGGACTACCCCCGCATAGGGAAGTGGACTTCCAAATCAAGCTAATTCCGGGTGCCAAGCCCGTCTCGCGAGCTCCATACCGAATGGCTCCGAAGGAACTTGCAGAGTTTAGAGTTCAGCTTCAGGAATTGGTGGAAGCAGGGTTCGTTCGCCCAAGCTCGTCGCCTTGGGGAGCGCCCGTTTTGTTCGTCAAAAAGAAGGATGGCACCTTGCGGTTATGTATTGATTATCGAGAGTTGAACCGGTTAACGGTGCGGAACACCTATCCCCTACCGCGCATTGATGAATTATTCGATCAATTGGTGGGATCGTATTGGTTCTCCAAGTTAGATCTGCGTTCGGGATATTATCAGCTGAGGATACAAGAAGATGACATTCAGAAGACGGCGTTCAGTTCGAGATATGGTTTGTATGAATTCACCGTGATGCCGTTTGGGCTCACAAACGCCCCTTCCGCCTTTATGAGCTTGATGAACAAGGTGTTCAGCCCTTATTTGGACATCTTTGTCATCGTGTTTATCGATGATATCCTAGTCTACTCCAAGACTGAAGCAGAACACGCCGAACATCTAACTTTAGTGCTGAGGAAACTAAAGGAGCACACTTTGTTTGCCAAGTTCAGCAAATGTGAGTTTTGGCTTCGAGAGGTCGCGTTCTTGGGCCATGTGATTAGTGGGGCGGGGCTAGCAGTAGATCCGGCCAAGGTGCGGGCCGTGAAGGAGTGGTCGCCATTGAAGTCAGCGGCCGACATACGAAGCTTTCTTGGACTTGCCGGGTACTATCGCAAGTTCGTGAAAGGCTTCTCGAAGATCGCCCTTCCCCTTACTACGCTGACCAAGAAGGGTGTGCCGTTTGAATGGACACCCCAGTGCGAAGCTGCATTCCAAGAGTTGAAAGACAGATTGACGACTGCACCCATCCTAGCTCTTCCATCTGGGAAGGAGGGCTTTCAAGTTTACACGGATGCGTCGTATCAAGGGATGGGAGCTGTGTTGATGCAGAATGGGCATGTGATCGCTTATGCTTCAAGACAGTTGAAGAAGCATGAAGCCAGCTACCCGGTGCATGATCTAGAGTTGGGAGCGGTGGTATTCGCCTTGAAGATGTGGAGGCATTATTTATACGGCGTCCACTGCGAGATCTACTCGGATCACAAAAATCTGAAGTACGTTCACACCCAAAAGGAGTTAAACTTGAGACAACGGCGGTGGTTGGAGTTCTTGTGCGACTATGATTTCACCTTGAACTACCACCCCGGGAAGGTTAATTCCGTAGCTGATGCCTTGAGCCGGAAAGCGCCGGAAGCGAGCACGGAATCCCGTTTGATGAGGATGGAGTTAATCCGGATGTTGCAAGAGATGGAAATCACTTTGGTCTTTAAGAATCAACCGGAAGAGTATACCGAATATTTGGCCGCGATGAGTATAGTTTGCAACATACGAGACCGGATCCGTACGGAACAAAAGAAGGATGCGGCTTTAACCCCGGCTTTCAAGTCAATGGAGGATGGGACTACGGAAGAATACTCCCTAAAAGACGGCCTCGTCCATTTTCGTGGCCGGCTTTACATCCCCGTAGGTGACAACATTCGGGAGGATATTCTAAGGGAGGCCCATTGCTCCAAGTACTCGGTGCACCCGGGGATCGCGAAGATGTACACCGATTTGAGAAAGACGATGTGTTGGCCGGGCATGAAGAGGGATGTCAAGTACTTTGTTACTCATTGTGTGGCCTGCCAAATGGTGAAGGCAGAGTGCCGAAGCCCCGGTGGAATGCTACAGTCGTTGCCCATCCCCGAATGGAAATTTGAGGACATCTCCATGGACTTCGTCCACGGGTTACCTCGCTCGCGCTCGGGGAATGATTCTGTGTGGGTGATAGTTGACCGGTTGACCAAGGTAGCCCGATTTATCCCAATGAAGAAGGAGGCGCAAGTGGGCGTCTTAGTGCGTCTCTTTGTGGAACAATTTGTGCGGTACCATGGTGTGCCAAAGACGATCGTCTCCGACCGGGATGGTCGGTTTACTTCAAGAGAATGGAGGGCTGTACAGGCTTATTTGGGCTCGCGCCTCGCCTTTAGCACAGCCTTTCACCCACAAACGGACGGGCAATCTGAACGAACCATCCGAACATTGGAGGACCTATTGAGGTTGTGTGTGCTAGATAAAGGAGAACCATGGGAGAGGCTCTTACCTCTCGTGGAGTTCTCTTATAATAACAGTCATCAAGCTAGTATTGGAATGGCACCTCATGAGGCTTTGTATGGAAGGAGGTGTAGAACACCCTTGTCCTGGGTGCAAGACGAAGATCCGAAGACATTGGGAAATGAGTATATTGATGACACGGACGCGGTGGTTAGGTTGATCCGGAATCGAATGCTAGAGGCTCAAAGCCGACAGGCGAAATATTACAACGCAAGGCACCGTATGGTAGAGTTTCAAGTGGGTGATAAGGTGTTCCTGAAGATTCGACCGATGCACGGAGTGTCACGAGTACGTGGAGTCAAGAAGCTCAGCCCAAGGTATGTTGGGCCCTATGTTGTAGTGGAAAGGATTGGCCCTCTGGCCTATCGATTGGAGTTACCACCGGAGCTGGAGAACCTTCACGACGTGTTCCATGTATCGTCGCTTCGGAAGGCTTTGTTGCGACCTGAACAGTATATCCCCACGGCGGATGGTGCCGTGGCGTCTGATAGGTCTGTGCGACTGGAGCCGGTGCGGATCGTTGATAACGAGACAAGGACCTTGCGCCGCAAAAGTGTCCCCTTGGTGAAGGTGCTATGGTCTAATCACGGGAAGGAAGAGTGCACATGGGAGCCAAGGGATTTGATGCAAGAGCGCTACCCGGAATTATTTACTCCAGGTAAAATTTTATTTGAAAGCATAGTTCCCTTTTTATGTGTTTCACTCCCATAGCCTTACCCTGATTTCGGGGACGAAATCTTTTATTTTGTTTATAGGATTTGTAACGTCCCAATTTGCGCTAGGCCCCTTGATTGCGTATTTGAGTCAAGGGGGCTGTGGTGAGCCCAATGGGGATGTGGGTGAACAGGTGCGGACGTGCGGGAAATGAGGAAAACAAGGCGAAACAGCATTTTTGGCTGACACGGGTATGGACACGGCCGTGTCCATACCCGTGTGCCTCATAAAAATAGGTTTACCAGTCAGAGAGGTACACGGGCATTGGGACACGGGCGTGTCCCTAGCCGTGTGCCAAGGACACGGGTCGGGACACGGCCGTGTCTCTACCCGTGTGCCGCAACCCTGACCCGGCAGAAAGTGGTTCTGGGAGGAACACGGCCCTAGACACGGCATGCCACACGGCCGTGTCACCTGAACACGGGTAGGAACACGGCCGTGTGCCTACCCGTGTCTGCGATGTATAAAAAGGAAAAAGTTGGGAAACCCTAGCATTTCATCTCCTTTCTTCTTCCCCGAAATTTCTGAGAGGGTTCTTGGCTGGAGGAGGAGGAAGAGCTTGCCGGAGCCATCTTTGGAGGAATCAAAACGCCGCCACCGTCAAGGGAAAAACAATGCCGCCGCGAAGGAGTGCGAGGCTCATGGCCGGCCATGGTGGTACCGCTGGACTTGAGGTGAGCTTCCTCCCCTCTCCCTTGGTGCTAGATCTATAGTTATTATAGGAGAGACATCGACTCCATAGAGTCTTGATGGTGAGGAGGAGAGTTCTTAGGATAAGCCATGCCTAGGTTTTAGGCTTAGTCTCCCTCAACCTTCTCATCCTTCAAAGTGGAGATGAGAGGGGTTTTCGTTGGGGGTTTGGCTTTGAAAGGAGAAATAAGGTTGGGTGTGATTTCTGGAGAAGTTTATGCGAGGTCGTTGCAAGGAAGAAGATGAACGGATGCCGTTCATCTCGCCTTAAGATGCGTGCAGAAATCTGATTTCTGCACGCGGCGACCTTCGTGGCCAATTTCGGAGATGTTCTGGCCAGATCTGGGTGATCGACTCAACACGAAAGTCGTAGCCCTTGAAATTACCTTTCCAACGAGGGGTTGCTCGTTTCCATGCGGTACCTGTAGCCACGGGAAAGCTGGTTCGAGTCCGCTGCGTTCGGGAAAATTCCTGTACAGGAAACTGTTTCCTGTACGTATTCGAGTTGAATTTCTGGTATGTTGCGACCAGATCTGGGCGATCGACTCAACACGAAAGTCGTAGCCCTCGCGAATACCTTTCCAACGAGGGGTTGTGCATTGTGATCGGATTCCTGTAGCTCCGGGAATCCCAGTTTTAGTATTGGACTATCTTATGTTAATGCACTTGTTAAATTATAATGTTAGCACTCTTGCAATAATTGTGATTTGCTCATGTGATATCTTGCTCCCATATAACTATAATGTCGTTGTTACTATAATTTAGTATGGTTACTCATTTGGTTGTGTAATAAGGGATAACCATGCAATGGTAGAGAAATGGATTGGATGGGAAGGCTAGATATTAGGAGTTGCTATTGGTAAAGGATATATTTATACAAATTGGCGTTGAACATATCTAATGTACGTAGTGTTGAGGTGAAATCATTGAATAGGTGGGCGTGAACATGATGAACACTATGTGAAGAGTATTTTATAACTGTAATCCGAGCCCAAGGGGTTTATTAACAACCGATGATTAGAGTTGAAGTCTCCCTACGGGTAGCATCGAGTGAGTTGTTTTGGGGCATGTGATGTGCGACGATTCATCGTGTCGCGGTGTTGAGATAATGATTGTGGCAGGTTTACAGGTTCGCCAGTCGTCACACCGATGGGAGCCAATGAGTAGACCTTGGGCGGTAGGGTTAGATACTTGGTGTCCATAACCCGAGATCTCCTCCGTGCCATGAGAACGGTTGGGCTTGCACCTCGTGCGTTTCCGAGGTTCCATCCGGTTCGAAATCAAGGCCAGGTTGGGCTGTGTTCTTGGTGCACATTTACCCAAGACCCCTTCTGAGCCGTAGTACGCATGTGAGCTCCGCTGTTGTGTTCTTAGCGTTGAGGCGTACGGGGGCCTAGGATAGGTAGTGTGATACCACCTAGTAGTGGAGACGCCCGCTCCACTGTCGCCGTCTGGCCACGACGGACGACGCCTGAGAGGTTAGCTACCTGCTCGAAAAGTGGGAACTTCTAGTCTGTGTCGACATAGCAACTTGCATGTGCGTGCGCATGAGTCGGTCATAACATAACATTCATAACATGTCATTCATTGCATACACAAGATCCTCATCGTATAAGTTTGTATGGGCACTCTTATACGATGAGTTACTTTACTGTTAAGCCGATCCTTAACTTATAAGTTTGTATGGGCACTCTTATAAGTTAAGTTACTATTCTGATTAATTATACCTGCTGTCATTTATATATTATTGATATTCGTAGAACTGCTAGTTGTGTAGCGTAGTTTATACTTCACCATACTTATTGTCACCTGCTTGTTTACTTGCATATATATATATATATTGTACCTCGTTCCTTTCTCCACCCGGTGCCGAGGAGTCGCCGGGGGAGCGGATGTGAAGCCACTTAGTCTTATGACTAACGGTTGCTACGTCTTCCTTTTTAGGAGGAAACCCCGCAGGTAGAGCGGCAACGGACTATGCAGCAGGACCGCCAGGCCCGGATGATAGGACCTGAGGTGGTGGTGCCATCGGCACCGTCAGTGACAGTAGTGAGTGTTTTCATGTAGCCGTTTGGCAAAACATTTCTAGACTCTTGTTTATTTGTACAAGCCTGTTGTGCTTGTTATCTTCCGCTACTTTTGGACTTTAACTTAGCTGTGAACTGAACTGCTTTTAGCTTTACTTTTCTGTTATGGTTGGGTTGGCATAATTGTTGTGATATGGATTGTAGCCGGCGGAATAGGCATCTTGTGGTAAAGGCTAACCCGTGTGTTAGTGCTACCGCAAGGCGGCTATTTCGGGCATAAGACTCCCCTCGTGCCGTGTGTTGTGTTCCGGGAGGGGGGGGTCTTACAGCTGTTCTCCTTGCCTGCTACCTTATCAATCGCATTTCCTCCATGGTTCTCCACAGAAAAACCCCATTCTCCATTCTGTATCCGGGCAAAGAGCCTTTTTCTCTCCCTCTCCAAATCTTTGGATGCACTGCCTTTGTGCATGCCCCATCTGCCACCCGTGATAAGCTCTCCCCTCGCTCCACCAAGTGTGTCTTTCTGGGGTACTCCACAACTTAGAAAGGCTATTGTTGCTTTGATCCCGTTCTTCGTAAGTAGTTCGTCTCTGCTGACGTCACCTTTTTCGAGAATACCTCCTACTTCTCGGATGACTCCTCTCCTCTTCTCCCAGCTTCCGATTCTCCTGCTATTCCCTTCGTTCCCTCGTCTCCGACTACGATCTCCACCCCTACACCATCTCCGTCCACTCCTCTCCCTCCGCCTCTCTCTCCCTCTTCTCCGCCACCATCTCCCTCATCTCCGCCGCTGTCGCTCTCTACTCCCGGGCCAGCTCTCTCTGCCACGGATGCTCCGGATGCCGAGGGACCCGCTGACTTGGATCTTCCTATAGCTCTTCGCAAAGGGGTGCAGACGTGTACCCTACACCCCGTGCTGCTGTTGTTTCATATGATTGTCTTACCCCTTCTCGCAGGGCCTTTGCACTGGCTATCTCTGCCACTGCCATACCCCGCTCCTACCAGGAGGCCCTTGCTATTCCGCATTGGAAGATGGCTATGGATGAGGAAATGACGACCCTAACTGAGCGAGGTACCTGGACTCTTGTTCCTCCTCCCTTCGACACTGATGTTGTTGGCTGTCGCTGGGTCTTTGTGGTCAAATTTGGCCCAGACGGCACTGTGGATTGTTATAAGGCTCGGCTTGTTGCTAAGGGCTTTACTCAGACCTATGAGGTTGATTACTTTGACACCTTCTCTCCCATGGCTTGTCTCAGCACTATCCGGGTCCTTCTCTCTGTGGCGGTAAATAGAGATTGGCCGATTTCCCAACTGGATGTCAAGAATGCCTTCTTTTATGGTGATCTTCAGGAGGCCGTCTACATGGAGCAACCTCCTGGGTATGTTGCTCAGGGGGAGACACGTGTATGCAAGCAGAAGAAGGCAATCTATGGCCTCAAGCAGAGCCCTAGAGCTTTGTTTGACAAGTTCAGCGGCATCGTGGCGGCCGTTGGTTTTGCGCGAAGCTCTGCCGATCACTCACTATTTATTCGCAAAACCCTCTCGGGACTAGTTGTTCTTGTTGTGTACATCGATGATATTCTTCTCACTGGCGATGACCAGGAAGGGGTAGCCCTGACAAAGCGACATCTTTGTCAACATCTGGTCACGAAAGACCTGGGATCTCCAAAGAACTTTCTGGGGATCAAAATCTCTCGGAAGCCCAACTCCTTAGTTCTCTCCCAGCATAAGTATGCCCTTGATCTTTTAAAAGAGGCAGGATTGACTTGAGCAAAACCTGCCCGATGCCCCATGGTAACTGGAGAAGACAAAACCTGGACAGATGATTCGTCTCCTCTTTCAGATAGTTCACGGTATAGGCGTCTGGTTGGTAAGCTCATATATCTCACTGTGACCAGGCCCGACATTTCCTATGTTGTAGGCTAGGTTAGTCAATTCATGCAAGCACCTAGGGAGTGCCATCTACAGTCCGCCTTGCAGATCTTGGAGTATGTCAAAGCAGCGCCTGGGAAAGGATTACTTTTTAAGAAGAATGGTCATCTGAGGGTTGAAGCATACTCAGATGCAAGTTATGCTGATGATAAAGGGGATCGCAAGTCAACCTCGGGTTTTTGCACCTTTGTTGGGGGAAATCTGGTGAGATGGAAGAGCAAGAAGCAGTCTGTTGTCTCCAGGTCCAGTGCAGAAGCACAGTATCGTAGTATGGCGTCGACCACTTGTGAGTTAAAATTGCTACGGGCTCTCATGCTAGATTTAAGAGAGGTCTACAACCATCCTCTACCTATATTCTGTGATAACAAGGCTGCCATATACATCTCCAAAAATCCGGTCTTCCATGAAAGAACCAAGCACATTGAGGTTGACTATCATTTCATTCGTGAAGAGATCTTGAAGTAACAAATTTGCACTCCCTTCGTCACTTCTGATAAAGAGCTGGCTGACATCTTCACCAAGACAGTATCCGTCTCGTTTCTTCATATTTGTGACAAGCTGGGCATGATCGATATATATGCTCCAGCTTGAGGGGGAGTGTTGAAGTTGGTGACCGAACAGTCTGGCGGTATGTCTTGGCGGGTTGAAGACTGCGCGGTCTGGCGGTTTCCCTTTAGCAGGTTGGTTGCTGTGCTGTTGCTGTCTGGTAGTCGAGCGATCTAGCGGTTTGTCTCAGCCAGCTAGTAGACCGGGCGGTCTCCCATGGCAATCTCTCTCTCTCTGGTGGTAGCCGAGCAGTTAGCTCTTCTGTCTAACCGCGCGGCTTGTGCGGTTTGTTCTGTATAGTCCGCTTAGTCCTGTAAATTTTTAGTCCCACATCTCTTATTTGTATTCTCTCATCTCTCCTCCATTCTATATAAGGGAGGGCATACCTTTGTAATAGACATCTTTTTGGATAATAAAACTTTCAATTATTCAAAGTTCCAGCTTGTTTTTAGTCGTTTGTTCGCTACTTTAACAGAAGAGATATGCATTCTTACTCAATGGGGGTACTTGGACTCTTGTTCCTACACCTCCAGATGCTGATGTAGTTGGTTATCGCTGGGTCTTTGTCATTAAGTTTCCACCTTATGGATCTATTGATCGTTAGAAGGCCTGGCTTGTTGCCAAAGGTTTTACGTAGACTTATGGTGTGGATTTTTTTAATACTTTCTCTCCTGTGACAAGAATTACTATAATGCTCTTTTCAGTGGCCGTCAACCGAGACTGGGAAATGTCTCAGCTGGATATGAAGAATGTCTTTCTAAATGGTGATTTACAAAAAACCGTCTATATGAAGAAATCTCCTGGGTATGTTGCTCAGGAGAAGTCTCAGGTCTGTAAACTGTGAAAGGCAATCTACGGTTTTAAGCAAAGTCCTAGGGCCTAGTTTGACAAGTTCAATGAGGTCATTTCCTTAGTTGGATTTGCTCAAAGTGCTGCGGATCACTCATTATTCATTCGCAAGACATCGGCCAGTCTTGTTGTCCTTACTGTTTATGTGGATAATATTCTTCTCACAGGGGATGATAGAGAAGGTGTGGATATAACAAAGAAGCATCTTCTTAAGCATTTTGTTACTAAAGATATGAGATCCCTGAAATATTTCTTGGATATTGAAATATCTAGGAAACCAGGGTCTATTGTTTCACAAAGAAAGTATGCATTAGATCTCTTAAAAGAGACAAACCTCCTTGGGCCTAAACCTACTCATTCTCTGATGTTGGTTGGAGATAACAAGTGTTGGAGTGAGGACTGATATCTTCTTGAGGATATCACCAGGTATAGACGGCTTGTGGGGAATCTCATTTATCTGACAGTCACAAGACCGAATATTTGCTATGTAGTAGGAAGAGTGAGTCAGTGTAACACCTCCATCCGTCACATGAAATATAGCAGAGCGTCCAACTGGGGCCCCACGCCATAACCCACAGACAATCGGCAGAGTTACGTATTAATATCAAAACTACACACATTCTAACTCAGATCATTCTAGCGGAAGCTTTAAGGGTTAACTTTTGAACTCAAGCACATAGGAATGCCCACTTATAAAAACTCAGGAATGCTATACCATAATACAGAAAAGTGACTATCGCCGACGATAACCACTGTTGCCCGGCAACACTTAACAATACATTACAACTATTCTGGCCTTAAGGCCTTATAATTATTCTTTATAAGTGTGGATTACAGACATCGGCACGCAGAGGGGCCACACGTGAAAGCAATAAAACTTCGCTTGGCCTTCGAGGGTCGGCATAACATCAACCCTGTTATTTCTAGCTCGGCTCTCCAGCACCTGCACATGAACAATCCACCACAAGCACGACAAACAAGGCAACGGTCAGCTGACCAATTTATAATGACCCTATCCCAATCTCGGGGCAACGGTATTCCTTCCCTGTAGGCATATCATTAATACAACAGATATATCACAAGGAGGTGCACTTAAGCACCAATCAATATATCACAAATGAATGCCTCAATGACCAAAAATTTTGTGCACTCAGGGCACATTCTCGGTGTACCGGACTTCTCTGGGTCCCACCACCATCCACAATCCCAGACTTGATGGTATACTTGAGCATTTTAGTATTTCCGACATGGGGCCTAAGACTCTCATGATTCCAACGACGAAAGCCAATTACTTTATGCAATCCAGCCCGAACGACATAATGCGGGTACAATTCAGCTATTTACCATTGCTCAAATCGCCATGTCAGCGCCGATGGTCCCAGCCATCATGGAGAACAACAAGACGTAGGTTAGCCTCCCCTTTCTGGTTCTGCTCACTGGCCTTTCCTTGACTGCCGCTCACCAGGTCCCCAGGACTAGAGCCTGCAATCGACAAATAATGGCACTCACGGCTATAGCTGGGCATCCAGTCTCACAACTTACCTGCTAGCCCTTTAGTCTCCACGAGACAGGCCCTACAAGTCTAAAGCTATTTAGAAGCTATTGCCACCGATAACCAATATCGCCTGATGTTAGCGACAGAACTCTTATCTGTCTCCAGACACAACCATAACTGGAACATCTTTCTATCCAAAACCCTACAATATCCTGCAGTGCTAAAAAACTGGTCTTTCATAACAATCACAGCTTACTAAGATCTATCGCCAATGATACTCGATGTCGCCCGGCGATATCCAATAGTTTTGCAAACTGTGGTATTTTCTGGATGTTTTCCTGGAACACACCTCCAGTAACTCCATGCTACTCTCATTTTACAGGTACAAGCCATAGACCACATAAACTACTCATTTATACTCGGAGTCTTCTCGGTTATGCAAAATAAAACATCACCAATCCAGACCAACCTGTCCGGATGGGCTTCACACAGCATGCCAATTCCGTACTGCGATTTATGGATCTATATGCAAAACCAAACCCCGGGGATACAACGTATCAACCCATCAGAATCTCCTCGATTTTCTACCTTTTGGTGGGGGATTCTATGCATATGCAAAAGGAGCACTTCACTTATCCAAGAAGGAAGATCGTTACCCTTATAGTTTTCTTCGGAGCCATGAATGCTTTTCTGTCCGGTTGGAAAGGAACACCTCACTTTCCTCTCTACAGATCTAGCCTCGATTCTTGCTTCTGACCACAGGATCTTCTTCAACAAGTTTTGCTAAGCTCAGCCTCATCCTCAACCTTCTTCCTTAGCTCCTTCTTCTAAGAGAGCAATTGAAGATGGAAAGAGAGAGAGAGAGAGAGAAGTAAAATGAGACTTCTCTCCACCTCTCCTCTAGTTAAGTGGTCTCGGGATTAATCCCAGCCAAAGAATCATTTCATCAAAAGGAAGTAAACACCATGATTACAGTTGACAAGTCAAAATTAACTCTATCGTCTGGCGATATCCGCTATTGCCTGGGCAATATCGTCGACAGCCGCTTTGACCCTAGTCAACCACCGCTCTCCGGCTGCTTACCGACAATCCGACACGTGTTCAACCATACGCGATATTATCGCCCGATGATACCCACTATCGCCACTCTAACAGCTCACTCAACGCTTCGTTGAGAGCATTGATAGCATTGAGTATACTCAATGCTTTATAGAAGACCTTGAGTGTTATCGCTATCTCCAGCGATACCCACTGTCGCCTAGTGATAGACACCAAAAGTTCTGTTTCAATTTTTGGGGTATTACAGTCAGTTTATGTAAGATCCTAAGGAGTGTCATCTATAGTCAGCAATGAAGATTCTAGAGTATGTGAAAGGTGCTCCAGAGAAAGGACTTCTGTTTCAGAAAAGGGACATTTGAAGGTTGAGGCATATTCTAATGAGAGCTATGCAGATGATAAGGAAGATAAGAAGTCTACATCTGGGTTCTGTACTTTTGTTGGCGGGAATTAGGTCAGCTGGAAGAGCAAGAAACAAGCTGTTGTCTCCAGGTCAAGCGCAAAAGCTGAGTATAGGAGCATGACTCTAACTACTTGCGAGCTGAAGTGGTTACAGACACTTATGCTTGATTTTGGAGAGCTTTATGATCATCGTCTGCCAATGTTCTGTGATAATAAGGTAGCCATATATATTTCGAGGAATCCTGTCTTTCATGAGAGGATGAAGCATATTGAGGTTGATTACCACTTCATTAGAGAGGAGATTTTGAAGAATCAGATTTGCACTCCGTTTGTTACCTCAGAGAGAGAATTAGCTGATTTCTTCACCAAGTCAGTTACTCATTCTGAGGAGATTTGTAGCAAGCTGGGCATGGTAGATATATATGCTCCAGCTTGAGGGGGAGCTTTGGAGATTGAGGAGATCGTGCAGACTTATGTTTAACCGCAGCGATCTATTTGTCTCAGCGACCTAGCAGTTTGGTCAAGCGGTCTGGTGGTGAACCTCAGCTTGCGGTCGGGTGGACAGCAGTAATGGCAGTCTGGGGGATAACCGCAGCAGCAGTCTAGAGGTTAGCCGCTGCGGACTGAAGGAAGCTACATCGGTCTGGCAGAAAGCCGCAATAGCGGTCTATTGGTGGGCTGCAGCAGTCTGGATGAAGCCGCAACGGTCTGGTTGTAGTAGCAGCACCAGACAGATGGTTAAATGCAACTACGGTCTAGTGGCAACCCGCGATTGCAGTCCTATAGTTTGTAGCAGTAGCGGTCTGATGGGTAGCCGTAATTGCGGTCTGGTGGCTACCCGTAGTTGCGATCTGGCGGTTTGTACCAGCGGTCTTACCTAGCAGTTAGGAAACTTTCCTAGTTGCAAATTGGTGTTTTATTATTTGTTGTATAGTGGGCAGTTTGACCATGTCAAACCGTGCAGACCGCCCAGCTTGCATTTAGTCCCACATCGATTGTTGTATTCTCTCATCTCTCCCAATTTCTATAAATAAGGGGGGTATACCTATATAATGATTACCTTTTTGGAGCAATAAAATTTGCCTTTATTTAGCTCTTTTTCACAGGATGCATAATATGTGTTTGTATATGGTTCCTCATAGCAAACAACATGTGACTGTTATGTAATATGAGATGCATAACAATCATCACATAAATGCACATTAGATTTTTCTTTCCATTACATGCGATATTATGTAGTATGAGATGCATAATATTTCATGTGTATGTCGCTCATGACATGCATTAAGGCCTTTATTAGAATGCATATCACAACATACATGACATAACATAGCATTAGCACAGGTGCCAAGCTAAATATCTACCTGATGACATACGTACACACATGGTTTTAAAAACAAAAAGAATAAGAATTCATGCATTCATGGTTTACGCACATGAGTTAATAGGATGACGGTATATCATCCTAAGTTAAGCATGACATCATTAATGAAAATCCAAGAGCAAGTTAGCAACATGAGCAAGTGTCTAAATATGTATGGTCTGAACAAAGTTGTGTAGTTCTAGTGGTTAAGCTAAGTTTTGATTAGTTATTCATTGTATTCTTAGGATGTCGCCTAAGCGTGTTGTAATGAGGTCGACTCCCCAGTCTGAGGGAGAGTCATTTGGTGCTTAGAGTGAGGCTGTTAATAAGAGACTATGACAGAGCAATGAGGCTCTGTCTAGGCAGATGGTGGAGATGTAATCGATGATCCAGGCGCTGTTGACTGTCGTTTCAGGACAGCAACCTAGAGTGCAGGACCTTGCTGTGGCTCAAGCCATTCCAGTTCCTCCTGCTACTTTGGTGATGAAAGACTTATTTCAAGAGCCTAAACACCTAGAGGGGGGGGGGTGAATAGTTTCTAATTATCTTTAATAATTTTAGACAAGTTAACAGGTTCTTATCACAGCACAGAACATACAATCACAGCACAGCAAACACAACATACACCAGATTTATAGTTGTTCCCCAAGGTATGGGTACATCCACTTTCCCCCTTCGCCTATCCAGTAGAGAACTGGATTCAGCACAACTTCCTTCCACTAGCTCAGATCTACAGATCTTACAACTCAGAATCAGATGGTTCCTACACCTCAGACTTATACAAGTCTTACCTCAGATTCTTCCCAAGAATCCTACCTCAGGCCACAGCCTTACCTCAACCTTTATAACTAGGCTTACAACTCAGACTATCAATAGTCCTACACCTCAGGCACACAACCCTACCTCAGCCTTTATAATTATAGGCTTACAACTCAGATCTAATAAAAGATCCTACAAGTAATTGAGTATTTGAGAGATTAAGGAATATCACCAGATAGATCACTCTATAGGTGAGAGCTTCTTGATCAGTTCTTGAATGAACTGAAACTTTAGATCCAACCTAACTTAGCTATTTCAAAGCTTCTTGATAGAACAGAATAAGGTTGAACTCTTCTTGATGTAGAAGTTGATCTCCTGTCAGCTCCTTCCTTGACTTCAGAATAAGATCTGAATCTTCTCTACAAACTGTTAAGAATCTGCCTACTTAAGGGTCACCCCTTTTCTTGTTGTGAAATTCTTCCTTTGGATGATTCACTTTTTATCTCTGTTATTGCTCTTCTTTAGTTTTCACGGATCAGTCTTTTATATAGAGATTTCTCCTTGTTACCGGCTGATCTGGTTCTTAACAACCTTCTGACAGTTCTGACAAAGATGTCAGACCTGTTGGAAATGACAGCTGTCAAGTCACCAGTCATGACAGTTGATTCCTCAATGATTGTATAAGTTAGCATGAACCACTCAACAGACTGCTTCATATGTGTCGACACAAATAGACTAAGTGTCGCCACAAGTCTTTGTGATGTCGACATAACACTCCAAGTGTTGACATAGTCATTCTTCAGCTACTCGACACATCTTCTCTTTGTATGTGTTGACGCAAGTCCTGTGTGTCGACACAACTGTTCTTGGTCTCGACATAACTGCTGCAGATTGATGGCGTTGAGCGTATGTCTAGCCATCGTTGAGTGTGTGTCGACACAAGTCCTGTGTGTCGACACAAATGCTTCTGGTCTTTACTTAGCCACTGCAGACAAATGGCATTGAGTGTGTGTATAGCTGTCGTTGAGTGTGTGTATAGCTGTCATTGAGTGAGTGTTGACACAAGTCCTATGTGTCGACACAAGCCTTCTGACTCAGAATAGCTGTTGCTGTAAAATGGCGTTGAGTGTGTGTCTAGCTATCGACACAAACCTTCTTCAGGTGTCGACACAATTCCTGAGTGTCGACACATGCCTTTCTTCTGGTGTCGACATAACTCCTGAGTGTCGACACAGCTTCTGCTTTAGGTGTCGACACAATTCCTGCCTTAGGTGTCGACACAATTCTGGGTGTCGACACAACCTCTTCTTTAGGTGTCGACACAATGCCTGGGTGTCGACACAACTTTGCTTATAGTGTTGACACAACTTTTGGGTGTCGACACAACTTTGCTTCTTGTGTCGACACAACCTCTTCTAGGTGTTGACACAATTTCTTCACAAGTGTCGACACTTGTACTTAGAAAAATTCTTTGCAAATCTTATACCTGCACAATGAAACTCAAACATACATCAAATACAAATTGATGTATATCATTGAGGAAGATGAGGCTTCTCCAAATCTAGTACATATTTTTCAGTGTACCCAACAATCTCCCCCTATTTGGAGAAGTCATAACCCTTAGTCAAAGATATACATCACTTATAATAAAGCACATAAAAAAGATGTACAAACAGTTCAGTGCAAGATAACATAAAAACAGTGTAAACAACTACAATCAATTGTGAAGCTGATTTTATTTATTGATCAGAAAATACTGGGTTTACAAGGTTTTCCTTAGAACAAAAATAAAAAGTTACATTGTTCTATACTTAAGTCTATCTATCCTATGATTGGCTAGACTCCTTAATCACTATGTCTTTTCCTGATTGAATCTTTGCCTGTACAGCAGGATCTGTATCATCAACAGGTTTCTTCCCTTTGAGATCCTTCTTCTTTTGTTCTTCAGCCTTTATTCTTTCCTTTCAAAATAGTGAAAGAGCTTGGGGAAGTACCTGCTAGGCTCCAGAGCATTAGTAGGTAACTTCCCAGCTTTTGCACTCCTTCTATGCTGAAGAATGGCTTCCTTCTTAGCTTGATATTTGTTCCATTCCTGCTCAGAATACCACTTACCCCTGTCATGGGTCTTATCCTTTACAGCCTTCCAGGAAGTCAAAATGATATTCCTTGAAGTAGGGCTCCATTATTCAAAATCTAGCTTCAACTCAGCCTGTTCTCTGAACCTTTTCTTGGATAATTGTGCCTCTTTTTGAGCTTGCTTGGCAGCCTCAGACATTTCTACTTTTTCAATGATCACCTTTGATGCCTCCTGTGAAGGACTGTACATTGTCTGCACTTCTTGTTGAACTATGTCAAAATCAGCAGGAGGGTAAATAACCTGTGCAACTTCAGGCTGATCTCCTTCAATATTTACAGGTTGTACTCCAGATTCAGCAACATTGTCATCATCACATAAAGGAGGGAAGCCCAGTATAGCTCTGATGGTATTGGAGACCCATTTTGCATGGTCATAGCTAGCTTTGACTAACAATCTCTCCCCCTTTATGACTTCTCTTTCAACATGATCTCTGAGATCATTCTTGTGAAATCTGACTTGACCTTCCAGATGGTCAATCCCTTCTTTGTAGTAGACTCCAAATTTATGAATTTGAGTGGTAATAGTTGTTTGTGCAGTTTCTATTGCTATTTTGACAGCAGCTAGATCATTCTGAATTAGTTTTGAAACTTCTGATTTCAAATCAGTAGTGATACTTCCCAGCTTTTTGATGATTTCTTCATGAGAGTCTTTGAGATTTTCATTGGACCTGAATTAATTTTCTAATACATACCCTTGCTTTGTTGCAATGTCCTCAATCTTAGTCGTGATAAGCTTTTGTTGCTCAACCAAATAAACTACAACATTGCCTCCCTTATGGAAGCAATCTGTCATTTCTTTCTTGTGCAGATTCACTTCAAACCTGATAGACTTAATGTCCTGAGCCAGCTGAAACTACAGTTCTTTATTGGACTCATCCACATATTTTTCCAGAGCCTTCCTTTGCTCATCCAACTTAACTTGCAATTGGAGCAGTAATGAACTGAAATCCATGCTTGGAGCTGGTTGTTGAGTGACTGATTGCAAGGCCTTTTTGTAGCCTGAGCTCCTTTTCTTAATTGCAACAATTTTTCTTTTCTTAGCCATAGTGGCTTCCTCATCATCAGAAGATTCAGATGAACTTTGTATATTCACTGGTTCCTTATCAGTTGGGGCATGCTGAGACATCTCCCCCTCAGGCCTTGGTAATTCCTTTTCAATCTAGGATAGCTCCCCCTCAGTTATTGCATCTGGTAAATCAGAAAAGAGCTCTTCCATAGTGAACTCTTGCTGCACCCGTATAGGAGGAACAAGATTTGTTTGAACAGCAAAAGGTTTTCCCTGGACATCCAGATTTTTGTCCAGGGCCTTCTCTTTAAAAGAGATACTTACTTGCTCATTTTGAGCTTCTTTCTCAACATTGTCTAGAGATTCATTATTGATTTCTGATACTATGTCCATAACAGTATCAGCAGCTAATTCATTCTCTAGGGCAGCTTCAGCAGTGCCTCCCCCTTGGGCAGGCAGCTCAGTTTGTTCAGGGTTTTCTCCTCCTGAAGTTGAGACTATATGTTGTTCCAGGGGCTCACTGCCCTCCACTTGATCTTGGGCTTCCTTTTGTTGCCGGTCTTCATCTGAGTTGAAGACTACTACCTCTTCTGAATCACTAGAGGATTCTTCTTGCTAAACAAATTTCTTCTGCTTTTTATCTTTCTTTATTTGTTTCTATGGTGTAGAGACTTCCTTTGTCAACACCCTATCCCATCTAGAAAGTATTCTCACATCCATTCTCCTCATGTGGTTGATTTTGGATCCTTGCAGTTGGTTCATTACATCTGGTATTAATGAAGATAAACATAGACTTAGGATCCTACCAAAGTTTGGTTTCTTTACTCCTTCTTGAATCTTCTCAAACACTATTGCTGCCCAGTCAGTTTCACTTTGAATATGACCCTTGTCATAAGATTAAACATGTGGACTGAAATTTTATCATGTACACCAGTTTTACACAAAATTACCTTGCCTATTATTTCTGACAGAAACTTTCCTTGTGAATTCATCCCTTTCCGAGTAATGGATGATCCAACTTTGATATCAGGGCTCAACCCGCACCAAATTAGTGATTCTTTAGTCAGGGATGGAGTTTTTCATCAGTATCCTTAACCAAGGAAAGCTGAAGAGATTTCCTGATTGTCTTTAATGTTAATTTCAATCGAGAATCCTGTATAGTGGCTTTGATCTTCTTTCCGTCTGTGTCCACAGTTGCAGAAGAATAAATTTCCATGACCTCCTTCTTCCAAATCTTTGTCGGTTCTGAGATCAAGAATTCCAATCCATTTTCTAAAATTAGGGTAATGACACCCTAAATTTCTGGAGAAGCTATCGTGAAACCACCACGAACCAGCTCATACCCTTCGTTCACTTTATCATCTTGATGAGGCTCCATTTTTGGGAGAGAAAGAGAGATGGAAGAAAAGAGAATATCTAAGTCGACACAAGGTCTAGAGTCGAAAAACATGAAGGCGTAGTCGACCAAATTCTGGCTTCACCTATTTATAGTCTTAGTCTAAAGGGGAGTTCAAAAGATGCGCCTTAGTGATAAGACTAGCTCTTGACAATACTTAGGATTAGTCGACACGTCTATGTGTCGACATACTTATGTCAGTGTCTACATGGTCTGGTTAAGTCTCGACACAGAGTGTCGACTTTGATTTTTGTGTGTCGACACAAAAATCAGCTAACTTAAAAGTCTCGTCAGAGTTGTGTCGACACCTATACTTCTGTCGACACAGATTGTAACACCCCAATTTGTCGTAGGAGCGGCGGGGATCGTTTTTGGCCAAGTTAGATTTTTGGTGCAGGTGACACAGCCCCCGACACGGGCGTGTCGAGCTCGAATCGTCGAATTGGCCGTGTAGACAACCAGTGTTGGTCGACGTTGGTCGTGTGGAGGGACACGGCCTAGGACACGGGCGTGTCCCAGGCCGTGTCACTCAAGGAAATCGTCGAAGTGGTACACGGGCCGAGACACGGGCATAGACACGGGCGTGTCAGATGTGACACGGGCGTGTCCCATGCCATGTCACCAAGCCGTGTACCACTCTGACTGCAAGGTGTCGATTTATTGCACACGGGGGGCATGGCACGGGTCCCGACACGGGCGTGTCGCAGGCGACACGGGCGTGTCGGCAGCCGTGTCACATGCCGTGTGCTGGTTTTCAATCTGGATCGAGACGGCGAATGAGCTACACGGCCAGGCACACGGCCGTGTGCCAACCCGTGTTCGGCCCAGATTTTATAATTTGGGGCTTAATCTTGGCCGTTCGTTTCCTTGACTTTGGATCCGACGGTGGGGGGCTGCTCCTGGGAGGTTTTAGCCGGGAATAGGGTTTAGAAACCCTCATTTCTCTTGAGTGGTTCTCTTTCTAAAAGCTAGAGAGAGGAGAGAGCAAGGAGGAGGAAGAAGGGCTAGATCCGGCCGCCGGAAGAGCTTTGGAGCCCCGAATCGCGATCCGAGTCTAGATCCGCGGAGGCGACGCCGTTGCGGTGCTTTCCAACCGTGTAGTTTTCGATGGCGCCGCGGAAGAATGCAAGGGTAACGATTTCTCATCCTTGGGCATGTGAAGCCCTCTTTTCCTTTGCATAGGAAGCCCGCTCTCGCGAGTGAGCGAAGAGTTGGAGCGTTCCTTGGGGTAGATATGTGAAGTCCCCCTTGTGTAGAGTCCGTATGCGAAAACAGACATAGGCATTGTGTGTGAAGCCTATCCGGACAAGTAGAGCCGGATCGGTGATGTTGCATTGCATACGAACTGGGGAAAACTCCGGGTGTTTGGGTGTTTTTCGGGTTTTCTACGTGGTAGATTGCATCAGGGAGCCTTGGAGATTAACTCCAAGGTGCACCCGGAAAACTGGGCAAAGGCGGGTTTTGCCAACACGGTGGCCGGGGAGCCAACGTGAACATAACCGGGTTATGTGATTGTTGTGGCGGAAACGGGACTCGGTGAGTCTTGACCTGCGCATATGGCTTAAATTGCCGTTGCGGTATGAGCACGGGTCAGGCGGAACCGTACCCGGTCTATGTCGTTCGGTAGGACCGTTGGCATGGATGAGGGTCTTCGGCGGTCTATGGCTTAAATTGCCGTGACCAAGGCCAGGAAGGCAAAATGCTCATATGGACGACCGTTCAAGAGGCGGTGGTGGATTGGGAACATCTATGGCTTGAATTGACGTGACGTTGGCCGGTTCGCCGAGAATGTGCCCTGAGTGCACGGGGTGTGTGGCCGTGCGAGCCTACGCCTGTGTTGATGTGTGTTCACATTAATAGCATTGCCTATACTAACGAAGTGCAGGGAAAGAGCATCGCCGCCCCGATTTTGGGGGCGGGATCGTTATAATTTGGTCAGCATTGCTGATCGTTGCTATTGTTTGCCACCGGGCGGTGGTTTGTGGCTTGCAGGTGCTGCGGAGCAGAGCGGGAAATAGCGGGCTAAAGCCATTGTTGCTGTGCCAGCCCTCGAAGGCCTAATTGCTTATGTATCTTTCCCGTTTTCATGTATGGCCGGCCTGCGTGCCGAAGTTTGGAAAATACTATTTTGTTAAGTGAACAATGTAAGGCCTTAAGGCCAGTTCTCTTTTGTGTTTGATTACATTCCTGAGTTGGTAGTGGACATTCATGCTTAGTAGCAGGGTTCTTATTTTCTTTTGCAACTTAATAATTTGCTTCCGCTAGGTGTTGTGTAGGACGACATGATTGGTTGAATGGTTTCAACGCGTAACTAACCGGTCTGTCCGTAGTATATGGCGTCGGGCCCCGGCCGGACCTACTGCTATATGCTATCCGACGGATAGGGGTGTTACAAATTGGTATCAGACTACTGGTTTCGGTCAAGCTTAAATGAATTCTTGGACGAATTCACTTTAAGGGGTGGTGAGCACCTGTGTGCGTCATCGTTATAACATAAAAAGAACCCATGAATGTCCACTTAGGAATGAAAATATACATGTTTGAGGAACCTGCGTGTTCCTATAATTGCTGTTTGCAGTAATTTTTGGGTCGCTTATCGGTGTGTTGCACGATTATAGGTGACCAGAAGTGGTGCTGGGCCGTCTGAACGGCCAGGTTCTGAGGCGAGCAGTGCGCCAAGCGATGCGCCTGCAACACCTCCGTCTGCCGAGACCATTAGGTTGGTGGCAGAAGCGGTCATGGCAATGATCAATGCGCAGCCTGCAAGGCAGGTGCAGCAGCCCGCTCCTGCTATGGAGCAAGTACCGCTCCAGACGGCAGAGCAAAGGAGGGTTGAGCAAGTAGTGTTGGAGCCAGAGTTGCCTCGAAGAGCAACGGAAAGACAACTGAAGCACGTGATGGGCTTTCACCCACCTGTATTCACGGGCGCAGAAACCCCGACCCAAGCAGAGGATTGGCTCTCAAGGGTCAACAGGGTGATGACTGCGACGGAGACGGAAGAGTGGCAGAAGACCACTATAGCGACGTTCCTTTTGGATGGGGACGCAAGGTTATGGTGGGAAGGCCTAGAGCTACATCAGCTGCGGGGAAGGCCGTTGGCCGAAGTTTCGATGGAGGAGTTTGCGAGACTATTCATGGCTCGATACCTCCCCTCGGCGCAGAGAATTGCGCTAGAAAGCGAGTTTCAGAAGTTAGTGCAAGGGGATTGCACCGTTGATGAGTACCTCCACGAGTTTACTCGGTTGGGGAGATATGCTGGCGCTACCTTCGCAGACAAGGAGCGTAAGACGAGCCGCTTCTATGAAGGGTTAAGAGATGATCTAAGATTGCTACTGTCGGGGCCCAAGGCGCAGGGTTTCATGACCCTGGTCAATTCGGCCCGGTCCTTGGATAAGGACATGAAGAATGTCCAAGCAAAGAAGGAATCCGGTAGCAAGAAAGCGGAGTTCAAGGCACTGACTACGTCGAAGTCGGGCTACCGCAGGTTCTATAAGAAAGCTAAGACGTCGGGTCCAGCTGCTTCAGGTGCCTCGGGGACAACTACCAATCGAACCCCGGGCGCTTGTTTCACGTGTGGAAAGCCGGGGCACTTTGTCCGTGATTGCTGGAGTGGACGCTCAAAGTCCGAAAGGAAACAAGGAGCTACCTACGAGGAGAAGGGCAAAGCGGTGGAGTCGACCGCGTCCCACTATGCTCCGACTCAGCCTAGAGTCTATAACTTGGGCCAGCAGGAGGCCATCAAGCAAGCGGATGTGGTGACAGGTATGAGTTAATTTATAGCAAGTTAGCTTTAATACCGTTATCTATTGCTTGTTAGCCTAATATTGTTAGTATAGGCTTTGTTGTGATTATCGATAGTCCGACACGGGCACTGTTCGATACGGGAGCTTCACACTCCTTCTTGTCCGAAAGCTTTATATCGCGCATCGGAGTCCCTTCTTCGATGGCGAAGGACAAGTTGGATGTGCTGCTACCGAATGGGTGCTCGATGCGTGCAGACAGGGTGTGCGCCGTAAAGGTTCACATTGGGAGCCAAGAGTTCGACTTGCTAGCGTCATTGCTGCCGCTAGTAGAGTTCGACGTGATCTTTGGAATGGATTGGCTGTCAGAGCAGAAAGCTTGGATTGACTGTGACTGGAAGGAGGTCAAGCTGGGTGTAGGGCGGGAGACTACATTCGAGGGGTTAAAGGGGTCGAGCAGGACACAAATGTCTGCTCTTCAGGTGGTGAAGGCAGTTCGTGCTGGTGCAGAGCTGTTCTTTGCAATAGTGGGGGCTGTGGAGCCAAAGTCCCCGTTGGATAGCATCCCCGTGGTTTGCGAATACCCCGATGTGTTCCCGGATAGCCTTCCCGGAGCCCCACCGCAGCGGGAGATTGATTTCACCATCGAGCTCGTACCGGGGGCCAAACCGGTGTCACGTGCTCCGTATAGGTTGGCGCCTAAGGAGATGGCAGAGTTGAAAGTTCAGCTAGAGGAGCTGATGGAGCAAGGATATGTGCGTCCATGCTCGTCGCCTTGGAGCGCACCGGTCCTCTTCGTTAAGAAGAAGGACGGGAGTATGCGGCTGTGTATCGACTATAGAGAGTTGAACAAGCTGACGGAGAAGAATAAGTACCCGATCCCGAGGATTGATGATCTCTTTGATCAGTTAGTCGGATCGTCGGTATACTCCAAGTTGGACTTGAAGTCAGGGTACTATCAGCTGAGGATCAGGGAGTGTGATATCCCGAAGACGGCGTTCAGTACGAGGTATGGGCATTTCGAGTTCACGGTCATGCCGTTTGGACTGACGAATGCGCCATCGGTTTTTATGGATCTGATGAACAGGACGTTCAGAGATTTCCTGGATCGCTTTGTGATCGTCTTTATTGACGATATTTTGGTATACTCGCAGTGCGAAGAAGACCACTTCAAGCATTTGCATTTGGTGTTGGAGACTTTGAGGAGGAATGAGCTTTACGCAAAGTTCTCCAAGTGCGAGTTCTGGCTACCCTCGGTAGCGTTCCTTGGTCATATAGTGAGTGGGGAAGGTATAGCGGTGGATCCGGCAAAGATTGTTGCGATACGGGAGTGGCCTGCGTTATCTTCTGTCGCGGAAGTCCGTAATTTTCTCGGGCTTGCCGGATATTACAGGCGCTTCGTAGAGAACTTCTCGCGGGTAGCGTTACCTCTCACGAAGTTGACAAGGAAGGATCAAAAATTCTTGTGGACGCAAGAGTGCGTGCAAGCTTTTGAGGAGCTGAAGAGGCGGTTGACCACGGCGCCAGTGCTTAGTTCGCCGAGTGGGACCGAGGGCTTTGAGGTGTATAGCGACGCTTCGGGTAGTGGCTTGGGCTGCGTGTTGTTGCAGCATGGAAGTGTGATCGCGTATGGATCGCGTCAGCTGAAAGTGCATGAAAGAAATTATCCGGTGCACGACTTGGAGTTGGCGGCCGTGATTTTTGCACTCAAGTTGTGGAGGCACTACCTATACGGTGTAAGAGTCGATATATACACCGATCACAAGAGCCTAAAATACTTGTTGGATCAAAAGGACCTTAATATGAGGCAGAGGAGGTGGATGGAGTTCCTGGGGGACTACACCTTCAAGATACATTATGTACCCGGGAAGGGCAACGCAGTTGCGGATGCGCTGAGCCGCAGGGCACCCGCCCAAGCCAACTGGTTGTCGGTGCATGATGAGCAGCTAGTACGGGAGTTGGAGAAGCTTGAGATCTGTTGCGTTGACAAGCAGACGAGCGCCAAAGCAATGCTAAACTGGACGGAAGTGCAGTATGACCTGGCTGACCGGGTTCGGCAGGCATTGGAGTTAGATGACTCCATGAAGGAGCTTATGGAGGCCGCTCTGGATGGGTCAAATTCCCAGTTCTCGGTGGTTGATGGTTTGTTAAGAAAGGATCATCGGTTGTGCGTCCCGAGTGGGGGTAACCTCCGGGCGGAGTTGATGTACGAGGCTCATCATACCAAGTACTCAATCCACCCAGAGAGCACGAAGATGTATCGTGATCTCAAGAAGCTGTTTTGGTGGCCGGGGCTTAAGAAAGATGTGGCGTTGTACGTGGCTAAATGCCAAACGTGCGCCTTGGTGAAGGCGGAGTGCCAAAAGCCAGGAGGATTTCTGAAATCCTTGCCTATACCGGAGTGGAAATTCGATGATATATCTATGGACTTTGTGCACGGGTTGCCAAGGTCGCAGAAGGGGAACGACGCCATCTGGGTGATCGTAGATCGACTAACCAAAGTGTCGCATTTCATTCCGCATAGGAAGGATGATCCAGTGGAGAGATTGGCAAAGTTGTATGTCGACAATATTGTTAGGCTGCATGGTGTGCCCCGTAGCATTGTGAGTGATCGCGATGGGCGGTTCACGTCAAATGATTGGAGGTTGGTGCAGCAGATGCTGGGAACAAAGTTAAAGTTCAGCACAGCTTTCCATCCGCAGACGGATGGGCAGACCGAGAGGGTCAATAGAACGATGGAGGACATGCTCCGCATGTGTGTTCTAGACTTCGGGAAGCATTGGGAAGACCACCTTTATTTGGTGGAGTTCGCGTACAACAACAGCTACCAAGCGAGTATACAAATGGCGCCCTTCGAGGCCCTGTATGGTAGGAAGTGTCGCACGCCGTTATCGTGGCTTGAAGCGGGTGAGGCAAGGTTGTACAAGAAGCAGGAGGTGGAGAGTGCTACCTCGTTAGTGCGGATCATTCGGGAGCGCTTGTTGATCGCTCAGGACCGGCAGGCGAAGTATTACAATGCCAAGCACCGGAACGTGGAGTTCGCAGTAGGCGATTGGGTATACCTGAAAGTGAAGCCGTTCAAGGGGGTTTCGCGGGTGAGACGCTTGAAGAAGCTGAGCCCAAGATACCTTGGACCTTTTGAGGTCCTGGAGCGAGTCGGCGAAGCTGCATACCGTTTGAAGCTATCAGTGGAGTTGAGTGGATTACATGATGTGTTCCACATTTCGGTGTTGCGGAAGGCGGTGCAAGAGCCTTCGCAGGTGATCGCGGATGACCAAGTGCTGGTGGACGAAGGGTTGACGACAAGGGTCAAGCCCGTCCGCATTGAAGATGTTGAGGTCAAGAGGCTTCGTAACAAGGAGATCCGGATGGTTAAGGTCCGGTGGGATAACTGCGGGCGTGAGGAGCTCTCTTGGGAACGGGAGCAGACTATGCTCGAGGAGTACCCGGAATTATTCTGCTCAGGTACTGTTTTACGTTAAGTCCTGTTTTTCCTTTATTAATTTCGTGGACGAAATTCTTTAAGGGGGGTAGAATTGTAACACCCCAATTTGTCGTAGGAACGGCGGGGATCATTTTTGGCCAAGTTAGATTTTTGGTGCAGGTGACACGGCCCCCGACACGGGCGTGTCGGAGACCGTATCGGGCGTGTCGAGCTCGAATCGTCGAATTGGCCGTGTAGTCGACCAGTGTTGGTCGACGTTGGTCGTGTAGAGGGACACGGCCTAGGACACGGGCGTGTCCCAGGCCGTGTCACTCAAGGAAATCGTCGAAGTGGTACACGGGCCGAGACACGGGCACAGACACGGGCGTGTCAGATGTGACACGGGCGTGTCCCATGCCGTGTCACCAAGCCGTGTACCACTCTGACTGCAAGGTGTCGATTTATTGCACACGGGGGGCGTGACACGGGTCCCGACACGGGCGTGTCGCAGGCGACACGGGCGTGTCGGCGGCCGTGTCACATGCCGTGTGCTGGTTTTCAATCTGGATCGAGACGGCGAATGAGCTACACGGCCAGGCACACGGCCGTGTGCCAACCCGTGTTCGGCCCAGATTTTATAATTTGGGGCTTAATCTTGGCCGTTCGTTTCCTTGACTTTGGATCCAACGGTGGGGGGCTGCTCCTGGGAGGTTTTAGCCGGGAATAGGGTTTAGAAACCCTCATTTCTCTTGAGTGGTTCTCTTTCTAAAAGCTAGAGAGAGGAGAGAGCAAGGAGGAGGAAGAAGGGCTAGATCCGGCCGCCGGAAGAGCTTCGGAGCCCCGAATCGCGATCCGAGTCCAGATCCGCGGAGGCGACGCCGTTGCGGTGCTTTCCAACCGTGTAGTTTTCGATGGCGCCGCGGAAGAATGCAAGGGTAACGATTTCTCATCCTTGGGCATGTGAAGCCCTCTTTTCCTTTGCATAGGAAGCCCGCTCTCGCGAGTGAGCGAAGAGTTGGAGCGTTCCTTGGGGTAGATATGTGAAGTCCCCCTTGTGTAGAGTCCGTATGCGAAAACGGACATAGGCATTGTGTGTGAAGCCTATCCGGACAAGTAGAGCCGGATCGGTGATGTTGCATTGCATACGAACCGGGGAAAACTCCGGGTGTTTGGGTGTTTTTCAGGTTTTCTACGTGGTAGATTGCATCAGGGAGCCTTGGAGATTAACTCCAAGGTGCACCCGGAAAACTGGGCAAAGGCGGGTTTTGCCAACACGGTGGCCGGGGAGCCAACGTGAACATAACCGGGTTATGTGATTGTTGTGGCGGAAACGGGACTCGGTGAGTCTTGACCTGCGCATATGGCTTAAATTGTCGTTGCGGTATGAGCACGGGTCAGGCGGAACCGTACCCGGTCTATGTCGTTCGGTAGGACCGTTAGCATGGATGAGGGTCTTCGGCGGTCTATGGCTTAAATTGCCGTGACCAAGGCCAGGAAGGCAAAATGCTCATATGGACGACCGTTCAAGAGGCGGTGGTGGATTGGGAACGTCTATGGCTTGAATTGACGTGACGTTGGCCGGTTCGCCGAGAAAGTGCCCTGAGTGCACGGGGTGTGTGGCCGTGCGAGCCTACGCCTGTGTTGATGTGTGTTCACATTAATAGCATTGCCTATACTAACGAAGTGCAGGGAAAGAGCATCGCCGCCCCGATTTTGGGGGCGGGATCGTTATAATTTGGTCAGCATTGCTGACCGTTGCTATTGTTTGCCACCGGGCGGTGGTTTGTGGCTTGCAGGTGCTGCGGAGCAGAGCGGGAAATAGCGGGCTAAAGCCCTTGTTGCTGTGCCGGCCCTCGAAGGCCTAATTGCTTATGTATCTTTCCCGTTTTCATGTATGGCCGGCCTGCGTGCCGAAGTTTGGAAAATACTATTTTGTTAAGTGAACAATGTAAGGCCTTAAGGCCAGTTCTCTTTTGTGTTTGATTACATTCCTGAGTTGGTAGTGGACATTCATGCTTGGTAGCAGGGTTCTTATTTTCTTTTGCAACTTAATAATTTGCTTTCGCTAGGTGTTGTGTAGGACGACATGATTGGTTGAATGGTTTCAACGCGTAACTAACCGGTCTGTCCGTAGTATATGGCGTCGGGCCCCGGCCGGACCTACTGCTATATGCTATCCGATGGATAGGGGTGTTACACAGATAATGTTTTAGTGTCGACACATCCTTTTTCTTTTTCGACACAACATACTGAGTGTGTCGACACAAAGTCTGTTTGTGTCGACACAAACATTGTACTTAGACAAATTTCCAGAGAAATTTTATACAGACATATACTACTTAGGAATACTTGTGCTAACCTATTCTAGGTTCAACATACCAAATTCAATTTTAAAATAATTGAATTTAGTTTCATCTAGAGGTTTTGTAAAAATATCAGCAATTTGATTATTTGTATTTACAAATTCTAGACTAATATCTTTTTTTTCCACATGTTCTCTTATGAAATAAAACTTAATTTCTATATGCTTGGTTCTACTGTGTGATACATGATTCGTAGCAATAGAAATAGTACTAGTAGAATCACAAAACAATGGAATTCTACTTACCTTGATATCATAATCTTCTAGTTGGTGCTTTATCTACAATAATTGTGCACAACAACTGCCTGCAGCTACATATTCAGACTCAGCTATTGATATGGCTACACTGGTCTGCTTCTTGCTGCACCATGACACCAGTCTTCCACCTAGGAATTGACAGGTTCCTGTAGTACTCTTCCTGTCATCTCTGCATCCTGCAAAGTCTGCATCTGAGAAACCTGTTAGTATGAAATCTCTATTCTTAGGGTACCAAAGACCTAGATTAGGTGTGCCCTTAAGATATCTCAAGATTCTCTTAACTGCAATATAATGAGATTCCTTTGAGCAAGCTTGGTACCTAGCACAGACACATGTAGCATACATGATGTCAGGTCTACTAGCTGTCAAGTAGAGTAGGGAGCCAATTATCCCTCTATACAAAGACTCATCAACAGGTTTCCCTGTCTCATCTTTGCCTATAGGCATACTTGTTCCCATTGGAGTTTTCATGGTGGAGGCTGAGTCCATACCATATTTCTTAATCAACTCCTTGGTGAACTTAGACTGAGATGTGGATAATCCATTATCAGCCTGTCTGATTTGAATTCCCAAGAAGAACTTTAGCTCACCCATACTGCTCATCTCAAACTTCCCTTGCATAAGTTTGGCAAACTTTCTACAAAGGTTGTTTTCAGTAGATCAAAAGATAATGACATCAACTTATATCTGGACTAGGATTATCTTGCCTTTAGATTCCCTAAACAATAGAGTTTTGTCTATCTTTCTTCTAGAGAATTTATTCTCAATAAGAAAAGTAGACAAGATTTCATACCAATCCCTAGGGGCTTGTTTCAAACCATATAGAGCTTTCCTAAGCCTATATACATAATCAGGATAGTAAGAATCTACAAAAATTGAGGGTTGCTCAACATAGACTTCCTCTTTTAAGTCACCATTCAGAAATGCTGACTTTACATCCATCTGATATACCTTGAACCCTTGATAGGCAGTATAAGCCAAGAACATCCTTATAGCCTTCAGCCTTGCTACTAGGGCAAAGGTTTGATCAAAGTCAATCCCTTCCTCTTGCATGTAGCCTTTTGCTACCAGCCTAGCCTTGTTCTTGATAATAGTGCCATTCTCATCAAGTTTTTTTCTGTAGATCCACTTGGTTCCTATAATGTTGTGATCCTTTAGTTTAGGAACTAGTTCCCAGACTTTGCATCTTCTGAATTGATTCAGCTCTACTTGGATGTCATCAACCCAGTTAGTATCTAGCATGGCTTCTTCAAACTTCTTGGGTTCTATTTAAGACAAGAAGCTAGAACATAGAACTGTGTTGATGCTTTTGCTCCTTATTAGAACACCTTGACTTGCATCACCAATTATTTGGTGAGCTGGATGATCTTTCAGGTGTCTTTTTGCTGGAGGAAACCTGTCTACCTCATGGCCTTCTTCATTTTCCTCCACC
The DNA here is from genome assembly GCA_039513925.1 of Platanthera zijinensis. Taxonomy (NCBI): domain Eukaryota; kingdom Viridiplantae; phylum Streptophyta; class Magnoliopsida; order Asparagales; family Orchidaceae; genus Platanthera; species Platanthera zijinensis. The sequence continues at coordinate 35,450,824 of CM077083.1, forward strand.
TGATGCTCCTCATTGTCTTCATCATCCAAAGAGTTTTGTTCTCGCCTTGGACAACATGCATCTTTTCCATCATCCATCCTAGCAGGAGCTTCATCATTGATGGTCATCTTGTCCAGCCTGTCTGTTAGACCTGCATAACTAACTGAAGAACTAGACAATTCATTGTTAATCAATTTAGACTCATCAAAAACAACATGGACTGACTCTTCTATAACTTGGGTAGACAAGTTGTAGACCCTGTATGCCCTACTTATTACTGTACCCAACAAATATCCCTTCTAAGGATTTGGCAGCAAACTTTGCTTTATAGTGCTTACCATTCACTAGGACATAACACTTGCTACCAAAAATTCTGAAGTAAGAAATGTTTGGTTTTCTGCCTTTCAAAATCTGATAGGGAGTCAACTTAATTTTCTTATTTATGGATGCTCTATTGAGAACATGACAAGTAGTATTTACTGCCTCAGCCCAAAAATATTCAGGGAGAGTAGAGTCACTGAGTAGAGTTCTACCTGCCTCAATAAGAGTTATATTCTTTCTTTCAGCAATTCCATTTTGCTGGGGTGTTCTTGGTGAGGAGAACTCCTGATTAATCCCAAATTCTTCACAGAATTTTGTCATACATTCAGACTAAAATTCAGTTCCATGGTCACTTTTGATTTTGACTACTGAACTGTTAAATTCATTCTAAATTTGTTTAACAAAAGTCTGGAAAATACTAGGGGTTTCAGATTTCTACCTCAAGAAGAAAACCCATGTGTATTTAGAATAGTCATCCACAATAACTAAAGTGTATACTTTCCTACCAAGACTATGAACTGCCATAGGACCAAACAAATCCATATGCAAGAGATATAAACATCTCAATGAATCTCTGGTATCAAGTGCAGGAAAAGAGGACTTGGTCTATTTGCCCTTTTGGCAAGCTGAACATACTTCCTCTTTAATGCACTTGACTTGAGGACCATTCCTCACTAAATCCATGCTAAACAGCAGCCCTATAGACTTATAGTTCAGATGAGCTAACCTCTTGTTCCATTTGACACATAGTGAAGATTTCTCACCTACAACTAGGCAAATAGGTGAGTTTTTATACTCACAATCTAGGTTAAGACACTATACATTCCCTCTCCTTGTGCTATTCAACATGATCTCTTGATCACTTGACCTCTTAATTGGGCACTCCCCTTTGTGGAAAGAGATGTCATAACCTAGATCACTAAGTTGACTTATGCTAATCAGGTTATGTTTCAGACCCTTCACATAATCCACTTTAGTGATAGTAATTGAGTCACTAGAGATGTTACCAAATCCTTTGATGACTCCTTTTTCTGATCCACCAAAGATGACTTTGGGACCATTCTCTATGGGTGAATAGTCCCTCAACATTCTTCTTGTTCCAGTCAAGTGTCTGGAGCTTCCACTATCCAAGTACCATATAAGGGTATGGCCACTTGGATTCACCTGCATCAAATAAAGAATCACTCATCCTTAGAACCCAAATTATTATTGGGTCCTAGGTTCTTGTTAGTTTGGGAAATAACCTGTTTACCTACAGATTTTCTGATAGGTAAACTACTCTTGGCTCTAACACTTGTGTTAAACCAGCAATCCATGGCAAAGTGGACTACCTTCCCACAACACAAACACTCAAACTTGTTGTACCTTCTCTTAGGTACAGACTTCACAACCTTGTTGCCAACAGTCCTGTTAAGTGTAGGTGCTGGAGCAGCAAACCCTAAGAATTCTTTTCGAACCTGATGGGCTTGTTGTTGGGTATTGTCTCCACAATAACCAAGATTTGCATGAAGTCACCCTTTGAACTAAGATGAATTAAGTTGTATTTGAAATCTGTATTCTAGTGTATGTTTGCAGATCCTCAGTTCTAAGTGTAGACCAATGTCAGTCTACAGTGGGTCAGGAACACAGGACCACTCAGTGTAATCCCTCACTTGGTGATCCAAAGTATTGACTCATGTGTAGCCTATCAATTGGGATACACTTCATATTCAAACTTTGGAGCAAAAGATGGAGACAAGTGCAGAAGGAAATCTTACATGAAGTTCTTGAAAAAAAAAATCTCTAAGTCCATATCTCGAGAAGTTCTCTCAGAGTTCTCGAGAAGTATGACATAGTTCTCGAGAGGCTAAGACTCTACTTCTCGAGAAGTCAGGACAGTTCAAGAATTTCTCTAAGTTGAAGTTTTCGAGAGGTTAATAAAGTTCCCGAGAACTACTATAGAAGTTCTCGAGAAGTACTCCTTGGCTCTCGAAAAGTTCTGCTTTCTCTTCAGGAATTGGACTCAAATCAAGTTCTCGAGAACTATTCCATAAATTCTCGAGAGGTCGATAATGTTCTCAAGAACTACTTGACAAAGTTCTCGAGAAGTATTCAGTTAGGGTATTTCTTTAGAAGTTGACTCTAAGTAAATTCTCGAGAAGTGCTATATAAGTTTTCGAGAAGTTTTTGTTCTCTAAAAGTTTTTTGTCAAGTTCTCGAAAAGTCGATTTAGCTCTCGAGAGCTATAATCCCGTGTTCTCGAGAAGTCCAAGGCTATTTCAAGGAGATCAGTGATCGAGATGCAGCCATAGTTTTCGAAAGATTAGTACATAGTTCTCGAGAACTATCTCAACTTCTCGAGAACTAAGTTCATCTTTTTCCAGAAATTTTCTCTAAGTCCAGATCGGCCGTAATTTAATTCAACCCGACAGGATTGGTCCACGTGTCATCATTTATGATAATTCCAACCATTAGAGACATCATATATAATGTCTTGTCACTAAGACATAACCCTAATAAGGATTAAGAGATTGATTGAGCGATTCCGTACTTTCCTAAATCGCTGGTTCTACCGCATTTCTCTCAAGCCCGACGACCTAAAGCCGCCGCCGACGCTCTCGTTCTGATCGATCTTCATCTCTTCAACTGTTAGAAGCGATTTGCATCATCGATCTAAGAAGACTACTGGTTCAAGAAAGGTTCCGTTCTTCTTCATCCCGTAGATTCAAGAATTTCTCAGGTCAATCTACAAGGTTTCTTCCACAAATCTGATAAGGGCTGCAACTTCAAGAAGAAGACCTAAAGATATATTTCTTGCAGATCTGAGATATTTTGTGCTTATATTTTTCATATCTTTTGTAAAACTTGTAGGAGATTAATCTCCGAGTGTAGGAGCGTGGTTCTCCGAGTTGTAGGAAGAGTTCATCTTCCGAGTGTAGATCCATTTGGATCGAGTTTGTAGGAACGTGGTTCCGAGGCATAGGATTGGTTTGTAATCCGAGATAGTGGAGTAGCCGGATCTAGTGATTTGCTAGAACGGGAGGTAAAGTGGACGTACCCAAGTACGGGGAACCACTATAAATCTTTTGTGTCCTTCTGTGATTGCTTGATTGCGTGTGCTAGATCTCTAAAATTTTTACTCCGCAAAAAAACGCACAATTCACCTATTCACCCCCCTCTAGGTGATTTAGGTTGACAACTTTCCACTTTCACTTGTCTATAGTCTGCCTACTGGCATTTGCACACTTGCCAATGTGATCTCCATACTCACAGTGACCATGAGTAATTTCATGATCATGCCAGTTAGTAGGTTGCATCTCCTTCCTAAATAAAATAGGGGGCTTAGAGGCTAGTGGCTGAACTGGGGCCTTACCTTTTATATGAGAATTGGTGGCCCTAGTTCTTCCCTTAAAACCTAGACCAGTCTTTCCTTTCTGAGGAATGAAATTGTCTATTAAGGGTAAGACAGATTTTGGCTTAGAGAATTTAGCCACTAACTCTCTTTCTTTCTGGAGTCTTGCCTCCAGATTCTTGATATGATTTTCCTTGAAAGTGATTGTGCCCATCTGAATAACAGTTATGTTCTTCAGTTTGGCAACCTCTTTCAGTTTCAAATCAATCAGCTTGGCTGATTCTGATGCTGCCTTCTTAAGAGATTCAATCTCCTTGGCCTGCTCCTTGACAAGAAGCTTGCTTCTCTTTAGAGCTTGTAACAACCCACCATACTTATCAATGAGTTGGTGTACATCCCCTTCAGACTCAGAACCATCCACATCTCTTGATGCAGATGCTTCTGATTCTGATCCAGTGAAATAGTCAAAAGCTGAGGGAGAATTTGATAGTTTAACTTTCAAGGCAGCCTAAAACACCTAGAGGGGGGGGGGTGAATAGGTCCTGCTTCTTTTTCTAAAACTTCTAGACAGAATTCAATTTATTAACTAATACAAAAACACAGCAATCACAGAAAACAACACATCACAGATTGCACTATGTTTTATAGTGGTTCCCCAAGGTCTGGGTACATCCACTTTCCCCCTTCACCTATCTAGCAGTATGCTAGATTCGGCCAAACTTCCACTTATCTCAGATCAATAGATCTTACAACTCAGAACCCAACTGGTTCCTACAACTCAGGCACAACTGCCCTACCTCAGCCTTGCCCCAAGGCCTACAACTCAGAGAATATCCTTCTCCTACACTCAGGCAATCAGCCCTACCACTCAGAGTTCAACACTCCTACACTCAGCCTTTATAACATAGGCTTACAACTCAGATCTGTATAAACAGATCCTACAGAAATATAGAAAAGATTGTTTTTAAATTTGTCTTGCCAAATTGAGAGAGAAAAGGCAATGACAATTCTTAATCAGCTGATGCAATCAACTGTTTCTTAGCCTTCTTCAAAGCTTCTTGAAAATGTACTTAGCTGAGTTGATTCCAAACAGCTTCTTGATAATCCACTGGTGGATTCTTTCTTCTTCTTCAAATTCTGACTTGATCTCTCTCTATCAGCACTTGAATGATTCTTCAGAATTCTGGTTAGAACTCTTCTTAGATCTATCCTTAGATAGTCTTCTTAGATCTTCTTGAGAAGATCTTCTTAAGTGCCTTGCACTTTCTTGAAATGATTTGGATCGGAATCCTTCTTCAAAAGTTCTGGAGTTAAGAATTTCTTCAATGTTGAGAAGGTTATTTCCTTCTTCTGAATATGTCTATTTATAGACTTCCTTCATGGTAACCGGCTGATCCGGTTTCTAACAGTTCTCTGACAAGTCTGACAGCTTCAGTTAACCGGTGGCAACCCACAGCTGTCAAGTCTTCAACAAGTCCTGTGCCTTAGTCTTGAACCACAGTGTGTCGAGACAGTCTGTCAGAAAGTGTCGAGACCATCTGTCTATTTGTGTCGACACAATTGACTTTGGTGTCGACACTGCCTTCAGTGATGTCGACTAAGTTGCCTTTGAGTCGACACGGCTTCTTCTGCAAACAATTTGATCTTGACTCTTCAGTGTGTCGACACAAGTCCTGTGTGTCGACACAGTTGTTGTAGAATCTTAACTTCAGTAAGTGTCGACTTAGCCTTCAGGTGTCGACACAGTCTTCTTTTAACTCTGCTTCAATGTGTCGACTCAATCACAATGTGTCGACACATTCTGCTGTTGTAGACAAACTTGTGGTCGACTATATTCCTTGAGGTCGACTATGTTCTTCTGTGTCGACATTTTTTTTCAATGTTGAGGTCGACGCTTTCCTTCTGTGTCGACACTTTTTCCCAGAGTAGTGTCGACTTACTTCTTCTGTGTCGACACATTTTCCCAGTGTTGAGATCGACTATGTTATGTGTCGACACTTTTTCCCAGAGTAGTGTCGACTTACTTCTTCTGTGTCGACACATTTTCCCAGTGTTGTGTCGACAACTTTCTTCTATGTGTCGACACATTTTCCTTTGTGTCGACACTTGGACTTAGAATTTTTCTGTAAACTTTAACATTTCTTTTCCTGCACATGTCAACTCAAAACTACATCAAATACAACATGATGTATATCATTGAGCTAGGTTGGGCTTCTTCAAATCAGGTACACATTTTCCAATGTACCCAACAATCTCCCCCTATTTGGAGAAGTCATAACCCTTATAGCCAATGATATACACCATTTATAAATAGTATAAAATGATGATATATGACAATACACAGGGATACTTAATTATAAACAAAATAATAAGAACATCATGGATAAAACAATCTATCACAGATTTAACAAAATTTTGTTTATTACTGGGTAATGTTTGATTACATGGTTTTTCTTTGACAGATTACATCATTACAAAACATTATGAAAGAACTAAACATTATCAGGATTGATTAGGCTCTCTAATAACAATCCCTTGGCCAGATTTAATTTTAGCTGTCACAGGAGCTTCTGATTCTTCAGCCATCTTTTTTCCTTTAAGATCAGCTTTCTTCTTAGCTTCTTCCTTGAGCCTTTGCCTTTCAAAATAGTGAAAAGGCTTTGGGAAGTATTTGCTTGGCTCCATAGCATCAGTTGGAAGTCTTCCCATCTTAGCTTTCCTTCTGAATTGTACAATGGCTTCTTGTCTTGCCTCATACTTCTGCCATTCCTGCTCATTGTACCACTTGCCCCTTTCATGAACTTGATCTTTGACAGCTTTCCATGCAGTGAGTATTATATTTCTGGAAGTAGGACTCCACTGCTCAAAATCTGGCTTCAGCTCAGCCTGCTCTCTAAATCTTTTCTTTGACAGTAGAGCATCTTGCTGATCTTGCAAATTTACCTCAGGCTTATCAACCTTTCCAAAGATAACATTTACAACTTCCTTTGAAGGACTATACATATATTGCACTTGCTGATCCAATATATCAAAATCTGGAGGGGGGTATATGACTTGGGCAACCTCAGGTTGGTCACCTTCAAGTAGTCCTGTTTGTAATCCTGACTCAGCCACCATGTTATCATCACACAATGGTGGATATCCCAATGTGGCTCTTATGCTATTGGTCACCCATTTGGCATGCTCAGAGCCTGCATGAATTAGCATCCTCTCCCCCTTTATGGCTTCTCTTGATACATGATCTCTAAGATCTTCTTTCTGAAATCTTATTTGGCCATCCAAATAATTCACTCCCTCCTTGAAAAATGGTCTTAATCTTTGAAGCTTTTCAGATATTTCCTGTTGAGAGGTTGTGATGGCAGTCTTAACAGATGCAATTGCAGCCTGAAAATTCTTATCAAACTCTGCCATTTCTTTGGCTTTATCTGCAGGCATCCCTGGAACAATCTTCTTCACCTCTTGAATGATCTCATTATGAGATTCAGTTAAATTGTCATTCATTCTTATTTGATTTTCCAGAACATAACCTTGCTTCAAAACAATATCATCCACCTTTGTAGAGATAGCCTGCTGTTGTTTAGCCAGATAAACTACAGCATTGCCACCCTTGTGGAAGCAATCTGTCATTTCAGTTTTATTCAAGTTGACTTGAAATTGGATAGATTTGATATCTTGGGCTAAGTCAAACTGCAGAGTTTTGTTTCTTTCATCAACATATTTCTCAATGGCCACCCTGTGGTCATCCAATTTCACCTGTAAATCCACCAAGAACTTGTTATAATCAACTTCAGGAGGTGGAGGTGGAGGTATTGTCTGTAAAGCCTGCCTATAAGTCTTGCTTCTTCTTTTAAATACAACCAGTTTTCTTTTCTTAGCCAACCTGGCTTCTTCAGTCTCAGATTCAGAAGTACTCTCTATGTTAACTCTATCTGCTTCAGTGCCATGTTGCTCAGTTTCAACATGTAGAGGCTCCCCCTCAATTCTTTGCTCCTCCTCTACTTCTTGTACTTTCTCAATCTCTTGAACTTTTTCCACTCCTTGTTCTAGCTCTATGTCAAGAGGCTGCTCAACATCTTGAACCTCTTCTATTCTATCAGTAGCTGTATCAACATCTGGGAATAACTCTTCCATAGTAAATTCCAGTTGAGTGGTCACTTTTGCAGCAGTTAAATCTGGAGATATGTTTAACTGTGCTACCTCTTGGACTTGCACCTCAATATTTGTAGTGGCAGGTGTAGGTGTGGACACTAGCTCCCCCTGAACCTGTGCAGTAATAAGAATAAGAGCAATGTCTTTTAAAGTTAAAATACATTAGCTCCTCCTATACCTAAGCAGGTGTAGATACCTTTGGAGCAGAAGTGGAAACTTGCTCCCCCTGCATCTGTGCAGGTGTTGATACTTCCTGGACCACAGTTGAGTCAAGCTGTGTCCCTTCTTGTACTTGGTCAGATTCTTGATTTGGTGTAGGGGATTGCACAGGGGTGTCTGGCCTGTTCTCTTCAGGCACATCCTTTGACAGCACCCTATCCCACCTGGTGAATAGTCTCATATCCATTCTTCTCATATGGTTAATCTTGCTCCCCTGCAGCTGCTGCATCACTTCAGGAATTACTCCATTGAAGTACAGGCTCATGATCCTAGCCATGTTAGGCTTCTTGATTCCCTCTTTGATCTTGTCAAAGAGCACTCCTGACCAATCAGTAGGAATAGTAAATACTATCCTGGTCATCAGGCTGAACATATAGGCAGAAATCCTATCATGTCCACCTGTCTTGCAGAGGATTACCTTCCCAACTATCTCAGACAAGAACTTCCCTTGCTGATTCATTCCCTTCCTATTGAAGGCAGCTCCAATCTTCAATCCTTGGTCCAGTCCACACCATTGAAGGGCTTCCCTTGTCCTGGAGATAGGAACTTCCTCTTCATTTTCAACTACTTTCAAGTGGAAGATTTTTCTTATACTTCTTTGGTTAATCTTGATCTTACTTCCTTGAACTGTAGACTTAATCTTGAGGCCAGTTGAATGGACTGATGCAGAGATAAAGAACTCGTGCACCTCCTTCTTCCAGATCTTGGATGGTTCTGAGACAATGAATTCTAACCCTGATGCAGAGAGAAGGGTGATAACTCCTTGAACATCAGGCGGCGCCTCTGCAAACGCCTGGCGCACCAACTCATACCCTTCATTAACATTGTCTTCAATCCTTGGCGCCATCGTTGTGTCGAGAAAGCTTGAGAGAAGAGAGAAAGAAAGACTGTCGACACAGGGTTTGAGTTTCGAAAACCTTGAAAGCGTGTCGACACAAAGAGCTTTTTGACCTATTATAGCTTCTGTTGAAAGAAGTTCAAAAGGCGCCAAAGACAGTCTAAATGTGTCGACACAGACGGAATGTGTCGACACAAGCTTCTATTAATCTCGACATTTCTTTAGTCTACTATGTGTCGACACCAATTTGTGGTTATGTCGACACCTTGGATATATAGTAGAAAGACAGAAATTCTGTGTCGACACTAAGGACAAGTGTCGACACATATTTTGTAAGTGTCGACACCATAATTCTGGTTGAGTCGACATTACATTCCTGGTTAAGTCGACAATAAAACTCTTAAGTGTCGACACATATTCTCTGTGTCGACACAATATTTCTGACTTGTCGACATAATTTCTCTGAGTCGACACATTATTACTGAATGTGTCGACACATTCTTACTTAGCCAATTTCTGTAACTTCAATGTGTCCTTTTTAACACTTGATTATTGTTGTTACTACTTTTACTTACTTATTAACCATTTCAATAGCATTGTTAATGATTTTGTTTAATACATTAATCAATGGTTAACATACCTAATTCAATTTTGAATTTATTGAATTTGGTTTCATCTAAAGGCTTAGTAAATACATCTGCTATTTGATAATCTGTTTTTACAAATTCCAATGAGATGTCACCTTTCTCTACATGTTCTCTAAGAAAATGATATTTGATTTCTATATGCTTAGTTCTACTATGAGAAACTGGATTATTAGCAATAGAAATAGCACTCTTAGAATCACATAAAAGGGGTGTTCTACTTACCTGAATACCATAATCTTTAAGCTGATGCTGCATCCATAATAGCTGTGCACAGCAGCTTCCTGCAGCAATATACTCTGACTCAGCTGTGGAAATTGCCACACTAGTCTGTTTTTTACTACTCCAAGATATTAGTCTTCCTCCCAGGAATTGACAAGTACCTGTAGTACTCTTTCTATCCTCTCTACATCCTGCAAAATCTGCATCTGAATAGCCTGTTAGTTGAAAATCTCTATTCCTAGGGTACCAAAGACCTAGAGTAGGAGTGCCCTTTAGATATCTCAGAATCCTTTTTACTGCAGTATAATGAGATTCTTTAGGGCAGGCTTGGTACCTAGCACAGACACATGTTGCATACATAATGTCAGGTCTACTAGCAGTGAGATATAGTAGTGACCCAACTATTCCTCTATACAATGATTCATCAACAGGTTTACCTGCCTCATCTTTGCATATTGGCATACTTGTGCCCATAGGAGTTCTCATGGAGGAGGATGACTCCATACCATATTTTTTAATTAATTCCTTGGTGAACTTAGACTGGGATATGGACAATCCATCATCAGTCTGTCTTACTTGGAGTCCCAAGAAGAACTTAAGTTCTCCCATACTGCTCATCTCAAACTTCCCTTGCATAAGTTTGGCAAACTTTTTACAAAGGTTGTTTTCAGTAGATCCAAAGATTATGTCATCAACATAGATCTGAACTAAGATGATCTTTCCTTTGGATTCCCTAAGGAATAGAGTTTTGTCTATCTTTCCTCTTGAGAATTTATTCTCAATGAGGAAGGTAGACAGGGTTTCATACCAAGCCCTTGGAGCTTGTTTTAACCCATACAAAGCTTTCCTAAGCTTGTACACAGAATCAGGTTTAAGAGGATCTACAAAACCTGATGGCTGCTCTACATATACTTCTTCTTTAAGATCACCATTCAGAAATGCTGACTTTACATCCATCTGGTATACTTTGAAGTCTTGGTAGGCTGCATAGGCAAGGAACATTCTGATTGCCTCCAGCCTTGCTACTGGAGCAAAGGTTTGATCAAAGTCAATCCCTTCTTCCTGCCTGTATCCTTTTGCAACCAATCTTGCTTTATTCTTTATTATTATTCCACTTTCATCTAGCTTGTTCCTATAGATCCACTTAGTCCCAATTATGTTGTGGCCTCTTGGTTTAGGAACAAGCTCCCAGACCTTGCACCTTCTGAACTGATTCAGCTCCTCTTGCATAGCATCAATCCAGTGCTGGTCTTGGATAGCTTCTTCAAACTTCTTAGGTTCCATTTGAGACAAGAAACTAGAATGCAAAACTGTGCTTTGATTTCTGCTTCTAGTTTGCACTCCTTGTCTTGGATCACCAATTATCTGATCAGTAGGATGATCTCTTAGATATCTTATAGCTGGAGGTAGATTCCCTTCAGGTTGAGCATCTCCAGCTTCTTCATTCTGCTGTTCCTCTTGGTTTTCATCAGCTTCCATTATCTCTTGTACTCCCCCTGGACAGCAGCCTTCATTTTCCAATGCTCCCTCTTCCTTTGAAGCTTCAGCAATGGAGAGCTTGTCCATCTTCTTGCTTATACCTGTTGAGTCATTTGATCTACAAGACAATTCACAATTGATTAATCTTGTTTCATCAAATACAATATGCACAGATTCTTCAACAACTTGAGTAGTTAAGTTGAAGACTCTATAGGCCTTACTATTTGTGCTGTACCCAACAAATATCCCATCCTGGGATTTGGCAGCAAACTTAGTCAAATAAGACTTACCATTGTTAAGTATATAGCACTTGCAGCCAAAGATCCTAAAATAGGATAGATTTGGTTTTCTGCCTTTCACAATCTCATAGGGAGTCTTCCTGTGGCTTTTGGTGATAGAAGCCCTATTGATGACATGACAAGCAGTGTTAACTGCCTCAGCCCAAAAATATTCTGGGAGAGAGGTGTCACTCAATAGAGTTCTACCAGCTTCAATTAATGATCTATTCTTTCTTTCAGCAATTCCATTTTGCTGAGGTGTTCTAGGTGAGGAGAACTCTTGGAAAATCCCAAAGTCTATACACAAGTTTGTCATGCTTTCAGATTGAAACTCAGTACCATGGTCACTTCTGATTTTGACCACTGTACTGTTCAGTTCATTCTGAATTTGCTTTACAAACTTAAATAATACACTTGGGGTTTCAGATTTTTGTCTCAGAAAGAACACCCATGTAAATCTAGAATAGTCATCTACCACCACTAGTGTGTAGACCTTCCTTCCTAGACTGTGAACTGACATAGGACCAAAAAGATCCATATGCAAGAGGTATAAGCACCTCACAGAATCCTTGATTTCAAGGCTTTGAAATGAGGTTTTTGTCTGCTTGCCCTTTTGACAAGCTGAGCATACCCCTTCCTTTATACACTTAACTTGAGGCCCATTCCTCACTAGTTCTTTACTAAAGAGTTGGCCAATTGTCTTGTAGTTTAGATGAGCCAATCTCTTGTGCCACTTAACACAATGAGAAGCATTGTCATCAGCTACAAGACAAATGGGGGATGCCTTATTCTCACATTCAAAATTAAGGCAATACACATTTCTCTTCCTATACCCAGTCAATATGATCTCTTGATCACTTGACCTTTTGATATGACATCCATCCTTACCAAATGAAATGTCATATCCTAGATCACTCAGCTGGCTTATGCTTATTAGATTATGTTTCAAACCTTTTACATAGGCCACTTGGGTGATAGTAATTAGGTTTGAAGAGATGTTACCAAATCCTTTGATGACTCCTTTTTCAGATCCACCAAAGATCACTTTATGTCCATCTTTGACAGATGAATACTCCTTCAGCAGCCCCTTTGTTCCAGTCATGTGCCTGGAACAACCACTATCCAAGTACCATATAGGGGCATGGTAACTTGGATTCACCTGCAATACAGAATTACTTACCCTTAGAACCCAAGTAAGTCTTGGGTCCTTGGTTCAGGTTAGCCTTAATAAAGTTATCATAACCTCTTCTAACAGGTAGACTCTTATTCTTTATAACACTTGTGTTATACCAGCAGTCCAATGCAAAATGACCCCTCTTGCCACAGCACCAACATTCAAACTTATTGTATCTAGATCTAGATACATCCTTGTCAGAAGCATTTCTGTTCATTGCTGGTGCTGTTGCAACTTCTCCTACTGGTTTCTTAAAACCATAGGGCTTATGACCATAGGTAGGCCTGCTTGCCTTAACACCCTTGTTCTTCAGAACATTTGTCTTGATATGATCCTGAATGTCTTCATGATCATATATGTTAGAAGGCACTTTCTTCTTACCAAACCTTATGGGGACTGAAAGGTTTAGTGGCTGAATAGGGGCTTTGCCTTTCTTTTTGAATCTGCTAGCCCTGGAGTTACCCTTAAATCCTAATCCAGCCTTACCCTTCTGAGTGACAAATTCATCTATCAAGGGTAAGACAGATTTTGGCTTAGAGTAACTAGCCACTAAATCCCTTTCAATTCTAAGTCTGTCCTCCAGACTCTTTACTTGATCATTAGTATAATTAATTGTGCCCATCTGAATAATAGTTATATTTTTCAGCTTGGCAATTTCAGCTAACTTTTGATCAAGGACTTTTTCTAACTCAGCTGTTGTAACCCTTAGATCAGCAATTTCCTGAGCCTGTGATTTAACCAGGTTCTTGCTTTTCTTAAGGGCCTGCAACAAGTCCCCATACTTGTCTATCAATTGATAGACATCTCCTTCAGATCCAGATGCATCTTCATCACTTGATGCAGATGTAGCTGATTCTTCACTTGTACTACAAACAAATGTACTGGAAAGACTGTTTACCTCATTAGGACCAGACTGATTCTGGCATAGGTCCTCTTCTGATCTAGTCATCAAACCCATGCATTGATGTTCATTGATGGAGTCTAGCAACTACATAAACTCCTCTTCCTCAGATGCAGCATATAATCCAATATATGCTTCAGCTTCAGATCCTGATTCTGAAGTTGACTGGTCTGACAGACTTTTATCTTTCTTTGCTACAAAGGATTTCTCCTTCTTGCCTTTCTGATAAGTCTTCTTCTTTTCTGAAGATTCCTTCCTTTTGTCAGGACACTCAGCCACTACATGTCCAGGCCTATTGCAACAATAGCAGACAATCTTTGAAGTAGTGGCTTTGCTGGGCTTTGACCTGCTTTTCTCTTTCCTGGATGACCTTCTTTTCTGATAATAGTCATCTACTTGCTGTGATGATGAAGGCCTAGACTTCCATTGCTTCTTTTTCAAGAACCTTTGAAATTGCCTAGTGAATGCAGCAAAGTCTGCATCTGAATCACTGCTGACTGAACCCCTATCTGAATTTTCAGAACTACCTTCTTCAACTTCCTTAGGCGGAGATGGTGATTTCCTCCTATTCTTTCTGGTGGCTTCAGCATTAAATGCCACAGTCTTTTCTCTATGCTCTCCTCTTGAGTTTCTTTCCTCCTCCTTCCTTACCATAAGTTGCATTTCATAGGATAGCAACTTTCCAAACAGAGTTGGAGGAGATATCTCTGCCAATTTTGCCACTTCTCTTATGGCACAGATCTTTGTATCCCAATCCTTTGATAAGGATCTTAAGAATTTGTCATTCAGTTCATAGGTACTGAAGACTCTTCCATAAGAAATTAGCTCATTCACAATTCTATAGAATTTCTTATAGCACTCAGTTATGCTATCAGATTTTCCTTGTCTAAAACTTTCATACTCCTGATTTAGCATAGATTTTCTGTCCAGCCTTACTTCTTCTGATCCCTCCATGTAGACAATTAATGTGTCCCACATCTCCTTGGAGGTCTTGCAGTGAATCAGATTCTGAAATGTTGAATCATCTATGGCACTGACAATTATGTTCTGTGCCCTTTTGTCCATGGTAGCCAAGATGATTTCATCCTTGGTCATTTCAGAATAAGTCTTTGGTGTTTGGATATTTGCATCAAGAACAGATATCTTCATTGGTATGAAGGGGCCTTCCTGTACTGTGATGTAAATCCTTGGGTCAGATGCTTCCATAAACAATCTGACTCTTTCTTTCCAGATCCCAAAGATTTCCTTCTTGCATATGGGTAATTTCATTGACCCTAGCTCCTTATGATTCTCTCCAGAACCCATCTTCTTGATTCTTGATTCTGCCTATCAGATCTACCTCAGACTGTTAAGTCCTTTTTGAGGAACCTCCCTCTGATACCACTTGATAGTTTAACTTTCAAGGCAGCCTAAAACACCTAGAGGGGGGGGGGGGGGTGAATAGGTCCTGCTTCTTTTTCTAAAACTTCTAGACAGAATTCAATTTATTAACTAATACAAAAACACAGCAATCACAGAAAACAACACATCACAGATTGCACTATGTTTTATAGTGGTTCCCCAAGGTCTGGGTACATCCACTTTCCCCCTTCACCTATCTAGCAGTATGCTAGATTCGGCCAAACTTCCACTTATCTCAGATCAATAGATCTTACAACTCAGAACCCAACTGGTTCCTACAACTCAGGCACAACTGCCCTACCTCAGCCTTGCCCCAAGGCCTACAACTCAGAGAATATCCTTCTCCTACACTCAGGCAATCAGCCCTACCACTCAGAGTTCAACACTCCTACACTCAGCCTTTATAACATAGGCTTACAACTCAGATCTGTATAAACAGATCCTACAGAAATATAGAAAAGATTGTTTTTAAATTTGTCTTGCCAAATTGAGAGAGAAAAGGCAATGACAATTCTTAATCAGCTGATGCAATCAACTGTTTCTTAGCCTTCTTCAAAGCTTCTTGAAAATGTACTTAGCTGAGTTGATTCCAAACAGCTTCTTGATAATCCACTGGTGGATTCTTTCTTCTTCTTCAAATTCTGACTTGATCTCTCTCTATCAGCACTTGAATGATTCTTCAGAATTCTGGTTAGAACTCTTCTTAGATCTATCCTTAGATAGTCTTCTTAGATCTTCTTGAGAAGATCTTCTTAAGTGCCTTGCACTTTCTTGAAATGATTTGGATCGGAATCCTTCTTCAAAAGTTCTGGAGTTAAGAATTTCTTCAATGTTGAGAAGGTTATTTCCTTCTTCTGAATATGTCTATTTATAGACTTCCTTCATGGTAACCGGCTGATCCGGTTTCTAACAGTTCTCTGACAAGTCTGACAGCTTCAGTTAACCGGTGGCAACCCACAGCTGTCAAGTCTTCAACAAGTCCTGTGCCTTAGTCTTGAACCACAGTGTGTCGAGACAGTCTGTCAGAAAGTGTCGAGACCATCTGTCTATTTGTGTCGACACAATTGACTTTGGTGTCGACACTGCCTTCAGTGATGTCGACTAAGTTGCCTTTGAGTCGACACGGCTTCTTCTGCAAACAATTTGATCTTGACTCTTCAGTGTGTCGACACAAGTCCTGTGTGTCGACACAGTTGTTGTAGAATCTTAACTTCAGTAAGTGTCGACTTAGCCTTCAGGTGTCGACACAGTCTTCTTTTAACTCTGCTTCAATGTGTCGACTCAATCACAATGTGTCGACACATTCTGCTGTTGTAGACAAACTTGTGGTCGACTATATTCCTTGAGGTCGACTATGTTCTTCTGTGTCGACATTTTTTTTCAATGTTGAGGTCGACGCTTTCCTTCTGTGTCGACACTTTTTCCCAGAGTAGTGTCGACTTACTTCTTCTGTGTCGACACATTTTCCCAGTGTTGAGATCGACTATGTTATGTGTCGACACTTTTTCCCAGAGTAGTGTCGACTTACTTCTTCTGTGTCGACACATTTTCCCAGTGTTGTGTCGACAACTTTCTTCTATGTGTCGACACATTTTCCTTTGTGTCGACACTTGGACTTAGAATTTTTCTGTAAACTTTAACATTTCTTTTCCTGCACATGTCAACTCAAAACTACATCAAATACAACATGATGTATATCATTGAGCTAGGTTGGGCTTCTTCAAATCAGGTACACATTTTCCAATGTACCCAACAGAATTGTATACCTTGCTTGGACCAGGCTGATCCTGGCACTGATCATTTTCTGACTGAGCCATCAGCCCTCTACTGCAATATTCTTCCACTCCATTTATGGAGTCCAACATTTATAGGAATTCTAGCTCCTTAGAATCCTCTTCAGTTGAGAATAACCCAATATATGCTTCTGCATCTTCTTCTTCTTCTTCTGATCCTGATGATGAAGAGTCTGTCCAACTCTTCTGCTTCTGGGCAACAAAGGATTTCTCCTTCTTGTCCTTCATTGGTTGCTTCTTCTTATCCATTAATTCAGCTCTCTTATCTGGACAGTCTGCTATGACATGTCCTTGCATGTTATAACAATAGTAAACAATCTTAGAATTAGGTTGTTTACTAGGTTTAGAAGCATACCTGTCCTCCTTGGGAGTATTCTTTTTCTTATAATACTCATCCTTGGAAAAGGATGTAGTAGGTCTGGTTCTCCACTTCTTCTTTTTCATGAACCTTTGGAACTGCCTTATGAAGGCTGCAAAGTCCTCATCAGAGGTGTAGCTGTCTGATGAGGTGCTGTCAGGAATTCCTTCTTCTGCTTCAACACTCCTTCTGAGAGGAGAAGGAGATTTTCTCCCGCCCTTTCTTGTGCCTTCAACCTTGAAGGCAACTGACTTTTCCTAGTGTTCAGATCTGCTGCACTTCTCTTCCTCCTTCCTAGCTGTAAGTTGTATTTCATATGAAAGCAGCTTTCCAAATAGTGTGGGAGGAGGTTTATCTGCCAGCTTGGCCACCTCTCTGATGACACAAATCTTGGTCTCCCAATCCTTTGTCATAGATCTCAGAAACTTGTCATTCAGTTCATAAGTGCTGAAAACTCTTCCATAAGTCATCAGCTCATTTACAATCCTGAAGAATTTCTTGTAGCATTCAGCTATGCTGTCATTCTTGGCTTGTCTAAAGCTCTCATACTCCTGATTCAGCATAGATTTTTTGACTTCTCTAACTTCTGTTCCCTCCATGTAGACAATTAGGGCGTCCCATATTTCCTTGGAGGTTTTACAGTGCACTAGATTCTGAAAGGTGGCATCATCTATAGCACTTATAATAATGTTATGTGCTCTTTTGTCTAGAGTTGCCAAGATGATCTCATCCTTTGTCATTTCAGAATAATTCTTTGGGGTTCTAACATTTGCATCCAGAACTGATACCTTCATTGGAATGAAGGGTCCTTCCTGTACAGTGATGTAAATTCTTGGATCAAAAGCTTCCATAAACAATCTGACCCTATCCTTCCATATGCCAAAGCATTCCTTCATGTAGATAGGTAGTTTCATAGATCCAAGTTCTTTTTGATTCTCACTTGAACCCATTCTTAAAATCTATTAATTGCCTAGGAGATTTACTCAGACTGTTAAGTCAATCTTTGAGCAGCCTCCCTCTGATACCACTTGAAAGACTTATTTCAAGAGCCTAAACACCTAGAGGGGGGGGGGGTGAATAGGTTCTAATTATCTTTAAGAATTTTAGACAAGTAAATAGGTTCTTATCACAGCACAAAACATACAATCACAACACAACAAACACAGTACAGCATACATCAGATTTATAGTGGTTCCCCAAGGTATGGGTACATTCACTTTCCCCCTTCGCCTATCCAATAGAGAACTGGATTCAGCACAACTTCCTTCCACTAGCTTAGATCCATAGATCTTACAACTCAAAACCAGATGGTTCCTACACCTCAGAATTATACAAGTCCTACCTCAAATTCTTCCCAAGAATCCTACCTCAGGCCACAACCCTACCTCAGCCTTTATCACTAGGCTTACAACTCAGACTATCAATAGTCCTACACCTCAGGCACACAGCCCTACCTCAGCCTTTATAATTATAGGCTTACAACTAAGATCTAACAAAAGATCCTACAAGTAATTGAGTATTTGAGAGATTAAGGAATATCACCAGATAGATCACTCTATAGGTTAGAGCTTCTTGATCAGTTCTTGAATGAACTGAAACTTCAGATCCAACCTTACTTAGCTGTTTCAAAGATTCTTGATAGAACAGAATAAGGTTGAACTCTTTTTGATGTAGAAGTTGATCTCCTGTCAGCTCCTTCCTTGACTTCAGAATAAGATCTGAATCTTCTCTGTAGACTGTTAAGAATCTGCCTATTTAAGGGTCACCCCTTTTCTTGTTGTGAAATTCTTTCTTTGGATGATTCACATTTTATCTCTGTTACTGTTCTTCTTTAGTTGTCACGGATCAGTCCTTTATATAGAGATTTCTCCTTGTCACCGGTTGATCCGGTTTGTAACAACCTTCTGATTGTTCTGACAAAGGTGTCAGACCTGTTGGAAATGACAGCTGTCGAGTCACCAGTCATGACAGTTGATTCCTCAATGATTGTATAAGTCAGCATGAACCACTCAACAGACTGCTTCATATGTGTCGACACAAATAGACTAAGTGTCGACACAAGTCTTGGTGATGTCGACATAACACTCCAAGTGTTGACATAGTCATTCTTCAGCTACTCGACACATCTTCTATTTGTATGTGTCGACACAAGTCCTGTATGTCGACACAACTGCTCTTGGTCTTGACATAACTACTGCAGACAGATGGCGTTGAGTGTATGTCCAGCCGTCGTTGAGTGTGTGTCGACACAAGTCCTATGTGTCGACACAACTTCTTTTGGTCTTGACTTAGCTGCTGCAGACAAATGGCGTTGAGTGTGTGTATAGCTGTCGTTGAATGTGTGTATAGTTGTCATTGAGTGAGTGTCGACACAAGTACTGTGTGTCGACACAAGCCTTCTGACTCAGAATAGCTGTTGCTGTAAAATGGCGTTGAGTGTGTGTCTTGCTGTCGACACAAACCTTGTTCAGGTGTCGACACAATTCCTGAGTGTCGACACATGCCTTTCTTCTGGTGTCGACATAACTCCTGAGTGTCGACACAGCTTCTGCTTTAGGTGTCGACACAATTCCTGCCTTAGGTGTCGACATAATTCTGGGTGTCGACACAACCTCTTCTTTAGGTGTTGACACAATGCCTGGGGTGTCGACACAGCTTTGCTTCTAGTGTCGACACAACTTCTGGGTGTCGACATAACTTTGCTTCTGGTGTCGACACAACCTCTTTTGGGTGTCGACACAATTTCTTCACAAGTGTCGACACTTGTACTTAGAAAAATTCTTTGCAAACCTTATACTTGCACAATGAAACTCAAACATACATCAAATACAAATTGATGTATATCATTAAGTAAGATTAGGCTTCTCCAAATCTGGTACATATTTTTCAGTGTACCCAACAGGTGCCTCCATTTTTGATGTCACCAGAGATGAATTTAACTCACATTTCAAGCGATTAGGGCCTCCTACTTATGACGGTAGAGCTAACTTCATGGTTTTGGACGATTCGATTATTGCGATCGAGGAAATGTTCTCATATTCAGGAATTTCTACGGACCAGATAGTGATGGTCGCCGCTTACCAGCTTAAGGGTCTTGCAAATAGCTGGTGGTTAAGAGAAAAAGAAAACCTCACTGATGGATGTTCATGGGGATCGTTTAAGGAGTTATTTGAAAAACTTTGTTTTAAAGGTCAGCTAACACCTTGGGGGTAAATAGGTTTTAGGTCTCTTTTGAGATGACCTATACCTATACCTTATTTTGCTATGAATAGGTTTTCAAGGTCCAAGTTATATACAAATTTTTGGACTCATCTGGGTTAGTTTTCTCGATGATGCACTACACTTCAGAGCCATAATTATTCATATTTGTTACTATGTCCATTCCATGTTAAGTGCACTTTAGGCCCGTTTTCAGTGTGATTTCATAGTTATTGTACTTTTGCCCTATACTTGGTGTTTTTCTGTGTCTAGAGAATATAGAATGCCCATTTCAGTGGCTCTTCTATTTTTGCTGCAGGTACAAAGGTAGTGTGAGTGTTCTGGGATTGTTTGAGATTGTTTTTCGCCTAAGGGCCACTGATCGTGCATTTTTACACGCGCACGGTCAGTGGACTCCTTAGCGCACGACCGGTGGTCGTGCGCGGTTAGTTCATCGAACCCCAAATGGTACAGGAACACTGTGCACGATCATTGGATCTATAACGCACGACCTCTGGTTATGAGCCACTGATCGTGCGCACTATTCTCCATTTTTCCAAGTTTTGTCTGGGGCAATCGCGCGACCATTGGACATAGTGCGCACGACCTCTTGTCATGCGCCATAGATCGTGCACGTTTATCCCATTTTTCTGGAGTTCGGCCATTGCTAATAGCACGATCATGGGATCCAGTGCGCACGACCTCTAATCGTGCGCCACTGATCGTGCGCATATATATTAATTTTTCTGTCCAGCTGCAGGTTTCTCTAGAGCAGAGCGCACAATCATCAACCGTTAGTGCGCACGAGCACTGGTCGTGCACCACTGATCGTGCACTCTAATTTTCTGCTAACCGTATTTAAGCACGTGCTCCGAGAATCAGGGCACGCCTTTTTATTTTTCGCTCCGCTGCTGCGCGTGAAGCACCGTTTTTCTCCACCACAGGTCCTCCACTCTTCTCCACCCTCCGGTAAGCCTTCTCCGGTGATTCGAAGTCATCTTCAACCCTTCAGAGAGTTCCCGACCACTAGCAGTGTGCAACAGAGATCTTTCAGTACTACTCATTTGGTTAAAAGGGAGAAAAGATTGAAGGAAAGGGAAGAAGACGAAGGAAGACAAGTGGATTGACAACCCATTTACCTCCGGACGCAACCACGGCCTGAGTCGAGAAGTGGACTGACAACCCACCAGTCCGGCCATGAACCACGGCTAGGCTTTCCCACTTTCGGTTTATTCTACCTCTTCTCCATAGAGAAGTGTATTCTAAAGCTTGTAATGAACCTGAACATGCTTTTATTTGTCTATGAATGAAGTTTTCTTGGGTTAGTTACATCCTCTTTGTTAGCTATGATGCACTGGACTCTATTCACATCCACTCCACTCGCACACTAGAACAACTCTAACAAAGGCTAGTATTGGTAGTTGAAGAGGTGATTACGACCCTCACTCTCCGAACGTGTGTTCATACCATCCTCTTGCTCTCTGTCCATTCGCCTCACGAAGCACGGCATAGCAGCATGCACTAGTTCCATCTACCAAGCGAAGAAGTGCTTACGACCCGCATTAGTTTTTTTTGTTTTTTTAGTATTAGGAATCAAAAGCCAACCTTTGTTGTTTCATTTAACTCTTAGTAATGATATTTCTACGACGCTATCACGATACCAAACTTGCATTCCCTCGAGATCGACATTCGGGGAAGCTATTCCCAAAATTATTACTTGACAGCGACTGGTGCACTTGTCGACGCATCAACGTCAGCCATTCTAGACTTAGCTAAATTCATAGAATTATTCCAGGCATTGAGAGCGTTGAGTGAATGACCATCACTCAACGATTCTCTACTTATTCATTTCTTTAGTTCATCCAGGCATTGAGGGCGTTGAGTGAATGTGCTTCACTCAACGATTCTAGACTTAGTCATTTCTTTAGTTCATCCAGGCGTTGAGAGCGTTGAGTGAGTAAGCTTCACTCAAAGCCTTTATAATTAGCCAAATCTCCTTCTGTCTGAAGGCGTTGAGTGAGCTGGTTTCACTCAATGCTTTCTGTCTTTGCTTCAAAAATCTAGTATTGAGTGTGTTGAGTGAACTGGCTTCACTCAGCGCTTCTAGACTTAGCCGATTTCTCAGATTCCTCTTATACTGATAACATTAGCGTGACTCAAAGATTTTTGATCTTGGCGTTGAGTGAACTACCTTCACTCAACGCTTCTGGACTTAGTCAAATTTTATCCTTCCTTCTAGCGTTGACTGCTAGAGCTTGTCTCAATGATTTCTGTCATTTGGCATTTAGTGAACTGGCTTCACTCAACGCTTTTGTACTTTGACAAATTTTCCTATCTATCTCCTTTTGCTTTGACAGAATCAGTATGACGTTGAGTGAACTGGCTTCACTCAACGCTTCTGGACTTAGAATCTTTTTCTTTAGTAGAAACTTTGTGGCTTTGACAGAATGAGCTTTACTCAATGAATAAGCAGTATAGCGTTTAGTGAGTTGACATCACTCAACGCATGTGGACTTATTCGATTTTTTTGCTTGCTGATGCATAGGCTTTGACTGTCCACACCTGCCTCAGCGCTTTTTGGCTTATGGCGTCGAGTGAACTGGCTTCACTCAATGTGTGTGGACTTAGTAGAATTTCTTTCTTTCCAACATCTTCCCTTGACTTCTAGCATTGAGTGAGCATGCTCCACTCAACGCCTGTGGACTTCATAGTATTTTTCTGTCCAGCTTTCTTTCTTAAGGAAGCTGGCATTGAGTGAGCTTTCTCCATCCAACTCCTGTGGACTTAGTGTAATTTTTGCCTGATCACCAGCTTGATTGGTGTCCACCTGTCCAATTAGTGTAATAGGGACTGACCTGTATACATAAACTCAAACACACATCAAATACAACTAGTGTGTGTCATTGACTTGTTTGACTTCTTATAAATATTGGCCATTTGGATCAATGGACCCAACAATCTCCCCATATTTGAAGAAGTCAATGTAACACCCCTATCCATCACATAGCATATAACAGCAGGTCCGGTCGAGGCCCGACGCCATATACCACAGACAGACCGAAGGGTTACTAAATGAAACCATCCTCCCAATAACACACGTCCTACACAGAGCACATTCTAGCAGAAGCATTTTAAATATTGCAAAGAAAAGAACCCAAGCCACATCATGAATGTCCACTAAATACCCAAAATAAGAATGAGCGTACAAATACACAAAGTGCTTGGCCTTATGGCCTTACATGAGTTTACTTTAAATAAATAGTGTCTTCCAAACATCGGTACGCAGGCCGGTCACACATGAGAATAAAAGTAAACATTCACAAAGGCCTTCAAGGGCCGGCTCAACAACAAGGGCTTCAGCCCGCTATTTTCCACTAGGCTTCATAACACCTGCAAGCAACAATCCACCGTAACGGTGGCAAACAAAAGCCACGGTCAGCTGAAGCTGACCAAATTATAACGACCCCACCCCAGATTTTGGGTGGTAGTGCTCCTTCCCTGCATTTTATTAGTAAAAGAAAACAGAATAGTGAAAGTACAATATAAGCACACTTCACCACAGGCGTAGGCACACATGGCCACACACCTCGTGCTCTCAGGGCACTTATACGATGAACTCAGTCCACAACCACCCCTAGGACGACAAAGTCATAAGATAATAGTCTTTTTCAGCTGAAGCCTAAGACCCACCCTCTATGCCATCAGTAGGCCTCTTAAACCGAACCACATAGAGCGGGTACGGTTCCACTCAACTCGTTTCTCACACCGTCACAACAATTCAAGTTATCGACACGAGTTAAGCTTCCCCGAATCCCAAATATCGATCAAACAAAAGTACATAACCCGGTTATGCACAAGGTTGGCTCCCATGCCATCAAAACGACAGAACTTCGCTTCTGCCCAGATTTCCGGGTGCACCTTAGAGTTAATCCCCAAGGCTCCCTACTGCAATCTACGGCGTAGAAAACCCGAAAACAACCATCGACACGGAGTCTTCTCCGACTATTCATGCATAATGAAACATCACCGATCCAGACCAACTTGTCCAGGTAGGCTTCACACACTATGCCTATGTCCGTACTTCGATTCCGGACTCTATATGCAAAACAACAGGGACTATTCATGTCTACCGGAAGGAATACCTCACACTCACCGCTTACTCGCGGGAGGGAGTTTCCTATGCAAAAAGGAAGAGGACTTCACATGTACAAGAAGAGAATCTTTACCCTTGTGGTTCTCTTTGGCGCCATGAAGATCTAGACGGATGAAAAGCACCGCAGTGGCCTCGCCTCCGCAGATATGGACTCAGCTTGCGATTTGGGGCTCTGTAGCTCATCCTGCGGCCGGATCTCTCCTTCTCCTTCTTCCTTGCTCTCCCTTCTCTCTAAAGCTTTAGAAAGAGAATACTCAAAGTGGAATGAGGGTTTCAAACCCTATTCCCAACCTTAACTCAGCAAGGACCAGCCTAGGCCCTTGGATCCCAATTGAAGGGAACGAACGACCACGATTCGCACTTAAAATCAATTTCCTAGGCCGAACATGGCTTGCAACATGCCCGTGTCCAAGGCCATGTTCCACACTCGCCATGAACAAGAAAATACAGAACATGACACGGCCTGTAATATGGCTTGGGACACGCCCGTGTCAACCATAGACACACCCGTGTCATGGGCCGTGTGCCCCAATCGATGCTGAAACTCTCGCATCCCGAACAGGACACAACCATGTGACATGCCCATGTCACAGGCCGTGTTCCAGACACGCCCTTGTCAATCAGTACACATCAATATTGCGAGGCGTGTTCCTCACTCGTCACAGGACCAAAACAACCAGAGCAGGGCACGGGTTCTTGACACGCCCGTGTCAAATTTCACATGCCCGTGTCAACCAGAACAAGCCTGTGATCCAGGCCATGTTCCTCACCCGACATAGTCCGACTATCAACCCGAGCAGGACACGGCCCTTGACACGCCCGTGTCCCAGGCCATGTGACCCTTACCAGGCCCAAAACTTGGCTTCAAACGATGTTCGTCCCTCTTTTGAGTTTTGGGGTGTTATAGTTAAAACTCTTATTAAAATTGTTCACATTTCTTAGTCAATGACACACACAACATGTGCAACAATAAAATATACTATTATAATAGAACAGATCTAGGAAGGTTACCACATTTCCTGCCTATTTGGTAAACATCACCTACTCCCCCTATTTTGCTGCAAGGTGTGTGATACCACATGAATGTTGCATGGGAGCATTTCTTTCTCCTCCTGAATTTGTTACCACTTGATCAACCTCTGATTCCACACTTGATGATGCCACACTTGATCAATCTTTGAAGCCACTTGATATGCCACTTGATCAATTCCTGTGCCACTCGATCAATTCCTTCTTTCTCTCCTTCCTTTTGACTTTGGAAGAATAGTCAGGGAAGAACTAGCTTGTCTTGATATACTTCTCCCCCTATCTGATTGTAGTTGATACTCTTGGTGTAGCTGCTAGCTATCTCTTTATATGAGCCTGATTATGCTTCTGCAGCTATTGGACTTGCTCCCCCTCAATAGGAGCAACTTTTACCATCATTTTACTGATGGACACTATGGTCTTCTTACCACTTAAGGTCTTCATCTTCTGTAAGAAGAACACATCCTGCACCAAAACTAAAACTCTAGGGAGTAACTGAAGCTAGACTAGGTTAAACATACCCAACTCAAACTTGAAGGCGTTGAACTTTACTTCATTTAGTGGCTTAGTAAAGATGCCAGCCACTTTCGTATCTATGGGGACAAACTCAAGACCGATATCTTCCTTTTCCACATGCTCTCTAATAAAATTATATTTAATTTCTATGTGCTTAGTCCTGCTGTGTGAGACAGGATTCCTAGCAATAGAAATAGCACTAGTAGAATCATAATATAGAGGGGTTCTACTTACCTTGAGGTCATAATCCTGGAGCTGATGTTGAATCCGCAACAATTAAGCACAACAGCTACCTGCTAAAATGTACTATGACTCAGCAGTTGATATAACAACACTTGTTTGCTTCTTGCTGCTCCAAGACACTAGGCTTCCTCCTAAGAACTGACAGGTGCCAGAAGTGCTTTTCCTATCCTCTTTGCATCCTACAAAATCTACATCTGAATAGCTTATTAGATCAAAATCCCTATTTCTAGGGTACCATAGGCCAAGATCTGGTGTGCCCTTAAGATATCTCAAGATCCTCTCTACAGTAGAGTAATGACACTCTTTAGAGAAGGCCTGATACCTGGCACAGGCACATGTAACATACATGATGTCAGGCCTACTAGCAGTGAGATATAAAAGGGAGCTAAGTATCCCTTTATACAAAGTTTCATCGACAGGTTTCCCTGCTTCATCTTTGTTTAAAGGCATACTTGGCCACATGGGAGTTTTCATGGTGGAGGAATCCTCCATTCCATATTTCTTAAACAACTCCCTGGTGAACTTGGACTGGGATATGTACAAGCCATCATCAGTCTGTCTAACTTGGAGTCCCAAGAAGAATTTGAGCTCACCCATACTACTCATCTCAAACTTCCGTTGCATAAGTTTAGCAAACTTCATGCAAAGGTTTTCATCAGTAGATCTAAAGATAATGTCATCAACATATATCTGGACTAGGATTATCTTGCCCTTAGATTTCCTTAGGAATAAGGTCTTGTCTATTTTCCCCCTTGAGAATTTGTTCTCAATGAGGAAACTAGACAAAGTCTCCTACCATGCTCTAGGGGCTCGCTTCAACCCATATAAAGCGTTCCTAAGCCTTTAAACAAAATCAGGAGAGTTAGAGTCAACAAAATCTTATGGTTATTCTACATAGACTTTATCTTTTAAGTCCCTATTCAGGAAGGCTGACTTCACATCCATCTAGTAGACTTTGAATCCTTTGTAGGCAAAAAAGGAAAGGAAGAGTCTTATAGCTTCCAATCTAGCTACTGGGGCAAATGTTTGATCAAAATCAATTTCTTCTTCTTGTCTGTTTCCTTTAGCCACCAGTCTAGCCTTTTTCTTGGCAATAATGTCATTCTCATCTAACTTGTTCCTATAAATCCATTTAGTTCCTATGAAATTATGTCCCTTAGGTCTGGGAACCAGCTTCTAGACTTTATATCTCTTGAATTGGTTCAGTTCTTCCTGTATTGCTTCAATCCAGAATTGGTCTTTGATTGCCTCTTCAAACTTCTTGGGCTCTACTTATGACAGAAAGCTTGAGTATAAGACTGTATTCAGACTTCTGATCCTTATCATCACTCCTTGGCTTGCATCACCAATGATCTGGTGTACAAGGTGATCCCTTAGATGCCTTACAGCTGGAGGCAACCTTGCTTTACCTTCTTGAGCATCAGTGGCTCCATCAGGCTGAACTTCATCCATAACATCTGTGTCTTGTGCATCCTTTGGACCGCACACATTCTCATCCTTATCCTGGACTGCTGGATTATTTCCTTGATAGTAAGTTTGTCCATCACCTTCTCTATGCCTGCAGAACTAGAAGAAGAACTAGGCAGCTCACTGTTAATTATGTTTGATTTATCAAAGACAACATGAACTGACTCTTCTACAACTTGACTTGTCAAGTTGTAGATCCTATATGCCCTACTATTGTTGATGTACCCAACAAAGATCCATTCATAGGACTTGGTAGCAAACTTAGTTACATAGGACTTTCCATTGTTCAGTACATAACACTTGCTACCAAAAATCCTGAAGTAGGATAAGTTTAGTTTTTTTCCTTTAAGATCTCATAGGGAGTCTTCTTGTGACATTTAGTGATAGAAGCCATGTTAAGGACATGACATGCAGTGTTTACTAGCTCAGCTGAGAAATATTCTGGGAGAGATATGTCACTTAACAAGGTCCCACCAGCTTCTATGAGAGTTCTTTTTTTCCTCTCAACAATCCCATTTTGCTGGAGTGTTCTAGGAGAGAAGAATTCTTGGTGAATCTTGAAGCTTAAAATCTGATTGTTGCAGTAGGCAAGTGCATCTATCGCTTGTAGTATGATCAAGTGTCGTATTTCCCGGGTCTTTTGAGTACTTCTACTCACAAGGTGGAACTATTAACTTATCGAGCGAAAATTGGTTTTGGTTTTTGTAAAAATGAAGAAAGTTGACTAACGAGAAAAATTCACGATTTAAAAGCCTTAGCACTTGATTGGGCGTTCTTGGGAATTCGATTATAAAAGATGCGTTCTAATTCTTGAGAATCCGTTTCGATTGGGGGATTGAAAAATACAATAGCAACTCGCTAGAGACAACTACCGCCTAATTTTAAAAACATTTCAAACATAATCTCTTAAAATTTGAAAGTAATTTAAAATTGCATGAACGATAAATCCCAAATCCAAAAGATTTGATAATCTCAATTCTCAAAGAAGAATATCAAAATCTCTTTATTTCCGAGCGATCCATGACATTCACGAGCCTCTCGGCTAACTAGACTACCAATCGGATAGCGAAATTTTATATACTAGCAATATAAACCCGCCGCCAAATTTTAATCGGAAATAAATCGCAATGAGAAATTCAACAAATAGAGACGAAAGATTATAATTAAATCTTCATCCCAATACTAATCAATCAAGTACTAAGAAAGGATTTAGCTACTCATGATAAAGAAAACAACAACAATGAAATAAAAAGTTTGCATTTTCATTAGAAGGGAAATAACAAAAGTACACAACACAATGAAAATTAAAGCATAAGAAATAACATAAAAGAAACTCTCATACAAGGTAGAACTCTCTCTCTCTCTTGAACTTGCTCTCTTCTCCAACTCTAACTTTTTTCTCTCCTCCCCTCAAAGCCTTGGCCTCATGCTCCTTTTATAGCAACCATGGAAGGATCTAGATAAAGAAGAAAATGAAAGGACATATGGTTTAATTGGTGAGAATAAATGTGGGGAAATGAAGAGGTGGAGGGAGGTGAAAAGGTGAATGCATGGAATGAGTAGATTTAATGTGATATAAAATAGAAATAAAATAAAAGAAAATAATCATGCAAAGAGGAGGGCCGACCACATGAAATGGTGATGAATTAATGAATATGGGGTTTTAATTGATTGGAGTTAATGTGATTAATTAAGAAATGAAGGAGGAACTTATGGTGGGCGGTTTTGATTAAGGAGGTTATAAGTGGCCGGTTATGAATGGTGGGTTTTAATTAAATTGAAAGGTTTGGCCGGCCATATGAATTGGGGTTTACTATTAATAGTGGTGGAGAAAATGAATGACCAGTTTTAATTAAATTGAAAGGTTTGGCCAGTTTTAATTGGATTGATAATGCTAATAATAATTGTCATGCTAAAAATAGAGAATAAATGAGGGGGAGAGAAAGGGGTGGCCGGCCACATGTAAATGAAGATAAAAAAAATAAAATGAGTGGCAACATGACATGATGTATTTATGGGAGAGGATTTTATAAAAATAAAATAAGAAGATGCTACATGAAATAATTTTGTAAAGAGGCTTGCATGGGAAAGGAGGCTACATATATTGATAGTTATAAATGGTCATGCATGAAAAATCAATTACCATGCATATATATATTTCATGTAATGATAATAATAAGAAAGGATAATTCATGTATGGGGAGGAGAGAGAAAAAGGTGGTGGGAAAGCAACATGCATGCAAAACTTATTTGCATTAGAAATATTTCTCGTACAAAAATTAACAGCGGGCGTTTTACATCGAATCGTGCCGAATTCCCCCCAGGCCTGTCACAAAACAAAATAAAACGATATTAGTATAAATAATTATGATATATTAATAATTAGATAATTATATTAAAATTAAGAGTAAATACATATAATTTATAATATAAATATAATAATAATGATGAACATATTTTAGTCAAAATATGCGTCATCAAATCCCACCAGACTTAAGCCTTTGCTTGTCCTCAAGCAAAACAAGACTTAAAATAAAAGTTAAATTAAATTTTTTTTTTAAAGAACACCAAAACAAAAATTAAACTATCGAAATTAATATGCTACCAATGAGTGCGGCGATAGAAATCAATGTAGAGGAGAATAAAGAAGAGATTAAAAATATTACTATGACATATACTTATATTGTAAATTTTCTACCAACATAAAAATAAGGCATCAACATGTTACCTAACAAACATAACAAAGGTAGCGATTCAACCAAAATAAGTGCATTGAACAAACAACATGTTGCTAGACTTTGATTATTCTACAAAACACCCAAGATAACCTCCAAAGAAATCCATCAATGATGGTGACCATAGGCTTGCTCGGTCACACTCTCTCCACTACACAAGGTAATGACTTAAAGATCAAAAGGGCTTTCATTAGGAATAAAATTTGGCTTAGGTAAATGATAAGGATTTGGAAATCAAAAGATAAACACGAAGGCTAAAGATCACACTAAACCAAGGTGTGAGTTTTATAAAATTTTAAAATAAAAACCTCAATCAAAAAGAAAATTTTACAACAAACTCTCCTTTTTTTGAAACATAAGACCATGAATATTTTTCTTTCAAAATTGGCCAATGAAATT
Organism: Platanthera zijinensis; assembly: GCA_039513925.1. Lineage (NCBI taxonomy): Eukaryota > Viridiplantae > Streptophyta > Magnoliopsida > Asparagales > Orchidaceae > Platanthera > Platanthera zijinensis. Next base: position 35,481,648 of record CM077083.1, read on the forward strand.
CTTTTTCACTTGATTTTTTTTTTAATATTTTTTTTCATTTATACTTTATTTTTAATACAACACAGCTCCAAATATAAATGCAAATATTTAGTGTGATCATGGGATAAATGTTTTGGCTTTGGTGAAAAATGAAAGGTGGAGCTAACAAAGAAAATTAGGAAAGGCCCAAAATTGTTTAACAAAGTGAATTTTTATGGTGGGCAAAAAGGCACAAACGATCCAAAAGGAGGCCTAAATCACTTCTAAAAGATCATGACAAACTTATGCAAATGTTTCGAGAGTCGCTTGAGGCAAGTTCTAGCCACCAAGAAAGACTACCTTGCGAGTGAGTGTCTAATAATATCGTCTAACAAAATAAGCACGCTATTACACTTAGAATAGAAGAGATAACTACAACATCATTATTCCATTAAAATAAAACTGATGCCAAAATTTATGAAAGAGAAAATGACAAAATTAAGATATGCAAGAGTAATATAGTTTAAACTAGACTCTATCCTAACATACTACCAATGATTAAGAATACTACATGAGCCTACACAACACTCAAAGAAACATACTAAAATAATGATAGGAAATAATTTTTGATAGTTTTCAAATTTTAAGTTTCCTAATTTTTGTTTGTTAAAGGATTATCTTTTTTTGTGTTTTTTTATAACATAATAACATAAACATAAGCTTAAATAAAATTTTTTTTTCTTAGACTTCCCAAGGACTACCCGGTGAAGGGTTCGCAAGTACTAGGGGATGAGATAGGATGAAAGACCAAATCGCCCTCTCCAAGAAATTAGATTTCAATTTTCTAAATTTTTTTGGATTTTTGGTTTTTCTATTTTTTGTGTATTTTTATATATATTTGAGATAATGAAAGAACATAAAACTTTTCTTTTTTTTGAAAATTTTTTACCTAAATTTGATATGATTTTCTTTTTGAAATTTTCTAAAATAAACAAAACAAAATTCAAACTAACTCAATCCCACCAGACTTGGGGAAAACATCGTTCTCGATGTTAAAAAGAAGAAATAAAAGAAATTGAAAATAAAACATGCACTTCCCTGAATTGGCGAGTCTGAAGGTTGATTCTGCTTCCTCATGCTTGCTTTGTAGAACATCTTGAAACTTGGCTTGAATCATCATAAAAATCAGCAACGTTGAAGCAGACGATCAAGTGACCAATTCGTAGGAGCCGCCGGAACAAATAAAAAAAAATGCAAAAGGAGAAAAAAAGACAAAAGAAAAAAAAAGAATAATAAAAATTACTAAGTGTTTGGAAGAAAAACAACTTCATTGTCCTCGGCAATAACATCACCAGAATAATAGAGTTTAAGACGCTGACCTTTAACTTTAAAATCACCCTTGTCAGGGTGTGAAAGCAATACAGTACCATATGGAAAAACTTCTTTCACCATAAATGGGCCAGACCAACGTGATTTCAATTTTCCGGGAAATAAGCGTAAGCGAGAATTATAAAGTAAGACTCGGTCACCCGGTTTAAATGTTTTTGGGTGCCTTAAATTTTTATCATGAAAGTGCTTCGTTCGCTCTTTATAAATTTTGTTATTTTCATAAGCGTTGGAGCGCCACTCGTCGAGTTCGTTTAGTTGGAATTTGCGATGTTCGGCGACAGAGTGAGGATCAATATTTAAAAATTTTAAGGCCCAAAAAGCACGGTGTTCTAGTTCTACCGGTAAGTGACACGATTTTCCATAAACTAATCGATACGGAGTACAACCGATGGCGGTTTTGTAAGCCGTTCGATAAGCCCAAAGAGCGTCGTCGAGTTTTAAAGACCAATCTTTTTTAGAAGAAGAAACGGTTTTTTCCAATATACGCTTGATTTCTCGGTTAACAACTTTGACTTGGCCGTTAGTTTGGGGGTGGTATGCGGTGGAAAGCTTATGCGTAACGCCATATTTTAATAAATTTTTTGAAAGTTGGGCGTTACAAAAATGCGCACCCCTATCACTAACGATCGCCCTCGGCGTGCCAAATTGAGAAAATAATTTTTTAAAAAAAGAAATAACAATACGAGAATCATTCGTAGGAAGAGCTTGGGCTTCCACCCATCGGGAAACATAATCAACCGCAACGAGAATGTATTTATTACCGCAACTTGAAGGAAGGGGGCCTACAAAATCTATTCCCCAAAGATCAAAAACTTCGCATTCAAGAAAATAGTTTTGCGTCATTTCATTTTTATTAGAAATATTTCCGGTCCGTTGGCAACTATCGCACAGTCTCACCAAAGATTGAGCATCTTTGAAAAGGCTAGGCCAATAAAAGCCTGCACTAAGAACTTTGTGAGCGGTCCGATTGGCTTGATAATGGCCACCGGTCGGTCCTTCATGTACATGTTTCAAAATATTTTGACCTTCTTCAAACGAAACACATCTTCGTACTACTTGGTCCGCACATACTCTAAAGAGAAATGGGTCCTCCCAAAAGTAATTTTTCAAATCAGAAAAGAATTTCTTCTTTTGTTGAAAAGAAAAATCTTTTGGGAGGATGCGTGCCACTAAATAATTGGCAATATTGGCAAACCAAGGCGTAGAAGATGAAGAATTGATTTTTAAACTTTTTTTCATCCGAAAAAGAGTCGTTAAAAGATTTTTCATTTAATTCTTCAATAAATGGATTTTCTAAACGAGATAAATGATCGGCCGCAAGATTTTCGGCTCCTTTCTTATCCCGGATTTCCAAGTCGAACTCTTGAAGTAGTAGAATCCAACGAATTAAGCACGGCTTGGCATCCGGTTTAGAGAGTAAATATTTAAGAGCCGAATGATCGGTAAAAACAATAACTTTCGAGAGGGTGATATAAGGACGAAACTTATCAAATGCAAAAATAACGACTAAAAGCTCTTTTTTCGTTGTGGTGTAATTTTCTTGTGCCGAAGTGAGTGTCTTACTTGCGTAATAGATTGGATGAAAGTTTTTAGAAATACGTTGGCCTAAAACCGCACCAACGGCAAAACAACTCGCATCGCACATAATCTCAAATGGAAGGTTCCAAACCGGAGCAATCATGATCGGCGCATTAATAAGTTTTTCCTTAATTAAGTTAAAAGCGTTTAGACAAGCGTCGTCAAATAAAAATGGTGTATCTTTTTCAAGGAGACGAGTGAGAGGTTTAGTGATCTTTGAAAAATCTTTTATAAAGCACCGATAAAAACCAGCATGTCCTAAGAAACTTCTAATAGCTTTTACGTTAGTCGGCGGAGGAAGTTGTTCGATTACTTCTATTTTTGCTTTATCTACCTCGATACCCTTAGAAGAAATCTTATGACCTAAAACTAAACCTTCACGCACCATGAAATGACACTTTTCCCAATTTAAAACAAGATTTGTTTCTTCACATCTTTTTAAAACTTTTTCTAAATTTTTCAAACATAAATCAAAAGAATCTCCAAAAACCGAAAAGTCGTCCATGAATACTTCCATAATGTCTTCTACGTACTTATCAAAAATAGCCAACATACATCTTTGAAATGTAGCCGGCGCATTACATAAACCAAATGGCATTCTTCGATAGGCGAAGGTGCCAAAGGGACAAGTAAACGTTGTTTTCTCTTGGTCCTCGGGTGCTATGGAAATTTGGAAATATCCCAAGAGACCATCAAGAAAACAATAGAATCTATGACCGGATAAGTGCTCTAATATTTGATCGATAAACGGTAATGGGAAGTGATCTTTGCGAGTGGCATCGTTTAATTTACGATAATCTATGCACATCCTCCATCCGGTTACCGTTCGTGTTGGAATTAAATCATTTTTTTCATTTTTTACTACGGTTATACCCCCTTTCTTAGGAACTACTTGAACTGGGCTGACCCATTTGCTATCCGAAATTGGATAGATAATCCCCGCATCTAATAATTTAATAACCTCGCTTTTTACTACGTCTTTCATATTTGGGTTTAATCGGCGTTGAGGTTGAACGACATTGCGGGAGTTATCTTCTAAAAGTATTTTATGTGTACAAAAAGATGGGCTTATGCCTTTTATATCTGAAATTTGCCAAGCTATAGCCCGATGGTGCTTTTGTAATACGATTAATAATTTTTCATTTTCAGATTCCGTTAAAAAGGCTGAGACTATAACCGGTAAATTAGAATTATTTTCCAAAAATATATATTTGAGATGATCGGGTAATTGCTTAAGCTTCAAAGTGGGTGGCTCCTTGTAAGAAGATTTTAAAATTTTATCTTTTTCCAAAATAATTTCTTCAAAAGATTTGGATTTTGGCTCACTTTCAAAAATATTGTTGATGGCCATAATTGTATTAGGTGGAAAATTATGCGGGAGTTCCGAAAAAGAAGAAAATCTTTTTTTAGAAAAATTTTCAAAAGGAAAATTTGGCTCTTCTTGAGAAACGTCTAAGAAAAAACAAGAGTCGTCATTGGATGAAGTATTTTTCATAGAAGGGGTGATGGAAAATGAAACTTCGTCATCACCTACTCGTAGAAAAAGTTTTACGTTGCTTACATCAATTACCGCACGAGAGGTGGCAAGAAAAGGGCGGCCAAGGATTAAGGGAACCTCGACGTCCTCTTCGATATCCAAAATGACAAAGTCTACTAGAAAGATAAACTTATCAACCTTTATGAGCACGTCCTCAACTATTCCTAACGGATACTTTATGGACCTATCCGCAAGTTGAATACTCATCCTAGTCGGGCTTAGAGTGCCTAATCCTAGCTTCTTAAAAAGAGAAAAAGGCATCAAGTTGATGCTCGCTCCTAAATCAGCCAACGCACGTTTCACAAATAAATCACCAAAAATGCATGGAATAGAAAAGCTACCCGGATCATTTATTTTTTTAGGTAAATTATTTGTTAAAACCGCGGAGCACTCGACATTTAAAATAACATGAGACAGACTTTCCAATTTCTTTTTGTTAGTTAAAAGATCTTTCAAATATTTCGCGTACTTCGGCATATTAGCTATCGCTTCACAGAAAGGTAAATTGATATGAATTTGTTTAAACATAGATAAAAATTTGTCGTAATGCGCATCGAGTTGTTCTTTAGCTAATTTTGACGGATATGGAAGAGGCGGTTGATATTCCTTAATTTTATTAGAGTTAGAATTTCAAACTTGAGGAGTAGGAGGAGGGGAAGAAGAGATGGGTACCTCCTTATCAACCGGCTTTTCATGAGTGGTTACCTCTTTACCGCTCCGAAGCGTGATGGCCTTCGCTTGCTCCTTTGGGTTGGCCTCCGTATTGCCTGGTAACGCTCCTTGTTGGCGATCGGAGAGCATTTTTTCAATTTGCCCAATTTGGTTTTCCAAATTATGGATGGATCCGGTGAGATTCCGGATATTTGCATCATTAGTTGCCGTATATTTGGTGAAAACTTCCTCCAAAGAAGGAGGTTTTGGAGCTTGTGGTGGAGGAAATCCGGGTGGATTTGCGTTTGGGGGACGCACAACATTCCCCGGATTGCTCCACGAGAAATTGGGGTGGTTTCTATAACCTGGGTGATAGGTATTACCATAATTAGTATTACCCGGATTAAAGGGTGGCTGATTCGGATTTCCCATATAATCCACATGCTCGGCCAACGTAGTGGGAAAGGGGGAAGAAGTGGGATCCTAGGTTGGTGTAGAAGAGGAAGCAGACATCTCTTCTAATCTTTTGTTTAGCATCTCAACCTGGAGAGATAGATTGGAGACCGTATCAATTTCATACATCCCGGCCGGTTTAGGTGGTTTAGACCGAGGTGTACTCCATTGATAGGTATTCAAAGCCATACCTTCTATAAGCTCTTGGGCAGCCGCCGGTGTTTTGTTATTAAGCGTTCCACCGGCGGCCGCATCAATATGTTGCCTAGTTTGAGAATTTAGGCCGTTATAGAAGGTTTGGATTTGTAACCAATCCGGAATTGCATGATGAGGACATCGACGAAGCAATTCCTTGAAACGCTCCCAAGTATCATATAACGTTTCCGAATCAAGTTGGGAGAAATACGTAATATCATTGCGCAATTTAGCCGTTTTAGCCGGCGGAAAGTATTTCGTAAGAAATCTTTCCGTCATTTGAGCCCATGTTGTGATTGATCCTCTTGGTAGAGAATTCAACCATTGCTTGGCTTTAGTGCGCAATGTAAATGGAAATAACCTTAGCCGAATGGCATCATCGGATACACCATTAATTTTAAAAGTATCGCATATTTCTAAGAAATTAGAAATATGCGCGTTTGGATCTTTATCTTGAAGCCCATCAAATGGTACATATTGTTGTACCATTTGGATGATGCTTGGCTTCAACTCAAAATTATTGGGGGCAACAGCGGGGCAAACAATACTAGATTGAGCCTCGTCCAAGTTTGGAGGAGCATAATATGACATAGTCCTTTGTTCGACCGTATTTGGCTCACCCATATTGGAAGAAGAAGAAGAAGGAGATCTAGGGGAATGGGAAGAAGAACTAAATGAAGAAGGAGAAGAAGAAGGCGGTGACGGAGAGAGAATTAATGAAGGATTAGGAGTGTCTCCTAAGGATTCCGTATCTTGAAAATTCGGAACTCGAAATCGTAAGCGGTGCCGAAGGGTTCGCTCGATTTCCGGATCCAAATCAAAAAGAGGTGACGGATTCCCTCGGGTCATACACCACACATAAAAATTTTAAGATTAAAAATTTATAAAATAAAAATTCTAGGACTTCCCAAGGAATACTCGGTGAAGGGCTCTCGAGGTACTAGGCGGTCTTGTGGGATGAAAACCCAACACGGCCCTTTCGCTAGAAGTTTTAATTATAAAAATTTAAAAATCAAAAGTTTATATGAAAATAATAATAATAATAATAATGAGAAAATGATAAGAGTAATAGAACCTTGCTTTCAAAATATCAAAAATTATGTCCCCGGCAACGGCGCCAAAAACTTGATGCTTAAAATCTGATTGTTGCAGTAGGCAAGTGCATCTATCGCTTGTAGTATGATCAAGTGTCGTATTTCCCGGGTCTTTTGAGTACTTCTACTCACAAGGTGGAACTATTAACTTATCGAGCGAAAATTGGTTTTGGTTTTTGTAAAAATGAAGAAAGTTGACTAACGAGAAAAATTCACGATTTAAAAGCCTTAGCACTTGATTGGGCGTTCTTGGGAATTCGATTATAAAAGATGCGTTCTAATTCTTGAGAATCCGTTTCGATTGGGGGATTGAAAAATACAATAGCAACTCGCTAGAGACAACTACCGCCTAATTTTAAAAACATTTCAAACATAATCTCTTAAAATTTGAAAGTAATTTAAAATTGCATGAACGATAAATCCCAAATCCAAAAGATTTGATAATCTCAATTCTCAAAGAAGAATATCAAAATCTCTTTATTTCCGAGCGATCCATGACATTCACGAGCCTCTCGGCTAACTAGACTACCAATCGGATAGCGAAATTTTATATACTAGCAATATAAACCCGCCGCCAAATTTTAATCGGAAATAAATCGCAATGAGAAATTCAACAAATAGAGACGAAAGATTATAATTAAATCTTCATCCCAATACTAATCAATCAAGTACTAAGAAAGGATTTAGCTACTCATGATAAAGAAAACAACAACAATGAAATAAAAAGTTTGCATTTTCATTAGAAGGGAAATAACAAAAGTACACAACACAATGAAAATTAAAGCATAAGAAATAACATAAAAGAAACTCTCATACAAGGTAGAACTCTCTCTCTTTCTCTCTTGAACTTGCTCTCTTCTCCAACTCTAACTTTTTTCTCTCCTCCCCTCAAAGCCTTGGCCTCATGCTCCTTTTATAGCAACCATGGAAGGATCTAGATAAAGAAGAAAATGAAAGGACATATGGTTTAATTGGTGAGAATAAATGTGGGGAAATGAAGAGGTGGAGGGAGGTGAAAAGGTGAATGCATGGAATGAGTAGATTTAATGTGATATAAAATAGAAATAAAATAAAATAAAATAATCATGCAAAGAGGAGGGCCGGCCACATGAAATGGTGATGAATTAATGAATATGGGGTTTTAATTGATTGGACTTAATGTGATTAATTAAGAAATGAAGGAGGAACTTATGGTGGGCGGTTTTGATTAAGGAGGTTATAAGTGGCCGGTTATGAATGGTGGGTTTTAATTAAATTGAAAGGTTTGGCCGGCCATATGAATTGGGGTTTACTATTAATAGTGGTGGAGAAAATGAATGGCCGGTTTTAATTAAATTGAAAGGTTTGGCCGGTTTTAATTGGATTGATAATGCTAATAATAGTTGTCATGCTAAAAATAGAGAATAAATGAGGGGGAGAGAAAGGGGTGGCCGACCACATGTAAATGAAGATAAAAAAAATAAAATGAGTGGCAACATGACATGATGTATTTATGGGAGAGGATTATATAAAAATAAAATAAGAAGATGCTACATGAAATAATTTTGTAAAGAGGCTTGCATGGGAAAGGAGGCTACATATATTGATAGTTATAAATGGTCATGCATGAAAAATCAATTACCATGCATATATATATTTCATGTAATGATAATAATAAGAAAGGATAATTCATGTATGGGGAGGAGAGAGAAAAAGGTGGTGGGAAAGCAACATGCATGCAAAACTTATTTGCATGAGAAATATTTCTCGTACAAAAATTGACAGCGGGCATTTTACATCGAATCGTGCCGAATTCCCCCCAGGCCTGTCACAAAACAAAATAAAACGATATTAGTATAAATAATTATGATATATTAATAATTAGATAATTATATTAAAATTAAGAGTAAATACATATAATTTATAATATTAATATAATAATAATGATGAACATATTTTAGTCAAAATATGCGTCATCAAATCTCTTGCTCTTCATAGAACCTTGTCATGCATTCAGACTGAAATTCATTCCCATGGTCACTTCTGATTTTGACCATAGTACTGTCAAGTTCATTATGAATTTGCTTGACAAATGTCTTGAAGATATCAGGGGTTTCAGATTTCTTCTTAAGAAAGAACACCCAAGCAAATCCGAAAAAACCATCAACAACCACAAGGGTGTAGACTTTCCTTCCTAGACTTTGAACTGGCATATGACTAAACAAGTCATTGTGTAGGAGGTATAGACACCTCACTGAGTCTTTGACCCCAATGCTCTTGAAGGAGGTCTTGGTCTGTTTGCCCTTTTGGCATGCAGAGCAGATACCCTCCTTAGTGCATTTGAACTTGGGCCCATTTCTAACTAACTCTTCACTAAAGAGTTTGCCTATGGTTTGTAGTTCAGATGAGCCAGCCTCTTGTGCCATTGGACACAATATGAGGCTTCCTCATTTGCAACTAGGCATATAAGAGAGTCCTTACTTTCACATACAAAATTAAGACAATATATATTTCCTCTCCTAATGCCTGTTAAGATGACCCCTTGGTCACTTGACCTCCTAATTTGGCACTCATCCTTGAGGAATGAAATGTCATAGCAAAGATCACATAGTTGGCTTATGCTTATGAGTTTGTGTTGCAAACCTTTCACATAAGCTACCTGTGTGATAATGATTATGTCATTTGTTATCTTACCATACCCTTTAGTTACTCCCCTATCTAAACCACCAAAAATGATTTTGGGACCATTCTTTACTGGAGTGTACTCCTTCAGCATGCTCCTTGCTCTAGTCATATGCTTGGAACAACAAGTGTCCAAGTACTATATAGGGGTATGGCCACTTGGACTAATCTACAAAACATAAGTCAATTTACCTTAGGACCCCAATTCTTATTGGGTCCTAGGTGCATGTTAGTTTGATAATAACTATGCCTACCCGCAACTTTTCTGACATGGAAGCTTACTCTAGCTCTGGCCACACTAGGGTTGTGCCAGTAATCAATAGCATAGTGGCCCACCTTTCCACAACACCAGAACTCATGGATATTGTACCTTCTTTTCTGAGAATTCCTACTAGTAGTGTTGATAGTAGTTCTTAGTCCAAAAGGTACAATAACAGTCATACTCTTATGTTTCCACCTTAGGTGGGTCTAGCAATAGAATTACTTTGAGTATCTTGAACCCTACCAACAATAGAATTCTTTTCAGAATACATACTCCTAATGGATTTAGATATGCCCATGTCTGGCTTACTGACAGACTTGCCTTTGGTCTGATAGTGGGTATGGACATTTTGAGAAATGGTTGCTGCCTTGCTCTTGAGTGTTGGGGCTAATGCACCAAACACAAATGGTCCATGATGAGCCATTTGAATCTCCTTATGGGCTGCCTTGAAGGCATTTGCACCCTTATTATATCTACCACCATAGTATGGAGCATCTTTGCTAACACTAGTAGATCTGCCATTCTTCCAGTGACCATAGGTGCTCTCTTGGTCATGCCTGTTAGAAGGTAACATAACTCTCTTGAATGGAATAGGAGGCATGGAGGCTAGTGGCTGCATTAGAGCTTTGCACTTTCCTTTGGGATTGGCAACTCTTGTGCTTCCCTTGAAACCCAACCCCTTTTTACCCTTTTGGGAGTTGAAGGAGTCTATCAAGGGCAGCACAAAGCTTGGCTTTGAATAGCTAGCCACTATCCTCTTCTCTCTCTCCAGCAGCTCTTCCAGATCCCTTATTTTGTTTTCCCGGTACTCTACGGTTCCTATTTGAATAAAGGAAATTGTTTTCAGCTCACTGATTTCTTTCATTTTCTGATCAAGCAGTGAAGCTGAATAAGCATGCTGGGAAGCAACAAGCTGAAGGGAGGAAATTTCTTTAGCTTGCTTCTTAGCCAGCAACTTGATTTTCCTGAAAGCACTCAAAAGGACACCATATTTATCAATTAAAGAATTGACATCTACCTTAGATTCAGAATCTCCTTCATATCTTGATGAATGAGCTTCAAAATCTAGGCTGGTCTCATAGCCTGACTCAGAAGAAGACTTGGACAGAGAATGTACCTTTTGTTGACCACGATGTTCCTGACTGGATTCTTCATCAGGCATAGCCATCAGTCCATGCCAGCTGCTGTCTTCTTCTTCTCCTTCATCCACCTCTGAATCACTACTTGACTGTGATAGAGGGGCCCTGATTTTAATTCGGTCAGCAGGATACTCTTCCTTTTCTTCCAGCATAGTAGCAACTAGCCCAATGTAGGCTTCATCTTCCACTTCTCTTTTTGACTCTAATGAGGAAGAGTCAACCCAGATCTTCTGTTTCTTAGCATTGTAGGATTTATCCTTCTTGCCTTTGTGTTGGTGACCCTTCTTCTCCCTAGCTTCTTTTCTTTTGACCGGGCAGTCGGCTATTACATTCCCTGGCTTGCTACAACAGTAGCAAATAATCTTAGATGAAACATGTTTACTTGGTTTGGAATCATACCTGTCCTCCTTGGAGGATTTCTTTCCTGAGATGTGAGGAGGAGGAAGGCCCGCTTTTCCAATGCTTCTTCCTCATCAACTTCTGGAACTGCCTGGAGAAGGCAGCAAAGTCCTCATCAGACATGTGACAGTTTGATATGCTTGTCTCTGACCTTTATGAGTCAGATTTAGTAAACCTCCTTGGTAAAGAAGGTATCTTTCTTCTGCTCCTGCTTGTGGCTTCAGCTTGGAAGGCCACAGATTTTTCTTTGGCCACAGACTTGCTATTTTTCTCCTCCTCCTTCATGGCAGTCAGCTTCATTTCATAGGATAGTAGCTTTCCAAATAGTGTTGGTGGTGGAGTGTCTGTAAGTTTTGCCACTTCTCTGATAGGATAGATTTTTGTATCCCAGTCTTTAGTTAGAGACCTGAGAAACTTGTCATTCAGCTCATAAGTGTTGAAGACTCTGCCATATATCCTTAACTCATTGACTATTCTGAAAAATTTCTCAAAACAATCAGTTATGCTGTAAGTCTTGCTTTGACTGAAAGCCTCATACTCTTGGTTGAGCATAGACTTTTTGTCATCATTGAATTCTTCTGTGCCCTCCATATAGACCACTAAAGTGTCCCACATCTCCTTTGAGGTCTTGCAGTGTACCAGATTTTGGAAGGTGAAGTCATCTATGACACTAACTATAATATTTTGTTCCCTCTTGTCCATAGTGGTAAGGATGACTTCATCCTTTATCATTTCAGAATAGGTCTTGGGTGTCTGGAAATTTGCATCCAGAGCTGACACTTTCATAGGGATGAAAGGCCCTTCCTTGACTGTGATAAAGATCATAGGGTCAGCTACCTCCATGAACAGTCTAACCCTCTCCTTCTAGATGCCAAACTCTTCCTTCCTATAAATTGGAAGCTTCATGGCACCCAGCTCCTTATAGTTCACTCCTGAACCCATAAGGACAATCTTTTTGCTCACCTCTGATATTTGCTCAGATTATTATGCATTTCTTGAGCAATATCCCTCTAATACCACTTGAAAGACTTTGTTTTCAAGTCAGATAACACCTAGAGGAGGGGGGGGGTATTGAATAGGTTTTAGGTCTCTTTGAAATTACCTAGACCTATACCTTATTTTGCTGTGCTTCGTGATTTGTTAGTTTAGATTTCAAGAACATCAACCAGAAGACACATATATTTTATAGTTGTTCCCCAGATTATGGGTACGTCCAATATCCCTCTGCGCCTTTCTAACTGTGTGTTAGACCAGGCTCTTCCCCAAAAACTCGGCTTCAAGGAGCTTACAACACGATCCCGTAGGACCACTCAGTCTTCTTCAAGACCTACAACTCAGGCACTATGCCCTACCTCTCAGATCCCAACTGGATCCTACCTCAGCCTTTATAACACAGGCCTACACTCGGATTCACTCAGGAATCTTACACTCAGATCCAAGATTGGATCCTACAGAGAATAAAAGTGATTTGAAACATTCAGACACCAGAGAAATTTTTGTGTCTGTATTCCTGGGCTGAAAATAAGTCTGCCCTAACTTCTTCTTCACAGCAACAAGTTAACAAATATCTTCAGAAGAATCGCGGCTTGTTCTAGAAGTAACTTGCAGAAACCTCTGCCTCTTCTATTTTAGGAATCAGTCCTGACCTTGCTATCGCAAATGTAAATCGCAGCAACTATCTCTTTTTGCTTTCAGGTTGACTGAATTAAACAAGACCTTCAGGCTCGGCAGCAATGGCGAGGAAGAAGTTGATGTTAAGCCGTAATGCGAAATCAGAAAAACCTAATTGCTTGTTCCGACTCAGTCAATCTTTCCCTTTTATTGATCGTCGATCAACGGATCTTTGTGTTGTGGGCCTTCATTGCTGATTTACCACCTTCCATTTGCAGAAAACGACAACAGCTGGCCGTCGGCGCCATTAAATGCATACTGCAGCTTTCCCGCAAAGAATTTGAACTGCGTTGTATTTGTTGACTTTTGCTGATTCATGGTGACGTCGGCCATTCTAGACTTAGCCAATTTTACAGAAGTACTCCAGGCATTGAGAGCATTAAGTGAATGACCATCACTCAACGATTCTATACTTAGTAATTTCTTCAGTTCTTCCAGGCATTAAGGGCGTTGAGTGAATGTGCTTCACTCAATGATTCTGGACTTAGTCATTTCTTCAGTTCATCCAGGTGTTGAGAGCGTTGAGTGAGTAAACTTCACTCAAAGCCTTTATACTTAGCCAAATCTCCTTTTGTCTGAAGGCATCGGAGCTGGCCTCACTCAACGCTCTCTGCCTTTGATTCAAAAATCTAGTGTTGAGTGCGTTGAGTGAACTGGCTTCACTCAGCGCTTCTGGACTTAGATGATTTCTTAGTTTCCTCTTATGCTGACAGCATAAGCTTGACTCAAAGCTTTTTGATCTTGGCGTTGAGTGAACTGCCTTCACTCATTACTTCTGGACTTAGTCAAATTCTGTCCTTCCTTCTAGCATTGACTGTTGGAGCTTGTCTCAATGCTTTCTGTCATTTGGCGTTGAGTTAACTGGCTTCACTCAATGCTTTTGTACTTAGATAGATTTTCCTATCTATCTCCTTTGGCTTTGACAGAATCAGTATGACATTGAGTGAATTGGCTTCACTCAACGCTTCTAGACTTAGAATCTTTTTATTTAGCAGAAACTCTGTGGCTTTGACAAAATGAGCTTTACTCAACGAATAAGCAGTATGGCGTTTAGTGAGTTGACATCACTCAATGCTTGTGGACTTAGTCAATTATTTTGCTTGCTTATGCATAAGCTTTGACTGTCTACACCTGACTCAGTTCTTTTTGTCTCATGGCGTTGAGTGAACTGGCTTCACTCAATGCCTGTGGATTTAGTAGAACTTCTTTCTTGCCAACATCTTCCCTTGACTTTTGGCATTGAGTGAGATTGCTCCACTCAATGCCTGTGGACTTAGTAGTATTTTTTTGTCCAGCTTTCTTTCTTAAGGCAGCTGGTATTGAGTGAGCTTGCTCCACTCAATGCCTGTCGAATTAATGTAATTTCTGCCTGATCACCAGCTTGCTTGGTGTCCACCTGTCCAATAAGTGTAATAGGGACTGACCTGCATGCATAAACTCAAACACACATCAAATACAACTAGTGTATGTCATTGAATTGTTTGACTTCTTACAAATCTAAGCCATTTGGATCAATGGACCCAACATTACTACTTAGGAAGTTTCTTCCATCAGTCAAGCAAGACCTTTTGATGAACAACTTCCTATATCTGAAACAGAGACAACTCATGGTCAGTGAGTATGAGGTAGAGTTCAGCAAGTTGAGCCGGTTTTCCCCGAATTTATAAGACTCTGAAGCTAGTAGAGTCAAGCAATTTCAATGTGGTCTTAGGAGTGACATCCAGCAGCTAGCTAGCACTTATGGATCTGTGAACAATGTTGAGGTAGTGGAAGCTGCTCTTTAAGTCAAAGCTATCGATAATGCCAAGAATCGAGGCATGCAAATGAGGAAGGAAAAGAGGAAGTACAGTGATGGTAAGAACTCTCGGGAGTCTGGTCCCGCTTCGAAGAAAAGAAGTAAGGAGGTGTACAGTTTCTGTGGCCAGTTGGGACATCCGTTCGAAAAGTGTTTCAAGAGGTTGGGAGTTCAAAAGCAGTAGCAAGTGCATGCAATTCGGAGCGCTCCCAAAAGAGATTTGGTTTGTACTTTGTGCAAGCAGAAGAGGCATGATGCTGCCCATTATTGGGGTAAGGAGAACGTCTGCTTCAAGTGTGGACAAAAAGGACATTTCAAGTCAAAGTGCCTGTAGTCTCAGCCCCTGCTGCTGCCAGTTCCACTTCAAGCTTTGCCGGTGCCGCAACTTTTGGATAAAGGGAAGGGCAAGCTGAATGTGATTACTATGGAGGAAGCGCATACATCCACCCAAGTGATCTCAAGTTATATTCTAATCTAGTTCTATCTTTTAGCTCGTACCTGCAGTTTCGATGTTATTCGTCTAGTTACGTATGCGATTTTATAGGGATGTTTAAGGTAAAGAACCGTTGGGCACGTGTTCTTTTCGATTCTTGTGCTACCCACTCGTTCATGGCTAGGACTTTCGTAGAGTGTCATCGTTTGACTCTCAATCTAGTTGGTGACTCGTTTCGCATTAAGTTTCCTTCTAGTGATTCAGTGGTGTCGGACCAAGGTATCCAGAGTTGTCCGATCCTTTTAGGTAATTTCCTAGCTTTTGCTGATTTGAAGGTGCTAGACTTGGAGGACTTTGATGTGTTCTTGGGCATGGACTACTTGTCCAAATATGATATGATTATCCAATGCAAGGTTAAGCGTTTGGACTTCAAGATGGACAACGGCTACCCCAGGAGTGTTTATAGTTTTCCACACCAGGATTCCCCGATTATTTCTGCGGTATGTGCTCAGAAACTTATTCCGGTTGTTTTGCTTGTTTGTTTTCTATTTTGGAAACCATTGGTAGTTTGCCGTGCATCGAGGATATTCTTGTGGTGCAAGAGTTTCCTGATGTCTTCCTAGCTAGTCTTCTTGGTTTTCCGCCTGAGAAGGATGTGGAGTTTGTTATTGATTTGGAGTCGGGTACTCACCTTATTGCTAAGGCACCGTACCGTATGGCCCCGTGTGAGCTGGAAGAATTGCGTACCAAACTAGATGAGTTGTTGTAGTGTGGATACATTAGGCATAGTTCTTTGCCTTGGGGTACTCCTGTATTGTTTGTAAAGAAGAAGGATGGAACTATGAGGTTGTGTATCGATTACAGGGAATTGAATAAGGTAACTGTAAAGAACAGGTATCTCTTGTCGTGGATAGACGATTTGTTTGATCAGTTGCATGGTAGTATATTGTTTTCGAAGATTGACCTTCGTTCAGGCTACCATCAGTTGAGAATCCGTGAGTCGGATGTTTCGCGGACTGCTTTCCGTTCTCGGCATGAAATTTTGAGTTCTTGGTAATGTCCATTGGATTAACGAATGCACCCTCTGCCTTCATGGACATGATGAACAAAGTGTTCAAAGATTTTCTGGACCATTTCATGGTTGTATTTATTGATAATATCCTGGTTTATTCTAGAAGTACTGAGGAGCATGCCCAACACTTCTGGTTAGTTCTATCTGCTTTTAGAGAACATAAGTTGTATGCAAAGTTGAGTAAGTGCGAGTTTTGGCTGTCTCAGGATTCCTTTTTAGGTCATGTTGTGAATAAGGATGGAATTTCTGTTGACCCAGAAAAGATAGCTGTCGTAATGGATTTGAAAAGACCTACCATGCCCAAAGAGATAAGAAGCTTCATAGGGTTGGCATGCTATTATAAAAGGTTTGTGGATGGATTTTCTATGTTATCTATGCCACTGACTAAGCTTAGGCAGAAGAATGCAGCGTTTGTGTGGAGAGATAAGTGCGATGAAGCTTTTTAGGAATTGAAAAAGAGACTGTGCACATCTCCAGTGTTGACTTTGCCTACTGAAGGATTGGAGTATGCTGTTTATGTGGATGAATCACACGTCGGGCTTGAATGTGTCTTAATGCAAGAAGTCAAGGTAATTGCGTATGGGTCGAGGCAATTAAATATACATGAAAGAAACTACCCTACTCATTATTTGGAGTTTGCGGTAGTGATTTATGTCTTGAAGTTGTGGAGACATTTGTTGTATGAAGCATTGTGTAAGATTTACACGAACTATAAGAGTTTGAATCATGTCTTCACTCAGAAGGAATTAAATTTGTGTCAACGTAGATGGTTAGAATATATCGCGGATTACAATGTCGAGATCTAGTATCCTCCGGGAAAAGCTAATGTAGTAGTCGATGCCTTGAGTAGAAAGACCGCACAGATCTTTGGGATTTCGGTGGAATCCTTGGTGGAAGAGTTTTTGTTAATGGGTATCTCGATCGGAAGTAGTGACTCGCCAAGCAGTTTGGAAGTAGCAGAGCCTTCATGGATTACGTTTACAATGCTACATCAAAAGGACGATCCTGATTTGCAGCACCTTCGTAGCAGAACTGAGAAAGGAGAATTACGAGACTTTTCTATTGATGATGCAGCTACTTTGAAGTATCGTGGTAGATATTGTATCCTCGCTATTCAGAATATGTGAGCTAAGTTGTGCAGTGAGGCGCATGGTTCTAGTGTTGCTTAACACCATGGCTCTACCAAGACTTATAGAGATTTGAAGCAAATCGTTTGGCGGTATGGAATGAAAAATGATATAGCCAAGTTTGTGTCTGAGTGCTTCATTTGCAAGCGTGTTAAGGAAGATCATGGAAGGCTTGGTATCAAGCTGACGCCTTTGGAGATTCCAAGTTAGAAGTGAGAGAGTATTTCTATGGACTTTATTACTAGTTTGCCGAGATCTCCCCGAGGACATGATTCAGTGTGGGTCATAGTTGACAAACTAACGAAGTGTGCTCACTTCGTGCCATTCAAGATTGATTACTCCATGAAGAAAATAACAGAGTTATATTTGGATAAGGTCATCATACTACATGGAGTAACTGTTAGTATTGTGTCAGATTGAGATTCCAGGTTTACATCTCATTTTTGGAAAAGTTTATAGGAAGGGTTGGGTACCGACCTCAGATATTCAACCGCTTACCATCCGCTGACCAATGGTCATATGAAGAGAGTAAATCGGATTTTGGAAGACATGATAAGATGTTATATCTTGGACCACAGGGGAGTGTGGTACGAGCGGCTGAGATTGATGGAATTCGCCTATAATAACAGTTATCAGCAGAGCTTGTAGATGTCCCTATTTGAGGCTTTGTATGGGAGACGTTGCAGAACTCCCTTATTTTGGGACAAAGTTGGTGAAGGACCATTGTTGGGTCCATAAGCCTTGGAAGAGATGAATACTTCTGTGATGCATATTCGAGAGAAGCTTCATATAGCTCAGGAGCGTTATGAGAAGAACACTAATCAGCGAAGGATTGAGTTGGAATTTGCAGTTGGAGACATGGTTTTTCTCATGGTTTCTCTGATGATTGGTGTTAAGAGGTTTAGAAGGAACAACAAGTTGGATCCCAGGTATGTGGGACCTTTCAAAATTGTTGAACGCATCAGATTGTCAGCTTATAGGCTGGGTTTACCCGCAAATTTTCCTGGTGAGCACGATGTGTTTCATGTGAGCCAGCTGCAGAAATGTGTGCTTAGCGACCTGCGTGTTCTCGATTCAGTGCCCCAGTTACATCCTAACCTTTCTTATGTTGATATGCATATTCGCATTGTGGATACTCAGGATCGGGTGTTGCGAAGGAAGACAATACCCATGGTCAAAATTTTGTGGCGAAATCAAGATGTGGAGAGCGCGACTTGGGAGATGGAGTCAGCTATGTGGGAGGCTCTTCCTCATCTATTCTCCTAGTTTCTTTTTGGTAAGTGTTTCTATTCAATAACTCTTGGTTATTTTCCATCATTAGAGGATTCATTTGTGTATCAAGTTTCAGGATGAAGCTTTCTTTTAGGGGGAGTGGTTGTAACGCCCTTGATTTTTTGATGTTTATTTTAATTCCTTTAGTGACGTATTTTTGACATCAGGGTGTTACGTTGATGCATAGTTGACGGGTACCTTTGCTGCAGCGTGACTTTTTCTCATTTGGTATCTGAGGTTTTGACTTAGAATATTAGCAAGGCTTATTTCTAGTTTATTCTTGAGATTTCCCTTGCAAGCTGGGTTTGTTTTGGAACTCGGCGGAGCCTTTTTGGGATAGTTGGTGTTTTGGACATCGAGAAGTTTTTTTACCCGTGTTTGGTTTGTCGGATTTTGATTTTGACTTCACTGTTGGATTCATAGAATCAATATTTAGCTTCGCTGCAAATTTCGTGGAAATCCGAGTTGATTGGATTTATCGGTAGTTTGGACGTTGAAAGTGAGAGTAAGATCAATCCTTCACTCTAGAGGGGGGGGGGTGAATAGAGTGTTTTAAAATAATTTTGCAAATATGAAAAAAAATTCTGGCAGTGGAAGATTTAATTTAATTAGTGTAGAGTGCTTGACAGAAATTAAAATAAAGCAAACAAAAGAGCAAATCCACAGCACACAGCAAATTAAATAGCAAGCAACCAGAAGACATAAGGAACTATAGTGGTTCCCCAAAACCTGGGTACATCCACTCTTCTACCACCCTTGGTTGGAATCCACTACAGGATGAGTTGATTAGGTGTCCTGGGCACCAATGAGCTTTTGATCAGGTGCTCAAAAACCAAACCAGATTTTTTGATCAGGTGTCTTGCCACCACTAAGTTTTGATCAGGTCTCAGGAACCAAAGCAAAACTTTTTAAGTGAGTTTAAAAACCCTTTTACAGGAGAGAAAAAAGGGAAAGTTGTCTTCTCTATCAACTA
Organism: Platanthera zijinensis; assembly: GCA_039513925.1. Taxonomy (NCBI): domain Eukaryota; kingdom Viridiplantae; phylum Streptophyta; class Magnoliopsida; order Asparagales; family Orchidaceae; genus Platanthera; species Platanthera zijinensis. The sequence goes on from CM077083.1 coordinate 35,501,307, forward strand.
TCAAAGAGAAGCACAAGTGGATGAGATGTTGTTAAAGCTCCCCCTGAGATTAACAAGAGTTCAGGAACTTGAAGCTTTGCAAGGGTGATAAGTCTTCAATAAAAAGAATGTTCCAGCAAAAGATGATTTCAGCAAGAACTGAAATGTTTGTTGTCTGGAGTGTGAATGATGAAGACTTTTTGATCAGCAGGAATCAGAAAGAAAACTTGTTCTATTTTCTGAGTTGTTGATCTCCTTTTTCTTTCTGTATATCTTGTTCTATATGAGAACTGCTGTGTATTCATGTATATTTGTTCTCTCTGAATGATAATAATAAATCCAGTTGTCAAATCTTGATGATAGTCGTTAGCAAAGTCATAAAGGCTTTCCTTAAATGTCAACTATCTCTATAGGAAAGAAACTAAAAACATTCCTCCTTTGTTTCCTTGAAACTTGCTCCAGATTTATTATAATGGCTAGAAATCTTCTACAATAAATGCTCTGATTTGAAGATATTTGAAATCCTTATTAAACTGACAAACTTCCATAAATCGTCGATCTCAAAAGATAATCGTCGATCTGAGCTCAACTATCGTTGAACTGAGCTCAGAGATATTGGAATAAGTCTAAGACAGAAATCGTCGATCTGAGCTCAGAGTTCGTCGAACTGAGTTCGACGCCTCGTCGACTTGAGCTCAGAGATCGTCGAACAGAGTTTGACGCTCTATCAACTCACAGATAGTTGAACTGGGTTCGGCGCTTCGTCGATCTGAGCTCGACGACAACTTGAATTCTTCTTCTTGGCTTCTCATCTGAACTAGGAGGTCTTGGGGAAAGCTTCAAACCTATGTCCTAAGCCTCAAACCTAACTAGTTGACCTTTACTCTATACAACAAGGTCAAAGCAACAATCTTATAGACATAGTGATCTTGACCCAAATTAGTAATAGGGTGTTCCAACAATCTCCCCTTATTTGGGTTAGGATTACTATTTACATAAGTTATAGGAAATGAAATTAACAAGAAAAATAGAAATACAAAAGTATTGTAGAACCACAGAGATAATTATATTACAGCAAGATAGTTCAGCGGAGATATAAGGAGTTTTCAGCTTACACCCAGATTAAAGCTTATCATCAGTTCTTTTCTTGAAAATGATTTCTCTGTTTGGATTTTCTAAATCTTTCTTTGATCTGAAGTCATCAGCAGCACCAAGAGTCTTCTGGTTTCTGTTTCTAGGAACTACAGCTTTAGGATGAAGCTTCATGTACTCCTCAGTATTGAAGAATTTCTTGGAGCTATATCTTTCAAGTTCCTGTCTTCTTTGATCTGATAGAGTTGAGATATTGGAAGTATCTTGGCCTTTTTCTCTTGCTTTCTTAATTTGATCTACAACAGCCATTTCTTTTAGTCTGGCTGTCCAGGAGACTGAGTTATTCTCGGGATCTTCAAAAGGAACTGGTGGCTCATACTTATTGATGGTGTCAGTGGGAGGAGCTTTTTGATGAAATCCTTCTTTAAGCTTATAAGGAAAAGGTCCAGAAGTGGAATCACTTGGGCTTTGTCTTTTCTATTGATAAGGTTGTTGTCTGGACTATCCTCTTGAATAAACTTGATAATCTCTTTGATTGCCTCTGTACTGACTTCATATTAACTGATTGCCTCTTTGCTGATATCCTCTGGATTGAGATCTTCCTTGAAACTGATAGGATATTTGAGATGAAGCATATGAGGATTGATGAGCTAAGTTTCCACCAGATCCTGCACCTGGAGAAGGAGGAGGAGGATTATAATGAGAAGTTCCTTGGTCACATTTCCTCTTCTTCCTCATGGCCTTCAACTGGTTCTTAAAGAATTGCATCCAGTGCTCAGTTATAGGATAGCTGTGTAGAATATAATATGGAATGTCATGATCAGAAGTAGTCTTGGACAATTGAACTCTTTTCATGGCTTTACTTCTAGTTTTCCTCTTCTTTGCAATAGTTGCAAAGGAATCATCAGAGTCAGTTCTGAATTCATCATTATCATCAGAACTCTGGGGTTCATCATATAAGACATCTATTTCCTTTAATATTTCTTTAGAGATAATAGGAGCTGGAGCAGGAGGAGTAGGAATAACAACATCAGCAATTGAAACAACAGGAACAACAGTAACTGAAACAATAGGCTCAGGAGCTGAACAAAATGGCTCTATAATAGCCTCTGAAAAAGTAACATCAGCAGCAGCAGCAGCAGCAAGAACCTCAGAAATACTTTCAACAGATTTAACAGAACTTATATACATCTCTATCAGGGTTGGATCACAACAGGAGAGGGGAGCAATAGCCTTGGTTAAATCTTCAGCAAGGGGAGGTGCTGGAAGATAACTGCTATAAAAAGAATCAAACAATGATAATAAAGAATATAAATCTACTGTTGGACTGATGGTTGGAGCTGGAGCTGAAGCTGGAACTGAAACTTGCTCGGAAGCTAGACTTTCTGAAACTAGAACTTTTGATATCTGCATTTTGAAGCAAAATCCTCTGAAGGCAGCACTTCTTTATAAGGCATCTCCCCCTGCCTAGTTTCAGTGATAACTAAATCTAGGCCCCCAGAAGAAGGGGTGGCCTGAAAGGAGAAGGAAGAAGATATTCTAATAGATAATTCATTCAAAGTCTTGACTAAGGGAGCTAAGGTTGAATTTAGTAAGAGAGTTAGCTTGGGTGCCAACAACTCATATAATATATCTGCCAGAGGAAGAAGGTCTACTTGCTCAAGATTAACTTGAGTAGAGGTAAAGGGTAGGGCTGCATAAATGGATTGAATTGATGCAGGGTGAAGTGGTATGGATGGTTGAGAGATGGGGATTGATGTAATAGATGGAGCTGGGATAGTGATTGTTGGTAGACATGAGGAGATGGTAGGGGAAAAGGATGGTTGAGAGATGATGTCATGAAGGATTTGTTGAAAGGATGATGAGGTGGATGGAATGTCTTGAGGTGAATAAGGGGAATCATCCATGAAGGAATCATCTAAAAGGTTGAATGATGGAAGATGGGAGGATGATTCTAAATTAATGGATGAGAAGTGATGTAGTGGATGGAATGCTTCTTGATGGGTAGCTGGAGGAGGTGAAGAAGCTATTTGAGATGGAGAGGGAGGAGAGGATATGGATGGTGTAATTGGATGTGGAGAAGGAGGAGAGGATGTTGAAGGGGATGGCAACACTTCTGCTGGGGCAGTGGTCTGAGGAGGAGTAACTGATTCAGTCCTTGTGCCTGAAGAAGTTTTTGCTATAGGAGCCCTACTGGGTTTGACAATTTGTCTTTCCCACTTGCCAAAAAGAGCTGAAGAGAGCCTCTTTGAAGCATTGATGTGCATCCCATTTAACACTAACAACTGAGGGCACCAATTCTGCTGGAATAGGCCCAAGATCCTTCCAAAATTTATAAAGTTCTTATTGACCTTTTTCATAATCAAATCAAAGAAAATGGATCCCCAATCCAGGTGTTTCTTATCTACAATTGCAGCCATTAGACAGAATTGATGTCTTGATATTGTGTCATGGGCTGAATGTTTGGCCAAAATTACTTTGCCTACAACATTTGCTAGAAATCTATACTCCATAGAAAGATTTTTCTTCAATAACTTATTAGGGTTCTCAGAATTGTGACCCATTTTATCTAACATCTCAAAAAATTCTACCCCTGATAGTTCTATGCTATAATGTCCAGTACTTAATCCAAAAATTTTTGTAAGAATGGCTGGGGTTAGGGATACCTGTGTCCCTGAGATGGTGCCAATGACTGTGTTTTGATCCAGATTGTGGGCATTATACACCCATTCTTTAATCTCGTCTACTGCTAACTTGATTCTGGTAGTCATGATGTTCACAAGTTGTTGCTCCTTGAAAAGTTCTAGAATGTCTTTGAATATTTGATCAGTTCCTTCAAAGGATTCCATGTCAATGTCGAAACCAGTGTCGAACTTCATTGCGGCTAGTACGACGACTGAGACCGACATAGTTCCTGCAAAAACAAACACGGTCAAGTGTAGAAAAGTTTGGAGGGAAAGAAAGTTCTTGCAGAAGGTATGAAAGCGCAAAGGAGAACGACGCCTGAAAAATGATTTTATATTAGGGTTCGACGCAGAAAAGGAGAGATCGTTGAACTCAGTTCGACGATCTATGTCTCTAGAGGAAACTGAAAGGTCTCAGCATCATCGATCTCCGTTCGACGATATTTAATATCGTCGACCTTCGTTCGACGATAATTATGATCACTGACCGAGGAGGATAGTTTAACACTATCTGGAAAACACCGAGCTCCGTTCGACGATTCCTAACATCGTCGATCTCCGTTCGACGGAAAACGAAAGATAGTTGAATACTATCTGGAAACGACGAGCTAAGTTCGATGATCTTCAGGAAAATCGTCGAGCGCAGTTCAGAGACAGAGAAAACCTATAGACACTAGGAAATTCAAATTTTTAGCCTAGTCTTTGTTTCTTTTTAGATTTAAAGATCTTGGAACTTAATTAAGACTTCCTCCATCTAACATTCCTAACTGATTAAGGAAGAAAGTATGTTTCTTTTCATCCAAGGGTTTGGTGAAAATATCTCCCCTTTGTAAATCAGTTGGGATGTATTCTAATTCAATTTTATTTTTCTCTACATTATCCCTTAAGAAATGATGTCTAATCTCTATGTGTTTTGTCCTACTATGGAGGACTGGATTTTGAGCTATTGAAATAGCACTAGTGTTATCACAAAATATTTTGGACTTCTCTAAGATGTAGTCATAGTCCATGAGATGATTTTGAATCCACAATATCTGTGAGCAAGAACTACCTGCTGCCATATATTCAGCTTCAGCAGTTGATATGGACATAGATGTTTGTTTCTTGCAAAACCAGGAGATAAGTCTGTCACAAAGAAATTGACAAGTTCTACTGGTGCTTTTCCTGTCTACTCTACATCCAGCATAATCAGCATCAGAAAATCCAATTAAATCAAATCCTGAATCAGCTGGATACCAGAGACCTAGATTTGGACAACTTTTCACATACCTAAGAATCCTCTTAACTAATGTGAGGTGTGACTCTCTAGGGCTGACTTGGAATCTAGCACATATGCATGTAGAAAACATTATATCAGGTCTACTAGTTGTAAGATACAATAAGGAGCCAATCATTGCTCTATATGTGGTCTGATCAATTGGTTTCCCATGTTCATCAGCATCTAATACAACATTAGTAGGCATGGGTGTTTTCATAGATGATGCATCAGACATACCAAACTTATTAACCAATTCTTTTGCATACTTGGTTTGAGAAATAAAGATGCCATCAACATGTTGTTTGACTTGCAATCCTAGAAAGAAGGATAGCTCACCCATGCTACTCATTTCAAATTTGGAATGCATTAGGTTGGAGAACCTTTTGCACAAATTTGAATCAGTAGAACCAAAAATAATATCATCTACATAGATTTATACTAGTAGGATATTGGACTTATGGGTTCTAATAAAAAGAGTTTGGTCTACTCTATCCCTTTTAAAATCATTTTCCAAGAGAAAGCAAGCTAGGGTCTCATACCATGCTCTTGGAGCTTGTTTAAGGCCATATAATGCTTTATGCAATTTATAAACAAAATCAGGGTGAGTTAGAGAGATAAAACCTAGAGGCTGTTTTACATAAACTTCTTCCTTGATATCACCATTGAGGAATGCACTTTTAACATCCATTTGATATACTTTGAACTTCTTGTGAGCTGCATATGCTAGGAAGATTCTTATGGCTTCTAACCTTGCAACTGGTGCAAAGGTTTTGTCATAGTCTATGCCTTCTTCTTGAGAATATCCTTGAGCAACCAGCCTTACCTTGTTTCTAACTATAACTCCTTGATCATCTAACTTGTTTCTGAATACTCATTTTGTTCCAACAATGGGATGATTCTTTGGCTTTGGCACTAGCTCCCAAACTTTATTTCTTTCAAATTGATTTAATTCCTCTTGCATTGCAATAATCAAGTTTGGATCTTGTTCTGCATCTTGTATGGATTGAGGCTCAATTTGAGAAGCAAGTGTGCATCAGATTTTGATGGAATTGGTTTCTGGTTTGCACACCAGCTGAGATGTCTCCAATCACTTGGGAGAGTGGATGATCTCTTGATGTTACTAAATCAACAATGGGTGTTGATTGTTCACCAATTTGTGTTGTTATTTCCTCTTGTGGAACAACAACTGGCTCTTCATTTAGATTGTCAAAATGGCTTGCTAAGATCTGTCTGTCATCTTCATTTTCACTGCTTTCAGCTTCTTGTTGAGTGAATGAAGGTGATGGATCTTTTTCAATGATATTTAGCTTGTCCAAATTCTCTGATAGAGAATGTACCTGTAAAGGGTCTATGGTAGAAGTGCTCTTCTCCTTGTAAGACATATTAGTTTCATCAAAAGAGACATGCACAGTTTCTTCAATCTTATGAGATGATTTATTATAAATCCTATAGGCCTTACTGATCATGGAGTATCCCAGAAACACTCCTTCATCAGCTTTGGCATCAAATTTTGCTAAGTATTTCTTGTTATTGTTATGAATGTAGCAAATACAACCAAAAATCCCAAGATAATCAACTTTAGGTTTCTTCCCTTTGAGTAATTCATAGGGAGTCTTGCCCTTTAGAATATGTATCAAACTCCTATTCAAAACATAGTTTGAAGTGTTAACAGCCTCTGCCCAAAAGGATAGAGGAAGGTGAGCATCTGTCAATAATGTTGTGGCAGATTCAATAAGGGTTCTATTCTTCCTTTCAGCTACCCCATTCTGTTGAGGAGTTCTAGGAGCTGAGAAAGTGTGCATGATCCCTTCCTTCTGACAGAACTCTTGCATAAGAAGAGAATCAAACTCTGTCCCATGATCACTTCTAATAAGGGTTATGTGAGTATTGAACTCAATCTGTATACATTTGAGAAACTCTGTCAAACAATTGAAGTTATCAGACTTCTTTATCAGAAAGAACACCCATGTGAATCTAGAGAAGTCATCTACAACTACTAAAGTATATGATTTCCCTCCTAGGCTTTGTACAGTAATGGGTCCAAATAGATCCATATGTAACAAGTACAAAATCCTAGGTGAATCACTCTTATTAAGTGACTTAAAGCTGTTTTTAGTTTGCTTGCCTAATTGACAAGACCTGCAGAGTCCTTCCTTCTTATAGGGGCCAGAAGGTAGTCCTCTAACAAGGTTGTCCTTGGATAGCCTAGCAATGGTTCTAAGGTTGATATGTCCTAATCTCTTATACCATAATTCATTAGGTTTGCTAAGAGAGTTAAATAAACAGATGTCTACCTTGGTTGAATGAAAATCTACTAGATAGATGTTACCTCTTCTGTTACCTGTCAACACAGTTGTGTTGTCTTCTGATTTGATGATGCATGAAGACTTGTTGAATGTAACCTGGTAGCCTTCATCATATAGCTGACTGATACTGATAAGATTGTGCTTCTGTCCTTCCACATATGCCACCTTCTTGAATGTTACTGAACCTATTTGGACTGCACCATAACCTTTGGTCTGTCCAAAGTTTGAATCTCCAAACATGACTTTGGGTCCATGTTTAGCCTCGAAGGATATTAGGTTATCCTTGCTTCTAGTCATGTGCTTGGAGCACCCACTATCCAGATACCAATGCTAGTCCATGGTTGGATAGGACTTCACCTGCATAAATAACCGTTAATTTGTTTTTGACCTAGTTTACCTTGGGTCTAGCTTGATAACCTTTGAAATCAGAAATGAAAGACATCTCTGGTTGACTCCTTATATTCTTCAGGATGATATCTCCTAGGAGGAATTATCCATTTAGTATAAGGGTTGAACCCTTGAGATATAGGATATCTAGAATAAACTTTTGATGTACCCTTTGAGAACTGGTCAAATCTCTGAGCTCCGTACGACGATCGTGGAACTGAGTTCGACGATCTTGAGTCAGATTGTCGAGCTCCATTCAGCAATCGATCTTGCCTGTGTTCAGAGATCAGAGATCGTCGACCTGAGTTTGACGATTCAACATGAAATTGTTGAGCTCCGTTCGAAGATCGTCGAGCTTTGTTCGAAGATCGTCGAGCTCTGTTCGACGATATCTGTTGAACTTTGTTCTTTTTGGGTAGATCAGAAATTTTTCTAGCTATCTCCACAACTCCTTTTCCATTATCATAGATAAATTTAAAGGGAGTTGTTAATACAATAGCTTGGCTGGATGAAACACCCAAGCCCAGTGTAATATTGAGTCTTGAGTTCACTGTGCTTGTGATGTCCATTAGTTTGATACTTCTCCCATTGAGGGTTTCTTCAAACTTATTGGCCTCAGATAGTTCACTTTTCAGTGAAGCTATCTGCTCTCTGCAACATTCTAACTCATCTGAGAGTTTGAGGTTATCTGAACTCAAGGTACTGTATTCAGATAACTGATTTCTGAGAGAGATAATTTCTTTCTCAGAATTGAGTAGATCTAAACACAGTGCTTTAAATTCAGACTTGAAGTCCTCAGAATTAAAATCAAATGAATCAATTACCTAAGTTTCTTCTAGCTCAGGTTCAGATTCAGATTCAGATTCATGTTCTGAATCAGTGTTGTTCTGAGATGCATTGACTGCCATCATGCAGAATTCTTTTTCTTGTGCATCATCTTCATCATCACTTGAGCTTGATGATGCATCAGATTCTTATTCTGTTGTACTCCATGTTTTAGTAACAAATCCCTTCCTTGTGTGCTTGTTCTTGCTGGAAGAGGATCTGTCATAGTGATTTCTTATGGAGTCTTTATCTTTTCTCTTTTTTCTCTTGTCCTTATTTTGACTTTCTGGACAATCATGCAGTATGTGGCCTGGTTTCCTGTAACCATAATAAATAATCTCTTTATTATTTGATTTATCATACCTTGGCTTTTCTTGGCCCCTAGATGACCTTTTTTTGAAATCCTTCCTGGCCATTTTGTAGAACCTCTTGGCTAGGAGGCTCATCAGTTCTTCATTGCCTATGAATTTGTCTTCAGGCTGTTCTTCTATTGCCTTAAAAGCAATTGACTTCTCCTTCCTGACTGCTGGAGAAGTTGTCTTCTGCTCTTCTTCTCTATTTTTGATGAGCTGCTCATAGGATTTGAGCTTGCCCAATAGAGCTTCTGTAGTGATCTCATTCAGACTTCTGACATCCTTGATGGGCCAGATCCTTGAATCCCTAGTGCTGGGGAAGCACATTAGGATCTTGTCATTTATCTCTGTGAGAGAGATCTCCTTGTCCAAGGTCTTGAGTTCACTAACAATTAGACTTAGTCTGCTGTACATGTCAGCTACTGACTCATTTTTTGCTTTCTTGAAATTTTCATATTGGGTGATAAGATGAGATCTTCTATCTTTTCTCTTATCAGCTGATCCTGATACAATCTCAGATAGTTTGTCCCAAATCTCTTTAGCTGAGTTGCATTAAGCAACCTTCTGGAAGATGTCATCAGACATTGTTTGAGCTAGGATTAGCTTTAGCATCAGTAACCTTCCATTTCTTTATATCAGCATCTGTTCCCGAAGGTTGTGGAACAACATTTGTACTTGTGCTTGTAGGAGGCTTTGGGAAGTCTGTCAAAACAGAATTAAAGATATCTTCATCAATAGAATTCATGTATAATCTAATCCTTACCTTCCAAAGTGCAAACTTGGAGAGATTGCATACTGGAGGTCTGGTGCTAGCATAATCTTTGTTCTGTGCCATGAATTTAGATTAAAATAAATATAATAAAAATAACCCTCTATTAAGGATGGATCTTAAGAGAGATCTTTTGGTTCAGGTGTTAGTCTGTATGAATAACAAAACTGGCTGAACAACCAACCTGCCTCTGATACCAATTGAAAGTGAGAGTAAGATCAATCCTTCACTCTAGAGGGGGTTGAATAGAGTGTTTTAAAATAATTTTGTAAATATGAAAATTATTCTGGCAGTGGAAGATTTAATTTAGTTAGTGTAGAGTGCTTGACAGAAATTAAAATAAAGCAAACAAAAGAGCAAATCCACAGCACACAGCAAATGAAATAGCAAGCAACCAGAAGACACAAGGAACTATAGTGGTTCCCCAAAACCTGGGTACATCCACTCTTCTACCACCCTTGGTAGGAATCCACTGCAGGATGAGTTGATCAGGTGTCCTGGGCACCAATGAGCTTTTGATCAGGTGCTCAAAAACCAAACCAGATTTTTTGATCAGTTGTCTTGCCACCACTGAGTTTTGATCAGGTCTCAGGAACCAAAGCAAAACTTTTGAAGGGAGTTTAAAAACCCTTTTACAGGAGAGAAAAAAAAGGAAAGTTGTCTTCTCTGTCAACTATCAAAGAGAAGTACAAGTGGATGAGATGTTGTCAAAGCTCCCCCTAAGATTAGCAAGAGTTTAGGAACTGGAAGCTTTGTAAGGGTGATAGGTCTTCAATGAAAAGAATGTTCCAGCAAAAGATGATTTCAGCAAGAACTGAAATGTTTGTTGTCTGGAGTGTGAATGATGAAGACTTTTTGATCAGCAGGAATCAGAAAGAAAACTTGTTATATTTTCTGAGTTATTGATCTCCTTTTTCTTTCTGTATATCTTGTTCTATATGAGAACTGCTGTGTATTCATGTATATTTGTTCTCTCTGAATGATAATAATAAATCCAGTTGTCAAATCTTGATGATAGTCGTTAGCAAAGTCATAAAGGCTTTCCTTAAATGTCAACTGTCTTTGTAGGAAAGAAACTAAAAACATTCCTCCTTTGTTTCCTTGAAACTTGCTCCAGATTTATTATAACGGCTAGAAATCTTCTGCAATAAATGCTCTGAGTTGAAGATATTTGAAATCCTTATTAAACTGACAAACTTCCAGAAATCGTCGATCTCAAAAGATAATCGTCGATCTGAGCTCAACTATCATTGAACTGAGCTCAGAGATATTGGAATAAGTCTAAGACAGAAATTGTCGATCTGAGCTCAGAGATCGTCGAACTGAGTTTGACACCTCGTCGACTTGAGCTCAGAGATCGTCGAACAGAGTTCGACGCTCTGTCAACCTAAACTCACAGATAGTCGAACTGGGTTCGACGCTTCGTCGATCTGAGCTCGACGACAACTTGAATTCTTCTTCTTGGCTTCTCATCTGAACTAGGAGGTCTTGGGGAAAGCTTCAAACCTAAGTCCTAAGCCTCAGACCTAACTAGTTGACCTTTACTATATACAACAAGGTCAAAGCAACAATCCTATAGACATAGTGATCCTGACCCAAATTAGTAGTAGGGTTCCAACAGACGTTTATAATAATAATAATAATATATTATAAGTATAAATACTGATGACGACGATGTCCCGCCTTTTGTTCATGGTGTTGTTCGTGACCGGTTCGGTGGCGACACCGACTCGACACATTATTCTGGATGCCATTACCACTTGAATTTTGAATACGTTTAAGGACGTTGCCGCGAAATGTTTTCCAAGCTTGAAGAGTTGAAGTTTGTCGCGGCATCCTCCGCCAACGTCGCGACATCCTCCGCCAACGCCACGTCAAGTCTCCGCCACAGTTCATGAAAGTTTTATTTCAGCATTTAAAATTCCTGGAATTAAGAGTTGAAGTTTGCCGCGACATCCTCCGCCAACGTTGTGTCAAGTCTTCGCCACAGTTCATGAAAAGTTTTATTTCAGCTTTTCTAAATTCCTGCAATTAATTCCAGTAATTTAATTCTTCTAATTTTAATTCAAATTTTTTTTATTTGGTCTGGATGGCCTAGATTAGATCTAATGATGGGTGGAAATGATTTGATTTGTAAGAACTATATATATTCATATTATGCTAATGAAAAGAAGAAAGATAGATGAAAATTTGAAAACCTAAAATTTGAATTTGAGATTCCCCCCTCCTCTCATATTCCCTATTTGGCCGCCAGCCTCCTTCCGCTTCCCTTATGGTTCGGACACCTTCTTCTCTCCCTCTCTTCCCTCCTCTCTTCTTCTTCACAAAATCCCTTCTCCTCTCCACTACGAGCAACAAATCAAAGAACTCCTCCCCTTGAAGAATTCAGCCAACATCCTTTCCCCCTCCTTGGGTTATTTCAGCCAAGGACAACAACTCCGGCGACGACGAACCTTCTCTGGTGTGAAGCAAGGAAGGCGGATGAGTTTCTCTTCGTTCGGCGTAATTCCAGCGGAACTGTAGAAGTGCGAACCACTTTTCATCGGAATCATCTATTCTGATTGGGGTAACAAAAATTACTACTCTTGTGTGATTCCCTCTTAGATAGATCTTGTGGTGCTTTTACTTTGGCATTGATTGTGAAGTTTGATTTCATCGTGGTTTTGATCCAAACGAATTTGTTGATTTCTTTGATCTATTTAAATTCGTGAGGATTGACGGACCATGTTTTATTTTTGATGGGATAGATCTACCATTTTCCGAATTGTTTATTTTCGGTGGATCTCTTTTGGTACAATACACATTCGAACGGATAGGGTCGGTCCTTTTCGCTTGAGAGAATCTTTTCTCATAGCTTCTATTTGATCTTTAAGGGTGTAACAAACCCGTGCGTTAGCATTTGGTTAATATTATTATGAATCGGGTGTACCGCATTTTAGTTGGTGCGAGCGTAGAATTGGAACGTGAGAGAATGAATTGGTGTCGTTTGTCCGTTGCGGTTTGTCGGGAGATGTAGCCTGCATCAAATACCCTTGCCATAATACAGAAACCATATTCATCGTCTTCTTCCCAAGTCGTCAAACCGTTTTTTGCGAAAGAGGGAAAGTTATACAACCCCATATTCTCTGAGTGTGACCTAAAGGCTAGGGACCCTAGCTATGAGCTCGCTTTAAGCTAATTGGGTCAGACGAATAGAATAGGCGGAAGGGTTCCCTCCCGGTTCATGCAGGAAGACTTGCGCCTGGGCAAGCGAGAGGCCCCCAGAAGGGGCGTTGAATGATGCTTCTCCACTCAACGCCCCTTGGTTCTTGGCATTGAATGATGCTTCTCCACTCAACGCCCTTCGGTTTTTGGCGTTGAGTGATGTTTATCCATTTAGCGCCCTTTGGGCTTTTTGCTCCCGCCTGTAGTAGGCGGGAAGGCTAAGGAACGAGAGGGTTCCTGCCCAAGGCATGCAAGAGGGCTTGCACCACAGGATAAGCGGGAAGCCCGAAGATCAGTGAAAAGGCTTCCGCTAGGGAGAGCCCAGAGGTGAATTACATGGGTACCCTTAGGTAAAATAACCTGGGTTCCCTTGGGTCTGCATTTAGCTCCTCAGAAAAATGGAGTTTGGCTGTTGGCAGACCAGCTCAGGGTATTTCAGTAATTTTGGGGTAGCAGAATTACGCTTTTGGCAGACCAGATACTGGAAACCTATAAATAGACCCATAGAGCTTCTCAGAAGGCAGGCTTTTAAAAAACTCTCAAGTCTTCTAATGCTTTCTAAGGTGCTTCTAGCCAAGAAATTGGCTTAGGAGGGGAAACGCTCAGAGAACTTCTAGGTTAAAGGAGGGACCTTCCAGCTGAGGCTTAGGGTCAGTTCCAGGTTCTTTATTACTAGTCAGGGGACTGGGTTGGGGAGAATTAGGTGCTAGCAACACCCCAAGGTCCGAACTCTCATTGAGGCTAGTTTTTTTACTTCAACATTTCTGGTGCAGTGAGCGTGGACCGTAGCTAGTATAAGAAAATCTCAAGCTAAGTCTCATGGTTGGAGGCAAAGGTGAAGGAGTTGGTTCGGTAGGTCCCCCCCCCCCCCCCCCCCCCCCCCCCCGCGGGGAAGCGGGGTGATGTTGGGGATTTTGGAGGACTTCAGGCGGGAAGTCTTGCAGACAATTCACTTGGCCTTCTCGGCGAGAGGCGAGTGGGTGATGTCGTCAGCTCCGGTTGTCACGTCCCCTTCATTAGGCGAGAACACTCTCAGACAGCGTCCCGGGAAGGAGGTTCCAGCGGAGATTGCTAAGAGGGATGTTGCTGGGCGGGAACTTTTCCTTGGGTAGGCCAGCACTGACAGAGCTAGTGAGTTGAGGCAGCGAGAGGAGCCGTCTCGGTAGGCTAGGGGCGGGAGCCCTTTTAGTGAGCTTATAATCTTGGCTCCTGTTCCAGATGGGTTCCGGGAGTCAGACATATCCTACTACTCAGGTAGGGATGACCCCATACAACATGTGTAGTGGTTCGAGGATGCTGTTTCCATAAGGCAGATGTCTGATGCCTTCAAGTGTCGGCTCTTTGCCATCACTCTGAAGGAGAAGGCAAGGGACTGGTTCCATCAACTCTCCACGAGCTCCATTTACTGCTATGAGGATTTACGCCAGGGGTTCTAGTTGAGGTTCTCGACGTCAAAGAGGAGGAAGAAGTCAGCGAAGTGCTTCTTCGCCATCAAGCAGAAGCCAAAGGAGATGCTGGGATGCTATGTCAATAGGTTCCAGAACGAGATTCTGCAGGTCCAGGAGATGTCAGGGTATATGGTGATGCTTGCCTTCACCTTGGGATTGAGGCCTAGTTTCTTTAGCATGGAGTTGAAGAGAGTCCCCCCTCCTTAGAGGAGTTGATGGAGAGGGCAGCGAAGGAGATCGAGATTGAGGCGGCCAATCCGGCGTTTGCCAAGAAATTGGCCAAGTTGGCGGAGGATGATGTGAAGGAATCGGGAGCAGGGAGGTAGAGGGAGCAGAGGGAGGAGAGAAGAAGGGAAGAACCCCGAGGGCAGGGGCATCACCAAGGTTGGGGGAGCGTGAGCAGAACAATAGCTTGGGCTGGAGGCCCCAGGAAGGTCACCCTCAGGGGTAGGGTGGTGGCTTCTAAGGAAGGGACAACTACCGCGAGCAAAGGAGGTTCAATCAACCGGCCTGAAGGCAGGGACAGAGGGCCCCCTCCTGTCATAGCAAGATGTTATGGATATCGTGAGAGGAAGAGGAGGAAGGAGAGGAGCTCGAGGAGGAGCAAGGAGAAGAGAAAGTAGGGTGGCGTTTCCCTTCTATGACTTCCATCAGGAAGCGGGTCATGCAACAGCCACCTGCCCGATATTTTTGGAGATGAGAGGGGCTAGGGGGCAAGCTCAGCAACAACCACCCATGAGGATTGAATAAGTTCTGTCGGGAGGAGGAGAGGATAGATGTGAGGACTGGGTGGATGTGGGAGCCCAAGGAGGTATCAGGGTGATCCACGGGGGAGTAGGGATAGAGGCCACCCTGTTGGATCCCTAGTTGGATTTGGGCTAGGTTCACTAACTTAGGCTGAGTTTGACCCAACATTGTATATCCAGGGTCATGTTTAGTTGTTCTAGAGTTTAGGCTAAGTCCTGATTAGTGTTACCTCCTTGGAAAAGCCAGCAGTGGACTTCAGAGACTTAGAATTAGCAGTTCTCAGAAGATAGTGATCAGTTCGAAATTCTTCGAACTCAGCTCGACGTTCGTCGATCTCAGATTGACGAACTCAGAGTTAATTCTCTGAGCTAAGCTCGACGATATTCGAGCTCAAGTCGATGTTTTTTTTTTCTTCAGACAGATTCTTAGCTCGATGAACTCAGAGCACATAATTGGAAAGTTATTCTCAGTTAGCAGTTCGCAGATCTCAGGTCGACGAACTTGAATTCTCTTGTCGATGAATTCCGTTTAGCATTCAACATTTTCTGTCCAGTTCCAGAATGAGTTTTTTCCTCCTTCTGTTCCTTATTTTCTCTATTTATTAGCAGTATTATTCTGAGTATTTAATGCAAATATTCTTCTTAATATAACCGTTATTGGCTGCAGTAAATATGGTATTCATCAGAATAAATATTTGCTTATTCTATCAAGGACAGTTGATAAACTCATAAATGATATTATTCCAACCATTTTCAATTCTCCAGATCAGCCAACATTTATGGAAATGATTCAAAATTCAAAGGAGAATTTTTGGCAGTAGAATAAAAGAGATTCTCTCTTTTTTGACATATAGTTAGAGATACAGAGAGAGACATAAATACAGTAAAAACAATATTTGAGAAGCACTAACAGAGAACTTTCTGCAAGCAGTTGACTCTTTCTTTCTCTCTCAACACTTTTCTTACTCTGCCATTTCTCAAGACTGAAGAAGAACACAACATCAAGATCAAGAGTCGTCTTCAAGTTCTGTTCCAGAAATCTATAGACATCATTTTCAACTTCAGTCATTGGATTTCCTAGAACTTGGCAGATCAAGTTGAAGACCTACTCACCCTTAAGCAATGCTCTTTCTTCCTGAAGCATTCAACTTCTCAGATGAAGCTTTGACAACACAAGAATCCACATAGTCTTCTTAAGTTGTATTGAGAAAAGAGAAGACTTTCATCAAACTCTTTCCACCCCATTGTATTGGGTTCTTACTCCCTTCAAAAATAATTCTTGGTTGTGAGGTCTCCTGATCAAAAGACTTCAGTGGTTTTTGGGCACCTGATCAAAAGCCTGAAGGGTTTCCTAATCTACCTGAATCAGATCTTGTGGTGGCAGTCACCTGATCAAAACCTGCTAGTGGATTCCTAGCAAGGGTGGTAGAAGAGTGGATGTACCCAAGTTTAGGGAAATCACTATAAACTTCTTGTGTCATCTGGTTGCTCCTTTTCTATTTGTTTGCTTTTGTTGTGCTTGTGATTGCTGGAATAGTTAGCCTAGTTATCCTATTCTTAACTAGTATATGGTATCATTTTATTTACTCTGATATAAACTTTAAAAAAGAGTCAAAGTTTTAATACTCTATTCACCCCCCCCTACCCCTAGAGTAATCAGATCTAACCACTCCTTTTAATTGGTATCATAGGGTGTGTTTGTTTGGTTGTACACGTTAACACTTGAACCAAAATCCAATTAGATCAGATTTTACTCTTCCCAACTATTCTCTATATCAATGGCACAAAATAAGGATTATGCAAACACTAGACCTCCAGTTTGTAACTTAAATAAGTTCAGTATCTAGAAGGCAAGAATCAGATTATACATGAACTCAATTGATGAAGACATTTTAAACTCCATTTTGACAGGTCCACCTCAACCAACTGCAGCCACTTCTACAACTGCTGACACTCATGCAGTTCCACCACCAGACTGGATAGATGCACAGAATAAAGCAAAGGTTGTTGATGCCAAGGCCATGAACATACTGGCCCAGACCATGTCAGATAATATATTTCAAAAGGTTGCTGATTGCACATCAGCAAAGGCCATCTGGGACTACTTTAACCAGATGGTGGCAGTCTCAGTAGAAGAAAGAAAGGATAGAAGATCCCTTCTCATCTCCAAATATGAGAACTTCAGAAAAGAGGACAGTGAGTCAGTGGAATAAATGTATGGCAGACTGAGTGCCATCATTAGTGAACTGAAGACATTGGATAAGGACATCTCATTGACTGAGATCAATGACAAGATCTTAATGTGTCTTCCCGTCTCATGGGACACGAGGATCTGGCCAATCAAGGATGCTAGAAGCATTACTGAAATCTCCACAAAAACTCTTCTAGGGAAGCTCAAATCTTTTGAGCACCTGACAAAAACTAGGGAGGCAGAGAAAAAGGCTTCTACTCCAATCAGAAAAGAGCAAAATATTACATTCAAGGCTACAAAAGAAATAGCAGCTCCTTCTGTTAATGAACAATTCTTGAGTCTCTTAGCAAAGAGATTTTACAAGATGGGCAGAAGAGACTTCAGGAAGAAGTCATCCAGACAAGAAGATAATCCCAGGTATGACAAAACAACAACTAAAGAGGTTGTTTGTTTTGGTTGAAGGGAAACCTGGACACTACATCTTTGAGTGCCTAGAGAATCAGAAGAAGGAGAAAAGAAAAGATAAGGACTCCAGAAAACAGAAGTATAGCAAGCCTTCCTCAAGCAAACATAAAAGGAAAGAGAAAGGCTTTGTAGCAGAAACTTGGAGTGATATAGAAGAGGATTCCTCATCCTCTAGCTCTAGTGATGAAGACGAAGAGGAAGCAAAAGCAAAGTAAGTTTGCCTAATGGCAATTGGTGCTTCCAGCATTCATTCAGAAGAAGACCCATCAGATGATGAAAAACCACTCTCTGAAGTGGACTAGGTACTCTCATCTTTTGATTTCAATTCAGAAGATTTTTTACTTGAATTTAAAACTATGTGTTTAGACTTAATTAGTTCAGAAAAGGAAATCAAACA
This sequence comes from Platanthera zijinensis, assembly GCA_039513925.1. NCBI lineage: Eukaryota > Viridiplantae > Streptophyta > Magnoliopsida > Asparagales > Orchidaceae > Platanthera > Platanthera zijinensis. Next base: position 35,519,411 of record CM077083.1, read on the forward strand.
ACTTAGAGAGCAATTAAATGATCAAAGTAATCTAGTTGCAGAGAACAATACTCTAAAAGATGATATTACACTTGCTAATGAACAAATAATCAAATTAAAAACTGAATTACTTGAGGCAAGGCAACTTGAAGAATCCCTTAATGGGAGAAGCCTCAAGATGATGGACATTAAAAGCAATGTTAATACCAGACTCACTAACAAGCTGGTCTTGGGTGCTTCATCAAGCCAACCCACACTGGTTCAGAAAAATATACTAAGGACTCCTATAAATTTCATCTCTGAAAAGGGTAAAGAACTAATCTATGAAAAACCCCCAACTGCAAATAGAAACAAACCTAACAAATAGAAAAATAGAAACAGACAAAATCAAAACAAAAACAATGTTCAGCAATTTATATCGAACTTAGATCGACGAAATGTGAACAGATCGTCGAACCCAGATCGACGATCTATGAACGAAAATACTTACTATGATCAATCGTCTTACTGTGATAGAGGATTTTTGTATGGATCATCGAGTAGAGATCGACGAACATGGGGCACAGAGAATGAGTACTATCCTTCTCTGAGCAGAGATCGACGATCCTAACCCATGTCGTCGAACTCAGATCGACAATCTCACTTTCAATCGTCGAATCCAGTAAGAAGTAATAAAACTCCTAATCCTGACAAAAATTCTAACGTTAACAAAAACTCTAATCAGATAAGGGAAACAGTTAATCCTTTCACACATTGGGAAATTCCACCTATGAGATATCATCCACTAGGATATCTATCTCAGCCAGCTAGTTCTGTTATTTCAAGTTTTTCTTATCAAGAAAATAAAGGACCCAAGGTAACCTGGGTCAAGAACAATTAACCTTTGAATTATTGCAGGTAAAGAGCTACCTATCATATAACCAGCAATGGTATCTGGACAGTGGGTGCTCAAAGCACATGATAGGATGGAAGGACAACTTATCCAGCTACAAGTCAAAGCTAGGACCTAAAGTTATTTTTGGTGACTCTAACTGTGGCCAGACTGAAGGCTATGGAGAAGTCAAAATAGGAACTTTCACATTCAGGAAGGTAGCATATATGAGTGGATTGAAACATAACTTGATCTCCATCAGTCAACTTTGTGATGAAGGATTTCAGGTATCATTCAATCAGTCCTCTTGCATTATTTCTTCAGCTGACAGCATGGTTGTTTTAACTGGTTCTAGAGTAGGTAACATTTATATTGTTAACTTTAACTCAGCCATAAATGAAATTTGCTTATTTAACCAATCTAGTAATCAGAATGAACTATGGCATAAGAGGTTAGGTCATGTAAATTTAAAATACATTGCTAGGCTATCAAAGAATAACCTTGTAAGAGGATTGCATTCTTACCCCTATAAGAAGGAAAGCCTGCGTAGGGCTTGTCAACAAGGCAAGCAAACTAAAAATAGTTTCAAATCCATTAATAAGAGTGACTCACCTAGGATTTTATATTTGCTTCACATGGATCTCTTTGGACCCATTGTTGTACAAAGCCTAGGAGGGAAGTATTACACCTTGGTTATTGTAGATGACTTCTCCAGGTTCACTTGGGTGTTCTTCTTGAAAAATAAGTCAGATAACTTCAAGGTTCTTACAGATTTTCTCTAGTGCATACAAATTGAGTTCTCTACTCAAGTTGTATTGATCAGAAGTGATCATGGAACTGAGTTTGAGTCTCTTCTTATGCAAGAGTTCTGTGAGAAGGAAGGTATCAGACAATGTTTTTCTGCTCCTAGAACTCCTCAACAAATGGGGTAGCTGAAAGGAAAAAATAGAACCCTGATTGAAGCTGCAGGTACATTACTTGCTGATGCATACTTGCCCCTTTTGTTTTGGGCAGAGGCAGTGAGCACAGCTAACTATGTCCTTAATAGAAGCTTAATACACAAGCTTAAGGCTAAGACCCCCTATGATCTACTCATAGGAAAGAAACCTAAAGTAGACTATTTTAGAGTATTTGGTTGTGCCTGTTAGATACATATTAATAATAAAAAACACACTAGAAAGTTTGAAGCCAAGTCTGAAATGAGAATTTTTTTAGGATATTCCCAAGTATGAAAGGCTTATAGGGTTTATAATAAATCAACTTTGAAAATTGAAGAGTGTGTACATGTATCTTTTGATGAAGCTAACATGTTTTATAAGGAGGAGAATGCTTCTACTAGTCAGACTTTGCAGGTATCTACCTTGTGTGAGAATTTAGAAGCTGTGACCCTCACCCCTGAGGCTGTTACACCATCATCTCCACAAGTAGCTGAATACAGTTATGAGGAAATCAGTGAGCCCACTGATATAGTTCCAACAGCATTCTTGATTCCATAAGAGGAATTAGTCCCTGAAGCTGTTGAACAACAAACTCCTCCTGCTGATTTAGTCACACTTAGAGATCATCCTATATCTCAAGTGATTTGAGACATATCAGCAGGTGTGCATACTAGGCATCAACTGCACCAGGATTTGATGCATGCCTGCTTCATTTCTCAAGTTGAACCTCATTCCATTCAGGGGTCTGGCTCTAGTAGCCACTACAACCAGGCAGGGGGAGATACTCAGTGAAGAAGTTGCCCCAGAACCTCCAGCAGCAGCAGCAGTTGAAGATTTTACAGCAGCAGTTTCAGATGTAGATATTGATATTCTTGATACAGAAATTACAGATGCAGATCTTGTTGAATTCTTAGAAACTGATATTGAAACTTCTGAAGAACCCTTGAAAATTCTCTATGGAGATTGCTTCATTGCTCCAGATTTTGACATGAAATCAGTTCTAAGTAACTTTGATCTTTTGTACAGAGACTGCCTACCATTTGTTTCTTTTCAATTATGTACAGATATTGTTTGTTATTCTGCCCCCCATCAGTTCAGAGACCTTGCAACAGATTCAGGAGAGTTTTTCAGCTCCAGTGCCTGAGCTTTCTGCAGCTCCAGAGGCTAGGCCTATCAGCATGGCTGAGGTTGAGATTTCAGAGCCCAAGGCTTTCTCTCCTCCAACCTATGCCTGTTCTACTTCTCCAATCCCAGACTTGGATGAAGTTATGGCTGCTGATATAGCTGAAGAACTTTCAGTTTCAGTTCCAAAAAAAGTTATTGTAGAGATTGATGCTATGTATGATAATCCTCAAGGATCTTCTGATGATGATCAAGAAGATGACTCAGATTCTGATGATAGTAAAAAGAAAGTGTCTAAGAAAAGGAAAGCCCAACCTAAGGCTGTTCCAAAGCCAAATCCTAACAATGACACTCCGTACTACATACTCCAGAAGATTACACCTTATAAAGGAATGCCACAATGTATGTGGTTGTCAAATAATGAGCAAAAAGAAAGGAAAAAAAGGAGAAGGTTCAGGTCTCCTCCTAGACAATTCAGGAAAGACCCTCCTCCTCCTCCTCCCTCTTCAGGCTCCTCAGGCAATATCAGTCAAGGACCAGCTCCAGTGACGAAAACATATTATAGATAACCCAGGCAAAGCAGTCAACAATCATCTTCAAGCAATCCATCTTCATATTCTTCTAAGAAAGTGCCTACTGAAAAACCAATGCAGGATTCTAGTCCAAAGAGGCCAGAGTCTCCTCCTATCTCTTTTGTTGATCCAGAACAGGAGACCTCTATCAAGATGGCCAGATTCCATGAACTTATAGGACTTTCTCAAATCAACAAAGCTAAAGCTGAAGGCAAAGATATATCTCAGTACTCAACTATATCATCTTTCAGAAAAGAAGAATTAAAAAGGTATGCTAAAGCTAAATTTTTTTTCAATGTTGATAATTATATGAAATTGCACACAGAAGCTGTTATACTTAGAACTTCATCCCAAACTGTGATTGGAGAATCTGACATGTACATGTCAAAGAAAGAAGCTGCCAATCCTAATAGGGAAATCAAATTCAAGCAATCTTCTGAAGGATCAGATACAGATAAAGCCAAGCAGAAGAAATGAGTTTACTTTCTGTGTTTTTCTAATTGTCCTTTGAACTCTATTCTCTGTATATGTCATGAAGCAAAATCTTGTAAATATCTGCTGAATATTTATTTCTGTCAGATATATTTTCTCCTACTTTATGATTGTTTGTTTTTGTTCTTGTGTTAGTGACCTCACCCAAATAGGGGGAGATTGTTGGATCCCTAGTTGGATTTGGGCTAGGTTCACTAACTTAGACTGAGTTTGACCAAATATTGTATAGCCAGGGTCATGTTTAGTTATCCTAGAGTTTAGGCTAAGTCCTGATTAGTGCTACCTCCTTGGACAAGCCAGCAGTAGACTTTAGAGACTCAGAATTAGCAGTTCTCAGAAGACAGTGAACAGTTCGAAATTCTTCGAACTCAGCTCGACAATCGTCGATCTCAGATCGACGATCGTCGATCTCAGGTCGACGAACTCAGAGTTAATTCTCTGAGCTAATCTCGATGATATTCGAGCTCAAGTCGACATTTTGTTTTCTTCAGACAGATTCTCAGCTCGACGAACTCAGAGCACAAAATTGGAAAGTTATTCTCAGTTAGCAGTTCGCAGAGCTCAGGTCAACGAACTTGAATTCTTTGGTTGACGAATTCCGTTTAGCGTTCGACATTTTCTGTCCAGTTCTAGAATGAGTTTTTTCCACCTTCTGTTCCTTATTTTCTCTATTTATTAGCAGTATTATTCTGATTATTTAATGCAAATATTCTTCTGAATATAGCCGTTATTGGCAGCATTAAATATTTTCTTATTCTATCAAGGATAGTTGGGAAACTCATAAATGCTATTATTCCAGCCGTTTTCAATTCTCCAAATCAGCCAGCATTTATGGAAAGGATTCAAAATTTAAAGGAGAATTTTTGGAAGTAGAATAAAAGAGATTCTCTCTTTTTTGACATATAGTTAGAGATACAGAGAGAGACATAGATACAGTAAAAACAATATTTGAGAAGCACTAACAGAGAACTTTCTAATAGTAGTTGACTCTTTCATTCTCTCTCAATGCTTTTCTTACTCTACCATTTCTCAAGATTGAAGAAGAACACAACATCAAGATCAAGAGTCGTCTTCAAGTTCTGTTCCAGAAATCTATAGACATCATTTTCAACATCAGTCATTGGATTTCCTGGAACTTGGCAGATCAAGCTGAAGACCTACTCACCCTTAAGCAAAGCTCTTTCTTCCTGAAGCATTCAACTTCTTAGAAGAAGCTTTGACAACACAAGAATCCACATAGTCTTCTCAAGTTGTATTGAGAAAAGAGAAGACTTCCATCAAACTCTTTCCACCCCATTGTACAGGGTTCTTACTCCCTTCAAAAGTAATTCTTGGTTGTGAGGTCTCCTGATCAAAAGACTTCAGTGGTTTTTGGGCACCTGATAAAAATCCTGAAGGGTTTCCTGATCTACCTGAATCAGATCTTGTGGTGGAAGTCACCTAATCAAAACCTGCTAGTGGATTCCTACCAAGGGTGGTAGAAGAGTGGATGTACCCAAGTTTAGGGGAACCACTATAAACTTCTTATGTCGTCTGGTTTCTCCTTTTTTATTTGGTTTGCTTTTTGTTGTGCTTGTGATTGCTGGAATAGTTAGCCTAGTTATCCTATTCTTAACTAGTATATGATATCATTTTATTTACTCTGATATAAAATTTAAAAAAGAGCCAAAGTTTTAATACTCTATTCACCCCCCCCCCCCTCTAGAGTAATCAGATCTAACCCTTTCCCACCCACAAGGGGAGCTTCCAAACCATGTACCAAAGGAGTGTCGCCTCGACCTCCCCCCCCCTCACACAAGGGGGAGGAAAGGATCACCTTCTCGTCGAAGGATATGCCAGACTATGAAGACCCGTTCTGTGATGCCTTGGTGATCCTGACTGCGGTAGAAAATTTCACGGTCTCCCGGATCTTGGTAGACAATGGGAGCTCCATAAATGTGATCTTCAAGAAGGCCTTCGACGAGATGAAGGTGGAGGCTCAGAGAGTGCTGGCCTCCGATGGACCATTGTTTGGGTTCTCGGGGGAGAGGAATGAAGTTAAAGGAGGGGTAGGGCTGCATGTGATGCTGGGGGGGGGGGTGTCGAGGAACTGTTGGTTCATCATCATTGACGCTCTGATCAGCTACAATAGAATCTTCGGTTGCCCCCTCATCAGTGTCTTTCGTTGTGTCCCCTCCTCTTTCCACCAATGTCTCAAGTTCAGCAGTTGGGGAGTGCTAGTTCGGATCAGGGGGGATCCAAAGGTGGCGAGGTAGTGCTATGTGACTGCATTCAACATTATTTCCTGGATGGCGGAGGCAGAGGAGATGGAGAAGGATTTGGCAATGCAGGAGGAAGTTGTGGGGGAAGGAGAGATAAGCCTAGGTGAGGCTGGAGAGGAGATTGTGGAGGAGGTAATGGAGAAAGAAGCGATGAGCCTAGGTGAGGCTGGAGGGAAGGTTGTAGGGGAAGAAAGGGTAGAGGAAGAATCTGGGGGAGAGGCCCAGGGAGGAGGATAAGTGTAGTGGTCAAGGGAGAGCCTGTTGGAGGCGATTGAGGTCGAAGGGGCATGGGGAGAAGGGGAGTATGGGCAGGTGGAGGAGCTAGGGACTGGTAAGGATCAGTCCCGGCTTGAGCCAGCGGAGGAGGTCGTTGTAACATCCCATTTTCAAATTAGACCCCCTTAGGAGTGACTTGAACATGCCTAGGTCATAACAAGTCCTAGGTTGAACCTAAGAGGTCAGGTGACCCAACTAGCTAGTTGAGACTCACTTGGGCTGCAAATAGTAAAATCTTAAAACCCTGATTTTTGGTAGCCTAGTGGGTTCAATCTGACTCCAAGGCATTCCTAGACCTAATATGAGATCAATGGGTCACCAAGGACCCATTGGGTGCAAACCTAGTGGCTAAGTTGGCCCAAGTCAACTTAAGCCCTAGTTAGGCCAAATTAACCCTGCCTTGGGTCAACTCACCCTCTTTATGCCAAGTATACCCTACCTAACCATACTTAGGCCTTAGGGGAGGTCAATGGGTCCCTAGGGGTCCATTGATGTTGACTCCGAAGGTCAAATTGACCAAGTCAACCCTAAACCCAAATCAAGTCAAACCTAGCTCAATTGGGTTAACTCAAGCTCAAGCCCCCTCATGTAGACTCATGGGGTTTTATTAGGAGTTATTATGGCTGCCTATAGCCTAAACCCTAGGCTAGCCAACATGTTGACTAGGAGAGAGAAAGAAGTGAGAAATAGGCTAAATATAGGAGAGAGAAAGTGAGAATAAGGGGTATTTTCATGGTAGAATGGTGAGCCCCCCTCTCATATGACATTTAAGGATTTAATATTCACTTGGGCTGCCTTTAAGCTTTTTAGGAAGGGGAATTCATGAGGGTGAATAGGAGAGAGAAAAAAATGAGTTTTTGGTTATATAGAGGAGAGAGAAAAGGTGGTGGAGAAGTGAAAGGGTGTTTTGAAGAGGGAGGAGGCATGAGTTCGGCCAAAGAGGGGCCAACAGCCACCTAGAGGATGACACCTCTTCCCCCCACCCTTTTCCCGGCCATCAAGAGGTGTTTCCACTCTCTCTCTCCTCTAACCACCCCCCACCATGAAGGGGTGTTTTGCCTCTTGGATAAAACCGCCCCCTCTTCCCCTCTCCCCCTTATATACCCACTTAGGAGAGAGGGGAGACCATTTTCGAAACCAGAGAAGGAGGAGAGAGGCTTGCCGGAGCCACCAAGGAGAGAAACGCCGCCACCGCCGCCACCATGGCATCCCGCCGTTCAACTCGCATCCAAGCCCGAAATCAGGTCCTCCCTCACCTCTTCTCATGTTTAGATCCTAGGATTGTTTAGGAGTCGAGTTCATGCTCAAACGAACCGGAGTAAGGTTTAAAAATTCTGAAATTTTCCATTTTTATGGAGCTTTTGAAGCTCTTGGGTAGGGCGGCGCCGCCACCTCCGGCCGCCCTAACCGCCGGCAAGGCCAGTCCCCACCACCGGTGACATATAGGAGTGAATCCCCGGTGGTGGCGCCGCCCCTAGTGGCCGGGAATAGCCCCGTGAAAATCATCTCCCACGGTTTCTGGTTTTGGCATTTTGGAGAAGATGATGTACAGCTCCCGTCGGATCTCTTTAAGATTCGTGCAACCCTAACATATGAATTAATGATTTATTATATTAAATTTCTGTATTTAATTTAAACAGATTCACTGTAAATGAAATTAAGGCCACCTCTAGACACCTCCTGAGAAAGGTTACAACATGAAAGTTGTAGGTCTTCTGAATACCTACAATTTGATATGCAGTGGTGAAAAGGTGGATTAGGGGACTGCCCTGTAGAGCCTTTTTAGTGAGGGTATGTCCTACAACTAGGGCAGATTTCTTCTAAAAATTATTTAGGCCCTTTAGGGGCATGTTCATCAAAAATGATCAACATAAATGTTGTAGGCATTTTTATTATCTACAGTTTGATATGTAATGGAAAATTTTAGGACAAGTCTACTGACTTATAAGACCATTTTTCTAGGGTAGGTCCTATACGTAGGGCAGGTTTTCAAATAATTCCCCACACCTAACCCTTGTTCCAAATTCTTTAAATTTTGTACAGGAGCTTAATGTAATCTAATACTAGCTCCTGTAAAATTTGGAGACCATTTGGGATAGTGTAGCGTAGGGTTTTGCCCTAACCCTAGAAAATCTAGGGCAAGATAATTAAAGGGTCAAATGACCTCCATACAGTCATGGAGATGGAAGTCTTCACCAAGGCGGGCTAGGAGCAAAGGGTGCGGATCAACGACGGCTTGAGCCCCGAAGACCAGGCGAGGATGCAGGAGTACATCTAGAAGAACCTTGACATCTTTGCTTGGAGTGCGGCGGACATGCCAGGAATCGATGCGGATGTGGCCTGCCACCGCCTGAACCTGGACCTCAAGATACGTCCAATCCGCCAGAAGATGAGGACCATAACCACCAAGCTGGAGGAACCCATTCGTGAGGAGGTCAAGAAGCTTCTCGACGTAGGTTTCATCTCGTAGATCCAGTATCCAGGTTGGGTCTCCGATGTGATAATGGTAAAGAAAGGTGACTGGAAGTGACGTATGTGTGTAGATTTATCTTTATTAAATAAATCATGCCCTAAGGATTGCTACCCCCTCCCTCGGATCGACTCGCTGGTTGATTCCCTCGTTGGTTTTTCTATTATGAGTTTTTTGGATGCTTTTTCAGGTTACTACCGGATTCGGATGCATCCCCCCGATGTAAAGGATGTTTCCTTCATCACCACGGAGGTGTGCTTCAGCTACAAAATGATGCAATTTGGGCTTAAGAATGTAGGGGCAACCTACCAGCGCATGATGGATCGGGTTTTCCAAGGCAAAAGGGGTAAGAACCTCGAGGTATACATTGATGATCTCATGGTAAAGAGCAGGGATGTGGGTTCACACCTACTTGACTTGGAGGAGACATTCGCGACCCTGCGAAATTTCAAGATGAGTCTAAACCGACAAAAGTATATCTTCGGGGCAATTCGAGACAAGTTCCTTGGACATCTTCTAACCCTGGAAGGGGTCGAGCCTAACGTGGATAAGGTAAAGGCCATCATGAAGCTTGATTCCCCACGCAATACCAAGGAGGTTCAGCGTCTGACGGGCAAGATTGTCGGGCTCAGTGGATTTCTCTCTCGGGCTGGGGATAAATGTTCACCATTCTTCAAGGTGCTACGGGGAAACCAGAAGTTCGAATGGACCAGGGAATGCGAAAAGGCCTTCCAGGCATTGAAGGGTCAACTTTCCCAAGTGCCGCTCCTTCAGAGCCCGAAGGAGGGGGAGGAACTAACCATGTACCTTGGGGTAAGGGTAGAGGCTGTGTTGAGTATATTGGTCACAATGTACTTGATTTGAAGAAGTCCTTTCAACTCAATGATATACACATAGTTATATTTGATGGATGTTAAGTTCATATGTGCAGGCAAATAAAGCTAAGTACAATAGTATCGAGACACTCAGGACTAGTGTCAACACACACTGAACAAGTTGTGTTGAGATAAAGAGAATCTATGTCAATACTATGGACAAGTGTTGACACACTCTATACAAACAGTGTCGAGACTAAAGACAACTATGTCGACACTCAGGACTAGTGTCAACACACTTCACAAGTTGAGTCATGATTGGAAGCAAGCTGTGTCGACACTCAGGACTATATAAGTTGTGTCGAGACAAGGTGATGGGCTGTATCAACACATTCAGAAGTATGTCGACACCACTATAAGAGCAGTTTCGACACCCAGGACTTGTGTCGACACATTCAACAGACAAGTTTCAACACTTCAAGCAGATTTGTTTCATAAGTACAAAAATCAAGATGGAGGTACTGACAACTATCAGAACTATCAGATGTCAGTTATTAACCGGATCAGCCGGTTACTTCTAACAGAGCCTATTTAATGGGATCAACTCTTTAGAAAAAGTAAGAAGAACAATTTGGTGAAGACTGATCTTAGAAGCATCAACTATAATTTAGAAGGTGGAGAGAAGCCAGATCAAGAATCATCTTCAACATTCTCCAGCCTAGATCTACCCTAATTTCAACTTCAAGAAGCTTTGAAAAACTAAGAAGGGTTGGATCAGATCTATCTTGACAAGATCAAAGGCAGCAAACACATCAGGATCAGAACAAGAAGCTGTCACTCATTTCTCGCTTGCTGGGTTAAATTTTCTGAATATATTTCTTTTACCTTCATTAATTGTGTAAGATCTATTTGTAGATCTGAGTAGAGGAGAATCATTCTCTTTAAGTTGTAAGCCTATGTTATAAAGGCTGAGGTAGGGATGGGATTGCCTGAGGTTGGAGAAGTAGGTATTTCTCTGAGTTGTATGGAAGAATTTGCCTGAGGAGTAGGAGTGTGGATTCATTCTGAGGTAGAGTTCTTGGGAAGAACTTGAGGTGTAGGATCTTAGTGATCTGAGGGTAAGACTTGTATAGTCTGAGTTGTAGGAGCCAGCTGGGTTCTGATCTATAAGATCTGAGAATCTGAGTAAAAGAAGGAGAAGGATTTTGGCAAAATCTAATTCATTGCCAGATAGGCGAAGGGGGAAAGTGGATGTACCCATAAATTAGGAAACCACTATAAATATGTGTGCAAGACCCTGAGATGATCCCGCTGCTCAGGCTCTCATTAGCTGACAAGGCTGGAAGGCGCACTCGACCCCAGGTAGACCCGCTGTCCAGGCTCTCACTAGCTGGCAGGGTTATAGGCTCACCTGGGGGGTAGGGGAATACCCTTAGAGGTTCCTGCTGCTCAGGCTCTTATTAGCTGGAAGGGCTGGAAGGCGCACTCGGCCCCGAGAAGACCCGCTACCAGGCTCCCATTAGCTGGCAGGGCCGCAAGCTCGCTTGGGTGGAAAGGAAAGGTAGAGGGTAGTTTGTTAAACCACGAGCAGACCTGTTGCCAGGCTCCCACTAGCTGGCAGGGTCGAAGGCTCCTTGGGGAAGAAGGGAAAAACATTATGCGAAGCTTCACTAGCTGGCTGGCAGATGGTCGGTATCAACTCTAAGACGGGAGGGGTGATTTCATGGCCTCTCGGCACATAGCATCTCGGAAGGGCCTTTCAGTAAAAGTCTTTTTGACAGGTTCTATTCGATGAATTATCGCTCGGTAGGAACGGCTTCGCAGTTATCACCCAAAAACCTAAGGTCCTAACTAGGGTGCAGAAGCATTCCGTGACTAACGAGCAAGGAAGAGAAGAGAAGAAGAATGGGTGCAATTATAAAGCATTCTGGCAAAGGCTAAAGAAAATAAACTTTTTGGTAAATGTACCTCCAAAAAATTATATAGTCTCAAGGCGTCTCGCCCCATGCACCTTTGAAAATTCAAAAAGGAAAATTATAGCGCAAAGAAAAAAGTGGCGAGAGGCTATCGGGAAGGGCCGATGGAGGTTCCGCAGGAGGTCCCGCGTGAGGCTTCGCTGGGGCTCTTGCTGGAGGTCTCGCTGGAAAGAGTTGCCGCCAGACTTATCATTCAGGTCAAGCTCCGACGCATCTTTGACCGAAGAGTCGTCCTCTCCTATGGGCTTGGGGATGGGCTTGAATAACCAGGGCAAGATCCCTCGCACCGTGAGAGTCTCGTTACCTTCGTTCAAAAGCATCAATTCCTGTAGCACCTCGATGACCATTTTGGCGATGGCTTGCGCGTTCTATTGAACTATCACATTGATCTCGTACGCTGAGTAATGACGACGCTCGATTCTCTCCTCCATTAACGGCCTGGCCTAGGCTAGGGCCAGGTCTCCCTCCAGGCACTTCACCTCAGCTTTCAGCAGCTGGTTCTCGCACTGACGCCAGCTACCCTGGTGCGAGACAGCTGGTCTTGCACAGAGTCCTGTGAGAAGATCTTATTAAGCAAAAAAATATATATACTAAGAGGGCGAGAGATATTGAAGGGTCCCTCTTTCCTCGACGGTCGGGGGAAGGGAGAGAAGTTGTTGGGAAGCCGCCAAGTCGGCCTTCAGGGTGGCCACTTCAGCCGCAGCGGCATCCCTTGCCTTAAGCATGTCGACGAGGTTACACTCGATGGTGAGGGTGCGGCACCCAGACACATGCGAGAGCTGGACCACACGAAGTTGGGCTTGAGCGGTGTCATAGATGAGTGATCAAGTAGTAGACCGGTCGAGCGAGTCAGCATCCTCCCGACTGTAGAGCCCATAACTCAGCACAAAGGCCTTGCCAGTGATCGTGTCCCGCTCCCTCCAGGAGGGGAGGAGTGTTGAGACCACGACACAGTTGGAGGTAGGGTCCTACTGGAGCAAGGGATTGCCCTCCGCATCCTGGAACTTCTTGCCGAAGAAAAAATTTCGGTGCCCTTTCGGCATCGGCATGAGTGAGATCTCAGCAGGGGTCTCAGCGACCGGCCCAACAACACCCGTCTCGCCTTCGACTGACGGGGTCTCGGCGGGGGTCTTGGCGGAAGCCAGTATAATGGATTTGCCCTTGTCCGTTGCTGATAGTTTTGGTTTTTTGAGAGGGGAGGTAGGGACGGAGTTGTGTTTCCACTTCTGGGCACTCGATTTGGAAGAGGGTCTCGGCTCCTCCCGGTAGGCGGTGATGGTAGACTTGGTGAGAGCTAAGGGGTCGGTGAGCACCCTAGTTTCGTCAAAGGGTTGGTGGAGGGGGATGTCTCGTTCACCTGTGAGACCCATAGCTAATTAACCCTACATATTGAAACAAAAGGTTGCAAGGTTAGACCGAAATAATACCTTCGTCGGGAGGTACCGGCAGGAGGGAATCTAGGTCTCGCCGAAGGAAGGGGAGGTCGAAAGTCTTGGTCGGCATCTAGGTCTCACCGAAGGAAGGGGATGTTGCCAAAGTTACCGAAGACAAAAACAAACTTCTTCCCCCAGTGGTGCTTTTGTTGGCGAGACCGCTCGTCTTCACCAACTGCTGCGAGAAGAAGACCACTCCACCTTTTGAGAAGAAGTTGAACAGCTTCCGGAAGATGGGCAGGATAAATTAGATCCTTTCCTCTCTCATATAGCAGATGAACGCCACCAGGATTGTGATAGGATTTGGGTTGAGCTGGGTCGGTACCACCACATAGTTCTAAAGGGTCTAGCGCACTTCTGGCCAGAGGGGTAGGCAGAAGCCCACCTCGAAGTGCTCCAAGGGGATGGCAAGCTCCCCAGCTGGCACAAGATTTACCCTATCGTTGTTCTTGGGGTTCCGCGCAGCGAACCCGGTAGGGATGAAGTTGGCGACTATTGCATCGTACTCGTCCTGAGTAGCCGACAGGGAGGGAATTTGTGTTCTAGGAAGAATTACTTGCAGTTAGAGCGGCCTTCTCCCTCGTCAGGCATCTTGAATAGAAGGCGGGAGGAGAGAAAAAGGTAGGTAGGCGAGAGCCTTAGCATTATAGAGATCGGCGAGAGCAATCAGGAGGAGAACAAAGGCTTGGAATCAGAGAAGTGAATGCAGAGAAGTAAATGCGGTAGGTGGATCGGCCTATTTATAGAAAATTCAGTAGTTATGAGTTTTTTCCTAAATGGGGCGAGGGTACGACCAACAAGCCCTGATGTTCCGACTCCTTGTCTTCCACCCTGCCTCGCCAGCTCTCCCCGGACCTGTAGAAAGCGGGAACCTCCGGGAAGAGCCCAGGGTAAAGGCAAATATTGGCAGTGGGCGAGAAGTGATGAGAAGGGCACGAGAGTCAAGTGTTTGCAAAGCATCAGATATGAAAGCATGAAATATAGACACAAAGTGAAGTGCAAACATAAAGGGGCTCTAGCTGGGCGAGAGTCACAAAATAATGACAATAATAAATATAAATAATTGTTCATCGTCGTGAGGTGCAAGGGGTACAAAGCGAGAAGGGTAGGCTGGGAGGTTGGGTAAAGAAGAGGCGAGCCCCACAGGGCTCAGTACTGCTCCCACTGCCAATGACCCTGATCTCGCCTCCCTAACCTCAGAGGCACTCGCGGATTGATCGTCAGGGCAGTCAGCCCCGGGTTAGCCAGGCGAAGCTGATCTCGAATCCGCGCGATGTATCTTCCTGGGGAGGTCTCGATGGTAAGCGTGTCCTGGCGCTTCGTCTCTCTAATGAGGTGGGTGTAGTCCCGCTCGATAATCGCCAGCTGCCGCTCCATCATCCCGTGGATTCTCTTCACCGCCGTAGAGTTGGCTCGCTGTCGCCGCACGAGATTTGATAGGAATGTCGAAACCCTCTACCTACGCATCTTGCCACTCCCAAAGGCTTCAAGAAAGTCCTCCATCTCGCTAGATGAGGGGAGGGGCGAGTCTTCCCCGTTTTCTTCTTCATCTTCATCTTCTTCATCTTCCGCCCCCTGCAACTTTGGATCTAGAGGAAAGTTTTTTTAGTCAGATTGGGGGGAGCAAAAGGAAAGCTGGAAGGTTCTCACATACCTAAAGTGCAATGGGGACCCTCCCTCGATAGCTGGCGAGAAGGGCTGGACTGCCTCTTAGAACCTTTTCCGAAGAGCAGGTGGAGCAGCTTGCCTCGACCCTGACGGAACGTCCTGCGCTCAAAGATCTCGGTCTCGGCCAGTAGAGGGATAGAGGCGCCCTCTCCCGCTAGAGGCTGGGATCCCAGTGCATGTGCTTATGGCTCGATGACAACCCCTCCAGCAGGTAGGGTGAGATCAAGCGCAAGATTGGTAGAATTTTTAGGGGGGGGGGGGGGAATTCCTGGGCCCCTAACGAATGAGGTTTGGGCTCCCAAGAAAAGGTGCTGCGAGAGGCCAAGTCAGCGAAAAAGAGAAACATATTATCTAAAGCAGAAGCCGGGCCAGCAAAAGGGATAAATATTGGGAGTGCTTGGGAGATTGGCCGGGGTAGTCGGAGGGGCAACCCCCGAGACAGGTGGTGCAGCCCCCGAGACTGACGACGGATCCTTATTAAGAAGGCGGGTCATCTCGGTATCCGCCAGTAGAAAGTCGGAGATGTCTTTCGTAACCATCCCCTGCGAGAAGAGCGATACATCAGTACGCAACCTCGTTCCTTAATAGTTCACACCAATGGGCAAAGCGAGAAGAGTACCTCTGGCAGGGAAGAAGGGTTCTCATCGTGGTTAGGGGTCGGGGTAGGCGAGGCTTGGTTCTCTTTTGAGTGGTCTTGCCTGACCGATTTGGCTTTCTTCTTTTTCTTTGGGCAGGAGATATCGTCAGCTGGATTCTTAGAAGGATCGTAGGCTGGCCTCTTGCCCATCATCCAAGGAGCAACCTTGGCGCAACTGGCGCGAGCCCGCACCTGGGCCGCAGCAAGGCGAGCCTGAAGTTCTTGCGAGAGCATTTTTTCAGCATGCTTGGTGCGCATCTTCAAGGCCTTGCGGGATCTCAAGCAGAGGGCAATAACGACAGGGATGGCCTGAGAACAGACTCGGTGATGTATATATAGGACCGAGGTGGGGTCCGCAAAAAACTCCCTGCCAGGTCAGCATGCGATCATTGAATATTAGGGGTTGGATGTGTCTTTTCGAGCGCATGGCTAGCTCGCAAAGAGCGGGGATTGTGTACAACCCCATATTCATTGAGTGGGACCTAAAGGCCTGGGACCCTAGCTATGATCCTGCATTAAGCTAATTAGGTCAGATGAATAAAATAGGCGGAAGTGTTCTCGCCCGGGTCATGCGGGAAGACTTGAGCCTGGGCAAGCAAGAGGCCCACAAAAGGGGCGTTGAATGATGCTTCTCCACTCAATGCCCCTTGGTTCTTTGCATTGAATGATGCTTCTCCACTCAATGTCCTTTGGTTTTTAACATTGAGTGATGTTTCTCCATTTAGCGCCCTTTGGTCTTTTTTCTCCCGCTTGCGGTAGGAGGGAAGACTAATGAATAAGAGGGTCTCTGCCTAAGGCATACAAGAGGGCGTGCGCCATAGGATAAGTGGGAAGCCCGCAGGATCAGTGGGAAGCCCATAGGATCAGCGAAAAGGCTTCCTCCAGGGAGAGCCCAGAGGTGAAATTACCTGGGTACCCTTAGGTAAAATTACCTGGGTGCCAGTGGGTCTGCATTTAGCTCCTCAAAACAGTGGAGTTTGGCTGTTAGCAGACCAGGTCAGGGTATTCCAGTAATTTCGGGCTAGCAGAATTACGCTTTTAGCAGATTAGATACTGGAAACCTATAAATAGACCCATAAAGTTTCTCAGAAGGTAGGCTTTTAAAAAACTCTTAAGTCTTCTAGTACTTTCTGAAGTGCTTCTAGCCCATCAATTAGCTTAGAAGGGGAAGCGCTCAGAGATCTTTCGGGTTAGAGGAGGGACCTCCCAACTGAGGCTTAGGGTCAGTTCCAAGTTCTTTGTTACTAGTCAGGGGACTGGGTTGGGGAGAAGTAGGTACTAGCTACATCCCAAGGTCCGAACTATTGTTGAGGCCAATTTTTGGCTTCAACAAAAGTGGTGGTCATTGTAAAGCTTTCGACCGTCGATTGTAGCAGCTCTGATGCACTAATTCATCTGCGGAGGGTAGATTAAGATAGCTCTCGCCGAGATCTGCGTTTATGCTGTGAGTTTTTCCCGTTTCATGAATTTTTGGGCGTAGGGAATTCGTTTTTGTTCCTTTTTTTCCCCAAAGATTTTTAGGAATTGTTTCCTAGGTGTTCTTGCCGCCAGATCCTGGAAGAGGAGCGCTTATGTGGCCGGATTTCGGGCAATTTAAGGCAAGTGGTGATTTCTTCACCTTGCTATGTCTTCCTTTGTGTATTTCCTGTTCTTTTTCTTCTCTCCTTTGCATTTAGGAGTAGTGTAGGGTTCAGACAAGGCTGATCTGCTGCGTAATGTTGGATTTCCGATTTAGGGCTATTCGCCGATTATAGGGCATGTAGCCTAAGTAAAACCCATCGATTATTTGGCTATTAGTCTAGGTTAATTCATCGATTTATGGTGGTTAGTCTAAGTTTAATCCGTCGAGTATGACTATTAGTCTAAGTTGGAATTCATCCAATATGGTAGTTAGCATAAGTTTAAATCCGTCGAATATGGTGGGGTCAGCCTGAGTGAAATTCGTCAAGTATGGGTCTTTGGATTAAGTCAAATTGTCGAATAGCCTAGGCATTGAGTAAAGTCTGATTCGTCGAGTAATCTCGACAAATTCATCAAGTATCAGCCTTGGTGTTGAGTGAATTTGACTTAGCATCGAGAGCGTCGAGTCATCTATGAGTCTAAGTTAGATTCGTCTAGTACCAGGCTCGGCATTGAGTGATTTGGTTTTAGTGTAGAGAGCATCGAGTATTGGTAGTTTGGCGTCGAGAGCTTCACGTGAACTAGACGACATTGAGTGCTTTGAGTTTTAATGCCTTTGGCGTTTAGTACGCTGAGTGGACACAACTAGGCGTCAAGTGAAGGCGTTGATTGAAGGAGTTGAGTGAAGTAAAACCGTGGAGTTAAGTCCAGGCGCTGAGAGGACTCAGCAAGGCATCGAGTATACTCGACGAATTTCTCGTGGACTTAGGTTATTTTCGCCGATTCGTCGCGTATCAAGTTAACCAACTTTTTGATAAGTTTAATTCGTCGAGTTTCTAATATATTCGTTGAGTATACTCGACGAATCAGTGTGGACTTAGAATTTTCTTGCCGAATCGAGTCCAATTCGTCGAGTTTGGCCTTATGGTGATTTTGAAGATTTTTCTTCCTTTTTGCTATTGGAGTAATCCTGTACTTCAGTTTATCGGTGTTGGCATTGGACAAAGGACCACCTACCTAATGCCAGCTTATAGTTCTTTGCCCTATTGGGTTTACCCAATGTGGGTTTGTGACTGGGTGTGTGGTGGAGGAGACCACCACTGCAGGTGCCGGTATTTCCCCGGCTTTGGGTGTGTCAAGAAATATGACCACCTTTCCTTGGGCCCTTGTGAAGTTTTTACTGTTGGTGTTGGAGGAGACCACCACCATAGGTGTCGAATTTTGCCGGTGTTTATGCTCATACTGTGATGAGTTTGCTATGATTATGTATATTTATACACATACTTATATAAATGTTTTATAAAGCATATATCTTTATCGCACTTGGTGCAGCTTGGGATATCTAACTCTTGTGAGTTCTTTCTTACTTATTATCTTGTGGTTGAGTGTTGATGTTTTCATTTCAGCTATTCCTGTTTTGGTTGGTAACCCTTTGACTCCTTTACTTTCATTTGAAACTAATTTTTTTCTTTTTTTCCACTTATATATTCTTGCTGAGGTATTCTTATCTTTGGAATGCCTCAGGTTTGGAGCTCTAGCCGGTTGAGCGTCTAGAGTTGGTGGTTGTTGGTATTCTGCAGTTGTTGCAATCATCCTTTCCTCACCATTATGAGGTAGTGTTGTTGTTTAGTTCAGACATACATGTTTCTTTTTGGTGGGTTTGTGTCAGGTTGTTGACGCCCATTGGAGTTTCTATATTATTAAGATACTTGCTAGCTGCTTAGTCTCTTCTTGATGACTGGTTGGTTTTACTTGCTCTCTGGGAAGGTTTTGTGCTAGGATTGCATGTTAGTTATTTTTAAAAGTATAAAAGTATCATTTTTACTATATCAATCATAGCATTATTTTAAACCAAAGTCGCTATATTTTAACTAACGTAAAAGCTATTTCTATACTTATATTAAATCTAGAGGTATGCATATCATGAGTTATCATGTATGGATGTTTATGATCATGTAGGATGTTAATCTATATAAACAAAGTATTTTCCATAGCGTATATTCATATTTTCACTTATGGACTAGTTGATCCCCTGAGCCGAGGGACACGACCATCAAAACTTAACTTAAATTACAGCTTTCTTCAAAATAAACTTGAGGAGTTCATAAAAAGTGTTAGGTTCGAGTTCTTGCATGAGTGTCTGCAGTTATCCCATGCACGGCGTGACATCATGAAGCATGTTTTCTCTTATTCTGATATATTATTTAAATGCGGAAAAATGCGGGTTGTGACACTAATCATCACCCTCTTGTATAGCATTGCAGTGGTATGGAACAATGTGAACACTAATCATCTTATATAGTAATTTGAACTTTTAGTTAACATTTGAAAGTAGAAATGAACAAAAGGAGAACAAAATCTGTGAGCAAAAGGAGACTAAAATTTGCAAGGAAATGGAGAAGATCAGAATAGAAATTCTTAGAAGAAAATAATCTCACATGGGAAGAAGAATGCATAGATTTCCTTCTTTACCAAAATCTCACAAGCGAAGAGTAAAAAGTAAATCTGTGAAGGAGACGGAGAAGATCGAAATCATACCATAGAATAATCTGAGATCGGGAAGAAAGAGAAGCAAGCATTTTTCAAATCTAAGAAGAACAAAGCCTTGCAAAGGAGATCGCAACCTGCGAATGGATCATGACCTGCAAAGGAGATCGTGACATTTTCAGATCTGCAAAGAAGAACATGCGAAGGAGGAGTCGCTGACAGAATCATACCTAGGACTGAGAAGAAACAATGTTAGGAAGGAGAAGGGAGCTCTGGGCGAACGATCAAAAGAGAAAAATTGGAGTCTGGCAGGGTAGGGTTGAGCGACCAGGGGAGGAGTTAGGCTGCAAATCGATCGGGAAGGAGGAGTCGGGTGAACGTTAGGGAATAATAACTTTTTAAAAAGGTAGAATAATAACTTTTGATCTGTTACTTTTTTGACTAGAAGAGAAAACAAATAGATTGATTTAAGCAGTGATATTTTCTGCAAATGAAAAGGAGCAAAAAAGCTCCCCCAAACAGGCTCTTAGTGTCAGCTACATCTCATAAACATTTTGAATTTTTATGAGTTTATTTTGTATTTTTTAATAATTTAAATAGAGGTTGTTTTCTCAATTTGAGGGGACTAAAATGCTCAAAACCATCTGATAAAATTTTTAGTGATAAATGTGTTGGATCATGTGGTCAACCTTAGAGTGGGGGGGATGAATAAGGTTGTATGTGTTAAATGGAATTTAAAAAATTTCTTTCAAGGAAATCGAGTTCTGGAAGCTACCGCGGAGCGTTACATAGCTAACGCGTGGCGGTAAGTCTATGAACTCATTTACTTATGCGGATTTGAGTCTAACACTAACTAACACACAAATTCTCTAAGCAGTCACAACACACATCCAAAAATAATCAACACAGAAATAAAAGATTTCATTGCATGACTTCAAAATAACAATAGTTCTAGATGAGTACAAAAAGGTGAACTCCGTGACGCCAGAGATCGAGGCTATGTATAGAAACAAACTTTTGGTTTCTATACCGATCCACTCTACAGACCGGTTGGCTCCCTCCTTTTTCCTCCAAGAAAAGTCTTCGAGCCGACTCTTCACCTCCTCACAAGGAAGAGTCTTAGAGCCCCGCTAGATCCTCCCAATCTAGACGTCCTTATCCTCAGGACGATTTCCCACGGAATCCTTCCCTGGATTCCGACGACCCTTACCGGTCGATTTTCCTCTCCATAATATTCAGAAAAGACAAAAAGGTTACAAAAGTAAGAGATATAAATATTCAAAAGATGAAGTTCTCCCTCTTAATTCGTAGAGCGATCCACGACCGATGCTTAAGATCTCTGTTTGTTGGCAACTGGTTGGCTCTTCCTATTCGTTATAGATCTTGGATCTCCGGAGTCTTTCGATCACGAGCGGGAGGGAGACGATTATCTTCTTATTTGATGGAGACTTGTGGAATAGTGCGCAAGAAGGCGACCGAACCCTAGAATTTACAAACTCCCGTCCTTCCTTTTTCTCCGGCTCTCAAGCACAAAAACCAAGGCGGCCTTTTATATGTCTTCGTGAAAACAGATCTACCGTTGGTGGTAATACTAGCGCCTGACAATAGGTTCGCGCGCTTATTGTGCCAACTGTCGTCCAAGTATGGAATAATATTCAAAAACGAATATTTGTCATTTCATCCATGCTAGCGCTGCGCGGTTATTGCTAACGCCGTGTGGTAATAATGGGCATGGCGATTCGGAACCATCGCATCGATATTCGTCGAGAGGCTATCGCGGCGTGGTAATGGCTATCGCCTAGCGGTAGGTTGTTTTTTGAGAAATCTTGCACGACTTTCATCGAGCGCCTTTCATCAAGAGGGAGAACTTCATCTTTTGAATATTTATATCTCTTACTTTTGTAACCTTTTTGTCTTTTCTGAATATTATGGAGAGGAAAATCGACCGGTAAGGGTCGTCGGAATCCAGGGAAGGATTCCGTGGGAAAGGCGCTCGATGAAAGTCGTGCAAGATTTCTCAAAACACAACCTACCGCTAGGCGATAGCCATTACCACGCCGCGATAGCCTCTCGACGAATATCGATGCGATGGTTCCGAATCGCCATGCCCATTATTACCACACGGCGTTAGCAATAACCGCGCGGAGCTAGCATGGATGAAATGACAAATATTCGTTTTTGAATATTATTCCATACTTGGACGACAGTTGGCACAATAAGCGCGCGAACCTATTGTCAGGCGCTAGTATTACCACCAACGGTAGATCTGTTTTCACGAAGACATATAAAAGGCCGCCTTGGTTTTTGTGCTTGAGAGCCGGAGAAAAAGGAAGGACGGGAGTTTGTAAATTCTAGGGTTCGGTCGCCTTCTTGCGCACTATTCCACAAGTCTCCATCAAATAAGAAGATAATCGTCTCCCTCCCGCTCGTGATCGAAAGACTCCGGAGATCCAAGATCTATAACGAATAGGAAGAGCCAACCAGTTGCCAACAAACAGAGATCTTAAGCATCGGTCGTGGATCGCTCTACGAATTAAGAGGGAGAACTTCATCTTTTGAATATTTATATCTCTTACTTTTGTAACCTTTTTGTCTTTTCTGAATATTATGGAGAGGAAAATCGACCGGTAAGGGTCGTCGGAATCCAGGGAAGGATTCCGTGGGAAATCGTCCTGAGGATAAGGACGTCTAGATTGGGAGGATCTAGCGGGGCTCTAAGACTCTTCCTTGTGAGGAGGTGAAGAGTCGGCTCGAAGACTTTTCTTGGAGGAAAAAGGAGGGAGCCAACCGGTCTGTAGAGTGGATCGGTATAGAAACCAAAAGTTTGTTTCTATACATAGCCTCGATCTCTGGCGTCACGGAGTTCACCTTTTTGTACTCATCTAGAACTATTGTTATTTTGAAGTCATGCAATGAAATCTTTTATTTCTGTGTTGATTATTTTTGGATGTGTGTTGTGACTGCTTAGAGAATTTGTGTGTTAGTTAGTGTTAGACTCAAATCTGCATAAGTAAATGAGTTCATAGACTTACCGCCACGCGTTAGCTATGTAACGCTCCGCGGTAGCTTCCAGAACTCGATTTCCTTGAAAGAAATTTTTTAAATTCCATTTAACACATACAACCTTATTCATCCCCCCCACTCTAAGGTTGACCACATGATCCAACACATTTATCACTAAAAATTTTATCAGATGGTTTTGAGCATTTTAGTCCCCTCAAATTGAGAAAACAACCTCTATTTAAATTATTAAAAAATACAAAATAAACTCATAAAAATTCAAAATGTTTATGAGATGTAGCTGACACTAAGAGCCTGTTTGGGGGAGCTTTTTTGCTCCTTTTCATTTGCAGAAAATATCACTGCTTAAATCAATCTATTTGTTTTCTCTTCTAGTCAAAAAAGTAACAGATCAAAAGTTATTATTCTACCTTTTTAAAAAGTTATTATTCCCTAACGTTCACCCGACTCCTCCTTCCCGATCGATTTGCAGCCTAACTCCTCCCCTGGTCGCTCAACCCTACCCTGCCAGACTCCAATTTTTCTCTTTTGATCGTTCGCCCAGAGCTCCCTTCTCCTTCCTAACATTGTTTCTTCTCAGTCCTAGGTATGATTCTGTCAGCGACTCCTCCTTCGCATGTTCTTCTTTGCAGATCTGAAAATGTCACGATCTCCTTTGCAGGTCATGATCCATTCGCAGGTTGCGATCTCCTTTGCAAGGCTTTGTTCTTCTTAGATTTGAAAAATGCTTGCTTCTCTTTCTTCCCGATCTCAGATTATTCTATGGTATGATTTCGATCTTCTCCGTCTCCTTCACAGATTTACTTTTTACTCTTCGCTTGTGAGATTTTGGTAAAGAAGGAAATCTATGCATTCTTCTTCCCATGTGAGATTATTTTCTTCTAAGAATTTCTATTCTGATCTTCTCCATTTCCTTGCAAATTTTAGTCTCCTTTTGCTCACAGATTTTGTTCTCCTTTTGTTCATTTCTACTTTCAAATGTTAACTAAAAGTTCAAATTACTATATAAGATGATTAGTGTTCACATTGTTCCATACCACTGCAATGCTATACAAGAGGGTGATGATTAGTGTCACAACCCGCATTTTTCCGCATTTAAATAATATATCAGAATAAGAGAAAACATGCTTCATGATGTCACGCCGTGCATGGGATAACTGCAGACACTCATGCAAGAACTCGAACCTAACACTTTTTATGAACTCCTCAAGTTTATTTTGAAGAAAGCTGTAATTTAAGTTAAGTTTTGATGGTCGTGTCCCTCGGCTCAGGGGATCAACTAGTCCATAAGTGAAAATATGAATATACGCTATGGAAAATACTTTGTTTATATAGATTAACATCCTACATGATCATAAACATCCATACATGATAACTCATGATATGCATACCTCTAGATTTAATATAAGTATAGAAATAGCTTTTACGTTAGTTAAAATATAGCGACTTTGGTTTAAAATAATGCTATGATTGATATAGTAAAAATGATACTTTTATACTTTTAAAAATAACTAACATGCAATCCTAGCACAAAACCTTCCCAGAGAGCAAGTAAAACCAACCAGTCATCAAGAAGAGACTAAGCAGCTAGCAAGTATCTTAATAATATAGAAACTCCAATGGGCGTCAACAACCTGACACAAACCCACCAAAAAGAAACATGTATGTCTGAACTAAACAACAACACTACCTCATAATGGTGAGGAAAGGATGATTGCAACAACTGCAGAATACCAACAACCACCAACTCTAGACGCTCAACCGGCTAGAGCTCCAAACCTGAGGCATTCCAAAGATAAGAATACCTCAGCAAGAATATATAAGTGGAAAAAAAGAAAAAAATTAGTTTCAAATGAAAGTAAAGGAGTCAAAGGGTTACCAACCAAAACAGGAATAGCTGAAATGAAAACATCAACACTCAACCACAAGATAATAAGTAAGAAAGAACTCACAAGAGTTAGATATCCCAAGCTGCACCAAGTGCGATAAAGATATATGCTTTATAAAACATTTATATAAGTATGTGTATAAATATACATAATCATAGCAAACTCATCACAGTATGAGCATAAACACCGGCAAAATTCGACACCTATGGTGGTGGTCTCCTCCAACACCAACAGTAAAAACTTCACAAGGGCCCAAGGAAAGGTGGTCATATTTCTTGACACACCCAAAGCCGGGGAAATACCGGCACCTGCAGTGGTGGTCTCCTCAACCACACACCCAGTCACAAACCCACATTGGGTAAACCCAATAGGGCAAAGAACTATAAGCTGGCATTAGGTAGGTGGTCCTTTGTCCAATGCCAACACCGATAAACTGAAGTACAGAATTACTCCAATAGCAAAAAGGAAGAAAAATCTTGAAAATCACCATAAGGCCAAACTCGACGAATTGGACTCGATTCGGCAAGAAAATTCTAAGTCCACACTGATTCGTCGAGTATACTCAACGAATATATTAGACACTCGACGAATTAAACTTATCAAAAAGTTGGTTAACTTGATACGCGACGAATCGGCGAAAATAACCTAAGTCCACGAGAAATTCGTCGAGTATACTCGATGCCTTGCTGAGTCCTCTCAGCGCCTGGACTTAACTCCACGGTTTTACTTCACTCAACTCCTTCAATCAACGCCTTCACTTGACGCCTAGTTGTGTCCACTCAGCGTACTAAACGCCAAAGGCATTAAAACTCAAAGCACTCAATGTCGTCTAGTTCACGTGAAGCTCTCGACGCCAAACTACCAATACTCGACGCTCTCTACACTAAAACCAAATCACTCAATGCCGAGCCTGGTACTAGACGAATCTAACTTAGACTCATAGATGACTCGACGCTCTCGATGCTAAGTCAAATTCACTCAACACCAAGGCTGATACTTGATGAATTTGTCGAGATTACTCGACGAATCAGACTTTACTCAATGCCTAGGCTATTCGACAATTTGACTTAATCCAAAGACCCATACTTGACGAATTTCACTCAGGCTGACCCCACCATATTCGACGGATTTAAACTTATGCTAACTACCATATTGGATGAATTCCAACTTAGACTAATAGTCATACTCGACGGATTAAACTTAGACTAACCACCATAAATCGATGAATTAACCTAGACTAATAGCCAAATAATCGATGGGTTTTACTTAGGCTACATGCCCTATAATCGGCGAATAGCCCTAAATCGGAAATCCAACATTACGCAGCAGATCAGCCTTGTCTGAACCCTACACTACTCCTAAATGCAAAGGAGAGAAGAAAAAGAACAGGAAATACACAAAGGAAGACATAGCAAGGTGAAGAAATCACCACTTGCCTTAAATTGCCCGAAATCCGGCCACATAAGCGCTCCTCTTCCAGGATCTGGCGGCAAGAACACCTAGGAAACAATTCCTAAAAATCTTTGGGGAAAAAAAGGAACAAAAACGAATTCCCTACGCCCAAAAATTCATGAAACGGGAAAAACTCACAGCATAAACGCAGATCTCGGCGAGAGCTATCTTAATCTACCCTCCGAAGATGAATTAGTGCATCAGAGCTGCTACAATCGACGGTCGAAAGCTTTACAATGACCACCACTTTTGTTGAAGCCAAAAATTGGCCTCAACAATAGTTCGGACCTTGGGATGTAGCTAGTACCTACTTCTCCCCAACCTAGTCCCCTGACTAGTAACAAAGAACTTGGAACTGACCCTAAGCCTCAGTTGGGAGGTCCCTCCTCTAACCCGAAAGATCTCTGAGCGCTTCCCCTTCTAAGCTAATTGATGGGCTAGAAGCACTTCAGAAAGTACTAGAAGACTTAAGAGTTTTTTAAAAGCCTACCTTCTGAGAAACTTTATGGGTCTATTTATAGGTTTCCAGTATCTAATCTGCTAAAAGCGTAATTCTGCTAGCCCGAAATTACTGGAATACCCTGACCTGGTCTGCTAACAGCCAAACTCCACTGTTTTGAGGAGCTAAATGCAGACCCACGGGCACCCAGGTAATTTTACCTAAGGGTACCCAGGTAATTTCACCTCTGGGCTCTCCCTGGAGGAAGCCTTTTCGCTGATCCTATGGGCTTCCCACTGATCCTGCGGGCTTCCCACTTATCCTATGGCGCACGCCCTCTTGTATGCCTTAGGCAGAGACCCTCTTATTCATTAGTCTTCCCTCCTACCGCAAGCGGGAGAAAAAAGACCAAAGGGCGCTAAATGGAGAAACATCACTCAATGTTAAAAACCAAAGGACATTGAGTGGAGAAGCATCATTCAATGCAAAGAACCAATGGGCATTGAGTGGAGAAGCATCATTCAACGCCCCTTTTGTGGGCCTCTTGCTTGCCCAGGCTCAAGTCTTCCCGCATGACCCGGGCGAGAACACTTCCGCCTATTTTATTCATCTGACCTAATTAGCTTAATGCAGGATCATAGCTAGGGTCCCAGGCCTTTAGGTCCCACTCAATGAATATGGGGTTGTACACAATCCCCGCTCTTTGCGAGCTAGCCATGCGCTCGAAAAGACACATCCAACCCCTAATATTCAATGATCGCATGCTGACCTGGCAGGGAGTTTTTTGCGGACCCCACCTCGGTCCTATATATACATCACCGAGTCTGTTCTCAGGCCATCCCTGTCGTTATTGCCCTCTGCTTGAGATCCCGCAAGGCCTTGAAGATGCGCACCAAGCATGCTGAAAAAATGCTCTCGCAAGAACTTCAGGCTCGCCTTGCTGCGGCCCAGGTGCGGGCTCGCGCCAGTTGCGCCAAGGTTGCTCCTTGGATGATGGGCAAGAGGCCAGCCTACGATCCTTCTAAGAATCCAGCTGACGATATCTCCTGCCCAAAGAAAAAGAAGAAAGCCAAATCGGTCAGGCAAGACCACTCAAAAGAGAACCAAGCCTCGCCTACCCCGACCCCTAACCACGATGAGAACCCTTCTTCCCTGCCAGAGGTACTCTTCTCGCTTTGCCCATTGGTGTGAACTATTAAGGAATGAGGTTGCGTACTGATGTATCGCTCTTCTCGCAGGGGATGGTTACGAAAGACATCTCCGACTTTCTACTGGCGGATACCGAGATGACCCGCCTTCTTAATAAGGATCCGTCGTCAGTCTCGGGGGATGCACCACCTGTCTCGGGGGTTGCCCCTCCGACTACCCCGGCCAATCTCCCAAGCACTCCCAATATTTATCCCTTTTGCTGGCCCGGCTTCTGCTTTAGATAATATGTTTCTCTTTTTCGCTGACTTGGCCTCTCGCAGCACCTTTTCTTGGGAGCCCAAACCTCATTCGTTAGGGGCCCAGGAATTCCCCCCCCCCCTAAAAATTCTACCAATCTTGCGCTTGATCTCACCCTACCTGCTGGAGGGGTTGTCATCGAGCCATAAGCACATGCACTGGGATCCCAGCCTCTAGCGGGAGAGGGCGCCTCTATCCCTCTACTGGCCGAGACCGAGATCTTGGAGCGCAGGACGTTCCGTCAGGGTCGAGGCAAGCTGCTCCACCTGCTCTTCGGAAAAGGTTCTAAGAGGCAGTCCAGCCCTTCTCGCCAGCTATCGAGGGAGGGTCCCCATTGCACTTTAGGTATGTGAGAACCTTCCAGCTTTCCTTTTGCTCCCCCTAATCTGACTAAAAAAACTTTCCTCTAGATCCAAAGTTGCAGGGGGCGGAAGATGAAGAAGATGAAGATGAAGAAGAAAACGGGGAAGACTCGCCCCTCCCCTCATCTAGCGAGATGGAGGACTTTCTTGAAGCCTTTGGGAGTGGCAAGATGCGTAGGTAGAGGGTTTCGACATTCCTATCAAATCTCGTGCGGCGACAGCGAGCCAACTCTACGGCGGTGAAGAGAATCCACGGGATGATGGAGCGGCAGCTGGCGATTATCGAGCGGGACTACACCCACCTCATTAGAGAGACGAAGCGCCAGGACACGCTTACCATCGAGACCTCCCCAGGAAGATACATCGCGCGGATTCGAGATCAGCTTCGCCTGGCTAACCCGGGGCTGACTGCCCTGACGATCAATCCGCGAGTGCCTCTGAGGTTAGGGAGGCGAGATCAGGGTCATTGGCAGTGGGAGCAGTACTGAGCCCTGTGGGGCTCGCCTCTTCTTTACCCAACCTCCCAGCCTACCCTTCTCGCTTTGTACCCCTTGCACCTCACGACGATGAACAATTATTTATATTTATTATTGTCATTATTTTGTGACTCTCGCCCAGCTAGAGCCCCTTTATGTTTGCACTTCACTTTGTGTCTATATTTCATGCTTTCATATCTGATGCTTTGCAAACACTTGACTCTCGTGCCCTGCTCATCACTTCTCGCCCACTGCCAATATTTGCCTTTACCCTGGGCTCTTCCCGGAGGTTCCCGCTTTCTACAGGTCCGGGGAGAGCTGGCGAGGCAGGGTGGAAGACAAGGAGTCGGAACATCAGGGCTTGTTGGTCGTACCCTCGCCCCATTTAGGAAAAAACTCATAACTACTGAATTTTCTATAAATAGGCCGATCCACCTACCGCATTTACTTCTCTGCATTCACTTCTCTGATTCCAAGCCTTTGTTCTCCTCCTGATTGCTCTCGCCGATCTCTATAATGCTAAGGCTCTCGCCTACCTACCTTTTTCTCTCCTCCCGCCTTCTATTCAAGATGCCTGACGAGGGAGAAGGCCGCTCTAACTGCAAGTAATTCTTCCTAGAACACAAATTCCCTCCCTGTCGGCTACTCAGGACGAGTACGATGCAATAGTCGCCAACTTCATCCCTACCGGGTTCGCTGCGCGGAACCCCAAGAACAACGATAGGGTAAATCTTGTGCCAGCTGGGGAGCTTGCCATCCCCTTGGAGCACTTCGAGGTGGGCTTCTGCCTACCCCTCTGGCCAGAAGTGCGCTAGACCCTTTAGAACTATGTGGTGGTACCGACCCAGCTCAACCCAAATCCTATCACAATCCTGGTGGCGTTCATCTGCTATATGAGAGAGGAAAGGATCTAATTTATCCTGCCCATCTTCCGGAAGCTGTTCAACTTCTTCTCAAAAGGTGGAGTGGTCTTCTTCTCGCAGCAGTTGGTGAAGACGAGCGGTCTCGCCAACAAAAGCACCACTGGGGGAAGAAGTTTGTTTTTGTCTTCGGTAACTTTGGCAACATCCCCTTCCTTCGGCGAGACCTAGATTCCAGTTATGCAGACAATTGCTTGCATAACGTCGACCAAAACTTCCCTTCTGAATTGAACAAGGAGCGATTCAGGGTTTCACCTCCACCTTCAGGATCTCGACCACAGAACAGAGAGGTGCGGTCGGCATCTGCCTTGTCTAGGTCATCTTCTTCGTCGACCACTGGCATCCGGAGCAGAGTGGCGACTGAAGTTTTATCCAACCGAATTTCAACTCCCTTTACCTTGGATTTCAGAACTGTGCCGTTGTGTCTAATCTTCAGATTTCTGTAGAATTCTTCAACCTCAGGAAGCAGGAGACGGCAGGGTTCTTGAAGAACGAAGGACAACCCGGCCGTGTCCAGGAGAATCAGTAAGTTCTGGAAGTCATCAGAAATTTCTTTAATACCGTCTGTCACCAGTTCAGAGCCGATTCCAATCTTGGAGGAGGGAGGAGCCATCAGCGATTCTGCAATGCGAAGGAAACAAAAACGAGGACGACGAAGCTCTACAACTGCGCTGGGAGACAAATAGACAGGAACCTTGCGGCGACGGAAGAGGAAGAACAGGGTTCGGGAATACGAGAAGTCGGCGGCTACTCGAGTGAATGAGGAGTGAAAGGACTTTTTCGTTTTGAATATATATATAAATAATCCTAATTAGGTTTAAAAAGGATTAAGTATAAGGACATACCTGAACGAGGCGGCAATTGCTTGGTGCGGATAGAGAGTATGAAAATCCAGAAAAAAAAATTCTGTGTACTCGAGTAGAGGATGACAGCATACACGAGTATGAGGTTTAGTATACTCGAGTAGGTTACAACATACACGAGTAATCAAGAATTCATACTCGAGTATGTAATTAGCATACACGAGTATTAAGTCCTTGACGAATTTTCATACTCGAGTATAAGAAGTTCATACACGAGTATCCTTTGGATTACTCGAGTATATGAAACTTTTTACTCGAGTATTAGTCGTTTACTCGTGTAAGTGTAACGATGCTCGAGTTTCTAATGCTTGAAAGAATTTCCCTGGTAGATGTCTATTTCCACTGAAAGACTGTACCTCTGAGCAGCCAACACTACTGAAATCTTCTTAATCTTGAGAGTCCAACACTGGTCTTCTTTGTTGAGCAGTCCAAGCTCAGTTTTGAAGAATGAGAACTTGGACTCGTCCAGCGGCTTCGTGAATATATCTGCCACTTGCCTGTCTGTGGAGACATATTGTAGATCTATGTCTCCATTCTCCACATGCTCCCGGATGAAATGATAGCGAAGCTCTATGTGCTTGGTCCTACTGTGGGAGACTGGGTTGTTGGCTATTGTTATGGCGTTGGAAGAGTCACAGAACAGGGGAATGTTCTGGAAGTGCATGTTGTAGTCTTCAAACTGATTCTTGATCCATAAGAGCTGTGCACAACAGCTGCCTGCAGAGATGTACTCTGATTCAGCCGTTGAGATGGCTACGCAGTTCTGCTTCTTACTGCTCCAGGAAATAAGTCTCCTTCCAAAAAATTGGCAAGTCCCAGAATTGCTTTTCCTGTCGTCTTTGCTACCTGCAAAATCTGCATCTGAAAAACCAATTAGTTTACTATCATTACTTCTTGGGTACCATAAGCCAAGATTTGGTGTGCCTTTGAGGTATCTCAGGATTCACTTCGCAGCGATGTAGTGAGATTCCTTAGAGTTCACCTGAAATCTAGCACATACACATGTTGAGAACATTATATCTGGTCTACTCGCAGTAAGGTAGAGCAGGGACCCAATTATGCTTCTGTACTTGGTTTCATCAAAAGGTTTCCCTTTCTCATCCTTGTCCAGAGACATAGCTGAGGCCATTGGAGTCCTCATAGAGGTTGCATTCTCCATTCCGAATTTCTTAAGTAGCTCTTTGGTGAACTTGGTCTGTGAGATAAAAATCCCATCTTCAGATTGTTTCACCTGAAGCCCTAAGAAATACTTCAGCTCTCCCATACTGCTCATTTCAAACTTCCCTTGCATAAGTTTAGAGAACTTCTTGCAGAGGTCGTTATCCGTAGAGCCGAAAATAATGTCGTCGACATAGATCTGCACTAGCAAAATCTTGCCTTTTATTTCCCTAAGAAATAATGTTTTGTCTATCTTTCCTCTTGTGAACTTGTTCTCAAGAAGGAAGCTAGACAGAGTCTCATACCAAGCTCGAGGAGCTTGTTTAAGACCATATAGTGCTTTTTGCAATAAGTACACATAATTAGGATGGGTTGAATCAACAAAACCTGGCGGTTGCTCTACGTACACTTCTTCCTTTATGTCACCATTCAGGAAGGCGGACTTTACATCCATCTGATAGACGGTAAAGCCCTTAAGTGCAGCGTAGGCAAGAAATAACCTGATAGCCTCCAGTCGTGCTACTGGAGCATAAGTCTGGTCGAAGTCGATTCCTTCTTCTTGACGATATCCCTTGGCGACAAGTCTGGCCTTATTCTTTACGATTATCCCATCTTCATCCATCTTGTTCCGGTAGACCCATTTTGTCCCAATGACATTCTTTCCTTTGGGTCTAGGAACAAGTGTCCAAACCTTGCATCGTTTGAACTGATTCAATTCTTCTTCCATGGCTAGAATCCAGGATGCGTCGGAGTTGGCTTCCTCAAATTTCTTTGGTTCAACCTGTGAGAGAAAACTTAAGTGTAAATTCTCGTTAGTTGTACCTCGACGAGTTCTGACGCCATCCCGAGGATCTCCTATTATTTGGTCAACAGGATGATCCTTCAAGTGTCTGAACTCTAAAGTCCTTGCATCTGGGATCTCGTCAGCCACTGGAGTTGCATCTTCAGTTGGGATGTCTTCTTCATCTTGATCATCCACCTCTCCAATGGTGGTTGTAGAGGGGACCTTGATGAATGTCTCATCTTTATCTTCACTAGATTCATCCAAGCTAAGTTCTTTCAACTTTATACCTGCATCTACAATAGGCACACTAGACGAGTTGCTTTGCAACAGACTCGTCTCATCAAATACAAGATGTATCGACTCTTCCACCACCAGAGTTTTTCTATTGAATACTCTATAAGCCTTACTATGGCTACTATATCCTACAAAAATACCTTCAAAGCTTTTCTCGCTAAACTTGGTAGAGTGATACTTCCCGTTGTTGAGCACGAAGCATTTACAGCCAAAGATTCTAAAGTATGAAATGGTTGGTTGCCTGCCTATTAGAAGTTCGTAAGGAGTCTTATCATGGTTCTTGTTGATGAGTGCTCGATTTTGCACGTGACAAGCGGTGTTGACGGCTTCAGCCCAGAAATACTCCGGAAGTGAGGCATCACTCAACATGGTCCGACAAGCCTCTATGAGTGTTCTGTTCCTTCTCTCAGCTACTCCATTTTGTTGTGGAGTGCGAGGAGAGGAAAACTCATGAAAGATACCTTGACTTTCACAAAATTCTGTCATGGCTCCAGATTTGAATTCCGTTCCATTGTCACTTCTGATTTTGACTACGGAACAGTTGTATTCATTCTGGATCTGCCTCACAAAATTAGTGAAAATACCGAAGGTATCTGACTTGTGTTTCAGAAAGAACACCCACGCAAAGCGCGAGTAATCATCCACAATAACCAACGTATATTCCTTACCTCCCAAACTTCTAACCTGCAGTGGACCAAACAAGTCCATATGGAGAAGCTGCAAACTTCTATTGGAATCCTTGCCTATTATGCTTTTAAACAAACTTCTTGTTTGCTTGCCTTTGATACAAGCGTGACAAGGACTGTCCGTAACGCACTTGACATTAGGTGCATCACGCACTAAGTTTTGAGAGAATAATTTATTAATAGTTTTGAAATTAATATGTGCTAGTCTCTTGTGCCATTGATCAGCAAGAGATGCACTACTTTTTGCCAAAAGACACACTGGTGTCGAGGAGTCTATACAAATAAAATTTAAGCGAAAAATATTTCTGCTTCGAGTGCCTGATAAAATAGTTTCCATATTGTTAACCGATTTTATCAAACACTTGTCAGCATGAAATTCAACTACGTATCCTTTGTCGCATAGTTGGCTTATGTTGATGAGATTGTGTTCCAATCCTTCAACATATGCCACATTCGAAAAGGATACGCTACCATTAGAAATCATACCATAGCCTTTCGTTGTCCCACGATCTGAACCTCCAAAGATGACCTTTGGTCCGTTGCAGACTGGGATGTAATTCTGTAGTAGGCTCCTTGTCCCGGTCATATGCCGAGAGCATCCACTGTCCAAATACCAGATTGGCGTTTTAGTGGCCTTTGGACATACCTGCAATTACAATCATTTAGCCTTAGGAACCCAAACAAGTTTGGGTCCTTGGTCTCGAGTTAGAATACTCCCCCTACGAGTATTAGCCTCATAAGTGGTCACTCTCACGTTGCTAACTTTAGGGGTTGCAGCATTTTCAGGATTGAACCAACAATCACTGGCAAAATGACCAATTCTGCCACAGCACCAACAGTTGAACTTGTTGTATCTTTGCCTTGTGTAGTCCTGCTTGACTTTCTGGAATGAAGGTCCAGCAGGAGCTTTACTCTTGGAGGAAGTGTAAGACCCCAACCTCGGAGATGATCGCGTTCGGGCACCATTTTGAGGGTCAAAACGGTGTCGGGTGGAAAAATGGTCAACATGAATTTTGTTCGTCTCGACGAGATCTACAACTTTCATGTTGACCACTTTTCGATTTGAGGTCATCTCAGGGGCACACGGCCAGGCACACGGCCGTGTGCCTACCCGTGTTCAGTGGTCGAATGCATTTTTGTGCAGTCTCGAGTCAGAGAAGGACACGGCCTGAGACACACGGCCGTGTCTCAAGCCGTGTGTGGGGCACACGGCCTAGAACACGGCCGTGTCAGGAGCCGTGTCGATCGGCGAATGAGTTACACGGCCAGACACACGGCCGTGTGTCAAGCCGTGTTCGGCCCAGTTTTTGGGATTTTGGATCTAATCTCGGCCGTCCGTTCCCTTGGATCTGAATCCGACGATAGGGGCTGATCCTGGGGGGTTAATAGCCGGGAAATGGGGGGAGAAACCCTCATTTTCATCTTGAGTTTCTCTTTCTTCATCTTAGAGAGAGGGGAGAACTTCCTTGGTGGTGTGAGCCCAAGATCCGGCCGCCGGAGGAGTTTTGAAGCACCGATTCGCGATCCGAGTTCGGATCCTCGAAGGCAAGGGCGAGGCGAAGCTTTCCATCCGACTACATCTTCATGGCGCCGCGGAAATCTTCGAGGGTAACGATCCTCTTCATAGGGCATGTGTAGTCGCCCTTCTTTCTATGCATGGGGAAATCCCCCTCTCGCGAGTGAGCGTTGAGGTGCGGAATCCCTTCGGGTAGATATGTAAAGTCCCCATTGTTAGAGCCCGGAATCGGAGTACGGGCGTAGGCATTGTGTGTGAAGCCTATTCGGGTTTAACCCGGATCGGTGATGTTTGCATTGCATGGCCGGAGAAGACTCCGCGCCGGTGAATTTAGTTTTCCGAAAATTCTACGCGGTAGATTGCATACAGGGATCCTTGGGGGTTAACCTCGAGGCGCACCCGGAAAGCTTGGGCGGAATCGCATTGCCGCCACGATGTTGCCTTGGAGGGCAAATCGGTACATAACGGGGTTATGTGCGTGTTTTGATCGACTTTGGGAATGAGGAGAAACTTGGCCCGCACCGATGGCTAAATGGCCGTGGTGAAGTGAGCAACGGGCGGGTGGAACTCTACCCATTCCAAGTGGTCTCGGTAGAAGCGACCTAAAGTACATGGGACTTCCCGGGGGGCTGGAAACGAGCCTAGGCTTCGGCCGAAAGGGCTAAATGCTCACGAGTGTTGCCATCCGAGGGATGGTGGTGGAATCGCGGTGTCGGGCTGGGTCCGGACCGGGTTCACCGATTAGTGCCCTGAGAGCACGGAGTGTGCGGCCGTGCATGCCGACACTTGTGGCGAATAGAATGCTTTATATAATTGCTATGATAGTTTTATATGCAGGGAAGGAGCACCGCCGTCCCGAGAAACGGGACGGGGTCGTTATAATTTGGTCAGCTTTGCTGACCGTTGCCCTTTTGTATTGCCACCTCTTGGGTGGGTTGTTCCTGCAGGTGCTGTTGCGGAGCCAAGCGGCAAATAGCGGGCTAAAGCCCAAGTTGCAGCGCCAGCCCTCGAAGGCTTATTTATTAGCTTTTTCATATTCATGTATGGCCGGCCTGCGTGCCGATGTATGAAAGACGCTATCTTGTTAAGCGAACACTTTTGTAAGGCCTTAAGGCCGTGAACTCTTTTGTGTATGTACTCATTCCTGGGTTGTAGTGGACATTCATGCTCTGTGGTAGGGTTCTTATCTTTTTGCAACTTAATAAAATTGCTTCCGCTAGGTGTTGTGTAGGACGCTCTGATTGGTTGTATGGTTTCAACGCGTAACCAACCGGTCTGTCCGTAGTATATGGCGTCGGGCCCCGGCCGGACCTACTGTTATATGCTATGCGACGGATAGGGGTGTTACAAATTGGTATCAGACTTCTGGTTTCGGTCAAGCTTAAATGAATTCGTGGACGAATTCACTTTAAGGGGTGGTGAGCACATGGTGTGCGTCATCGTTATAACATGAAAAGAACCCATGAATGTCCACTTAGGAATGAAAATACACATGATTGAGGAACCTGCGTGTTCCTATAATTGCTGTTTGCAGTAATTTTTGGGTCGCTTATCGGTGTTTTGCACGATTTTAGGTGACCAGAAGTGGTGCTGGGCCGTCTGAACGGCCAGGTTCTGAGGCGAGCAGTGCGCCAAGCGATGCGCCTGCAACACCTTTGTCTGCTGAGACCATTAGGTTGGTGGCAGAAGCGGTCATGGCAATGATCAATGCGCAGCCTGCAAGGCAGGTGCAGCAGCCTGCTCCTGCTGTGGAGCAAGTACCGGTTCAGACGGCAGAGCGAAGGAGGGTTGAGCAAGTAGTTTTGGAGCCAGAGTTGCCTAGGAGAGCAACTGAAAGACAACTGAAGCATGTCATGGGCTTTCACCCACCAGTGTTCACGGGGGCAGAAACCCCGACCCAAGCAGAGGATTGGCTCTCAAGGGTCAACAGGGTGATGACTGCGACGCAAACTGAAGAGTGGCAGAAGACCACTATAACGACGTTCCTTTTGGATGGGGACGCAAGACTGTGGTGGGAGGGCCTAGAGCTGCATCAGTTGAGGGGAAGGCCATTGGCCGAAGTCCCGATGGAGGAGTTTGCGAGACTATTTATGGCTCGATACCTCCCCTCGGCGCAGAGGATCGCGCTAGAGAGCGAATTCCAGAAGTTGGCGCAGGGTGATAGCACCGTTGATGAATACCTCCACGAGTTTACTCGGTTGGGGAGATATGCCGGCGCTACCTTTGCAGACGAGGAGCGCAAGACGAGCCGCTTTTATGAAGGGCTAAGGGATGATTTGAGATTGCTGCTGTCGGGGCCCAAGACTCAGGGTTTCATGACCCTGGTCAGTTCGGCCCGGTCCTTGGAGAAGGATATGAGAAACGTGCAAGCGAAGAAGGAGAGGGAATCTGGTGGCAAGAGATCAGAGTTCAAGGCGCCGACTACGTCGAAGTCGGGCTACCGCAGATTCTCCAAGAAGTCTAGGACGTCGGGTCCAGCTCCTTCTGCAGGTGCCTCGGGGGCAACTACCAATCGAACCCCGGGCGCTTGCTTCACATGTGGAAAGCCGGGGCACTTCGCCCGTGACTGCTGGAGTGGACGCTCAAAGTCCGAAAGGAAACAAGGAGCCACCTACGAGGAAAAGGGAAAAGCGGTGGAGTCGACCGCGTCCCACTATGCTCCGACTCAGCCTAGAGTCTACAACTTGGGCCAGCAGGAGGCCATCAAGCAAGCGGATGTGGTGACAGGTATGAGTTAATTTATGCAAGTTGACTTGAGAATACTATTACCTATTGCTTGTTAAGCTAATGTCTTTTGCTTAGGCTTTGTGTTGATTAGCGATAGTCCGGCACGAGCACTATTCGACACTGGCGCTTCGCATTCTTTCTTGTCCGAACAGTTTATATCGCGCATCGGAGTCCCTTCTTCGATGGCAAAGGACAAGCTAGATGTGTTGCTACCAAATGGGTGCTCGATGCGTGCGGACAGGGTGTGCGCCGTGAAGGTTCACATAGGGAGCCAAGAGTTCGACTTGCTAGCGTCATTATTGCCGTTGGTAGAGTTCGATGTTATCTTTGGAATGGATTGGCTGTCAGAGCAGAAGGCTTGGATCGATTGCGACCGTAAGGAGGTCAGGCTGGGTGTAGGGCGGGAGACTACTTTCGAGGGGCTTAAGGGGTCGAGCAAGACACTAATGTCTGCTCTTCAGGTGGTGAAGGCGGTTCGTGCTGGTGCAGAGCTGTTCTTTGCGATAGTGGGGGCTGTGGAGCCAAAGTCCCCGTTGGATAGCATCCCCGTGGTTTGCGAATACCCCGATGTGTTCCCGGATAGCCTTCCCGGAGCCCCACCGCAGCGAGAGATTGATTTCACGATCGAGCTCGTGCCGGGTGCCAAACCCGTGTCACGTGCTCCTTATAGATTGGCGCCAAAGGAGATGGCGGAGTTGAAGGTTCAGTTGGAGGAACTGATGGAGCAAGGTTATGTGCGTCCAAGTTCGTCGCCTTGGAGCGCACCGGTCCTCTTCGTTAAAAAGAAGGACGGTAGTATGCGGCTGTGCATCGACTACAGAGAATTGAACAAGTTGATGGAAAAGAACAAGTACCCGATCCCGAGGATTGATGATCTCTTTGATCAGTTAGTCGGATCATCTGTATACTCCAAGTTGGACTTGAAGTCGGGGTACTATCAGCTGAGGATCAGGGAATGTGATATCCCAAAGACGGCGTTCAGTACGAGGTATGGGCATTTCGAGTTCACGGTCATGCCATTTGGACTGACGAATGCGCCATCGGTGTTTATGGATCTGATGAACAGGACGTTCAGAGATTTCCTGGATCGCTTTGTGATCGTCTTTATTGACGATATTTTGGTATACTCGCAGTGCGAGGAAGACCACTTCAAGCATTTGCATTTGGTGTTGGAGACTCTGAGGAGGAATGAGCTTTACGCGAAGTTCTCCAAGTGCGAGTTCTGGCTACCCTCGGTAGCGTTCCTTGGTCATATAGTGAGTGGGGAAGGTATAGCGGTGGATCCGGCGAAGATTGTTGCGATACGGGAGTGGCCTGTGTTATCTTCTGTCGCGGAAGTCCGTAGTTTTCTCGGGCTTGCCGGATATTACAGGCGCTTCGTAGAGAACTTCTCGCGGGTAGCGTTACCTCTCACGAAGTTGACAAGGAAGGATCAGAAATTCTTGTGGACGCAAGAGTGCGTGCAAGCTTTTGAGGAGCTGAAGAGGCGGTTGACCACGACGCCAGTGCTTAGTTCGCCGAGTGGGACCGAGGGCTTTGAGGTGTATAGCGACGCTTCGGGTAGTGGCTTGGGCTGCGTGTTGTTGCAGCATGGAAGTGTGATCGCGTATGGATCGCGTCAGCTGAAAGTGCATGAAAGGAATTATCCGGTGCACGACTTGGAGTTGGCGGCCGTGATTTTTGCACTCAAGTTGTGGAGGCACTACCTATACGGCGTAAGAGTCGATATATACACCGATCACAAGAGCCTAAAATACTTGTTGGATCAAAAGGACCTTAATATGAGGCAGAGGAGGTGGATGGAGTTCCTGGGGGACTACACCTTCAAGATACATTATGTACCCGGGAAGGGCAACGCAGTTGCGGATGCGCTGAGCCGCAGGGCTCCCGCCCGAGCCAACTGGTTGTCGGTGCATGATGAGCGGCTAGTGCGGGAGTTGGAGGAGCTTGAGATCTGTTGCGTGGACAAGCAGACGAGCGCCAAAGCAATGTTAAACTGGACAGAGGTGCAGTACGACCTGGCTGACCGGGTTCGGCAGGCATTGGAGTTGGATGATTCCATGAAGGAGCTTTTGGAGGCCGCTTTGGATGGGTCAAATTCCCAGTTCTCGGTAGAAGACGGGTTATTAAGGAAGGATCATCGTTTGTGCGTCCCAAGTGGGGGTAACCTCCGGGCGGAGTTGATGTACGAGGCTCATCATACCAAGTACTCAATCCACCCAGGGAGCACGAAGATGTATCGCGATCTCAAGAAGTTGTTTTGGTGGCCGGGGCTTAAGAAAGATGTGGCGTTGTACGTGGCTAAATGCCAAACGTGCGCCTTGGTGAAGGCGGAGTGCCAAAAGCCAGGAGGATTTCTGAAATCCTTGCCTATACCGGAGTGGAAATTCGACGACATATCCATGGACTTTGTGCACGGGTTGCCAAGGTCACAGAAGGGGAACGACGCCATCTGGGTGATCGTAGATCGGCTAACTAAGGTGTCGCATTTCATTCCGCATAGGAAGGATGATCCAGTCGAGAAATTGGCAAAGTTGTACGTTGACAATATTGTTAGGCTGCATGGAGTGCCCCGTAGCATTGTGAGTGATCGCGATGGGCGGTTCACGTCAAATGATTGGAGGTTGGTGCAGCAGATGTTGGGAACAAAGTTAAAGTTCAGCATAGCTTTCCATCCGCAGACGGATGGGCAGACCGAGAGGGTCAATAGAACGATGGAGGACATGCTCCGCATGTGTGTTCTAGACTTCGGGAAGCATTGGGAAGACCACCTTTATTTGGTGGAGTTCGCGTACAACAACAGCTACCAAGCGAGCATACAAATGGCGCCCTTCGAGGCCCTGTATGGTAGGAAGTGTCGCACGCCGTTATCATGGCTTGAAACGGGTGAGGCAAGGTTGTACAAGAAGCAGGAGGTGGAGAGTGCTACCTCGTTAGTGCGGATCATTCGGGAGCGCTTGTTGATCGCTCAGGACCGGCAGGCGAAGTACTACAATGCCAAGCACCGGAACGTGGAGTTCGCGGTGGGCGACTGGGTGTACTTGAAGATCAAGCCGTTCAAGGGTGTCTCACGGATTCGACGCTTGAAAAAGTTGAGTCCGAGATACCTTGGGCCGTTTGAGGTCCTGGAGCGAGTCGGCGAAGCGGCATACCGTTTGAAGCTATCGGTGGAGTTGAGTGGATTACATGATGTGTTCCACATTTCTGTGTTGCGGAAGGCGGTGCAAGAGCCTTCGCAGGTGATCGCGGCTGATCAAGTACCGGTTGAGGAAGGGTTGACAACGAAAGTCAAGCCCATAACTATTGAGGATTTCGAAGTCAAGCGGCTTCGGAACAAAGAAATCAGAATGGTGAAGGTCCGTTGGGATAACTGCGGGCGCGAGGAGCTCTCTTGGGAGCGAGAGCAGACGATGCGCGAGGAGTACCCCGAGTTGTTCCCCTCAGGTACTCGTTATGTTTATTTTGTGTAGTCTCTGTTCTTAATTTCGGGACGAAATTCTCTTAAGGGGGAGGGAGTTGTAAGACCCCAACCTCGGAGATGATCGCGTTCGGGCACCATTTTGAGGGTCAAAACGGTGTCGGGTGGAAAAATGGTCAACATGAATTTTGTTCGTCTCGACGAGATCTACAACTTTCATGTTGACCACTTTTCGATTTGAGGTCATCTCAGGGGCACACGGCCAGGCACACGGCCGTGTGCCTACCCGTGTTCAGTGGTCGAATGCATTTTTGTGCAGTCTCGAGTCAGAGAAGGACACGGCCTGAGACACACGGCCGTGTCTCAAGCCGTGTGTGGGGCACACGGCCTCGAACACGGCCGTGTCAGGAGCCGTGTCGATCGGCGAATGAGTTACACGGCCAGACACACGGCCGTGTGTCAAGCCGTGTTCGGCCCAGTTTTTGGGATTTTGGATCTAATCTCGGCCGTCCGTTCCCTTGGATCTGAATCCGACGGTAGGGGCTGATCCTGGGGGGTTAATAGCCGGGAAATGGGGGGAGAAACCCTCATTTTCATCTTGAGTTTCTCTTTCTTCATCTTAGAGAGAGGGGAGAACTTCCTTGGTGGTGTGAGCCCAAGATCCGGCCGCCGGAGGAGTTTTGAAGCACCGATTCGCGATCCGAGTTCGGATCCTCGAAGGCAAGGGCGAGGCGAAGCTTTCCATCCGACTACATCTTCATGGCGCCGCGGAAATCTTCGAGGGTAACGATCCTCTTCATAGGGCATGTGTAGTCGCCCTTCTTTCTATGCATGGGGAAATCCCCCTCTCGCGAGTGAGCGTTGAGGTGCGGAATCCCTTCGGGTAGATATGTAAAGTCCCCATTGTTAGAGCCCGGAATCGGAGTACGGGCGTAGGCATTGTGTGTGAAGCCTATTCGGGTTTAACCCGGATCGGTGATGTTTGCATTGCATGGCCGGAGAAGACTCCGCGCCGGTGAATTTAGTTTTCCGAAAATTCTACGCGGTAGATTGCATACAGGGATCCTTGGGGGTTAACCTCGAGGCGCACCCGGAAAGCTTGGGCGGAATCGCATTGCCGCCACGATGTTGCCTTGGAGGGCAAATCGGTACATAACGGGGTTATGTGCGTGTTTTGATCGACTTTGGGAATGAGGAGAAACTTGGCCCGCACCGATGGCTAAATGGCCGTGGTGAAGTGAGCAACGGGCGGGTGGAACTCTACCCATTCCAAGTGGTCTCGGTAGAAGCGACCTAAAGTACATGGGACTTCCCGGGGGGCTGGAAACGAGCCTAGGCTTCGGCCGAAAGGGCTAAATGCTCACGAGTGTTGCCATCCGAGGGATGGTGGTGGAATCGCGGTGTCGGGCTGGGTCCGGACCGGGTTCACCGATTAGTGCCCTGAGAGCACGGAGTGTGCGGCCGTGCATGCCGACACTTGTGGCGAATAGAATGCTTTATATAATTGCTATGATAGTTTTATATGCAGGGAAGGAGCACCGCCGTCCCGAGAAACGGGACGGGGTCGTTATAATTTGGTCAGCTTTGCTGACCGTTGCCCTTTTGTATTGCCACCTCTTGGGTGGGTTGTTCCTGCAGGTGCTGTTGCGGAGCCAAGCGGCAAATAGCGGGCTAAAGCCCAAGTTGCAGCGCCAGCCCTCGAAGGCTTATTTATTAGCTTTTTCATATTCATGTATGGCCGGCCTGCGTGCCGATGTATGAAAGACGCTATCTTGTTAAGCGAACACTTTTGTAAGGCCTTAAGGCCGTGAACTCTTTTGTGTATGTACTCATTCCTGGGTTGTAGTGGACATTCATGCTCTGTGGTAGGGTTCTTATCTTTTGCAACTTAATAAAATTGCTTCCGCTAGGTGTTGTGTAGGACGCTCTGATTGGTTGTATGGTTTCAACGCGTAACCAACCGGTCTGTCCGTAGTATATGGCGTCGGGCCCCGGCCGGACCTACTGTTATATGTTATGCGACGGATAGGGGTGTTACAGGAAGAGGCTTCATGATGATGGCAGTTACATGAGGTCTTCTCCTTCATAGGCTTTTCTACAATGGGTTTTACTTTTGGTGTCTTTTTGAAATTATGACCATGAGCATAAGGTCCATAGCTTTGAAGCTGAATCTCCTCATAAGGTGCCTTGAAGACACTCTCGCCAAAGTTACGAGGATGAGTCCAACCTTGGTATCTTAACTTAGGCTTCTCAGGGATCGGCCTAGAAAAGTGTCCGTAGGTGGACTCATAATCGAGTTCGTTCGTGGGAAAGACAACTTTCTTGAACACAACAGGCTCCAAGGGAGCTTTCCCTTTTTCTTCAGCTAGAGCCTTCCGGGCAGCCTTATTCTTTCTCTTGGCCTTGTTTCTCCTAGAGGATTTACTAGAAGAGACAATGTGGCCTAAACCAGCACCCTTGGCCTTAGCAGAGAATTCAGCAATGATTGGAAGAACTGTCTTAGGCTTGGAGAAACTCTCAACAAGCTTCTTTTCAGCCTCGAGTTGTCGTTCCAATTCTTTGATGATTTCCTCTTTAAGGTCGATG
Organism: Platanthera zijinensis; assembly: GCA_039513925.1. NCBI lineage: Eukaryota > Viridiplantae > Streptophyta > Magnoliopsida > Asparagales > Orchidaceae > Platanthera > Platanthera zijinensis. Next base: position 35,563,065 of record CM077083.1, read on the forward strand.
TGCTTGAGAGCTTTATTGTATCCCTCCATAGCTGAATTGAGGTTCTCTTGAAGAGAGTTAGTCTTATCGACTTCTTCTCTCAAGCTGCTCTCACTAGCTCGTAGAGTATTTATCTCTTTGGCTTGTGTTTTCATTAATCTACGACATTTTTCGTAGGCGGTGAGTAACTCCTTATACTGACCCATGAGCTCAGATTCATCTTCAGAGGAATATCCCTCTTGCTCATTGTCATCATCAGAATCAGAGAGAGGAGTGCGAGATTTTACCTCCCCAGTAAACTGGGGGACTTGTTCATCATCTGAGTGAGCCATGAGCCCAAAGTAAGCTTCCTCTTCTTCACTCGACTCGGATGAGTCAGAGTCGCTGAGAGTTTTGCTCTTCTTGGCTACTAAGCTTTTCTCTTTCCTGTTCTTATGGTGTGAGGATTTCTTTTCCTCTCTTCTTCCACCCTCTTTCTTTTTGTGAGGGCAATCGGCGATGACGTGACCTGGCTTATTGCAACAATAACAAATGATGTCAGTTGAGATCTGTTTGTTCTGTTTAGAATTATACCTGTCATGGCTGCTTGAGCCTTTCTTCCGATGATCACTGTTATGTCGTGATCTTCTGTATGAGGCATCTTTGCCTCTCCATTGCTTCTTCTTGTTCAAGAACTTCTTGAACTGCCTTGTGAGTAGGGAGAACTCTCCATCAGATAGTTCTGAGCCAGATGAGCTAGGCTCAGATGATTCTTCTTCATCAGCCTCAGGAACTGGGGCAGGAGAGCTAGCCTTTATCTTCCTTGAGCCATCTGCCTTTAGAGCGACAGATTTCTCCTTGGATGCAGACCTGCTTGTCTCTTCTTCAGCTTTTCTTGAGTTGATTTGTAGCTCGTAAGACATAAGCTTTCCGAACAGATTCTGCGGGTCCGTCTCAGCTAACCTTCCAAACTCCCGAATGGCACATACCTTATTGTCCCATTCCTTGGTTAGGGATCTTAAGAATTTGTCATTGAGTTCCCCGTTGGTGAAGACTCGGCCATAAACTCTTAGGCCGTTCACTATCTTGAAAAAGTTCTCGAACGTGTCAGCTATGGCTTCCTTGTGACCTTGCCGGAAGGCTTCATACTTTTGATTCAGAAGGGATCTCCGATCATCCCTCACTTCCTCTGTACCTTCCATTAGAGTCACTAGGGATTGCCACATCTCCTTAGCAGATTGGCAATGAATCAGATTTTGCAGCATTGAGTCATCGACTGCACTTGCTATGATATTCTTTGCTTTCTTGTCCAGAGAGACAAGTGCAATCTCATCCTTGTCTAGATCCATCAATTTCTTTGCTACCTTTTTGGTTGGATCTATTATTGATGCGGTCATAGGAACATGAGGACCTTCTTCAACAATCATGAAGATCCGAGGGTCTACAGCTTCCATGAAGAATTTGACTCTTTCCTTCCACATGGGAAAGTTGTTCTTGGTGTAGATAGGGAGCTTGGCAAAATCCTTAGTCTTACTCATGCTTGATACTCAACTTAGAAGGATACGACCAAGGTGTTAACCTTTTAATGATAAACCTCCCTCTGATACCAATTGAGAGGTCTAAGTTGTTAGCCTAAATCACCTAGAGGGGGGTGAATAGGTGAAATGCGTGTCAAATGCGGAATTAAAAATTAACACAGCACACATCAAGCAATCATAGACGACAAGAGATTTATGGTGGTTCCCCAACCTTGGGTACGTCCACTTTCCTCACCGATCTAGCAAATCACTAGACTCGGCTACTCCACTATCTCGGATTGAAAACAATCCTACACCTCGGAACCACGTTCCTACAAAACTCGATCCAACTGGATCTACAAAACTCGGAAGAAAGATCTTCCTACAAATCTCGGAGAAAAACTCCTACAAAGAAATTTTGATTTGAGAATAAAAAATCAAAACAACAATCTCAGATCTGGATCTTTGACAATCTTCTTCTTTAGGAACTTCGGCTTGATCAGAAACGGTTGAAGATGACTTGAGAGAGATCCACAAATCTGAAAACTAGAACCACCTCGATCAAGAAGATAGATCTGAAATCTTTGAGGCTCGGCGAGATCGAGTGATTCACTTTTGTCTGGATCGCTGGAGAAATAGTCGTTGAAGACGAAGATCGGCGATCCAAAGTTTCTTCCGTGAACAACGATGGCGGCGGCGGTGTGAGAATTAGGGTTCACGGAATTTTCTCTTTCTTAAAAAGAATATCTCTGTAATCTTGTTAATTAGTCAATTCTGAAATGACCTATTTGTAGGTGGACTCCAACGGTCATAATCTTAATTAAGGATGACACGTGGACCAATCAGAATTGACGGATTTAAAATACTTATGGCGAATTCGAAACTCTGGAATAGAGAACTGCTATACTCGAGTAAGAGAAGATATACTCGAGTATGGGAATTTAGATACTCGAGTGACAAAGAGGATTATACTCGAGTATGAGAGGAGAAATTTTACTGAGTGAAAGATGAACTACTCGAGTATCAGAAGAGATATACTCGAGTATCAGAAAGATATACTCGAGTATCAGAAATATATACTCGAGTGAAAGAAAGATATACTCGAGTGAAAGGGGAAGTTACTCGAGTATCAGAATATGTATCCAGGAAACATTCACTTACTCGAGTATCAAAGTCAATTACTCGAGTATGGAAATACTTACTCGAGTATTAAAATCAACTACTCGAGTATCGAATAATTTACTCGAGTATGAAAAATCAATTACTCGAGTATAGAAATACTTACTCGAGTATTAGAAGAAACTACTCGAGTATAACTACTTGAACCTGCAGAGAAGAGAAGAAAAGGATCTACTCGAGTATGAAAAGAACTACTCCAGTATGACTACTTAACTACTCGAGTATAGATTTATCTACACGGGTATTCAGAGCCTACTCGAGTAAGTCTAACTGATTTACTCGAGTATGTCTAACTAGCTACTCGAGTATGTCTAACTAGCTACTCGAGTATTAAGTCTGATACTCGAGTATAAGAAAGAGGTTACTCGAGTATTTTGGACTTAGAAATATTTTCTGAGGAAATTAGCTCCAATGCTTCTGTCCATCAATCCAAGTGCATGAATGAGAAGTGTATCCCAATAGAGAGGCTATACATGGGCCAACACTTTGGATCACACAATGAGGAATTACATTGCATGGTCCTGTGTTTGGTGACCCATTATAGACTGACATTGGTGTACACTTGGCAATTAGAACCTGCACACATACAACTCAAACACCACATCAAATACATCTTAATTCATCTTTGTTCAAGGTCTGACTTCCTACAAATCTGAGGTATTGTGGAGACAAACCCCAACATAAGTAGGAAGGAGTTAGAGTATGAAACCTTTCTAGATGGCGTCATTTATGCATTAGTATGTCTACAAGTAAAGGAAGATTCTCTATCTTTAGAGAACCTACCGTTATCTCTGCGCACGTTATTGGAAGAATATAAGGATGTCTATCCGGTAGATTTACGTTCCAAGTTTCCACCAATCAGGGATATTCAACACGAAATTGACTTCGTCCCGGGCTCATCCTTGCCTAATCTACCCCATTACCGACTCAATCCCTCCGCACATAATGAACTACAAACATTAATTTCTGATTTATTAGCAAAGGGATTTATCCGCCATAGTAAAAGCCCTTGTGTCGTCCCTGCCTTGTTGGTCCTGAAGAAAGATATGTCTTGGAGGTTGTGTGTAGACTATCGGGCCATCAATAAAATAACTGTCAAGTATAGGTTTCCAATCCCCCGTTTGGACGATCTATTGGATATGTTATCCGATGCCACCGTGTTCTCAAAATTTGATTTAAAGAGTGGTTACCACCAAATAAGGATTCGGGAGGGAGAGGAATGGAAAACGGCTTTTAAATCTATGGATGGGCTTTACGAGTGGTTAGTTCTAGGAGAGGGACTCACCAACAGACCAAGTACTTTATCGCGGTTAATGACGCAAGTATTTATGCCATACATGGGTAAATTTATCATAGTCTATTTCGATGATATTTTGGTGTTTAGTACCTCGCCGATCGATCATGAAACTCATTTGCGGACAATCTTTACTACATTGCGCCAAGAGAACTTATATATTAATTTTAAGAAGTGTGCGTTCGGGGTGACTTCCGTGGAATTTCTAGGATACATAGTGAGCGCTGAGGGTATACATGTTGACCCTAAGAAGGTCCAAGTGATTAGAGTGTGGCCGGAACCACAAAATATTTGGGATGTTAGGAGTTTTCATGGATTGGCCACGTTTTATCGACGATTCATTCGCCATTTTAGTAGTATCATGGCACCAATCACTGAATGTATGAAGAAGGGTGATTTTAAATGGAACAAATCGGCCGCTAGCGCGTTTCAAATGATTAAAGATCGGATGTCTGAAGCCCCCCTACTACGGTTGCCGGATTTTAATAAAGTGTTTGAACTATCATGCGACGCTTCGGGGATAGGAATTGGAGGAGTGTTAAGCCAAGAGGGACATCCAGTTGGATATTTTAGCGAGAAACTTCCGGGCCCAAAATTAAATTATTCCAATTATGATCGTGAGTTTTATGCCGTGATACGTTGTCTCCAACACTGGCGTCACTATCTCATATCAAAAGAATTTGTAATCCTCTCGGATCATGAGGCGCTACAATTTGTAAACTCTCAAAGTAAAATCAGCCCTCAACACGCCAAATGGGTCTCCTATCTTCAGGAGTACACATTCATTATTAAGCACCTTAAGGGTACATTTAATCAAGTGGCGGACGCCCTTAGTCGTGTCACCTTATTATTATCTAAAATGGAGGCGACGGTAATAGGATTTGAACGCATTAAGGACGAATATGTCCAATGCCCAGATTTTAAGCATATTTATTTAGCCGCTCAGGAACAGGCATACTCTACTATTTCGGCATACTACCTTCGAGACGGATACTTATTTAAGCATACGCAATTGTGTATTCCCCGCTCTTCACTACGCCATTTCATTGTATGGGAGCTACACAGTGGAGGGTTAGGTGGACATTTCGGCCAGGATAAAACGATAACACTACTGGAAGATAAATTCTTTTGGCCAGGGATTAAACCAATGGTCAATAAAATCGTAGGAAGCTTCCGCCTATGTCAATTAGCAAAGGGTAACAAGACCATTGCGGGTCTTTACACACCCGTGCCGATTCCCTCTGCCCCATGGGTGGATGTTAGCATGGACTTCATATTGGGCCTCCCACTGACATTTAGGCATCATGATTCCATCTTGGTCGTAGTGGACCGATTCTCCAAAATGGCTTATTTTATCGTTTGTCATAGAACCAACGATGATTCACATGTTGCTAAGTTGTATTTTAAGAAGGTCGTAGAACATCGGGGTGTCCCCAAAACCATCGTGACCGATAGAGATGTTAAGTTTACTAGCTACTTTCTGAAAACACTTTGGAAGTTATTGGGCACTAGACTTATGTTTTCGTCGGCCTATCACCTCCAAAAAGATGGGCAAACGGAGGTTGTTAACCGTAGTTTGGGAGGATTAATTCGTTGCTTAGTGGGTGATCGTAAGGGTACATGGGATCTTATTCTTCCACACGCTCAGTTAGCCAATAATAATTCTAAGAATAGGTCCACCGGGTTATCGCCAAATGAGATAGTGCATGGATATAAAGCGCCCGTTCCTCTTGACTTGATTCCATTACCACCATCATTTAAATCAAGTCAATTTGCATAGGACTTCACCTCACACGTTCACACTCTCCATGAGCACATTGTCAAGACGTTAGCTAAACAATATGTTATTTATCAATCGAATGCTAACATACATAAGCGAGCAGTCCCCTTAAAAATTGGTGATTTGGTAATGGTACGTCTTATCCCTGAACGGTTGCCTTCAGGCACCATAAAAAATTAGAGAATAAGAGACCCGGTCCTTTTCAGATTTTGAAGAAGCTAGGTGAAAATGCATATTTATTACAGTTACCCGCTGAGTGGGGAATCTCCCCTGTTTTTAACATTTCGGATTTAACGCTTTATGTAGCTCCACCACCTGAACTGTCAATCTCTCTGTTTCATATTTCTACTATAAAGTATAAAGGGGTGGGGGTGAGAATATTTCTGGACTACTCTCCCTTTCAGATTCTGTGGGAGGTATGTTGAGAATTGATGATGCAACTTGTTTTTTTCTTCGCCTAACGCTTTTCAAAGGTTCCCCCGAACCGATTTCTTGCCTGACAAGATTTTACAGGATGCGGTGTTTTTAACTTCCAACTGCGACATTCACAGGTTTTCTGTCAGATGGCGTGGTCGTCCAGCTTCGGATGACTCTTGGATTTCCTCCGCAAAACTGGCTCTTCTCGATGCAGGTCTCCTCAACTGTTACCGTCCAACCAACTCATCAGTGATGAGTCCTTTTGAGCGCGGGAGGATTGATGGCGACGGCCACCACGACGGCCAACTGGGTGATGAAGACGACGACCATGGAGGTGTTACCGTGACAGAAGAAGACGACGATGCTCCACCATCAAGAGACTTGTGGCGCCGTAGCGGGCACGGCTACAATCTTCACCCACGCAACAAAAATAAGCCTTAAAATTATTTTATTATTTGGTCTGCCTTTATCTGGTTATATATGGTATTTGACACTATGTTATTTTCTCATTTAATTTCTGCAACATTTTTATTTTGGGCTTCTAATAGCCACATGGTTGTAAGCCTTATATAAGGCCATATTTTCATTTGTTATGAAGACTAATATTGAAATCAAAATCAGCTTTGCCTAAACGTAATTCTTCCTTCTTCCCTCCTCCTAGCCGCCACCCCTAAGGAGTCTCCCTCTTCTCAAGGTTCGGCCGCCCTTCACCCTTCTTGCTTGGCCGCCCCCTTCCACTCCCTCTCTTCCTCTAACGACCCTATCGTTCTCCCACCACTATTTCCCTTCACCACCGACTTTGTCAACCCCTTGAAGATTTCGGTCACCTTGTGGAGGAGAAGGATCTTGTGCAAGGAAGAACAACGTCTTGGGGAAATCTTTCATGGCGAGAAGGGAAGGAGGCGAATGAGATCTTCATTCGTGGCGCGTTTCCTGTGGATCTCAAAAGGAAGAGCGGTCATTATTTGTGGATCCAACATCTCGGATCTACGTTTCCGAGCGGGGTAACGAAAATTCCTACATAAGAGATTCTCTTCTTTGATTAGTTCTTGTGGTGGACGGATTTTGCGTGATTTCCCGAATTGTTAACTTTTCGTGGTGTTTCAAAAATAGATTTGATATTTTCATTTGGTTTTTCCGAAAAGATCTCGCGAGAGGATTGGCGCTCCTCGCTTTTGTTTTGTTGGGATAGATCCTACCATTTTTTCAAATCGTGATTACTTTTGGTTGATCTATTTTGGTACAACTCCAAAGCTCGATCGGAATTTAATATTATTCCATTTAGCTGGAAAGGATTTTGTCCTATAGCCATTCTCCATTCCCCTTACGGATCAGCTATCCGTATGTTAGTGCGAACGATAAATATCAATCATTGCGGACGCTGCGTTTCGTTTGTGTGCGGGTTAGGGAGCGACAAACATTGTCAAGGTCGTAGTCTCGCCTTCCGTGTAGGATCCTTAGGCATAGCCTACATCAAAGGACCCTTTAGGGTCAACCCAAATGGTCATGTTGACCAAGGTCAACTCTACACTAGTGTTAAGTCAAATTAGCCAAAATGGGATAACCCAAGCTCAAACCCAATTCCCACACTTAGGCTAACCTCATTTTTATTATTAATATGTTTTAGTGGGGTGCCAATATGCTGGAGGAGAGATCAAATTCAGCCTTGATGGGCAGGAGAGAGAAAACTCCATTTTCCCCTTTAATGGAGGAGAGAGAAAGAGAGGGAGATGGCCATTTATGGCAAAGGGAAGCCAAGGGCCCCCCTTTATTGCTGGATTCAACTCCTTTGGGGAAGAGGAGGAGTTTCCAGCCATTTTATGGCCACGTTTAGTTAGGTTCAACCCCTCTATGGCTTGGTGGAAAACCTCCATTAATGGCCATTGATGGCCATTATTATTAGGCCCTTCCCCTTCCCCAATTGGTGCTTCTAAAAGCCTCACCAGACAGAGGGGAGAATTTTGCACATCTTACCTAAAGAATTCGATCCCTCCTACAGAATAGTTGCAGAGCACGGGAGAGCACCACCACCGGCCATGGCAACTCAAAGATCGAACCGCCTCCAGTCTTCCAAAAAGGTCCTCCTCCTATCCTTCTTCTGTGGATAGATCTTAGGATTCTTTTAGAATGAGAGTTGGGCTCAATTGAGCTCGGTCCAAACTATCAATTTCCTATTTTTCGGGAAAAATTCATGTGTCGGGTTTGCCGAAAATGGCCACTCTGACGGCCGTGCCGCTGCCCGGCAATTGCCCCCACCTCAACGAAGGTGGTGGAGGAGGTGGCCGACCAAGGAGGTGGCCGGGTGGCTGGGAAATTGAGTTGGAAGATGATCCAGGTCGGGTAAATCTCACTTGTCGGCTGGAGGAAGAAGATGACTAGTGATCGTCGGATTGCTTTAAGATCTGTGCAAGATCAGATTATATATATATCATATATTTGTGTATATTCTGTCACACAAAGTAAGTTATCTTAATAATTAATTTACAAATACTTATGTGCTTAATTAGAAAAAGTGGTCAATATGAAAATTGTAACTCTATGCGTCTAATTTAATTTAAAATTGATTTGAACCAATTTGGACACGTGTTGTGACCACATCACATATTTTGGTGCAACCTATATATAAGTGTGACCAGACATTAGAATTAGTGCCAACACCAAACCACTCATCCAAATACTTTGAAATTTGGAATATAGGTTTCTCATAACCTTCCACTTTGACTGTCCAAAAATTAGAATTTTTGGATAACATTTTGCAATAGTTTTTGGAAACATTTAATAAACCATATATAATTTAATTAGGTGCCTTAAACACCTCAAAAACCCCCCAAACTTTTGTTGGGTGATCTTGGGGGATGTTACAAGGATCTAGTAAAAATTTCACCCCATTTGAGTTTGATTTTATTGGGTATTTGTGTAGGCAAAGATTGACCCTTTTTGGTCAAATTAGGGCAAAGTGCTCTTAGTGTTCTTGAGTTAGCCAACCTTACCCAAAGGTGATGTAACTTAGACCTCTACCTTGCTAGCACCTACAACACCCCCACCACTAATTTTTGATGGAATTTGAAGGGTGGAGCCCTAGAACTCTAGGGCAGGTTCTATGTGTGCTAAACAAGTGATTGAAGGTCATTGGGTCATTTGACCTTGAAATGACTTGAAATTTGGTGGTGATGACTCTAGGGTAGTTAAGGTCCTCTGGTAATAATATTATTGTATTTTGAGGTTGTTAAACCCCTCAAAACCATAGCCCTAGTTTAGGGCACAAATCTTATAATTGTATATTATGCTATTAAAACTCTGTGAAAACTTATAAAACTTGGGTAATGTAGTCATAGGTTAGTATGATTCTTTGGTAATTTTATTGGGAATTTTGGAACAATAATTTTAGTACCTCCATTGCAATACATGTGTTAGCCCTTAATAATCATTTGTTTATTATGATCTCAATGTTCACTGGAAAATTACGTAATTTGGGCAAAGGAAGCTTTAGATCATTATGCTCATACGTTAATTTTGTTATAGTTTTTTGATGCATATTTCTAGTACTTACTTCACAGGCTTATAAGTATGGAAACATGTTCAATAATAGATTCAGAGCTTAATACTTGTTAGAAAATTGTGAAACTTAATCAGTTCTGTTCTTAAGTCAATATGCTCATGTGGAAATTTTATGATAATTTTTAGATGTATAATTTCTGTACTTACTTCATTAATTTATGTAAGTGAAATATTGTTAAAAATTAAAATTAGAGTTCATTATTCACTGGAAAATAAAGAAACTTGGATCGGAGTTTTTATAGGTCATTATAGTCGTGTTTCGATTTTCTCATAATTTTTGGAAATTTATTTGCAACACATGTTTCTTTAATTTATATTTATGGGTTTATATTCAAAATTTTTATCAGAGGCCTAAACCTTGCTGGAAAATTTGGAGACTTTTAATTTATAGAAATTAGCTGCCTCGTATTTATCATAAATTTATGGAGAATTTCGTAATACTAAAAATGGTACTTCATATTCAAAATTAGGGCATTTGGATTTTTTAGGAAAATAAATAAAATATCAGTTAAATTAGAAAAAGTATAAGTTTTTGGATTTGTCGCATATTTGACATAATAGTTATCCCATAATAATCTTATGTCATTTGGAAGAGTATTTGGGGTGTCTCCCTTATACATGTCATATAGCCCTTGGTCTATGAATAATAAGAAGAGGTTGTCTAGGCTAGCATGGAGAGTCAAATGTACTTTGGGTTAGTTCAACTGAAATACTAAGAAAGGGTTGGTCATGGGTAGAAAACAATAACAATAAGTGTCTTGTGAAAGGGAGCTTTTGGCTTCAGCCTATCATAGTTCCTAGTGTCCTTAAGAGCCCTCCACGGGGAATGCCATGGGTAGTCTAAGGTTAACGTAAGACGTAAGACTAAATGGATTACAAGAGTAACTAGTATAACTAGGATTACACATGTACTAACACTTCCCGGTGTTGTGGGAGTTAGGTTATGTCTCACGAGCGGTAGGCTCGGTGGTTTTGGTGATGGGCAGGTGAGCCTGGCGAGCCGATGGCTCGGATGGATTTGTGACGGATGAGTTTGTCCGGGGAGCTTTGGCTCGGTGGGAAATACATTAATGTTACATGTGCATAAGATATAAGATGGTGGGTAATAGGTATTGGAGATTCATCACACCGACACCAATATGTTTGCTCGGTAGGTGTGGTTTTGCACTTGGCCAAATAAAGTCTTGTGCGCAGCCGACAAGAGTACGCAGGTGCTCCGCTTAGTTCACCAGTGTTGAGGCGTATGATAGGTCTGACTGGTAGTGTGTTATTGGTTTAGAGGTGGGCGAGGCCCAACCCACCACTTCTGTTTGCCACTATGGAGGTATTCTGGGAGGTTAGGCTCTAGAAAAGGGGAACTAAAGGTCTGTGCACACAGAGTCGAGTGGGTGTGTTGCACTAGCGTAATTCACATCAAGACATACTTGTGTGTCATAACATCATCATTGTATATAACCCTGACACCAATTGTATAAAGTGGTATGGGATGCTTTATACAATAGGCCTTGCAAAACGATCCCTTAGCCTATAAGCTTGTGTAGCATGCTTATAAGTTATTGTTACTTTCCTTTGGATATTTAACAATTGCTTATAATCGACACCCCATCATATAAATTGTTATGGGACTCTTTATACGATGGGAGCCTTGCAAAAGACCCCTTAACTTATAAGTTTGTATGGGCTTTCATATAAGTTAAGGTTAAGTATTTCATATTTCGTGTTTCATATACTTGCTGCTTGCTCTACGTACTTTTGTTACTGCTTCCTATTTATATAGAACTGCTAGATTAGCTCCACCTCCATCTGCCTACTTTGTTACTCTCCACTACATTACCTTCCCTTTCTTTCTCCCCGCTCGGTTCCTAGGAGCCATTTGGGGAGGGGTGGGGGATGATAGGACTTAGTCTTTTTAGACTAACGGTCGTTGACCACATCATTTTAGGGGATCGTGGAGCCGAACCAGGAGACGTTGCCCTAGAGGTCAGTGCGCATGGAGACGGGGTAGTCTAGCACTAGAGTACAGCCATCAGGGACTGTGTGTCCTGATCCTTAGTAGTTATTATAGAATTGCTTCCGCGTTAAGTGACTTGTAGTGAGGATCTTGATGTATCGGGCAGGAGCGCTTTTTTTAGAATTTTACTTACTCTTTTCTATGGACTCTCCCTTCGTGGACATTTATTTATATATGTGATCCTGGTGGACTTGTATTTGAGTTTTACTTTACTCTTTATACTTTTATTCTACTTTTCTGCGATCGGTATGGCCTGTAGGATTGGCGTTTTGTAGTGACGACCATCTTTGGTGTGTTGGTGTCACGGCAAAGCGGCGGTTCTGGGCATAAGACCCCAGTGGTTTAAAAGGAAAAAAATGGGGTCTTACAACAGTTATATTTGTTGGACATCTGATTCCAATCATCAACTCTTGCATAATGTCATGTCATTCTTCAGTACAGACAGTCGACTCCATCCCATGATAAGCAGGGGGGTGAGGGCTCAAAAGGTGCTCAACCAGTTGGAGCCAGGAGCTTGTTATTGCTCTATGGCTTGTTGAGACTTGAAAGGATCCAGAATTGTAGTAAGCGTCTGTCCCAAAGCTGATTACTTGAACTGGGTAGGGACGGAATGGGCGGGAGTGCCCACTACTTGCTCTACATGTGCCGAGATCTACACGTAAACTTACAAACCTAAGGTCAGGTTGGCTAAATGTAGGTTAATAACTTGACATACTTAGTGTAAATTACACATGGGCACACAACTGCTTCCGCTATGTAAGTTTGACCCCAAACTGACCAATCAAGTAGAGGTGGCACCATTGTTTGATGGCTTCTTTAGTTGAGGATCGTTGCAAGCTGATACCATTTCTACAACCCCCCCCCCACCCACTCCCGGAACACAAAACACGACCGAGGGGAGTCTTATGCCAAGAACAGCCGCCTTGCGGTAGCGCCAACATACGGGTCGATCTATACCACAAGACCCCCATCTTGCCGGCTAAAACCAATATCATCAATCCCAATCCAACATAAAGAATATAAACAGAAGTCCAAATCTGCACAAGTATAAAAGTCCAACTAGTACATCAATAATAAGAAGCAACATCAGCTTCTATAATATCAGAGTACATAAAAATCTGCCCCAAGGGCTATAATATAATTCACTCAAAACTAACATTTGTAACTGACGGTAGCGATGGTAATGTCGTATGAGGCCCTGCCACCCTATCCTGGTTGCCGCCCTGCACAACCTGCTACTGCTCTATTTGCGTGGTTATCTCCTAAAAAGGAAGACATAGCAACCGTTAGTAATAAAGACTAAGTGGCTATCACAACATCTCACCCTGGTGGCCCGTAGGCACCAAGCAGGAGAAAGAGAAGGTATATGATATATATATAAGCAGAAGTGCAAGTAGTTGGTTTAAGACTAATCTATATCAGAGTATCCAACAATGTACAATAAGTACTATAATAAACTATGCTAGCATTTCTGCTATCAATAGAAGGGTATAGATATATATATATATTCAACAACAGGAAAGTAACTCAACTTATAAGATGGCCATACAGACTTATAAGTTAAGGATCCGCTCAACAGGAAAGTAACTCATCATATAAGAGTGCCCATACAAACTTTTATGGTAAGGATCTATGCGGTGCAAGGCAATGATATGAATGCAATATGATGACTCACCCATGCTCATACACACGCACACAACTATGTTGACAAAGCCTAGTGGTTCCCACTTTTGGAGAAGGTAGCTAACCTCTCAGGCATCATCCGTCATGCCCACACGGAGATAGTGAAATAGGTTTTCCACTACTAGGCGTACATCCACACAACCAAGCCTAGGACTCCGTACGCCTCAACGCTAAGAAAATAATAGCGAAGCTCCCTGTATACTACGGCTCAGAAGGAGCATCGGGTAGATGTGCACCGAGGACCAAGCCCAACTGGCCTATGTCGTGGCACGGAAGGAGCCTATTAGAGCATATCACCATAAGACCAAGACCAACTGTCCAAAGTGTATCTATCAACTCCCATCGGTGTGATGACTAGTGATCCCATAGACCTGCACGCGTATCACCATAAGACCAAGCTCTTTTTCACATGGTATCAATGACTTAGAATTATCTTGGTTTTAGTAGGCGTCGAGTGCATTGAGTTGTCTCGACGCCATATGACAAGGGGTTGAGTGATACTCAATGCACCATAAGAAATGGACTTGGAATATTTCTGCATTCTAGTAGCATCGAGTGCATTGATACCATGTGAAAAAGAGCTAAATAAAGGTAAATTTAATTGCAAAAAAAAGATAATTATAGAAAACGGGGGAGATGAGAGGATACTAAAAACAATGTGGGACTAAATAGAATCCGCGTGCCCTATGTGGTTTGACAACGTCAAACTGCACACTATACAAAGAACAACTGATCACCCAACGACAACAGAGGAAAGCCGCCAGACCTTAGGGTAAGACCATTGGTTTAGACCACCAGATCGCAACTACGGGTTTCCACCAGACCGCAGTTGCAGCTAACCATCAGACCATTACTGCAACTAATGGCCAGACCACTACTGCGGCAAACACCCAGGCCGCTGTTATAACTATCCCTCAGTCCGCCACTACTACTATCTCCTAACCACTAGCTGAGGTTCACCACCAAACGGCTTAGCCATACTGCCAGATTTATGAGGATAGTAGACTGCTGTGACTAGTTACTAAACTACTTGGTTTCCTCAAGATTCAACATACCGCTACTACGACTAAATATAAGACCATAGTTAAGGGTAGATCTCAGACCGCATCTGCTAAGACAAGCTACCAGACAACTAGACCGCCTAGACAAACAGCCATATCGCTCGAACATCTAGCCGCCCGACTAGACTACAAAATCGCCAAACTCTAACAGGTGCTTTACTCTCCTTTGGTCCATGAACGAATGGACCATAATGCTTTAGAGCGATCTCTTCATTAGGTGCCTTGAGAGAACTCATTTCGAAATTCCTGGGATGGCTCCATCCTTGGTTATTTTTGTTAGAGATGACCTACATTTGTCTAGCAAAAATCCTATAGGATGTTTCAAGGTTATACTAATTTGTAGGAAGGATTATCCTCTTGAATACAGATTGACTTTTAGGATCCCTTCTTCTATTTCTAGGAGCCTGTCAAGATGACCTCTTGGTCACATGACCTCTTAATTTAACACTCATCCTTGTTGAATACAATGACATAGCCAAGATCACACAGTTGGCATATGCTAATCAGGTTGTGTTGCAACCCTTCCACATTAGCCACATTTGAGATTGAGATTATGCAATTGGTAATCATACCATATCATTAGTGACTCCTCTGTCTGAACCTCTAAAGATAACATTAGGTTCATTCTTCACAGGAGTGTAGTCCTTCAAGTGACATCTTATTCCAGTCATGTTCCTGGAACCTCCACTATCCAAGTACCATATATGAGTATGGTGTACTTAGACTATCTTGCAAAACATAATTTAGGTAACCTTAGGACCCCAAGTGGGTTTGGGTCCTTGGTGCATGTTAGTCTAAATTGAACATGTCTACCTGCAGCTTTTCTTACAAGAAGACTAACTCTTGCCCTAGTCACATTTGGATTGTGCCAACAATTTATAGCAAAGTGACCGACTTTACCACAACACCAACACTCATGGATATTGTATCTCCTCTTCTAAACTGCACTTGTTAACAAGCCAACAACAATCTATTGAGAAGGGAGAGAAGCAGACCTTAAAAAAGTTTCTCTTAACAAGGATATTACTGAAAGTAAGTCTGTTAGTAGATGTACTTGGCTTGCTTTGAATAACACTAACAATAATTTTCTTTGCAGTAGAAAAGCTATTGATGGCATTAGAGATAGCCAAGTCAGGCTTTCTGACTGACTTACCTATAGTATGAGAGTTTGCTGGGAGAGCTTGATCACAAGCCAGTGCCTTATTTTTGTGTGAGGGGGCTGGGGTACCGAAGACAAATGGTCCATGATGGGCCATCTGAATTTCCTCATGGGGGTTTTTAAAAGAACTCATCCCCTTTCCATACTTTCCACCATAGTTGTGAATATTTTTGTTCATACTTGTGGATCTTCCATTCAACCAGTGACCATAGATACTTTCTCAGTCATACCTATTTGATGGTAACACTACTTTCTCAAAAGAGATGGGAGGATGAATTGGAGCTTTTCCTTTCCCTTTGGAATGGCCAACTCTTGGGTTCCCCTTGAATCCCAAACCCCTCTTATCCTTTATAGAGGTGAAGGAGTCTATTAGGGGCAATACTGTATTGGGCTTTGAGTATTTATCAACAATCCTTTTATCCTTTTGGATCTTCTCTTCAAGATCCATAATGATTGTGTTCTTGTGGCTGATGGTCCCAATCTGGATGATTGTGATGGCCTTCTGCTAGCTGATCTCTCTCATCTTCTGATCCAGCAAAGATGTTAAGTCAGACAGCAGGGAAGCAGCTAGTGGTAGGGAGACAATATCCTAAGCTTTTTTCTTAGCCAACCACTTGCTTCTCTTCAAAGCATTCAAAAGGGCACTATTCTTGTCAATCATTTGATTGAAATCTTCCTCAGATTCTGACCCATCTTCATCACAGGATGAAGATGCATCAGAATTGGGACTAGTCTAATAGTCTGAACCATATGAGGAGCTGGACAGTGAATATACCTTATCTAGACAAGGATGATCCTGGCTTGATTCTTCATCTATCATGGCCATGAGACCATAGCAACCACTATCATCTTCATCCACCTAAGCATCACTTTTTGAGTATGATAGAGGGGCCCTGATACCTATCCTTATAGCCGGATAGTCTTCATCTTTGTCAGTAATAGCAGAAACTAGCCCTTTGTAGGCTTCTTCTTCTTCTTCAGAATTTGAAGAAGCTGAGTCACTCTGACACCATCTCTTTTTCTTTTTGGTAATGAAGGACCTTCCTTCTTGACCTTGTGTTGGTGGTGGTGCTTCTTCTCCTCAGATTTCTTCTGCTCTTTTCTTTTGACTAGGCAATCAGCATTGAAATTCCCAGTCTTGCTACAACAGTAATAAATAACATTAAGAGGAAGTTATTTACTGGGTTTAGTGTCATACCTGTCTCCCTTGGAGAACTTCTTCTCAGCCTTAATGTAGTCCTTCTTGTGATTTGAGGAGGAGGAAGGCATGTTCCTCCACTACTTCCTCTTCATCATCTTTTGGAACTGCCTTGAGAAGGCAGCAAACTCCCCATTTGACATGTTGCTGTCAGATAAACTTGATTCAGAACTTTCTGAATTAGCAGTTCTTAGGGGAGATCCAATCCTATCTTTACTCTTTTTAGAGCCCACAGTTTTGAAGGCCATAGTCTTTTCCTTGGCTTGAGCTCTGCTGGATGTCTCCTCCTCCTTTCTAGCAGATATCTTCATCTCATAGGAGAGTAGCTTTCCAAACAAAGTATGTGGAGGAGTTTTAGCTAGCTTAGTAATCTCTATGAGGGCATAGATCTTGGTGTCCTAATCTCTGGTTATATATCTGATGAACTTATCATTATGCTTATAGTTACTGAAGACCCTCCCATAGGTCCTCAGCTCATTCACCACTGTAAAGAATTTTTCATAGCAATCAGCTATGCTGTCTTTCTTGGTCTGCCTGAGGGCTTCAAACTCTTTATTAAGTAGGGATATCCTGTCATCCCTAACTTCTTCAGTGCCTTCCATATATAAAACTAGAGTGTCCCACATTTCCTTGGAAGTCATAGAGTGTACAAGATTCTGGAATGTAGAATAATCAATGTCACTGACAATTATATTCTGTGCCTTTTTGTCCATGGTAGCCAGAATGATCTCATCCTTGGTCATCTCAGAATATTTCTTAGGTGTCTTGACAGTGGGATCCAAAACTGAAACCTCTATGGGAATGAAGGGTCCTTCCTGTATAGTGATGAAAATCCTAGGGTCTGATGTCTCCATAAATAATCTGATCCTTTCCTTCCGATACAAAAGTTCTCCTTCCTGTAGATTGGAAGCTTCATGGAGCCCAACTCTTAATGGTTCTCTCCTGAACCCATAAGAATATTCTTAGATACTCTTGGAGATCAACTCAGACTGTTAAGTCCTTTTTGAGTAACCTCCCTCAGATACCACTTGAATGTCTTTAGTTTCAAGAGTAGCTAATTACCCAGAGGTGGGGGTGAATAGGTTTTTAGATATTTTTAAGCTTTCTCTATTCTTTGGTGTGTTGTGATTTATTTTAAGTTAGCTTTCAAGATTGAACAACCGGCACAAAAGCAATTTATAGTGGTTCCCCAAATTATGGGAACATCCACTGTCCCTCCCACCTCTCTAACAGATTGTTAGATAAGGAAACTTCTCCAACGTTTGCTCAATGAGCTTACAACTAAGATCCCTCAGGATCTCTTCGACTCCTCCAAGTCCTACCTCAGGTCTAAGGCCCGACCACTAAGAGTAAGAAATGCTCCTACAGTTCAGTGAGACACAGATCAGCTACCTTAGAGTTTTCTCAAAGTCCTACATCTCAGGCTAGGAGTATATCCCAACAAATCAAAGAGAATGACTCTCCTACCTCATATCTGAACATGATCCTACAACTCAGCCACAAAGGACCTTAAGCTCAGATCCACATAAGGATCCTACCTCAGGAACACAAGCCCAACAACTCAGCCTTTATGATTTAGGCTTACAACCAAGATCTGTTAAGATCCTACGAAATTAAATGGTTGGTGTTGATATAAGATACTAGAGAAATAAACTCGGTGTCTTTCTCTTCCCAAACTGAGATAGCTCAGTCCTTCTTTCTTCACAGCTCCAGGAATGTATCTTCAAGAGAAGTTCTGCTTGGGCTATGAAGACACTGCAGCTAGGGTTTGCTTGTGTTGTAACTTCTAACTTAGAGAGAAATCTCTCTGAACTTGGTGTTGAAGATCAGAATATCAACAACTATCTTTCTTGAACCTTCAGATCATGAACTACTTCTCCAAGCTCTACAACTCAGTCGAGAGAAAGAAGATGAAGTTCAGCTAATTCCAAAAGTTAATTTCTACTTCATTGATCTCGTCTTTTCTATCCCACCGTCCAACGACTCTTTGAGCATTGGGCCCACCTTGAGTTGGTAGTTGTAGGTATACTTTTGCATTAAATGTTTTAAAATAAGCAAGCGACGCCATTTGTCGTATACTGTTCACTCCCGGCAACATTTGAATTTCTGCTGATTTAACACTTGTGGTCTTAGTCAAATTTAGATAATTCTTCATAGGCTTTGAGTGAAGGCTTGTCACTAAATGCCAAAATACTTAATCAGTTTTCTACAGACACTAATCATTGAGTGGTTCATAATTACTCAACGAATATAGAATTTTAGCTGTCTAACAGATTAGGCATTTTGTGATCATTCATCACTCAATGAATTTGGACTAGGCCGATTTTCTCTATGTGAAGGCGTCGAGTGAAGCTTCTGCACTAAACACTTCATGCCTTTTCCCACCATCATGCAGAGGCATTGAGTGAACAACCTTCACTCAATGCTTATGTACTTAGTTGAATTTTTGTTGAGTTAGCATTGAGTGGACTGCCTTAACACAATGCTTCTGGAGTTAGATTGATTTTCTATCTATATCTTCTCCGGCTTTGACAGCATGAGCTCCACTAAATGCTTCTGGCTCTGGGCATTGAGTAAACTTCCTTCACTCAATGCTTCTGGACTTAACCAGCTTTAAACCTTAGCAATGTTGGGGCTTTGACTGTTTAGTCATTACTCACCGCTTCTGGCCATCTGGCGTTGGGTGAACTGCCTTCACTCAACGCCTATAGACTTAGATTTCTGTCTTGTCAGCATTCTCCCATGTGTACACATGTCATTGTTACTTAGACAACCTGTCTAATCAGTGTAACAAGTAACCACCTGCATAGATAGAACTTATAGCATGCATCAGATACAAATATGTGTAAACCATTATCCTGTAGGCCTCTTAAAATCTGGGACATTATGATAAATGAACCCGATAATGAACACATGATGCGGGGAGATTTTGCACTGTGTAGTGGGAGCTTGCAGTTTCTCGTGTGGAGCACTTCTAGATTACGGATCCCAGCTTGTATCTAACCCAACCTCTGCATTTTGAGGGGACAAGGTGGGTCTTAGCTCTACTATGCATCGTAAGGGATATAATTTCAGCTTTGATGATCTCTTTGAGGAAAGCAATGCAGCTTTACGCATACCTGCCTAGTTGATAATCTTAGCCAGTGACCCTCAGACACTCCTTTATAGTCTCGAGTAGTGCCTGCAGGGGACCCACAATAGAGTTATCTCTCTAAGGAAAGCAATGCAGCCCTATGTGCACCTACCTAATTGATCAACTTGGTCTATATCCCCAGGAAAGAGAGTAGTATATTCGTTTTCTCTAAGTTGAACAAGTTTACAGCTTTCATGACCTTGTTGAGGAAAGCAATGCAGCTCCGTGCTCACCTGCCCACTCGGTCACCTAAGTCTGTAGATCTTCCCATTCATTGCAGGTCACAATTATTGGTTCTCAAATCATGAGATTAACCTAATTAAGTTTACATCTTTTGTGACCTCGCTGAGGAAAGCAATTCAACTCTTTGCTAACCTGCCCACTTGGTCACCTAAGCCTATAACATACTCCCCAGTCTAGAATTTTTATTCTTCCAGGTTGCAGTTTATATCCGCACAGCTCACTTAATTTGCATTAATCATGCAGACAATATTTCTGGTCACTAAGGAATGTAGATCTGGCGATCTATCTTAGGAAAGCAATGTAGATCTAAGCGATCCTACCCAATTGATCGCCTTAAGCTGTATGACTTAAGTGCAGACATCATTTATATTGGCAAATGATGCATCCTATGCATTAATCCAACGAACATGGTTACATAACAAGTCAGCAAAAAATATCTTTGATTTGATTATGCATTTTAATAATTAAGCGGCCCGCAATATCTATTCGGTCCACATATGTGACCGGACTCTAATGATAAATCTGTTCAAATTATTTATTGATGATCGCCATAATCTATTATCTCGAACGCAGATACACTTTCCTAGATGCACTAGTTCCCTTATTTAAATTCCATTCAATAGAGCATGCTAGCGAACATTAAAATTGATTCTAGCAGCTTGATCAATCAACCCATCCACTCTAATATTTGTGGTCTGCAGCTATGTATTTGAGTTAATTTTCGATATCAGCTGATGAATTCTGATTACTTACTGACCTGTAGAATTAACTAGCGCGCTCTGTTCTTCGGTTATATATTAACTCGTGCGCTCTGACTAGCGTGGAATGATTTTATTACGGACATTATTTTGTGGCATTAAATCATATCTTATCTAAGAATTAGTCATTGCGGATAGTGCTCTACGAATCTTGGGCATTTCAAGGCGACTTAAGTTATAGGCTCAAAACAGATTACCAAAGAATGCAAACAGACTATCGACACTACTATGGTATCTTACAAAAGTTACATAAGTAAACAAGAATGGTGAACTGAAAAAGTATCCTTTCATTTCTTTAAAAAAATTAATTATTACTTTCAAACTCACACTACTTACAAAAAAGGGCCGCCAAGCCTTTGTAAAAATAAAAAACAATATATTAATCAGAAGTTTTTAGCATCTTTTTTGTACGGACTAGACTTGTAGGTTTATAATCTCCAAATGGGGAATAGCCTTCGAAAGTGCTTCAGCTCCCATCATCACTTTCACTATCTGCATATTCGATCGGCGTGTTCACATAAGAACTTGAATCCTTCCAAGCGGGCTCCGATGATTTAATTTCTTGACTGGCATTGCTTGAACCAACGCTTGTGGTTTTCCAAACTTCATCATGTTCGTCCTCAACCTCATTAACTTCTTCACTCTCTTCATCTTCTACATCTTCATCATCTTCACTAACATTGGCGTTGCCCTTTGTCACACGCTCCATTGAAGCAACTTTCTTTTTCAGCTCTAGAAAAAGCTCGATAAATGGAACCCAGACAGCGCCTTCCTTTGCGTGACCGAGCTAAATAAATTGGCGAACTACGACCTCGACGCTCTCATTTACAAAAGGCATCATTGAGTCGTGGATTGCAGGGTTCTCGATATCATAAGATATCTGTAGATTGCAAAGTAAAATAAAAAAAGGCGAAAAATATTTCAGGTCGCAGCTAGTAACCTTCTTACTGTTTCCTTTTCTTTCAACTGTGCGAGCTCAGCGCCAAGACGCTTATTCCAATACCGGAGCTGGTAATTCTCCTTGGCCATGCCTTTAAGTGTGCAACTCAAGAAATGGCATGTTACTAAGCTATTCGCATGAGCCTGCGTAGCTAAATATGGGAGGTAGATAGTGGGAACCTATTGGAGCTCGCGCAAATTCCTTCCATACATCGTAGTGCTCGCAATGTGAGCATGGAGAGTAAGCTTGGCAGACTTCCAAGATGGTCGTGCAATAGAAATGCGGGCATGCTTATTTTTTTTGGTGTCATTGCATCATCCAATTTCCCTGCAAGTCTATATGGTTTACTCCAAAGTCGTGGAAGTCGAAGGTCTCGAAAGAGGAGTTGTCTGCAACGAGATCATTCTCCACCCTCCTCTTCCTGGCGATCTCCTTCTTCTTTTCCCTTTTAGTAAAGTCAATCCGTCGGGAGTTTGTGGGAGATTGGCAGGAACATTAAAAGTCGCTAAGAAAAGAAGTCAAGACCACAAGTTGAAATTAGAAAGAAAATGCGGATTCGTATTTAAGTCTGCAGAATTTACTCACTTTCCCGGTGAGCTCGGACATCCAAGATCGGAAATAGCGAAAGATAATAATCGATGTACAGCCTAGAGACTATCAAGAAATCCACAATCTTTCCCTCCATCTCGGAGAGCATGATGCTCCTGAATTTTCTATCTGCCCGTTCTTGAGGATAGGTGTGTTCATGGCCAAGGTCGCCTTCGAACATCAAATAGTGTTTGGTCCTGTTGTGGACCTTGTTTGGCAGATTCACTATCTTCAGCCCTCAGCAGAAGAAGCATATTATTCCCTTACACGGTTTGCCGCCTGTGGGGGTAATCGAGCGAACTGAGAAAATCTTCCTGAAAATGCTAAGTGAAAAAGCTACCAGCTTAGATCGCAGGTAAGCAACATAACTATAGATTGCGGCGATTGTTTTCGGAACGACACCATAGTTCTCGAAGATCTCCGCAATCTCCCAAAGCAATGGGAAACTGAACCCACATGAAATGTGATCGATCGGGATTGTAATCTGATTTGCCAAAGAAGTATTAATTCTTTCATGTTTCGGTGGAAAGCGGACATGGACAGGCGAACTCTCCATATATTCGGCAACGAACTTGTATAGATATGCCTCAGAGAGTTTGCACTTGTGGTCAACAACGTAAAATGCACCAACAGCATCAGTTTGAGCAGACACCATTTTTTCAGACCACAGGGACTCTTGCTTTGAGCGCATTTCCTGCGATGAGATAAGAATGAAGATCTATTTATAGAAAATGAGGCATGGAAATAAACGTCCAGTCCACGTATTTTGATCATTCAGTCCGCACGTTCTGCACAAATATTTCCAGCAATATAACTATAGATTACGGCGATTTTTTTCGTATCAAGCTAGCCCGAAACGACCCCATAGTGCTTGAAGATCTCCGCAATCTCCCAAATAAATGGGAATCTGAACCCACATGAAAAGTAATCGATAGGGATTACAATCTGATTTGCCAAAGAAGTATTAATTCTTTCAGGTTTAAGTGGCAAGCGGACATGGACAGGCGAACTCTCCATATATTCGGCAATGAACTTGTTTAGATATGCCATAGAGAGTTTGCACTTATGGTCAACAATGTAAAATGCACCAACAACATCAGTTCGAGCGGACACCATTTTTTTAGACAGCAGGGACTTCTGCTTCGAGCGCATTTCTTACGATGAGCTAAGAATGAAGATCTTTTTATAGAAAATGAGGGGTGCCAATAAACGATCAGTCCACGCATTTAGATCATTCAGTCCGCGCGGTCCGCATAAATATTTCCAGCAATAGCAAGAACATGCGGTTAGGGTTTACAAATCATGCAATTCACAGAAGTATAACAGACAATGCAGACAAGAATTCGAATTCGCACAGATCGCAAATTTTGATAAAGCTGTTCGTAGAGAATAAAGATAAATCAAATAAATTTGTTCCGAGAGTATCACAACAACAAATTTCCAAATTATATATTACAGTTGAAAAAAATTAATGATCAATGTGATCTCGGTGATATTGGCAGTCAGGATGTTCAGGTTACTCAATGCGATCTTTACACATGTAAGCGACCTGATCATTACCTTAGAGGACCATATCGAATATCTGCTATAAGTGATAATGAATGGTATGGAAGGTCTGATGCACCCAAGAAGCCTCCTTATTTACACTGCTCAATGGAACTATATGCTCCTTAGGAGACGTTGATGCATCAGGCGTAGCGGGTTGATCTCTCTTATCGGTAGGATTTGAAGTTTCATCGGATGCCATGCGATCTGGGATTCACGACCGGTAAGCACTCCCTTCAGCATTCTACCGACATTTATTCTCCCTGACCAAGCTCAAGTAATTATATTTATAGAAGCACGCATCATAATCTGATCACCTTCTTTCTTTCTTCTGTCTTTCAAGAGCAGCAACAATGTTGGTGACCTGATCCTGCAATGCCTTTTCTCTATCTTTTTTCTCTTTTTCCAGCTCGGCTCTTTGGGCGTTCTAATCGTCAAAAGCCCTCCTCTCTTTCTCCATTATAGACACTAACATGTCTAACTTATAGTTTAGTTCAGCGGTCTCCTTCTCAAAGGCGGACTCACAAACCGCGACCTCTGTAGTAGGAGGAGGAAGATTATGTCGAATTTCACCAAATTCAACGGAGTCCGACGACTAGTTCGGCTCTGAGAAAAAGGAAAGGAGTCAGAAAAAAATAAAGTCAGGTCGCTATATGTACAACCCCATATTCGCTGGGTAGGACCCAGAAGGCAGACTTCAGGGGTCGGTGTTGGGCTAGTCCCGGGTTAGCCCAAGGGCAGACTAGCAGAGTTCTCGCCCTTAGGGAGCTCCCGCCAACCAGTAGGCGAGACCGTTCGCGCCTGGACTCGGGTCTTCAGGTCGGCCGCAGCCTTCGGGGCAGTAGAGCTCCCGCCTGGAAGGAACTCTCCCTAGGGGCGAGCGAGAGGGCGTTGAGAGAGCTCCACTCACTCAACGCCGCATTCGGTAGCAGAGGGCGTTGAGTGAATTCCACTCACTCAACGCCGTGGTTAGCAGTAAGGGCGTTGAGTGAGCTTCACTCACTCAGCGCCGCGTCCAGCGACAGTGGCATCAAGAATTCCGGGAGCGAGAACCCTCTCGGCGGGAGATCTCGCCAGGATAAGCCAAGCCGGGGCTTAGCGAGAGCCTTCTCGCTCGGGGTTCTCACCAAGCAGGTCCTGGTGGTGGGGCCCAGCCCTCAGGAAAAGATTATTTTAATATTATTATCCCCGGGTAAAATTACCTGTATGCCCCCAGGATGACAGCAGGATCTGGCTATTGGCAGACCCTCCAGGGGTATTTCAGTATTTTCAGGTCAGGGGAAGACTATAAAAAGACCCATAGGGGCTCCTTGGAAAGCAGGATTTTTCATTATTCTCCAACTCTAGTGCTTTCTGAAGAGCTCTCAGCCTGGCATTTGGCTTTGGAGGGGAAGCTCTCAGAGATCTTCCGGGTGTGAGGTGGGACCTCCCAGCCGAGGCTTTGGGTCAGTCTTAGAACCTTAGCAGCCAGTCAGGGGTCAAGATTTGGGAGAAGTAGGCGTTGGCTACACTTTGGTTCGTGAACATTCGTTGGGGTCAATTTTGGCTTCAACAGTTCTGGTGCGGTGAGCGTGGAAGTAGTCGGCGCAAGAAAATCTTGAGTTAAGTCTCATGGCAGGAGGTGAAGGTGAAGGATCTGGCGCAGGAGGATCCCCCACTCGGGTGGACGAGGCGACGAGGAAGATGTTTGAAGACTTCAGGCGAGAGGTCATGCAGACGATCAGCTTGTCCTTCTCGGCAAGGAACGAGTGGGAGACGCCGCAGGTTCCAGTGGAGGCGGTTCCGCTATTAGGCGAGAACGCCCCAGGGCAACGCCCCGGGAAGGAAGTCCCGGTGGAGGCAGGCGAGAGGGACGTAGCCGCGCGGAAGCTTTTCCCAGGCCAGCGTCCCGAGAAGGAGCTTCCGGCGGATCTGGGCG
The DNA here is from genome assembly GCA_039513925.1 of Platanthera zijinensis. Classification (NCBI taxonomy): domain Eukaryota; kingdom Viridiplantae; phylum Streptophyta; class Magnoliopsida; order Asparagales; family Orchidaceae; genus Platanthera; species Platanthera zijinensis. The sequence continues at coordinate 35,589,005 of CM077083.1, forward strand.
AGAAGGAGGCGACAGTGCGGGAACTCTTCCCCGGGCATGGTCTCGCGGATCGGTCCAGCCAGCCGAGGTCGCGAGACGTGCCTCCTCTCCAGGCGGGAGGCGAGACCCCATTTAGCGAGCTCATCGTCTCGGCTCTAGTGCCGGAGGGGTTCCGGGAGCCAGACATGACCTACTACACCGGGAAGGATGACCCGGTTCAGCATGTGCAGTGGTTCGAAGACGTTGTGTCGATCAGGCAAATGTCTGATGCTTTTAAGTGTAGGCTTTTTGCCATCACCTTGAAGGAAAAGGCCAGGGATTGGTTTCACCAATTGCCGGCAAGCTCCATCTACAGTTTTGAAGATCTGCGCAGAGGTTTCTTGTTGAGGTTCTCGACTTCAAAGAAGCGGAAGAAGGAGGCTGAATGCATGTTTGTAGTGAGGCAAGGGCCGGAGGAGACGTTGGGTCACTATGTCGACCGGTTCCAAGAGGAGGTTCTCCTGGTCCAGGAGGTCCCGGGATATGCGCTGATGCTTGCCTTCACCCTGGGACTGAGGCCAGGGTTTTTCAGCATGGAGTTGAAGAGGGTGCCCCCTCTCTCTTTTGAGGAGCTCATGGAGAGGGCGGCTAAGGAGATAGACATTGAGAGGGCAAACCCGGCGTTTGCAAGAAAGTTGGCCAGGTTGGCCGAGGACGATGCGAAGGAGCCGGCGATAGGAAGGCAGAGGGAGTTGAGAGAACAGAGGGAGCAAAGAGAGGATAGGAGAAAAGAAGAACCCCGAGGGCAGGGGCAGCAGCATGGGGGGGCCAGGGAGCCAAACAACCGATTGGGTTGGAGGCCTCAGGAAGGTCGCCACCAGGGCCAAGGAGGTCCTCAAGGAAGAGACATTTACCGGGAACCGAGAAGGTTGGAGCAAGGAGGATGGAGGCAGGGACCGAGGGGTCACTTCCCACCACCACAAGAAGCCATGGAGGTGGGAAGAGGAAGAGGAATTCGGGGAGCCGGGAGAAGGGGAGGAGGAGTAGGAAGAGGGGGCAGGGTGGAGGTGGCCATGGAGGGCCACGCAATGGCCACCTGTCCGGAGTTTCTGGAGATGAGGGAGGCCAGAGGTGCGGGGAGGCAAGATCTGCCCGCAAGGATCATGGAGGTGCAGCGAGAAGAGGTTGAGGACAGATGTGAGGACAGGGTCGTCGTGGGGACACGAGGGGGGATCAGAGTGATCCATGGGGGAGTAGGGATCGAGGCAACCCGCAAGGGGAGCCTGCAAACCATGTTCCGCAGAGGGGTCGCCTCGACCTCCTTAGCTCCCCTCCCAGAAGAAAAGATCATCTTCTCATCCGTAGATATGCCAGACTATGAGGATCCGTTCTGCGACGCGTTAGTGATCCAGACAGCGGTGGAGAACTTCACCGTCTCCCGGATACTGGTGGACAACGAGAGCTCGGTGAACGTGATTTTCAAGAAGGCCTTTGACGAGATGGGGGTGGAAGGGAAAAGGGTCCTAGCTTCCGATGGACCGCTTTTCGGCTTCTCTGGGGAGAGAAAGGAAGTAGAAGGGGGAGTAGGCCTGCATGTAAGGCTTGGGGGCATCTCACGGAACTGCAGGTTCGTGATCGTGGACACCCCAAGTAGTTACAATGCCATCTTTGGACGTCCCCTCATCAGCGCCTTTCGCTGCGTACCCTCCTCATTCCATCAATGCCTCAAGTTCAACAATGGAGGGGTGCAGGTCAGGATCAGGGGGGATCCAAAGGTGGCAAGGCAGTACTACGTAACAGCGGTCAACACCGTGTCATGGATGGTGGAAGCGGAAGAGCTGGAGAAGGAGATGGCTGAGTAGGAAGGAGGTGTTGGGGAAGGGGAGACAAGCCTGGAGGAGGCGAAGGAGGTTGTCGAAAAGCAAGCGGAAGAGGTACAGGAGGCGAGCCCGCAGGAAGCGGAGGAGTTGGAGGCAGAGGAGATGGAGGTAGAGGAAATTGGCCTGGAAGAAACAAGAGGGGCGGCAGAAGAAGGAGAGCAGAGGCAAGGTGAGAGCTTGGAGGAGGCGATGGAGGTTGATGAGCTTGGAGGAGAAGAGCTTGAGCCAGAGGAGGCAAGGGCAGGTTGGGAACGGACGGGATTGGAGCCGGCCGAAGAGGTGATAGAGATGGAGGTGCACACCCGGGCGGGGCAGGTACAAAAGGTGCGGGTCAGCGGAGGCTTAAGCCTCGAGGATCAGGAGCGGATGCGAGCCTGCATCCAAAGCAACGTCGACATCTTCGCTTGGAGCGCGGCAGACATGCCGGGCATCGACGCAGACGTGGCTTGCCATCGCCTGAACCTGGACCCCAGGACTCGCCCCATATGCCAGAAGATGAGGGCCATCGCCACCAAGCTGGAGGAGCCGATCCGGGAAGAGGTCAAGAAGCTCTTGGAGGCGGGCTTCATCACAGAGATCCAGTATCCAGGCTGGATCTCCAATGTGGTAATGGTGAAAAAGGGGGGAGGAAAATGGCGCATGTGTATTGACTTTTCCCTGTTAAATAAATCATGTCCTAAGGATTGCTACCCCCTGCCTCGGATCGACGCGCTGGTTGACTCAGCCGTCGGTTTTTCTCTCATGAGTTTTTTAGATGCTTTTTCAGGTTACCATCAGATTCGGATGCACCCTCCCGATGTCAAGGATGTTTCCTTCATCACAAGAGAGGGATGCTTCAGTTACAAGATGATGCCCTTCGGGTTGAAGAACGCAGGGGCAACGTACCAACGCATGATGGATCGGGTCTTCCGGGATCAAAGAGGGAAGAATCTAGAGGTCTACGTCGACGATCTGATGGTAAAAAGAAAATGCCTGGAGTCCCACCTACGGGACTTGGAAGAGACGTTTGCCACCCTGCGGAGATTCAAGATAAGGTTGAATCCCTTGAAGTGTGTCTTTGGGGCCAGTCGCGGGAAATTCCTTGGACACCTCCTGACCCCGGCAGGGGTAGAACCTAACCCAGACAAGGTAAAGGCCATCTTGGACTTGGAATCACCTCGCAATGCCAAGGAGGTCCAGCGCTTAACCGGAAAGTTGGCCGGACTGAGCAGGTTCCTCTCTCGGTCCGGGGACAAGTGCTCCTCCTTTTTCAAGGTGCTTCGTGGTAATCAAGTGTTTGAATGGACGATTGAATGCGAAGAGGCTTTCTAAGGACTGAAGAGGCAACTCTCCCAGGCTCCGCTACTCCAAAGCCCCAAGGAGGGAGAAGACCTGACCTTATATCTCGGGGTGGGGGAAGAAGCTGTAAGCTCAGTCTTGGTTAGAGAAGAAGGGAAGAAGCAGCTACCCGTCTACTATGTGAGCCGAATCTTGAAAAAGGCGGAGCTCCGCTACCCCATCCTGGAGAAGCTGGCTTATGCCTTGGTCGTTTCGGCAAGGAAGCTCCGTCCGTATTTCCAAGCGCATTCGATTAAGGTTGTGATCGATCATCCTCTTCGCAAGGTCTTCGAGAGGGTGGAGCATTCGGGAAGGTTGGCAAAGTGGTCCATCGAGCTTAGCGAGTTCGACATTTCCTTTATCCCAAGGCTCTCCATCAAAGCCCAGGCCGTGGCAGACTTTTTGGCGGATTATGTCACCGAGGCCGAGGAAGAAGAGCCGAGGTCGCAGGAAGCGTGGAGAATGATCGTCGACGGGGCTTCAGGAAGGCACTCCCTGGGAGGAGGTGTGGTGTTGGTAAGCCCTCAAAGGGTTACCATAGAACAGGCAGTGGCCTTCAACTTCCCTGTGACCAACAATCAAGCGGAGTATGAGGCCGTGATAGCCGGCCTTCGGTTGGCCAAGGAGATGGAAATTCGGGATGTAGAGGCCTTCACCGACTCGATGGTAGTTGCGTCACAAATCCGTGGGGAGTTTAAGGCTCGGGAGCCCACCCTCGCGAGATACTTATCCAAGGTAAGGACCATCATCGGAGGTTTCCATTCCTTTTCTATTCAACATGTTCCCAGGGAGGAAAGCATGGCAACTGACCGGTTAGCAAAGTTCGGGCCTCAGGGTGGGGGTACCCTAACCGAACTATTTCGGCCAACCATTGAAGAGGGGGAGTTGATGGAGGTTTGTCGGCGGCCCTCATGGATAGATCCGTTGGTGACCTTCTTAACTACAGGAGAGCTGTCGGAGGAAGTCAAAAATGCAAAAAGCTTCAGGCACAAGGCGGCTCACTATCTGATGTTGGAGGGGAGATTGCATCGGAAGATGTTGTCAGGGCTCCTCGCGAGATGTGTAGCTGAGGAGGAAGTCCCTAAGATCCTGGAAGAGGTGCATTCTAGAAAGTGTGGCAGTCACTCAGGGGGAAGGACATTGGAGGCAAGGGTGATAAGGCAAGGATATTTTTGGCAGACCTTGAGGAAGGATACAGCTGAGTTTGCAAAGAGATGTCTGAAGTGTCAGGTACATGCTCCCCTCCAGCTCTCGCCCGCCCAAAGGCTTCGAAGTATCACGGCGCCATGGACTTTCGCCATTTGGGGGATGGATCTAGTCTGGCCCTTTCCTCCAGCTAGCGGGCAAAGGAGGTTCCTCCTCGTCATGATTGATTACTTCTCGAAGTGGCTGGAAGTCAAAGCTCTAGCCAAGGTTACCTCTCATGTCGTCAGGAACTTCGTTTGGGGGGAAATCATATGTAGGCATGGGCTACCCCAAGCAATAGTGACGGACAACGGTCCCCAGTTTGCCAGCGAAGAATTCATCAGCTTCTGCACCCAATCGGGGATTGACCTCAGGTTCGCCTCTGTCCATCATCCTCGGATCAATGGCCAGGTAGAAGCGGCAAACAAGATTATTGTCAACTTGCTCAAAAAGAAGGTGGAGAACCTGAAAGGTAACTGGGTGGAGCAACTCCCTTCCGTCCTGTGGGCCTTGCGAACAACTCCGAACACGACCACAGGGGAGACCCCCTTCAAGCTCTCTCATGGGTGCGAGGCAGTCCTCCCGGTGGAGTTCGAGGTTCGGTCTCCGCGGGTCGCGGCCGCAGGTGAAGGAAGCGAAGCTTGGAGGCTGGAGAATGAGGAAGGGTTGCGCTTCTCGCTGGACATGGCGGAAGAGCTACGGGACGTCGCTGCCATCAGGCAAGAAGAGATAAAGCGGCGGATGGCCAAGTACTTCGATAAGCACATTCGGGTCAAGCAATTCGTCGAAGGGGACCTTGTACTGAAGAAGGTCGACGCGGCCGGGAGATCGGCCCCTGTTGGCAAGCTCAACCCTAGCTGGGAAGGGCCATACATAATAGAGAAGGCTCTGGTTAATGGAGGTTACTACCTCCAGGATGTGGAAGGAAAGACCTTGAGCCATACTTGGAGCGGTGATGACCTAAAGCGCTTCTACCCATGAGGGGAAGGAAGGATTGTAACGTTGTAAATAACTATTGCCATTTCAATAAGTTCATTTTAGAATATTGATTCTCTAAGTATGCAATCGCAACGCCTTTTGTTTTAACCGGCCCTTTCTTCTCATCTTCATGATAGAATAGGTCCGGTTGACGGAATCTTCATCAGCACCCCGAGCTCTGCTCGGCCCTAGGTAGACCCGCTGCGCAGGCTCCCATCTAGCTGACAGGTCCGAAGGCTCGCTTGAGGGGGAGAGTTTTTGAAAGATTCATCAACACCCCGAGCTCGGCTCGGCCCCAGGTAGACCCGCTGCGCAGGCTCCCATCTAGCTGGCAGGTCCGAAGGCTCGCCTGTGGGGGAGAGGTTTGGAAAGATTCATCAACACCCCGAGCTCGGCTCGGCCCCAGGTAGACCCGCTATGCAGGCTCCCATCTAGCTGGCAGGTCCGAAGGCTCGCCTGTGGGGGAGAGGTTTGGAAAGATTCATCAACACCCCGAGCTCGGCTCGGCCCCAGGTAGACCCGCTACCCAGGCTCCCATCTAACTGGCAGGTCCGAAGGCTCGCCTGTGGGCGAGAGGTTTGGAAAGATTCATCAACACCCCGAGCTCGGCTCGGCCCCAGGTAGACCCGCTGTACAGCCTCCCATCTAGCTGGCAGGTCCGAAGGCTCGCCTGTGGGGGAGAGGTTTGGAAAGATTCATCAACACCCCGAGCTCGGCTCGGCCCCAGGTAGACCCGCTGCGCAGGCTCCCATCTAGCTGGCAGGTCCGAAGGCTCGCCTGTGGGGGAGAGGTTTGGAAAGATTCATCAACACCCCGAGCTCGGCTCGGCCCCAGGTAGACCCGCTGCGCAGGCTCCCATCTAGCTGGCAGGTCCGAAGGCTCGCCTGTGGGGGAGAGGTTTAGAAAGATTCATCAACACCCCGAGCTCGGCTCGACCCCAGGTAGACCCGCTGCGCAGGCTCTCATCTAGCTGGCAGGTCCGAAGGCTCGCCTGTGGGGGAGAGGTTTGAAAATCTTCATCAGCACCCCGAAGCTCGGCTCGGCCCCAGGTAGACCCGCTGCGCAGGCTCCTATCTAGCTAGCAGGTCCGAAGGCTCGCCTGTGGGGGAGAGGTTTGGAAAGATTCATCAACACCCCGAGCTCGGCTCGGCCCCAGGTAGACCCGCTGTGCAGGCTCTCATCTAGCTGGCAGGTCCGAAGGCTCGCCTGTGGGGGAGAGGTTTGAAAATCTTCATCAGCACCCCGAGCTCGGCTCGGCCCCAGGTAGACCCGCTGCGCAGGCTCCCATCTAGCTGGCAGGTCCGAAGGCTCGCCTGTGGGGGATAGGTTTGGAAAGATTCATCAATACCCCGAGCTCGGCTCGGCCCTAGGTAGACCCGCTGCGCAGGCTCTCATCTAGCTGGCAGTTCCGAAGGCTCGCCTGTGGGGGAGAGGTTTGGAAAGATTCATCAATACCCCGAGCTCGGCTCGGCCCCAGGTAGACCCGCTGCGCAGGCTCCCATGTAGCTGGCTGGTCCGAAGGCTCGCCTGTGGGGGAGAGGTTTGGAAAGATTCATCAACACCCCGAGCTCGGCTCGGCCCCAGGTAGACCCGCTGCGCAGGCTCCCATCTAGCTGGCAGGTCCGAAGGCTCGCCTGTGGGGGAGAGGTTGGGAAAGATTCATCAACACCCTAAGCTAGGCTCGGCCCCGGGTAGACCCGCTGCACAGGCTCCCATCTAGCTGGCAGGTCCGAAGGCTCGCCTATGGGGGAGAGGTCTGGTTAGCTTCATCTAGTTGGTTGAAAGATATACGGGCAAGACTCTGGCCCGGACCGGAGGCAAGGCCCCAAAGATCTCGGTCCAAAAGGGTCTCGGGTGAAAGAAGCCTCGACTCGAAGGTCTCGGCTAGGGGGTTCTCGCAAAAGAAGGCTCCCTGGCAGACCTAGGCAAGATAGCTCAATCAATAGCGCAAGGCTCCCGCCCGGTCGATCCCCAAGGAAAGTTAACTTAAAGAGACTATGGGTCTCGGCGGAAGCCCGCGCGGAAGCTACTCGGCTGACTAATCTACTCGTTCGAACACACACCGGCAATAAAAATAAAACATTGCATTATACTCAACAATTACAGGGGTTTAGAGCTTCTCGCCCGTTACAAAAGAATATCAAAAACAAAAAGGCGCTTCACGGGGATGCACTGTAATCCCCGCTGTTGCTCTCGCCAGAGTCCTCGCCAGAGCTCGCTTCGGACGTCTCGCCGGCCTCGGTGGAAGACTTCGGAACATCTGAGGGAGGAGAGTCCGGCGCGCCCGGGGGCTTCGGCACTGGGTCGAACAGCCAGGGGAGGAGTTGGCGAGCGTTGATGGTTGCGTCATCCTCCCGAAGCAGCTTCGCGTCTCGCAACGTCTCGATGGTCAACTTGACGGTGGCCTGAGCATTCGCCTGCAGCAGTTTGTCGATGTCGTACACCGAGAACTGGCGGCTCTTCAGTCTTTCGTCAAGCGTCGAAGGTGGGCCTTTCGCCGCTTCTGCACGATGGAGTTGGTCCCTCAGCAGGACATTCGCGTATCGAGCATCAGCCAACTCCGCGCGAAGCGCCGCGGCTTGGGCGGAATCCTGTGAAGAAGAGATCAGCTCAGTAAATATCGCGCAAACAAGACTTCGAGAAGCGAGAGCGGGGGGCCGAGAAGATCTCGCTTACCTTGACGGCGGGACGCAGAGACAACGCCTCTAGGGCTTTCGCCAACTCCTGGTGAGCATTCGCAAGCTCTGCCTCCGATGCGCGTGCTCGGGCCACCGCCTCTTCCCTCGCCTTGTACATGTCGGCGAACTTCTTGTCGATGCTGATGCTTTGACGCGCGCACATATGCGCAAGCTCGAACCCGCGCAGTAGGGCCCGGATAGAATCGAGAGCCAAGAGCCGGGTGGGCATCTGGTCGAAGATGCTGGCGTCCTCTCGGCTGTAGAGGCCATAGCCAAGCGCGAAGGCTTCGCCAGTAACCTCCTCCCGCTCCACCCAACTGGGAAGGAGCGTTGAAACCTTGACCAGGTTGGCTTCGGGATCCCATTGGAGCAGGGGCTTCCCCTCGGCGTCGAGGTGCTTCACGCCAAAGCCGTAATTTCTGGGCCCTTTCGGCACTTCCTTGGGCGGGGTCCGGGCGGAGGTCTTGACGACCGCTCCCTCTCCTTTAGCTGCGTCAGCGGCCGGTGGGTTCTGCCGGCCTCGGTGCGCCTCCTGGCAGCAGCGCCCATCTCGCTGGCCATCCGGAGCAGTCCTTCGAAGGACTCGCCCGGGGCGGGAGGTCGGGCAGGCGAGACGGCCAAGCCCTTACCCTTATCCACAGCGGATGGCTTCGGCCTCTTCAGCGGTCGCGGGGCGGGAGCGGGGCCCTTCCGTTTCTTTGCTCCGGTCGACAACGTTAGAGTAGGCTCATCTCGGCAGGCGGCAGCGCTAGCCTCCGCGAGAGCGAGAGGACCTCTCGTGGCCATACCCTCGGCACCTCGGGCTTCAACAAAGGGTTGGTGCAGGGGGACCTCCCGCTCTCCTACAAAGTTAAAATACTTAAGCACAAGAAGATCATTGACAAGGGATTGAATAAGGGGTGAGACCGTACCTTCGCCCGGGTGTACGGGTGGAAGGGAGTCGACGTCTCGCCTGAGGAAGAAAATGTCAAACTCCTTGGTTCCAAAGAATTCTAGGATTGCGCTCTCGCGCGATCCCAGGGTAGGCGGTTTGTAGGCGGCGTTCTCATATTATACAGGCTGGAGCGAGATGTTGTCGAAGTCCCCGCTGACATAGATGAACTTCTCGCCCCAGTGATGATGCTTGTTGGCAAGACCGGTGGTCTTGAGCAGCTGCCCGGAGAAGAAGACCACCCCTCCCTTGGCGCGGGAGTTGAACAGCTTCCAGAAGATTGCCAAACTGAACTCGATCCTCTCGGATTGCATGTACCATATGAATGCTATGAGGATCGCGACTGAGTTCGGGTTCAGTTGGGACGGAACCACCCCATAGTAGCGGAGAGCAAGCCGAACCTCCGGCCAAAGGGGAAGGCGGAAGCCCACCTCGAAATGCTCGAGGGGGATGGCGAGCTCTCCCGCCTCCGGAGTATTCACCTTATCGTGATTACCCGGGTTCCGCGCCGAGAAGCCAGCGGGAACGTAGCGGCTAACGATCAGGTTATATTCATCTAAGGTGAGCGTGCAGGAAGGGAAGAGGTGTTTTCGGAACGCTTCCGCGCAGTGGGTGCGACCCTCGTTCTCGCCAGGCATGGTGGGTTTGCAAGTGAGAGCGAGAGCTGAAGAAGGGTGAAAGCGGAAGCAAGAATGCGAGAGCAAGAAAAGGGCAGTTGAGATTCCGGATCGGAGAAATAAATGTGGTTGGTAGGCATCCCTATTTATAGGGAACCATGATCATGGCGGCTCCATCCGATAGAGAGAGAAAATGACGGCGGAGCGCAACTGTCACGATCTGAACCGGCGACGCCTCAGTTTTCCCCCTCAGAATGACAGCAGTCGACGATCGTCTCTCATAGGCGCGAGCCTCTTGGTTTTGGCACAAGCTTCTTAGCTTTGGCGCAAGCGACCTAATTCTAGCAGGTTCTTAAAATTCACAGCGTAAAGAGTGGAGAAATAAGTAATAGCGTGCTCTCGTGGCCGAGAGCTGGACAAAGTTAACAATAGCAGTTATTACATTCGTTAAGGGTACACGGAGGAAGGGAAGGCTAAAGAGGAAGAAGGGGCGAGACCTAGAAGAACTAATACGGCTCCCAGCGCCATCGCCCTCGATCTCGCCGCCTGGTTCGCGGAGGGGCCAGCGGGTTGAAGTAAGAGGACAGCGTGGTGCACCCCAGGTTGATCCGCCTAGCGTGATCCCGGATCTGCGCGATGCATCTCCCTGGCGAAGACTGGGCGGAAGGTTTTCCCGGCCGATCAGCCTCGCCCAAGAAGAAATCCCGTTCCAGGGCCTCCAGCCTTTGTTCCACGGACTCGCGGAATGCTCTTGCCATGACAGCATGGGCGCGGTCTCGCCGGATGAGCTTGGCCAAAATGGCCGAGATCTTCTTCCTCCGCTCCTTCGCATTCCCGGCGCCGTTCAAGGTTTCCTCTATCTCGCTAGACGAAGGAGGAAGGGAATCGTCTTCCTCCTCTTCTTCGTCTTCTTCTTCTTCTTCTTCTTCTTCTCCCTCCTCGTTAGCTCCCGGCCGAGAGCTGGGATCCCCTGCGAAAAGTGCGCTCAAGGTCATGATTAAGGCTTAATGATCAGTCGACAAAAGTATCTCGCATACCTGTAGCCTGGCGAGAGTCATTGACTGGCAATAGATGAGAAGGCCCAACCCCTCCGTCGGTGCCATAAAGAAGGTGGAGAGGCTTACCTCGCCCTGGGCGAAAGGGTTTACGCACAGGGGTTCCGGCCAGGCCGGAAGCGTGGAGAGGGTTGTCCTCTCCTGAGGGATGATCAGCATCCTTAGGGGTAGTAAAGGGCTCGAGGGCCACCCCTCCCGCCAGCAGGGCGGGATTTGCCGCAGAAGAAAGCGCCGCACCGGTTCTCGCTCCACCTTCCCGGGTGGCGAAACCCGGGAGAGCGAAAGCTGGCTCTGCGAGAAGGCAGTTCAGAAAGGGAAAGGCATGATTGAATTAGCGAGAAGTAGCGGAAAGCGTACCTATCACCTGGGTCCCGGCCGGAGGAATTTCCTCCGAGACCCTCGTTAGATCCTCGGGAGGGGGAGCTGACAAATCGGGGGGAATCGAGGAGGACCCGGCGTCGTCGTTAGGAAGGGATTCCTGCGAGAGGCCACGTTAGCTGTCGGGCCTGTAGCATAAGCATCTCGGTAAGCTTGGCCGGAAGGCATACCTTCTATGGGGAGGGGGCCTCCGCTGGATTGGGAGTAGGAGAAGGTGGGTCCCTGTTCTCACAAGCAAGGTCTCGCCGGACCACCTTCGCTTTTCGTTTTCCCTTTTTCTTTTTCGGCTCCGAAGGACCGGCGTTTGGAGATTTCCTCGATAGCCAGGGCGCCACCCCAGCGCAGTTAGCCAAGGCTCGCGCTTGAGCCGCGGCCAGCCGATCCTGAAGGTCCTGCGGAAGTGGCTTGCTGGCGCGCTTAGCATACATCTTGGTCTCGCACAGAAAGCCCCAGGCGAGAGCTTAGTAAAGAAGCAGTGGATCGGAGGCAAGACTTATGGCCACCCGACAACGTGTATTTATAGCCGCAGTGGGGCCCGCCAAAAGATTCTCTTGGCAATCAGGCACGTGTCCAGCGAATATTTTGGGGTTGGACTTGTCTTGTCGAGCGCAGAGCTAGCTCGAAAAGAGTGGGGATTGTGTACAACCCCATATTTGCTGGGTAGGACCCAGAAGGCAGACTTCAGGGGTCGGTGTTGGGCTAGTCCCGGGTTAGCCCAAGGGCAGACTAGAAGAGTTCTCGCCCTTAGGGAGCTCCCGCCAACCAGTAGGCGAGACCGTTCACGCCTGGACTCGGGTCTTCAGGTCGGCCGCAGCCTTCGGGGCAGTAGAGCTCCCGCCTGGAAGGAACTCTCCCTGAGGGCGAGCGAGAGGGCGTTGAGAGAGCTCCACTCACTCAACGCCGCATTCGGAAGCAGAGGGCATTGAGTGAATTCCACTCACTCAACGCCGTGGTTAGAAGTAAGGGCGTTGAGTGAGCTTCACTCACTCAGCGCCGCGTCCAGCGATAGTGGCATCAAGAATTCCGGGAGCGAGAACCCTCTCGGCGGGAGATCTCGCCAGGATAAGCCAAGCCGGGGCTCAGCGAGAGCCTTCTCGCCCGGGGTTCTCGCCAAGCAGGTCCAGGTGGTGGGGCCCAGCCCCCAGGAAAAGATTATTTTAATATTATTATTCCCGGGTAAAATTACCTGTATGCCCCCCGGATGACAGCGGGATCTGGCTATTGGCAGACCCTCCAGGGGTATTTCAGTATTTTCAGGTCAGGGGAAGACTATAAAAAGACCCATAGGGGCTCTTTGGAAAGCAGGCTTTTTCATTATTCTCCAACTCTAGTGTTTTCTGAAGAGCTCCCAGCCCGACATTTGGCTTTGGAGGGGAAGCTCTCAGAGATCTTCCGGGTGTGAGGTGGGACCTCCCAGCAGAGGCTTTGGGTCAGTCTTAGAACCTTAGCAACCAGTCAGGGGTCGAGATTTGGGAGAAGTAGGCGTTGGCTACACTTTGGTTCATGAACATTCGTTGGGGTCAATTTTGGCATCAACACTATAGACAAAAGAAATAAAATAAAAAGACTGATAGGATGCGAGATGTCTTTTTGGACCACTGCAGATATTTGGCAGCTACTGAAAATAGGTCGCCTCAAGCACTCAGGATCGAAGATGCTAAGGCACTTTTTCTAGTCTTCGTGAGCCTTATCTCTCTTCAAAGACACCAAGCTGGTAGAAATGACGATGTCACTAGTCTCCATAATGATCTTGACCAGTTGGGACTTTAGAGGTAGAGATTTTAAAGATGTGAACGCCTAATTTTCCTGGGTTCCATTTTAAGCTTTCATGATTTCTAGATCTAGGACGCAACTCACAAATCGTGATATCTCCTATTCGCGATCTCCTTTGACGAGTCCGCTTTTTTCATGGTTTCCTTCTCGACAGCAATCTTCTCCCTCAACTTTCTCTTCTCATCACCTTCCAAAGCAATATAAACTATCTTGCCTCCCTTAACCTACAACACTTGGACTTCATCCTCAGTCACAAAGGGGTTAACAGCGGAATTGATAACCTCTATCAGGGATTGGTTCATTTCCTTGATCCTCTCATGGACGAAGATTTGGATCATCCCGTCGATGGAAAATCTGACTAGGGACAGCAATTTGTCACTGTCTGGAACAATGACTTCAGGAGTATCGAAATCGGCCTCGAGAGCCTCTTTATTGTGCGGCCTGAACTGCAAGCTCGCCAAGCCAGTCCACACTAAAACATTCGGCTCTTTTATTGAGCGAATTTTCTTCGCTATTTGCTGAACGAAATCTGGCTTGGACCTCCTCTTCTTCCCAGAACCTTCACCTCCTTGCTCCATGATGTAAGTTGCATCCTTACTAATGTGCTGAAGCCCTTTAGGGACCGTATTGACATCGATGCTAGTTGATGACTAGTAGTTTAGTCATCATTTAGGGCTATTATTTTATTAGATACTTAATTAAATTAGCATATTTATTCTTTATTTCTATTACATTTCGTAAAAATAAATATTTTACATTTTAACTTATATATGTTTCATTTTGTATGAATACGATAGGCCTAAGGGGAATTCGTAGGGAAAATCTCGCTGTCGCAACCAATGTTCGTATATAAGTCAAATTCGTCGACTTGATTCTCCGACCACTCGTGCAGGCTATCATTATATTTCAATATGAATATATATATATATATATATATATATATATATATATATATATATATATATATATATATATATATATATATATATATATAAAGCTCCATAACAAGCTCGACCGCCCTTCCCCAAGCAAGCTCGGCCAGCTCCCGGCCACTTTTACCAAGCTCAACCACCACCGAGCTCCTCCGGCCAAGCTCCGCCATCATGCTCAGTCAGCCTCCTCGGCGCCACCATAGTTGTAGAAGATCGACCAACCATCCAGCGCCACCACCGCGCACAACCTTATCCTATGAAGCTCGACCACCAACAGTAACCTCAACTCGGCGCCACCACCGTACTCGGCTAACTTTCTCAGCGCCACCGCCATGCTCGCCACCAGCCACTTTAGCAGCTCCGGCCAGCACCTTCTCCTCTGGCCAACACCTCTAACAGCACCTCACTCTGTCGGCCACCTTCCAGCATGTAGAAGCAAGCTCGGCCGCCACCCCATACAACTCCGGCCAAGCCCGAGCTCCAACTTAAACTCCTCCATGCAGCACGGCCACAAATAGCTCTAGCCACATGCATCCAGCAGATCCACCTCTAAGAAGCTCGGCCGCCACCTCATCTCAGCCACCTTAACTTCAACAACACCTCCTCCTAATAGCAACTCCATGGCCGGCAACTCCACCTTAGAAACCATCATGCAGATTCCTCCTCCTAAAGCACTGCCATGTCAGGATATCCCCCTTCGACAGCCATGCAGGTGCCCGAAATCACTGCCTCTAGCTCCTCACGCCAGCACCACTACGTCATGTAAGCAGCCTGCCCCTCTTTAATTCTGTTGTTACACGCAAATGCTGCCACCTCAATAGAAACGGCTCATATTTACTCCTCCATAGATTCGGTCATACGTGGGGCCACCTCATAAATAACGCCTGCTATGTTTAGGCTATATATATGCCCACTTTCGACCACTAGAGGGGGGTGTGCACGGTTTAAAGTTTTAGTCTCAAATTCATTTGAGAGTTTGAAGTCCCAAGAAGAAAAAAAGGAGAATATTTTAATAGTGCGGAATTCATTTTGAGTATGATGGTATGCAAGAGAAGTAGTGTATATTTATTTTAATTGTTTTCAATTTGTTTTGTTTTAACCACTTCAGTTTCATCTTGTACGTCCCGCCATTTTATCTTTTATAATTCCTTTTCCTACTAACAAGCAAACTTCAAGTCTATTTCACTTATGATATTAATATTACTCCTCATTCTTTTTTTCATGATGTCGCATTTTTATAATAATGACTCTGCCAACCTCATGAGTAGCTAATTTTTATAGTGCTTGGTCGTGATGATCCGAGGATGAGATAATTTTTGCTATGATTTTAATTTTACTTTTCTCAATTTGTTGAACGCTTAAGATTTACCGTTGATCAATTCATTGAGGCTATATATTTTATATAGTTTTCAAAATAGTTTTCGCTCTTTAGTTGGCCGAGAGGCTCGTAAGGCGAATCGACCACTCATTGGTAAAAAGAGTAGAACAAAACCCTCGAGAGATGATGACGTAACTCTTCTAGATTGGAGTAAAATCCAATAGCGAGGTTCACTACCTAAAGCAAGTCATAGGCGATGCGATTTGAGAACGAGAGTTTTATCGATACACCTAAGCTTAGTTGAACCTAATCTTCGAAAAAGGAGTGTTCATGCTTCGGGAACCTCAATGGTCAAAGTCTCTTCAACAAGAGAATTTCATTTCTATTTTCATTCCGTAATTTTTTTATGTCCAAGGTGATTCAAAGATCGGGCCTACTTTTAACCCATTGAATTAATTTTATTAGTGTCTTCAATTTTTACTATCAGCAAGCACAACCCAAATTTCAATTGATAAAATAATAACAATTTTTTAAGTAGAATTACTCAACCACCTCGAGTCTAATATGACCTTGGTTTTCATAAACCTATACCACTTTTGATATGGTACACTTGCCGTTATCGTTTGCAGGCATAGTTTCGCGCAATCAAGTTTTTGGCGTCGAAGCCGGGGACATTAGTCGATAATTTGAAGAAGAAATAGTTATTAATTTTATCGTTCTCTTTTTTCGCTATTTTTCAAAAAAAAATTTAAAAAACGCAATCTAATTTCTTCGAAAGGACGGTTTGGGCTTGTCATCCCACCACACCGTCCAGTACCGCTGCGATCCCTTCACAGGGAAGACCTCGAGAAGTCTGGGACTAACTTAACACGTTGTTAAAAAAAAGATATATATATATATATATATATAATGATAATATTAAAATAATCCTATAATAATTTTATCATTCTCTTTATCTACCCCCAATTCACTTCTCCATCTTCCATTCAAATTTCATTTAGTTAAGTAACGGGTTTTTTTTAAATGTTTTCCCAATTGGCGGCTACTCTTGACGAACTTCAAAATAAAGTAAATATTTTGAAAGCTGCAAGAAAACAAAATATTATTTGTTATTTTTGTGGTGAAAATCATTTTAGTGAACAATGTTTTTATTCGCATTATTATATTCAAAATAATATGTCCAATGAATATGATTATAATAATTATTCTCAAAATCTATATAATAAAATTTTTTGTCATGAGAACTACTATGTGCAAACTAATATTTCTCAAAATTTTAAAAGTGAAAATAATTGTTCTCATGAAAACTATTTATTTAAACCTTATGAAAATGATTTGTCTACTTTTTATAA
The DNA here is from genome assembly GCA_039513925.1 of Platanthera zijinensis. Taxonomy (NCBI): domain Eukaryota; kingdom Viridiplantae; phylum Streptophyta; class Magnoliopsida; order Asparagales; family Orchidaceae; genus Platanthera; species Platanthera zijinensis. The sequence continues at coordinate 35,605,357 of CM077083.1, forward strand.
GAAAAAATTTGATTATGAAAATGTTTCATGTTCTTCCGATTTTCAAAATCTTAATAATGAAAATAATTTTCAAAATTTTTATGTAGATGATTATAAAATTTTTTGCAAAAGTAATTTTTCGAATTTCAATAAAAATGATTTTTCTAATAATAATCATAAGTCTAATGAATTGTCTTCATCCACCGAGGTAAACTATTCATGGTGGTGTGATCACCCAGACAGTGTTCGGTGCGATGAAGAAAATTCATTCATTTAAGACTTACATTCCTCTACCTTTGTGCCACAAAACTTTCATTTTTCTAATATTGGGAATTTGCCGGATTTTGATGCTCCAAATTTAGATAATTATTCACATGAGCAAGAAGACCTTTCGAACAAAAAATCAATAAGTATTGAGGCGCCGAACGAAATTGAAGATGAACATATTTCCTCTACATCTTCGGCCAATTCCACTCAAAATTTTTTTGAATTTCATTACACACAAACTACTATTTTTGAAAATTAGATTCATGAAAATATTTTTCCTCGTGAATGTTTTCACATTTGTATTTCATTTTATTTTTCGGGTAACAATAAAATTTTAGAAAGTAAACAACCAGAACTTAATTTTTCACTTTCACAAGAGACTCCTCCTTTTGATATTATTTCTGACATGTTTAATTTTTATTCTTCTTATTCTAACGATTCTCATGCAGTAGATGAGTCATTTCAATTAAGCAACTTCGACGATCCATTTGCCGCTCATCTCCAAATTTCCAAATTACCTCAGGTATGTATAGGTAATTTGGAATTACATTTTCAAGTTAACGGACAACAAAAGAAGAATCAAGTATAAAATGGAGGAGTCACCAAACAAAGAATTTTGGTTTGTACCCTGCAGCGAGAATTAAGGGAGTTGTCTATATACTTTAAATTTAAATATCCATTTATCTAACCCTTAACCGTCTTGCTCAAAGACGGTAAAAAGAAAGCGCCCTTGGGAGGCACCCATTGTTTATCTCTTTCTTTATGATATTTTTAAATAAATTCACAAAAAAAAGAATTATTATCATATGTTTTATCATATTTTTTCCCTTGCATACTTAGTTGTAAACATTGAGGACAATTTTTGATTTTAAGTATGGAGGTGAGTCATTTAATTTCAAAGAAAAAAAATTGAGAAAAAAAAAATTTTGTTTAATAAACTCATTCTTAGATTTTTGTTATTTCCAAAAAATCTAGTTTGATTTTATTCATAAACATTTTTACTATTTTAATTTGCTAATCTTTTATTTTATCATTGTTAAATTTAATTTTTATGTCATTTAGCTTTAAGGAATATTTTATGATTTTAATTTTTTTAGAGTAATTTTTTTAGTACTTTTTGATAATACGTTTTGTAGCCTAAACTATTATCGTATTTTCTATTTTATAGTGTACAAATCATGTCTATTATTACTTTATTTTTATCCTTTTTATGTAAATATTATTGCCACTAACATTTTCTTGTCTTTTTGCAGGTTTTCAGGAAATTCGTCAAAAATGACCTGACACGCCCCCCTCACGCCCTCCCTGGGCGTGACCTAGGGCATGTCACCCGATCCCGAGGACTTTTGTTGGAAGGGACAGGAAAACGGACAAAACCACTGTCACGCCCCCTGACACGCCCTCCCTGGGCGTGTCACCGGGCGTGACCATGGGCGTGTCGCCCTCTGTCGCAAAGCCTGCCGCCGCATTAAATGTCGTTCCGCCACAGCACGAAAACAGTACTGTCACGCCCCCCCCGTCACGGGCGTGACCTGGGGCGTGACATCGACTTTTCGACGACTGATGAATTTCCGACCAATGATTTGGACATCACGTGCTTGTCACGCCCCCCTATGTAACGTCCCAATTCGCGCTAGGCCCCTTGATTGCGCTTTTGAGTCAAGGGGGCTGTGGAGAGCCAAATGGGGGTGTGGGTGAATAGGTGCGGACGTATAGGAAATGAGGAAAACAAGGCAAAACGGTGTTTTTGGCCGACACGGGTATGGACACGGCCGTGTCCATACCCGTGTGCCTCATGCCAATATTGAGTTTCAGTCAGAGAGGTACACGGGTATTGGGACACGGCGTGTCCCTACCCGTGTGCCGAGGACACTGGTCGAGACACGGCCGTGTCTCTACCCGTGTGTCGCAACCCCGACACGGCAGAAAGTTGTTCTGGGATGAACACGGCCCTAAACACGGCAGGCAACACGGCCGTGTCACCTGAACACGGGTAGGAACACGGCCGTGTGCCTACCCGTGTCTGCGGTGTATAAAAAGGAAAAAGTTGTGAAACCCTAGCATTCATTCCCCTTTCTTCTGCCCCGAAATTTCTGAGAGAGTTCTTGGCTGGAGGAGGAGGAAGAGCTTGCCGGAGCCATCCTTGGAGGAATCAAAACGCCGCCACCGTCAAGGGAAAAACAATGCCGCCGCGAAGGAGTGCGAGGCTCATGGCCGGCCATGGTGGTACCGCTGGACTTGAAGTGAGCTTCCTCCCCTCTCCCTTGGTGCTAGATCTATAGTTATTTTAGGAGAGACATCGACTCCATAGAGTCTTGATGGTGAGGAGGAGAGTTCTTAGGATAAGCCATGCCTAGGTTTTCTAGGCTTAGTCTCCCTCAACCTTCTCATCATTCAAAGTGGAGATGAGAGGGGTTTTCGTTGAGAGTTTGGCTTTGAAAGGAGAAATAAGGTTGGGTGTGATTTCTGGAGAAGTTTATGCGAGGTCGTTGCAAGGAAGAAGATGAACGGATGCCGTTCATCTCGCCTTAAGATGCGTGCAGAAATCTGATTTCTGCACGCGGCGACCTTCGTGGCCAATTTCGGAGGTGTTCTGGCCAAATCTGGGTGATCGACTCAACACGAAAGTCGTAGCCCCTGAAATTACCTTTCCAACGAGTGGTTGCTCGTTTCCATGCAATACCCGTAGCCACGGGAAAGCTGGTTCGAGCCCGCTGCGTTCGGGAAAATTCCTGTACAGGAAACTGTTTCCTGTACGTATTCGTGTTGAATTTCTGGTATGTTGCGACCAGATCTGGGTGATCGACTCAACACGAAAGTCGTAGCCCTCGCGAATACCTTCCCAACGAGGGGTTGTGCATTGTGATCGGATTCCTGTAGCTCCGGGAATCCCAGTTTTAGTATCGGGCTATCCTATGTTAATGCACTTGTTAATTTATAATGCTAGCACTCTTGCAATGATTGTGATTTGCTCATTTGTTATCTTGCTCCAATATATCTATAATGTTGTTGTTACTATAATTTAGCATGGTTACTCATTTGGTTGTGTAATAAGGAATAACCATGCAATGGTGGAGAAATGGATTGGATGGGAAGGCTAGATATTAGGAGTTGGGATTGGTATAGGATATATTTATACAATTTGGTGTTGAACATATCTATTATGCGTAGTGTTGAGGTGAATTCATTGAATAGGTGGGCGTGAACATGATGAACACTATGTGAAGAGTATTTTGTAACCGTAATCCGAGCCCAAGGGGTTTATTATCAACCGATGCTTAGAGTTGTAGTCTCCCTACGGGTAGCATCGAGTGAGTTGTTTTGGGGCATGTGATGTGCGACGATTCATCGTGTCGCGATATTGAGATAATGGTTGTGGCAGGTCTAAGGGTTCGCCAGTCGTCACACCGATGGGAGCCAATGGGTAGACCTTGGGCGGTAGGGTTAGATACTTGGTGTCCATAACCCGAGATCTCCTCCGTGCCATGAGAACGGTTGGGCTTGCACCTCGTGCGTTTCCGAGATTCCATCCGGTTCGAAATCAAAGGCCAGGTTGGGCTGTGTTCTTGGTGCACATTTACCCAAGACCCCTTCTGAGCCATAGTACGCATGTGAGCTCCGCTGTTGTGTTCTTAGCATTGAGGCGTACGGGGGCCTAGGATAGGTAGTGCGATACCACCTAGTAGTGGAGACGCCCGCTCAACTGTCGCCGTCTGGCCACGACGGACGATGCCTGAGAGGTTAGCTACCTGCTCGAAAAGTGGGAACTTCAAGTCTGTGTCGACATAGCAACTTGCTTGTGCGTGCGTATGATTCGGTCATTGCATAACATTCATATCATGTCATTCATTGCATACACAAGATCCTCATCGTATAAGTTTGTATGGGCACTCTTATACGATGAGTTACTTTACTGTTAACCCGATCCTTAACTTATAAGTTTGTATGGGCACTCTTATAAGTTGAGTTATTATTTTGATTAATTATACCTGCTGTCATATATTATTGATATTTGTAGAATTGCTAGTTGTGTAGCGTAGTTTATACTCCTCCATATTTACAGTCACCTGCTTGTTTACTTGCTTATATATATACATATTGTACCTTTGTTCCCTTCTCCGCCCGGTGCCGAGGAGTCGCCAGGGGAGCGGATGTGAAGCCATTTAGTCTTATGACTAACGGTTGCTACGTCTTCCTTTTTAGGAGGAAACCCCGCAGGTAGAGCAGCAACGGACTATGCAGCAGGACAGCCAGGCCCGGATGATAGGACCTGAGGTGGTGGTGCCATCGGCACCGTCAGTGACAGTCGTGAGTGTTTTCATGTAGCCGTTTGGCAAAACATTTCTAGACTCTTGTTCTTTTGTACAAGCCTGTTGTGCTTGTTATCTTCCGCTACTTTTGGACTTTAACTTAGCTGTGAACTAAACAGCTTTTACTTTTCTGTTATGGTTGGGTTGGCAATGTTTATGTGATATGGATTTTAGCCGGCGGAATAGGCGTCTTATGGTAAAGGCTAACCCGTGTGTTAGTGCTACCACAAGGCGGCTATTTCGGGCATAAGACTCCCCTCGTGCCGTGTGTTGTGTTCCGGGAGGGGGGTCTTACAAATGGTATCAGACTTAGCCGATCTTCACCTACAGCAGTCAGGTAACAATGGGCCACTCCCGTTCGATTAGTCGGTTTGGGGACAAACCGACTTAGCGGAAGCAGTGGTGTGCCCATATGTAATTCACACTAAGTTGTCCAACTTTGACATTAGTTTTAGCCAACCTGACCCTAATCTGTACCTTGCGTATAGGTCCCAGCGCAGGTGGAGCCGGTTGGGGGCACTCCTACCCCTTCCGTCCCTTCACAATTCCAGCAGTCGGAACTAGGACAAACGCTGTCAGCCATATTGGATGCATTTAAAGCCCAGCAAGCTCCAGTGCAACAACAAGCGCCAGGCTCCAACTGGTTGAGCACCTTCCGTGCCCTGTCCCCTCCTGCCTATCTTGGGACAGAATCGCCGGTGCGCACCGAGGAATGGCTTGATACCGTGCAAGAATTGATGGCTGGCATAAGATGTCCGAACAGCATGGCGGTGACATTGGTAGTGACGCTGCTAGAGCAGCACGCCAAAAGGTGGTGGAAGTCCCTCATGGGCTCCACCTTCCAAGGGCGGTTGTACACGGACATCAGTTGGAACGAGTTCACCGAGGCTTTTCTGGATCACTTCATCCCTTCTTCTGCTCGGGATGAACTTGAAGAAAGATGTCTGCAGCTGAAGCAGGGATCGAAATCGGTAACGGAGTACCAGAGGGAGTTCCAACACCTCGCTAGGTTTGCCGATTCCTATGATTTGGACGATAGAGGCTACACGAGGCGCTTCTACAAAGGATTAAGGGACCCCCTGAGGCAGGCCCTTTTGTTTATAGCCGATGCAAGCCTGGCAGAAATCATCGACATGGCAAAGAGACTGGAGGCGGACCACATGGGATGTGGCAAGAGACCTGCGGAAGGAGTAATTGAAGTCGGCCCTAGTAATAGAAGTCGGAATGATTATGGCAGAGGAAGGGGAAACCACAGAGGCGGACGGTGGGTCAACCGGAACTATCGGGTGGAGTACCCAATTCCGCAATTACCTCCACCACCGCAGCAGCAACATTATCAACAACCTGGGGGCCGACGTGAGGTGATATGTTTCGAGTGCAACCAACCGGGGCATGTCCGACGAGTTTGCCCGCGATTGATCGGAGGTGCTCCTATTGCTCCCCCTCCAGTAGCTCCACGGGGGCGAGGGCACATGCGTGGCCGAGGAAGAGGACAACCAGAGAGAAATCAAGGACATGCACGGGAGCATGTATTCGCATTGGATATGACTCAGGAGAGAAATCCGCAGGAAGTCATCACCGGTACGTGCAAAATTTATTAATATTATATGACTTGTTAGATTTACGATACAAATGATACGCGCAATTTTGAATAGTGATTACCTTTTTGGAACCTAGGCACTGTCATGGTTAGCGGGAGACCCGCCTATACGTTATTTGACACGGGTGCGTCTCACTCGTTCATTTCGGAGGACTTCGTGAAGGACTTGGAGGGAGTGCAACACTTCACGGGCACTACTCAAAGGGTGCACCTTCCGGACGGCTTTGAGATGACGTCGTCAGCAAGTTGCGACTTCGACACCCTTATTGGAGGAAAGTTCTTTGAAACTCCAGCTACAGTGTTAAGAATCCCGGAGTTCGATCTCATCCTGGGCATGAAGTGGTTGGACTGGCACCACGCCAGGATCAATTGTGCGGAGAAGCAAGTTATGTTGAGGCATGGAGACTCGGAAGTCATCTTCCAAGGTATTAAATTCGCACCCCGTAAATTATTATCTTCAATCCAAGTTATGAAATCTCATATGGAAGGGGACGAGGTCTATGTAATTTGCTTCGAGTTGAAGAAATTGACACTAGAAGTCAAGGATGTGCGGGTGGTGCGAGAATTTCCCGAGGTATTTCCCGAGAAATTGCCGGGACTACCCCCGCATAGGGAAGTGGACTTCCAAATCAAGCTAATTCCGGGTGCCAAGCCTGTCTCGCGAGCTCCATACCGAATGGCTCCGAAGGAACTTGCAGAGTTTAGAGTCCAGCTTCAGGAATTGGTGGAAGCAGGGTTCGTTCGCCCAAGCTCGTCGCCTTGGGGAGCGCCCGTTTTGTTCGTCAAAAAGAAGGATGGCACCCTGCGGTTATGTATTGATTATCGGGAGTTGAACCGGTTAACGGTGCGGAACACCTACCCCCTACCGCGCATTGATGAATTATTTGATCAATTGGTGGGATCGTATTGGTTCTCCAAGTTAGATCTGCGTTTGGGATATTATCAGCTGAGGATACAAGAAGATGACATTCAGAAGACGACGTTCAGTTCGAGATATGGTTTGTATGAATTCACCGTGATGCCGTTTGGGCTCACAAACGCCCCTTCCGCCTTTATGAGCTTGATGAACAAGGTGTTCTGCCCTTATTTGGACATCTTTGTCATCGTGTTCATCGATGATATCCTATTCTACTCCAAGACTGAAGCAGAACACGCCGAACATCTAACTTTAGTGCTAAGGAAGCTAAAGGAGCACACTTTGTTTGCCAAGTTCAGCAAATGCGAGTTTTGGCTTCGAGAGGTCGCGTTCTTGGGCCATGTGATTAGTGGGGCGGGGCTAGCTGTAGATCCGGCCAAGGTGCGGGCCGTGAAGGAGTGGTCGCCATTGAAGTCAGCGGCCGACATACGAAGCTTTCTTGGACTTGCCGAGTACTATCGCAAGTTCGTGAAAGGCTTCTCGAAGATCGCCCTTCCCCTTACTACGCTGACCAAGAAGGGTGTGCCGTTTGAATGAACACCCCAGTGCGAAGCTGCATTCCAAGAGTTGAAGGACAGATTGACGACTGCACCCATCCTAGCTCTTCCATCTGGGAAGGAGGGCTTTCAAGTTTACACGGATGCGTCGTATCAAGGGATGGGAGCTGTGTTGATGCAGAATGGGCATGTGATCGCTTATGCTTCAAGACAATTGAAGAAGTATGAAGCCAGTTACCCGGTGCATGATCTAGAGTTGGGAGCGGTGGTATTCGCCTTGAAGATTTGGAGGCATTATTTATATGGCGTCCACTGCGAGATCTACTCGGATCACAAAAATCTGAAGTACGTTCACACCCAAAAGGAGTTAAACTTGAGACAGCGGCGGTGGTTGGAGTTCTTGTGCGACTACGAATTCACCTTGAAGGAAGGTTAATTCCGTAGCTGATGCCTTGAGCCGAAAGGCACCGGGAACGAGCACGGAATCCCGCTTGATGAGGATGGAGTTAATCCGGACACTGCAAGAGATGGAAATCACTTTGGTCTTTAAGAATCGATCGGAAGAGTATACAGAATATTTGGCCGCGATGAGTATAGTTTGCAACATACGAGACCGGATCCGGACGGAACAAAAGAAGGATGCGGCTTTAACCCCGGCTTCAAGTAAATGGAGGATTAGACTACGGAAGAATACTCCCTAAAAGACGGCCTCGTCCATTTTCGTGGCCGGCTTTACATCCCCGAAGGTGACAACATTCGGGAGGATATTCTAAAGGAGGCCCATTGCTCCAAGTACTCGGCGCACCCGGGGATCGCGAAGATGTACACCGATTTAAGAAAGACATTGTGTTGGCCGGGCATGAAGAGGGATGTCAAGTACTTTGTTACTCATTGTGTGGCCTGTCAAATGGTGAAGGCGGAATGCAGAAGCCCCGGTGGAATGCTACAGTCGTTGCCCATCCCCGAATGGAAATTTGAGGACATCTCCATGGACTTCGTCCATGGGTTACCTCATTCGCGCTCGGGGAATGATTCTGTGTGGGTGATAGTTGACCGGTTGACCAAGGTAGCCCGATTTATCCCAATGAAGAAGGAGGCGCAAGTGGGCGTCCTAGTGCGTCTCTTTGTGGAGCAATTTGTGCAGTACCATGGTGTGCCGAAGACGATCGTCTCCGATCGGGATGGTCGGTTTACTTCAAGAGAATGGAGGGCTGTACAGGCTTATTTGGGCTCGCGCCTCGCCTTTAGCACAACCTTTCACCCACAAACGGACGGGCAGTCTGAACGAACCATCCGAACATTGGAGGACCTTCTGAGGTTGTGTGTGCTAGATAAAGGAGAACCATGGGAGAGACTCTTACCTCTCGTGGAGTTCTCTTATAATAACAGTCATCAAGCCAGTATTGGAATGGCACCTCATGAAGCTTTGTATGGAAGGAGGTATAGAACACCCTTGTCCTGGGTGCAAGACGAAGATCCGAAGACATTGGGAAATGAGTATATTGATGACACGGACGCGGTGGTTAGGTTGATCCGGAATAGAATGCTAGAGGCTCAAAGCCGACAGGCGAAGTATTACAACGCAGGGCACCGTATGGTGGAATTTCAAGTGGGTGACAAGGTGTTCCTGAAGATTCGACCGATGCACGGAGTGTCGCGGGTACGTGGAGTCAAGAAGCTCAGCCCAAGGTATGTCGGGCCCTATGTCGTAGTGGAAAGGATTGGCCCTCTGGCCTATCGATTGGAGTTACCACCGGAGCTGGAGAACCTTCACGATGTGTTCCATGTATCGTCGCTTCGGAAGGCTTTGCTGCGGCCTGAACAGTATATCCCCACGGCAGATGGTGCAGTGGCGTCTGATAGGTCTGTGCGACTGGAGCCGGTGCGGATCGTTGATAACGAGACAAGAACCTTGCGCCGCAAAAGTGTTCCCTTGGTGAAAGTGCTATGGTCTAATCATGGGAAGGAGGAGTTCACATGGGAGCCAAGGGATTTGATGCAAGAGCGCTACCCGGAATTATTTACTACAGGTAAAAATTTTATTTGAAAGCATAGTTCCCTTTTATGTGCTTCACTCCCATAGCCTTACCCTGATTTCGGGGACGAAATCTTTTATTTTGTTTATAGGATTTGTAACGTCCCAATTCGCGCTAGGCCCCTTGATTGCGCTTTTGAGTCAAGGGGGCTGTGGAGAGCCCAATGGGGGTGTGGGTGAACAGGTGCGGACGTATAGGAAATGAGGAAAATAAGGCAAAACGGTGTTTTTGGCCAACACGGGTATGGACACGGCCGTGTCCATACCCGTGTGCCTCATGCCAATATTGAGTTTCAGTCAGAGAGGTACACGGGTATTGGGACACGGCGTGTCCCTACCCGTGTGCCGAGGACACGGGTCGAGACACGGCCGTGTCTCTACTCGTGTGCCGCAACCCCGACACGGCAGAAAGTTGTTCTGGGATGAACACGGCCCTAAACACGGCAGGCAACACGGCCGTGTCACCTGAACACGGGTAGGAACACGGCCGTGTGCCTACCCGTGTATGCGGTGTATAAAAAGGAAAAAGTTGTGAAACCCTAGCATTCATTCCCCTTTCTTCTGCCCCGAAATTTCTGAGAGAGTTCTTGGCTGGAGGAGGAGGAAGAGCTTGCCGGAGCCATCCTTGGAGGAATCAAAACGCCGCCACCGTCAAGGGAAAACAATGCCGCCGCGAAGGAGTGCGAGGCTCATGGCCGGCCATGGTGGTACCGCTGGACTTGAAGTGAGCTTCCTCCCCTCTCCCTTGGTGCTAGATCTATAGTTATTTTAGGAGAGACATCGACTCCATAGAGTCTTGATGGTGAGGAGGAGAGTTCTTAGGATAAGCCATGCCTAGGTTTTCTAGGCTTAGTCTCCCTCAACCTTCTCATCATTCAAAGTGGAGATGAGAGGGGTTTTCGTTGAGGGTTTGGCTTTGAAAGGAGAAATAAGGTTGGGTGTGATTTCTGGAGAAGTTTATGCGAGGTCGTTGCAAGGAAGAAGATGAACGGATGCCGTTCATCTCGCCTTAAGATGCGTGCAGAAATCTGATTTCTGCACGCGGCGACCTTCGTGGCCAATTTCAGAGGTGTTCTGGCCAAATCTGGGTGATCGACTCAACACGAAAGTCGTAGCCCCTGAAATTACCTTTCCAACGAGTGGTTGCTCGTTTCCATGCGATACCCGTAGCCACGGGAAAGCTGGTTCGAGTCCGCTGCGTTCGGGAAAATTCCTGTACAGGAAACTGTTTCCTGTACGTATTCGAGTTGAATTTCTGTTATGTTGCGACCAGATCTGGGTGATCAACTCAACACTAAAGTCGTAGCCCTCGCGAATACCTTCCCAACGAGGGGTTGTGCATTGTGATCGGATTCCTGTAGCTCCGGGAATCCCAGTTTTAGTATCGGGCTATCCTATGTTAATGCACTTGTTAATTTATAATGCTAGCACTCTTGCAATGATTGTGATTTGCTCATTTGTTATCTTGCTCCCATATATCTATAATGTTGTTGTTACTATAATTTAGCATTGTTACTCATTTGGTTGTGTAATAAGGAATAACGATGCAATGGTGGAGAAATGGATTTAATGGGAAGGCTAGATATTAGGAGTTGGGATTGGTATAGGATATATTTATACAATTTGGTGTTGAACATATCTATTATGCGTAGTGTTGAGGTGAATTCATTGAATAGGTGGGCGTGAACATGATGAACACTATGTGAAGAGTATTTTGTAACCGTAATCCGAGCCCAAGGGGTTTATAATCAACCGATGCTTAGAGTTGTAGTCTCCCTACGGGTAGCATCGAGTGAGTTGTTTTGGGGCATGTGATGTGCGACGATTCATCGTGTCGCGATATTGAGAAAATGGTTGTGGCAGGTCTACGGGTTCGCCAATCGTCACACCGATGGGAGCCAATGGCTAGACCTTGGGCGGTAGGGTTAGATACTTGGTGTCCATAACCCGAGATCTCCTCCGTGCCATGAGAACGGTTGGGCTTGCACCTCGTGCGTTTCCGAGGTTCCATCCGGTTCGAAATCAAAGGCCAGGTTGGGCTGTGTTCTTGGTGCACATTTACCCAAGACCCCTTCTGAGCCATAGTACGCATGTGAGCTCCGCTGTTGTGTTCTTAGCGTTGAGGCGTACGGGGGCCTAGGATAGGTAGTGTGATACCACCTAGTAGTGGAGACGCCCGCTCCACTGTCGCCGTCTGGCCACGACGGACGACGCCTGAGAGGTTAGCTACCTGCTCGAAAAGTGGGAACTTCAAGTCTGTGTCGACATAGCAACTTGCTTGTGCGTGCGTATGATTCGGTCATTGCATAACATTCATATCATGTCATTCATTGCATACACAAGATCCTCATCGTATAAGTTTGTATGGGCACTCTTATACGATGAGTTACTTTACTGTTAACCCGATCCTTAACTTATAAGTTTGTATGGGCACTCTTATAAGTTGAGTTATTATTTTGATTAATTATACCTGCTGTCATATATTATTGATATTTGTAGAATTGCTAGTTGTGTAGCGTAGTTTATACTCCTCCATATTTACAGTCACCTGCTTGTTTACTTGCTTATATATATACATATTGTACCTTTGTTCCCTTCTCCGCCCGGTGCCGAGGAGTCGCCGGGGGAGCGGATGTGAAGCCACTTAGTCTTATGACTAACGGTTGCTACGTCTTCCTTTTTAGGAGGAAACCCCGCAGGTAGAGCAGCAACGGACTATGCAGCAGGACAGCCAGGCCCGGATGATAGGACCTGAGGTGGTGGTGCCATCGGCACCGTCAGTGACAGTCGTGAGTGTTTTCATGTAGCCGTTTGGCAAAACATTTCTAGACTCTTGTTCTTTTGTACAAGCCTGTTGTGCTTGTTATCTTCCGCTACTTTTGGACTTTAACTTAGCTGTGAACTGAACTGCTTTTACTTTTCTGTTATGGTTGGGTTGGCAATGTTTATGTGATATGGATTGTAGCCGGCGGAATAGGCGTCTTATGGTAAAGGCTAACCCGTGTGTTAGTGCTACCACAAGGCGGCTATTTCGGGCATAAGACTCCCCTCGTGCCGTGTGTTGTGTTCCGGGAGGGGGGTCTTACACCCCACACGGGCGTGACCTAGGTCGTGACCACCGACGTACCGAAGCAATCATCCCTCCCGCCAGAATCCTGAGCCCGAGGTCAACATAGTACTATCACGCCCCCTGACACGCCCCCCCTAGGGCGTGTAGGAGGGCGTGACCAACCCGAGAAAAAAATCTATAAATTGAGACCCCCCTCTCCATTTCAGCAAGCTTTGGCTAAGTGGGGGAGGTGCTGCCCCTTTGTTTCTTGATCCTTTCTTAGGCTTTTTCTCTCTCTCTCTCTCTCTCTCTTTGTAATTTTTGTTTAACCCTAGTTTAATCATAGTTTGTTTTAGCTTTTGTTGTAATATTGCTCTTGCTTAGTGCTACTTGTAGGGCTAGAATAGGATTTCATTTTCATGCACTTGTAATTTAATTTTTAATAGTGTAACTTGCCCCTTTTTATTAATAGAAGTGTTATTTGTTTAGCTTGTGTTCTTTTTATGCTTTACTACTCATCCCCCCTCCTCCACTTCGCTATGATTAACTAATCTTCCTTGTACTCGATCTTGATGATCCGAGGTTAGAGCGATTAAGTTATGATGTTTTAATTAATCTTTTCTTTTTAGGTTAGGGCCTTGAATTACTCTTGATTAATCACGGGTTGGAGGTATATTATCGATATATACTCTCCGCCTTTGCTTTTATTCTGGGCTAGCCGAGAGGCCGAAAGAATGAAGTGAGCATTCAAGAGTAAAGGGAGTTGTCCGCGCCCCCTCGAGAGAGGCAGACGTCCAAATCTCCCGGATTGGAGTAAAATCCAATAGTGGGGTTCACCGCGTAAAGCGAGTTTTAGGCCTCCGATTTAGACGAGAGTCGGTCGGACCTTCCTAAACTCAGTTGGGCACGACTTTGAGAGAAGCGTGTTCAAGCTTTAGGAACCTCCACGGTCAAGGACCTTTATCCTATTAAGTTTAGATTTTTATCGCATTTTCTTAATCGTCTTTAGCTGAGGTGAATCTTGATCGAGTGCATTTCCATTTCATATTTTCTACCCTTCGTAGTAATCATTTTACTTAATAGCTTTACTTAATTGCGGTGGTTCTCTTTCTAGTATAGCTTTACTTCCTCCCTTGTGCCTAGATTTTCTAAAACCCTAGTTTTTTCCGTCGATAAGATAATAGCGTTCGTGTGAGTAATCATAGCCAATAGTTCCCGGATTACAATATGACACTTGTGTCCCCGAGCTACAATTCGATAGGTATACTTGTCTCATCGGGTTGCTAGTTCGGTTGCGTTTATTTTCTTCGAACCCTAGCGCGCAACAAGTTTTTGGCGTCGTTGCCGGGGAACCAACTTCCGTTGATATATTGAAAACACGAACCTATTAATTTTATCTCTTCTCTTTCTCATCCTCTTTCTTTAAAGTTTTAAAAAAAAAATCAAAAAAAATTTCACCGCTCTTAATAGTAACCAACTTCACAATTTTTCTACGCCACCTAATTCTCTCGAAAAGAGCAAAGGACTTTAAGCGCCACTGTCTTGTCTAGTACCTTGCGAACCCTTCACAGGGTAGTCCTTGGGAAGTTCGGGAGTTAATCTATATAAAAAAAATCTATTTCAAAAAGAAAAAAAAATTTAATCTTTTTTTTCTAGTTTATCCTTTTTCCCTTTCTCTTCTTCTTTTCTGTTCTTTTAGTGCATGACCCACGGGAGTCCGTCGGTTATTTTGGACTTGGACCACGAAATTGAGCGTACTCTTCGGAGAAGATTGCGATTTCAAGGTCCTACTATCCAAGTGTCGGTTCAGGACTCCGAGTCATTTGCTACTTTAAGAATGGAAGAACCCAATGTAGATGAGGCCGTGCAAAGGACTATGTCCTATTATGCACGACCAAACCTCGAGGGAACAGCATCAAGTATAGTCCGCCCTGCTATAGCAAATAATAACTTCGAACTAAAGCCTAGCATAATTCAAATGGTGCAGCAATATGTGCAATTTGACGGACTTCAAGATGAAGATCCGAACGCACATATAGCTAGCTTTCTTGAAATTTGTGACACCTTCAAGATAAATGGTGTCACAAATGATGCAATAAGGCTGAGACTCTTCCCCTTCTCTCTAAGAACTAAAGCTAAGTAGTGGCTGAACACACTTCCGAAAAATAGCATAACCACTTGGAATGAATTAACTGAAAAATTTTTGGCGAAGTATTTTCCGCCAGCTAAAACTGCAAAACTTAGGAATGACATCTCTGCATTCGGACAAATAGACTCTGAAACCCTATATGAAACCTGGGAGAGATTTAAAGAATTATTAAGATGATGCCCACATCACGCGCTGCCTGTGTGGTTACAAGTGCAGACATTCTATAACGGGCTAAATCAAAGCACGGAGCAAATGATAGACGTAGCTTCTGGCGGTACTTTAAATCATAAGACCCCGGAAGCCGCTCTTGAGCTTTTTGAGGACATGGCCATGAACACTTATCAGTGGAATGTGCCTAGGTCCCGCCAGAACAAGCCTGCAGGTATCTATGAAGTGGACAACGTCTCCCAGCTCGCTCTGCAAGTAGAAATCCTAAGCAAAAAAAATCACGGAGATGACTGCTGCCTCCGCCCCTCAGGTATGGGAATCTGCAACCCCTACTCCAGAACATTTAGATTATGTTAATAATATGCCTAGAACTGCTTTTAATAATTTTTCTGCTGCGAATTTTCATCCGCCTGGTTTTAATTTTTCGAATAGTTATAACCCCGCTTTAAGAAATCACCCGAACTTTTCATGGAGTAATCCATCGAATGCGATGCGCCCACCCCCGCAAAATGATTTTTCTGCACCACCACCACCACCACCTCTTCAAAATTACCCAAAACCTCCAAGCTTGGAGGAATTACTTTCTAAATATATGACCACAAATGACGCCACTATAAGAACTTTAACCGGAAGCGTAAAAAGTCTAGAAAATCAGGTAGGATAGCTCGCGAAAATAATTTCTGAGCGACCCGCAGGGTCTCTTCCTTCCAATACCGAACCCAACCCGAGAGAGCAAGTGAAAGCTATAACTCTTCGGAGTGGGAAGCAAGTCTCCGGTATAGTAAGTGAAGAGCCCGAGGCAAGCTCCGCTCTCGCCTCTAAAAATCAAAGCTCCGCTCCCGTTTTAAAAATTCTGCCCTCTACTGAAGAAGTAATCACCCCTATTTTAGAAAATAATCTCACTCCACCACCCATCTTCAAAAATAACTCAACTCCTCCATACCCCTCTGAACTTAATAGACAACGTCATGATGATTAGTACTCCCGCTTCTTAAAGATCTTCAAACAAATCCACATTAATCTTCCCTTCCACGAGGCTATTTCGCAGATACCGAAATACGCCAAATATCTTAAAGACCTCCTCACAAACAAGATGAAGTTAGAGAATCTTTCGCACGTCACGCTAAACGCCGAGTGCTCCGCCGTTTTAACAAACGGTTTGCCGAAGAAAAACAGTGACTCGGGTAGTTTCTCTATCCCGTGTGTCTTCGGTGATCTTTTTGTTAAACACGCGTTAGCCGACTTAGGCACGAGTATAAACCTGATGCCCTTTTCGTTGTTTAAAAAGTTAGGGATTGGTAGCCTTAACCCCACGCGTATGAGTATCCAGCTAGCCGATAGATCCGTCAAGTACCCGTTAGGAATAGTGGAGGACGTTCTAGTGAAAGTCGACAAGTTCATCTTCCCGGTTGACTTTGTCATTTTGGACAACGAAGAAGACGTCGAGGTTCCCCTGATCCTTGGCCGACCCTTCCTTGCCACCTCCCGAGCCATCATTGTTGTAAGCAATGGTAAGCTCTTTCTTCGAGTAGGCGACGACGAAGTCACATTTTCTATCACCCCTTCGATGAAGAACACCTTAGCAAATGATGACTCATGCTTTTTTGTAGACGCCGTGAGTGATGATTCTTCCTACTGCCTCTCCGACTTTGAAAAAGAATTTTCTACTTTTTGCTCCTCTTCTCTTACAACTGAATCACTGCAAGGAAGTGATGAATCTTCTTATTGTCTTTCTGAGTTTGAAAAAGAATTTTCTGATTTTTGTTCTTCCTCTTTTCTTCCCACTGAATCGCTACAAGAAGCCGTCTTGGCTGCTAGCCCCACCCCTTATTACGTTCCTTATAAAAAAGTTTATGAAGATATTATTTTTGAAAAAGAAAGAATCTCAAAATCCTCTAATGAAGAACCCCCTACCCTAGAACTTAAAGAACTTCCCGAACACCTTAAGTATGCTTTCTTCGAAAAAGATTCCAAGTTACCAGTTATCGTTTCGGCCTACGGATACGCAAAACGATAAACTTCTTCTAGTTCTATGTAAGCATCGACGGGCTATTGCTTGGCAAATTTCTGATATCAAGGGCATAAGCCCATCTTTCTGTACCCATAAAATTTTAATGGAAGATAATTCGCGTAACTCTATCCAACCTCAGCGCCGTATAAACCCGAATATGAAAGAAGTAGTTAAGGGCGAGGTTATAAAACTATTAGACGCAGGAATTATCTACCCTATATCGGACAGTAAGTGGGTTAGCCCCGTTCAGGTAGTTCCCAAGAAGGGAGGGATAACCGTAGTTAGTAATGAGAATAATGAATTAATCCCGACACGTACGGTGACGGGTTGGCGTATGTGTATAGATTATAGTAAGTTGAATGATGCCACCCGCAAGGACCACTTTCCTTTACCGTTTATCGACCAGATTTTAGAATGTCTCTCTGGCCATAGCTTTTATTGTTTTCTCGATGGCCTCTCGGGGTACTTTCAAATACCCATCTCTCCCGAGGACCAAGAGAAAACTACGTTTACTTGTCCCTTCGGCACCTTCGCTTACCGAAGAATGCCGTTTGGATTGTGCAATGCGCCAGCTATATTCCAGCGATGTATGCTCGATATATTTGACAAGTACGTAGAAAGCATTATGGAGGTATTCATGGACAATTTCTCCGTGTTCGGCGATTCCTTCGATAGATGTTTAGAAAACCTCGAAAAAGTCTTAGAACGATGCGAAGAAACTAACCTTGCCCTAAATTGGGAAAAATGTCATTTTATGGTGAGGGAAGGGTTAGTTTTGGGTCATAAAATTTCTGCTAAAGGTATTGAGGTAGACGTTGCAAAGATATAAGTTAGTGAGAAGTTGCCGCCGTCTACAAACATAAAAGCTATAAGAAGTTTCCTAGGCCACGCTGGTTTTTATCGTCGTTTTATAAATGACTTCTCCAAGATCACTAAGCCCCTCACCCATCTCTTAGAAAAAGACGCTCCATTCATTTTTGATGACTCTTGTATTTCTGCCTTTGAATTAATTAAAGAAAAGTTAATTAACGCACCGATTATGATAGCTCCGGCGTGGGACCTTCCTTTCGAGATTATGTGCGATGCGAGTAGTTTTGCGGTGGGAGCCGTATTAGGTCAACGCAAATCTAAAAACTTCCACCCCATCTATTACGCTAGTAAGACCCTCACATCTGCATAAGAAAATTACACCACAACCGAGAAGGAGCTCTTAGCTGTAGTATTTGCATTTGATAAATTCCGCCCTTACATTACACTTTCAAAAATCATTGTTTTTACGGACCACTCGGCCCTCAAGTACCTTCTTGCCAAAACGGATGCCAAGCCTCACTTGATTCACTGGGTCTTACTCCTCCAGGAGTTTGACTTAGAGATCCGTGATAAGCGAGGAGCCGAGAACTTGGCCGCCGACCATCTATCCAGATTAGATAACCCCTTTATAGAAAAATTAAATGAAAAATCTTTTAATGACTATTTTCCTGATGAGAAGCTGCTTTTAGTTAATACATCTACTTCTCCTTGGTTCGCGCACATCGCCAACTATCTAGTGGCCCGGGTCCTCCCAAAAGAGTTCTCCTCTCAGCAAAAGAAGAAATTCTTTTTTGAGCTGAAGAACTACTTTTGGGAAGACCCGCATCTTTTCAAAATTTGTGCGGATCAAGTGATAAGGAGATGTGTTTCTTTTGATGAAGGAATTGATATTCTAAAACATTTGCATGAAGGTCCGACAGGTGGGCACTATCAAACTGCTCGCACCGCTCACAAGGTGCTTTGCGCAGGTTTTTACTGGCCTAGCCTGTTTAAAGACGCGCAATCCTTTGTGAGCAGGTGTGATAGTTGCCAACGGTCGGGCAACATTTCTAATAAAAATGAAATTCCGCAAAATTATTTCTTAGAGTGCGAAATTTTCGACCTCTGGGGAATTGATTTTGTTGGCCCCCTTCCTTCTAGCTTCGGAAACAAATATATTTTAGTTGCTGTTGATTATGTTTCACGATGGGCTGAGGCCCAAGCTCTTCCTACGAATGACTCCCGAGTTGTAGTCACGTTTTTTAAAAAATTATTTTCTAGATTCGGTACACCTCGCGCAATCGTTAGCGATAGGGGTTCCCATTTCTGTAACGCACAATTTTCAAAAATCCTTACCAAATACGGCATTACACATAAGCTTTCCACTGCCTACCACCCCCAAACTAACGGACAAGTCGAAGTGGTTAATAGAGAAATAAATAGAATATTAGAAAAGACTGTTTCAACTTCTAGGAAAGACGGGTCAGCCAAACATGATGATGCTCTATGGGCCTACCGAACAGCGTACAAAACTGCCCTCGGATGTACGTCGTATCTGCTGGTCTATGGAAAAACGTGTCATCTACCCGTAGAGTTAGAGCACCGCGCCTTTTGGGACTTAAAATTTTTAAACTTCGATCCCCACTCAGTCGGTGACCTTCGAAAATCTCAACTAAATGAACTCGATGAGTGGCGCTCTTATGCTTATGAAAATAATAAACTTTATAAAGAGCGGACGAAGCATTTACACGATAAACACTTACCCTAAAAACTTTAAGCCGGGCGACCAAGCCCTTTTTTATAATTCTCGTTTACGTTTATTTCCGGGCAAATTAAAATCTCGCTGGTCTGACCCGTTTTCTGTTTTAGAAGTATTTCCTTATGGAACTGTTTTAATTTCTCACCCTGATAAGGGTAATTTCAAAGTGAATGGTCAGCGCCTTAAACTGTATTTCTCTGGTGATGATGATGTCAGTCCAAACGTTATTAAGTTTCTGCATCACGAACTTTAATCTTGAACTTTTAATTTTTTGCTAAAAACAATTTTATTTGTAGACAACAAAATTTTTGGACAATATTATTTTTTTGATGCGACGAGCTCAACGACGCTTTAACCAAAGGGCGCTCTTGGAGGCAACCCAAGTTATCTTTTTCTATTTTCTTTTTTTTACAATTTTTTGCCTCGGACGGCTCTGACAAGCTGAAGCTACTGCGATCGCCTGCTCCAACGTTGTTGAATCCATCACGAAGTCCAAAGAAGACATTCGGGGAGCGGCATCACTCAGCTTTTGCAGCAAATAAATTTGGGGAAGTACCTGTATTTCAATTCTGTCTTTCCATTCTGTACTTTATTTTTCTCTCCTTCTCCAATCCCCTTCTTTAGCCATTGAGGACAATGTCTATTTTAAGCTTGGGGGAGGACTTCCTCCTTCATTTTTTGCTTAGTGTAATATTTTTCTTTTTGTATATATTTTAAATATTTCCAAAATAAAAAAAAAGTAATATCTTAAAATTCCAAAAAAAAATAGAAAAATTTTCCAAAATCCAAAAAAAAAAGAGAATATTTCACAAAATTAAAAAAATATATATGTGTTTTTGAATAGTTTAGACATTTTGGTATTTCAATAGTACCCCTAGTTTTTGTTTTTGTTTTACTCAAAATTTTCTATAAACAACTTAGTTAATTATAATATTTCTAATCGTCCTTTTTAATTATGTTTCACAAGTAAAATGTTGGTCATGCTGTGTTTCTAATTCACAGTAGCATGTTAAGGTGAAATATTTTTTCTAAAACTCGCATTTCTATTATGGTTTTTTGTTTTTTATTTCCTTTACTTTCTCAAAAATTCATCATCCACTATTTTCTTTTTTCGTTTTTGAATAATTTTTGTAAAGTCATCTTTTGAATAACGTAGTAGATGTGAACGATCCAAGTCACCTATTATTTCTATTTTCAAGTTAATTTCATCAATCTTCTTTTTTATCTAGGACTCGCTTTTTGAAAATTTTCAAACATTTGTTTTAAATAAATTCAAAAGCGTGAAAATGATTTAGGCCGATTTTGTTTTCGTTTGAGCTTTCCTGCCAACCTAAAAAACTTTTACCACTAGTTAGCCGTTTTTGAGCCTTTTTCCGATTTCATTTGATAGCTCCTCCCTTCATTTCACTTTCACCAAAGCCAAAATTTCCAACCTATCGAATCACACTAGCCTTTTTGAGTTTCATAAATTATTTTGATGATTTTGATAGGGTATTTTGTGATTTTTGTGGGAGAAAGGTTTTCGAAAAAAAAAGTATGTTCAAAAGTGATGTTTATTTTTGTTTGGACAATTCAAAAAGGAAAATAAAAATATTTATGGCCTTTGTTTTGAAAAAAGAAAAAAAATGAAAAAAAGAAGAAAAAGAAAAAAATGTGTATATATTTTTATGAAAGTTTTTGAAACTCTTTGCTTTGGTTTAGTGTGATTTTAAAACCTTCACGTTTATCTTTGAATTCCACTCCTAATCATATTCCTAAACCAAACGTTTTTGTCCTATTTAAGTCCTTTTGATTCACGCTTTTTGATTTTTTATTTAACAACTAAGATAAGAAAAAAAGTAAATCAGTTTTAGTTTTGGATTTAAACCTAGATTTTTGTTAATTAAATTGATATAATTATAATGCATTGCTTGGATCTAGTAACAACTCAATGCGTGTTTTTCATTTTCGTTGCTTTGCTTAAGTCTATTTAAAAAATCTCGTTAAAATTTTGGATGATGTGTTTTTATTGAGTAAAGTTTATAAAAGTTTACCATACTTAAATAATTGTTTTAGACTTACATTTCACCTTTTCCCTACTTAGAATTTCGCATAGTACTTGTGTAGGCATAATTAGAACTTTTTGATTAGTTCTTTTTATAAATATCTAGTTTTTATATTTTTGCTTGGGGACAAGCAAAACTTAAGCTTGGGGGAATTTGATAATACGTTTTGTAGCCTAAACTATTATCGTATTTTCTATTTTTTAGTGTACAAATCATGTCTATTATTAGTTTATTTTTATCCTTTTTATGTAAATATTATTGCCACTAACATTTTCTTGTCCTTTTGCAGGTTTTTAGGAAATTCGCCAAAAATGACCTAACACGCCCCCTGTCACGCCCTCCCTGGGCGTGACCTAGGGCGTGTCACCCGATCCCGAGGACTTTTGTTGGAAGGGACAGGAAAACGGACAAAACCGCTGTCACGCCCCCCTGACACGCCCTCCCTGGGCGTGTCACCAGGCATGACCATGGGTGTGTCGCCCTCTGCCGCAAAGCCTGCCGCCGCATTAAATGTCGTTCCGCCACAGCACGAAAACAGTACTGTCACGCCCCCCGTCATGGGCGTGACCTGGGGCGTGACATCAACTTTTCGACGACTGACGGATTTCCGACCAATGATTTGGACATGACGTGCCTGTCACGCCCCCCCTATACGGGCATGACCTAGGGCGTGACCACCGACGTACCGAAGCAATCATCCCTCCCTCCAGAATCCAGAGCCCGAGGTCAACATAGTACTGTCACGCCCCCTGACACGCCCCCCCTAGGGTGTGTCGGAGGGCGTGACCAACCCGAGAAAAAAATCTATAAATTGAGACCCCCCTCTCCATTTCAGCAAGCTTTGGTTGAGTGGGGGAGGTGTTGTCCCTTTGTTTCTTGATCCTTTCTTAGGCTTTATCTCTCTCTCTCTCTCTCTTTGTAATTTTTTTTTAACCCTAGTTTAATCTTAGTTTGTTTTAGCTTTTGTTGTAATATTTCTCTTGCTTAGTGCTACTTATAGGGCTAGAATAGGATTTCATTTTCATGCACTTGTAATTTTATTTTCAATAGTGTAACTTGCCCCTTTTTATTAATAGAAGTGTTATTTGTTTAGCTTGTGTTCTTTTTATGCTTTACTACTCATCCCCCCTCCTCCACTTCGCTATGATTAACTAATCCTCCTTGTACTCGATCTTGATGATCCGAGGTTAGAGCGATTAAGTTATGATGTTTTAATTAATCTTTTCTTTTTAGGTTAGGGCCTTGAATTACTCTTGATTAATCACGGGTTGGAGGTATATTATCGATATATACTTTCCGCCTTTGCTTTCATTCTGGGCTAGCCGAGAGGCCGAAAGAATGAAGTGAGCATTCAAGAGTAAAGGGAGTTGTACGCACCCCTCAAGAGAGGCAGACGTCCAAATCTCCCGGATTGGAGTAAAATCCAATAGTGGGGTTCACCGCGTAAATCGAGTTTTAGGCCTCTGATTTAGACGAGAGTCAGTCGGACCTTCCTAAACTCAGTTGGGCACGAATTTGAGAGAAGCGTGTTCAAGCTTTAGGAACCTCCACGTTCAAGGACCTTTATCCTATTAAGTTTAGATTTTTATCGCATTTTCTTAATCGTCTTTAGTCGAGGTGAATCTTGATCGAGTGCATTTCCATTTCATATTTTCTACCCTTCGTAGTAATCGTTTTACTTAATAGCTTTACTTAATTGTGGTGGTTCTCTTTCTAGTATAGCTTTACTTCCTCCCTTGTGCTTAGATTTTCTAAAACCCTAGTTTTTTCCATCGATAAGATAATAGCGTTCGTGTGAGTAAGCATAGACAACAGTTCCCGGATTTCAATACGACACATGTGTCCCCTAGCTACAATTCGATAGGTATACTTGCCTCATCGGGTTGCTAGTTCGGTTGCGTTTATTTTCT
Source organism: Platanthera zijinensis (assembly GCA_039513925.1). Lineage (NCBI taxonomy): Eukaryota > Viridiplantae > Streptophyta > Magnoliopsida > Asparagales > Orchidaceae > Platanthera > Platanthera zijinensis. The sequence continues at coordinate 35,628,841 of CM077083.1, forward strand.
TCGAACCTTAGCGCGCAACACTTTTCTCTTTAATTTTAATTAGTTTCAATTTTGTGGTTCTTTGTTTAACTGATTTAGATTTTAATTATTCCCACTCTATGTTTTAGACGCTTAGGAAATCTCAACTTACTATAGTTTTTCTCTAAGCTTTAACTTAAATATAAAATTTGTTTAGCTTTTTTTTTACTTTTCTTGTTAGATCATATGCCATGGGGGATAAGAGGATAAAATTTATTATCCCTTGGAAAACATATTCATTTTTTCTTTTTTTGTTAGATCATATGTCATGGGAATTTAGCATTCCTTGGTGCGTATATGCAATCCCTAAATACAAAAGAAGAAGTAAGAGGATAAAATTCATTACTCCCAATCATTTTGTTTATTTTTGAAGAGAGAAAAAAATATATATTTGCTCATATGTCATGGAAAATAATAGGATAAAATTCATCATTTTCTTGATAAACATATTCTAATATCAAAAAAATGTGAGGGGTAAGAGAATAAAAATCATCACCTCCAATCAAAGACCACTTCATATCTTTTGCTTTCACAAACCCATCAGCCAATGAAATTGCCATATATTTAAATTAAAATTTTGTGAGAGCATAAATAGTAGTTTGAAAATTTTTTTTAAGCCTTGCAAGTCTCTAGTGTCGACAAAATCAACCTATGGGGGGGGGGGGGAATTGGTGTCGTGCAGTCTTTTGCGGAATTAAATTTACCTGCACAAATTAAGAAACACAACACAGAAAACACACAGAGTTATAGTGGTTCCCCAATTTAGGTACGTCCACTTCCCCCTTCGACCTATCTCCCACCAAGGGATGACTCGGTCACTTCTCCAAACGGATTGAAATCCAATCCTCACACTACGGAAGGAACCCTTCAAACAAAGGAGTCACAACTCCACAACCATGGGTTGCACCTAACCCTTATAACTAGGAATAAAAATTCCTTTACAACAAACCAAAATTGAATGTAAAATAAAATAAAAACAAAGCTTTTGGAGATTCCGATGTCCTTCTTCGTTCGTTAAAGCTTTCTTGAAAGTTACGAAGAGTCCACAACCGGGTTTCTCTCTTGGAGAGAATCTTATGAAGATCGGCGGCGGCAAGTTAATGCGGCGGCAATACTTTGTAGATCCAAACTTCTTGACGAAGAAAGCAATGTCTACCAACGATCTCAGTCGGATCAATCGTCTCCACCGATTCAGAATGGAGAACTAGTCTCGTTCAATGAATCGAGAGACAAGAGATCTCAAGAGAAATGCATGAGATGCTCGGCTTGCCTCGGTACTATCGCCGGAAGATCAAAGAATATCCGAGATTGGCGGCGACGACGAACTACGAGCGGCGACAAGCGATCGGCGGTTTCCACGATCGACTAGGGTACGACGTCGGCTACTTTTGATTTCACGTGAATGGTTACTATAGAGGTTCAAAATACACGCATATATATACCTGAGGCAAACCCTAAAGTCCGTGTGGGACCCACAAGGGGAAACCCTAGCCCCGGACAAAACAGCGCATGGCAAGTTGGTTCGGTACAGCGAACGAGGGAAAATTGCCTAAGGCAAAATCGGCGGGAATCGTTGGTGATTCTCGTGGATGTCGGCGGGAATTACTCACGATTCCCGTCGATTCTGCCTTGGATGAATTCCTGTTGGAAAACTGTCAGCCGGAGGAAGTCGGAGGGAATGCAGACTGATTCTCGTCAAAGTCTGCGGGAATCACTCGCGATTCCCGTCGATTCTGCCTTGGCAGAATTCCTGTTCGAAAACTGTCAGCCGGAAGAATTCGGCGGGAATGCAGAATGATTCTCTTCGAATCGGCGGGAATCAGTAATGATTCCTGTCCAAGTCGACGAGAATCACTTAATGATTCCCGTCGATTTTGACTTAGAGGAATTTTCTCTTCCTTCCTTTGATGACTTGGTCTTTGACCCATCTTTGCTCCTTCTTCTGCTCTTGATCTGCCTAGACCCTGTACTTGAAAATAAGTACACTCCAATAGAGAGAGCACACGTGAGTCAACACACTTATCTACTGAACGAGGGATTACGTTATGCAGACCCGTGTATATTGACCCACTGCACCCTGACATTGGTGTGTACTTAGCATGGAATATCTGCAAGCACAACTTGATAGAAGATCGTCGAATACATTGTCAATTCAACTTAGCTTGTTCAGGGGCTTCTTCAAATCAGGTATATTGTGGATACAATACCCAACAATCTCCCCCTATTTGAAGAAGCCTAAACCCTACAAGCTAAGGTGAATAGAACAGATGGGAATGAAAATCATAAAATGAAAATTTAGTTGAGAGTGAAATTCATTACCATTTTACTTAGAGAATACTTAACATTGGCAGCCACCTTAGCCTTAGCCGAGAGCGTAATCTCCCCATTTTCGTCTTCTGCAAATCTGGGACTTCACTTGGAGCACAAAGCACCCCCTCAGTTCTTGCATTCATGCCCGGTCTTGAATTCATAGCAGATGCTCTGCCTTGATACAAGAGCCTTGAGCCCTTCAGTCTTCAAGCTTCATAGATCAGCTTGCCGAGTTCAGTTTTGAAGAGATTGAACTTGGCCTCGTCTATGGGCTTTGTGATGATATTTGCAATCTGCTTATCTGTGGGGACATAGCAGAGAGATATATATCTTTGTTTTCAACATGCTCCTGAATGAAGTGGTAGCGCACTTCAATATGCTTTGTTCTGCGGTGCGACACTGGATTGTTCGCAATTGCTATTGTGCTCGAGGAGTCACAATACATAGGAACTTCTCTGAACTGCAAGTAATAATCTTCGAGTTGATTTCTGATCCATAGAAGTTGTGCGCAACAGCTGCCTGCTGAGATGTACTCAGATTCAGCCGTGGAGGTTACGACACAGTTCTGATTTTTAATGTTCCATGAAATAAGCATTCTTCCGAGGAATTGGCACGTCCCAGAAGTGCTTTTCCTATCATCCCTACTTCCTACAAAATCAGCATCTGAAAAGCCTATCAGCTCGACATCATTGTTTCTTTGGTACCACAAGCCAAGATTTGGTGTACCTTTAAGGTATCTAAGAATTCGCTTTGCAACGACATAATGAGATTCCTTAGTGTTCACCTGATATCTGGCACAAACGCATGTGGAAAACATAATATCCGGTCTACTAACAGTAAGGTAGAGAAGGGATCTAATTATGCTTCTGTATTTAGTTTCATCAAAAGGTTGCCCTTTCTCATCCTTGTCCAAAGACACAGTGGATCCCATTGGAGTCCTCATAGAGGTTGCATTCTCCATTCCTAATTTCTTGAGGAGTTCATTTGTGAACTTCGTTTGAGAAATGAAAATTCCATCCTCAGACTATTTCGCATGAAGTCCCAAGAAGTACTTCAGCTCACCCATGCTGCTCATTTCAAACTTCCCTTGCATATGTTTAGAAAACTTCTTGCACATGTTGTTTTTTGTTGAGCTGAATATTATGCCATCGACATAGATTTTCACCAGCAAAATCTTGCCTTTGACTTCCCTAAGAAACAATGTCTTATCTATTTTTCCTCTCGAGAACTTGTTCTCAATAAGAATACTAGACAGAGTCTCATACAAATCTCGAGGAGCTTGTTTTAAGCCATATAATGCTTTATTAAGAAAGTAAACATGATTAGGGAATGTTGGATTAACAAAACCTGGGGGTTGCGCGACATATACTTCCTCTTTCAAATTTCCATTTAGGAACGCAGATTTCACGTCCATCTGATAGACAGTGAATCCTTTGTGAGAGACATATGCCAGGAACAACCGGATCGCCTCGAGCCTTGCAACTGGTGCAAGGGTTTGATCGAAGTCAATCCCCTCCTCTTGTCTATAACCTTGAGCCACCAGTCTGGCCTTGTTCTTGATGATGACCCCGTGTTCATACAGTTTGTTTCTAAATATCCACTTAGCGTCGATCACATTCTATTTCTTTGGTCTGGGAACAAGCATCCAGACGTTGCATTATTCGAATTGATGCAGTTCATCTTGCATTGCCAATATCCATGTCGCATCTTTGTTCGCTTCATCGAACTTCTTTGGCTCAACCTGTGACAGAAAACTTAGGTGCAGAATCTCGTTAATTGTTCCTCTGCGTGTTCTGACACCGTCCCGAGGATATGCTATGATCTGATCACTTGGATGATCCCTCACGTGTCTGAGCTCTAAGAGTCTGGCATCTTGAGCTCCAACAGCTTCTCGGGCTCCTCCCTCTTCTGGGGGAATTTCTCCATTCTGATCGTCATCTTCTCTAGTTGGCGTTGAGGTGGAGACCTTGACGTACTTGGGAGTTGCATCTTTAGCAGTCTCATCAAGACATAGCTGTTCAAGCCTTGCACCTGCATCTTCAAGAATGCCACTGGAAGAATTGTTGTGAAGCAAGCTTCCTTCATCAAATACAACATTAATGGGCTCCTCTACCACTAGGGTTTTGTTATTGAAAACCCTATAAGCCCGAATATGGCTACTATAGCCCATTAAGATGCCTTTGAAGCATTTTTCTCTGAATTTAGTACGTGGGTACTTCCCATTATTGAGTACATAGCATCTGCAGCCAAAAATCCTTAAATAGGACATGGTCGGTTTCCTTCCTTTCAATAGCTCATAAGATGATTCTTGTTGATCAATGCTCGGTTCTGCACATGACAAGCCGTATTGACAGCCTCTGCCTAGAAGTACTCTGGAAGAGAAGCGTCATTTAACATTGTCGTATATGCTTCAATAAGCATTCTATTTCTCCTCTCCGCAACTCCGTTTTGCTGAGGAGTATGCGGGGAGGAAAACTCATAAAAGATACCATGTTCTTCAAGTAATTCTGTCATAGCACCAGACTCGAATTCTGTTCCATGGTCACTTGTGATTTTGACCACGGAGTAGTTAAGTTCATTCTGAATCTGCTTGATAAAATTAGTGAAGATGTCAAACGTATCTAACTTTCATTTCAAGAAGAACACCCACGTAAACCGAGACTGATCCTCAACAATCACTAGCGTATATGATTTGCCTCCTAAGCTATGAACTTCCACTGGACCGAAAAAGTGCATATGCAGAAGATAAAAACATCTGGAGGAGTCTTTGTCTGCAATGCCCTTAAAGGTAGCCCGAGTCTGTCTGCCCTTCTTGCATGTAGGACAAGGGCTATCATTGATGCACTTAATAGTAGGGGAATCCCTTACTAAATTTTTGGAAAACAACATATTAATAGTCTTGAAATTAATATGTGCTAATCTCTTGTGCCATTATTCACAGAGAGAAGAAATGCCTTTTGTTACTAGGCACACGGAGGTAGAAGAGTCTAAGCTAAGAAAATCTAAGCAAAAGATATTTCTGCTCCTAATGCCAGTTAATACCGTCTCCGAAGAGGCACATGAGATTATCAAGCACTAATCCTTGCAGAACTTAACGTCGTATCCTTTATCACACAACTGGCTTATACTGATCAGGTTATGGTTTAACCCTTCAACATAGGCCACGTATGTGATAGAGAATACACCGTTGGAAATCATACCATAATGCCTAGTGACTCCTCGATCAGATCCTCCAAAGATGACTTTGGGTCAATTTTCGACTGGGGAGTAATCACGCAACTGCCTTCTTGTCCCAGTCATATGCCGGGAACATCCACTGTCCAAGTACCAGATTGGCGTTTTGGTGGCCTTTAAGCATACCTGCAAAACAGAATTAGTTTCCCTTAGGAACTCAATCGAATTTGGGTCCTAGATTCCTTATTAGCACACTCCCCCTCGGTTGGTTAACCCTACGAGTGGTCGGCCTCGCATTTCAAACAAAAGGATTCTCATTGTATCTTGGATTAAACCAGCAATCCACGGCAAAGTGACCAACTTAGCCACAGCACCAACAGTCAAACTTGTTATACCGGTTCCTAGGATCCTGCTTCACCCTTGGAACGGTGGGTCAAGTTGGGGCCTTGGATATGGAGGTGGAGGCATCATGATGATAGTAGTCACACGAATTCTTCACTTCCTGTTCCTTCAGTATGATAGGCTTGGCCTTTGGTGCCTGCTTCCTATTATGGCCGCTAGAGAAGTGGCCATAATTCTCCACTTGGATTTCCTCATAAGGTGCCTTGAAGACACTCTCACCTTAATTGCGGGTGAAGGTCCAACCATTATACCGGCTCTTGGGCTTTTCAACCGAGGGCTGGAAGAAGTGACCATAGGTTGACTCAAAGTCCTACTCATTGCAAGGAAAGCCAGGCTTTCTGAATGAAACAGGACCGAGTGGAGCCTTTCCCTTTTCTACAGCAGAGGCATTCTCAGTAGCCTTATTTTTCATCCGATTTCTATTTCTCCTAGATGATTTACCAGGCACAGCCACATGCCCTAAGACAGCCCCCTAGCCTGAACAGAGAATTCATCAACTAGATGAAGAACGGTCTTGGGCATAGAGAAGCTTTTGACAATCTTCCTCTCTTCCGCAAGCTGTTCTTCCAGCTTGTTGATTTCTTCCTGTTTTTTGTTACGGAGCCTTAGAGAATCTGAGTGCTCAGAAGTCAGGTCCAGGTGTTCCTGTCAGAGAGAAATCAAGCTAGTGATCTCTTCTCTTAGGGACACACCCTCAGCCTTAAGGAATTTGACTTCCTTTTTCTGAGCCCTCAACCTCTTAAGGCACTCTTCAAAAGTATTGAGCAAAAGCTCATACTTTTTGAGGAGTTCAGCCTCACAGGCAGATGGACTGTCCTCGTGGTCATCTTCAGGAGACTCAAAGTTAAAGTCAGAGTCAGAGAGGGGGGTGCGATCTTTTACCTTCCCTGTAAAAAGAGGACAGTCTCTATCTAAGTCGGAGCGACCCATTAGCCTGAAGTAGGCTTCCTTATCATCACTGTAGTATGAAGAGTCAGATTCACTCAGTGTCTTTGGCTTTTTGGCAATGTATCTCCTCTCCTTCTTCTTATCTCTAGAAGACTTGTGCTCCTCTCCCTTCACCTTATCTCCCTTGCTGTTGTGTCAGTCAGCAACAATGTGGCCTAGCTTATTGCATCCAAAGCAAATAATGTAAGCAGAGCGATGTTTGTTCTGTTTAGATTCATACATGTCAGAAGAGTAATTCTTCTTCTGATGTCTGGAGGAGGATCCGTCTCTTTTTCTTTGATTCCTTATCTTGAGGAACTTCTTGAACTCTCGAGTGATGAGGGAGAATTCTTCTTCATATAGCTCTGAGCCGGAAGAGCATGCCTCAGAGTCTTCTTCCTCATCTTTTTTCCAAGAGCAGGACGAGGCTGCGCCCTTTCCTTTCCTTGAGTGATTGGCTTTAAGGCTACCGTCTTTTCTTTGGCAGCGGCTTTATCGGCTTCCTCTTTAGCTTATCTTGTGTTCAGCTGAAGCTCATAGGACATAAGCTTCCCAAACAGAATCTGGGGATCAGTTTCTGCCACCTTTCCAAATTCTCTGATGGCCCAGATCTTGGTGTCCCATTCCTTAGTAAGGGATTTAAGGAATTTGTCATTTAGTTCACCATCGGTGAACACTCTGCCTTAACCCTTCAGGGAATTGACGATCTTCAGGAAGTTCTCAAATGTCACTCCGATTTCTTCCTTGGGACCTTGCCTGAATGCCTCATACTTCTACTTCAGAAGGGATCTTCGATCATCCCTTACTTCATCTGTGCCTTCCATCAGAATGATCAGGCAGTGCCATATGTCCTTGGCAGTCCTGCAGTTGCTGAAATTCAACATCATGGAATCATCGACGACGCTTACTAAGATGTTTTGAGCTTTTTTGTCTAGTCCGACAAGCACCATCTCATCCTTATCCATTTCGGAGAGCTTCTTGGGCACCATCTTGGTAGGATCTGTGGTGGAGGACTTAGTGGGGATATAAGGGCCCTCCTCCACTATCATGAAGAGTTGAGGGTCGACTGCTTCCATGTAGAACCTGATCCTTTCCTTCTAGATGGGAAAGTTCAGCTTGGTGCATAGTGGGATTTTTCCTGAATACTTTAGTCCGTCCATTCCCGAGATCTTCTTTCCTCTTGACACTAGACACAGGATCTTACTCATGGTGTTAACCTTGTTGATGAGTAACCTCCCTCTGATACCACTTGCAAGTCTCTAGTGTCGACTAAATCCACCTATGGGGGGGATAGGTGTCGTGCAGTCTTTTGCGGAATTAAATTTACCTACACAAATTAACAAACACAGCATAGAAAACACATAAAGAGTTATTGTGGTTCCCCGATTTGGGTACGTCCACTTTCCCCCTTCGACCGATCTCCCACCAAGGGACGACTCGGTCACTTCTCCAAACAGATTGAAATCCAATCCTCACAGTACGGAAGGAACCCTTCCAACAAAGGAGTCACAACTCCACCACCATGGGTTGCACCCAACCCTTACAACTAGAAATAAAAATTCCTTTATAACAAACCAAAATTGAATGTAAAAGAAAATACAAACAAAGCTTTTGGAGATTCTGATGTCCTTCTTCATTCGTTGAAGCTTTCTTAAATGTTACAAAGAGTCCACAACCGGATTTATCTCTTGGAGAGGATCTTGTCAAGATCGGCGGTGGCAAGTGAATGCGGCGGCAATACTTTGTAGATCCAAACTTCTTGACGAAGCAAGCAAGGTCTACCAACAATCTCAGTCGGATCAATCGTCTCCACCGATTCAGAATGGAGAACTAGTCTCGTTTAATGAATCGAGAGACAAGAGATATCAATAGAGATGCGTGAGACACTCGGCTTGCCTCGGTACTATCGCCGGAAGATCAAAGAAGATCGGAGATTGGCGGCGACGATGAACTGCGAGCGGCGACAAGCGATCGGCGGTTTCTGCGATCGGCTATGGCACGGCATCGACTACTTTTGATTTCACGTGAATAGTTACTGTAGATGTTCAAAATACGCCCATATATATACCTGAGGCCAACCCTAAAGTCCGTTGTGGGACCCACAAGGAGAAACCCTAGCCCCGGCCGAAACAGTGCATGGCAGGATGGTTCGGTCCAGCGAACGAGGGAAAATTGCCTAAGGCAAAATCGGCGGGAATCGTTTGTGATTCCCGTGGATGTCGGAGGGAATCACTCACGATTCCCATCGATTTTGCCTTAGTTGAATTCCAGTTGGAAAACTGTCAGCCGGAGGAAGTCGGCGGGAATGCAGACTGATTCTCGTCGAAGTCGGCGGGAATCACTCACGATTCCCGTCGATTCTGCCTTGGCAGAATTCCTGTTCGAAAATTGTCAGCCGGAATAAGTTGGCGGGAATGCAGACATATTCTCGTCAAATCGGCAGGAATCACTAACGATTCCCGTCGAAGTCGGCGAGAATCACTTAGTGATTCTCGTCGATTTTGACTTAGAAGAATTTTCTCTTCCTTCCTTTGATGACTTGGTCTTTGACCCATCTTTGCTCCTTCTTCTGCTCTTGATCTGCCTAGACCCTATACTTGAAAATAAGTACACTCAAATAGAGAGAGCACACGTGAGTCAACACACTGATCTACTCAACGAGGGATTACGTTGCACAGACCTGTGTATATTGACCCACTGCACCCTGACATTGATGTGTACTTAGCATGGAATATCTGCAAGCACAACTTGATAGAAGATCGTCAAATACATTGTCAATTCAACTTAGCTTGTTCAGGGGCTTCTTCAAATCAGGTACTTTGTGGATACAATACCCAACAAGCTTCTTTTAAGTAAAGAGTTGATTTAATTCTAATCTTATTATGTTTGCAAAAGTACCCAATCTTGCTAGCTAGTTATTTTACTTGAGAAATCTTGGCTAAATCTGTTACTCTTTTTCAATTGAGACTCATAATTTAGAACTTAATTTGTAAATCCATAAATTTTATTTTTAACTCTCTTTTGATTGAATAAGTTTTAGTTGAATTGAAAATTTTATTAATGTGTTATGAATACTCTCATTCTTTTGCTCTAGAATAACAAAAACTTAAGTATGGAGGTATTTGATGACTAGTAGTTTAGTCATCATTTAGGGCTATTATTTTATTAGATACTTAATTAAATTAGCGTATTTATTCTTTATTTCTATAACATTTCGTAAAAATAAATATTTTACGTTCTTACTTATATATTTTTCATTTTGTATGAATACGATATGCCTGAGGGGAATTCGTAGGTATAATCCCGCTGTCGCAACCAAGGTTCGTATACAAGTCAAATTCGTCGACTTGATTCTCCGACCACTCGTGTAGGCTATCATTATATTTCTATATATTTCTATGTATATATATATATCGAAAGCTCCAGAGCAAGCTCAACCGCCCTTCCCCAAGCAAACTAGGCCAGCTCCCGACCACTTTTACCAAGCTCAACCACCACCGAGCTCCTCCGGCCAAGCTCCGCCATCATGCTCGGTCAGCCTCCTCGACGCTACCATAGTTGTAGAAGATCGGCTAACCATCCAGCACCACCACTGCGCACAACCTTCTCATATGAAGCTCAGCCACCAACATCAACCTCAACTCGGCGCCACCACCGTACTCAGCAAACTTTCTCAGCGGCACTACCATGCTCTCCACCTGCCACTTCAGTAGCTCCGTCCATCACCTTCTACCCTAGCCAACACCTACAATAACACCTCACTCTGCCGCCCACCATCCAGCATGTAGAAGCAAGCTCGGCCGCCACCCCATACAAATCCGGCCAAGCCCGAGCTCCAACATCAACTTCTCTATGCAGCACGACCACCAACAACTCCAGCCACATGCATCCAGCAGATTAACCTCCATGAAGCTCGACCGCCACCTCATCTCGGCCACCTCAACTTTAACAGCACCTCCTCCTAATAGCAGCTGCATGGCCGGCAACTCCACCTTAGCAACCATCATGCAGATTCCTCTGCCTAAAGAACTGCCACGTCAGGATATCCCCCTGGGACAGCCATGCAGCTGCCCGAAATCACAGGCTCTAGCTCCTCACGATAGAACCTCCACGTCATGAAAGCAGCCTGCCACTCTTCAATTCCACTGTTACACGCAAATGCTGCCACCTCAACAGTAATGGCTCATATTTACTCCTCCATAGATTCGGTCGTACGTGGGGCCACCTCATAAATAACGCCTGCTATGTTTAAGCTATATATATATGCCCACTTTCAGCCACTAGAGGGGGATGTGCACGGTTACAAGTTTTAGTCTCAAATTAATTTGAGAGTTTGAAGTCCCAAGAAGAAAAAAAGGAGAATATTTTAAGAGCGCGGAATTCATTTTGAGTATGATGGTATGAAAGAGAAGTAGTGCATATTTTTTTTAATTGTTTTTTGTTTGTTTTGTTTTAACCACTTCAGTTTAATCTTGTACGTCTCGTCATTTTATCTTTTATAATTCCTTTTCCTACGAGCAAGAAAACTTCAAGTCTATTTCACTTAAGATATTAATATTACTCCTCGTTCTTTTTTCATGATGTCGCATTATTATAATACAGACTCTGCCATCCTCATGAGTAGCTAATTTTTAGTGCTCGGTCGTGATGATCCGAGGATGAGATAATTTTTGCTATGATTTTAATTTTGCTTTTCTCAATTTGTTGAACGCTTAAGATTTACAGTTGATCAATTCATTGAGGCAATATATTTTATATAGTTTTCAAAATGGTTTTTGCTCTTTAGTTGGCCGAGAGGCTCATAAGGCAAATCGATCACTCATTGGTAAAAAGAGAAGAACAAAACCCTCGAGAGAGGTCGACGTAAATCTTCCGGATTGGACTAAAATCCAATAGCTAGGTTCACTACCTAAAATAAGTCTTAGGTGATGCGATTTGAGAACGAGAGTTCGGTCGATACACCTAAGCTTAGTTGAACCTAATCCTTGAAAGAGGAGTGTTCATGCTTCGGGAAACTCCATGGTCAAATCCTCTTCAACAAGAGAATTTCATTTCTATTTTCATTCCGTAATTTTTCTGCCCAAGGTGATTCAAAGATCGGGCACTACTTTTAACCCATCGAATTAATTTTATTAGTGTCTTAAGTTTTTACTATCAGCAACCCCAACCAAAATTTCTATTGATAAAATAATAACGATTTTCAAAGTAGAATTACTCAACTACCCCGAGTCTAATACGACTTTGGTTTTCATAAACCTATACCACTTTCGATACGGTACACTTATTGTTATCGTTTGCAGGCATAGTTTCGCACAATCAGTGGTCAACGCAAGGGATTTGGCAAGTTGCTTCTCAGTTCGCTCTTTGGGAAACATTTCATCTTGCTCAGCTCGTGCCTCCTCTACGGGTAGCCTTTTCTCTTTGATCCCCTATGCGGGAAGATCACGAGCGAGTTTTAGAGGCTTAGACAGAACCTCTCACTCCAAGTACAACCTCAGTATGACGGTCCCGAAAAAGGATGGGAAGACATACATGTTCATAGGATTTTCAACTAGTGTAGCAGCGGGGCTGATCGCCAAAGAGCCAGAAGGATTATCCATAACCTATTCAGGTTCTTGGGATTTGCCTTTGTTGGAAAACTCTCAAACAATGCAGACAAGAGTGTTTGATATATTCACAACCTTTTTTATCTTTGTACGAGGTTTGGCTTCTCTTTGCGGCCTGTGACGTTTGTGAAAAGCTTGCCAAGTCCAAACATCGCAGATTGGAAATTATTGACCCCAACTAGTGTGAAGTGACCCATAGTTCTGGATATTTTGATAAAACTTGTCCTTTCTGGGATATTTATAACACTCACAACAATAATGGAAATTGCAAACTCGGTGAATAGAAGAACATTTTTTTAAATTCCTTGAAATTTAAAAAAGCACGGGGATTAAGTTTACCCTAGAGTCCGCAATGCATCCTCAGCCCAATCGGCAGGTCGTCACGGCCTCACTTCTCAAGTTGCGCAGTGCCAACCAGCCAAAGTAGCTCTCCAAGGTCTCCTTCAGTAGCAGCAGACAGACCTTCAATCCTCCCAGGCCGGCATCTACCAAGCGTTAGATTGGGGAAAAGGCGCCAGTTCGTAAAGCTCAGTTCGCCTCCTTGGCAGACTCACACTATCTTGTCTTTTCTTTTCCTTTATATCCCATCACCCCCACCCAATTCTCCTGTTCCATGGGCAGGCGGTTATTTTTAGCCCTACCCATTTGGGCAGGTCCCCGAGCCTAAAAATAGGGGGGAATGGCACACACAAATTATGTTAACTCGAGCTTAGGAGCCCCCTTATTAAAAGATGCGGACTCGATTATCAGGCTTTGCGGACTGATGCTCGCACAGCTCTGGACTTTTTGCCCTTTCCTTTTAATATCATTTGATTATTCAAAGGAAAGCCCTCTACAAGAGTGGCATTTGCTGCATCGGGTGAAGTCTGGTGTTGCCGCGATCTGCGGCTTTGACTGTCTTTTTGTCCTTAACCGTTTGTAAACAACTACTTCCAGTTTCGTCCACCCTCTTTTCTCATGGCAAAGTCTAGAGGTGCACTTCTCGCATCAACAGAGTGCCTGTTAAAATAGTTTCTTATTTATAAGAAGTTTTTATATGACACTTGTCCTTGTAGAACTCAACCATATACCCTTTGTCACATAATTGTCTTATGTTTATGAGATTATGTTGTAATCCTTTAAGATAAGCCACGTCTGTTAAAGATACAATAACGTTGGTAATAATACCTTAGCCTTTTGTGATTCCTCTATCAGAGCCGCCAAAGATAACTTTCATACTATCTTTGACTGAGGCAAACTCTTGTAATAGGCTTCTTGTTTTGGTCATATGGATGGAACATCCACTGTCAAAGTACTAGATAAGATTTTGGTTGGCCTTTGGACATACTTGTATTTTCATATTAATTTCCCTTATGAACCTAAACAGATTTGGGTCCTTGGTTTCTTGGATTAATACCATTAGGAATGTTAACATTGCGAGGGGTCACTCTAGCATTGCTAATACAGGGTGTCTTTTATTCAACCAAATTGTACCAATAATCTATGGCGAAGTGACCAATTTTGCCAAAACACCAACAGTCAAACTTGTTATACCTTTTTTTCTTCCCTGCTTTACTATTTGAGCGGGAGGTCTAGTAGGAAGTATTGATCTAGAAGTAGAAGCCTTATGAGAACAACAAGTGGTAGTCTTTATTGTCTCACATGGCTTCTTAACAACTTGTTTGCCTTTCGGTGTTGTGAAATAAAGCTAAATGAAAACAATTTTTATTGCTCCAAAAAGATAATTATTACATAGGTATGCCTCCTTATTTATAGAAAATGTGGGAGATGAGAGAATACAACAAATGATGAAAGACTAAATACAATCCGCGCGGCCTATGTGGTTTGACAACATCAAACCACACATAATACAAAGAACAATTGATCACCAACGGCAACAGAGAAAAGACTCCAGGTCTCCAGGGAAGACCTCTGGTTCAGCAGACAAGACCGTAACTGCGGGTTGCCACCAGACTGCAGTTGAGGCTAACCATCAGACCACTGCTACGACTAATGGCCAGACCACTATTGCGGCTAACACCCAGGCCGCTACTGCGACTATCCCTCAGACTGCGACTACTGTTAAACTCCTGACCGCTAGCTGAGGTTCACCACCAGACTGCTGAGAGTAGAAGACCACTGCGGCTTGATATAAAACAGCCCGGTCTCCTTAAGCTCAAACATACCACTGTTGCGGCTAACTATCAGACCGGAGTTGAGGGTTACTCTCAGACCGCATCTGCTAAGACAAGTCACTAGACAACCAGATCGCCTGGACAAACCGCCATACCGCCCGAATAGCTAACCGCCTGACTAGACTACCAAACAGCCCAACTCTAACACTACCCCTCAAGCTGGAGCATATATGTCAATCATGCCCAGCTTGCTACAAAAATATAAAGTGGAAACTAGTTTCGTGAAGAAGTCTGATAGTTCTTTATCAGAAGTGACAAAGGGAGTACATATCTGATTCTTCAATACCTCTTCCCGAATGAAATGGAAATCAACTTCAATGTGCTTTGTCCTCTCATGAAAGATGGGATTCTTTGATATGTAAATATCGGCTTTGTTATCACAGAACATATGAAGAGGATGATCATTGAATTCTCCCAAGTCAAGCATAAGCGCTCGTAACTACATCAACCCACAAGTTATTGAAGTCATGCTCAAATACTCAGCTTCAGCACTTGACCTTGAAACTACCGACTGCTTCTTTCTTTTCTAGCTAACAAGGTTTCCTCCTACAAAGGTGCAAAAACTTTATGTAGACATTCTATCTTCTTTATTATCAGCCTGGCTAGCATCAAAATACGCTTCAATCTTCAAATGATTGTGCTTCTGAAATAACAAGCCCTTTCCTAGAGCCCCTTTCACATACTTTAGAATTTTCATTGAAGAATGAAGATGACACTCTCTAGGATTCTGCATAAACTGACTGAACTTCCCAACTGCATAACAAATATCTGGTCTAGTAATAGTCAGATATATGAGTTTGCCTACATGTCTTCTGTACACAGTAAAATTTGGGAGAAGACGAGAATCTTCAGTCAACCCCTTATCATCCCCAACAGCCATCGAGCAACGAGCAAGTTTTGTTAAAAGAAGACTAGTTCCCTTTAAGAATTCTAGTGCGTACCTTCGGTGCGAAAGAACCACATAGTTCCACTTTCGTGAAATCTCAATTCTCAGAAAGTACTTTGGAGTTCTTATATCCTTAGTAATAAAATGTTGTCGAATATGTCATTTTTCCAGATCAATGTCTTCTTTATCATCACCAGTAAGAAGGATATCATCAACATAGACAGAAAGAACCGCAAGGCCTTTAGTAGTCTTCCGTATAAACAAAGAATGATCATCAGAACCACGATTTAACCCAATAAGAGAAACAACTCCATTAAAGTTGTCAAACCAAGCTCGTGGACTCTTCTATAAACCATAAATCGCCTTCCAAAGCATGAATACCTGAGACTCACCCAGATTAATATCCCAGGATGTTGCTCCATATAAACTAACTCTTGCAAATCACCATAGAGGAAGGCATTCTGAAACATCTAACTGAGACATATCCCAGTCTCTATTAACGTCTACAAAGAAGAGAATTCGTATAGTGTTGATGCGAGTAATGAGAGATAAAGTATCAAAGAATTCTACCCTATACGTCTAAGTAAATCCTTTGGCAACAAGCCTCGCCTTATAGCAATCAACAGAACCATCTGGAAGATACTTAACAACAAAGACCAACCGACAGCCAACCACATCAATGCCCAGAGGTGGGGAATTAAGAGTCAAAGTACCTCTCTCACTTAATGTGTTTATTTCTTTATCCATAGCGGCTTTCCACTGCGGAATGATAAGGGTGTGGTGATCATCTGAAAGAGTGTGGTATTGTATCACAGCTAACTCCACAAAGAACACCGCGGTATAATGGTGTGTTTGAGTGGGAAAATCGTAGTATGTTAGAAATGGTACGGTCGATGATGAGTCATGCAGATCTTCTTGTTTCCTTTTTGGGTTTTGCTATAGAAACTGCTGCTTTTACACTAAATCGAGCTCTAACAAAAGTGGTTCTAAAGACACCATATGAGATATGGTCTTGGAAGCATCCTTGTATATCATTCATTAAGGTTTGGGGATGTGAGGCATACGTGCTATGTTAAATGCCTGACAAGCTGGAAACAAAATCAGATAAGTGTTATCTTGTGGGGTATCCTAAGGAAACTAAAGGGTACTATTTCTACCTACCGTATGAAGGCAAAGTGTTTATCGCAAGGACCGGTGTCTTTCTTGAAAATGAGTTCTTAAGTAAAAATACTACAATGGTAGAACTTGAAGAGGTTCTAGAACTATAAAATGTGAATGAACCGAAATTAGAACCTGAGCTAGGACTATAAGTTATTGTAGCTAGAGAACCTACTTAGGAAACACAAGTTCCAGGTAAATCTTGTAGACCATGGTTTGAGCTTGAGAGATATGGATTTCTCGTATCTCGAATAGATAATGTATTGCTTATGGATCATAGTGATGAGCCTGTAACCTAAAAAGAGGCTATGAGTGGACCGGACTCCGAGAAGTTCCTTGAGGCCATGAAATCTGAAATGTACTCCATGTATGAAAACCATGTTTAGACCTTGGTGGAACCACTTGAAGGGGTACGACCCATTGATTGTAAGTGGGTCTTCAATAAGAAGACCGACATGGATGGGAATGCACAGACATTCAATTAGTGACTAGTGGCTCTGGGTTTCGAGCAAATTCATGGTATTGACTATGATGAGGCCTTTTCCCATGTTGTTATGGTTAAGTCCATCAGAATTCTGCTTGCTATTACTGCGTATTATGACTACGATATCTGGCATATGGATGTCAAAACGGCTTTACTAAATGGAAACCTCCTTGAGGAAGTGTATATGACACAACTCGAGGGTTTTATATCTCCAAGTGAAGCCACTAAAATATGCAAGCTACAGAGATCCATTTATGGATTAAAACAAGCTTCTCGAAGTTGGAATCTTTTTTTTCGATGAAAAGATCAAAGAGTTTGGTTTTATCTAGAACGAGGATTAACCGTGTGTTTACAAGAGGATTAGTGGGAACATTATTGTCTTTCTGATATTGTATGTAGATGACATACTACAGATCGTGAATGACAAACTGACCCTACAAGTTATTAAGAACAACCTAGGGAACTGCTTTTCTATGAAGTACTTGGGTGAAGCTACTTATATACTTGGTATTAAGATTTATAGAGATAGATCGAAGAAGTTACTGGGTTTGACCCAAAGTACAGACATTGATAAGGTGTTAAAGCGGTTCAACATGCTTGAGTCCAAGAAAGGATTCTTACCCATGTATCCTTATGTGAGTCTCTCTAAGGACAAGTTCCCTAAGTCTTGTGAAGATACGGATCGCATACAGTTTATTCCATATGCTTCGGCAATTGGGTTATTCATGTATGCAATGATATATATACTCGACCCGATGTCTCTTATGCCTTGAGCATGACTGGTAGGTATAAATCTGATCCCGTTAAAAGTCACTAGATTGCCATTAAGAACATCCTGAAGTACTTGCGAAGGACTAATGATACGTTCTGGATATTTCATGGAGAGTAAGAGCTCGTTGTAAGAGGTTACACAGATGCTAGCTTCTAAATTGATAGGGACAACTCATAGTCTCAATCAGGGTTCATATTTTGCCTAAATGGAGTGTTGTTAGCTGGAAGAGTTCCAAGTAGGAGTCAGTTGCCAATTCTACAACTGATGTCGAGTATATCGCCGCTATAAATGCAGCAAAGGAGGTTTTATGGATTAGGAAATTCATCGGCAAATTAGATTTAGTTCCAAGCATTGTTCCTCCCGTAGATATCTACAGTGACAAAAACGGTACAATTGTACTTGCTTCAGAACCTAGATATCATCAGCTCTCCAAGCACATACTTCAGCGGTTCCATCTTATTCGAGAGATTGTCGATCGAGGAGATGTGAGCATTAGCAGAGTGCCGACTGAAGAAAATATTGCGGCTCCATTGACAAAGCCTCTAGCACAGAGAAAGCATGATGTTCAATTTAGATCTATGGGTATACAATACCTTAATGATCAGCCCTAGTGGGAGTCTTGTGGATTGTATGTTTGTTAGTTATAATAATTCATTTGATTAATATAGTATTGTATACATTTAATATATATATATTTTGGCAAGTTTTTTATTTTGTAAATTTATTTCTATTGCTATAGAGTAATTTAACATAATAAATTCCCTTAGAATGTTTGCTTCCATAGGATTCTAATGGTGACATGAAAGTTAGAGCTATGTTTTAGAAGCTTCATTCTTAAATGGTCTCTGGTCGAGTGTCATCTTAGAAGCTAAGGGCGATGATGACACATTGAGACTAGCATGTGCGTTGACTGATGACCGGTTCTCATAGGTCATGATATTGTGATATCAAGTCATCACATGGGTACTTGTTAGTGAACAAGTTCTACTAGACAGACCCACCATGAGAATAATTTGTCTATTATTATATGAACGTGTCCTAAATATAGCTCAAGTGGCTATGGTGTTTGTGGTCCTTTGACATGAAGTCACAAATCGAGCGAGGAAGAGCATGCTTTGATGCTATCAAAGGTCAAGTATTGTGAAAGTTTGATGATAAAGGTGGTTATTGGGAACATTACAAATCATTTGGGTGTTTGTGTGTGAGCAGAGATGGGATTTATCCTCTTATATGATATGATTTGCCACCATGGGCCCCTTGATGGAATGGGACTGAAAAATGCATGGTCATGCTTGGTTGAGTCAATATATGATATTGGGCTTACCAATCTCTGAAAGTCCATTCTAGATCAGGAAACTAGGATTGAACAATTATGAGGGTGACATGGTCTATAACTCTAGTTCTATCCGGATATTTGGGAAAAAGGGACATGACAACACTGATACATTAGTCACAATGGCTTCCGAGTTTTAAACTCTTATTTCTTGGGGAGCAATGAAGCATTGCTAGATGTCGCTCATTGTTTGTGAAGATTTTTTTTGATACTTTCAAGATCATGTAGGGACTGTTGGAATTACCATGGTGATCTGGAAGTGATCAAACATGTGGCTTCACTGTCAACTCAATATGAGCCTATGAGGTTGCACATAAGAGCATCGGAGAAGTTGGTAAGGTTTGTGTTGTCCTTGCACATATGTGATATGAGTGAAGGAACAAGCCTATGACGTTCTAGGTGTGAAGGAATTTCCTTTCGGGACCTATATTATGAATATGGGTCATCAGTTAAGTAGTCGGAAGATTCTAAGAGAAATTCATCGAGTATGGTTGAGAGGTTTCCACGAATGGTTTAAATTAATCAAGTATCGTCGTGATATCTAAACGCTTCCGTCCCAGATTCATCGTATATCGTCATGATAGTTTAGACGAATTAGACTCATTCATCGAGTATCACGATTCTTCGAGTATCGTTTATTTATTGAATATCCTCTTAATACGTGGACGATTTTCTCTGTATCGATTCAGCAAGTATATCCGTGTAATCTCGACGAATATCATTTGATTCATCGAATATCGACGTGATAATCGACAAATCCTATTTCAACCGGTTTATTTCCTTTATGTCTGGTTTGGCTGGTTACGGGTATCGGTTGGTTCGGCTTTCTATATAAATATGTTTTGTACAGTAAGTCGATAAGTAACTATTCATTTTCCCCGACCTATTTGAGCGACAGCCTTTCCTTCCAGATGACGGAACTATTCCGCTAGTTTGTGAAAGATGCTCACTGGCGCCGACCACCTAACCTGCGATTATCGCTGGAAAGGGTTTCCTGAGCATCAGATTCGTCACCTCCACCTCTCCTTCAATAGATCTAGTAGTCCGTGGAGATGTTGTAGGCAAACCTACTTCCGACCAAGATCTTGTGTGTCAAGAGTCTAGAGTTCAAAATGCTCGTGTTGATATCTGTAGAGGAATGGACAATATTCTATGCTCGGAACTCCAGCCATTGCTGTTCGTTGGAATCATTCAGAGCACCTTGGTTGAGTATAGACTTAATCCCTCAAAGGTAATTTTATTTCACCACATTTACTTCTTGATTAATGTTCATCGCTAGATCCGAACTCTTTTGGGTTTTCTTGTTCCATTTCTGTTGTGAAAAGTGTTGTGTCGTATAGCAAAACCCAATAGCTATCACATCCTCTCACCCCAGCAGCTCCTAGGCATCGAGCGAGAGAAAGAGAAGGTCAAAAATATATATAAGAAGTAGAACAAGAAGGGGGTTTAAGACAAATCAATATCAGAGTATCCAACAATGTACAACAAAGTACTATATCAAACTATGCTAGCATTTCTACTACCAAAAGCAGGGTATATATATTCTACAATAGGAAAGTAGCTCAACTTATAATAAAGCCCATACAAACTTATAAGTTAAGGATAGACTTAATAGGAAAGTAACTCATCATATAAGAGTGCCCATACAAACTTATATGATAAGGATCTATACAGTGCAATGCAATGATATGAATCCAATATGATGACTTACCCATGCTCATACACACGCAAACAGCTAAGTCAACACAAACTGGTAGTTCCCACTCTTCGAGTAGGTAGCTAACCTCTCAGGCATCATCCGTCGTGGCCAGACAATGATAGTGAAACGGGCTTTCCACTACTAGGCGGGCATCCACATGACCAAGCCTAGTGCTCTGTACGCCTCAATGCTAAGAACACAACGGCAGAGCTCCCTGCGTACTACAGCTCAGAACAATCCTCGGGTTGATGTGTACCGAGGACAAAGCCCAACTATCCTATGTCGTGGCACAGAAGGAGCCTATGGGAGCTTATCACCACAGAACCAAGCACAACCGCCAAAATTTTATCTAACAAGTCCTGTCGGTATGATGACTGGTGAGCCCATAGACCTACGACACTATCCTTAGCAAGGATGTTGGATCCCTAGTTGGATTTTGGCTAGGTTCACTAAGTTAGGATATGACCCAACATGTATAGATCAGGGTCATGGTTGTGTCCTAGAGTCTAGGTTAAGTCCTTTGAGTAAATATTATAAAGGACTAGCCTCCAATACTGCCAGAGACTCAAAACTTAGAGAATTCAAGACTTAGAAAAAGGAGTTCTACGTTTGTCGATCTCCGGTCGACGAAAGTCATGCTCAGCTAGACAAACTCAGGGACAATTCTCCGAGCTCAGCTCGATGAATGTAGTTCTCAGCTAGACGAACTCTTGACATGGTAATAACTCCTCTAAGTCAAACCTCAGTCGACGAACTAAGAACATAAGCTAGAAGAACTTTTTTCTCTGGTCGACTAATTTTGGAAAAGGTGATTCAACACTCTACATCAGAAAATATTCTAAGTCCAGACTGCAGACTCAGCTCGATGACCTTGGACCCCAACTAGACTAACTCTTTTCTCAGGACTCAGCTCAACTATCTTAGATTCAGCTCGACGAACTTCATGCACAGAAGAAGAAAGTTATCAAAGAAGTATTCAGAGGTTGACGATCTTGGATCTCAGCTCGACGAACAGCTATTCTCAACTCGACGAACTGTGGACTCAGGTCGACGAATCCAGTCTTGGCTATTTTCCTCTTTTGTCCTTATTATGTGGAAATGATTCCTGAGTAATTAATTCTCTAATATTCTCTGAATATTACCGTTAGACAAGAGCATTAATTATGGTCTTCATCAGGATTACTGCCTGCCGTTTTTATAAGGGATAGGTTGGGAAACAAATCAATGCCAAAAAATATTCCAAGACCGTCAGCATTAATTACAGAAGGAATTTCAAAATTCAAATGGACATTCACGTTGGAAATATAAAAACAGAGAACAACATTCTGAGAGATATACAGAATTCTTGAGATTGAAAATTGATGAGTCAATAATCAACAACGGCTAGACAAGAAGAAGAACAATTCTGAAGAAGAAGAACAACCATCCAAATCGAGTGTCTTCTTCTGTCATACTCTCAGGAACTCTCTGAAGGACAACAATAATGCATTTGTCAAAATAGTTCCTGAAGTTTTTCTTGTCAAAATTGAAAGCTTGAAGTCCTATCGCCCTAAAGAAAAAGTTCCATCCTTCCCTGAATAAACTCAATATTTCAGGGGGAACTTTTTGTTAACACCAATTCCACTAGTCTTCTCAGTTGTATTTGAGAAAGAGAAGACACCATCACTCTCTCACCCCCTCTGTAAAAAGGGTTCTCTACTCCCTTCAAAAGTGATTCTTGGTTGCAAATCTCCTAACCAATAGACTTGAGGTTTTGTTTTTGAGCACCTAATCAAAAGGTCAATAGTGGCAGTCACCTGATAAAAAACCTGAGTGGATTCCTACCAGGGTGATAGAAGAGTTGATGTACCCAGGTTGGGGAACCACTATAAAATCTTGTGTTGTTCGGTTGCCCTCTTTTTGTTCTTGTTGTGGCTGTGTTATTTAGTTTTTCCTGTGATTTCATTTATTTCATTTGGTATTCTGTGATATAGTACCTAAGTTTACGAGTACTTATAGTTCAGAAAAAGTTTTAAATATACCCACATACTCTATTCACCCCCCCTCTATTGTATATCAGATCTAACCCTTACTTTCAATTGGAATCAGTGGGTGTTCTTTTGGTTATACAAGTTAAAACCTTGAACCAAAGATCCTAAGTTAGATTTGTTTTTTAACTTTGCTAGACTTATAAATACAGCATGGCACAAAACAAAGAATATGCAAGCACCAGACCTCCAGTGTGTAACTTATCCAAGTTCACAATCGGAAAGGCATGAATTCGTCTTTACATGAACTCTATTGATGAAGATATATTTAATTCTATCTTAACAGGACCACCAGCTCCAGTGGTTTAAACCTCAACTACATCAACTGACCTGAGTGCAGTTCCACCCCCTAGATGGACAGATTCACAGAAGAAGGCTAAGATAGGTGATGCCAAAGCCGTGAACATATTTGCTCAAACTAAGTCTGATGAAATATTTCAAAAGGTTGCTGAGTGTCAATCAACCAAGGAGATTTGGGATTCCCTGAACAAAATGGTGGCTGGATCAGCAGATAAGAGGAAATACAGAAGGTCAAATCTCATCACTCAGTATGAGAACTTCAAGAAGGATGAAGCAGAGACAGTAGAAGTAATGTACAACAGACTTAGCTCCATCATCAGTGAGCTAAGGACTCTAGACAAAGAATTCACTTTGACTGAAGTGAATGACAAAATCCTTATGTGCTTCCACAACACATGGGACTCAAGAATATGGCGCATCAGTGAAGCCAGAAGCATGATAGAGTTTTCAACAGAATCTCTTCGAGGAAAATTAAAGTCCTATGAGCAGCTGATCAAAGCATGGGAAATAGAAACTGAAGTGAAGACTCCTACACAAACTAGGAAGGAGCACAGCATAGCTTTCAACGCTACAAAAGACTCTGAAGTCATTCCAGTAAATGAAGAGTTGATGAGTCTCTTTGCCAAGAGATTCATCAAGATGGCCAGAAAGGACTTCTGAAGAAAACCTTCTAAATATAAAGATAAGCCAAGGTATGACAAAACACCCTCTAAAGAAGTAGTGTTTTTTGGGTGCAGGAAACCTGGGCACTTCATTTCTAAGTGTCCGAAAGCTCAGAAGAAGGACAGAAGAAAGGAGAAGGACTCAAGAAAGATTCACAACAACAAGTCTTCCTCAAGCAAGCATAAGAGGAAAGACAAGGGCATTGTTGCTGAGACATGGAGTGATACTGAAGAAGAATCTACATCCTCCAGCTCCAGTGAGGATGAAGAAGAGCAGAAAGCAAAGGAAGTCTGCCTCATGGCAATTGAGGCAGGCAGTAGCAGATCAGATACAAATGAGTCTGATAATGAAGAACCTTTATAAGCTGAAGATCAGGTAATAGCTTCCTATGATTTTGAGTAAGATGAACTTAAATCTTAATTTAAAAATTTATGCTTAGACTTGATAAGCTCTGAGAAGGAAATCAAACTTCTCAAAGAAAAGTTAGATACCCTAGACAACATCACTACAGAAAATGCAAAATTAACTAATGAATTAATGTCTGCTAATAAACAAATATCTTTTCTTAAAACTGAACTAGGTAAGGCAAAACTATTAGAAGAATCACTGAATGGAAGAAGTCTACATTTATTAGATATCACTAGTACTGTAAATGCTAGGACCAACAATAGCAAACTAGGACTAGGTGCCTCCTCTAGTGATCCACCTTTGATTCGGAAAAATAATCTTTCTAGACCAGTAAAATTTATATCTGACAAGGGAAAGAGGAACACTGAACAGGTAAATAAAGTTAATATGATTCTTGAACAAATTGAAACAAAAAATATGCTCAATAACCAGAAGAATAACAGAAATAACAATGTTCAGCAGTTATCGTCGAACTCAAATCGAAGATATATGAACGGATCGTCGAACTCAGAACGACGATCTTTGAACACAAACATCAATAATAATCATTCTTCGATCTATGATCGATGATACCAGTATGGTTCGTCGATCAGAGATTGAAGACTTTGGTACTTCAAGAATGAATACCTTCATTCTTCGAGCAGAGATCGACGATCTCATCCAACAACATCGAGCTCAGGTCGACGATCCAACCAAAGATCATCAAACCCAGATCTTAATAACAGGAAATTAAATTCTAATAACAACTTTAATCCCTTCACTCAATGGATAATTCCACCTAGGAGATACCATCCTAAAGGATATAAAGATCAACCTGAATGTTCTTACATTGTTGGGTACATTGGAAAATGTGTACCAGATTTGGAGAAGCCTCATCTTAGTCAATGATATGCATCAATTTGTATTTAATAGATGTTTAGGTTACATTGTGCAGGTTTAAGCATTTGAAGGAAATTTTCTAAGTACAAGTGTCGACACTTGTGAAGAAAACTATGTCGACACCCAGAAGCTGTGTCGACACTTATGAAGAACTTGTGTAGACACTCTGAAGTTGTGTTGACACTTATGAAGAACTTGTGTCGACACTCTGAAGTTGTGTCGACACTTCTGAAGGTGTTGTGTCGACACTCATGTTGTGTCGACACTCAAGTTGTGTCGACTCTTATGAAGAAGTTGTGTCGACACTCAAGCTAAGTCGACAATTCTGAAGAAGTTGTGTCGACACTCAAATAGTGTCGACACCTGTGCCAGGAGTTATGTCGACACCAGAAGAAATTGTGTAGACACACAGGACTTGTGTCGACACATACTCAACACCGTCTGGATACTTTCAACACTGTCGACATTCATTCAATGTCGTTTGTCGATAAAAGCTATGACGAGACCAGAAGCAGCTTTGTCGACACATAGGACTTGTGTCGACACATACTTAACGCCATTTGCCAACAACAGCTGTATCGACAACGGAAGCATTTATGTCGAGACACAGGACTTGTGTTGACACATTCAATAGAAGATGTGTCGAGAAGCAGAAGTATGTCTGTGTCGATACTTGGAGTATTGTGTCGACACCATGAAGACTTGTGTCGACACTTGGACAACATATGTCGAAACATATGAAGCAACCTACTGAGCGATTTGTACTAAGTTAGAATGTCTCTGACGTATCTACTGACACGTCTACTGACTTGACAGCGGTCATATAAAACCGGTCTGACACCTCTGACAGATCTGTCAGTAGTTTGATAGAAACCAGATCTGTAACACCCCAGAAATCTCAAAAAGCCAAAGTGGGATTCAGGTTGGCAGACACGGCCTGAGACACGGGCGTGTCTCAGGACATGTCAGGTGTACACGGCCTGGGACACGGGCGTGTCCCAGGGCGTGTCCCTAGTCTTGACAAGTACTCGAGACCTTATCGTCGAGTGTGGAACGCAGCCTGTGACATAGTCGTGTCACAGGGGCGTGTTTGGCACACGGCTAGGGATACGGGCGTGTGCCTTAGCCATGTCCTTCTCAGGTAATTTTGGAGATCGTGTACAGGGGTGACACGGCCGGGTACACGACCGTGTACTGTGTGACACAGGCATGTAAGGCTTGACACGGGCGTTTCAATGCTCGTGTTCTGGTTTATTTTTTGTCGGTTGTGCACCGCTTCAGGAACACGGCCTGTGACACGGGCGTGTCACAAGCTGTGTTCGGCCCAGGAAATCAAATTCAGGGCTGATCAGAGCAGTTCATTTTCTTTGACCAAGATCCAATGGTCTGGGCTCTTCCCTGGGTTGATAAGGCCGGGATTGAATAAGAGAAAGCTCATTTGAGTTTCATCATTCTCTTTCTAAAGTTAAGAGAGAGAGGAGAGCAAGGCAAGGAAGAAGAAGAGGAATCTGGCCACCGGTGGTGCTGTAGTGTTCCAAACCGGGAGCCGATTTCGGATTTACGAAGACAAGGCTGCTACAAAGGCTTTCATCCGTCTCAATTCTCTCCATGGCTCCGAGGCGACTTCCAAGGGTAATGATTTCCGTCTTGGACGTGTGAAGTCCTACTTTCCTGCATTTGCATAGGAAAAACCCGTCCCCGCGAGTGTGCAGTGGGTTGTAGTGTCCCTTGGGTTTGATATGTGAAGTCCCCCTTGTTAGAGTCCGGAATCGGAGTACGGATCTAGGCATGCTGTGTGAAGCCCATCTGGACATGCTGGTCTGGATTGCTGATGCTTGTTTGCATGCGGAGGAATCTCTAAGTATTTGATTGTTTGTGTTCAATCTGTGGTGCATACCAGTCGCTTAGTGCAGCAGGAAGTACTGGAGGAAGTCTAGGAAATTGTGAGAGTTGGTTCAACTTTTTTGATCGTGAGTGTCACTTGACGTAGTGTTGAGCCGTTGGGCTGCAACTATATAAAATGAGGCTTCATGTCGAACAGGCAAGGTGAAACCGACCCGCGCCTTTATTTGTGGCCTCAGGTACGATGTACTTGGTAGTGGCAAGGCGATTTGAGCAACGGGGGGTGGATGATCCATACCTGCGTTATGTAGGCTAGACATGAGAGCGCCAAGGCATTGGGCTTTTGTCAGCGACATAATGAGATTCTTGGGCCTATGTGCCATACTAAATGCTCATTGGCGGTATCCGGTGTTTCTGGTTCACCCGAATGTGCCCTGAGTGCACGGAGCGTCGGGTCGTCGTGTCGGCGTTTGTGATATGTATTGACTGTTCGGTCGTGCACGTCTTACGTGGTTTGCTATATATCTTTTTTTAAAAATGCTATGCAGGGATGGAATTCCACTGCCCCGTGCCAGGGGCAGGGTCGTTATAACTGGTCAGCTGAATGCTGACCGTTTCTCTGTTTACCACTGCTTGGTGGATTGGTTCTTGCAGGTGCTGGAGGTGCTTGTCCGAGCGGGACTTAGCGGGCTGAAGCCCAAGCTGCGTTGCTACCCTAGAAGGCTTTATTTTGTTTCTTCTTGTTCATGTGTGTCCGGCCTGCGTTCCGATGTCTGTAAACCACACCTTGTTAAGAGAAATTTTGTAAGGCCTTAAGGCCAGATGCTTTGGTTGTATACATTCCTATGTTTCAGTGGACAGTTCTTGTTGCTCTTGAGTTCAAGTTTTCAACTGTGAAGCTTCCGCTAGAATGCTCTGTGTTAGGATGCGTTCGTTTTGATATTATTTTGTAGCATCTCAACCTATTTGTGGAATATGGTGTGGGGCCCCGGCCGGGCCCTCTATTTTATTCTTCTTGACGGGTAGAGGTGTTACAATTTGGTATCAGCTTATTGGTCAATCTCTTCCGAATTCGCGGACGAATTCTTTTGAGGGGTGGCGAGCACGTGTCAGTGTTGTCGTTATAACACTTAACTTGAACTAAAGAATGTCCACTTAGGAACGTAAATACACTTGTTTGTTGAACCGGTGTATTCTTTTGTATGTTTGTCGTTTTGCTTGGTCGCTAAATTGTGTGTTTTACACATATAGGTGACTCCAAGTGTTGCGGGTAAATTCGAACCTCAACATTCTGTAGAACGTGCCGCACCAGCTAAGGTGCCCACACCTCCTCCATCTGCTAAAACGGTATGTTTCATCACAGAAATGGTACTTGCTGTGATGAATGCTCAGCAGGCTGGGCATGCACGTCCCTCAGTGGTGCCAACGCATGCTGGGGTACGACCAGAACCGGCAGAAGCTGTAGTTGATCAGCGGGTGGCAGATCAACAATTGAAGCAATTCCTTAGCTTCAATCATCCGCAATTTGCTGGGGCTGGTTCGCCGACCAAAGCAGAGGATTGGCTTGAAATGATCAAGAGGATCATTAGAGCGATTAAGGTTGAGGAGGGACAGAAGGTTATTTTGGCCACTTTCCTACTGGAAGGAGAGGCTCTTTTATGGTTGGATGAGATTGAACTGCATCACTTGGCCGGTAGACAACTTGTAGAGGTCTCGTTGGACAAATTTTCTCGGTTGTTCTTGGCACAACATCTACCAATGCAGCAAAGGATATCGATGAAAATCGAATTTCAACGGTTAACTCAAGGAGATCGTAGTGTGGATGATTACTACATGAGTTCACACGTTTGGGAAGATATGAGGGTACAATATTCGTCGAAGAAGAGCGTAAGACTAGTAGGTTTTATGCGGGACTGCGTGATGAGCTGCGGTATTTGCTCTCGAGTTCTGTGAGTTAGGGATTTCAAGCCTTAGTCTGTACGGCTCGGTCTTTGGAGACAGACATGAGAAGAGGGCAGACAAAAGGGACCTTGGTTGTGACAAAGCTAGAGTTCAAGCCGCCGCATCTGGAGAAGTTTGGGTACCCTAAGAGATGGGGAAAGAGGTCCAAGTCTACTAGACATGCTCCTTCTACGACTGTGACAGAGACATATGGGAATGGATCTCGTGCTTGTTTTATGTGCAGGAAGTTGGGACACTTCGCACGTGATTGCCGAGTTGGTCCTCCAAAGGGTGACAAGAAGATGGGAGCGTCTTATGCAGAGAAAGGGAAGACTATGGTGGAGTCTTCTTCCTCGCACGCGCAGCCCAGGGTATTCAACCTTGGACAACAGGATGCCATTAAGCAGGCGGATGTCGTCACAGGTGCGCACAGTTTTTAATGTTATTTTATACTGTGTGTTGTGCTTGTTTTGATTATGGTGTTTTAGGTTTTGTCCTTATATGAGAGTATCCGGCGCGAGCACTGATTGACACAGGTGCTTCATATTCGTTTCTGTCTGAAGATTTCGTCTTTCGTGTCGGGGTACCTATCCAGACCACGACAGACAGGGTAAAGGTGTTGTTACCTAACAGATGTTTGATGTGCGTGGATAAATCATGCGGTCTTGAGCTCAAGATAGGGAGTCGGGAGTTCAAGGTGGAAACACTAGTATTGCCGATCAAGGAATTTGATATAATCTTTTGTATGGACTGGCTGTCAGAGCAGCGTGCCTGTATAGATTGCACTTCAAAAGAGGTCACATTCGGGCAGAATACCGAACAAGAGACCAAGTTCCTTGGTATACAAGAGATGAGTGGGATGTTGTTATCTGCTCTCCAAGTTGTTTAGGCAGTTCGGAAGGGTGCATAGTTGTTCTTCACACTTGTAGAGGCGGTGGCGCCAAAGGCCAGTGTGAGTGAAGTGCCAATTGTGTCGGAGTATGTTGATGTGTTTCCAAAGGACCTTCCGGGGTTACCTCTCCAAAGGGAAATTGACTTCGCTATCGAGCTGGTGCCAGGTGCGAAACCTGTGGCCCGTTCGCCGTATCGGGTAGCGCCAAAAGAGATGGCCGAACTGAAAGATCAGTTGCAAGAGCTGTTGGAGCAGGGATACATACGCCCAAGTATGTCACCTTGGAGCATGCTTTTTCTTTTTGTGAAAAAGAAAGACGATAGTTTGCAGATATGTGTTGATTATCGCGAACTGAATAAGCTGACGGACAAAAACAAGTATCCGATTCCACGGATCGATGACTTGTTCGATCAGCTAGCAGGCTCAACCGTCTATTCCAAGTTGGATTTGAAATCCGGGTATTACCAATTGCGGATTTGGGAAGGTGACATTCCCAAGACAGCGTTTGGCACACGCTATGGTCATTATGAGTTCACAGTTATGCCGTTCGGCTTATGTAATGCGCCTTCAGTATTCATGGATCTCATGCATCGAACGTTCCGCGAATACTTGTATCTGTTTGTGATTGTGTTCATTGATGATATCCTCGTGTACTCTCAGTCGGAGGAAGATCATGCAAACCATTTTCGGTTGGTATTGCATACCTTGCGGAGAAATAAGCTGTATGCCAAGTTCTATAAGTGTGAGTTCTGGCTCTCGTCGGTGGCTTTTCTGGGCCATGTGGTAAGCGGAGAGGGCATAGCGGTGGATCCGGCAAAGATAAGTGCCATTCGTGATTGGCTAGTGATGTCTTCGGTGGCCGAAGTCAGGAGTTTTCTTGGACTGGCAGGCAACTATAGACGATTTGTGGAGAACTTCTCCCGGATTGCTTTGCCTTTGACTACGTTGACGAGAAAAGATCAGAAGTTCGTTTGGATACCGGAGTGCGCGCGAGCTTTTTAGGAGCTAAAGAATCGTTTGACCACGGCGCCTGTTTTGACGTAACCATTTGGTACAGAAGGTTTTGAGTTATACAGCGATGCGTCAGGGAGCAGCTTAGGCTGCGTTCTCCTACAGTTTGGCCAGGTGATAGCTTATGGCTCACGTCAATTAAAGGTGCATGAGTGTAGTTACCCCGTCCACGACTTGGAGTTTACGGCGGTGATCTTTTCGCTAAAGTTGTGGCGGCACTATCTTTATGGAGTGAAGGTAGATATTTTTACAGATCATAAAAGCCTAAAGTATCTGCTCGATCAAAATGATTTGAATATGCGATAAAGGAGGTGGATGGAATTCCTAGGGGATTATACCTTCGACATTCACTATGTTCCCGGAAAGGGAAATGTGGTCGCTGATGCCTTGAGTCATCGGACTCCGGTGCGGGCAAGTTGGTTGCGGATACATGATGAGCGTCTAATCCAGGAGTTGGAAGCATTGGAGATATCTTGTGTGGAAAGGGATTCTTCGGCCGATGCATGCTTGAACTGGCTGGAGGTTCAATATGACCTTGCGGACAGGGTTTGGCGGGCAACGGAGTTTGATGAAAGTCTCAAGCGTGTTGGTACCCTAGTTTAGATTTGAGTTCAATCTTCTGTTTTAGTTTCTTGACCCAAGATTTATCTATGGTCAAAGATTAGTTGTTTAGTTAGATTGCTCCAGTTTTAGAGTTGTCATGTATCCAGATGAAAATTTGGTTAAGTTGTTTTTGGTTCGACTATGGTCGAACGCCGCTTGACTATCGTCGATCAACTATTCGACGATCGTCTATCAGTTGGTCGACTATCGTCAGTCAGCAGATCATCTATCTTTGAGTTAGTTCAACTCTTGTTAGCTCGACGCTCTGTGGTATCTGCCTCGTCGATCGTCGAACCCTGCTCGACTTCTTTTGACCAGACATATCTCTTGATAGTTCAACTATCTGCTTGGATAGTTCAACTATCTGCTTGGATAGTTCAACTATCTGCTTGGATAGTTCAACTATCTGATAGTTCGACTATCTGTTTGATAGGTCGACTATCTATGTTGTTTGATAGCTCGACTATCTGTTTGATAGGTCGACTATCTGCTCTGTTTGATAGTTCGACTATCTTCTTGGATAGTTCAACTATCTGATAGCTCGACTATCTGTATGATAGGTTGACTATTTGTCTTCTTTGATAGTTCGACTATCTGTTTGATAGGTCGACTATCTGTTGTGTTTGATAGTTTGACTATCTGTTTGATAGGTCGACTATCTATCTTGCTTGATAGCTCGACTATCTGTCTTGATAAGTCGACTATCTGATAGCTCGACTATCTATTCTGATAGGTCGACTATCTGCTAAGGTAGTTCGACTATCTTCTTTGATAGTTCGACTATCTGTGTCGTTCGACTATCTGTTCTCATAGGTCGACGATCTCTGTACTTCGGTCGACGATCTCCGAGGGTCGTTCGACATTCTTCTGTCTGTCTTTAGTAATTTTGTACTCCTTCTATTCTATGATTTAATTCTTATTTATCTGGCATATTTTATTAAAAGATTATTTCATTGATTTTGTGCATACATCTCAAGGCAATCTTTGCCCCATCCTTTGTGCATAAGTCAAGCTTTATCTGATAAAGTTTTTTGTCTTATTAGTTGAAATATCTATCTGCTTTATCTGCCATGTTGTCCTTTATAGCTGTTAGACACAGAAAGTCTTCCTTGGCCGTAAAGAGTTTAGTCTGATGTGACTTTCTTTAGTACTCCTGTTATCAGAATAGATATGCAGCTTCTTAGAAAGCTTTATCCTCTTATAGTATGTCTGCGTGCAGGATGTGTTTTGCTTTATGCTTTTTACAGCCCAGATTGCAGATTTCAGAAGAAGACAAAATTCAAACAAAGATTAGAGCCATTGGAAAGGCCAATATATAAAGTGCTTTCAAAAGGTAGCAGAAATAGAAGAACAACCATGCACAACAAGAGATCAACACACAGTTTCATACAAATTCAAAAGCAAGAAGAGATACTGCTCTCAGTCATTGATACATCCAACTGAGAAGATCATCCCTCTTCAACATTCTTCTTCAATCCTTAGTCCATCCTGCTTACAGGAAAACTCACTAAGTGCCTCAAGAAGAAGAAGAAAGAAAAGGTATAGAAGAAGAATAATCTTTCTACAATCAAGAGTCTTCTTCAAGCTTCTCCTTCAGAACTTCAAGACAGTTCATTGTCTCAAGTTAAGAAGAGCTCCTGCACCCTGAAGCAAGACTTCTTCCTGGATATCCTCTAAGCCAGGGGGAGCCTTGATTCTTTAGAGCTTTCTAGCTCTGTGCAATCCACTTGCTTCTCTAATCTATTTTAACAATAGAGAAGAAACTTTAACTCTCTCAACCTCCTGTATAAAAGGTTATTACTCTCTTCAAATGTGAACCTTGGTGGCAGGGCACCTGATCAAAAACCTGTGTTGGATTTTGAGCTCCTGATCAAATGCTCAAAGGGTCTACTTGATCTACCTGAAGCAGATCAATTGGTGGCAGGGCACCTGAACAAAAACCTGTAGTGGATTCCTACATGGGTGGTAGAAGAGTGGACGTACCTATTTAGAGGGAACCACTATAAAATTCTTGTGTCGTCTGTGTTGCTTATTTAATTTATTGCACTGTGGCTGTGAGTAGAAATAACTAGGATTGCTAGTTGCTGTGATAGGACCAAAGCTCAACTGTAATTACAGTTAGCTTTCTCTAGTTCACTTCACTTTGTGTTAGGCTCTAGGGTTTCAAATATCTATAAACTCTTTTCGCAAATTAACTCTAAGGAAGTTGAGTAGGGTGTCATAATTTTTGAATACTCTATTCACCCCCCCCCCTCTAGAGTTGTATCTATCCTCACCTTCAATTGGTATCAGAGGGAGGTTGACTGACTGTATAGGCTAACACCTGAGTCACAAGATCCTGATAGATACCAAGCTTATAGATATTCACTTCATGGCCCAGTCCAAAAATTACTCTAGCACCGGACCTCCAGCTTGCAACTTAGCTAAGTTTAGCATCTAGAAGGCAAGAATAAAATTATATATGAATTATATTGATAAAGACATTTTTTTCTTCTATTTTGACAGGACCTCCAACACCTCCTACTGTAGCCATTGCTACAACATCTACAAATCTCAGTACTGTGCCTCCTCCAGACTACAATGATGCCTACAAGAAGGCAAAAATAGCTGATGCAAAAGCTATGAACATTCTGGCTGAGACAATGTCTGATGAAATCTTCCAGAAGGTGGCTAATTGTACCTCTACAAAAGCCATGTGGGACTCACTGAACCAGATTATAGCTGGTTCAGCTGATGAGAGGAAGGACAGAAAGTCCAACCTTATATCCCAGTATGAAAACTTCAAGAAGACTGAAGCTGAATCAGTTGAAGCCATGTACACAAGGCTCAGCTCAATCATCAATGAGCTGAGAACCCTTGATAAGGAGATTACATTGACAGAGGTAATGATAAGATATTGATGTGCTTCCCCAGCACATGGTATCTTAGGATCTGGCCCATCAAGGAGGCCAGAAGTACAACTGAAATCTCAACAGAAGCTCTCCTTGGCAAGCTCAAGTCCTTTGAGCAAGTGCTGAAGACCAGGGAAGTTGAGGCTGAAGCAAAGACTCCAACTCCAGCAAGGAAAGAGCAAACTCTTGCTCTAAAAGATGCTGATGCTTCTGAAGGAATCCAATCCAATGAGGAGCTGATGGCACTCTTTGCCAAAAGGTTTCTCAAGATGGGAAGAAAAGACTTCAGAAAGAAATCTTCAAGATATGAAGATAAACCAAGGTATGACAGATCTCCTGTTAAAGAAATTATTTGTTATGGTTGCAGGAAACCTGAACACATTCTACCAGAGTGTCCAGAGGAAAAGAGCAAGGAAAAGAGAAAGGAAAAAGAACATTACAAGAAGCACTCCAAGTCCTCATCCTACAAAAATAAGAAGAAGGAGAAAGGATTTGTTGCTGAAACCTGGAGTGATTCAGATGAGGAATCTTCCTCCTCAAGCTCCAGTGAAGATGAGGAAGAGAAGAAGGCTAAGGAAATCGGCCTTATGGCAATTGATGCCTGCAGCAACCACTCAGCTATAGAGAGTTCTGATGATGATGAGGAAATGCCTACAGAAGATCAGGTGAAGACCTATCAATATACTAAAGACAAATGGTATTTGGATAGTGGCTGTTCCAAACATATGACAGGAAACAAAGAAAATCTATCAATATTCAAGGCCAAGCTTGGACCAAAGGTGATCTTTGGGGACTCCAGCTGTAGTCAAACTGAAGGATATGGTAGGACTACTATTGGAGCAGTAACTTTCAAGAGGGTTGCATATGTAACTGGACTGAAGCACAACCTTATCTCAGTAAGTCAGTTATGTGATGCAGGATATCAGGTATCTTTCACTAACACTCTCTGTAATATTACTTTAAATAGTAATGTTGTGTTAGTAGGGATTAGACAAGGTAATATTAATTTAGTAGATTTTAATTCAACCAATTCTGAAATCTACTTATTTAATGAAGTAACAAATAACAACACCTTATGGAATAGGAGGCTTAGCCATGTTAACCTCAAGAACATATCTAGGTTATCTAAATACAACCTTGTTAAAGGTTTACCTTCTTGCCCCTACAAGAAGGAGAGCCTATGCAAGGCTTGTCAATTAGGCAAGCAAACCAAAAACTCCTTTAAATCTGTAAATAAAAGTGATTCACCTAGAATCCTGTATTTATTACATTTAGACCTTTTTGGCCCAATAAATGTACAGAGTCTAGGAGGGAAGTATTACACTTTAGTAATTGTAGACGACTTCTCTAGGTTCACTTGGGTGTTCTTCTTGAGAACTAAGGCTGATAACTTCAAAGTTCTTACAGACTTTCTACTATGTGTGCAGACTGAGTATTCTACTCATGTTGCCTTGATCAGAAGTGATCATGGTACTGAGTTTGATTCTCTTCTCATGCAAGAATTCTATGAGAAAGAAGGTATCAAACATAGTTTCTCTGCTCCTAGAACTCCCCAACAAAATGGGGTAGTGGAAAGGAAGAATAGAACCCTGATTGAAGCTGCTGGTATATTTTTGGCAGATGCTAACATGCCTCTTTCTTATTGGGCAGAAGCTGTTAGCACAGCCAATTATGTTTTGAACAGATGTCTTATACATAAGCTTAAGAGTAAAACTCCTTATGAGTTGCTTAAAAGAAAAAAAACCTAAAATTAATTATTTTAGAGTCTTTGGTTGTGTAGTATACATTCATAACAATAACAAAGAATACCTTAGAATGTTTGAAGCAAAAGCTTCAATGGGAATTTTTCTTGGATATTCCCAAGTAAGCAAAGCTTATAGCGTATTTAATAAATCAACTTCTAAAATTGAGGAATCTGTACATGTTTCTTTTGATGAATCTCAGATGTTTTACAAGGAGAAGGAGACTTCCCCTTCCTCAAGTTCATTGCAGGTACCAGAATCTAATAAAGATGTCACCCAAGAGATTCTCCATCTATCAACTCTTCATATCACTGATTCAGATAGTGATGAAGACTTTGCAGAAGAAGTTGCTGTACCACCAATAGTTGATCCAATTCCACCTGAGGAATTAATCCTAACTGTTGCTGAAGATCACATCCCACCTGCTGATCTTGTCACACTTAGAGATCATCCTACATCTCAAGTGATTGGAGACATATCAGCTGGTATACAAACAAGACATCAGTTAAGACAGGATTTGATGCATGTTTGTTTCTTTTCACAGGTTGAGCCCCTCACCATAAAAGATGCTTAGCTAGATCCCCACTGGATCCTTGCTATGCAAGAGGAACTCAATCAGTTTGAAAGATGTAAAGTATGGACTTTAGTTCCAAGACCTAAAGGCCAACTGATCATAGGCACCAAGTGGGTGTTTAGAAACAAGTTGGATGCAAATGGAATTATTGTAAGGAACAAAGCTAGGCTTGTAGCTCGGGGCTACAGACAGGAGGAGGGTATAGATTATGACCAAACCTTTGCTCCTGTTGCAAGGCTAGAGGCAATAAGGATATTTCTAGCCTATACAGCCTATATGAAGTTTAAGGTCTTTCAGATGGATGTCAAGAGTGCCTTCCTAAATGGTGAGCTAAAGGAAGAGGTATTTGTTGAACAACCTCCTGGGTTTGTTTCTTCAACTCAGCCCTCATTTGTGTACAAGTTGCAAAAAGCTCTTTATCAACTTAAACAAGCACCCAGAGCCTGGTATAAGACTCTAGCTAGTTTCCTGTTAGAGCACAACTTTGTTAGGGGAGTAGTTGATAGAACCCTTTTCGTTAAGCACCACAAGGACACAATCCTGTTAGTTCAAGTGTATGTGGATGATATTATTTTTGGCTCCACTGATCCCAAACTGTGCAAAAAGTTCTCTTACTTGATGCATTCTAAGTTTGAGATGAGTAGTATAGGTGAGCTGTCTTACTTTCTTGGTCTCCAAGTAAAGCAAGATGCTGATGGCATCTTCATCTCCCAATCTAAATATGCCAAGGAATTGGTAAAGAAGTTTGGGATGGCAGATGCTTCAGCAATGCATACACCTACGAATACTAATGTAGTTATAGATTCTGATTATCAGGGCAAGCCAGTTGATCAGAAAAACTATAGGGCCATTGTTGGTTCCCTATTGTATTTAACTGCAAGTAGACCAAATATAATGTTTGCTACATGCCTATGTACTAGATTCCAGGTCAACCCCAAGGAATCTCATTTGATTCTTCTCAAGAGAATTTTGAGATACCTGAAGGGATGTCCAAATCTAGGACTATGGTACCCAGTAGAATCAGAATTTGATTTAATTGGATACTCTGATTCTGACTATGCTGGTTGTAGAGTTGACAAAAAAAGTACATCAGGAACTTGACAGTTCCTGGGAGAGAGATTCGTCTCTTGGTTCTGTAAGAAGCAGGCTTCTGTCTCAACTTCAACTACAAAGGCTGAATATATAGCAGCTGCTAGTTGTTGTTCACAGATCTTGTGGATTCAAAACCAGCTTTTGGATTATGGGTACACACACAAGAACACAAAAATCATGTGTGACATTACCAGCGCTATCTCCATTGCACAAAATCCTGTACACCACTCTAGAACCAAGCACATTGAGATTAGACACCATTTCCTGAGAGATTGTGTGGAAAAGAACAAGATCAGCCTTGAGTTCATATCCACTGACCTTCAGAGAGGTGATATTTTCACCAAGCCTTTAGATGAACAGAAGCATCTGTTCTTTTTGGTTCAACTAGGCATGATTAATGAAAAAGACTAAGTGTGACTTATGCCTTTGTTGAAATCTGTTTGAAGATCGTCGAACGACGTTCGACGATAGTCGAACAGGTTGAGCCTATCGTCGACCTACGGGCGACGACAGCTTATTTGTTTTTGAAGACAGAAATAGTCGAACGATTGATCGACTACTCTGCTTCAGGAAACGATCGTCGAACGACCGTTCGACTATCGTCTCTAGTATCTGTTAAAATAGATCGACGATTATTGTTTTAATATAAAACCGATGGTCGACCTTGCTTAAGAGATCGTTCTTTTTGTCGTCGACGGAGATTGTCTTTTCGCATTCCGTCTTTCTGCTTGAGCCCTGCCTCGCGCTCTTTGCCATTTCGCTTTCGTCGTCTCTCTCGTCTTCTCCAACCCTATCAATGGAGATTGCTCCATCCCTTCTGTCAGTAATAAAGTTCGACGCTGGCTTCAGCGTTGATTTTGACTCCTTCAATGCATGTGATTCTGAGATAGTAGAAATCCTCCAACTCTGCAAGGAATAAGGATTGGAATGGCTAATGTCCACAAAGATCAAGATAAACATCCAGGAGATTAAAGAGTGGGCTTTCACTTCGTCTTCTAGTGACGAATCTATGACTGGAACGATTGGCGACGAAGAGGTAATTCTGACTCCCGCCATTTTAACTGAT
The DNA here is from genome assembly GCA_039513925.1 of Platanthera zijinensis. Classification (NCBI taxonomy): domain Eukaryota; kingdom Viridiplantae; phylum Streptophyta; class Magnoliopsida; order Asparagales; family Orchidaceae; genus Platanthera; species Platanthera zijinensis. The sequence continues at coordinate 35,667,715 of CM077083.1, forward strand.
ATCTTTAAATAACTGAATGGTGAAGAGGAATATGAGCAAGATACTCCAGAGTTTGGGAGGATGTTGATTGAATTAGGACATGCAGAAGGCATTCCTTCTAAACTGCTAAAGGTTAATTTTCCATTGAAGATAAAGTTCTTGGCTGAACTAGTCGGAAAAGTGCTTCTGAGCAAGCACTCTGCTCATGATAACATAACCAGGCAACAGTTTGCCCTGATGTGTGCAATAGTAAACAAGAAATAGATAAATTGTGCAGGAGTTATGTTTGATTTGATAAGAAAGAAGAACAGCAAGAAGGAAGTATGCCTGGGTAGGGTACTTGGGATATTTCTAAGAGAGAAATACCCCCAACTGTTGGTTACAGTCTCTAAAACCATCAATGCCAGCAAGAAGATGGATCCAACTTTGTTTGTTAAGTGGAAAAGGAGTTTTCAGAAGCCTTCTCCAGCAGGGGTAGCTCCAGTTGTGTCTGAGAGCACAAGGACTGTTTCAGTCACTCCCCACCTACTTGAAGCAGGCTCATCCATTCTCTCCATTCCATCCACTTCATCTGCATTACCATCCACTTCTACTGAAGTGCCATCCTCATCTACATTACCATCTACTTCAACTGCAGTTCCATCTACTTCAATTGAAGTACCATCTTCTGCCTCTCTTCTTATTGAGTCCTCAACAATTCTCCATGCATCATCACCAGCATCTCCACTCCCTTCTCATCTTGCTAGGATTTCTCATCCTAGTTTTGATTTATTGGTTTCTGAGCTATCCACTCCTCCTCAGTCATCAATTCCTCATTCTTATCATATTGATTTTCTTGCATCCACCCATCAATCACCAGTTCACTCTCCATCTCATCAGGAGAACACTATCCTAGATGATCATCCATCAACTGTGATTCCCCCACCTTCCTTTGAAATAACTCCAGCCTTCATTACAAGCATATTGGGGTTAATTACTCCTTTAATCAAAACCATGATTGAAGAAGCAATTGTCCCCCTCGTCTCTTCCATCTCTTCCCTGACTGCCTCCATCCAAGCTCTCTCAAAATCTGCTGAGCCCTCTTCATCTAGGGGCCTGGTTTCAGTATCCACTGAAATCAGGCAGGGGGAGATGTTTCATGAAGATGCCTCTGAACTGCCCCTGACCTGTCCTCCAGCAAAAATTAGTCAAGACAAGACAGAAACTGTTCCTAAAGAGATAGCAGCCCCAGCTTTAGATCCCATGGCATCTGATGTTATATTACATGCGGAATTTGCTGTTAAAGTATGCCTATAAGAAGCCTCTACTCCCTTAGTTGCTCTGTTCCTAGAAGGAGTCATTACCTCCTTTCTAGATGACTTGTGGGAGTTAGGAAATTCTAGAGAAAATCCTGAAGGTAATTCATTTACTTATTTTCTTGAAATGTTAACTGACATGCTAGTATGTGAATACCTAGAAGGGATGTTTCAATTTCATTTAGCAAATCTGTGTTCCTGATACTATAGATTTAGTGGAAGAAGTTCTAGCTGTCCAAGAACCTGTTCAACAACTTGCAATAGAATTAGTGCAAGAATCTGCTAATCAAGAGCCTGTATCTTCCCCTCCAGCTCAGGTAGCTGTGAATGATGAACTAGTCCTCATGACAATTGCAGCTGAGATAGAGAAAGTTACAGATATTCAAGAAGAAAAGTCTACAGTCTGGGATGACACCCCAGGACTGGATCTGGATACTCTTCTGGCACAGGATGCCTTGGAAGAAGAGTTAGAAAAAGCTGCCTTAAAATATAGAGAAAAAGCTGTGCAAGAAGCTTTTGATCCTTATGATCATCCCCCATCATCTCAATCTGATGATGAAGATGACTCTGATGACTTAGAAGATTCTAAGAAAAAGAAATCTGCTAAAAGGAAAAGAAAATCTATTGCTCCTCCTCCACCTAACCCTGACCATGACATTCCTTATTATATCTTGAAAGGAATAGATCCCCAGTCCAAAGAATATCAGCACTGGATGGGATTCTCCAAGAATCAGCAAAAGCTAAGAAAGAAATCTAAAAGATATGATAGTCCAGCACCTAAGTGGACCCCTAGAGGTCCTCCTCCTCCACCTCCCAGTGCAGGAGCTTCTGGTAATACATCTGCAAATCCTTCAGCCCCTTCTGCCAGATATAATCAATCTCAATCTCATCAAAGGAAAAGCAATCCAGGATTTCAAAGAAGATCCCAATCTGGATATCAAAGGAAAGATGTTGATGCAAGAGAACAAGTAAAGGAGGTAGTTTATCAGAAACCAACTTTTTCTCCTCCTCCTTCTCCCAAGAGAAGAGCTTCACCTTCCAAAGAAATCAAAAGCATATCTTCTTCAAAGCCAGCTCTAGCAAAGGAAACTGACTCAAAAGGTAAAAGGATTATTTTCTCTGAAAAATCAAATACGAAATATGATGAATTTGCTCCTCCTTCTTCATTAATTATTCAAGAAAACAGAGAGCCAGCTGCTAGCTTGTTATAACTTTCTACTAAATTTAAAGCTGTAAAATCTTTAGATCCAACTTGTGAAAATGAATATGAGAGTCAAGAGCTCTATCCTGATTTCAGGATGGCTAGATTTCTTGAACTTGTTGGATCAGCCCAGATCAGAAAAGCCAAAGAAGAAGGAAAAGATATTACAGGATTAACGACTATGTCTAAATTCAGAAAGAAGGAGCTAGATAAATTCCAGGTTAGACCTGAGGGCTTTGATCCTTCAAAATATATGGAAAAGCATCCTGAAGCAGTAGTTCCAAGAGCAGAAGAATCTAGAATTATTGGAGAACAAGATCTAAAGTTATCAAAGAAAGAAGATATAGACCCTTTTAGAAAAATTTCTTTTCTTCCTGGTTCCTCTATATCTAAACCAGATTTTGATGCCTCTTAAATTTCTTTGATTGACAGTTGTTCATTTGTCTGTTTGATTGATGCCTTCTGCTGCTTAGATATTTTCTTTCCTGTATTATATTTATTTCCAGTAGTTTGTTTGTTTATTTGTTTGTTTTGAGAGACTTAACCCAAATAGGGCGAGATTGTTGGTACCCTAGTTTAGATTTAAGTTCATTCTTCTCTTTTAGTTTCTTGACCCAAGATTTATCTATGGTCAAAGATTAGTTGTTTAGTTAGATTGCTCTAGTTGTAGAGTTGTCACTTATCCAAATGAAAATTTGGTTAAGTTGTTTTTGGTTAGACTATGGTCGAACGCCGCTCGACTATCATCGAACAACTGTTCGACGATCGTCTATCAGTTGGTCGACTATCGTTAGTTAGCAGATCGTCTATCTCTGAGTTAGTTAAACTCTTGTTAGCTCAACGCTCTGTGGTATCTGCCTCGTCGATCGTCGAACCCTGCTCGAATTTTTTTGACCAGACAGATCTCTTGATAGTTCAACTATCTGCTTAGATAGTTCAACTATCTGATAGTTCGACTATATGTTTGATAGGTCGACTATCTATGTTGTTTGATAGCTCGACTATCTGTTTGATAGGTCAACTATCTGCTCTATTTGATAGTTCGACTATCTTCTTGGATAGTTCAACAATCTGATAGCTCGACTATCTGTTTGATAGGTCGACAATCTGTCTTATTTGATAGTTCGACTATCTGTTTGATAGGTCGACTATCTGTTGTGTTTGATAGTTCGACTATCTGTTTGATAGGTCGACTATCTGTCTTGCTTGATAGCTCGACTATCTGTCTTGATAAGTCGACTATCTGATAGTCGACTATCTATTCTGATAGGTCGACTATCTGCTGAGGTAGTTCGACTATCTTCTTTGATAGTTCGACTATCTGTGTCGTTCGACTATCTGTTCTCATAGGTCGACGATCTCTGTGCTTCGGTCGACGATCTCCGAGGGTCGTTCGACGTTCTTCTGTCTGTCTTTAGTAATTTTGTACTCCTTCTATTCTATGATTTAATTCTTATTTATCTGGCATATTTTATTAAAAGATTATTTCATTGATTTTGTGCATACATCTCAAGGAAATCTTTGCCCCATCCTTTGTGCATAAGTCAAGCTTTATCTGACAAAGTTTTTTGTCTTATTAGTTGAAATATCTATCTTCTTTATCTGCCGTGCTGTCCTTTATAGCCGTTAGACACAGAAAGTCTTCCTTGGCCGTAAAGAGTTTAGTCTGATGTGACTTTCTTTAGTACTCCTGTTATTAGAATGGATATGCAGCTTCTTAGAAAGCTTTATCCCCTTATAGTATGTCTGCCTGCAGGATGTGTTTTGCTTTATGCTTTTTGCAGCCCAGATTGCAGATTTCAAAAGAAGACAAAATTCAAACAAAGATTAGAGCTGTTGGAAAGGCCAATATATAAAGTGCTTTCAAAAGATAGCAGAAATAGAAGAACAACCATACACAACAAGAGATCAATGCACAGTTTCATACAGATTCAAAAACAAGAAGAGATACTGCTCTCAGTCATTGATACATCCAACTGAGAAGATCATCCCTCTTCAACATTCTTCTTCAATCCTGAGTCCATCCTGCTTACAGGAAAACTCACTCAGTGGCTCAAGAAGAAGAAGAAAGAAAAGCTATAGAAGAAGAACAATCTTTCTACATTCAATAGTCTTCTTCAAGCTTCTCCTTTAGAACTTCAAGACAGTTCTTTGTCTCAAGTTCAGAAGAGCTCATTCACCCTGAAGCAAGACTTCTTCCTGGATATCCTCTAAGCAAGGGGGAGCCTTAATTCTTTAGAGCTTTCTAGCTCTGTGCAATCCACTTGCTTCTCTAATCTGTTTTAACAATAGAGAAGAAACTTTAACTCTCTCAACCTCCTGTATAAAGGGTTATTACTCCCTTCAAAAGTGAACCTTAGTGGCAGGGCACTTGATCAAAAACCTGTGTTGGATTTTGAGCTCCTGATTAAAAGCTCAAAGGGTCTACTTGATATACCTGAAGCAGATCAGTTGGTTGAAGGGCACCTGAAAAAAAACCTGTAGTGGATTCATACCAGGGTGGTAGAAGAGTGGACGTACCTATTTAGAGGGAACCGCTATAAAATTCTTGTGTCGTCTGTGTTGCTTATTTAATTTATTGCACAGTGGATGTGAGTAGAAATAACTAGGATTGTTAGTTGCTGTGATAGGACCAAAGCTCAACTGTAATTACAATTAGCTTTCTCTAGTGCACTTCACTTTGTGTTAGGCTCTAGTGTTTCAAATATCTATAAACTCTTTCGGTAAATTAACTCTAAGAGAGTTGAGTAGGGTGTCATAATTTTTGAATACTCTATTAACCCCCCCTCTAGAGTTGTATCTATCCTCACCTTCACAGCGCTATTCAAAGGAGGGCTCTGGTGACCAATTCTCCTGGGATGACGGTTTATTACGGAAGGATGGCCGATTGTGCGTCCCTTGTGCGGGTAAATTGCGAGAAGAATTATTATATAAAGCACACTTTATAAAGTACTTAATTCACCCTGGGTGCATAAAAATGTACAAGGACATGAAGAAATTGTTCTGGTTGCCCGGTTTAAAGATGGACATAGCCGCGTATGTGGCTAAGTGTCGTACTTGTGCTTTGGTAAAGGCAGAATGTCAACGGCCGAGTGGTTTCCTGAAATCGTTGTCGGTTCCGCAGTGGAAGTTTGAGGATATTTCTATGGATTTCGTGCACGGATTGCCGAGATCTCAATGTTGAAATGACTCAATGTGGGTGATTGTAGACCGATTGACAAAGGTGGCTCACTTTCTATCGAACAAGCGGGACGATTCTTTGTAAATGTTGGTAAAGCTCTATGTGGAGCAGATTGTTCGATTGCATGGTGTTCACTGGAGCATCGTAAGTGATCGAGATGGGCGATTTACTTCGAAAGATTGGAGGCTAATTCATCAGTTGTTGGGCACGAAGTTAGCATTCAGTACGGCCTTTCATCCGCAAACGGATGGCCAAACTAGAACGAACCAACAGAACAATGGAGGATATGCTCCGTATGTGCGCCCTGGACTTCGGTAAGAAATGGGAAGATCATCTTGTTATTGTGGAGTTTGCCTATAATAATAGCTACCAAGCGAGTATCGGTATGGAACCGTTTGAAGCTTTTTATGGTCGCAAGTGTCGTACACAGTTAGCTTGGCAGAAACTGGCGAATCCAAACTTTTGGGACAAAAGGGAGTCGAGCATGCAAACTCAACAATACGCTCTATTCGAGAGAGACTACTAATAGCCCAGGATCGGCAAGCCAAGTATTACAATGCTAAACACCGGAATGTGGAGTTTGCGGTTGGTGACTGGGTCTATTTAAAGATTAAACCCTTCAAAGGCGTATCTCGGATTCGGCGGGGTAAAAAGCTAAGTCCGCGATACCTTGGTCCATTTGAAGTGAGCGAGTTGGGGAAGCTGCTTATCGGCTAGCTCTTTCATCGGAATTGGGTGGACTGCATGATGTGTTCCACATCTCGTTACTACGAAAAGCAGTCAAAGACCCAGCTTAAGTGATTGAGAATGATCGGGTGCCGGTTGAGTATGGGCTAACGACAAAAGTGAGGCCCATTCGGATCGAGGTTCGAGCCGAGAAACAGTTACGGAACAAAACGATCGGGATGGTAAAAGTCCAGTGGGACAATTGTGGCCAAGAAGAGCTAACATAGGAGTGGGAGCAGACCATGCGAGATGAGTTCCCCGAGTTATTTGTGTAAACTGTTTGCTTGTTTGTATGGTGTTACAACATATATGTAGAAGTATCACTTTTGTGTCATGCTTGCATCTCCCTACTGTATCAAAACATTGGAACGAAATTTTATTAAGGGGGGAAGGATTGGAACACCCCAGAAATCTCAAAAAGCCAAAGTGGGACTCAAGTTGGCTGACACGGCCTGAGATACGGGCATGTCTCAGGGCGTGTCAGGTGTACATGGCCTGGGACACGGGCGTGTCCAAGGGCGTGTCCCTAGTCTAGACAAGTACTCGAAACCTGATCGTCGAGTGTGGAACACGGCCTGTGACACGGGCGTGTAACAGGGGTGTGTTTGGCACACGGCTAGGGACACGGGCGTGTGCCTTAGCCGTGTCCTGCTCGGGTAATTTTTGAAATCGTGTACAGGGGTGACACGACCGGGTACACGGCCGTGTATTGTGTGACACGGGCGTGTCAGGCTTGACACGGGCATTTCAATGCCCGTGTTCTGGTTTATTTTCAGTCGGTTGTGCACCGCTTCAGGAACACGGCCTGTGACACGGGCGTGTCACAACCCGTGTTCGGCCCAGGAAATCAAATTCAGGGCTGATCAGAGCCGTTCATTTTCTTTGACCAAGATCCAATGGTCTGGGCTCTTCCCTGGGTTGATAAGGCCGGGATTGAAGAAGAGAAAGCTCATTTGAGTTTCATCATTCTCTTTCTAAAGTTAAGAGAGAGAGGAGAGCAAGGCAAGGAAGAAGAAGAGGAATCCGGCCACCGGTTGTGCTGCGGTGGTCCAAATCGCGAGCCGTGTTTGGATTTACGAAGGCAAGGCTGCTACGAAGGCTTTCATCCGTCTAAATTCTCTCCATGGCTCTGAGGCGACTTCCAAGGGTAACGATTTCCATCTTGGACATGTGAAGTCATACTTTCCTGCATTAGCATAGGGAAAACCCGTTCCCGCGAGTGTGCGGTGGGTTGTGGTGTTCCTTGGGGTAGATATGTGAAGTCCCCCTTGTTAGAGTCCGGAATTGGAGTACGGATCTAGGCATGCTGTGTGAAGCCCATCTGGACGTGTTTGTCTGGATTGGTGAAGCTTGTTTGCCTGTGGAGGAATCTCCGAGTATTTGATTGTTTGTGTGCAATCTATGGTGCATACCTGTCGCTTGGTGCAGCAGGAAGTACTGGAGAAAGTCCAGGAAATATTGAGGGTTGGGTCAACTCTTGTGACCGTGAGTGTCACTTGACGTGGTTTTGAGCCGTTGGGCAGCAACTATATAAAATGAGGCTTCGTGCCGAACAGGTAAGGTGAAACCGACCCGCGCCTTTATTTGGGGCCTCAGGTATGATGTACTTTGTAGTGGCAAGGCAATTTGAGCAATGGGGGGGGTGGCTGATCTGTACTTGCATTATGTAGGTTGGACATAAGAGCGCCAAGGCATTGGGATTTCGTCAGCGGCATAATGAGAGTCTTGGGCCTACGTTCCAGACTAAATGCTCATTCGTGGGATCCGGTGTTTCCGGTACACCCAAATGTGCCCTGAGTGCACGGAGCATCGGGCTGTCGTGCCAGCGTTTGTGATATATATTGACTGTGCGGTCGTGCACGTCTTGCATGGTTTTCTATATATCATTTTGGAAAAATGTTATGCAGGGATGGAATTCCGCTGCCCAGTGCCAGGGGCAGGGTCGTTATAATTGTTCAGCCTAATGCTGACCGTTTCCCTGTTTACCACTACTTGGTCGATTGGTTCTTGTAGGTGCTGGAGGTACTGGTCCGAGCGGGACTTAGAGGGCTGAAGCCCAAGCTACGTTGCTGCCCTAGAAGGCTTTATTTTGTTTCTTCTTGTTCATGTGTGGCCGACCTGCGTGTCGATGTCAGTAAACCACACCTCGTTAAGAGAAATTTTGTAAGGCCTTATGGCCAGATGCTTTGTTTATATACATTCCTATGTTTTAGTGGACAGTTCTTATTGCTCTTGAGTTAAAGTTATCAACCATGAAGCTTCAGCTAGAATGCTCTATGTTAGGATGCGTTGGTTTTGATATTATTTTGTAGCGTCTCCGCCTGTTTGTGGAATATGGTGTGGGACCCCGGTCGGACCCTCTATTATATTCATCTTGACTGGTAGAGGTGTTACAAGATCAGTCGGTAACCATGAAGCAAACTCTATATAAGAGACAAATCGGAAACTTCTGTGTGGTGTGTGAAAAAAAGGGAAAAGGAGAAATAGACTCAGAATTATTCTACTAGAAAGATTCAGATTGCGATCTGAATTTAAGGAAGAAGCTGACTAAAGATCTACTTAAACAGCAAGAAGATCCACCTTATTTTGTTCTATCAAGAAGCTTTGAGAAGCTAAGTCAGGCTGGATCAGAAGGATCAGTTCAATCAAGAACTAATCAAGAAGGCTACACCAACAGAGGAATCTAGCTGGTTAATTTGTTTGTTTCTTATTACATTTTATTTCTTGTAAGATCTATTATCAGATCTTAGTTGTAAGCCTAGTTATAAAGGCTGAGGTAGGGCTGAGGCCTGAGTTAGGATTCTGGGGAAGAATTCTAGGTAGGACTTGTGGAAAGTCTGAGTAATAAGCCTAGTTATAAAGGCTGTGGTAGGGCTGAGGCCTGAGGTTGGATTCTAGGGAAGAATCTGAGGTCGGAATTGTTATGTCTGAGCTGTAGGAACCATTTTGGTTCTGAGATTATAAGATCTGAGAAACTGAGCCAGTGAAAGGAAGTTAGGCTTAATCAAGTTATCTACTAGATAGGTAAAGGGGGAAAGTGGATGTACCCATGTCTTGGGGAACCACTATAGATCTAGTGTTTGTTGTGATATGTTTATGTTCAGTGATTTGATTAATCTGTGTTGAATAATTATCTATCTTTTTGCCTAAAAAGGACTTTAAAAGATTAGAACCTATTCACCCCCCCCTCTAGGTGTTTAGGCTCTTCAAACAAAGTCTTTCAAGTGGTATCAGAGGGAGGTTCCTCAAAGATTGACTTAACAGTCAGAGTTATTCTCCAAGGCAAATAACAGATATCAAGAATGGTTTCAAATGAGAATCAAAAGGAATTTGGATCTATGAAATTACCTATATGCAGGAAAGAATCTTTTGGCATTTGGAAGGAAAGGGTCAGGTTGTTTATGGAAGCATCTGATCCAAGAATTTATATCATAGTACAGGAAGACCCCTTCATTCCAATGAAGGTATGAGTTCTTATTGCAAACATTCAAACTCCAAAGAGCGATTCTGAAATGACTAAGGATGAAATCATCCTAGCAACACTAGATAAAAGAGCACAGAACATTTTTGTAAGTGCTATAGATGATGCCACTTTTAAGAATCTGGTGCATTGTAAAACCTCCAAAGAAATGTGGGACACATTGATTGTCTATATGAAGGGATCAGAAGAAGTCAGAGAGGACAGGAAGTCAATGCTGAACCAGGAGTATGAGAGCTTTATACAAGCTAAATCTGACAGTATAACTAAATGCTATAAGAAGTTCTTTAGAATAGTGAATGAGCTGATGACCTATGGAAGGGTCTTCAGCACTTATGAACTGAATGATAAGTTTCTTAGGTCTCTAATAAAGGATTGGGACACTAAGATATGTGCCATCAGAGAATTGGCCAGGCTGGCTGATACACCTCCACCTACACTGTTTGGAAAGTTGCTATAATATGAAATGCAGCTTACTGCCAGAAAATAAGAGGAGAAGGGCAGCAGATCTGAGTTTAAGGAAAAGTCAGTGGCCTTCAAAGCTGAAGGCTCAAGAAAGGGTTTGAGAAAATCTCCTTCTCCACCCAGAAGGAGTGCTGAGGCATAAGAAGGAATTTCTGACAATAACACATCAGATAGTCATACTTCTGATGAGGACTTTGCTGTCTTTACAAGGCAATTCCAAAGGTTTATGAAAAAAAAGAAGTGGAAAACCAGGCCATCATCTTCATCCTATTCCAAGGATGAGCACTATAGGAAGAAGAATACACCCAAGGAGGACAGGTATGCCTCTAAACCTAGTAAACAATATAATACTCAGATTATGTGTTATTGCTGCAACAAGACTGGACATATCATAATTGACTGTCCTGACAAAAGAAAGGAGTTAAAGGACAAGAAGAAGCAGCAAATCAAAGGTAAGAAGAAGTCTCTAGTTGCTCAAAAGGAGAAGAGTTGGACAGACTCTTCATCTTCAAAATCTGGAGAAGAAGAAGGTGAAGCATATGTTGGGCTATTCTCAATAGAAGAGGAGTCTAGGGAACTAGAATTCCTAGAGACGCTGGACTCTATAAATGGAGTTGAAGAACAATTCTATAGAGGGCTGATGGCACAATCTGAAGATGATTAGTTCCAGGATCAGCCTGAACCAAGTAAAGTAAACTATTCTCCCTTAGTTTCAGATTACTTTACTGTATCAGAATAAGAAGCATCTGCTTCAATATAAGTGGATGGATCTTAGTCTGAAGGGGATGTACACCAACTCATTGATGAGTACGGTGGATTGTTGCAAGCTCTGAAGAAGAGCAAGTTTCTTGTTAAAGTGCAGGCCAAAGAGATTGAGTCTCTTAAGCTGGTTTCAGCAGATTCAGCTAACATGTTGGATCTAAAACTTAATGAGGTTGCCAAATTGAAGAACATTACAATTATTCAAATGGGCACAATCTCTTTCAAAGAGAATCATATCAAGAAACCTGAGGCAAAACTTCAGCAAGAGAGAGAGAGCTAGTTGCTAAATTCTCCAAGCCAAAATCTGTGTTACCCCTAATAGACAATTTTATTTCACAAAAGGGACGACTGGTCTCGGCTTTAAGGGAAGAACTAGGGTTTTCAATTCACATAGAAAAGATAAGGGCCCAGTTAATCCTCTAGTTGCTGAACACCCTATTTTCTTTAGGAAGGTGGTTAATCCTACTAACAGGTATGATCATGACACTACACATGGTCACTGGAGCATGGAAATCACATGGGCAAGGGTGTAAATGCTTATAGACCACACTATAGGCATACCCATCAGGTTCAAGAGGATTTCTTGAAGAGTGATGCTCCAGCACCAACATTCAACAAGACTACTGACAACAAAGCAGTAAAGTCTTTACCTAAGAAAAGGTATAATAGGATTGAGTGTTGGTGTTGTGGCAAGGTGGGGCACTTTGCCATGGATTGTTGGTTTAACACCAGTGTTAAAACTAAGAGCAGTTTTCCTGTTAGAACAGTTGCAGGATTTCAAACTAACAAGGACCTAGGACCCACTAGCAAGTTGGGTTCTAAGGGTAAGTAATTCTTTATATATTGCAGGTGAATCCAAGTGACCATACCCCTATATGGTACTTGGATAGTGGCTGTTCCAGACATATGATAGGAATACGGAGAATGTTGAGGGACTATGTGCCAATAGAGAATGGACCCAAAGTTATCTTTGGTGGATCAGAAAATGGTATCATCAAAGGATTTTGTAACATTACTAGTGATTCAATTATTATCACTAAAGTGGCTTATGTGAAGGGTTTAAAACATAACCTAATTAGCATAAGTCAACTTAGTAATCTAGGTTATGACATTTCTTTTCTCAAAGGGGAGTGCCAGATAAGAAGGTCAAGTGATCAATAGATCATTTTGACTGGCACTAGGAAAGGAAATGTGTAATGCCTTAACCTAGATTGTGAGTTTAACAACTCACCAATTTGTCTGGTTGCAGGAGAGAAAGCTTCTATTTGTGTCAAATTGCACAAGAGACTAGCTCATCTGAACTATAAGTCTATAGGACTGCTATTCAGCATCGGATTAGTGAGGAATGGTCCTCAAATTAAGTGCATCAAAGAGGGTGTGTATTCAGCTTGCTAAAAAGGCAAGCAGACTAAGTCCACTTTCCAAGCACTTGACATCAAAGATTCAATGAGATGTTTGTATCTCATTAATATGGATTTGTTTGGTCCTATGCTAGTTCATAGTCTTGGTAGGAAAGTATACACACTTGTTGTTGTGGATGACTACTCCAGATATACATGGGTTTTCTTCTTGAGGCAAAAATCTGAAACCCCATTTGTTTTTCAGACTTTTGTTAGACAAATACGGAATGAATACAACAGTTTAGTGGTCAAAATTAGAAGTGACCATGGAACTGAATTTCAGTCTGAATGTATGACAAGATTCTGTGAAGAACTTGGGATTCATCATGAATTCTCTTCACCTAGAACTTCTCAGCAAAATGGTGTTGCTGAAAGAAAGAATTGGACTCTAATTGAGGCTGTAGAACTCTACTAAATGATACTACTCTTCCTGAATACTTCTGGGCTGAGGCAGTTAATACTGCATGTCATGTGCTCAATAGAGCCTCCATCAACAAGTAACACAAGATGACTCCTTACCAAATTTTGAAAGGAAGAAAACCAAACATAGCTTACTTCAGAATCTTTGGTAGCAAGTGTTTTGTACTAGTCAATGTTAAGCACTACCAAACTAAGTTTGCTGCCAAATCCCTAGAAGGTATATTTGTTGGGTACAACAACCATAGTAGAGCATACAGGATCTACAACTTAACTACCCAAGTTGTAGAAGAATCTGTGCATTTTGTATTTGATGAGTCAAAATTTATTAACAATGAATTGTCTAGTTCTTCTGTTAGCTCTACAGGTCTTACAGATAGGATGGACAAGCTAAACATCAATGAAGATGTTCTTGCTAGGTTGGATGAAGATAAAGATGCCAGTAATCCAGGGGAAGAACAAGTCTCTCTTGATGAAGAAGAAAGTGTGGAGCATCAAGTTGAGGAAACTGGTGAAGGCCATAATGCTGACAGATTTCCTCCAGCAAGGAGACACCTGAAGGATCATCTAGTTCACCAAATCATTAGTGATGAAAGTCAAGGTGTTCTAACAAGGAGCAGGAGCATGAACACATTTCTAAATTCTAGCTTCCTGTCTTAAATAGAACCCAGGAAGATTGAAGACACAAACTGGATTGATGCAATGCAAGAAGAGCTCAGTCAGTTCAAAAGGTGTAAAGTCTGGGAACTGGTGCCAAAATCTAAGGATCACAACATAATAGGAACTAAATAGATCTATAGGAACAAGCTTGATGAGAATGGCACCATAGTCAAGAATAAGGCTAGATTTGTAGCAAAAGGCTACAAGCAAGAGGAAGATATTGATTTTGATCAAACCTTTGCTCCAGTGGCAAGGCTTGAGGATATAAGGCTGTTCTTGTCCTATGCTGCCAATCAAGGGTTCAAGGTATACCAGATGGATGTGAAATCAGCATTTTTGAATGGTGATTTAAAAGAAGAAGTCTATGTTGAACAACCCTTAGGTTTTGTAGACCCTCACTTTCCTGATTATGTATATAGGCTTAGGAAAGCTCTATATGGTTTGAAACAAGCTCCAAGGGCTTGGTATGAAACCTTATCTGTCTTCCTTATTGAGAATAAATTCTCTAGAGGAAAGATAGATAAAACTCTATTCTATAGAGAATCAAAAGACAAGATAATACTAGTCCAGATATATGTGGATGAAATTATCTTTGGTTATACTAAAAACAACCTTTTTATGAAGTTTGAAAAACTTATGCAAGGGAAGTTTGAGATGAGCAGTATGGGTGAGCTGAAGTTTTTCTTGGGACTTCAAGTTAGACAGACTGAGAATGGATTGTCTATATCCAAGTTTAAGTTCACCAATGAGTTAATTAAGAAGTATGGTTTGGACTCAGCTTCTACCATGAAAACTCTAATGGGAACAAGTATGCCTATAGGCAAAGATAAGGCAGGGAAACCTGTGGATGAGTCTTTGTATAGAGGGATAATTGGCTCTCTACTCCATTTGAGTGCTAGTATGTAACGCCCCCGATTTTTCTGCGATTATTTTAATCCTTGTTTAGCGTTACGTCGACGCGTTTTCTTGGCTTGTGCCATCTGTGGAGTGTATTCTTAAATCCTTAGAACTGGGTGCCCTATTTTGTAGCCTGTTGGCAAGACCTCCCTGGCAAGCCGAGTCATTTTGGGTGACCCGGTGTGGCCTCTCGGGGGATGCTTGTGTTTTGGCTTCGGAAGGGTATAACTCGAGTTCTGTTCGTCGAAAGTTAATTTTGACTTCTCCGTTGTGTTCGTAGCGTGAATATTTAGTTACGGTGCGAATTTCATCGAATTCCGAAGTAGTTCGGTTTTCGTGTCGTTTTGGGTGTGCCATTAGTAAAATCTAATTAGAAACCCTTTTTAATTAAGTGAACCGGTGGCTTAGGAGGCAGTTAGGTTGAACTGTCATGGCTAAGCTTATATAAAAGCCTTAATTAGAATCAGCGGCCCATTCTTCTTCTTCCTGAAACTGCTGTTCCTGTTTCGCGGAAAGCAGAGGCGGAAGCGACGGTTAGCCCTAGCCTTCGGGGGGCGATTCCGGGAGTGTTCGTGGACAGATTTCGATTCCGGAAGCGGCATTGTCTTGCTCTCGCTCAGTTCAACGTTTCGACGGTAAGAGGTTTGATTTTCGTGGAGTTTTAGGAGACTTGGATTTTCGGTTTCTTGTGCTTTTTCGCCATTAAAGTGCGGGTTTGCTTGTTAGGTGCTGCTCCTTCTAGTACCGAACGAAGAGGAGGGAAGGCCGACCAAGCTTCGCCGGAAATCAAGGCAAGTGTTATTCTTGCCCTTGCCATTATTGTTCTTTTGATATTCTAGAATGTTTCCCGGTTAGCCCTAGGGTAGAAACCAAGCATATTCTCTTTTACCTTGCTGAATTTAGGGCTTAGATTCGCCTATGAGCCCCCTCCTTATGCTGTTTTTCACAACCTGATGGTTGTTATAACCATTTAGACTCCAGATTTGTAGTTCTAGTTGGGTGCTTTTGCGGGTTGAGCCGATAGAGAGAGTGAGGGAGGTTGTTGTGGTAGGGCTCTGGTTAGAACCAGTCTTGGTAGACTCTCGGGTTTTGGTGTCGAGTGTGGTGCACACACTCAAAGGCAAAAGCCGCCCAGACTTGGCATTGAGTGTGGTGGACACACTCAAAGCCATAGTTCAGTTTGTTCTTTGCGGTTGAGTGGTGGGTTGATTGAGTGAGAATTTTAGTCTAAGTCAAAATCGACGAGAATCATCCTTGATTCCCGCCGATTTCGACGTTATTCCCACCGATCGGCGAGAATCATCCTTGATTCCCGCCGATTCGGCGAGAATCATCATTGATTCCCACCGATTTAGCGAGAATCATCCTTTATTCCCGACGATCGTCGAGAATCCTTCTGGATTCTCGCCGATTCGGCGAGAATCATCCTGCATTCCCGCCGATTCGGCGAGAATCAGTCAGCATTCCTGCCGACCTCCTCTTGTTGGCGTTGGCTTAGGGTCTTCCTGCGGAAAAGAACTTTGGCGTAGAGTGAGTTGACCTCACTCAACGCCAAAGCTACTTTGGCGTTTAGGGAGGTAGACTCACTCAACGCCACAGATGGGATTTGTGGTTTTGGCTGAAGCCGTTGAGGGAGTGGACCTCACTCAACGCCATAGCTGTTTTGGTATTGAGTGAGGTTAGCTCACCCAACGCCGCTGTCTCTTTTGCTGAAGGCGTTGAGGTAGTGGACCTCACTCAATGCCATGGCTGTTTTTGCGTTGAGTGAGGATAGCTCACTCAACACCAGAGCTGTTCTTGTGGAGGGCGTTGAGTGAGTGACTCTCACTCAACGCCATGGCTGTTCTGGCGCTGAGTGAGGCTAACTCACTCAACGCAAAGGTCTGGTTAGGCACTGAGTGGGTTCAACTCAACGCCGAGCCGTGTTGTGTAACTTCAACACTATTTCTCTTTCCTCGATTTACGTTCCCGAGTGATTTCCTTGATTATATTTGTAGTTTCCTTGTCGGCCATGTTTTTCTTTCCTAATGGCCGAATCGTGGGTCGTGGTTAGTAGTGGTGGTTTGAAGCTCTTCATGGGGGAGGTGTTGTGTAATTTAGCCAAGACCACCCTTATTCTTCTATCTTGCTCCAAGTACGGGCTGGGCAAGGGGGTGGAAGGTCCCTTGTGCTTTCACATGTAGACCCTTGAGCTCGTTGGCTTGGAAATAGTGGTTGGGGGACTTAGTTTGCCTCCAACCCGGATCCATGCTGTTTGTTTTTGCTACTACCATCTCCCACAGCTTAGGGTGTTAGAAGTTTCTTCCTTGGTAGATTGCAGCACTTTGGGCTCTTGGTAGCCTAGTAGACCCTGCAGGATGTAGTTTCTTGGTAGGGTTGGTGCTGTTTCCTCGCACATAGTACATTCCTTGTTGTCTTGCCTTGGGCAGTTGTGACTTTTTCTGCTGTGTGTTTTCTTCTTTTATTTATTCATCGGTTGACACTTCCATGCAGATTTTCCTTGTTTTGCTTGCTGAGGTATTCTTTTTTCTTTTGAATGCCTCAGGTTCTGAGCAGTAGCAGGTTTGGTGTCTAGGTTGCGGTGGTATTGCTGGTGGTCTCTTTGACTTTAGAGATCCTGTTGCTTTGTTAGTGAGGTAGTTTTCCTGTACTTTTCTTACAGACATACGTATTTGCCTGTGGATTCGTGTCAGGTTGTTGGCGCCCACTGGTAGTTTTTACCTTTGTGCTAGATATATTACTTTTGCTGCTACCATTTTCTGGAGATAGTCTACTTGCTCTAGAGAGTATTTTTGCTAGGTTGCTAGTTATTTTAAAACTACAACTATTATTATTATAAGTACATCGCATGATCAGCATGTTTTATAAAAGTAAATCACTATTTTCCAAACAACGTATTACGATCGTTTTCTTATATATATAATGTAAATTAAATGTAGAGTCTTGCATAGCATAAGTGGTCCTCTTAGGGCTCTTATGCACCTCTTAGGATGTCAAACCTTAATAAAGTATTTTTCCGCAGCGCTTAAGTTTAGTTTTTAACTGTGGACTAGGTGATCCACTGAGCCGAGGGATACGGCCTCTAATATATAACTTATTTTCTAATCATTAAACTCATGAATTTCTTTCATAAAGTGTAGTAGATGGTTTTGCCTGAGCGTCAGCAGTTATCCCCTGCTTGACATGGCATCATGACGCGCGTTTTCTCATACTCTGATAATTCTTTAATTCGGAGAAAATGCGGGTTGTGATAGTTGGTATCAGAGAGAGGTTACTTGACAAGTTAGTCGGGCAACCTTCCTTTAATTGCTTAAGTAGTGCAGCATCATGTCATTAACACACCAATATGTCATCAGCACGTCTTGGCAAAAGCACGAACACTACACTCATAGAATAACATAAAGTATACAGGGCATATTATGTAGTATGGGATGCATAATATGTGTTCGTATATGGATCCACCATATGGGTAACATGTGAGGGTTATGTAGTATGGGATGCATAACCTCACCACATGGCTGCGACTAGCACGTTTTCTTTTCTTCGTTGCATGCGAATGTTATGAAGTATGGGATGCATAACATTTTCATGCATATGCCGCTCATAACATGCATTAGGGCATTTTTAGAATGCATAGCACAAACATGCATAGCATAACATTGCATAAGCACAACATGCCAAGCTAAAGACTAGCAGGATGACATATGTACACACATAAGTTTTCGAGTCAAAAATAATATAAAATCATGCATTCCCGATCTAGGCACAAGAATTAGTATGGTGGTGGTTAACCATCCTAGGTTAGGGCATAACATCAATTTTATTAAAAAGATAAACTCCCAGAGCAAGTTTAGCAGCTTTAAGTTCATATCTATATGTATTGTCTGTACTTGTAGTTGGGTCTAGCCGTTGTATTAGGATCTAACTAGTGTTACTATGACTTTAGGATGGCAAGACGTCCTTCAACTAGATCAACTCCCCTGTCTGAGGGTGAGTCATCTGGAGCTCAGAATGATGCGGTAATCGAAAGCTTGCGGCAGAGTAGCGATTCCTTGAGCAGGCAGTTGGTGGAGGTGCGAGCCCAGATTCAGTCTTTGGTAGCAGTTGTGGCAGGTCATACCAAGGGAGTGCAAGGCCCTGCAGGGGGGATTGCTGTTCCTCCCCCTCCTGCACCCTTAAGACCTCCAGTGGTGGTGCAGGCGGAGATGGCCTTCATCTCGCAGTTTCAGCGGCTGAGCCCTCCCACTTATGACGGGAAGGCAGATTTCATGGTGTTAGATGACTGGCTAATCTCCATGGAGGAGATGTTCTCGTACTCAGGGATTGCAGACGATCAGAGGGTGATGATAGCCTCCTATCAGCTTAAAGGTTTTGCTAAGAGTTGGTGGCTGAGAGAGAAGGAGAGCTTGGTAGCTAGATGCTCTTGGGAGGTGTTCAAGGAGATGCTATTGAGGAAGTTCTTACCCTCGGTCGAGCGTGACCGCCTCATGAACGACTTCCTCCATCTGAAGCAAAGGCAACTCACGGTGGGTGAGTATGAGATAGAGTTCAGCAAGCTGAGCCATTTTGCACCAAGATTGGTCAGCATTGAGGCTGATCGAGTTAAGCAATTTCTCAGTGGTTTGAGGAGTGAGGTGCAGCAATTGACTAGTGCTTATGGGTCAGAGACTTATGTAGGAGTAGTGGAGGCTACTCTGAAGGTGGAGGTTATTGAGACCGCGAAGAGAAGAGGACAGTAAAGTAGGAAGGATAAGAGGAAGTCTGTGGAGGAGAAGAAACCCCAGGTACCGGATGCGGTTCCTAGAAAGAAGATCAAAGTGGTGTGCAGTTTCTTTGGCCGGTAAGGCCACCCTGTCGAGAGATGTTTCAAGAGGGCAGCAGCTCAGAGGAAGGAGCAGATTCATGCGATTCAGGGTGCTCCTAGGAGAGATGTCTCCTGTAATGTTTGCAAGCTACCCGGGCATGATGCTGCCCAGTGCTGGTCCAAGGATAAGGTCTGTTTTTAGTGTGGGCAGAAGGGACACATCAAGTCTATGTGTCCTCAAGTCCAGCCTGCCCTTCATGCAGTGCCTCTTCAGGCATTACCTCCACCTCAGTGTGTGGACAAAGGAATGGGAAAGCTGAACGTGATCTCTTCTGAGGAGACTCAAGCTTCGACTCAGGTCATCTCAGGTTAGTTGTCTTTCCAACCTTAATGTTTTGTTCTTGTCTTGCTAGAATGTTTGTAGTACTGTTGTGGTAGTTCTTTAGTTATATATATTCCTATAGGGAAGTTTAAGGTGAAGAACCGCTGGGCGCGTGTTCTGTTTGACTCCGGCGCTACCCACTCGTTCGTGGCTAGAGCCTTTGTAGAGCGACATCGGTTGACTTTAGATCGACTTCGGGATACCTTTCGTGTCAAGTTCCCCTCTGGTGAATCTGTGTTGTCAGATTTGGGCGTGTTAGATTGCCCTGTTTTGTTGCGGGACTTCCTTGCGATGGCAGACCTGAAGATGATTGATCTGGAGGACTTCGATGTTATTTTGGGCATGGACTGGCTGTCTAGGTATGATGCAGTAATTCAGTGCAAAGGGAAGCGCTTGGACTTCATCAGGGATGACGGTCAGCCTGGAAGCGTGTATGTAGATCTGAGCCAGGATTCTCCTGTCATCTCTGCGGTATGTGCTCAGAAGCTTTTTCTTTTGGACTATTTTGCTTGTTTGGTCTCGGTGGTTGGGACCGCTGTTAGTGTACCGCGCTTAGAGGAGATTGCAGTTGTTCGTGATTTCGCCGATGTTTTTCCTGATGACCTTCCTGGTCTTCCTCCCGAGCAGGATGTTGAGTTTGTGATCGATTTGGAGCCGGGTACGCGTCCTATTGCTAAGGCGCCGTACTGGATGGCCCCTCGATAGCTAGAGGAGTTACGAGTCCAGTTAGATGAGTTGTTTGCGAAAGGGTTTATCAGGCAGAGTTCGTCGCCTTGGGGTGCTCCTGTTCTATTTGTGAAGAAGAAAGATGGGTCAATGCGGCTTTGCATCGACTATAGGGAGCTGAACAAAGTCACAATTAAGAACAGGTACCCTGTGCCGAGGATCAATGATTTATTTGACCAGTTGCACGGTAGCACGGTCTTCTCCAAGATTGACCTCCGTTCAGGCTATCATCAGCTTAGGATCCGTGAGGCAGATATTCCACGGACTGCGTTTAGATCGAGGCATGGACATTTTGAGTTCTTAGTGATGTCGTTTGGATTCACCAACGCTCCATCAGCGTTCATGGATATGATGAACCGGCTGTTCAAGGATTTCCTAGATAAGTTCGTGGTGGTCTTCATCGATGACGTGTTGGTTTACTCTCGCAGTGTTGGGGAGCATGAGCAGCATTTGCGCTTGGTTCTATCGGAGTTGAGGAACCATAAGTTATTCGCCAAGTTGAGCAAGTGCGAATTTTGGTTGCCTCAGGTCTCGTTTCTGGGCCACTTGGTGAATGAGGATGGGATCTCGGTTGACCCGAAAAAGATCGCAGCATTGATGGATTGGTGTAGGTCGGGCACGCCCAAAGAGATCAGGATCTTCCTAGGGTTGGCCGGCTACTACAAGAGGTTTGTGGAGGGCTTCTCTACCATAGCTGCACCTTTGACTAAGCTGACTCAAAAGAATGTGGCTTTTGTTTGGAGCGAGAAGTGCGAAGAAGCCTTCCGGGAGTTAAAGAGGAGATTGTGCACTGCTCCCGTTCTAACCCTGCCTACTGAGGGTGTGGATTATGATGTATACGTAGATGCTTTGCATGTAGGTCTGGGATGCGTATTAATGCAGGTTGGTAAGGTGATTACCTATGGGTCAAGGCAACTGAAGACTCATAAGAAGAATTATCCTACGCATGACCTCGAGTTCGCAGCAGTTATTTATGCGTTGAAGCTGTGGAGAAACCTACTTTATGGGGCTCAGTGCAAGATCTTCACCGACCATAAGAGCCTGAAGTACGTGTTCACGCAGAAGGAGTTAAATCTGCGCCAGCATAGGTGGCTTGAGTATGTGGCTGATTATGATGTAGAGATCCAGTATCATCAAGGCAAGGCCAATGTGGTGGCCGACGCCCTGAGTCAGAAGGCGGGGAAAATCTTTAATCTCTCCGCCGACTGTTTAGTGGAAGAGTTCCTCCTTATGGATATATCAGTGGGATGTTGTGGCCTGTAGAGTAGTTTGTCAGTGGCAGAGCCGTCTTGGATTTCTTTGACCAGACTTCACCAGAAGGACGACCCGGATCTTCTACACTTATTCTCCAGGACTGAGAAAGGAGAGTTGCCGGATTATTCCATCGATGATGCGGGAACTTTGAAGTACCGTGGCAGATTTTGCATCCCCGCGGTTGGGGACATTAGGGGTATGGTTTGCAGAGAGGCTCATGGATCCAGCGTTGCCTACCATCCAGGATCTACAAAGATGTATCGGGACTTAAAGCAAATTGCCTGGTGGTATGGCATGAAAGGAGATATAGCCCGATTTGTTGCGGAGTGCCACACTTGCAAGCGGGAGAAGGCCGATCATGGAAGGCTTTGTGGCAAGTTGACTCCGTTAGAGATCCCGACTTGGAAGTGGGAAAGTATATCTATGGATTTCATCACGGGTTTACCGCGATCCCCTCAGGGGATTTGATTCTGTTTGGGTCATAGTGGATAGACTAACGAAGTGTGATCACTTCGTGCCATATAAGATAGATTACCCTATGAAGAAGATAGCGGAGTTGTACTTGAATGAAGTCATCTGACTGCACGGTGTGCCGGTTAGCATCATTTCTGATCGAGACTCTCGATTTACTTCTCATTTTTGGCAGAATCTGCAGGAGCGTTTGGGTATGGATCTGAGGTATTCTACTGCGTACCACCCACAGACTAATGGGCAGATGGAGCGGGTGAATAAGATAGTTGAGGATATGATCTGATGCTCTATTTTAGACCACGGTGGAGCGTGGGACGAGCGACTGCGACTTATGGAATTTGCATACAACAATAGTTATCAGGAGAGCTTGCACATGGCTCCGTTCGAAGCCTTGTATGGGAGGCGCTGCAGAACTACGTTGTTTTGGGCGGAGGCTGGTGAGAGCCCATTGTTGGTTCCTGATGCACTCGAGGAAATGGAAGTCGCAGTGAAGCTTGTTCGAGAGAAGCTTCGTATAGCTCAGGAGAGGTACGAGAAGAACGCCAATCGGCATAGGTCTGCCTTGGAGTTTTCTGTGGGGGACCTTGTATTTCTTAAGGTTTCCCCGATGATGGGTGTAAGGATGTTTGGTAAGAATCGAAAATTGGACCCGAGGTATGTGGGCCCGTTTAAGGTTTTGGAGCGGATTGGCGGTCAACTTACAGGTTGGATTTGCCAGCAAACTTCCCAGGTGTTCATAATGTTTTCCATGTTAGCCAATTGCGGAAGTGTGTGCGCAGTAGTGGGCATGTCTTGGACGTTGTGCCCCAGTTGGATTCCAACCTCTCTTTTGTTGAAGTGTCGGTCCGTATTTTGGATACTCAGGAACGGGTGCTGCGAATGAAGTCTATTCAGATGGTGAAAGTTCTTTGAAGGAATCATGATTTGGAGAGCGCGACTTGGGAGTTAGAGTCGGCTATGAGGGAGGCTTACCCTCAGTTATTTCCCTGATTGGTTTTGTTTGTTTTTCTTCTTGTAATGTTTGGATTATTACTTTCCTTCTATAGTAGAAGTGTTGTGCGTAAAGTTTCGGGACGAAACTTTCTTTTAGGGGGAGTGACGGTAACGCCCCCGATTTTACTACGATTATTTTAATCCTCGTTTGGCGTTACGTCGACGCGTTTTATTGGCTTGTGTCATCTGTGGAGTGTGGTCTTAACTCCTTAGAACTGGGTGCCCCATTTTGTAGCCTGTTGGCAAGACCTCCCTGGCAAGCCGAGTCGTTTTGGGTGACCCGGTGTGGCCTCTCGGGGGATGCTTGTGTTTTGGCTTCGGAAGGGTATTACTCAAGTTATGTTCGTCGAAAGTTAATTTCGACTTCGCTGTTGTATTCGTAGCGTGGATAATTAGCTACGGTGCGAATTTCGTCGAATTCCGAGGTAGTTCGGTTTTCGTGTCGTTTTGGGTGTGCCATTAGTAAAATCTAATTAGAAACCCTTTTTAATTAAGTGAACCGGTGGCTTAGGAGGCAGTTAGGCTGAACCATCATGGATAAGCTTATATAAAAGCCTTAATTAGAATCAGCGGCCCATTCTTCTTCTTCCCGAAACCGCTGTTACTGTATCGCGGAAAGCAGAGGCGGAAGCGACGGTTAGCCCTAGCCTTCGGGCGGCGATTTCGGGAGTGTTCGTGGACGGATTTCGATTCCGAAAGCGGCGTTGTCTTGCTCTCGCTCAGTTCTACGTTTCGACCGTAAGAGGTTTGATTTCGTGGAGTTTTAGGAGACTTGGATTTTCGGTTTCTTGTGCTTTTCCGCCATTAAAGTGTGGGTTTGCTTGTTAGGTGCTGCTCCATCTAGTGTATAACGAAGAGGAGGGAAGGCCGACTAAGCTTCGCCGGAAATCAAGGCAAGTGGTATTCTTACCCTTGCCATTGTTATTCTTTTGATATTCTAGAATGTTTGCCGGTTAACCCAAGGGTAGAAACCAAGCATATTCTCTTTTACATTGTTGAATTTAGGGCTTAAATTCGCCTATAAGCCCCCTCCTTGTGCTGTTTTTCTCAACCCGATGGTTGTTATAACAATTTAGACTCAAGATTTGTAGTTCTAGTTGGGTGCTTTTGCGGGTGGAGCCGAGAGAGAGAGAGTGAGGGAGGTTGTTGTGGTAGGGCCTTGGTTAGAACCAGACTTGGTAGACTCTCGGGTTTTGGAGTTGAGTGTAGTGCACACACTCAAAGACAAAAGCCGCCCGGACTTGGCGTTGAGTATGGTGGACACACTCAAAGACATTGTTCGGTTTGTTCTTTGCGGCTGAGTGGTGGGGTGATTGAGTGAGAATTTTCATCTAAGTCAAAATCGACGAGAATCATCCTTGATTCCCGCCGATTTCGACGTGATTCCCACTGATCGGCGAGAATCATCCTTGATTACCGCCGATTCGGCGAGAATCATCCTTGATTCCCGTCGATCGTCGAGAATACTTCTAGATTCTCGCCGATTCGGCGAGAATCATCCTGCATTCCCGTCGATTCGGCGAGAATCAGTCGGTATTCCCGCAGACCTCCTCTTGTTGGCGTTGGTCTAGGGTTTTCCAGCGGAAATGAACTTTGGCGTCGAGTGAGTTGACCTCACTCAACACCAAAGCTACTTTGGCGTTGAGGGAGGTAGACTCACTCAACTCCACTGATGGGATTTGTGGTTTTGGCTGAAGGCGTTGAGGGAGTGGACCTCACTCAATACCATAACTGTTTTGGCGTTGAGTGAGGTTAGCTTACCCAACACCGCTGCCTCTTTTGCTGAAGGCGTTGAGGGAGTGGGCCTAACTCAACGCCATGGCTGTTTTGGCGTTGAGTGAGGATAGCTCACTCAATGCCAGAGCTGTTCTTGCGGAGGGCGTTGAGTGAGTGACTCTCACTCAATGCCATGGCTGTTCTAGCGCTGAGTGAGGCTAACTCACTCAATGCCAAGGTCTGGTTAGGCGCTGAGTGGGTTCCACTCAACGCCGAGCCGTGTTGAGTAAATTCAATACTATTTCTCTTTCCTCAATTTACGTTCACGAGTGATTTCCTTGATTATATTAGTATTTTCCTTGTCGGCCATGTTTTTCTTTCCTAATGGCCGAATCGTGGGTCGTGGTTAGTAGTGGTGGTTTGAAGCTCTTCATGGGGAAGGTGTTGTGTAATTTAGCCAAGGCCACCCTTATTCTTCTATCTTGCTCCAGGTATGGGCTGGGCAAGGGGGTGGAAGGTCCCTTGTGCTTTCACATGTAGACCCTTGAGCTTGTTGGCTTGGAAATGGTGGTTGGGGGACTGAGTTTGCCTCCAACCCGGATCCATGCTGTTTGTTTTTGCTACTACTATCTCCCACAGCTTAAGGTGTTAGAAGTTTCTTCCTTGGTAGATTGCAGCACTTTAGGCTCTTGGTAGCCTAGTAGACCCTACAGGATGTAGTTTCTGGGTAGGGTTGGTGTTGTTTCCACGCACGAAATGCATTCCTTGTTGTCTTGGCTTGGGCAGTTGTGACTTTTTCTACTGTGTGTTTTCCTCTTTTATTTATTCCCTGGTTGACACTTCCATGCAGTTTTTCCTTGTTTTGCTTGCTGAGGTATTCTTTTTTCTTTTGAATGCCTCAGGTTCTGAGCAGTAGCCAGTTTGGTGGCTAGGTTGCAGTGGTGTTGCTGGTGGTCTCTTGGACTTTGGAGATCCTGTTGCTTTGTTAGTGAGGTAGTTTTCCTGTACTTTTCTTACAGACAAACGTATTTGTCTACGGGTTCATGTCAGGTTGTTGGCGCCCACTGGTAGTTTTTACCTTTGTACTAGATATATTACTTTTACTGCTACCATTTTCTGGAGATAGTCTACTTGATCTGGGGAGGATTTATGCTAGGTTGCTAGTTATTTTAAAACTAAAATAGTTATTATTATAAGTACATCACATGATCAGCATGTTTTATAAAAGTAAATCACTATTTTCCAAACAACGTATAAAGATCATTCTCTTATATATATAATGTAAATTAAATGTAGAGTCTTGCATAGCATAAGTGGTCCTATTTAGGCTCTTATGCACCTCTTAGGATGTCAAACCTGAATAAAGTATTTTTCCGCAGCGCTTAAGTTTAGTTTTAAACAGTGGACTAGGTGATCCACTGAGCCGAGGGATACGGCCTCTAATATATAACTGATTTTCTAATCATTAAACTCATGAATTTCTTTCATAAAGTGTAGTTGATGGTTTTGCCTGAGCGTCAGCACTTATCCCCTGCTTGACGTGGCATCATGACGCGCATTTTCTCATACTCTGATAATTCTTTAATTCGGAGAAAATGCGGGTTGTGACATAGTAGACCTGACATCATGTATTCTACAATCTGTACTAGGTATCAAGCTTGCCCTAAGGAATCTCATTATACTGCAGTTAAGAGAATTCTTAGATATCTTAAGGGTACACCTAATCTAGGCCTTTGGTATCCTAAGAATAGAGATTTCCTACTAACTGGTTTCTCAGATGCAGACTTTGCTGGATGCAAAGAAGACAGGAAGAGTACTACAGGAACTTGTCAATTCCTTGGTGGGAGGCTTGTGTCATGGAGCAGGAAGAAGCAAACTAGTGTAGCAATATCAACAGCTGAATCAAAGTATATAGCTGCAGGTAGCTGCTGTGCACAATTGATGTGGATAAAGCATCAACTAGAAGATTATGACATCCAGGTAAGTAGAATTCCTCTATTTTGTGATTCTACAAGTGTTATTTCTATTGCTAAGAATCCTGTATCACATAGTTTGACCAAGCATATAGAAATTAAGTTTCATTTCATCAGAGAACATGTAGATAAGGAAAATATTAGCCTAGAATTTGTGAAATCTGATAATCAAATAGCTGATATTTTTACTAAAGCTCTGGATGAAACTAAATTCAATTATTTTAAAATTGAATTAGGAATGATGAACCTAGAATAGGTTAGCATAAGTATCCCTAAGGTGAATAAGTAAGCATCAAATTTCTCTTGAAATTTCTCTAAGTACAATATTTGTGTCGATACAAACAAGTTGTGTCGACACACTCAATATGTTGTGTCGACTAAATAAAAGGAAGTATCGATACAGAAACAGTATCTGTGTCAACAGAAGAATTTTTGTAAATACAACTTTGTAGAGATCATATGTCAAGAGGATTTATGTGTCGACACACAAAAACATGTGTCGACACAAGTCAGACGAAACTTAAGTAGTAAGTGTCGACACAGACACAAGTTTGTCGACACATAAATGTGTCGACTTAACGTAAGTTGTTGACTCTGGCATTAGTTTGTCGACACATAGTCATGTCGACTTAAATCACGTATTGTCGATACCTAGGTCATATCTGTCGACACGTATGAATACTTGTCGACTTTGGCACGTCTCTTGACCTGCCCTTACACGTATACTATAAATAGGTGAAACCAAAATCTGGTCGACTACACTTTCAGTATTCTTGTCTTTCCACTTTCTGTCGACACAAGTTTTCTTTTCTCTTCTCTTCTCTTCCAACTCTTACGTCAATGGCTCCTCGTCAAGAAGACAAAGTCAATGAAGGTTATGAACTGGTTCGTGAAGGTTTCACACTAGCTTAAAATGAAATTTATGGTGTTATTGCCCTAATTTCAGAAAAGTGATTGGAGTACTTGGTTTTTGAACCAACAAAGATATGGAAGAAAGAAGTTCTGGAGTTTTATTCAACTGCTACAGTGGATTCTGCAGGCCAGAAAATTAAAGGGACTGTTCAAAATTCTATAGTGAAACTCACACTAAAAACTATCAGGAAATCACTTCAATTTCCATCAGTCAAGGATACAGATGACATAACCCCTTCACAGATTACAGAAGCTTTAAGCTGGTGTGGGCAGACCCCCAATATAAAGATTGGATCATCTATTAACAGAAAAGGGATGAATTCCAAAGGAAAATTCCTATCTGAAGTAGTTGGCAAAGTGATTCTTTGCAATACTGGTGGACATGATAGAATCTCTATCCACATGTTCAATCTTATGGTAAGAATCATATTAAAGATAAACACTAACTGGGCAGCAGTAGTGTTTGATAAAGTTCGTGAAGGAACTAAGAAACCAAACATGGGAAGGATTCTGAGTTTATGCTTATATGCTGTAATACCAAATGTACTGAAACACGTGGCTGGATAAAAAATAAATCACATGAAGAGGATGGATTTAAGAATTCTATCAAGGTGGGATAGAGTTCTTACCAAGGAAGTCCCTGCTCCTCAGGAGCAAACTAAGAAAGATAAGAAAAAGAAGAAAGTGGTTCCATAGGCTGGATCCTCAAGTGATTCTGAGGAGGAAGTGGTCTTCAGTTCTGATGAAGACCAGCAACAAAAGGATGCACAAGAACAAGTGTAGGGCAGTGTGCCCCAAGAACAACAAATGGACACAACTCCAGGGGGAGAACACATAGTACAAGCAACTGAGTTACCTACACAAGGGTGAGGTATTGATGATGCAGTCTTAGAAAGTGACTTGGCTGCAGATACTGTCATGAAAATAGCATCTGAAATCAACATTGCAGCTCAAGAATCTGTTGAGACAAGCTCAGAATGAGCCAATTTAGCAGGAATTCACCATGGATGACCTATTCTCTGATCTTCTTCCTGCAAGGACTGAGGGGAAGCTGATTGCACAAGAAAAAGAAATTCCAAGGACTGAGGGGGAGTTGTCTAAGGATGCCCCAGCTGAAAAGAATAAAGTTGATATTGAAAGTACAACTGAATTTTCTAAAGATGAAGAAGCCACAATGGCTAAGAAAAGGAAACTAAAAGCTTTAAATAAAAAGATTTTTGGATATAAAAAGGCATTGCAAATGAGCATAGCACCATCTGCACCAAGCTTGGACTTTAGTTCTTTACTGGTCCAGATGCAAATTAAATTGGATGAACAAAGACAATCTCTAGAAAAATATGTGGTTGAAACTCATAAAGAGTTACAGTTTCAATTGGCCGAGGACATCAAATCTATTAGATTTGAGGTGAATCAAAATAAGAAGGAGATGACAGATTTCTTCCATAAAGGAGGTAATGTTGTGGTGTTCCTGGCCGAGCAACAACAAGCTATCAAAGTTATGGTTGATGAACTTTAAGAAAAACAAGGATATGTTATTGAAAATCAGATAAGAATGAATGACAATCTTAAAGATTCACACTTTGCTATACTGACAAAGATAAATGATTTATCAACTACTGAGAAAGATGAAGTTTCCAAGCAAATCAAGGAATATATAGCTGGGGTTCAGGCCACCTTTCAGGATTCTCAAAAGAATATATTTTATTTCTTGATAAAATTCATAGATTACTTTAAGGAAGGAACTGACCATGTTGTTAATCAGGTCAGGTTTCAAAAGGATGATTTGAGAAGTCATATTGAAAGAGAAGTCATAAAGGGGGAGAGATAACTAGTCAAAGCTAGCTCTTACCATGCTAAATGGATTTTCAATAGCATCAGAGCCACTCTTGGATATCATCCTCTTTGTGATGATGATAATGTAGCAGAATCTGGGATACAATCTGCCTATCTTAAAGGAGATCAGCCTGAATTTGCTCAGGTGATCTACCCCCCAGCAGACTTTGAAATGGTTCAAGAAGAAGTGCATAAAATGTATAGTCCTCCACAAGAGGCTCAAAATGTAATTCTGGAAAAAGTAGAGATGTCAAAAGCTGTCTTAGAAGCTCAAAAGGAAACTCAACTATCTAAGAAGAGATTCGAGAGCAGACTGAGCTGAAGCCAGACTTTGAGCAGTGGAGCCCAACTTCTAGAAACAATATACCTACTGCTTGGAAAGCTGTAAAGGATAAAACCCATGACATGGGTAAAAGGTATTCTGAACAGGAATGGAATATATACCAACCTGGACAAGAAGCCATTCTTCAAAATAGAAGAAGAGCTAAGGCTGGGACACCACCGCTAATTCTCGGGAGCCAAGCAAGTACTTCCCAAAGCCATTCCACTATTTTGAAAGGTAGAAAATTAAGGCTGAAGAACTAAAGAAGAATACCCTGAAAGGGAAGAATCCTGCTGAAGATGCTGAACCTTCTGTACAGGCAAAGATCAAGGCTAGCAAAGGAATTGTCATTAAGGAGCCTAGTCAATAATAGGATAGATAGGCTTATGTGTTAGAACAATGTAAGATTTTGTGTTTTGATCTTGAAAGAAATCCTTGTAAACTTGACATTGTTTTTCTTTTCTAAAAATTGAATGAAATCAGTTCAGTTTTAATTTCTTTGTTGTTTATAATGATTATGTGTTTACCTGCTAAAAATTGAATGTTCATCTATTTCTATTTCTGTTTTATTATGAGAGATGTATGTCTTTGACTAAGGGTTATGACTTCTCCAAATAAGGGGAGATTGTTCAGTACATTGGAAAATGTGTACAAGATTTGGAGAAGCCTCATCTTAGTCAATGATATGCATCAATTTGTATTTAATAGATGTTTCAGTTACATTGTGCAGGTTTAAGCATTTGAAGGAAATTTTTTAAGTACAAGTGTCGACACTTGTGAAGAAAACTATGTCGACACCCAGAAGCTGTGTCGACACTTATGAAGAACTTGTGTCGACACTCTGAAGTTGTGTCAACACTTATGAAGAACTTGTGTCGACACTCTGAAGTTGTGTCGACACTCAAGTTGTGTCGACTCTTATGAAGAAGTTGTGTCGACACTCAAGCTAAGTCGACAATTCTGAAGAAGCTGTGTCGACACTCAAATTTTGTCGACACCTGAGCCAGGAGTTATGTCGACACCAGAAGTAATTGTGTCGACATACAGGACTTGTGTTGACACACACTCAACGCCGTCCTGATACTTTCAACACTGTCAACATTCATTCAACGCCGTCTATCGACAACAGCTATGACGAGACCAGAAGCAGCTGTGTCGACACACAGGACTTGTGTCGACACATACTCAAAGCCGTTTGCCAGCAACAGCTTTATCGACACTGGAAGCATTTGTGTCGACACACAGGACTTGTGTCGACACATTCAACAGAAGATTTGTCGAGAAGCAGAAGTATGTGTGTGTAGACACTTGGAGTATTGTGTCGACACTATAAAGACTTGTGTCGACACTTGGCAAATTTGGGTCGACTCATATGAAGCAGCCTGCTGAGTGATTTGTACTGAGTTGGAATGACTCTGACGTATCTATTGACATGTCTGGTGACTTGACAACTGTCATATCCAACTAGTCTGACACCTCTAACAGATCTGTCAGTAGTTTGTTAGAAAACAGATCAGCTGGTAACCATGAAGCAAACTCTATATAAGAGATAGATCAGAAACTTCAATGTGGTGTGTGAAAAAAAGGGAAAAGGAGAAACAGACTCAGAATTGTTCTGCAACAAAGATTCAGATTACAATCTGAATTTAAGGAAGAAGCTGACTAAAGATCAACTTCAACGGCATGAAGATCCACCTTATTTTGTTCTATCAAGAAGCTTTGAGAAGCTAAGTCAGGCACGATCAGAAGGATCAGTTAAGTCAAGAACTTATCAATAAGGCTACACCAATAGAGGAATCTAGCTGATGAATTTGTTTGTTTCTTATTACATTTAATTTCTTGTAAGATCTATTATAAGATCTGAGTTGTAAGCCTAGTTATAAAGGCTGAGGTAGGTCTGAGGCCTGAGGTAGGATTTTGGGGAAGAATCTGAGATAGTACTTGTGGAAAGTCTGAGTTGTAAGCCTAGTTATAAAGGCTGAGGTAGGGCTGAGACCTAAGGTAGGATTCTGGGGAAGAATCTGAGGTAGGACTTATTATGTCTGAGCTATAGGAACCATTTTGGTTCTGAGATTGTTAGATCTGAGAATCTGAGCCAGTGGAAGGAAGTTAGGCTGAATCCAGTTATCTACTGGATAGGCGAAGGGGGAAAGTGGATGTACCCATGTCTTGGGGAACCACTATAGATCTGGTGTTTGTTGTGATGTGTTTATGTTCTGTGATTTGAGTAATCTGTGTTGAATAATTATCTATCTGTTTGCCTAAAAAGGACTTTAAAAGATTAGAACCTACTCACCCCCCCTCTAGGTGTTTAGGCTCTACAAAAAAAGTCTTTCATAAATTTCTAGTTATAACTATGTAAATCAACAAGGACCCAAGGTTACCTGGGTCAAGAACAACTAACTGCTTTATTTGCAGATGAATACCTGTCCAGCATACAATAGACATTGGTATATGGACAGTGGCTACTCCAAGCACATGACAGGTAGCAAGGACAACCTAATTGATTACAAGTCCAAGCTAGGACCAAAGGTCATCTTTAGTTACTCTAACTGTCCCCAAACAGAGGGCTATGGCAAAGTCAGGATTGGAATAGTAACTTTCAAGAGAGTTGCTTATGTAAGTGGACTAAAGCATAACCCCATCTCTATAAGCCAACTCTGTGATGAAGGTTATCAGGTATCATTCAACTCTAGCTCCTGTACTATTACCCCTAAAGAAAACAAACCTGTTTTAATTGGTAATAGACAAGGAAACATATACCTAGCTAATTTTCATTCTGTAACTTCATACATATGTTTACTTAACATAGTTAGCAGTTAAAATGACTTGTGGAATAAAAGATTAGGGCATGTAAATCTGAAAAATATTGCTAGGTTATCTAAGGACAACCATGTTAGAGGACTACCTTCTGGCCCCTACAAGAAGGAAGGTCTCTACAGGGCTTGTTAATTAGCCAAGCAAACTAAATATAGTTTCAAATCCATTAATAAGAGTGTTTCACCTAGGATATTGTACTTACTACATATGGACCTTTATGGCCCTATGACTGTACAAAGGCTAGGAGGGAAATCTTATACCTTAGTGGTTATAGATGACTTCTCAACATTCTCTTGGGTATTTTTTCTGAGATCTAAGTCAGATACATTCAAGGTTCTTACAGATTTTCTCAGGATCATACAGATTGAGTACTCTACTCATGTTGCATTGATCAGAAGTGATCATGGTACAGAGTTTGAGTCTCTTCTTATGCATGAGTTCTATGAGAAGGAAGGTATAAGGCACTGCTTTTCAGCTCCTAGAACTCCTCAACAGAATGGGGTAGCTGAAAGGAAAAATAGAACACTCATTGAAGATGCAGGCACATTATTTGCAGATGCTTACATTCCCCTATCCTATTGGGCAGAGGCAGTGAGCATAGAAAATTATGTCCTAAATAGATGCTTGATACACAAACTAAAACATAAGACTCCTTATGAATTGCTCAAAAGAAAGAAACAAATAATCGACTATTTTAAAGCTTTTGGTTGTGTATGTTATATTCATAATAATGAAAAAAAGCACGTTAGAAAGTTTGAAGCAAAGGCTACAGTGGGAATTTTTCTAGGATATTCCCAAGTCAGCAAATCTTATAGGGTATTTAATAAATCCACATTAAAAATAGAGGAATCTATTCATGTTACATTTGATGAGGCTAACATGTTTTATAAGGATAAAGAGATTTCTACCAAAGACTCCTTGCAGGTACACAACTTGTGTGAGAAATTGGATGACTTAAACCTCACCCCAAAAGTTATTCCTCATCCTTCTCAACAAGTCAATGAAGGAAGTGATGAAGAAACTGTGGAAGAATCTGACTCCCCTACAACAACTGAAGCTACTCCATAAGAATAATTCTCTCCAAATGAAGTTGCAGAACCAACTCCACCCACTGACTTTCTCACACTGAGGGATCACCCCAGATCCCAAGTGATTGGAGACATAACAGTAGGTGTACAGACAAGGAATCAACTCAACCAAGATTTGATGCATGCCTTTTTCCTCTCTCAAATTTAGCCTCGATCCATAACTGATACAGAACAAGATCCCCACCTGATCATTGCAATGCAAGAGGAGCTTAATCAGTTTGAGAGATGCAGAGTTTGGGTTTTGGTTCCAAGACCAAAAGACTACCCAGTATTTGGAACCAAATGTGTATTCAGAAATAAGCTTGATGGCCAAGGTGTGATTTTGAGGAACAAGGCTAGGATTGTTGCTCAAGGGTATAAGCAAGAGGAAGGGATTGACTATGATCAAACATTTTCTCCAGTTGTCAGGCTAGAAGCTATAAGGATATTTCTGGCCAATGCTGCATTCAAAAAGTTCAAAGTTTATCAAATGGATATGAAGAGTGCTTTCTTAAATGGGGAACTTAAAGAAGAGGTTTATGTTGAACAACCTCCAGGTTTTGTTTCTCCAACTCATCCCCCTTATATGTTTAAATTGCATAAAGCTCTCTATGGTTTAAAGCAAGCTCCAAGAGCTTGGTTTGAGACTTAGCCAGTTTTATCTTAGAGCATGGTTTTTCAAGAGGAATAGTAGATAGGACTTTATTTACCAAAATGCATCATGATAAAATATTGTTAGTACAAATATATGTAGATGACATAATATTTGGTTCTACTGACCCCAAATTATGCAAGAGATTTTTTGATCTAATGCATTCAAAATTTGAGATGAGTAGCATGGGTGAGCTCTCCTACTGCCTTGGTCTCCAAGTGAAGCAGCTCCCTGATGGCATCTTCATTTCCCAGGCTAAAAATGCTAAAGAGCTTATTAAAAAGTTTGGGATGGCTGATGCCTCAGAAAAGAAAACACTCATGGCTACAAATGCAGTGATAGATTTTCATGTGCATGGGAAACCTGTGGATCAGAAATTATGGAGGGGAATTGTTGGGTCCCTACTATACCTTACACCTAGCAGACCTGATATTATGTTTGCTACATGCCTTTATGCTAGGTTCCAAGTGAACCCCAAAGAATCCCATCTAGTTTTTTTAAAAAGGATTTAAAGATATATAAAGGTTTGTCCTAGTCTAGGTCTCTGGTATCCTACTGAGTCAGAGTTTGAGTTAACTGGATACTCAGATGCTGACTTTGCTGGATGCAGAGTGGACAGAAAAAGTACCTCAGGAACCTGCCAGTTCCTTGGTATGAGATTGGTGTCCTAGTTTTGCAAGAAACAATCATCTGTGTCCACATCAACTGCTGAAGCAGAATACATTGTAGCTGGAAGTTGTTGTTCACAGATGTTGTGGATTCAGAACCAACTCCTGGATTATGGATTAAACTTAAATAATTCAACTCTACTATATCATAACACAAGTGCTATAGCTATAGCACAAAATCCAGTTTATCACAGCAGAACTAAACATATAGACATAAGATATCATTTCATTAGAGAATGTGTAGACAAAAACAAAATCAATCTTCTCTATATCTACACTGATTTACAAAGAGCTGATATTTTCACCAAAACCTTGGATGAAAGAAATCACTTGTTCTTTATAAATTAGCTTGGAATGATAAATGGAGAAGGTTTAGTTTAGTTAATGTCTGCAATCGATGAATTTTTCAGAGTTCGTCGAACAGAGCTCGACGAACTAGGAAAAGTTCTTGAGATTTTCGTCGACTAGAGATCGACGAATTCAATGTGAGTGAAGTTAGTTTCGTCGAACTGAGATCGACGAACTTACTTCAGAAAACTTTCGTCGACCAGAGTTCGACGAAATGTCTTCAAATCTTTAGACTGAGATCGACGAACTGTTTAACTCCAAATTATTTCGTCGACCTCAGATCGAAGATCTTTTCAATTTTTCGTGGAACGGAGTCTGTCCATTCATATTCTAGAAAATGCTATATCTAGGTTTTCTTCGACCTCCGTCCCACGCTTTCAGTTCTTTTGCACTTGATCGTTGTTTTTCCTTTTCAGGTGCTCTCAATGGCGATTACTGCTGGATCTCTTGCTGCTATGAAATTTGATACTGGTTTTTACTTGGATTTTGAATCGTTCCAGTACTCTGATCATGTTTTCTTGAACATTCTTCAACTGCTTGAAGATCAATAACTAAAGACTCTGCTTTCGACTCATATCAAGATATCTGCTACAGAAATCGGGGAGTGGGTGTACACAACTACTATAGACGAGAACACAATGACTGGCACAATCGCGGGTAATGCTATTTCTCTTACCCCCGACATTCTAACTGAGATCTTTAGAATGAAAAATGGTGAGGACGAATTAGAAATAGATTCTGAAGAGTTTGATTTGATGCTGAATACAATGGGTTATTCTGGAGACACCCCAAACAAACTACTTAAGAAACTTTTATCTATCGAGTATAAGTTTCTCGCAGATATAGCTGGGAAGGTGTTGCTCGGGAAGCACACAACACATGATTACATCAACAGGCATCAGTTCCTGGTTATGTGTGCCATAGTAAATAATAAAGCTGTGAACTAGGGTCAAATTCTGTTTGATTTGATTAAAAAGAAGAATAATAAGAAAGAGGTGTGTTTTGGAAGGATCCTAGGGATCTTCCTAAAGGAAAAGGCTACAGGATCTCTGGTCTCCTCGACCATATCCTTCAATGCTTCAAAGAGACTCACCTGTGCTCTTTTTAGCAAGTGGGAGAGGAACATCACTAAGCCAACTAAGGCTACCTCCTCCTCCACTAAAACTTCTGAGAGTACAAGGGCTGCACCAACCTCTCCCCACCCCACTGAATGGATCCTCTCCACCCCTCCACCACCTCCTGCCTATCAAGTTCCATCCCAATCACAAGCCCAACCAACTCCACCCTCCACTACCATCCTAATCCATACCCAAACACCCCCAGCCTCTCCAATTCCCTCTTCCCCTACATATATACCATCCCCTCCTCCTTCAACTCAGCCTGATACATTCATGCCTACACCACCCCAATACCCTCTTTTGTCTCATCTTGCTGATATCCCCCACATCAACCTCTCTTCATTCTCATCCTTCAGCCTATTATCATCTCCACTACACACTCCCTCTCCTCAATATAACTCCCCCCTAGAAACTCCCATTTCACCTCCACCTATCACCCCCTCAACAACTGCAATCTCCAGTCAACCAGCTACTGCCCGACCATCCACTTCTCTAAACCTGGATTCAACTCTTGTCATCCCACTCATTACTCTCCTCATACCTCTACTCAAATATCTTATAGCAGAGGCCATTTCTCCTCTAGTTGTCTCCATATCCTCTCTTGCTGCCCAGATCTCTGCCCTCACTACTGCTCCCTCTTCATTTGGGGGCCTGGCTTCAGTATCTACCGAAACCGGGCAGGGGGAGATACTTCATGAAGAAGTAGTAGCAGTTGTAGCAGCAGAAGCAGAATAGTTGTACAGGTCTCAGATACAGCAGATACAGCAGTAATGGATACAGAAGTAGAAGCTAAAGCAGATGATACTGATTTATTTGATTTGATTAATTTTATTGAAACTGACATGGAAATAGATGAGTCAGTTATACTGGAAATAAATACTGTTGGTGATATTTTTTTAATCTCACAGTAGACTTGATGAGTCTGCTAAGATCTTTTGATACAGCTTATCTAAGTCTCCCTCCAACTGAGTGTACTAATCCATCATTGGTTATTACCCCCTATTCTTCTCCAATAATCCCTAAAGTTGTCAAAAAACTCAAGGCAAGTTTTGTTATCCCTGCCACTTCATCATCTCCATAGATTGTTTCTCCCATTGTATCTTCTCCCATGGCTCCAGCATTTATAATGGATGATTCTCCAGTGCCAGATCTAGATGCCTTGATCTTGGCTGACATAGAGGAAGAAAATAAGTTAGCTGCTCAAAGTACAGATGTATACAGTTCTCCAGTCCCCTTTCCAGTTCCATCTCAAACAGAAAAGAAAACAATTTTTAAGGACACACTAAAAGAAATTTATGATATGTATGACAATCCTCAACCTTCTAGTGATGATGATGATGATGATTCTATTAAGGATCAAAAGAGGATGAAAATCTCTAAGAAAAGGAAGGCTCCTCCTCCTCCTGCTCCCAAACCTAGAAATATAAATGACACTCCCTACTATATTTTACAAAACATAACCCCATACAAAGGGATACCAGCCTGGATGTGGCTTTCAAAGAATGAACAAAAGGCCAGAAAGAAAAGAAGAAGATACTCTCCTCCCCCTGCTCATAAATACAGGAAGGATCCTCCTCCTCCTCCTCCTCCTCCAGCTGCTGGTTCTTCAGGAACCACTTCTCAAAGGTCAGATGCACCTTCCAAGCCTACATTCACCAGAACTTATCAAAGGCAGGAAAGGGAATCTAGACATCAATTTCATGGAAGCAGCCAACAAAGAAGTATGGGTTGTACAAAGCAGATAAAAGAACTAGTCTATTAGAAGCCATAGTTCTGTCCTCCCCAACAACAAGCTGAACAAAGAAGGCATTCAGTATCACACAAACCTAAAGGAAAATATAGTGAAACTGCACCTCCAAAGTCACTATACATTCAGAGTGATGAAAGCCAAAAAGAAAAAAACATTCAAGCACAGTCAACTCAATTCAGGCCTACTACTCTGCTACCCTCCTAATATGATCAATCATCTATTAGTCAGGATACTGATCCTAATTTCATGATGGCTAGGCTTCAAGAATTGATTGGTCTATCACAGATAAAGAAGGCTAGAGAAGAAGGGGAAGATCAAACCAAGTTCATTACCATGTCTTCATATAGAGAGAAAGAACTTGAAATACTTCAGGTGAGCAAGAAGGTATTTAATCCTGCAGATTATATGTCTAAACACCTAGAGGCTGTAGTTCCCAGAACCTCCACCCTGACATTGATTGGAGCAGTAGATATGTACATATCAAAGAAAGAAGCTGCTAATCCTGATAGGAAAATCATTTTTACTCAGCCTGGGGATAAGAGCAAAGAAGCTCAGCCAAAGGAGAAGAAACAGAAAAACTAGAACCTAAACTGTTGTTTGGTATATTTTTGATAAACTGTGTTTTCTTATTACAAAGCTGACTATGTAAATATATCTGTTGCATTTACTGTTAAATTTTCTGCAAGATATATATTGTGTTCATGCTTTGTACATTTTCTTGTATTGAGTCTATTATTAGTGACCACACCCAAATAGGGGGAGATTGTTGGATCACTAGTTGGATTTGGGCTCGGTTCACTAAGTTAGGATATTACCCAACATGTATAGATTAGGGTCATGGTTGTTTCCTAGAGTCTAGGTTAAGTCCTTTTAGTCAACAGTACAAAGGAAAAGCCTCTAACACTGCCAGAGACTCAAGAATTAGAGAATTCAAGACTTAGAAAAAAGAGTTCTGCGTTCCTCGATCTCCGGTCGACGAAAGTCGAGCTCAGCTAGACGAACTCAGGGACAATTCTCTCAGCTAAGCTCAACGAACGTAGTTCTTAGCTCGACGAACTCTGGACAAAGTAATAAATCCTCTAAGTCAAACCTCAGTCGACGAACTATGAACATCAGCTAGAACAACTTTGTTCTCTGGTAGACTAATTCTGGAAAAGGTGATTCAACACTCAACATCAGAAAATATTCTAAGTCCAGACTGCAGACTCAGCTCTACAATCTTGGACCCCAACTGTACTAACTTTGTTCTCATGGCTGAGCACGATGATCTTAGATTCAGCTCGACGAACTTGATGCACAGAAGAAGAAAGTTATCAAAGCAGCATTCAAAGGTCGACGATCTTTGATCTCAGCTCGTCGAACAGCTATTCTCAGCTTGACGAACTGTGGACTCAGGTCGACGAATCTGGTCTTGGCATTTTTCCTCTTTTGTCCTTATTATGTGGCAATGATTCCTTAGTAATTAATGCTCTAATATTCTCTGAATATTACCATTAGAAAAGAGCATTAATTATGGTCTTCATTAGGATTACTGCCTGTCGTTTTTATAAGGGACAGTTTGGGAAACAATTCAATGCCAAAAAATATTCCAAGGTCGTCTGCATTAATTGCAGAAGGAATTTCAAAATTCAAATGGACATTCACGTTGGACATATAAAAACAGAGAACATTCAGAGAGATATACAGAATTCTTGAGATTGAAAATTGATGAGTCAATAATAAACAGTGGCTAGACAAGAAGAAGAACAATTCTGAAGAAGAAGAACCATCCAAATCGAGTGTCTTCTTCTGTCATACTCTCAGGAACTCTCTGAAGGACAACAATACTGCATCTGTCAAAATAGTTCCTGAAGTTCTTTTTTTCAACTTTGAAAGCATGAAGTCCTATCACCCTGAAGAAAAAGTTCCATCCCTCCCTGAATAAAATCAATATTTCAGGGGGAGCTTTTTGTTAACACCAATTCCACTAGTCTTCTCAATTGTATTTGAGAAAGAGAAGATACCATCACTCTTTCACCCCCTCTATAAAAAGGGTTCTCTACTCCCTTTAAAATTGATTCTTGGTTGCAAGTCTCCTAACAAAAAGACTTGAGGTTTGGTTTTTGAGCACTTGATCAAAAGCTCATTGGTGGCAGGCACCTGATCAAAAACCTGAGTGGATTCCTACCAGGGTGGTAGAAGAGTGGATGTACCCAGGTTGGGGAACCACTATAAAATCTTATGTTGTCTAGTTGCCCTCTTTTTGTTCTTGTTGTGGCTGTGTTATTTAGTTTTTCCTGTGATTTCATTTATTTCATTTGGTATTCTGTGATATAGTACCTAAGTTTAGGAGTACTTCTTATAGTTCAGAAAAAGTTTTAAATATACCCACATACTCTATTCACCCCCCCCCTCTAGAGTATATCAGATCTAACCCTTAATTTCAAAGGATTATGACACCGCGTATCAACTCACACTGCATGTAATTTCATATGGCCTTGCCATCAACCATCCAGTGCTCAACAAAACTCAATGGCTCCACACCGAGTCCCTAATAATCACATCAATCTAGTGCGGTCAAATACTCATGCACATATACCCTTTTCACATTTTCGTGCTCTAAAGAACTTAAGGGTTCAACATGAACATAGGTGGAAAGCCACCTCATACAATGTACTAATCCCACTCTGCTACCTGTAGGGAGACAACTCTAAGTCGTGGACTATACTAACTATACCATCAAACACTTGAGACTACCATTCAAAATATTCTATGGCCATGAGGTTTACCTCATCTTATTCCTTCCTTATAATCAAGCCTTCACAAACAACTATGCTTCCATATGATAATCACAACAATTTAATTGTATTTCATATAATCATCAAGCATGGTAACATAGCTATAAGTTACACATTCAATTATAAAGCATCACAGCCTCTTTCAAAATCGGTTCCATTCTCCGGATTATAGTCATACACATCCTTATATAATTTAACAAGTGCATCATTTGTACAACCAGATCTTATCAAATCGTTCGTTCACTAGGACTCCCTAACCATTTGTTTATTAAACACTTCCAAACCATTTGTTTATCATGGCTACGAATAACTAGGCTACTCCAAACCTCAACATCATCTTGATATGGTTCTTCCACTTAGTCCAATCCGATTATACAATAACCCGAGATAACATGCACCTAAGATGTTACTGTGCAACAACTTTGACTAGAAACTCCTAAGGCTACAAGACTCATATGAAAACGTTCTACCATCCATTGGAAAGATCTTTCCAAGTACTATAACATTCCACTTCGTCCCAACACTTAGATCCGGCCGTATCACCCTCAAAAATGTCCTTGAAATTCACTACGCACAGAAAATGGATTTCTTCACGCATCTTAAAACAAGATGAACGACATCGGTTAATTTTCTTCATCTAGCTATTTGTTCAAAACAATATATAGTACTTCCTCCACCATTATTCACCCTCAATATACTATTTCTCTTCACGAAACCAAGTCCATCAACTTCACACGAAGAAAGGAGAGGTTGAAGACATCAAATCTCTAAGACAAGGTCCTAGCATGGTCTCATCCTAAGAGATCTTCATCTCGTACAGTCCAACTCTTTTTAATCGACATCTCTCCTACGTAATAACTATAGATCTATCACCAAGGGAGAGGGTAGGAAGCTCACCACATTTATGTCCAAGTCTCTTTTTATCCTTCTCAGTGGCATCTTCTCCCTCATTAGCGATGTTGTTCATGAAAAAGAAAGGTTCCTCCTCCAAAAAATCCAACCCCTGAAACTTTCTCTCTTCTAACGGTTTCGGCACATGAAACGTCTCGGCAAGAAAATGGAAGTCACAGCTAGGGTTTCTCGTAACTCTCATTTTAAAAGAAGAGTTAAGGTTAGAATGCTTTGCCACGTGTCACCCTAACATTGGATCGCAGATTATTACTTAAAAAAAATTTTGTCGAAGTGGCCGGCCCATAGGAGTAATTTGGCACATTTCCCAAAAACCCAGTTCAGCTCGTAAATATGAATTAGCAAACAAGTCAGGGCTAAAAATGCTCTATGTCAAAAATGTCTTATATACTTTACCCACTCTACGAATCGTCGAATGTCGTCGAGTTTAATCAACGCACTCGATGCTTCATCAAATGGCGTCGAGTTTACTCAATGCATTTGATGCTTCGTCGAATGGCATCGAGACCACTCGAAGCCTATAGAATCCATAATCATTCTAGGTTAAATTTCTATTCGTCTAGTATTACTCGACGATTCGTTAAATAACTTTGAGACCACTCAATGAACTCGATGCTTCCAGAATCCAGAATTATTCTAAGTACAGTTTCTCCTTGTGCATTGAGTATCACTAAACGCCTCGTCGAATGGCGATGAGACCACTCAACACTTCCCGAGTCCAGAATTATTCTAAGTCCATTTTCTCCTTGTGCGTTGAGTATCACTCAACACCTCATCGAATGGCATTGAGACCACTCAACACACTCGACGCTTCCTGGGTCCAGAATTATGGTAAGTAAAATTCCTCTTCTGCGTCGAGTACAACTCAATGCTTCGTCGAATAACATTGAGACCACACAACGCACTCGACTCTTCCAGAATGCAGAAATATTACAAGTCCATTTCTTCTGGTGCATTTAGTATAACTCAACGCCTCGTCGAGTGGTGTCGAGACCACTAAATGCACTTGATGCCTGCTACAACCAAGATAATTCTAAGTCCATTTCTTTTGGTTTGTTGATTATCACTCAATGCCTTGTCGAGTGGCGTTGTGACTACTCAATGCACTCGACGCTTCTAGTATGCAGAAATTATCTAAGTGAAATTTGCCCAATTAGTCGAGTATCACTCGACGTCTGTTACCAGTGCTGTACAACCCCATATTTGTTAGGTGAAACCAAGATTTCCCAAGGATCCAGATTAGGCAGGCAAAAGGGCTTGCGCCTCGGGCCGGCAGGAGCCCTTAGGATCTTGGCACTGAGTGACCCCTCCCTTGCATCTCACTTGGGTAGGCGGGAAGGCTCCCTCCATGGGTAGGCAGGAAGACACTCACTTGTGATAAGTGAGAGGCCAGCAGGGATCAGCGGAAAGGCTTCCACCAGGTAGGGTCCAACCAAGTAGGGTCCAGAGGTGAAATTACCTAGATTCCCCTAGGTCTGCATTTAGCTCCTCAGAACAGCGGAGTTTGGCTGTTGGCAGGCCAACCCATAATATTTTAGTAATTTAAGAACAACGGAGTTACACTTTTGGCAGACTAGATACTGAAAATCTATAAATAGACACGGAGAGTAACACAGAAGGCAGGCTTTAACAATTTCTAAAAAAATTCTAGTGCTTTTTTACGTACTCCTAGCCAAACAATTGGCTTAGGAGGGGAAGCGCTTAAGAGCTCTTTCGGGTTAGTGGAGGGACCTCCCAGCTAAGGATTTGGGTCAGTTCCTGGTGCCTTATTACTAGTCAGGGGTCTGGGTTTGGGAGAAGTAGGCGTCAGCTACACCCCAAAGGTCCGAACTCTCGTTGAGACCAGTTTTTTGTTACAACATTTCTATTGTGGTGAGCGTGGACCATAGCTGGTACAAGAAAATCTCAAGCTAAGTCTCATGGATGGAGGCGAATGTGAAGGAGCTAGTTCGGTATGTTCCCCACTTCGATGAATGAGGATGAAGCTGGGAATGTTGGAGGACTTCATGCAGGAAGTCTTGCAGACAAATCACTAGGCCTTCTCGACGAGAGGCGAGTGGGCGATGCCATCAGCTCCGGTGGTCGCGGCCCCTTCAATAGGTGAGAATGCACCCAGACAGCATCCCAGGAAGGAGATTTAAGTAGAGGTTGTTGAGAGGTATGTCGTCGGGCGGGAGCTTTTCCTCGGGAATGCTAGCGCTAAAAGGGCTGGCAAGCCGAGGCAGCGGGAGGATCCCTCTCAGCAGGCAATGGGTGGGAGCCCTTTCAGTGAGCTGATCGTCTCGGCCCTAGTTCCATACGGGTTTCGAGAGCCTGACATGTCCAACTATACGGGCAGGGATGACCCCATGCAGCATATGTAGTTATTCGATAACTCCGTTTTATAGGGCAAATTTCGGATGCCTTCAAGTGTAGGCTCTTTGCAATCACGTTGAAGGAAAAGGCCAGGGACTGGTTCCACCAGTTGTCGACAAGTTCGATCTGCTGCTTCGAGGATTTTTGCCGAGGATCCTTATTGAGGTTCACGACATCTAAGTAGAGGAGGAAGGGAGCCGAGTGCTTGTTTGCCATCAAGCAAAAGACAGAAGAAGGGATGGAACGCTATGTGAATAGGTTTCAGGAGGAGATATTGCAGGTTAGGGAGATGTCGGGGTACATCATAATGCATGCCTTCACCCTAGGGGTTATGACAAGCTTCTTTAGCATGGAACTGAAGAGTGTTCCCCCCTCTCCTTCGAAGAGCTAATGGAGAGGGCAACAAAAGAGATTGAGATTGAGGCAGCCAACTTGGCGTTTGCTAAGAAGCTAGCCAAGTTGGTAGAGGATGATGGGAAGGAGTCTGGAGAGGGAATACAGATGGAGCAGGGAGAGGAGAGAATAAGGGAGGAACCCCGAGGTCAGGGGCAGTACCAAGGATGGGGGCATCGCGAGCAAAATAATAGGTTGGGCTGGAGGCCCCATGAAGACAACCATCAGGGGCAGGGG
Source organism: Platanthera zijinensis (assembly GCA_039513925.1). NCBI lineage: Eukaryota > Viridiplantae > Streptophyta > Magnoliopsida > Asparagales > Orchidaceae > Platanthera > Platanthera zijinensis. Next base: position 35,712,656 of record CM077083.1, read on the forward strand.
GTGCTTTCCACGGAAGGGACAAATTTCGCGAGCAAAGGAGGTTCAATCAACCGGCCTAGAGGCAGGGACAGAGGGCCCCCTCCATCTATAGTAGGAGGCTATAGAGACTGTGAGGGGAAGAGGATAAAGGATAGGAGCTTGAGGAGGAGCAAGGAGAAGAGAAGACAGGGTGGTGTTGCCCTTTTGTGACTTCCATTAGGAGGGGGGTCTTGCAATGACCACCTGCCCAGAGTTCTTAGAGATGAGAGGGGCCAGGGTGTAAGTCCAACTGCAGCCACCCATAAGGATCTAAGAAGTTCTGCAGGGAGGAGGAGAAGATAGATGTAAGGATCAGGTGGATGTGGGCGCCCGAGGAGGGATCAGGGTCATCAACGGGGGAGTGGGGATCGAATCCACCCATAAGGGGAGCTTCCAAACCATGTACTGGAGGAGAGTCTCCTCGACATCCAAGACACCCCACCCCCAGGAAAAAAATCACTTTCTCAACAAAGGATATGTCCGACTACGGTGACCCGTTCTGTGATGCCTCGGTGATCCAGACGACAGTGGAAAGTTTCACGGTCTCCAGGATCTTGGTGGACAATGGGAGCTCCATAAATGTGATCTTCAAGAAGGCCTTCGATGAGATGAAGGTGGAGGCCCGGAGTGTTTTAGCCTCGGATGGGCCGTTGTTCGGATTCTCGAGAGAGGGGAAGGAAGTTGAAGGAGGGGTGGGAATGCATGTGACGTTGGGGGGTGTCCAGAAACTATCGGTTCGTCATCATTGATGCTCCGAGTAGCTACAACACAATCTTTGGGTGCCCTTTAATAAGCGCCTTTCATTGTGTCCCCTCCTCATTCCATCAAAGTCTCAAGTTTAGTAGTGGAGGAGTGCAAGTCAGGATCAGGGGGGATCTGAAGGTGGCGAGGGAATGCTATGTGACTACTGTCAATACCATTTCCTGGATGGCTGAGGATGAGGCTGTGGAGAAGGAGATGGAGGCACAGGAGGATGTCGTAGAGGAGGAAAGAGGTATGCCTAGGTGAGGCTAGAAAGAAGGCTGTGGAGAAGGAGAGAGAGGAAGAAGCAGAGGTTGGTTCCCAGGTAGGTGGAGAAGTGAGGTCTAGGGAGAGCCTACTGGATGCAATCAAAGTGGAGAAAGTAGGAGGGGAGGAAGAGTTTGTGTGGGTGGAAGAGCCGAGGAGCGGCGAAGGGTAGTCCAGGTTGGATCCAGCAGAGGAGGTCGTAGAGATGGAGGTCTTCACCAAGGCAGGGAAGGCGGAGAGGGTATGGATCAGTGGCGGCTTGAGCCCTGAAGAACAGGCGATTATGCGGGAGTTCATCCAGAAGAACGTCGACATCTTCGTCTGGTGATCGGCGGACATATCGGGCATTAACGCGGATGTGACATGCCACCGTTTAAACCTAGACGACTAAGATGTGCCCCATTTGCCAAAAGATGAGGAGCATCACCACCAAGCTGGAGGAGCCCATCCGCGAGGGGGTCAGGAAGCTTCCCGATGCAGGTTTTATCTCGGAGATCCAGTACCCAGGCTGGGTCTCCAATGTGGTAATGGTAAAAAAAAGGGATAGGAGGTGGCATATGTGTGTGGACTTCTCTTTATTAAATAAATCGTGCCCTAAGGATTGCTATCCCCAGCCTCGGATTGATGCGTTAGTAGATTCAGCTGTCGGTTTTTCTATTATGAGTTGTTTGGATGCTTTTTTAGGTTACCATCAGATTCGAATGCATCTCCCTGACGTTAAGTATGTCTTCTTCATCACAAGGGAGGGATGCTTCAACTACAAGATGACGCCCTTCAGGCTAAAGAACGCAGGGGCTACCTACCAATATATGATGGATCGTGTATTCAAAAGTCAGAGGGGTAAAAACCTGGAGGTTTATGTTGATGACCTCATGGTTAAGAGTGGGATGTGGGTTCACACCTACTTGACCTAGAGGAGACGTTCGTGACACTACGGAAGTTCAAGATGAGGCTTAATCCCAAGAAGTGTTTCTTTGGGGATAGCCAAGGCAAATTCCTTGGGAACCTTCTGACCCCATCAGGGGTAGAGCCCAAACCAGATAAGGTGAAGGACATCGTGGAGTTAGAATGACCTCGTAATGCCAAGGTGGTTAAGTGTTTGATAGGCATGCTCGCCGGGTTGAGACGGTTTCTCTCCCGTTCCTGGGAGAAGTGTTCACCTTTCTTTAAGACGCTTCGGGGGAAACAAAAGTTTGAGTGAATAGGGGAATGTGAGCATTGAAGACTAAACTCTCCCAAGCGCTGCTCCTTCAGAGCCCAAAGGAAATGGAAGACCTAGCCTTGTATCTTGGGATAGGAGCAGAGGAGGTAAGTTCTGTATTTGTGAGGGAAGAAGGGAAAAACGAGCTGCAAATCTATTACGTCAGCAGGATCTTGAAGAAGGAGGAACTCCGCTACCCCATCCTGGAGAAGTTGGATTTCTCTCTGATCATCTCAGCCAGGAAACTCAGGCCATATTTCCAAGCTTATTCAATCAAGGTGGTTACGGACCTTCCATTCCGCAAGATTTTTTGAGAGGGTGGAGCCCTCAGGGTGGTTGGCCAAGTGGTTGATCGATCTCAGTGAGTTTGACGTCTCTTTCGTACCAAGTCTCTCCATCAAGGCACAGGCGGTGGCTGATTTCTTGGCTGACTACGTCATAGAGTTCGAGGGAGAGGAGGCACTTCCACGGGAGGCATGGAAGATGTTTGTTGACGGAGCCTCGGGGAAGCATTCCTTGGGGGAGGGGTAATATTGGTAAGCCCTCAAGGGGTCACCATAGAGCAGGCAGTGGAGCTGCACTTCCCGATCACAAACAATCAAGCAGAGTATGTGGCCATCATATTCGGGTTGTGGTTGTCCAAGGAGCTCGAGATTCATGACGTAGAAGTGCTTACAGATTCGTTAGTGGTGGCATCACAGATCAGGGGTTAATATGAAGCCCGGAAGCCCACCCTCCTAAAGTACTTATCAAAGGTGAGAATGATTGTCGGAGGGTTCCGAGCGTTCTCAATCCGGCATGTCCCCAGGGAGGAGAATGAAGCTGCTTACTTATTAGCCAAGATTGGACCTCGAGGGTGGGGATCTTGATCGATCTAGTTCGTCTGGAGATTAAGGAGGGAGAATTTATGGAGGAGGATCGGAGAACCTCATGGTTGGATCCCTTTATAGCCTACTTCACCACGGGCAACCCTCCTGAAGGGTCCAATGATGCGAAGGGCTTTAGGCACAAGGTCGCGCACTACCTCATGCGCTAAGGAGGGGTACACTGAAAGATGTTGTCGGGGCTTTTGACCCGATGTGTAGCAGAGGAAGAGATCCCAATAATTTTTGAGGAAGCGCAATCGGGCGAGTGTGGCAACCACTAGAGGGGAAGGACATTTAAGCAAGGGTGGTCAGACAAGGGTACTTCTGGCCATCCAAAAGGAAAGATGCGGCGGAGATTGCGAGGAGGTGCCAAAAAGCCATCTATATGCCCCCCTCCAACTCTTTCCTGCCCAGTGACTCTGAAGCATCACAGCGCTATGGCCTTTCTCCATCTGGGGAATGGATCTAGTTTGGTCGTTCCCCCTGACAAGTGGGCAGAGGAGGTTTCTTTTAGTCATGATTGATTACATCTCAAAGTGGCTGGAGGTCAAGGCATTGAAAGAAGTGACCTCTCAGTACATCAAGAATTTCGTATGAGGGGAGATCCTCTGCAGGCACGGGTTACCTAAGGCCATTTTCACGGACAATGGGCCTTAGTTTGCTAGCGAGGAATTCATCAGCTTTTGCACCCAGATGGGAATCGACCTTCGGTTTTCCTCCATCTACCACCCAAGGAGCAAAAGCTAGGTGGAGGCGGCAAACAAAATCATAGTGAACCTGCTCAAGAAGAATGTAGAGAACCTGAGGGGGAGTTGGGTGGAATAACTCCCCTCGGTGTTGTGGGCTATACGAACAACCCCAAACACAGCCACTGGAGAGACCCCTTTCAAGCTCTCGCATGGCTGTGATGCGGTCCTTCACGTGGAATTCAAGGTTCAATCCCCGCGAGTTGCAGCCGCCAGCATGGGAAATGAGGCATGGAGGGAAGAAAATGAAGGGGAGCTGCGGCTCTCGCTGGATATGCTTGAAGAACTATGCGATGTGACCACCGTCAGGAAGGAAATGGTTAAATGACGAATGGCATGGTACTTTGAAAAGCATGTCTGCATCAAGCAGTTCAAGGAAGGTTATTTGGATCTAAAGAAGGTCGACGACTTAGGAAGGTCGGCGGCTGTGGGAAAGCTTAACCCAAATTGGGAGGGTCCATATATAGTTGAAAAGGCCTAGGGTTCAGGGGGATACAACCTCCAGGATGTGGAAGTGGTGTCAATTAGCCTTGCCTAGAGTGGGGATTACTTAAAACGCTTTTACCTTTAATTTGATTTGTTTTCTCTTGCAGTTGTGCGTGAAAAATGTATTGTTCGCAAGACCCCGATAATATCCCGTTGCTAAGGCTCCCATTAGCTGGCTGATAGAGAAAATCGTATTCTCCAATCTATACTCGATTAAGGCAAGTGTACCTATCGAATTATAGCATAGGATATGAAAAATATCAAGGTCATATAAAAACTCGGGGCAGGCAAGTACTATTACTCACAACGAATCGATTATTCTACCGAACGATTAATGAGTTTTGAAAATGAAAATAAACTAAGTTAAAAAGAGAAAATAAACTATTACGAGAAAAGTGCTCGATCGACGATTCACCTTGAAATAAAATAACGGAAGAAATTAGTTTAGCATTTGTAAATATATTAAGACCGTGATGGATCCGATATTAGGAAGTAATCTCGCTAGAGCATTAAATCCCCTAACTTATAGACATTTTGACCGAAATCTCTTTCAAGTCAAAAAGGCCTAAAGTCGCATTATCGAGGTGACCCGCACTATTGGATTTGACTCCAATCCGGAGGATTTACGTCATCCTATCTCTAGGGGTGCGTTCAACTCCTTCCTTCCTTGAGTGATCTTTCATATTCACGAGCCTCTCGGCTACTCAAATATGAAATCGGAATCTACTACCGTATACTAGAAATACGGAGTCGATACAAAATAAATCAAGGAAGGATCAAAAATAGAGAAATACAAATCCAAACATAAAATTAAGAATGTGTTATTCTATCGCAAAGCTCATCGCGATCGGGCACAAAAAGAACTAGCTAAGCATAATAAAAAGGGAAACCAAAAGAAAGGAAAATTGCATTATCATTAAACTAGAAATGAGAGTACATAAAATAACAAAAATTACTATACTATTGCTTGGAGAAATGAAATAAAACAACAAGAAGAAAAATACTTGAAATGGAAGCTTGCTCTCTAAAAAATCTAACTTCAAACTACTTTAGACTAAAACTACTTAACTTCAAACAAAGGGGGAGGGGTTCCTTTTATAGGAGAGGGAGAACATTCTAGATGGGGGAGACATAGTGGTGGCCGGCCACATGGAGGGAGAGAAGGTTCATGCATGGCTTTAAATGAGGGGAGAGAGGAGGCATGGATGCAATGCATTATATTTAATGGAAGTGAAATGGAAAATATAAAATAAAGAGAGGGGGATGAATGGAAGTGTGTAGAAGGGAGAGAGAATGAATGTGGAGGAGAGGTAGAGGGGGGTTCGGCCATGTGGATGGAAGGATTCATGCATGCAATAAATGGAGAGAGATATATTCAAAAATGCATGCATGAGGAAAAAAAGTGGCCGGCCATGCATAAATGTATTTGGAATTAATGAGGAGAGAGGGAGAAAGAGGTGGCCGGCCATACATGGGCTTTGATGTTGGGGCTCGGGTAGCACAAGGGCTGCTCTTGGACTGCTTGTAGTTGATTGGTGGGCTGCATGTAGTGGAGGAGGGCTCGGCTTGGACAAGAGCTTTACCAAAAGTGGGCTCGGGTTGGGCTTGATGGCTGCTCCAAGTTGGGCTTGAACCTACAAATGACAAGACAAAACATTAGAAACAAAATATTAACATTGAACATAATAATTTAACAAAACTAATCATCTTATAATATGATATAATATAATAGAATAGAATAAGATCAAACACAACAAAACAAAACATAAAATAAATAACAAACATACTAAAACATAACATACATAATACATATAGTAACATAATATTGGTTATTAAAATTAAAACTAAACTTAACAACATAACATAATATAATAATATTTATATTTAAAATAAAACACAAGTTAACCATAGAAGATAAACATTATAAAATTAAACATAAAAATGCATAACACAAATAATTAAACTTGGAATCTATACTTTATGAAAAGTCATTAAAACATGAAATAACAAGCATGAAATATAAATAAACTTAGACTTTTAGGCTACTAAATTACCCCAAAAACGATGACTAAAACTAGTCATCAAACTCCCCCATACTTAGACTTTTGCTATTCCAGAGCAAAAGGAAGAGAAATATTTATAAGACATTATAAAATTTTCAAATAAACTAAAAAATTATTAACACCAAAATCTAGCAAAAAATTAAAATTTAGGGATTTAAGAATAAAGTCCTAAATTATGAACTTAAAGTGAAAAGAGAGAATACTTAGCCAAAAATTCTCTAATAAATTAACTAGCATTCAAAATGGAGTAAAGTGCAAACAAGGTTAGATTGAAATTATAAAAACCATAACTTGAAAGAAACTTAAGGAAGAAGACAACCTACTACTTATGCTCTCCACATATTTTAATTTAAAAACTAAGACAATGATATTGGCTAAGGGGGTTTAGGGAGGAAATTAACATGAAGAGGTCTTTGATTGGAGGTGATCATCATATTTTTTTTTCTTCACATCCCACGCAATTTTGTTTTTTTTTAAATAATATATATGTAATACCAGGAAATGATAGACTAACATCCTATCACTTCCCCCGACATATATGAACTTTTAATTCCTCTCTTCATTCATTTTTTTTGGGTTGCATATGTGTACCAGAGAATAAGGAACTAACATCTCCTTATTCCCATGACATATGATCTAACAAATAATAATAATAAAAAAAGAGAATTGGGAATAAGGATAAGGGGTTAAACAAGATTTTAGAAAATAAACTAAAATACTAGAGAGCAACTACTAGTAGATTGAGATTTCCTAAGAATCTAAAAGCATGAGGCAATAATAATCCAAAATTGTTTAGCAAAATTACTACAAAATTGAAACTGTTTAAAATAAAAGAGAAAAAGTGATAAATAAATTACTCTAAGCAAATTAAACCATAAGATTATCCTCAAAACTAAATCACTAAAAGTTAAATTTAACTAAATATGATGAAATAAAGATTAACAAATAAAAATGCTTATAAACTAACTCAAACTAAATTTCTGAAAATAACAAAAATCTAAGCATGAGGTTTATTATATTTTTTGATTTTTTGACATTTTTCATTTTTTTTGGGTTTTGAAATATTATCTTTTTTTGGAATTTTTGATTTTTCTAATTTTTTTGGATTTTTGATAAGGCTAAAAGAAGCAGTAAAAAAAACTTAAAAAAAAACTATACTAAACATTTATTTTTTTTTAAAAAGAAAGAAAAAAAAGAAAACAACAAAACCCTCCCCCATGATTAACCTTTCATTGCCCTCAATGAAAAATAAAAATAAGAAAGAAAAAGGAAGAAGAAAGGGGAGGGGGGATATAATAAAGTAAAGAAAAAAAAGAAAATGACTTCCCCGGAGTCGTAAGGCCGAATACAGATGTCGCTCCCCCATGCTTGAGCTGGACACCGGCTCGGGCCTAAGGAAGAGATGAAATGATGGAGCCAAACGAACCGCCAGGGGTTTTATTCCTGCAAAACAAAATAAACAAAAAGAAAGAAACAAAAAGGATAAGCAAGGGGTGCCTCCCAAGAGCGCTCTCTGTTTAACGTCGGCTGAGCCCGACATTATTTGTTAGCTAAAGGGAAAATAAAAACTATAGTGAAGAGGTAACTCCCTATGTATGCGCTTAGGAGAGTAAACTAGAAAAAAGAAAAATTGAAGAATCGCACCGACATGCGGTGGGATCTTCAAGGGAATGACGCCCAAGAATGAACGGACGGAGTTATAGAAGAACTCCGCCGTATGTAAAGCGGGAAAGAAGGGGTCGTCAAAAGAAGAAGAAAAAAAAGAAAAAGAAAAAGAAAGAGGAATAAAAGAAGTAGAAGAAGAAATTTCATCATCGAAAATTTCACAAGGAGAAGGAGAATCTTGTGAGATTTCAAAAGAAGAAGGGGTAGAGAGAACTAAAGGAGAATCATCTAAAAGAAAGAAGAGGAAGAAAAAGGCTCGCTAAAAGTATAAAAATTTTGAACAGTTAAACTTGAAAGCATAATGGAATCACAAACGTCTTCAGAAGAAGGAATAGGAGACGTCACTTCATCCTCAATGGGTAAGAAGCACACCGGAATATCCATAGGGGTGTCTTCCAAAGGATGAAGGAAATAATCCGGGATATCCAAATAGTTATCCTCCTCGAGAGGAATAAGACAAGCCGGGATATCCGGTGACTCATTACATGAAGAAATTGGAGGAGACGGAGAAGACGAAGAAAAAGATGTGGCCTCACAAGAAAGATAATCCATAATGGTCTTGAAATGTGAATTAATATTATCAATAGAAGGTTGCAATTCAAGATACTCATTATCGATAGAATTAAAATTAAAATTTGGAGGCGCGGCGCTTTGCGGGGCCAAATCATAAGAAAAATAAGATGGGTTCCCCATCTCCCAAGTTGGATAAAAATTTGAGTAAGGGTCAAATTGGCCATTTTGACCTTCCCCAGAAAAATTAAAATCAAAAGAGGGAGGGGTTCCCGAAAGACATTCAGAATAAAAGTGGTCGGGCGACCCGCAAGAAGCGCAAAAATACAATGATTCCATAAAAAAAAATAAACTGTTACCAAAAGGAAAAAGAAAAAATAATTTTTTTTATTTGTGTTTTTTTAGATATATATAAAAAAATAGATTTTTTTAGTGGATTGGCTCTCGAACTTCCCAAGGGCTACCCGGTGAAGGGTTTGCAAGATACTAGGCAAAATGGTGGCGCTTAAAGCCCCTTACCCTTTTCGAGAGATTTTAGGTTGGGTAGAAATAAGATGAAGTGGGTTAATAAATAATAATAATTTTTTTTTGTTTTTTTAGTAGAAGTAATAAATTTGATGCTTTCGTAATATTGCCAAAAAAAACTCCCCGACAACGGCACCAAAAACTTGATGGGCTAAAACCCGAACAGGCAAGCGTACCTGTCGAATCGTAGTATCAAGGTCGTATTTAAAACTCAGGGCAGGCAAGTACTATTACTCATAACGATTCTATTATCCCACCTGTCGTTGTTGTATAGTGGTGAGTATTTCCGCCTGTCATGCGGGTGACCCGGGTTCGATCCCCGGCTACGGCGCCAAAAACTTGATAGAGAAAATCGTATTCTCCAATCTATACTCGATTAAGGCAAGTGTAGCTATCAAAATATAGCATAGGATATGAAAAATATCAAGGTCGTATAAAAACTCGGGGCAGGCAAGTACAATTACTCACAACGAATCGATTATTCTACCGAACGATTAATGAGTTTTGAAAATGAAAATAAACTAAGTTAAAAAGAGAAAATAAACTATTACGGGAAAAGTGCTCGATCGACGATTCACCTTGAAATAAAATAACAGAAGAAATTAGTTTAGCATTTGTAAATCTATTAAGACCGTGACGGATCCGATATTAGGAAGTAATCTCGCTAGAGCATTAAATCCCCTAACTTATAGACGTTTTGACCGAAATCTCTTTCAAGTCAAAAAGGCCTAAAGTCGCATTATCGAGGTGACCCGCACTATTGGATTTGAATCCAATCCGGAGGATTTACGTCATCCTATCTCTAGGGTTGCGTTCAACTCCTTCCTTCCTTGAGTGATCTTTCATATTCACGACCCTCTCGGCTACTCAAATATGAAATCGGAATCTACTACCGTATACTAGAAATACGGAGTCGATACAAAATAAATCAAGGAAGGATCAAAAATAGAGAAATACAAATCCAAACATAAAATTAAGAATGTGTTATTCTATCGTAAAGCTCATCGCGATCGGGCACAAAAAGAACTAGCTAAGCATAATAAAAAGGGAAACCAAAAGAAAGGAAAATTGCATTATCATTAAACTAGAAATGAGAGTACATAAAATAACAAAAATTACTATACTATTGCTTGGAGAAATGAAATAAAACAACAAGAAGAAAAATACTTGAAATGGAAGCTTGATCTCTAAAAAATCTAACTTCAAACTACTTTAGACTAAAACTACTTAACTTCAAACAAAGGGGGAGGGGTTCCTTTTATAGGAGAGGGAGAACATTCTAGATGGGGGAGACATAGGGGTGGCCAGCCACATGGAGGGAGAGAAGGTTCATGCATGGCTTTAAATGAGGGGAGAGAGGAGGCATGGATGCAATGTATTATATTTAATGGAAGTGAAATGGAAAATATAAAATAAAGAGAGGGGGGATGAATGGAAGTGTGTAGAAGGGAGAGAGAATGAATGTGGAGGAGAAGTAGAGGGGGGTTCGGCCATGTGGATGGAAGGATTCATGCATGCAATAAATGGAGAGAGATATATTCAAAAATGCATGCATGAGGAAAAAAAAGTGGCCGGCCATGCATGAATGTATTTGGAATTAATGAGGAGAGAGGGAGAAAGAGGTGGCCGGCCACGCATGGGCTTTGATGTAGGGGCTCGGGTAGCACAAGGGCTGCTCTTGGACTGCTTGTAGTTGATTGGTGGGCTGCATGTAGTGGAGGAGGGCTCGGCTTGGACAAGAGCTGCACCAAAAGTGGGCTCGGGTTGGGCTTGATGGCTGCTCCAAGTTGGGCTTGAACCTATAAATGACAAGACAAAACATTAGACACAAAATATTAACATTGAACATAATAATTTAATAAAACTAATCATCTTATAATATGATATAATATAATATAATATAATTAGATCAAACACAACAAAACAAAACATAAAATAAATAACAAACATACTAAAACATAACATACATAATACATATAGTAACATAATATTGGTTATTAAAATTAAAACTAAACTTAACAACATAACATAATATAATAATATTTATATTTAAAATAAAACACAAGTTAACCATAGAACATAAACATTATAAAATTAAACATAAAAATGCATAACACAAATAATTAAGCATGGAATCTATACTTTATGAAAAGACATTAAAACATGAAATAACAAGCATGAAATATAAATAAACTTAGACTTTTAGGCTACTAAATTACCCCAAAAATGATGACTAAAACTAGTCATCACTGGCAGGGCTGGAAAGGGCACTCATCCCCAAGTAGACACGTTGTCCAGGCTCTCACTAGCTTGCAGGGTCATAGGCTCGCTTGGGGGTAAAGGAAGACCCCGAGTGGATCACAATCCTTAGGATCCCATTAGCTGGTAGGGCTGGAAGGCGCACTCGGCCCCGGGTAGACCCGCTGTCCAGGCTCTCACTAGCTGACAAGGATGTAGGATCGCCTAGGGGGTAAAGGAAGACCTCGAGAGGATCCCGCTTCTCAAGCTCCCATTAGCTGGAAGGGCTGTAAGGTGAACTCGGCCCCAAGTAGACCCGCTGCCAGGCTCTCACTCGCTGGCAGGGTCGTAGGCTCGCATGAGGGAAAGGGAAGAGATGGTTTGCAATACCCTAAGATTATCCTGCTGCTTAGGCTCCCATTAGCTTGCAGGGCTGGAAGGTACACTCGGCCTAGGGTAGACGCGTTGTCCAGGCTCTCATTAACTAGCAGGGTTGAAGGCTCGCCTGGGGGGTAAGGGAAGACCCCGAGAGGATTAAGCTGCTTAGGCACCCATTAGTTGGAAGCGCTGGAAGGCGCACTCGGCCCTTAGTAGACCCACTGCCATGCTCTCACTAGTTGGCAGGGTCGTAGGCTTACTTGGGGGGGGGGAAAGGGATATAATTTATGGTTTCAGGCAGCACCCAGTGGGCTCGCCGACCAGGCTCCCATGAAGCCTGTTGGGATGAAGGCTCACCAGTTGACTGGACGAAAGGGAAGAATAACAAAATCGGGGATTACTCCCACCGTCAGGCTCTCACCTAGCCAACGGGGCAGTGGGGCCCTTAACAAGAATCGCAAAGAGTCTTACTAGCAGTCTTTCAAACAGCCAACTCTAGTTCCAAGGTCAAGAAGGGGAAACTCATGGCCTTTCATCACATGGCCTTTCGGCAAAGGCTTCTCAGCATGACCATTCGTCGCGCCATCCTTGTTGAAGTTTGCCTACGTTATGAACGGGCGAAGGTTATCGCCTAAAAGGCCTGAGGCAAGCTCCCAGGGGGCGAGCCCTCATGACAGGAACTTCTTGGTAAAATCCTTTCCGGTGGAGCCTACTTGATGAATTCTCTGTCGATATGGGGTAGGTCCATGGTTACCATATAAGAGCCTAATTCTCTAGCGAGAACGTTGAAGCCTACCGCGAGAAAACACAAGAAAAAAGGGACACAGAACCATTTCAGCATAAGCAGAAAAAGTGTCATTACATACAAGTATCCTAAAATGTTACATGGGGGTCTCTCCCATTACATGAAAAATCGGAAAGGAAAAATTTAAAATTACAAGTTTAAGATATACCAAGGGAGAGGGGCGAGAGGCTGTCAGGCGGGGCCCTTGGAGGTTCTGCTAGAGCTTTCGCCGGAGCTACCATTGGGGGGTCTCGCCGAAAGAGCTGCCACAAGACCTGTCGCCAGACCCGTTATCCTAGCCAAGCTCTGGAGCACCTTCCTCCGGGGCTTCTCCTTCTCCGGTAGGCTTGGGAACGGGTTCGAACAGCCAGGGAAGGACCCCGCGTGCGGTGGGGGTATTGCCTCCTTTGTTCAAGAGGCCTAATTCTCACAATACCTCGATCACCATCATGCACACCCTCTGCGAATTATCCTGCATCATCACTTCGATTTCATACTACGAGAAGTGGCGGATTTTGAGCCTCTTGTCCAAGTAGGGCAGGACCGACTCCTTTACTCCTTGCGCAAACTTGAGCTCTATCTTCAGCACCTTATACTCTCATTCGAGGCGGGCCACCCTCGCCCACAGAAGCATGGCTTGGGCGGAATCCTCCAAGGATTTTGAGGTTAGAACTAGTTTAAGATTGTCGCAAGGAAAAAGGCCTTTGAAGATTTGCATACCTTAGTCGTTGGGCGAAGGGAGAGAAGCTGTTGGGTGGCCGCTCGGTCATCCTTCAAGGTGGTCATCTTAGCCACAACAATTTCCCTTAACTTGAGCGCGTTGACAAGGTTACGCTCGAGGGTGATGTCGCAGCGCAGAGTCTTGTGCGCTAGCACGAATGCATTTGGGCTCTGGCGGTGTTGTAGGCGAGAGACCGAGTAACCTCCTGGTCGAACTCGCGGGCATCTTTCCGATTGTAAAGCCTAAATCCCAGCTCTAAGGCATCACCAGAAATCGGGTCCCGCTCCTCCCAGTCAGGGAGAAGTGATGAGATTGAAACCTAATTGACTTCGGGGTCCCACCGGAGCAGGGGATGACCCTCTTCATCAAGAAACTTCCCACCGATGCCACAAGTTCCGATTCCATTTCTGCACTGGATTGGCAGGGGTCTCGTCGGGGATCTCGACAGCCTGCCCTGCCGGGATCTCGGCAGCCTGCCCTGCGATAATCGCATCACCAGAAGCAGGTAGGGTATCGACCAGAGTCCCAGCGAGGGATTTTCCCTCTTATGCCGCGCTTATCCTCTTCTTGTGAGGGGCCGAAGGAGGGGAGTTGGGCTTCCTCTTTTAGCCACTTAGTGAGGATGAGGAGCCCACCTCCTTTCTGCAAGCCTTGGTGGCGGATTTTTCAAGATCCAGGGTGCTGGCGAAATCCCTGGCCTCATCAAAAGGCTGGCAGAGGGGAATTTACCATTCACCTGCAGAAGCTTTCATGATTAAAACTATTGATCTATGACGAAGGGTAATAAACCGAAGGTGAAAAGGTACATTTGCCAGGAAGGACTGGTAGTAGAGAGCTTAGGTCTTGTCGAAGGAACTGGACATCGAATGCCTTCGACCCACAGAACTCGACGAGGGCGCCCTCTCTCCCCCCATGGGCGGGAGGCTTGCAGGTCGCCTAATCATACTGAACGGATGCTAGGGCAATATTGCTGAACGGTCTAGAAACAAAGACAAATTTCTGGGATGAATGGTGGTTTTTGTTGGCGAGATCGACAGTCTTCACGGATAGCCTTGAGAAGAAAACTGCCCCACCTTTTGCCCGGAAGTTGAACAGCTTCCTGAAGACGGACAGGCTGAACTCTATCCTTTCCTCCCGCATGTAGCAAGCGAAAGCCACCAGGATAGCGATGGAGTTGGGGTTGAGTTGGGCTTGCACTCCCTCGTACTAGCGAAGTGCCTGGACTACCTCGGTCTAGAGGGGTAGGAGAAACCCCACCCCGAAACGCTTTAAGGGGATGGCGAGCTCCCCTTCCGGCACAAGGTTGACCCTGTCCTCATTCCCTGGGTTTCGCACAGTGAACTCTGGCAGGATGAAGTTCTCGACTATCGAGAGGTATTCCGCCTGAGTCAGCCAGCAGGGTGAAAAGCTGTGGTCCAGAAAGGTTTGCGAACATTTAGAACAGCCTTCGGTCTCTCCATGCATCTTGAAGAGCGGGGGAAGAAAGGGAGAGAAAGAACTAGTAGGTGAGAGGCTCTGAGTAGCAAAAGGCGACGAGAGCAAGGGTGGACGAAGGTGCAGAGTTAGAAAGAAGTAAATGAGGTTAATGGACTTGCCCATTTATAATGAGAAAAGAAATCATTAGGAATTTACCTGGCGGCGTGTTCAACGAATTTTGATATTTTGCCTCTTCATTTCCCACTCAACACCACTCGCACCTACAAGTGGCGAGAGCTTCCGGGATGGACCCCGGGTAAGAAAAAAGCAGCATACAAATATGAAAGGCGAAAGGGGTCCAGAAGCCAGGCTCTCGGCAAGATAAACAAAGTAACGAAGTGCGAAAGAGAAGAAAGAAAAGGAAAAATGCATATGTATATACCAAAGGCATCTCGAACAGGCGAGAGCTTTATAAATTATAATTATAATTAATATTTTGATAGTTGGAAGGGGTACACGCGGGAAGGGAAGGATGACAATTTGGATTTGGAAGAGGCGAGATCTGGCGCAGTTCAGTACTGCTCCCAACTCCACTGGCCCCGACCTCGCCTCCCATATCTCGGCGGCACCCGCAGGTTGTGGTAAGCAGTCAAGGCGGTGAGCCCCTGATTGGCCAAGCACAGCTGATCCCGAACTCCGGCAATATGCCTTCCGGGGGATGTCTCCTCGCTTTCAACTTAGCGCCCCTATTTGTCGAGAAGGTGAGTGTGGTCCAGCTCGATCAAAGCAATCCACCGCTCGACCGACTTCTCGAGTCTCGTATCGTCTTGGCGTATCACAACGAGCTTTGTCAGGACATCGGTTATCCACTTTCTCCTAGTTCTACGTCTCCTGTCAGCATCTAGATATTACTCTATGTCGCTGGGGTAGGGCAGGGGAGAGACCATCCCCTCTTCATCATTGGCTTCCACTCCAGCAGTTGTAGAATCTAGCAGGAAAAGCCTAGTCAAATCAAGCGAGCCCGAAAAGAATGGGCAAGGAGTGATTACCTATGCCAGGGGGCGGGCTCCTGACAGCAAATTGGCGAGAAGGGCTGGACTGCTCTTCCCTTCCTTTGCCAAAAACAATGTGGAGAGGCTTGCCTCATCCTGGGGGATTCGCCACGTGCTCCAGGGTGATGGTTTCGGCCAGTTGGGGAGCGGTGGTACCATCATCCGCCGGAGGCTGGGACCCTAATGCTTGTGCGTTTGATTCAGGGATAACCATTCCCTGCGAAAGGGGCTGTCCGGATTCTGTGCTATCAGGATCGATTGGCACAGGAGTTCGGTGGCTCAGGTGGGTGAACCTCGGACTACTTGGAGAGGGAACTATGAAAAAACAAGTCAGTGAGAGGAAAGCATGTAACATCCCAAATTTCAAATGACTTAGATTTGGGTTAGACATGTGGTGGATGCTAGGGTTTAGCTAGGTTTGACCCTAGGAGGAGGATTTAGAGCATGTGGGGCCCAAGTCTACCTAGGTCAAACTAGGCTAAATACAAACCCTAGCCACACCATGACCCCACCACATTGCCCTAACCCTAAATACAATCTAAGTGGACCCTAGGGTAGGACATGGGGTCAACTAGTTGACCCATGTTGGGTCAAGTCAACATGTTGACCTAAATAGTGAAAATGGTGCCCTAGCCCATTTCACTAGGTTGGGTCCACCCAAACCAACCCAGAATCACTAGGTGGGTCTAAAGTGACCCTATACCCCCTATGGAAGAGAAAAATAGGGGCATGCAATGGAAATTTTGGAAATTACCTAGGAAAGAGAAAAGAGGAGGAATAGGAGAGAGAAAATGCTAAGGAGTTATTTTGGGCCACTTGGGATCATCCCACCAACCCACAATGGGTTGGCTGACCATGTAGGGGTATTAGGAGGAGAGGGGACCCACCATGCAACATTGGGTCAAACCCAAACCCAAAACCGAGCCTCTCTCTCTCCTACCTCAACATATGAGTCAACCCACCTCTCCACTAACCCAACCCAACCCTAATCAAGGAACCCGACCCATTAGGGGTTATTTAATCCACTTGGAGCAGTAGGGCCCACTCCCAAGCCACCAGCCAGCCCACACACCCAACCCGAGCCCCCCCACCTTGGTGAAATCGCCACCTTAGTGAAATCGCCAAACATAGGTGAAACTGCCCCCCCTTTCTTAACTCAGCCCAAACCGAGCCCACCCCTCTTTTCCCACTTCATCCCTACCCCAGAGAGAGAGAGAAAGAGAGACCAGCTGCTACCATGGCTATCCAAAGAGGAGATCGCCGGAATATTCACTCCATGGGAAACCGCCGCCACCCTCGGCCTCAGCCGCCACCACAGGTCCGTATCCCTTCTCCTCCAAGTGTACTAGTATCCTAGATCCACTAGGCTAGAGGTCGAGCTCAAACGAGCTCGACGTTAGGAATCAAAAAGCTCAAAAATCGGTTTAAAAATGGCAGCCTGGGAGCTTTTCGGCTTGGTTGCGCCGCCGCCGTCCGCCGCTCTCCGCCGCCCAGTCGCCGGCCAGCTCTAGCCCCGACCACCGTGAGGCCGGGGAAGGCCTTGGCCGGAGGTCCCGCCGCCGTCGATGGCCGGGAACCACCCCGCAAAACCACCCTGCGTCGGTTTTGGCCATGCATGCATGCATGGAGGAGAAGAGCAGCCACCGTCTGATCTTCTTCAAGATTCGTGCGGCTGATCATGCATTTTAAGTTATTATAAATAAATCTGTTACTATTTAATATAATGAATAGTGAATTAATTTGTGACATTTTGGCATTCACTTTGCATGTTGATAATAATGCCCCTATAGCCACCTGATGAATTATTGTCCAACATGAAAATTGTAGCTAAAGGTGTTAACTTTAATTTTCCACCTTAAATTCAAGTTTTGGTCCAGTATTTTGTGCTGTAGGGCTGTTTTGCTAGGACTGCTCCTAGACTATGGCAGAAAGTAAAATTGATGCCCAAGCCAAACCAAGTGTCATCATGACTTGAAATTTTGGTCATGTGTGTATTTAGGGCATGTTTAGGCCCTTCCAAAAATTTGGAATTTTTGGAAAATATTTTGCTATAGTTTTTACAAAAATACCCAAAAGTAAATAAATGTGATTTTTGGAGTTCTCCAACTCCAATGGGCCCCAAATTTTGGTGGAACCCTCTCATGGGTATACTAGACCCATGGTTAAAATTTGGGCTAAATTTATGCACTGCATGTTGAGGAATCTCACTTGCATTTTTGAGAAATAATATTTGGCTTGGGCTGCAAATAGCAATTTTGCAGAATTTCAAATGGCTGCCCAAGCCAAACCAGAAGCCCCCTTGACCTGAGATTTTGGTCAGAGGTATAATTAGGGCATATTTAGGCCCTACCCAAAAATGGGCTTGATTGGAAAATAAAATATGGGAAAATTACCAAAATACCCCTAGGGCTTAACTAGGTGATTCTTGGAGATTGCTAACTCCAAATGGCCCCAAATTTTGGTGGCTGGCCCTTAGGGACCATATAGACCAGTGGTAGAAATTTCTCTGATACTGGAACAAGTCATGTTGGGAAAGGCCCACATGCAAGAATTGAATTACTTAGGCTCGGGGTGCAAATAGCAAATGTAAAACCTGTTTATGATATT
Source organism: Platanthera zijinensis (assembly GCA_039513925.1). NCBI lineage: Eukaryota > Viridiplantae > Streptophyta > Magnoliopsida > Asparagales > Orchidaceae > Platanthera > Platanthera zijinensis. The sequence goes on from CM077083.1 coordinate 35,730,940, forward strand.
TGCCTAAAAGGGTGCATTTAGAATGCACACCCCCCCCCTGATTAGTATACCAGTAGGGTATAATTTCAAACCCTAAATTAGTTGGGATTTTTGGGGAGCAAAAATCCCACACTTAGTGAATTCGACAATTTTTTAGAATTTGGTGAACACTTAAGAATTTTCTAAAATGAATCAATCTAGGGTCTAGAAGATTTACAAAACCCTAATGAAATTATTTAAACTCATGGGAGACATATTCGAGCCCTTGAGATTCGACTTGATAAATTGAAGATTTAATTCATAAGTATGCGGGAAAATGACAATTTTACCCTTAACAATAATTGAATGATTCTGGTGGAGATAAAATAATGAATAAATCGATGTATCATATCTATAATAATCTCATGTGATTAAACACAATACATTGCATTTGGAAGTTCATTCAAGTGATCATTAGTTAGGTCATCTTACCCTAGTCGCTCAGTCTCGATAGAAGTGTCGTACGTAAATACCTATCTAGATAATACCACCCTAGATTAATGAACAGAACGATGGGGATGGTAGTGTAATTTGGAAATGGCAGGGTGGTATTAGGTCTGGGGCTACATTTAGCATAAGTAGGTTTACCCTATTAGGACCACCGGGAGATAGAATAAAATGGGATAGTTGTGGAAATTGGGAATAAACCCGGGTGGTGTTGATAGCATCATAGGTATAGTAACGAGGGATAGAGTGCAAATCACTTTACAATAGGCATAACGGAGTCCGACGGGAAACCCTCGACTTCCGATTAACACCATAAGTCATTAGGCCACTAAGGAGTAATACTAAAGGAGAATCGTGGGTAACGGGTAAACACCAACTAAAACTAATTATCCTTGCGAAAGGGAACTTCGGGTTTCATGCCCGTCTTGGTTCCTAGTGCCCTCGAGACCCCCTCACGGGGCATGCCTTGGGCAGTCCTGGGATTCACTCTAAATCACTATGTATAATAAACCTTAGGCGAGAGTAGTCTAATAGGCTTGGAGATCTACGCGATAGGTTCGCCGGTTAAATAAGGTTGGAAACATCATATGGGTTACTTGCTCACCTGTTTCACAAGGTTGGAGGGATACAAGTAATGAGCTCATCCTAACCGGGTTGGAGGGATACGAGTGGCTTGCTCACCTGTTTCTTAAGGTTGGAGGGATACAAGCACTTGCTCACCCAAATTGGATTGGAGGGAATGTGTTAACAATATCAGTACGAGCAGGAAGCTCGGATTAATACCTTGCATGTGCATAAAATTAGTGGCGAGTCACGCGGGACTGGCCAGTCGATGCACCGATGGCAGTACGATGACTCGGGCGAGGCGTACGGGTGGAGGGGCCAGTATGCTAAATATATAATACTGTGGAATCCCCGAAGACGTACACTCGACCTACAAGACTGACGGGTAGTCAGCAAAGTACGTACGCAAAACTCTAGAGTGCACCTAGGACGTGTACAGAGGCGTATGAGAGGGGTCTAGGTCTGGTAGTGCTTATACCCACCTAGAAGTGGAGAGCCCGCTCCACTGTTGCCGTAGCCACAACGGTAGTACCCGAGAGTGATGCAAGCTCTCAAAAAGAGGGAACTAAAGGTCTATGATCACGGAGTCGTGTGTGTGTGTTGCACTTGCATGCTTATCATACTCATCATAACATACATTCATTCATTGGGACATACGCTTCATAGATCCTTATCATATAAATTGTATGAGCGGTTTATATGATAAGTTACTTTTGGAAACCCTAACTTATAAGTTTGTATGGGCGTTCATATAAGTTAGGGTACTTATGTGATATTGGTAGGAGTAGGAGTAGCAGTAGCGTACTTTCCTTTCTGTACTGTATTTACTTACAGTTCTATCTTCTTACTGCAGTCCTTTCCTTTCTGCACTGTCTTTACTTACTTGCACTTTATATAGAACTGCTAGATTATATATAGAACTGCTAGATTTTACTTACTCCTGCTAGATAGAAATGTCACCTGCTTCCACTTTGCTACCCCTTGTTGTCCTCCGCATCCTCCTTCCATCCGGTGCCTAAGAGCGACAGGAGGAGGTGTTGAGGATACGACTTAGTCTTTTTGACTAACATACGTTGACTCCCCCTTTTTAGGAGTTCGAGGAGGTGGACCAGCACGTCCAGCGGGACGAGGAGGCAGGGCATGAGGAGCAGCTACCACCACCACCAGACACTACTACCGCACAACCTCAGGTGGGAGGAGATGTAGTGGATATCTTAGTTTACAGCTTTCTATTTTGTGAGAGAGAGTCTGATTTCTATTGATGTATATGGGCATAAGCCCTACTTTCTCTTTTGTACTCATTATGGACTATAGTAGCACTTTCATTTCCATATATATGATATGCTCTGTGATTTCTGTGGACATGTGTATTAGCTTGTTTATACACTTTTACTTCCGCATCTCTAGTGAAAAATGATCATAATAGCCGGCAGAATCGGCGTCTTACGGTGTCGACTAACTCAGGAGTTAGTGTCACCGTAAGGCGGAGGTTCTGGGCATAAGATCCGGGATGCCTTCAAAAAGGGAAAAGGCGGATCTTTCAAACTGGTATCACTTGAAAAATACGATCATTAGAGAAAGAAGTCCACAACACTGGAACACCCCGCTCGAGCATTAGTTTGCGGACAAACTAAGCAGCGGAAGCAATGGTGTGCCCATGTGTAAAAAGTCACATAAAACAGTCCATTTTAAGCAATGAGTTAGGCCAATCCAACTAGGACACCACCCTAGTTTGACTTACCAAGAGGATTTCGTGTCGCACCTAAGGCCGAAGATCGACTTAAGATGTAGATTAGTTGAGGTACGAGGATAACCAAATCGATTAAAGAAAGATCTTAACGCCAGAATCCCTACTTAAGGCTTAAACGTCGATGTCCCTACTCTGCATATCGAGTGATATTACCAATTCTTACTCAAATTGATAGGACCACTTCGAGGAGAAGTTGGTGCATGAGTATATTAGTGGAACAGTAGGATACTCATAAGCTTAATCCTAGTACTGATGACTGGATTACGTCAAGACAATCATGATGATAAATACCAAAGATCGAATGAGAATTCAAATTCTAGAAACGACACTTCCTAGTTTGGTCACATGTTGACCTTGAACAGATTGTCGTATGATAACCTTGAAGACCTAAAATAGAAAACATATCAATTGAAGTGGAAATCCATGCCAAAGATTGTTAGCCCTAATGATTAAGGCATGTACATGAGGACTACATTGTGAATGTTAAAGGAAATTAACCAAAATATATGGGGGCTTAACCTTTTGTTTATAGGGGTTAAATTGAGAGCGACTCGAAATTCTTTAAGCCTTCCTCATAAAACATGTGTTGCAAGCGTAGTGATCTAAAAACTTGGCTTATTCAAAGATCGCTCAAGTAAAGATGTGGGTTTGTATATACATGACCGGTATGATGATCAATCATTCCTAGAAGGTTAAGACTCTTGAAGAATTTCACACTATTTATTTATCTTAAATAGTATAGACTATTAACGACAAGTTGTGAACACAACCAATTCACTAGTGAAATAGGAAAGTAGAATGCTTCGAGAATGACTTTCCACCCTCATAATTACCCCAGGACCATATGTGTGAGTGAACAAGGAGAACATTAAGTTTAATTCCTTGAAAGATATATAAAGAGTGGCTTAGTGATGTGTATATATGACCTTGAAACTAGGGGAGACCGTATAAGACTTCAATAAGTTTCCCAATTTCGAATTTAAGGAAGTAGGTAACTACTTAGTCCACATTCTAATGAGCACTCGTGATCTTCCTTAATACCGACACGGTATAAGTCATTTACATATACACGTGAAACCGAAGAAATTGTGCTCAAGGATCAAATTTGGACCAGTATGAGTTGTAAACGGATTTACATACAATTAAGGGTTGATTGATTATCGCCTCCACAAGTATGTTCCGAGATGCTCTAACACCTCGAACCGATCAATGTAACACATAATTAAGAAACTCAGATATACCATGTGAAGAATCAGTGCGAATTGAAGATGCGTTCAAGTAAGAAGAATAATCAAAAAAGTTTTTGCACAGTTAAGGATCTTAGGAAAGTGACCTTGATAGTTACAGGTTGGAAGAAGTAAACACAACAATCGATCATTGCTACCTGTGCCTACTTGACATACACAAGTCATTAGGTCGGAAACATACATATTAGGACAAAGTAACATCGTGTTAATATGAAGGAATGATCGCAAGTCTTAACTATTATAGGATGAGAGTCCATAAAGTGAAAATGTTGAATATCTAAACGATTACGTCTATAATAATGAGAGTATCGTAGCCCCAACAACGGAGAATAGAGTGAAGAATCTTACTTAATTGAAGGATGTATACTCTAAGAATAATCTGGTGGATGTGACTCTGATGATCTCAGGAACCAAAACAAAAGTGTTCGATGATGAGTTACGGATGGTGCGTTCCCTCAAAGAATCAATCCTTTTCAATTTGAATGGTCTACTTACTATTATACTTGAGGGATGGTTTAAGTTATAATCAGAAATCTTGATAAGATAACATCTTGTGTTTAGGATATGATAATTAAGATTTACTATGGTTATGCATGATTTAGTACTACCTTATTTGATCTTAAAAGGGGCTGAGATTTGGAGAATTAAACACAATGATGAATTATCAGTACTACCCACGCTTACATGATATAGTCGATTACTTGATCCCAATGATGAACTATAACCCTGAATGACTCAATTAAGCAAAAGTCATTATTTTGGAACTTGAGAATCGAAATAAGATAATATTTGGTGGATAAGATTAATTTCTTGTGGCGTGACATTTGAAATGTAAGGACTCAATAAATTGAAAAAGGGGTGGATGATGAGTTAAAATTGTACACATATATTGTAAGACCCCCTTTTTTTTTCTTTTTCAACCACCGGGGTCTTATGCCCAGAACCGCCGCTTTGCTGTGATACCTTCGCACCCGGGAAGGTCGTCACTACAACGCGCCGATTCCGCCGGCCTTTTCGATCACAATAAGTAGCAAGCAAGAGAGAAGCAAGTCCACCAAAAGAGAATATCACATGTATAAATAAAGCTCCACGAAGGGAGTGTCCACAGAAACATCAGAGTGCAGCATAATGTAAAACTTAGAAATAAGGGCATAAGCCCTGTACATCAGAGTCCTCACTACAGGTCACTCGCGGAAGCAAAACTAAAAACTAAGTGTCACCGTAACTGTCACCGAACCGAGGGCACCCAAACTAAACTGGTCCATCTCCACCGACACCGTGCTCTGCTGGTGCCGTATCTCTAGGTGTTCCTCCCTTTTCGGCATGCTGTCGCCTCCTCGCAAACCCCGTCTGCGTCTGCGTCTGCGTCTATGGCCTCCTGCCTGCTGAGCTGGTGGAATCCCACCCATCAAGGGGCACTTGACCCGTGTATGTCCTGGCTGATGACAATGGTAACACGGTAGCGGGGTCAACTCCGTCAGAAACTGCAAAACCTGCGACCCTTCCATATGGTACACCTAAAATGATATGGTTCGAAAACCGTTAGTCTAAAAGACTAAGTCCTATCATCCCCCACCCCTTCCCCCACGCTCTAAGGCACCGGGCGGAGAGGAAGAAAGGGGAGGGCATGAAAGGGGAGAGTAGTCAAAAGCAGATGACGGTGGACCTAACTAGCAAGTTATAACAGGGGAGCAATATAAAACTTATGTGTTGTAATAGGTATAACAGAAAGGAAGTAAGTAGGAAATTAAACCTTCACTTATGTGAGTACACATAAGCCAAGGGATCTTTTGCAAGGCTCCCATCGTATAAAGTGTCCCATACCACTTATACGTTGGGGTGTCGGTTATCAAACAGCAACATATATATATTGAAATTAACCTTTGATTTATAAACTTGCCCACACAAGCTTATAGACCAAAGGGGTCGTTTTGCAAGTCCTAAAGTATAAGCGTCCCATTCCACTTATACTTTAGGTGTCATGGTTGTTATGAACGATATGATATGCAACTATATGGTGGGTATGTTATGTCATGCAGTGCAACTCACACACCCGACTCTGTGCACACAGACCTTTAGTTCCCCCTTTCGGAGCCGTTACCTCCCAGGATACCTCCGTAGTGGCAAACGGAAGCGGTGGGTTGGGCCTCGCCCACCTCCAAAACCAGTAAAGCACACTGGTCTGACCTATCGTACGCCTCAACGCTTGGTGCACAAAGCGGACGCCTGCGTACTCTTACCGGCTGGCGCACCGGACTTCTGTTGGCGGTGTGCTAATCACCCCGCCGAGTCAACGATATCGGTGTCGGTGCAATCGAACTCCCCGATATCGAAGGACCCACCACCTTAACTTTCCTATTTTTATGCACATGCAAGTTAAACCGTAAGCACACAACACCGAGCCGAAGCTCCCCGGACCAAAACGTCCGTCTCCAAATCAACCGAGCCGAAGCTCCCCGGACCATCCCGTCCGTTTCCAAATCAACCGAGTCGAAGCTCTCATCAACCTTCCTGTGCCAACAGTGTTGTGAAAAGTGCAGCCCTAGTTACTAAGTTACTCTTGTCGGTTTGTTATTACAGTTTACGTTAGCCCAGGACTGCCCCCGGTATACCCCATGAAGGGCTCTCAAGGGGCACTAGGAACCAAGACGGTGCATTACGGCCCGAAGTTCCCTTTCGCAAGGCACTTATTATTGTTGGTTAATACCCCGTACCCAAACCCTTAATGTTACTCTGGTTCTAACCCTAATGTATTTTAACTCCTTCACCCGCTCCCAGGAAAGACGATGTTCCGTCGAACCCGAGCTCCACCCATCCTTAGTTAACCTAACCACTATCCCATACCCAATTTCATTGATAACCTCCGAATCATCTTGCCACGGCATTTACACATGATTTGTCGCCCTATGACCATGGTATTTCAATTTCTATGATTTCACTATATGCAAACCAACTTGAGCTAACAACAAGTATGATAGGAAGTGCATCAATTTCTCATCCAAACACCCTAAGATAATTACTAAGGGCCTATCATGACTTTTATAATTTAAATCCAGCACTTCCAAATTTTTCCTAAATAATTTAATATTTATTTAATTATCCAGAAATCAAAGCCATGTGTGATTTTGAGCATGAGGTACTACTTTCATTCATCATAAAGTTATAAGAAAATTACCAGGGCTCTACAATGTCTATAAATGTTTACTGACCAAAAATTATAATTTTACAAGGCCTAAAAATATTATTTAAAAATCATTTATAAATTCTACAAATTGCAAGCCTTGTGAATCAACCCCTATGATTATAGATCCAAAAATTCTACAATAATTACCAGAGATGTAAGAGGTCATAAAAACTCATTTGCCTAAGTTACACCAGATTTCAGTGAGGGAACAACCCATAATAATTATTTGACTATCTTTAGAAAATCAATGGCTTGTGAATGAAGTACTTAAAATAATCAGTTAATAATTCCAGAAAAATTCAAGCATATGTATAAGAATCTAAAAAGCTCTCTGCCAAAATTTCATATCCATTAATCAACCAGAGAAATCAAATTAATTAAAATACCCAAAAACCTATTTTTGTGAGTTATGAAGGAACTATCATGTATTGAATTCCAAGGCTCTCAATATTACTTCCCAAGACTTCCCTAAACCCAAGAAGTACACTACCCAAGTTTCATGGCTTTTAGATGAGTTAAATTACTGTTTTGACCCTAAAGGCCCTTCTACCCTGAAACTAGGGTTTAGGATTTGAGGTACCTAGCTACCTTAAAATTCTCTAAGATTATAACCAGAGGGTTAAATATTCATTAACCACCTCTCCACCAAATATCAAGGCCATACAAGAGCATTTGCCCCTATGTCCTTCACAAACCCCCAAAAGTCCTCACTTTGGGTTTGTACCTGGGCCCTAGGGTAAATCCACCCTAGCACATCTCCTTTGCTCCCCAAGGGTTCTTAGGATCATCCTAACCCATTGGTCACAACTTCAACCTCTGTTGAGGTGGGTTGACCACCAAATTGCCACAAGTCCCCTTTTTCCCATATTACCCTTCCCTAGGTCCAAATTAAGGCTTAGTGGTTTCCTAGTCAAAGCTCAACCAAATGAGTTGAAATTTGAACCAGACCTAGATATATATACCAGGGACTCCTCACCAAAAATTGGGAGGGTATGGAGGTCATTTGCCCCTTCAATGTTCTAACCCTAGCTTTCCTAGGTTTAGGGCAAAACCCTAAGCTACCCTATTTCAAATGGCCTCCAATTTTTATAGGAGCTAGGTTTAGGTTATATTAAGCCCCTGTCCAAAATTCAGAGGATTTGGACCAAGGGTTAAGTGTGGGGATCCATCTTAAAATCTGCCCTACATATAGGACCTACCCTAGGAAAATGGCCCTACAGGTCTGTAGGCTTGTCCTATATTTTTCCATTACATATCAAACTGTAGGTATTTGAAATACCTACAACTTATCTGCTGGTCACATCCCCTGAAAGTCCCTAGGGGTGCCCTAAAATTCTCCTACAGTGATCTGCCCTAACTTGTAGGGTATAGCCCTCACTAAAATGACTCTACAGGGCAGACCACTCATCCACATTTTACCCATCACATATCAAACTGTAGGTATTCAAAATACCTACAACTTCTCTGAAGGTCACACCCCCTGAAAATCCCTAGGGGTGCCCTAAATTTCTCCTACAGTGATCTGCCCTAACTTGTAGGGCATAGCCCTCACTAAAAAGACTCTATAGGACAGACCACTCATCCAAATTTTTCCCACCACATATCAAATTGTAGGTATTCAAAATACCTACAACTTTTATGTTGGCCATATTTGTTGATTATGCATCTAAAGGACCTAAAATAATTTTACAAGGTTCTGCCCTAAAGATTAGGACACACCCTTATTCAAAAGGCTCTACAGGGCTGTATTTTTCTTCAAATTTTCCCCACTGCATATCAAATTGTAGGTCTTTTAAAGACCTACAACTTTTATGTTTTAAACTTTTTCATTAGGAGCACTTAAGGGGCCTAAAATCGGGTTACAGTAAAACTGTTTAAGAAAAGACAGAAAATTGCATAAAATAAACTATTAATTTAAATCCTAGGGTGCACGAATCTTGATGAGCGATCCAACGGTGGCTGTGCTTCTTCTCCGATTAACCCTAAAAACAGCCCGTGCAGGCCCTTTTTTTCGGGGTTATTCCCGGCGGCCTGAGGCGGCGCCACCACCGGGAAACTCACCCTAAATGTTCCCGGTGGTGGGGGCTATCACTGGCCGGAGCTAGGGCGGCCGGAGGTGGCGGCGCCGCCCTACCCGAGAGCTCCAAAATCCATGAAAAATGGCAATTTTCAGATTTTTAAAAACTCAAAACCGATTTGTTTGAGCATGAAACTTCATCCTAATGATTCCTAGGATCTAAACATAGAGGAAGAGGTGAGGGAGGACCTTCCCGGCGGCCATGCAACGTGTAGATCGACGAGGGGCCATGGCGACGGCGGCGGCGGCGTTTTCCTTCTTCTCAAGCTCCGGCCACCACTTGCTCTTCTGTTAGGGATTCGAAAGCCTCTCCTTGGCTCACTGATGGGGGTTTAAAAAAGGTAGAGAGGGGAGGGGGAGGGTCATGGCTGTTATGAAGAAAGCCATTAATGGCCATAATTGGGGGGTTTCGGCCAAGGTGGAGGGGGGGGGCTGCATGTGTCTCTTGGTGGCCGGGAATGGGCTGCTCGACTCCTCTTCCATAGGGGAGTTATGAGCCACCATAAAAAGGCTGGCCCTCAGCCTTCAATGGCCGAATTCACCCCTCTCCTTCTCCATTAAAACCACCCTTAATTTTTCTCTCTCCTCTTTTAAATTTCTTCTCTCTCTCTTCCTCTCTCTCCTAGTCACCCCAAACTGAAAACTCCTCATCTCACCCCTCTAATGGCAGCCCACTAAGGCCATTTAATTTTTACATGAACTCACAAGAGTGAGGGAGGCTCATCTTCTCCATGAACCTATTATTTTCTCTCTCCTATTTTTCTTCTCTTTCTCTTTCTCTCTCTCTTCCTCCAAATGAAGCCCCCATGTAATGTCTTCCTTTTTATTCTATTGGCAGCCCACTACAAATTATGATACTTCAAATGAAATATAAGAGAGGGGCCCACCATGAATGATCCTTTACTCTTTCTCTCTCCTCTATTATTTCTCAAATTTAGGCTTCTCTTTCTCTCTCCTAGTCACCTAGTTGACTGGTCAAGGAACTAGGTTATTGGCAGCCCTAATACCTTACATTAATAATGTCATTAGGCTTAGCCTAAGGGGGGGGGGGCTTGAACTTGGGTTAACCCAAATGGGCTAAGTTGACTTGACTTGGGTTAAATGTTGACTTGGTCATTTTGACTCTTTGGGTCCACATCAATGGGTCTTTAGTGACCCATTGGACTCCCCTAAGGCCTAGGTAGGGTTAGTTGGAGTTGAGTTGGCCCCCTGGAGGTCACATGGCCCTTAGGAAGGGCACTTTGACCATTTTAGGGTTAGGGTTGGCTTGGGTTAATTTGGCCACTAGTATTGACCCCATTGAGTCTATGGTGACTCATTGGCCCCACATTGGGTCTAGAAATGCCCTAGAGTCAGTTTGAACTCACTAGGTCACCCAAACTCAGTGTTTTGGAAACTTGCTATTTGCAGCCCAAAATGAGTCTCTACTAGACTCCTAAGCCCATTTGGTCTATTTGGTTCCCTATGGTCTTGCCATGGCCCAGGCAAGCCCAAAGTTATTCTTAGGGGGGGGCCTAATTGGAAATGGGATGTTACAAATCCCAATAAACAAAACAAAAATTTCGTCCCCGAAATTAAGGTTAAGTCTACGGGGGATCACTACCGGCATAAGTTAAGCTTGTAACATCCCATATGGTTTGCAGTGCCTACGATATCAACATTTACGGGCTAGTCCCCAATAAACAAAAAGTTTAGCCTATACCTTCTTAAATTATTCTACGAATAATTGTAAATAGGAAGGAAAACTTTAAATTACTTGAGGAGTTGGGAGGGTTACCTGACTGAAAAGCTCCGGGTATCTTTCCTGCATCAGGTCCTGAGGATCCCAGGTATGTTCCTCCTATCCATGCTTTCTCCACAGGACCTTGACTAGCGGGATCTTCTCGCACCACAAAACTGCACTACTAAATCAGGGTTTCCCCAACTATCTCGCTCAATCTATCCTCGAACTTCCACTCTAACTCTGGAAGTGACTATAATAGTTTTTCAAAACCCTTATACTTGCATATACTATTCGGCAAACCTCACCGTGCGTTGCCAAATCCATGACGTCTTTCTCATTCCGGGGAAAGACAAGTTCTAATACACACAAGCTTCTTCTAGTAAATTGAGTTTTTGTTTGTAATGGTAGACAACGACTCTATAAACCTCCTCCACGCGATCATGTTCCTATTCCTTCATATACGCCTGAGTAATCAATCAATTTGACCCTATGATTTATCCAACTCTGGTCGTTAACGGGAAAGATTACTTTGTCAAACGACCCGTCGTCCGCAAGATTTAAGGGGGTGTACTCGTGCATTTTTGGAGGTTGTCATTTATACTTTTTAATTTGTTGTGCCATTCTGTCGTAGTTACACTTGATTTTCTAAACATTTATTTATCATAGCCACGACCCTTGCTAACCATGTTTGTGTCATCAAATGTATCTAATCTTGTCTTGATGCTATCTGAATCGAGTCTGCAAGGTCATACCTAAGATATATGTTTTCGATATATCGTCTGCTAATTTCTTTCAAACTCTTAGTGTTATCATACTCATGATGTTAGATCATAGTGTCTCAGTCTTATCTTCCCAAATCTACTTAGTCTTACTACCTGTCATCAAATTCACATGGTATCTTTTAGTAGTTATGTCTCGTAGTTACTCCTCATTATTACCATGACATCATTCGAGTGGCGTCGAATAAGACCAACCTCAACATTACTGTGTTTGGGGCAACACACTTTCTAAATTAGGTCTAAGAGACCTAAGCCATTAACTCACTTGCCCAATAAACAAAAGATAAGCCCCCAATAAACAAACGATAAGCCCATATCTTCCTTGGGCTAATTTTCTTTTATCTTACCATGTTATATCCGTCCTAGCTGAGTGTACAATCCCTATGGCATCAATCTATGACTTGGGGTTCCAAACTGACACTTGTAGATATACTCCAATACTTTAAACCCTCCGAGTCAAATTTACGACACGCTTATCAGGGTTGTTCCCACTCCCAATTGGGTCTCTTTCGAACTTGAATTCCTACTCGACCTTCAGTGTTTATCTTGTAGTTGTCCCTAAGTAATCTTGTTACTGGTACGGGGGTTAATACTACGTGTCTTCTACCATTCCGATAATGGATTATTGGTCTCAACTCCCTTAAGTCAGTCCCAATAGATTGAGTAATCCTTGTTAGGGACCATAGGGACACCAGAGTTTATGTCTTAGGTATCCATTCACCTATTAAACTCCTCCTTCAATCTCTTTAGGTATTTCCTTACCTAACCAAGTTCATACTTAAGGTCTGTTTCGGACTAGGGCACAGTATAAGTTGTCGGGTTAGTCACGTATCCTAGCGGTTGAGTCTAACCTATGACTAGAGAATTACAAGAAGAGGTCTTTGCAACCGGAGGTGCTCCCTGCTGGGGACAGGGTTTGCCGCAGGCTACAAAGAAGAATTCCAATTGTTAGCTAATGTACAAATGGAATGGATGGAAAGTGGACAATTTACATGTGATTCCCCATATGGGCACACCACTGCTTCCGCTGCTTAGTTTGTCCCCAAACTAAACTCGAGCGGGGGTGACCCAGGGTTAGTGGACTGCTACTTTTCCTTCTGATCGATGTTTGCTCTGATACCACTTGTAAGACCCCCTTTTTTTTTCTTTTTCAACCACCGGGGTCTTATGCCCAGAACCGCCGCTTTGCTGTGATACCTTCGCACCCGGGAAGGTCGTCACTACAACGCGCCGATTCCGCCGGCCTTTTCGATCACAATAAGTAGCAAGCAAGAGAGAAGCAAGTCCACCAAAAGAGAATATCACATGTATAAATAAAGCTCCACGAAGGGAGTGTCCACAGAAACATCAGAGTGCAGCATAATGTAAAACTTAGAAATAAGGGCATAAGCCCTGTACATCAGAGTCCTCACTACAGGTCACTCGCGGAAGCAAAACTAAAAACTAAGTGTCACCGTAACTGTCACCGAACCGAGGGCACCCAAACTAAACTGGTCCATCTCCACCGACACCGTGCTCTGCTGGTGCCGTATCTCTAGGTGTTCCTCCCTTTTCGGCATGCTGTCGCCTCCTCGCAAACCCCGTCTGCGTCTGCGTCTGCGTCTATGGCCTCCTGCCTGCTGAGCTGGTGGAATCCCACCCATCAAGGGGCACTTGACCCGTGTATGTCCTGGCTGATGACAATGGTAACACGGTAGCGGGGTCAACTCCGTCAGAAACTGCAAAACCTGCGACCCTTCCATATGGTACACCTAAAATGATATGGTTCGAAAACCGTTAGTCTAAAAGACTAAGTCCTATCATCCCCCACCCCTTCCCCCACGCTCTAAGGCACCGGGCGGAGAGGAAGAAAGGGGAGGGCATGAAAGTGGAGAGTAGTCAAAAGCAGATGACGGTGGACCTAACTAGCAAGTTATAACAGGGGAGCAATATAAAACTTATGTGTTGTAATAGGTATAACAGAAAGGAAGTAAGTAGGAAATTAAACCTTCACTTATGTGAGTACACATAAGCCAAGGGATCTTTTGCAAGGCTCCCATCGTATAAAGTGTCCCATACCACTTATACGTTGGGGTGTCAGTTATCAAACAGCAACATATATATATTGAAATTAACCTTTGATTTATAAACTTGCCCACACAAGCTTATAGACCAAAGGGGTCGTTTTGCAAGTCCTAAAGTATAAGCGTCCCATTCCACTTATACTTTAGGTGTCATGGTTGTTATGAACGATATGATATGCAACTATATGGTGGGTATGTTATGTCATGCAGTGCAACTCACACACCCGACTCTGTGCACACAGACCTTTAGTTCCCCCTTTCGGAGCCGTTACCTCCCAGGATACCTCCGTAGTGGCAAACGGAAGCGGTGGGTTGGGCCTCGCCCACCTCCAAAACCAGTAAAGCACACTGGTCTGACCTATCGTACGCCTCAACGCTTGGTGCACAAAGCGGACGCCTGCGTACTCTTGCCGGCTGGCGCACCGGACTTCTGTTGGCGGTGTGCTAATCACCCCGCCGAGTCAACGATATCGGTGTCGGTGCAATCGAACTCCCCGATATCGAAGGACCCACCACCTTAACTTTCCTATTTTTATGCACATGCAAGTTAAACCGTAAGCACACAACACCGAGCCGAAGCTCCCCGGACCAAAACGTCCGTCTCCAAATCAACCGAGCCGAAGCTCCCCGGACCATCCCGTCCGTTTCCAAATCAACCGAGTCGAAGCTCTCATCAACCTTCCTGTGCCAACAGTGTTGCGAAAAGTGCAGCCCTAGTTACTAAGTTACTCTTGTCGGTTTGTTATTACAGTTTACGTTAGCCCAGGACTGCCCCCGGTATACCCCATGAAGGGCTCTCAAGGGGCACTAGGAACCAAGACGGTGCATTACGGCCCGAAGTTCCCTTTCGCAAGGCACTTATTATTGTTGGTTAATACCCCGTACCCAAACCCTTAATGTTACTCTGGTTCTAACCCTAATGTATTTTAACTCCTTCACCCGCTCCCAGGAAAGACGATGTTCCGTCGAACCCGAGCTCCACCCATCCTTAGTTAACCTAACCACTATCCCATACCCAATTTCATTGATAACCTCCGAATCATCTTGCCACGGCATTTACACATGATTTGTCGCCCTATGACCATGGTATTTCAATTTCTATGATTTCACTATATGCAAACCAACTTGAGCTAACAACAAGTATGATAGGAAGTGCATCAATTTCTCATCCAAACACCCTAAGATAATTACTAAGGGCCTATCATGACTTTTATAATTTAAATCCAGCACTTCCAAATTTTTCCTAAATAATTTAATATTTATTTAATTATCCAGAAATCAAAGCCATGTGTGATTTTGAGCATGAGGTACTACTTTCATTCATCATAAAGTTATAAGAAAATTACCAGGGCTCTACAATGTCCATAAATGTTTACTGACCAAAAATTATAATTTTACAAGGCCTAAAAATATTATTTAAAAATCATTTATAAATTCTACAAATTGCAAGCCTTGTGAATCAACCCCTATGATTATAGATCCAAAAATTCTACAATAATTACCAGAGATGTAAGAGGTCATAAAAACTCATTTGCCTAAGTTACACCAGATTTCAGTGAGGGAACAACCCATAATAATTATTTGACTATCTTTAGAAAATCAATGGCTTGTGAATGAAGTACTTAAAATAATCAGTTAATAATTCCAGAAAAATTCAAGCATATGTATAAGAATCTAAAAAGCTCTCTGCCAAAATTTCATATCCATTAATCAACCAGAGAAATCAAATTAATTAAAATACCCAAAAACCTATTTTTGTGAGTTATGAAGGAACTATCATGTATTGAATTCCAAGGCTCTCAATATTACTTCCCAAGACTTCCCTAAACCCAAGAAGTACACTACCCAAGTTTCATGGCTTTTAGATGAGTTAAATTACTGTTTTGACCCTAAAGGCCCTTCTACCCTGAAACTAGGGTTTAGGATTTGAGGTACCTAGCTACCTTAAAATTCTCTAAGATTATAACCAGAGGGTTAAATATTCATTAACCACCTCTCCACCAAATATCAAGGCCATACAAGAGCATTTGCCCCTATGTCCTTCACAAACCCCCAAAAGTCCTCACTTTGGGTTTGTACCTGGGCCCTAGGGTAAATCCACCCTAGCACATCTCCTTTGCTCCCCAAGGGTTCTTAGGATCATCCTAACCCATTGGTCACAACTTCAACCTCTGTTGAGGTGGGTTGACCACCAAATTGCCACAAGTCCCCTTTTTCCCATATTACCCTTCCCTAGGTCCAAATTAAGGCTTAGTGGTTTCCTAGTCAAAGCTCAACCAAATGAGTTGAAATTTGAACCAGACCTAGATATATATACCAGGGACTCCTCACCAAAAATTGGGAGGGTATGGAGGTCATTTGCCCCTTCAATGTTCTAACCCTAGCTTTCCTAGGTTTAGGGCAAAACCCTAAGCTACCCTATTCCAAATGGCCTCCAATTTTTATAGGAGCTAGGTTTAGGTTATATTAAGCCCCTGTCCAAAATTCAGAGGATTTGGACCAAGGGTTAAGTGTGGGGATCCATCTTAAAATCTGCCCTACATATAGGACCTACCCTAGGAAAATGGCCCTACAGGTCTGTAGGCTTGTCCTATATTTTTCCATTACATATCAAACTGTAGGTATTTGAAATACCTACAACTTATCTGCTGGTCACATCCCCTGAAAGTCCCTAGGGGTGCCCTAAAATTCTCCTACAGTGATCTGCCCTAACTTGTAGGGTATAGCCCTCACTAAAATGACTCTACAGGGCAGACCACTCATCCACATTTTACCCATCACATATCAAACTGTAGGTATTCAAAATACCTACAACTTCTCTGAAGGTCACACCCCCTGAAAATCCCTAGGGGTGCCCTAAATTTCTCCTACAGTGATCTGCCCTAACTTGTAGGGCATAGCCCTCACTAAAAAGACTCTATAGGACAGACCACTCATCCAAATTTTTCCCACCACATATCAAATTGTAGGTATTCAAAATACCTACAACTTTTATGTTGGCCATATTTGTTGATTATGCATCTAAAGGACCTAAAATAATTTTACAAGGTTCTGCCCTAAAGATTAGGACACACCCTTATTCAAAAGGCTCTACAGGGCTGTATTTTTCTTCAAATTTTCCCCACTGCATATCAAATTGTAGGTCTTTTAAAGACCTACAACTTTTATGTTTTAAACTTTTTCATTAGGAGCACTTAAGGGGCCTAAAATCGGGTTACAGTAAAACTGTTTAAGAAAAGACAGAAAATTGCATAAAATAAACTATTAATTTAAATCCTAGGGTGCACGAATCTTGATGAGCGATCCAACGGTGGCTGTGCTTCTTCTCCGATTAACCCTAAAAACAGCCCGTGCAGGCCCTTTTTTTCGGGGTTATTCCCGGCGGCCTGAGGCGGCGCCACCACCGGGAAACTCACCCTAAATGTTCCCGGTGGTGGGGGCTATCACTGGCCGGAGCTAGGGCGGCCGGAGGTGGCGGCGCCGCCCTACCCGAGAGCTCCAAAATCCATGAAAAATGGCAATTTTCAGATTTTTAAAAACTCAAAACCGATTTGTTTGAGCATGAAACTTCATCCTAATGATTCCTAGGATCTAAACATAGAGGAAGAGGTGAGGGAGGACCTTCCCGGCGGCCATGCAACGTGTAGATCGACGAGGGGCCATGGCGACGGCGGCGGCGGCGTTTTCCTTCTTCTCAAGCTCCGGCCACCACTTGCTCTTCTGTTAGGGATTCGAAAGCCTCTCCTTGGCTCACTGATGGGGGTTTAAAAAAGGTAGAGAGGGGAGGGGGAGGGTCATGGCTGTTATGAAGAAAGCCATTAATGGCCATAATTGGGGGGTTTCGGCCAAGGTGGAGGGGGGGCTGCATGTGTCTCTTGGTGGCCGGGAATGGGCTGCTCGACTCCTCTTCCATAGGGGAGTTATGAGCCACCATAAAAAGGCTGGCCCTCAGCCTTCAATGGCCGAATTCACCCCTCTCCTTCTCCATTAAAACCACCCTTAATTTTTCTCTCTCCTCTTTTAAATTTCTTCTCTCTCTCTTCCTCTCTCTCCTAGTCACCCCAAACTGAAAACTCCTCATCTCACCCCTCTAATGGCAGCCCACTAAGGCCATTTAATTTTTACATGAACTCACAAGAGTGAGGGAGGCTCATCTTCTCCATGAACCTATTATTTTCTCTCTCCTATTTTTCTTCTCTTTCTCTTTCTCTCTCTCTTCCTCCAAATGAAGCCCCCATGTAATGTCTTCCTTTTTATTCTATTGGCAGCCCACTACAAATTATGATACTTCAAATGAAATATAAGAGAGGGGCCCACCATGAATGATCCTTTACTCTTTCTCTCTCCTCTATTATTTCTCAAATTTAGGCTTCTCTTTCTCTCTCCTAGTCACCTAGTTGACTGGTCAAGGAACTAGGTTATTGGCAGCCCTAATACCTTACATTAATAATGTCATTAGGCTTAGCCTAAGGGGGGGGGGGGGCTTGAACTTGGGTTAACCCAAATGGGCTAAGTTGACTTGACTTGGGTTAAATGTTGACTTGGTCATTTTGACTCTTTGGGTTCACATCAATGGGTCTTTAGTGACCCATTGGACTCCCCTAAGGCCTAGGTAGGGTTAGTTGGAGTTGAGTTGGCCCCCTGGAGGTCACATGGCCCTTAGGAAGGGCACTTTGACCATTTTAGGGTTAGGGTTGGCTTGGGTTAATTTGGCCACTAGTATTGACCCCATTGAGTCTATGGTGACTCATTGGCCCCACATTGGGTCTAGAAATGCCCTAGAGTCAGTTTGAACTCACTAGGTCACCCAAACTCAGTGTTTTGGAAACTTGCTATTTGCAGCCCAAAATGAGTCTCTACTAGACTCCTAAGCCCATTTGGTCTATTTGGTTCCCTATGGTCTTGCCATGGCCCAGGCAAGCCCAAAGTTATTCTTAGGGGGGGGCCTAATTGGAAATGGGATGTTACATATATATGCCCATTAATTATGATAGCGTTAAGAACCGAGATACATACGTTAATACCATTATAATCACTGTTAGGAGGGTTCATGACAATGATATATAGTTCTTGACTATCAAAGGCGTATACAGAGAAACCACACGAGAAGTAATTAGTGATTAATAAGATTCTCTTTATGCCGAAATCGATTTGTGCTAGACCTCACCATTTTTGAAAAGATACGCTCATAAAGCTATGAATTATACTACGTGTGAAAAGCGATTGGGAGTAAATTGTACGAACATCAATATCAATAATGATCGCTTGATGTATGCTCAAAAGGTGAAGACGCTACGAATTATGTATTTCTTTTTATGTTGAGTTGTGACAAGTCTTAAATTTGGGAAAAGCAAAATGATAATTTTCCATCACACCATGATCTCGGAAGATGGGTTAGCTAATATACATAATAGTGTTGGTCTAGTGTGCCTGAATTCTCTTTTGGTGACCATAAGTTCACGTTGGTGGATAAGTAGTAATCTAATGGGGCGTGAATAGAAGAGACTTCTACTTACGAGATCGTTGAATTATATATATTTTGAGTGATCGCGGTTGTAAGGGACTACAATCTAAATTGCGATTGAGAAATATTCTGATTGTTAATTGGCGGAGGACTTGAAAATGAGTTCTCACAGTTTGAAAGAAGAGTAGCCCAAAATATAAGAAAAGTACATTCGGAAGAGGATTACACGCTACGCGACGACCTCGTTCATTTCCGTGGCCGTATATATATACCCGCAGGAGGTGGTATCCGGGAGGACATACTCAGGGAGTCGCACCAATCACAGTACTCAGTGCACCCCGGTATCACCAAGATGACGGCTGATTTGCGGAAGAGCATGTACTGGCCCGGTATGAAGAGGGAGATCATACATTATGTTACACACTGCAAGGCATGTCAGCTAGTGAAAGCTGAATGCAAGAGCCAAGGAGGGTTATTACAGCCATTACCGGTGCCAGAGTGGAAGTTTGAGGATATTGCTATGGATTTTGTGCATGGGTTGCCTCGCTCCCACTCTGGGCACGATTCCATTTGGGTCATCGTCGATAGACTGACCAAGGTAGCCAGATTCATACCGATCCGGAAGGACGCCCCAGTTGCTGTATTGGTGAGGTTATTTGTGGAGCAGTTCGTTAGATACCACGGCGTCCCCAGGATGATTGTCTCGGATCGTGACGGTCGATTTACTTCTAGGGAGTGGAGGGCAGTGCATGATTACTTAGGTTCGCAGCTCTCTTTCAGCACTGCCTTCCATCCACAGACCGACGGTCAGACAGAGCGGACCAACAGGACTATGGAGGATCTGCTGCGTCTTTGTATTTTGGATACGGGGAAGCCCTGGGAGCGACTGTTACCCTTGATTGAGTTTTCTTATAACAACAGTCACCAGGCGAGTATTGGGATGGCTCCTTACGAGGCACTATATGGGAGGAGGTGTCGAACACCTCTATCATGGGTACAAGATGAGGATACACGAGCTCACGGTTCAGAGTATGTCGAGGATACGGAGGCTCAGATACGTCTGGTCAGAGATCGGATGTTGGAGGCCCAGAGCAGACAGGCGAAGTATTACGATGCGCGGCATCGTAAGGTGGAGTTCCAGGTGGGAGACCGGGTTTTCTTGAAGATACGTCCAGTGCACGGTGTTTCCCGGGTGCGGAGGCACAAGAAGCTCAGTCCGAGATATATGGGGCCTTACTTGATCCTGGAGCGGATCGGCCCCTTGGCTTACCGACTGCAGCTACCGATAGAGCTGGGAGCTCTGCACGACATCTTTCACGTCTCCTCCCTACGACGAGCACTCCTTCGCCCTGAGCAGCATATTTCTACTACCGACGGGCCAGTAGCATCAGATCAATCAGTTCGTTTAGAGCCGGTCCGGATCGACGATACCGTCGTCCGAGTGTTGCGGAAAAAGAAGGTCCCTCTCGTGAAGGTGTTGTGGTCCAACCACGGACGGGAGGAGCACACATGGGAGCCGAGGGATCTCATGATGGAGCGACACCCGGAGCTATTCTCCTCAGGTACAACTTAGTTTTATATCTTCCTTTTAGTTACATTTCGAATCTTTTATAAGCTTGTCGTAGAAACCCCGTAGCCCGAACTTAAATTTCGGGGACGAAATTATTTTTTTTGTTTATTGGGTTTGTAATATCCCAAATTTCAAATGACTTAGATTTGGGTTAGACATGTGGTGGATGCTAGGGTTTAGCTAGGTTTGACCCTAGGAGGAGGATTTAGACCATGTGGGGCCCACTATGGGGCCCAAGTCTACCTAGGTCAAACTAGGCTAAATACAAACCCTAGCCACACCATGACCCCACCACATTGCCCTAACCCTAAATACAATCTAAGTGGACCCTAGGGTAGGCCATGGGGTCAACTAGTTGACCCATGTTGGGTCAAGTCAACATGTTGACCTAAATAGTGAAAATGGTGCCCTAGCCCATTTCACTAGGTTGGGTCCACCCAAACCAACCCAGAATCACTAGGTGGGTCTAAAGTGACCCTATACCCCCTATGGAAGAGAAAAATAGGGGCATGCAATGGCAATTTTGGAAATTACCTAGGAAAGAGAAAAGAGGAGGAATAGGAGAGAGAAAATGCTAAGGAGTTATTTTGGGCCACTTGGGCTCATCCCACCAACCCACAATGGGTTGGCTGACCATGTAGGGGTATTAGGAGGAGAGGGGACCCACCATGCAACATTGGGTCAAACCCAAACCCAAAACCGAGCCTCTCTCTCTCCTACCTCAACATATGAGTCAACCCACCTCTCCACTCACCCAACCCAACCCCAATCAAGGAACCCGACCCATTAGGGGTTATTTAATCCACTTGGAGCAGTAGGGCCCACTCCCAAGCCACCAGCCAGCCCACACACCCAACCCGAGCCCCCCCACCTTGGTGAAATCGCCACCTTGGTGAAATCGCCAAACATAGGTGAAACCGCCCCCCCCCCTTTCTTAACTCAGCCCAAACCGAGCCCACCCCTCTTTTCCCACTTCATCCCTACCCCAGAGAGAGAGAGAAAGAGAGACCAGCTGCTACCATGGCTATCCAAAGAGGAGATCGCCGGAATATTCACTCCATGGGAAACCGCCGCCACCCTCGGCCTCAGCCGCCACCACAGGTCCGTATCCCTTCTCCTCCAAGTGTACTAGTATCCTAGATCCACTAGGCTAGAGGTCGAGCTCAAACGAGCTCGACGTTAGGAATCAAAAAGCTCAAAAATCGGTTTAAAAATGGCGGCCTGGGAGCTTTTCGGCTTGGTTGCGCCGCCGCCGTCCGCTGCTCTCCGCCGCCCAGTCGCCGGCCAGCTCTAGCCCCGACCACCGTGAGGCCGGGGAAGGCCTTGGCCGGAGGTCCCGCCGCCGTCGATGGCCGGGAACCACCCCGCAAAACCACCCTGCATTGGTTTTGGCCATGCATGCATGCATGGAGGAGAAGAGCAGCCACCGTCCGATCTTCTTCAAGATTCGTGCGGCTGATCATGCATTTTAAGTTATTATAAATAAATCTGTTACTATTTAATATAATGAATAGTGAATTAATTTGTGACATTTTGGCATTCACTTGGCATGTTGATAATAATACCCCTATAGCCACCTGATGAATTTTTGTCCAACATGAAAATTGTAGCTAAAGGTGTTAACTTTAATTTGCCACCCTAAATTCAATTTTTGGTCCAGTATTTTGTGCTGTAGGGCTGTTTTGCTAGGACTGCTCCTAGACTAGGGCAGGAAGTAAAATTGATGCCCAAGCCAAACAAAGTGTCATCATGACCTGAAATTTTGGTCATGTGTGTATTTAGGGCATGTTTAGGCCCTGCCAAAAATTTGGAATTTTTGGAAAACATTTTGCTATAGTTTTTACAAAAATACCCAAAAGTAAATAAATGTGATTTTTGGAGTTCTCCAAATCCAATGGGCCCCAAATTTTGGTGGAACCCTCTCATGGGTATACTAGACCGATGGTTAAAATTTGGGCTAAATTGATGCACTGCATGTTGAGGAATCTCACTTGCATGTTTGAGAAATAATATTTGGCTTGGGCTGCAAATAGCAATTTTGCAGAATTTCAAATGGCTGCCCAAGCCAAACTAGAAGCCCCCTTGACCTGAGATTTTGGTCAGAGGTATAATTAGGGCATATTTAGGCCCTGCCCAAAAATGGGCTTGATTGGAAAATAAAATATGGGAAAATTACCAAAATACCCCTAGGGCTTAACTAGGTGATTCTTGGAGATTGCTAACTCCAAATGGCCCCAAATTTTGGTGGCTGGCCCTTAGGGACCATATAGACCAGTGGTAGAAATTTCTCTGAAACTGGAACAAGTCATTTTGGGAAAGGCCCACATGCAAGAATTGAATTACTTAGGCTCGGGGTGCAAATAGCAAATGTAAAACCTGTTTATGATATTTGCCTAAAGGGGTGCATTTAGAATGCACACCCCCCCCTGATTAGTATACCAGTAGGGTATAATTTCAAACCCTAAATTAGTTGGGATTTTTGGGGAGCAAAAATCCCACACTTAGTGAATTCGACAATTTTTTAGAATTTGGTGAACACTTAAGAATTTTCTAAAATGAATCAAACTAGGGTCTAGAAGATTTACAAAACCCTAATGAAATTATTTAAACTCATGGGAGACATATTCGAGCCCTTGAGATTCGACTTGATAAATTGAAGATTTAATTCATAAGTATGCGGGAAAATGACAATTTTACCCTTAACAATTATTGAATGATTCTGGTGGAGATAAAATAATGAATAAATCGATGTATCATATCTATAATAATCTCATGTGATTAAACACAATACATTGCATTTGGAAGTTCATTCAAGTGATCATTAGTTAGGTCATCTTTCCCTAGTCGCTCAGTCTCGATAGAAGTGTCGTACGTAAATACCTATCTAGATAATACCACCCTAGATTAATGAACAGAACGATGGGGATGGTAGTGTAATTTGGAAATGGCAGGGTGGTATTAGGTCTGGGGCTACATTTAGCATAAGTAGGTTTACCCTACTAGGACCACCGGGAGATAGAATAAAATGGGATAGTTGTGGAAATTGGGAATAAACCCGGGTGGTGTTGATAGCGTCATAAGTATAGTAACGAGGGATAGAGTGCAAATCACTTTACAATAGGCATAACGGAGTCCGACGGGAAACCCTCGACTTCCGATTAACACCATAACTCATTAGGCCACTAAGGAGTAATACTAAAGGAGAATCGTGGGTAACGGGTAAACACCAACTAAAACTAATTATCCTTGCGAAAGGGAACTTCGGGTTTCATGCCCGTCTTGGTTCCTAGTGCCCTCGAGACCCCCTCACGGGGCATGCCTTGGGCAGTCCTGGGATTCACTCTAAATCACTATGTATAATAAACCTTAGGCGAGAGTAGTCTAATAGGCTTGGAGATCTACGCGATAGGTTCGCCGGTTAAATAAGGTTGGAAACATCATATGGGTTACTTGCTCACCTGTTTCACAAGGTTGGAGGGATACAAGTAATGAGCTCATCCTAATCGGGTTGGAGGGATACGAGTGGCTTGCTCACCTGTTTCTTAAGGTTGGAGGGATACAAGCACTTGCTCACCCAAATTGGATTTGAGGGAATGTGTTAACAATATCAGTACGAGCAGGAAGCTCGGATTAATACCTTGCATGTGCATAAAATTAGTGGCGAGTCACGCGGGACTGGCCAGTCGATGCACCGATGGCAGTACGATGACTCGGGCGAGGCGTACGGGTGGAGGGGCCAGTATGTTAAATATATAATACTGCGGAATCCTCGAAGACGTACACTCGACCTACAAGACTGACGGGTAGTCAGCAAAGTACGTACGCAAAACTCTAGAGTGCACCTAGGACGTGTACAGAGGCGTATGAGAGGGGTCTAGGTCTGGTAGTGCTTATACCCACCTAGAAGTGGAGAGCCCGCTCCACTGTTGCCGTAGCCACAACGGTAGTACCCGAGAGTGATGCAAGCTCTCAAAAAGAGGGAACTAAAGGTCTGTGATCACGGAGTCGTGTGTGTGTGTTGCACTTGCATGCTTATCATACTCATCATAACATACATTCATTTATTGGGACATACGCTTCATAGATCCTTATCATATAAATTGTATGGGCGGTTTATATGATAAGTTACTTTTGGAAACCCTAACTTATAAGTTCGTATGGGCGTTCATATAAGTTAGGGTACTTATGTGATATTGGTAGGAGTAGGAGTAGCAGTAGCGTACTTTCCTTTTTGTACTGCATTTACTTACAGTTCTATCTTCTTACTGCAGTCCTTTCCATTCTGCACTGTCTTTACTTACTTGCACTTTATATAGAACTGCTAGATTATATATAGAACTGCTAGATTTTACTTACTCCGGCTAGATAGAAATGTCACCTGCTTCCACTTTGCTACCCCTTGTTGTCCTCCGTATCCTCCTTCCATCCGGTGCCTAAGAGCGACAGGAGGAGGTGTTGAGGATACGACTTAGTCTTTTTGACTAACATACGTTGACTCCCCCTTTTTTGGAGTTCGAGGAGGTGGACCAGCACGTCCAGCGGGACGAGGAGGCAGGGCATGAGGAGCAGCTACCACCACCACCAGACACTACTACCGCACGACCTCAGGTGGGAGGAGATGTAGTGGATAGCTTAGTTTACAGCTTTCTATTTTGTGAGAGAGAGTCTGATTTCTATTGATGTATATGGGCATAAGCCCTACTTTCTCTTTTGTACTCATTATGGACTATAGTAGCACTTTCATTTCCATATATATGATATGCTTTGTGATTTCTGTGGACATGTGTATAAGCTTGTTTATACACTTTTACTTCCGCATCTCTAGTGAAAAATGATCGTAATAGCCGGCAGAATCGGCGTCTTACGGTGTCGACTAACTCAGGAGTTAGTGTCACCGTAAGGCGGCGGTTCTGGGCATAAGATCCGGGATGCCTTCAAAAAGGGAAAAGGCGGATCTTACAAAGCAGGTCATACATGATGGATGACGAGAGAGGTTATCGGGATGAATCGCTTGCTGGGCTTAAGGAGTTAGGGGGATGGCCTCCGAGACCAGCTGCAGGTTCTCGTGCTGGGGATGAACCGTCTCAGTATCTACCGGAAGGTTGTCAGCGGTAGTTTTTTTAGCCTGTCGGCGAGCAGGGAAAGGTGTCAAACTCAGCAAGGCGGGTTCACGCAATAAGACAAGATGAGGGGAATACCTCCAGTAGGAAAGGAGTGTTCTCGAAGATGTTAGGGGTCGGAGTGGGAGAGGTCATATCCTTCTTAGAGTGGTCTCGCCTAATCGATTTATCCTTCCTCTTTTTTAGCCGGGTAGGTGAGCTGGCCGGCCTCTCGTACATGAGCCAGGGGGCAACCCCGGTGCAATTGGCACGGGCTTTCGCATGAGTCGCGACAGGACGGTCTTGGATTTCCTTTGAGAGTGGCTTCTCGATATGTTTGGCATACATATTAATAGCCTCGTTGGAACTAAAGCGGAAGACGATGACAATAACGGTGGCTAGAGAGCTATCCTAGTGGCATATATATACATAGGTGCAAGGTAGGGCCCACCTAAGATTCCCTTCTAGGTCAGCAAGCGCCCAGCAAATATTTGCAGTTGGACGTATCTTTCTGAGCGCAAGGCTAGCTCGTAAAGAGCGAGGATTGTGTACAACCCCATATTCGCTAGGTGGGACCAAGATTTCCCAAGGACCCGGATTAGGCTAGCCTTAGGCTAGCTTTGGGCTAGCTTTGGGCTGAAAACAGATCAGATGAGTAAGTAGGCGCGAAGGTTCCCGCCTAGGGCAAGCAAATGGGCTTGCGCCTCTGGCCAGCGGGAGCCCTTAGGCCCTTGACGCTGAGTGATGACTCCCTCTCCTCTCGCCAGTGTAGGCGGGAAGGCTACCCCCCCCCCAAGGGTAGGAGGGAAGGCTCTCGCTTGTGATAAGAGGGAGGCCCGTAGGGATAAGTGGAAAGGCTTCTGCCATGTAGGGTCCAACCAAGTAGGGTCCGGAGGTGAAATTACATAGATGCCCATAGGTCTGCATTTAGCTCCTTAGAAAAATGGAGTTTTGCTATTGGCAAGCCAGCCCATGGTATTTTAGTAATTTTAGAATAGTGGAGTTATGCTTTTACCAGGTCAGATATTGAGAATCTATAAATACACCCGCAGAGTACCACAGAAGGCAGGCTTCAACAATTTCTAAAAATCTTATAGTGCTTTCTGTGGTACTCCTAGACCAGCAATTGGCTTAGGAGGAGAAGTACCCAAGAGTTATTCCGGGTTAGTGGAGGGACCTCCCAACTGAGGTTTAGGGTCAGTTCATGGTGCCTTGTTACTAGTAAGGGGTTTGGGTTTGGGAGAAGTTGGTGTCAGCTACACCCCCAAGGTCCAAACTCTCGTCGAGGCTTGTTTTTTGCTTCAACAAGTGCACCCCGAGCCTGAGTTAACTTTCCTGACTCAAAACACATGTGAGGGGTATAGCACGAATCGGGATGTTACAAATCCTATAAATAAAATTAAAGACTTCATCCCCGAAATCAGGCTAAGGCTATGGGGAAAGTAAAGTATGCAGAATACAAAGTATGATTTTAAGTTTACCTTGGGGAAACCGCTCCTGATAGTGCTTCTGCATCAAGTCCACCGGATCCCAAGTATATTTCTCTTTCCCATGATTAGACCACAAAACCTTCACCAAAGGAACACACTTTTGACACAAGTTCCTTGTCTCAGTGTCCACTATCCGAACCGGCTCTAGTCGAACAGACTTATCGGTTACCATTGTTCCATTTGTTGTGGGGACATACTGATCGGGCCATAGAAGTGCTTTCCAAAGCGACGACACATGGAAGACATTGTGCAAATTTTCCATCTCTGGTGGTAGCTCCAGACGATAGGCCAAAGGTCCAATTCTTTCCAATATAACATAAGGCTCCATATATCTTTGTCTTATATTGTTTCTACCACACACTCGTGATACTCCATGCATCGGCCTGATCTTTAAGAACACTTCGTCAACCACTTGAAACTCCACCATCCTGTGTTTCGCATTATAGTACTTTGCTTGTCGACTCTGTGCCTCAAGCATGAGGTCTGGTATAAAACTAACGACAACATCAGTTTTATAAATATACTTGATTCCCAATCCTTCGGGTCCTCATCCAGCACCCATGATAAAAGTGTTTTACACCTCCTTCCAAAAAGCACTTTGTTAGGTACCATCCCGATGCTAGCTTGATGACTGTTATTGTACGAAAATTCCACCAGCGACAAGAGCCTTTCCCATTGCTCTGCTCTATCTAATACACACAATCTCAATAGATCCTCCATAGTTTTGATGGTCCTCTCAGACTGACCGTCCATCTGAGGATGAAAGGTCGTGTTAAAGGTAAGGTAAGAACCCAAATACGCTTGACCTGCATTCCATTACTTGGAGGTAAAGCGACCATCACGGTCGGAGACTGTTGTCTTAGGCACTCCATGGTATCGTACAAACTATTCCATAAAGAGATGATCGAATACATCTATATGCATCTCTTTCTTCATTGGGATAAAAATCGAGACCTTAGTCAAGCAATCCATAATCACCCAAACTGAGTCATTCCCTGATCGTGATCGGAAAAGGCCGTGAACAAAGTCAATGGAGATATCTTCAAACTTCCACTCTGGAATGGGTAACGATTGTATCAATCCTCTAAGGCTCTTGCACTCCATATTCACCTTATGTCAAGCCTCATAGTGTGTAATATAGTACTTAACAACACTCTTCAGTCCTGGATAGAACGTAGTCTTTCGTAAGTCACAATATATCTTGGAAATCTCGGGATGCACCACGTACTTGGAACAATGTGTCTCTCTCAAGATGTCTTCTCAGATTTCACCGCCCTTGGGAATGTAGAGCTTGCCATGGAAATAAACGAGGCTGTTCTTCAGAGTATACTCTTCAGTAGATCTATCCTCAATATCTTTAATCCCAAGGGCCAGAGTAGTATACTTCCCTTGCTCTGCCCGAATTCGACCTTGAATATTAAAAATTATACTCATGGTAGTAAGATATTCAGTATATGTCTCAGAATAATCCTTACACACCAATGTGATCTCCATCTCCTCGAGCACTCAGGCTAATTTTATACTCATCATTCGAGACTCAGGGATCGATTTTGGTAGTTTTCGACTCAAAGCATCTGCTACGGAGTATGCTTTCCCGGGGTTGTAGTTCAATGAAAACTTGTAACACACAAAAATTCTAACCACCGCCGGTTCCTCAAATTCAACTCCTTTTGAGTATGAACATACTTAAAATTCTTATGATCCGATAAGATGTCACAGTGGATGCCATATAAATAATGCCTCCAAACCTTTAAGGCAAATACCATTGCACCCAACTCCAAATCATGCACTAGTTATTTAACCTCATGCTTCTTCAACTGCCTTGAAGCGTAAGCGATCACGTGTCCATACTGCTTCAATACTGCTCCCATCCCTTTATTGGACGCATCAGTGAAAACTTGAAATCCTTCTTTCCCTGATGGAAGAGCTAGTAAGGGTGTGGTGGTAAGTCAATCCTTCTGCTCTTAAAATGCAGCTTTACACTGAGGTGTCCACTCATACAACACACCTTTCTTTGTTAGGGCAGTGAGAGGAAGGGCTATCTTAGAAAATCCCTTCACAAACTTATAATAATATCCGGCAAGTTCATGGAAACTCTGTATATCGGCTGTCACTTCAAAGGCGACCGCTCCTTTTTGCACGCACCTTAGCCGGGTTTACTGCTAACCCAGCTCCACAAATCACATAACCCAAGAAGGCAACTTTTCGGAGCTAAAATTCGCATTTGCTGAACTTAGCAAACAAGGCATGCTCTTTTAGCTTCTTCAAATCTATGGCCAAGTGCTCAGCTTGCTCCTCTTTTGTCTCCTAATATACCAAAATGTCATCGGTGAAGATGAGGATGAAGATGTCTAAATACGGCTCAAACACCTTGTTCATCAACGCAGAAGTTGCATTTGTGAGTCCAAACGGTATCACCATGAACTCGTACAAACCATATCTCAAGCAAAATACTGTCATCAGGATATCTTCCTCTTTTATTCTTAATAGGTAGTACCCCGAGCGCAGATCTAATTTGGAAAACCAATGCGCTCGCACTAACTGATCAAAAACCTCGTCGATCCAGGGTAGAGGATAGGTGTTCCACACTGTTAATTGATTTAATTCTCGGTAGTCTTTGCATAACCGTAGTGACCCATCCTTTTTCTTAACAAACAATACTGTGGCTCCCCAAGGTGATGAACTGGGGTGAACAAACCCTTATTCTACGAACTCCTGCAACTGAACTCTAAACTCGGTGAGTTCCTTTTGAGCCACTCCGTAAGGGGTCCGAGAGATGGGCTTGGCACCCGATACTAATTTAATTTGAAATTTCACCTCTCTATGTGGGGGTATTCCTGACAACTTCTCAGGAAATACCTCAGGGAAGTCCCGCACTACTCGCACATCTTTCACGCTTGTCTCCATCTCTTTTAGTTCAAGGCATATCATATATACTTCTTCCCCATTCATATTGTCCCTAAGGGCCAGAAATGAAGATAACAAAATTCGGGGTATGAACTTAATACTTTGGAAGGCGACCTCGTAAAACGACTTTGCATAACCACGGTCATCCAACTCGTAGGCATTAACGAACCTAGCGAGGTGCTGAAACTCCCTTTGATATTCCGTCACGGACTTAGATCCTTGCTTCAGTTGTAGGAATCTTTCTTCAAGCACGTCTCGAGCGGTCGAGGGAATGAAATGCTGCAAGAAAGCTCCAGAAAACTCATTCCAACTGATCTCCAGGTACACTCGGCCTTAGAAAGTTGAACCCCTGAGGGACTTCCACCACCTTTTCGCATGCATTTCCAAGACTGACACCGCTCTGGTCATATCCATATTGGCTGGAAATATGATTCCAAACATCAACTCTTGCATAGTGTCATGCCATTCTTTATTACGGATAGCCGACTCTATCCCAAGATAAGTAGGCGGGGAGAGGGCTTGAAAGGTGCTCAACTAGTTGGGGATAGGGGCTTGTTACTGCACCAGGGCCTATTAAGACCTGAAAGCATCTAGAATTACCTTAAGCGTCTGCCCAACTCTGACTGCTGGAACTGGGTAAGGACGCAAGGGATGGGAGTGCCCACTACTGACTCTACACATGCCAGGATCTACATGTAAACTTATAAACCTAAGGTCAGGTTGGCTAATTGTAAGTTAACAACTGGAAAGACTTAGTGTCAATTACACATGGGCACACCACTGCTTCCGCTATGTAAGTTTGACCCCAAACTGACCAATCAAGAGGGGGTGGCACCATTGTTCGATGACTTCTTTAGTTGAGGGTCGTTGCAAGCTGATACCATTTGTAAGACCTCCCTCCCGAAACACAAAACATGGCCGAGGGGAGTGTTATGCCCAGAACAGCCGCCTTACAGTAGTGCCAACATACGGGTCGACCTGTACCACAAGACACCTATCCTGCTAGCTAAAACAAATATCATCAATCCCAACCCAATATAAAGAATATAAACAGAAGTCAAAATCCACAAAAGTATAAAAGTCCAACTAGTGCATCAATAATAAGAAGCAACATCAGCTTCTATAAAATCAGAGTACATAGAAATCTGCCCCAAGTGCTATAATATGAGTCACTCATAACTCACATTTGTAACTAACGTCAGTGATGGTTACGTAGTATCAGGCCCTGTCACCCTATCTTGTCTGCCCTCCTACACAACCTGCTGCTGCTCTATTTGCGAGGTTTATTTTTAAAAAGGAAGATGTAGCAATTGTTAGTCATAAAGACTAAGTGGCTATCACATCCTATCACCCCGGCAGCACCAATACACCGAGCGAGAGAAAGAGAAGGCACAATATATATATAAGCAGTAGTTCAAGCAGGTGGTTTAAGACTAATCAATATCAGAGTTTCCAATAATGTACAACAAGTACTATAATACACATTCCTAGCATTTCTACTATCAATAGCAGGGTATATATATATATTCTATAATAAGAAAGTAACTCAACTTATAAGAATTCTCATACATACTTATAAGTTAATGATCGGCTCAACAGGAAAGTAACTCATCATATAAGAGTGCCCATTCAAACTTATATGGAATGGATCTATGCGGTGCAGGGCAATGATATAAATGCAATATGATGAATCACCCTTGCTCATACACACACACACACAGCTATGTCAACACAGACTAGTGGCTCCCACTTTTTTAGTGTAACATCCCATTTCCGGCTAGACCCCTAGGAGTCAGATTGGTCGTGACGGAACCCTAGGAAGCCCAAAATTGGAAATAAAGCGACCAACATTGCGGGTCACGGGTTGGTCACGCCCGTGACCGGCCTGTCACGCCCGTGACCTGGGCGTGTCTACTTCGACGATCGTCGATCTCCATGAGACGATCGTCGAACGCGCTTCGGCTCGGTTTTTATGTGTTTACGATAAACTTGCATGTGCATAAAATAGGAAAAGTTAAGGTGGTGGGTCTTTCGATGTCGGGGAGTTCGATTGCACCGACACCGATATCGTTGACTCGGCGGGGTGATTAGCACTTCGCCAGCAGAAGTCCGGTGCGCCAGCCGGCAAGAGTACGCAGGCGTCCGCTTAGTGCACCAAGCGTTGAGGCGTACGATAGGTCAGACCAGTGGTGCTTTTACTGGTTTTGAGGTGGGCGAGGCCCAACCCACCGCTTCCGTCTGCCACTACGGAGGTATCCTGGGAGGTAACGGCTCCGAAAGGGGGAACTAAAGGTCTGTGTGCACAGAGTCGGGTGTGTGAGTTGCACTTGCATGTTTCATCATACCCACTAGCATGTCATAGCATAATTGATTCATTTAACCCTGACACCTAAAGTATAAGTGGTATGGGACGCTTATACATTAGGACCTGCAAAACGACCCCTTGGTCTATAAGCTTGTGTGGGCAAGTTTATAAATCAAAGGTTAATTTCAATATATAACAACCATTGCTGTTTGATAACCGACACCCCAACGTATAAGTGGTATGGGACACTCTATACGATGGGAGCCTTGCAAAAGATCCCTTTGCTTATGTGTTCTCGCATAAGTGAAGGTTTAAATTCATTTAATTGCTTTTCTTGCTGCTAGACCTATTATAACAATTTATTAACTGCTCACCTAACACAACTTGCTAGAATTAGTTTCCGCTGCCATCTGTTTTCATGTTTAAATCTCTACCTTCATGTCCTTCCCTTTCTTCCTCTCCGCTCGGTACCTAGGAGCCATGGGGGAAGGGGTAGGGGATGATAGGGCTTAGTCTTTATGACTAACGGTTTTCGAACCGCATCATTTAGGGGATCGTGGAGCCCAGTATGGAGGAGCAGCCCCAGAGATCGGTGCGCCTAGAGATGGGGCAGTCTAGCTCCGGAGTTCACACAGCCGGGACCGTGAGTCTCGATCCTTGAGTAGTTTACTGTTTCGCTTCCGCATGAGAGACTTGTAGTGAGGACATTTTGTACCGGGCATAAGCCCGTATTTATAGTACACTGATGTTTCTGTGGACACTCCCTTCGTGGAGTTTTATTATATATATGTGATTTTATTATTGTGGACTGATTACTCTTACTGTTATATTGTGCTACTTTTCTGTGATCGAAATTGGCCGGCAGAATCGGCGCCTTGTGGTGATGACCCTTCGGGACGTGAAGGAGTCACCGCAAAGCGGCGGTTCTGGGCCTAAGACCCCGGGTTTGAAAAAAGGGGTCTTACATTTAGAAGGTAGCTAACCTCTCAGGCATCATCTATCGTGCACATACAGAGACAATGAAATAGGCTTTCCACTACTAGGCGTACATCCGCACTACCAATCCTAGGCCTTCGTACGGCTCAATGCTAAGAACATAGTAGCGGAGCTCCCTGCGTACTACGGCTCAAAAGGAGCATCAGGTAGATGAGAACCGAGGACCAAGACCAACTGGCCTATTGTAACACCCTGAAACTCAAAAGAGGGACGGGTGATGTTTTAAGCCCAGTCTGAATTTTGGAGCAGGTGTCACGGGCGTGACACGGGCGGGTCACGGGCGTGACACGGGCGTGTCACGGGCATGACACAGGTGTGTTCGGCCACGGGTCATGTGGTCGACGTTTTGACGATTGGAGATCGTCGTGTTGAGGCACACGGCCTGGGACACGGGCGTGTCCCAGGGCGTGTCACTTTGGGTAGTTTTTTGAGGCAGACACATGGGCCATGACACGGGCCCTAAAACGGGCATGTCAAATTCGACACGGGCATGTCGGGTGCCGTGTCGCAGGCTGTGTCCTTCTCGGGTTGGGAAAGCTGGCCGATTGCACACGGAGGGCGTGACACGGGTCTTGACATGGGCGTGTCACAGGTGACACGGGCGTGTCAGAGGCCGTGTCGAATGTCGTGTGCTGGTTTTCGAGTCGGTCGAGACGGCGAATTGGTGACACGGCTAGGAACACGGCCGTGTTGCAACCTGTGTTCGGCCCAGATTTTATTATTTGAGGCCTAATCGTGGCCGTTCATTTCCTTGGCTTTGGATCCGACGGTGGGGGGCTGCTCCTGGGTGGTTTTAGCCGAGATAAGGGTTTCAAAACCCTCATTCTCCTTTCTATTCTCTTTCTAAATCCTAGAGAGAGGGGAGAGCAAGGAAGAGGCTTGAGACCAAGATCCGGCCGCCGGTGGAGCGTCGGAGCTCCGAATCGCGATCCGAGTCCAGATCCGTGGAGGTGACGCCGTTGCGGTGCTTTCCAACCGCATAGTTTTCATGGCACCGCGGAAGAACGCAAGGGTAACGTTTTCTCATCCTTAGGCATGTGAAGCCCTTTTTGCCATTGCATAGGAAGCCCTCTCTCGCGAGTGAGCGAAGAGTAGGAGCGTTCCTTGGGGTAGATATGTAAAGTCCCCCTTGTATAGAGTCCGGATGCGAAAGCGTACATAGGCATTGTGTGTGAAGCCTATCCGGACAAGTAGAGCCGGATCGGTGATGTTGCATTGCATATGAACTGGGGAAGACTCCGGGTGTTTGGGAGTTTTCGAGTTTTCTACGTGGTAGATTCCATCAGGGAGCCTTGGAGATTAACTCCAAGGTGCACCCGGAAAACTGGGCAAAAGCGAGTTTTGCCAACACGATGGCCGGGGAGCCAACGTGAACATAACCGGGTTATGTGATTGTTGTGGCGGAAACGGGACTCGGTGAGTCTTGACCTGCGCATATGGCTTAAATTGCCGTTGCGATATGAGCACGGGTCAGGCGGAACCGTACCCGATCTATGTCGTTCGGTGGGACCATTGGCATGGATGAGGGTCTTCGGCGGTCTATGGCTTAAATTGTCGTGACCAAGGCCAAGAAGACAAAATGCTCATATGGTTGGCCGTCCAAGGGGCGGTGGTGGAACGGGAATGTCTATGGCTTGAATTGACGTGACGTTGGCCGGTTCGCCATGAATATGCACTGCGTGCACGAGGTGTGTGGCCATGCGAGCCTACGCTTGTGTTGATGTGTGTTTACACTAATAAATTGCCTATACTAATAAAGTGCAGGGATAGAGCATCGCCGCCTCGATTTTGGGGCGGGATCGTTATAATTTGGTCAGCATAGCTGACCGTTGCTTTTGTTTGCCACCGGGCGGTGGTTTGTGCTTGCAGGTACTGCGGAGCCGAGCGCTTAATAGCGGGCTAAAGCCCAAGTTTCTGAGCCGGCCCTCGAAGGCCTAATTTTGAGTGTTTCATTGTGACCATGTGTGGCCGGCCTGCGAGCCGATGTATGAAAACACTTTTATGTCAAGCAAACATTGTATGGACTTAAGGACATTTCTATTTTCTGTGTATTGGTACATTCCTGCGGGTGTTATTGTAGTGGACATTCATGCTGTTGGCAGGGTTCTTAATTAAGCAACTTAAATTTAATGCTTCCGCTAGGTGTTGTGTAGGGCGTGCAATTGGTTGAATGATTTCAACGCGTAACCAACCGGTCTGTCCGTAGTATATGGCGTCGGGCCCCGGTTGGACCTACTGTGTTGGTACCCTAGGTTTTGATTTGAGTTCAGTCCTCTCTTTCTGTCTCTTGACCCATGATTTATCTATGGTCAAAGGTTAGTTGATAGGTTAGATTCTCTAGTTGTGTAGAATTGCATTTCTAGATGAATATTTGGTTAAGTAGTTTTTCGTTCGACCATAGTCGAACGTCGCTCGACTATCATCTATCGGCTGATCGACGATCGTCTATCAGTTGGTCGACATTCTATCTGCGTTGGTAGTTCGACTATCTGTTGATAGGTCGACTATCTGTCGTCATTGATAGTTCCACTATCTGTCCTGATAGTTTAACTATCTGATAGCTCGACTATCTGTTGATAGATCGACTATCTGTGTTGCTTTGATAGCTCGACTATCTGTTGATAGGTCGACTATCTGTTTGCTTTGATAGTTCGACTATCTGTTGATAGGTCGACTATCTGTGTTACTATGATAGTTCGACTATCTGCTTGGATAGTTCAGCTTTCTGATAGTTCGACTATCTGTTGATAGGTCGACTATCTGTTTTGTTTGATAGGTCGACTATCTGTTTTCTTTGATAGGTCGACTATCTGCTTGATAGGTCGACTATCTGTTTTTGTTTGGTAGTTCGACTATCTGTCCGGATAGATCGACTATCTGATAGCTCGACTATCTGTTCTGATAGGTCGACTATCTGCCGAGGTAGTTTGACTATCTTCTTTGATAGTTCGACTATCTGGATCGTTCGACTATCTGTCTGATAGGTCGACGATCTCCGTGCGCCGGTCGACGATCTCCGAGGGTCGTTCGACATTTTGCTGTATGCTCTTATTTAGTTTTGTCGTCTTCTATGATGTGACTAATTTCATATTTATTTTGGCATAATTTATAAAAGATTATCTGAATAATTTGTGACATTATTTCCATGCAATATCAGTTCTATTCTATATGCATGAGCTAATCTTTTCTGACCAAGTTATTTGTCTTATAGCTGAGATATGCAATCTGCTTTATCTGCCAGGCTGTCCTTTATAGCCGTTAGACTCAAAAAGTCTTCCTTGGCCGTAAAGAGTTCTTTCTGATGTGACTTTTACTTATATTATTTCATCAGAAGTATTTGTAGCTTCTTAGAAAGCTTTATCCTTTTATAGGATATCTGCCTGCAGTATTTTTGTTTTGCTTTATGCTTTTTGCAGCCCAGCTTGCAGAGTTCAGAAAAAGACAAGATTCAAACTCAATTAGAGTCGTTGCTGCTGCTGATATATAAAGACTTCTTTGAAGAAGAAATCAACTAGTCCACATAGAAAAGAGATCAACTAGTTCTCAGATTATATTCATTCAGCAAGCTTACAGCAAGAACAAGTTTAACTGCTCTCAGCAATCTTCACTCAACTGAGAAGTGTTAGCTCTTCTGCTCTTCTTCAACCTGAGTTCTCTTATTCCAGGAAGTTCTGACTCAGAGATCTTTTGAAGAAGAAGAAGAAGATAGCTGCTAGATGATTTTCATTTCTTATTTTATATCTTCTTGTAGTTCTTCCTTCAGTATTTACTGAAGTGTTTCTGCACTGAAGCAAGACTTCACCTGGACGTTCTTTGAGCCAGGGGGAGCCTTGATTCTTTTAGAGCTTTCTAGCTCAGTGCAAGTTATTATGCTTCTCTAATCTATTGTAAAATAGAGAAGACACCTTAACCTCCTTTCCCCTTCCTATACAGGGTTATTACTCCCTTCAAAAGTATCCCTTGGTGGCAGGGCACCTGATCAAAAACCTGTGTTGGTTTTTAGACACCTGATCAAAAGTCTAAAGGGTCTCTTGATCTACCTGAAGCAGATCTTGTTGGTGGCAGGGCACCTGATCAAAAACCTGAGTGGATTCCTACCTTGTTGGTAGAAGAGTGGACGTACCCAAGTTGTTTGGGGAACCACTATAAATTCCTTGTGTCGTCTAGATTGCCTTGTTTAATTACTTGCATTGTGGCTGTGATTAGATCTTAACTAGGTTTACTAGTTGCTGTTTAGGTTTCCTAGCCTTAACTGTAATTACAGTTGGCTGCCTCTTTGTGCACATCACTTGTGTTAGGCTCTAAGGTTTAATCTCAAATATCTATAACTTTTATTCCGCATTTAACTCCAAGGGAGTTGAGTAGAAAGTCAACTTTGCCAGTGCAATTTATGATTACTCTATTCACCCCCCCCCCTCTAGAGTAGTGTCTATCCCTTCTCTTTCAATTGGTATAAGAGGGAGGTTGACTAACTGAATAGGCTAACACCTAAGTCACAAGATCCTGATAGATACCAAAGTTTATAGATATTCACTTTCACTATCATGGCCCAGTCCAAGGATTATTCTAGCACCAGACCTCCAGCATGCAACTTAGCTAAGTTTGGCATCTGGAAGGCAAGGATCAAATTATATATGAATTATATTGATGAAAGTATTTTTGTTTCTATTTTGTCAGGACCACCAAGAGCACCTGCTGCTGCCACTGCCTCATCATCAACTGATATGAGTGCAGTGCCTCCTCCAGACTACAATGATGAGTACAAAAAGGCAAAGATAGCAGATGCCAAGGCAATGAACATTCTGGCTCAGACAATGTCTGATGAAGTATTCCAGAAGGTTGCTGACTGCTCCTCAGCAAAAGCTATGTGGGATACACTGAACCAGATTGTAGCTGGTTCAGCTGATGAAAGGAAGGACAGGAGGTCCAACCTTATCTCACAATATGAGAATTTCAAGAAAACTGATGCTGAATCAGTTGAAGCCATGTACACAAGGCTCAGCTCAATCCTCAATGATCTGAGGACCCTTGACAAGGATATTTCATTGACAGAGGTCAATGATAAGATTCTTATGTGCTTCCCTAGCACATGGGATCTGAGGATCTGGCCTATCAAGGAGGCCAGAAGCACAACAGAAATCTCAACAGAAGCCCTTCTCGGCAAGCTCAAGTCTTTTGAGCAAGTGCTGAAGTCCAGGGAAGCAGAAGCTGAAGCAAAGACCCCAACTCCTACAAGAAAAGAGCAAACTCTTGCTCTTAAAGCTTCTGACACTTCTGAAGGAAGCCAGTCAAATGAGGAACTGATGGCATTATTTGCCAAAAGGTTTCTCAAGATGGGAACGAAGGAATTCAGAAAGAAGTCTTCAAAGTATGAAGAAAAGCCATGGTATGATCGCACCCCTTCTAAAGAAATTATCTGCTATGGTTGCAGGAAGCCTGGACATATCCTTCCAGATTGTCCAGAGGAAAAGAATAAAGAAAATAGGAAAGATAAGGATCAGCACAGGAAGCACTCCAAGCCATCCTCCTACAAGAATAAAAAGAAGGAGAGAGGCTTTGTTGCTGAAACCTGGAGTGATTCTGATGAGGAATCCTCCTCCTCAAGCTCCAGTGAGGATGAAGAAGAAAAGAAGGCAAAGGAAGTTTGCCTAATGGCAATTGATGCCTGCAGCAATCACTCAGCTGCAGAGATTTCAGATTCAGATGAAGAAATGCCAACAAAAGATGAGGTACTATCTTCTTTGACTTTACTTCTGCAGAATTTAGATTAGAATTTAAATCTTTATGTTTAGATTTAATTAGTTCTGAAAAGGAGATTAAAGAACTTAGACATAGGCTAGCTGAATCAGAAATCATATCTATTGAAAACATTAAGTTAAAGGAAGATCTCACTAATTCTAGTGAAGAAATTAAATTTCTTAAGAATGAATTAGCTAAATCCAAAAGGTTAGAAGAGTCTCTAAATGGTAGAAGCCTTAAGTTGCTTGAAATAACCAGCATGTCTAACACTAGGACAGGCAATAACAAATTAGGCTTAGGAGCATCTTCTAGTGAGCCCCCAATCATTCTTAAAAACCAACTTTCAACTCCAGTGAACTTTATCTCAGCTGATGGGATAAAGAACACTGAGCAAGTCAATCAAGTAAATAGAGCTTTAAATAAAGCTAAAAGAGAGAAAAGAAAACAGAAATTTAAAGAATTACAAAAAACGTCGAACGCTGCTCGACGATCTCAGGCTCAGTGGTCGAACGAAGCTCGACGATCTGAGCATCTATCGTCGAACGTCGATCGACGATCGCAAGCTCAGTGGTCGAACGGAGATCGACGATCTGAGCAGCCATCGTCAAACGCTGGTCGACGTTTCCAATATGAATTTCAAAATTACACCCAGAACCTTAGAAACCCGAATATGAATAGAAACCCTAGGTTCATTGACACATCATCTACATGGAGAATCCCACCTAGGAGATCTTACCCATAAGGTTATCACCCTCAGCCTGCTTATTCATTTATTTCCAGTTTTTCTTATGTGAAAAATAAGGGACCCAAGGTTACCTGGGTCCATAATGTTTAAATTGTTTTATTTGCAGGTGAAGACCTATCCTATCACTCAAAATAAGTGGTATTTGGATAGTGGTTGCTCCAAGCATATGACAGGAAATAAAGAACATCTGTCAAAGTTCAAGGCAAAGCTTGGCCCAAAGGTAATCTTTGGAGATTCAAGCT
The DNA here is from genome assembly GCA_039513925.1 of Platanthera zijinensis. Classification (NCBI taxonomy): domain Eukaryota; kingdom Viridiplantae; phylum Streptophyta; class Magnoliopsida; order Asparagales; family Orchidaceae; genus Platanthera; species Platanthera zijinensis. The sequence goes on from CM077083.1 coordinate 35,771,349, forward strand.
GTGGTCAAACTGAAGGCTATGACAGGATGACAATTGGAGCTGTTACATTCAAGAGAGTTGCTTATGTGACTGGACTGAAGCACAATCTAATTTCAGTAAGTCAATTATGTGATGCTGGATACCAGGTATCATTCTCTAACTCTCTCTGTAATATTACTTTAAATAATAGTGTTGTATTGGTAGGCATTAGACAAGGTAACATTTATTTAGTAGATTTTAATTCAACTGATTCTGAAATCTGCCTGTTTAATGAAGTAACTAATAATAACACCTTGTGGCATAAAGGGCTTAGCCATGTTAACCTCAAGAATATATCTAGGTTATCTAAACACAACCTTGTTAGAGGTTTACCTTCTTGCCCCTACAAGAAGGAGAGCCTATGCAAGTCTTGTCAACTAGGCAAGCAAACCAAGAACTCTTTTAAATCAGTAAATAAAAGTGATTCTCCTAGAATCCTGTATTTATTACATTTGGACATATTTGGCCCAATAAATGTACAGAGTTTAGGAGGGAAGTATTACACCCTAGTCATTGTAGATGACTTCTCTAGATTCACTTGGGTGTTCTTTTTGAGAACTAAGGCTGATAACTTCAAAGCCCTTACAGACTTTCTATTATGTGTGCAGACTGAGTACTCTACTCATGTGACCTTGATCAGAAGTGATCATAGTACTGAGTTTGACTCTCTTCTCATACAAGAATTCTGTGAGAGAGAAGGTATCAAACATAGCTTCTCAGCTCCTAGAACTCCCCAACAAAATGGGGTGGTTGAAAGGAAGAACAGAACACTAATTGAAGCTGCTGGCACATTGTTGGCAGATGCTAATATGCCTCTTCCTATTGGGCAGAAGCTGTTAGTACAGCCAACTATGTCTTGAATAGAAGTCTGATACACAAACTTAAGTGTAAAACTCCTTATGTGTTACTTAAAGGAAAGAAACCTAAAATAAATTATTTTAGAGTTTTTGGCTGTGTTGTTTATATTCATAATAACAATAAAGAATATCTTAGAAAATTTGAAGCAAAGGCTTCAATGGGAATTTTTCTTGGATATTCCCAAGTAAGCAAAGCTTATAGGGTATTTAATAAATCATCTTCTAAAATTGAAGAGTCTGTTCATATGTCCTTTGATGAATCCCAAATGTTTTACAAGGAGAAGGAATCTTCCCCTTCCTCAAGTTCATTACAGGTACACGAATCTTCCAAAGATGTCTCTAAAGAAATCCTCCATCTTTCAACTCTTCATATCACTGAATCAGACAGTAATGAAGACATTACTGAAGCTGTTGTTGTTCCACCAACAGTAGATCAAATTCCTCCTGAGGAATTAATCCCAACTGATGCTGAAGATCACATCCCACCTGCTGATGTTGTCACACTTAGAGATCACCCCACATCTCAAGTGATAGGAGACATATCAGCTGGTGTTCAAACAAGACATCAATTAAGACAGGATGTGATGCATGCTTATTTTCTCTCACAGATTGAGCCTCTCACCATTAAAGATGCAGAGCTAGATCCCCACTGGATCATTGCTATGCAAGAGGAACTCAATCAGTTTGAGAGATGTAAAGTTTGGACTTTGGTTCCAAGACCTAAAGGCCAACTGATCATAGGCACCAAGTGGGTGTATAGAAACAAGTTGGATGCAAATGGCATCATTGTAAGGAATAAAGCTTGGCTTGTAGCTCAGGACTACAGACAGGAGGAAGGTATAGATTATGACCAAACCTTTGCTCCTGTTGCAAGGCTAGAGGCAATAAGGATCTTCTTAGCCTATGCAGCCTACATGAAGTTTAAGGTTTTTCAAATGGATGTCAAAAGTGCTTTTCTTAATGGTGAGATAAAGGAAGAGGTTTTTGTTGAACAGCCACCCGGTTTTGTTTCTTCAACTCATCCCTCACATGTATTCAAGTTGTAGAAAGCTCTTTATGGACTAAAGCAAGCTCCTAGAGCCTGGTATGAGACTTTAGCTAGTTTCCTGTTATAGCACAACTTTACTAGGGGAGTAGTTGATAGAACCCTCTTCGTCAAGCACCACAAGGACACAATCCTGTTAGTTCAGGTGTATGTGGATGACATTATTTTTGGTTCCACTGATCCCAAACTTTGCAAAAAGTTTTATAACTTAATGCATTCCAAGTTTGAGATGAGTAGTATGGGTGAGCTGTCTTACTTTCTTGGTCTCCAAGTAAAGCAAGATGCTGATGGCATCTTCATCTCCCAATCCAAATATGCCAAGGAATTGGTAAAGAAGTTTGGGATGGCAGATGCTTCAGCAATGCATACACCTATGGCTACTAATGTAGTTATTGATTCTGATGATCAGGGAAAGCCTGTAGATCAAAAGAATTATAGGGCCATTGTTGGATCCCTATTGTATTTAACTGCAAGTAGGCCAGACATAATGTTCGCTACATGCCTTTGTGCTAGATTCCAGGTCAACCCCAAGGAATCTCATCTGATTCTTCTCAAGAGAATTTTGAGATACCTGAAGGGATGTCCAAATCTAGGACTCTGGTACCCAGCTGAGTCAGAATTTGAATTAATTGGATATTCTGATTCTGATTATGCTGGTTGTCGAGTTGACAGGAAAAGTACCTCAGGAACTTGTCAGTTCCTGGGGGAGAGATTGGCCTCTTGGTTCTGTAAGAAGCAGGCCTCTGTATCAACTTCAACTGCAGAAGCTGAATATATAGCAGCTGCCAGTTGTTGTTCACAGATCCTGTGGGTACAAAATCAGCTTTTGGATTATGGGTACTCACACAAGAACACTAAAATCATGTGTGACAGTACAAGTGCTATCTCCATTGCACAAAATCCAGTGCACCACTCTAGAACGAAGCACATTGAGATTAGACACCATTTCCTGAGAGATTGTGTGGAAAAGAACAAGATTAGCCTTGAGTTCATATCCACAGACCTTCAGAGAGGTGATATATTCACCAAGCCCTTAGATGAACAGAAGCATCTGTTCTTTTTAGTTCAACTAGGCATGATTAATGGTCGAGACTAAGTGTGACGTTTGCCTTGTTGAAATCTGTTCGAAGATAGTCAAACGACGTTCGATGATAGTCGAGCGGAGCAAGCCTATCGTCGACCTATGGTTGATGATGGCTTATCTGCTTGAAGATCGTCGACCGGCGTTCGAAGATAGTGGAACAGGTTGAGCTCATCGTCAATCTATGGTTGACGACAGCTTGCTGTTTGTGAAGACAGAAATAGTCGAACGATTGATCGACTACTCTGCTTCAGGACCGATCGTCGAACGACCGTTCGACCATCGTCTCCAGTATCTTTTAAATAGATCGACTATCGCTGTTTTAATATAAAGCCGATGGTCGACCTAGGTTAAAAGATAGTTGCTCTTATCGTCGACGGAGAGCGTCTTTTCGCATTCCGTCTTCCCGCTTGCTCTTTGTCTTACTCTCTGTCTTGCGCTCCATCCTCGCCGTCTCTCTCTCGACTTCTACAGCGTTTTCGATGGCGATTGCTCCAGCGCTTCTTGCAGTGGTAAAGTTTGATGCCGGTTTCAGCGTTGATTTCGACGCCTTCAGCTGTTGTGAACCAGGGATAGTCGAAATCCTAAATCTGTGCAGAGATCAAGGCCTAGAGAGACTCATGTCTTACAGGATAAAGATAAACACATCAAGGAATGGGCTTTCACTTCATCGTCGACTGATGATTCTATGACCGGAACAATTAGCGGAGAAGAGGTAATATTAACTCCCGCGATTCTGACTGAAATTTTTGGATTGATTAATGGTGAAGAAGAGTATGAGCAAGATGCTCCTGAATTCGGAAGAATGTTAACTAAGCTGGGACATGCCGAAGGAATCCCCTCCAAGCTGCTCAAGGTGAATTTCCCGTTCAAGATCAAGTTTCTTGCGGAAATTGTTGGAAAAGTGCTACTGGGAAAGCACTCAGCCCACGATAATATTACAAGGCAACAATTTGCACTAATGTGTGCAATTGTTAATAAGAAGCAGATAAATTGGGCTGGCATTATGTTTGATTTAATAAGAAAGAAGAATGGAAAGAAAGAGGTTACCCTAGGAAGGGTTGTTGGTATTTTTCGGAAGGAGAAATACCCCCATTTGCTTGTGTCTGCCGCCACCTCCATCAACGCGAGTAAGAAGATGGATCCTTCGCTGTTCTCAAAGTGGAAAAGGACTTTCCTGAAGCCCTCTCCCGTAGGGGTTGCTCCGGTTATATCTGAGAGCACCAGGACTGTCGCAGTCACTCCCCCCTTCTAGCAGCTGGCTCAACAAATCCATCTCCTACATCTTCTTCATCAGCTTTGCCGTCTACTGTAGTTGAAGTTCCTTCAACTTCAACTGAAGTACGATATTCTGCCTCTCCTCCTACATCTTCTCTCCCGACTGATCTTGCTGGGATTTCTCAACCCAGCTTTGATTTGTTGGCGTCTTCAATTTCTTCTCCAGTTCATTCTCCAATTCCAACTCCTCCTCACTCTCCGATTCTATCTTCAGATCATCTTGATCACCCTGCATCCACCCATGCATCTCCACATCATTCTCTAGCTCCATCTCCAGCACATTCTCCAGCTCATCTTGCACATACCATCACTGCTGCTCTTCCACCCTCTGAACTTCCTCCATCATCATCATCATCATCATCTTCTTTTGTTATAACTCCAGCATTTATTACTAGCATTGTGGAGTTAATTACCCCCTCAATAAAAACTATGATTGATGAGGCAATTGCTCCCCTTGCTTCTTCTATATCTTCTTTGACTGCTACTATTCAGGCACTCTCAAAGTCTGCTGAGCCCTCTTCTTCTAGGAGCCTGGTTTCAGTTTCTACTGAAATCAGGCAGGGGGATATGCTTGATGAAGATATCTCAGAGCAGCCTTTGGCCTCCCCTCCAGCAGTTCATCTTGCAGTAACAGAGAAAGTAGCAGAAGATTCAGCTCCTCCTCCTCCTCCATCTGAAAAGGAAATATCTGATGCAATCATGTTGACAGAGTTTGTAGTAAAAGTTTACTTAGAAGAATCCTCAACTCCCTTGGTTGCCCAGTACCTAGAAGGAATTATCACCTCCTTTCTAGATGATTTATGGGAATTAGGAAACCCTGAAGAATATCCTGAAGGTATGTCTCTTTCTCAATTGATATGCTAGTTTGGGAATATCTGGAAGGGATGAATAGATGTCATTTAGCAAGATTTTATTCCTAATCCTACAGATATAATGGAAGAAGTAGTAATTGTCCAAGAACCTGAACCTGTATCTGCTCCTGATGTCCAAGTGGTTGTAGAGCCAGTAAGTGAACCTGCTTCTGAAGTTCAACCTGAACCAGAAGTAGCTGTTCAAGTTCCTGAAGCTGCTGAACCTGCTCAGCAAGCAGTGCAAATTGAACTGGTCCCCACGACAGTTCTTGAGCTTCAAGAAATGGATTCTGAAAGTCAAATTAAAAAATCTACTGTATGGGATGATACCCCAGGATTGGACTTAGATACTCTCCTGGCACGGGATGCCATGGAAGAAGAAATGGAAAGAGCTGCTTTAAAGGAAAAAGAAAGAGCTCTGAAAGAGGCTATTGACCCATATGATATGCCTATCTCCTCAAATTCTGAAGATGAGATCGACTCTGTTGAGTCTCCTGAGACTAAGAGAAAAAGAATTGCTAAGAAGAAAAGAAATGCCGTAGCTCCTCCTCCTGCAAATCCAGACAATGATACACCATATTATATACTGAAAGGGATTGATCCCAAGTCAAAAGAAATCCAGCATTGGATGTGGTTTTCTAAAAATCAGCAAAAGCAAAGGAAAAAGGCTAAGAGGTATGACCCTCCTGCTCCTAGATCGAATCCTAGAGGTCCTCCTCCTCCACCTCCCGGTGCAGGAGCCTCAGGAAATTTATCTTCTAAATCTGCCTCTCAATCTAAAAGATCAAATCCATCTCAACCTGCTCAAAAGAGAAGTTCTCAAGGTTTCCAAGGTAAAAGCCAAACTGGCTATCAAAGAACTGATACAGTGAAAGAACAAGTTAAGGAGGTAGTTTATCAAAGATCAACCTTTTCCCCTCCTCCTTCTCCAAAGAAAAAAGTTTCATCTCCAAAGCCAGTTCATACTGAGAAAGATGTTCCAAAAGTTAATCAAGATAAAGAACCAGTTGACACTTCTTCTGAGATTGTTTATGAAAGCCCAGAGCTTGATCCTAACTTTAGGATGGCTCGTTTTCTTGAACTGGTTGGAGCAACGCAGATAAGGAAAACAAAAGCTGAAGGAAAGGACACTACTAGATTAACCACTATGTCTAAATTCAGAAAGAAGGAGCTCGAAAAATTCCAGGTCAGACCTGAGATGTTTGATCCTTCAAAATATATGGAAAAGCATCCTAAGGCAGTGGTCCCAAGAACAACTGAATTGAAAATTATTGGAGAACAAGATTTGAAGCTATCGAAGAAAGAAGCTCTAGATCCTACAAGGAAAATTACTTTTGTTTCTAGCTCTTCTAATCCTGAATCTAACTCAAAAGCACCTTAATTGTTCATTGATTGACAGTTAATTTTATCTGATTGATTGATGATATCTGCTTAGTTATTTCCCTTTATGCATTTTATTTACTTTCTGTAATTAGTGTTGTTTGTTTTATTTGTTGAGAGACTTAACTCAAATAGGGGGAGATTATTGGTACCCTAGGTTTTGATTTGAGTTCAGTCCTCTCTTTTTGTCTCTTGACCCATGATTTATCTATGGTCAAAGGTTAGTTGATAGGTTAGATTCTCTAGTTGTGTAGAATTGCTTTTGCAGATGAATATTTGGTTAAGTAGTTTTTCGTTCGACCATAGTCGAACGTCGCTCGACTATCGTCTATCGGCTGATCGACGATCGTCTATCAGTTGGTCGACGTTCTGTCTGCGTTGGTAGTTCGACTATCTGTTGATAGGTCGACTATCTGTCGTCTTTGATAGTTCGACTATCTGTCCTGATAGTTCAACTATCTGATAGCTCGACTATCTGTTGATAGATCGACTATCTATGTTGCTTTGATAGCTCGACTATCTGTTGATAGGTCGACTATCTGTTTGCTTTGATAGTTCGACTATCTGTTGATAGGTCGACTATCTATGTTGCTTTGATAGTTCGACTATCTGCTTGGATAGTTCAGCTATCTGATAGTTCGACTATCTGTTGATAGGTCGACTATCTGTTTTATTTGATAGGTCGACTATCTGTTGATAGGTCGACTATCTGTTTTCTGTGATAGGTCGACTATCTGCTTGATAGGTCGACGATCTGTTTTTGTTTGGTAGTTCGACTATCTGTCCGGATAGATCGACTATCTGATAGCTCGACTATCTGTTCTGATAGGTCGACTATCTGCCGAGGTAGTTCAACTATCTTCTTTGATAGTTCGACTATCTGGATCGTTCAACTATCTGTCTGATAGGTCGACGATCTCCGTGCGCCGGTCGACAATCTCCGAGGGTCGTTCGACGTTTTGCTGTATGCTCTTATTTAGTTTTGTCGTCTTCTATGATGTGACTAATTTCATATTTATTTTGGCATAATTTATAAAAGATTATCTGAATAATTTGTTACATTATTTCCATGCAATATTAGTTCTATTCTATATGCATGAGCTAATCTTTTCTGACAAAGTTGTTTGTCTTATAGCTGAGATATGCAATCTGCTTTATCTGCCAGGCTGTCCTTTATAGCCGTTAGACTCAAAAAGTCTTCCTTGGCCGTAAAGAGTTCTTTCTGATGTGACTTTCTCTTATATTATTTCTTCAGAAGTATTTGCAGCTTCTTAGAAAGCTTTATCCTTTTATAGGATATCTGCCTGCAGTATTTTTGTTTTGCTTTAGGCTTTTTGCAGCCCAGCTTGCAGAGTTCAGAAAAAGACAAGATTCAAACTCAATTAGAGTCATTGCTGCTGCTGATATATAAAGACTTCTTTGAAGAAGAAATCAACTAGTCCACATAGAAAAGAGATCAACTACTTCTCAGATTATATTCATTCAGCAAGCTTACAACAAGAACAAGTTTAACTGCTCTCAGCAATCTTCACTCAACTGAGAAGTGTTAGCTCTTCTGCTCTTCTTCAACCTGAGTTCTCCTGTTCCAGGAAGTTCTGACTCAGAGATCTTTTGAAGAAGAAGAAGAAGAAGATAGCTGCTAGAAGATTTTCATTTCTTATTTTATATCTTCTTGTAGTTCTTCCTTCAGTATTTACTGAAGTGTTTCTGCACTGAAGCAAGACTTCACCTGGACGTTCTTTGAGCCAGGGGGAGCCTTGATTCTTTTAGAGCTTTCTAGCTCAGTGCAAGTTATTGTGCTTCTCTAATCTATTATAAAATAGAGAAGACACCTTAACCTCCTTTCCCCCTCCTGTACAGGGTTATTACTCCTTTCAAAAGTATCCCTTGGTGGCAGGGCACCTGATCAAAAACCTGTGTTGGTTTTTAGACACCTGATCAAAAGTCTAAAGGGTCTCTTGATCTACCTGAAGCAGATCTTGTTGGTGGAAGGGCACCTGATCAAAAACCTGAGTGGATTCCTACCTTGTTGGTAGAAGAGTGGACGTACCCAAGTTGTTTGGGGAACCACTATAAATTCCTTGTGTCGTCTGGATTGCCTTGTTTAATTACTTGCATTGTGGCTGTGATTAGATCTTAACTAGGTTTGCTAGTTGCTGTTTAGGTTTCCTATCCTTAACTGTAATTACAGTTGGCTGCCTCTTTGTGCACATCACTTGTGTTAGGCTCTAAGGTTTAATCTCAAATATCTATAACTTTTATTCCGCATTTAACTCCAAGGGAGTTGAGTAGAAAGTCAACTTTGCTAGTGCAATTTTTGATTACTCTATTCACCCCCCCTCTAGAGTAGTATATATCCCTTCTCTTTCATACTGCTATATGCTATCCGACGTATAAGGGTGTTACAAATTGGTATCAGACTACTGGTTTCGGTCAAACTTAAATGAATTCGTGGGTGAATTCACTTTAAGGGGTGGTGAGCACATGTGTGCGTCATCGTTATAACATGAAAAGAACCCATGAATGTCCACTTAGGAATGAAAATACACATGTTTGAGGAACTTGCGTGTTCCTATAATTTCTGTTTTCAATAGTATTTGGTTGCTTATCGGTGATTTGCACGTTTATAGGTGACCAGAAGTGGTGCTAGGCCGTCAGAACAGCCAGGTTCTGAGGCAAGCAGTGCGCCAAGTGAAGCGCCTGCAACACCTCCGTCTACCGAGACCATTAGGTTGGTGGCAGAAGCTGTCATGGAGATGATTAATGCGCAACCTGCAAGACAGGTGCAACTGCCTGCTCTTGCAGAGGAGCAAGTGCCGCTCCAAGCGGCGGAGCCTAGAAGGGTTGAGCAGGTGGCGGTGGAGCCGGAGTTGCCTCGGAGAGCAACTGAGAGACAGCTTAAGCATGTGATGGGCTTCCACCCACCGGTGTTCTCGGGAATGGAAACCCTGACCCAGGCTGAAGATTGGCTCTCAAGAGTCAATAGGGTGATGACAGCGACAGAAACGGAAGAGTGGCAGAAAACCACGATAGCGACGTTCCTTTTGGATGGGGACGCAAGGTTATGGTGGGAAGGCCTAGAGCTACACCAGTTGAGAGGAAGGTCGTTGGCCAAAGTTCCTATGGCGGAGTTTGCAAGATTGTTCATGGCTCGATACCTCTCCTCAGCGCAGAGGATCGCATTGGAGAACGAGTTCCAAATGTTGGTGCAAGGAGATAGCACTGTAGACGAGTACCTCCATGAGTTTACTCGGTTGGGGAGATATGCTAGCGCTACCTTTGCCGACGAGGAGCGAAAGACTAACCGCTTCTATGAAGGGTTGAGAGATGAGCTGAGGTTGCTACTGTCAGGGCCCATAGCGCAGGGTTTCCTAACCTTGGTCAACTCGGCCCGGTCCTTGGAGAAGGACATGAGAAATGTGCAAGCTAAGAAGCAATCGGAGTGTGCGCTGTAAAGGTTCACATAGGTCTTTATATCGCGCATCGGAGTCCCTTCTTCGATGGCGAAGGACAAGTTGGATGTGCTGCTACCGAATGGGTGCTCGATGCGTGCGGACAGAGTGTGCACCGTAAAGGTTCACATAGGTAGCCAAGAGTTCGACTTGCTAGCGTCATTGCTGCCGCTAGTAGAGTTCGACATTTTCTTTGGGATGGATTGGCTTTCAGAGAAGAAAGCTTGGATTGACTGTGACCGGAATGAGGTCAAGCTGGGTGTTGGGCGGGGGACAACATTCGAGGGACTCAAGGGGTCGAGCAAGACACTGATGTCTGCTCTTCAAGTGGTAAAGGCAGTTCGTGCTGGTGCAGAGCTGTTCTTCGCAATAGTGGGGGCTATGGAGGCAAAGTCCACGTTGGATAGCATCCCCGTGGTTTGTGAATACCCCGATGTATTCCCGAATAGTCTTCCCGGGGCCCCACCGCAGCGAGAGATTGATTTCACCATCGAGCTCGTACCGGTGGCCAAACCGGTGTCACGTGCTCCGTATAGGTTGGCGCCTAAGGAGATGGCAGAATTGAAAGTTCAGCTAGAGGAGCTGATGGAGCAAGGTTATATGCGTCCAAGCTCGTCGCCTTGGAGCGCACCGGTCCTCTTCGTTAAGAAGAAGGATGGGAGTATGCGGTTGTGTATCGACTACAGAGAGTTGAACAAGTTGACGGAGAAGAACAAGTACCCGATCCCGAGGATTGATGATCTGTTCGATCAGTTGGTCAGATCGTCAGTATATTCTAAGTTGGACTTGATGTCGGGGTACTATCAGTTGAGGATAAGGGAATGTGATATCCCGAAGACGGCGTTCAGCACAAGGTAAGGGCATTTCGAGTTCACGGTCATGCCGTTTGGACTGACGAATGCACCATCAATGTTTATGGACTTGATGAATAGGACGTTACGAGAATTCCTTGATCGCTTTGTGATTGTCTTTATTGACGATATATTGGTGTACTCGCAGTTCGAGGAAGATCACTTCAAGCACTTGCATCTGGTGTTGGAGACTTTGAGGAGGAATGAGCTATATGCAAAATTCTCCAAGTGAGAGTTCTGGCTACCCTCAGTAGCGTTCCTTGGTCACATTGTTAGTGGGGAAGGTATAGTGGTGGATCCGGCGAAGATCGTTGCGATACGGGAGTGCCCTGCGTTGTCTTCTGTCGCGGAAGTCCGTAGTTTTCTCGGGCTTGCCGGATATTACAGGCGCTTCGTAGAGAACTTCTCGCGGATAGCGCTACCTCTCACGAAGTTGACAAGGAAAGATCAGAGATTCTTGTGGACGCAGGAGTGCGTACAAGCATTTGAGGAGCTGAAGAGACGGTTGGTCACGGCTCCAGTGCTTAGTTTGCCGAGTGGGACCGAGGGCTTCGAGGTGTATAGTGACGCCTCGGGTAGTGGTTTGGGCTGCGTGTTGTTGCAGCATGGGAGCGTCATAGCTTATGGATCGCGTCAACTAAAAGTGCATGAAAGGAACTATCCGGTCCACGACTTGGAGTTGGCGGCCGTGATATTTGCACTTAAGCTGTGGAGGCACTACCTATACAGCATAAGGGTCGATATATATACCGATCACAAGAGCCTGAAGTACCTATTGGATCAGTAGGATCTTAACATGAGGCAGAGGAGGTGGATGGAGTTCCTGCGGGACTACACCTTCAAGATTCATTATGTATCCAGGAAGGGCAATGCGGTTGCTGATGCTTTGAGTCGCAGGGCTCCCGCCCAAGCCAACTGGTTGTCGGTGCATGATGAGCGGCTGATACGAGAGTTGGAGGAGCTTGAGATCTGTTGCGTTGACAAGCAGACAAGCGCCAAAGCAATGTTGAACTGGACAGAGGTCCTGTATGACCTGGCTGATCGGGTTCGGCAGGCATTGGAGTTAGATGACTCCATGAAGGAGCTTATGGAGGCAGCGTTGGATGGGTCAAATTCCCAGTTTTCAGTGGAAGATGGGTTGTTAAGGAAGGATCATCGGTTGTGCGTCCCAAACGGGAGTAACCTACGAGCAGAGTTGATGTACGCGGCTCATCATACCAAGTACTCGATCCACCCAGGGAGCATAAAGATGTACTGTGACCTCAAGAAGCTGTTTTGGTGACCGGGGTTTAAGAAAGACGTAGCGTTGTTTGTGGCTAAGTGCCAAATATGTGCCTTGGTGAAGGCGGAGTGCCAAAAGCCGGGAGGATTTCTGAAGTCCTTGCCTATACCGGAGTGGAAGTTCGACAACATATCTATGGACTTTGTGCATGGGTTTCCAAGGTCGCAGAAGGGGAATGACGCCATCTGGGTGATCGTAGATCGGTTAACTAAAGTGTCGCATTTCATTCCGCACAGGAAAGACGACTCGGTGGAGAAGTTGACAAAGCTTTATGTGGACAATATTGTTAGACTGCATGGTGTGCCTCGCAGCATTGTGAGTGATCGCGATGGGCGTTTCACGTCCCATAATTGGAGGTTGGTGCAGCAGATGCTGGGGACAAAGTTGAAGTTCAGCACAGCCTTCCATCCGCAGACAGATGGGCAGACCGAGTGAGTCAATAGAACGATGGAGGACATGCTCCGCATTTGTTTTCTAGACTTCGGGAAGCATTGGGAGGACCACCTGTATTTGGTGGAGTTCGCGTACAACAACAGCTACCAGGAGAGTATCCAAATGGCGCCCTTTGAGGCCCTATATGGTAGAAAATGTCGCATGCCGTTGTCTTGGTTAGAAACGGGTGAGGCAAGGTTGTACAAGAAGTAGGAGGTGGAGAGTGCTACCTCGTTGGTGCGGATCATTTTGGAGCGCTTGTTGATCGCTCAGGACACGCAGGCGAAGTATTACAATGCCAAGCACCGGAACGTGGAGTTCGCGGTAGGCGATTGGGTATACTTGAAAGTGAAGCCGTTCAAGGGGGTTTCGCGGGTGAGACGCTTGAAGAAGCTGAGCCCAAGATACCTTGGACCTTTTGAGGTTCTGGAGCGAGTCGGCGAAGCCGCATACCGTTTGAAGCTATCGGTGGAGTTGAGTGGGCTACATGATGAGTTCCACATCTCTGTGTTGTGGAAGGCGGTGCAAGAGCCTTCGCTAGTGATCGCAGTGGATCAAGTACCGGTGGGCGAAGGGTTGATGACTAAGGTCAAGCCCATTAATATTGAAGACGCAGAGGTCAAGAGGCTCCGTAACAAGGAGATCTGGATTGTTAAGGTCCGGTGGGATAATTGCGGTCGGGAGGAGCTCTCTTGGGAAAGGGAGAAAACCATGCTGGAGGAGTACCCAGAGTTATTCCACTCAGGTACCGTTAAAAGTTTTAAGCTCCTATGGTTTTCCTTTAGTAAATTTCGTGGGCGAAATTCTTTTAAGGGGGAGAGAGTTGTAACACCCCGAAACTCAAAAGAGGGACGGGTGATGTTTTAAGCCCAGTCTGAATTTTGGAGCAGGTGTCACGGGCTTGACACGGGCGTGTCATGGGCGTGACACGGGCGTGTCACAGGCGTGACACAGGCGTGTTCTGCCACGGGTCATGTGGTCGACGTTTTGACGATCGGAGATCGTTGTGTTGAGGCACATGGCCTGGGACACGGGTGTGTCCCAGGGCGTGTCACTTTGGGCAGTTTTCTGAGGCAGGCACACGGGCCATGACACGGGCCCTGACACGGGCGTGTCAAATTCGACACGGGCGTGTCAAATTCGACACGGGCGTGTCGGGTGCCGTGTCGCAGGCCGTGCCCTTCTCAGGTTGGGAAAGATGGCTTATTGCACACGGGGGGCGTGACACGGGTCTCGACACGGGCGTGTCGGAGGCCGTGTCGAATACCATGTGCTAGTTTTCGAGTCGGTCGAGAAAGCGAATGGGTGACACGGCCAGGCACACGGCCGTGTTGCAACCCGTGTTCGGCCCAGATATTATAATTTGAGGCCTAATCGTGGCCGTTCATTTCCTTGGCTTTGGATCCGACGGTGGGGGGCTGCTCCTGAGTGGTTTTAGCCGGGATAAGGGTTTCAAAACCCTCATTCTCTTTTTCCATTCTCTTTCTAAATCCTAGAGAGAGGGGAGAGCAAGGAAGAGGATGGAGACCAAGATCCGGCCGCCGGTGGAGCGTCGGAGCTCCGAATTGCGATCTGAGTCCAGATCCGCGGAGGTGACACCGTTGCGGTGCTTTCCAACCGCATAGTTTTTCATGGTGCCGCGGAAGAACGCAAGGGTAACGATTTCTCATCCTTGGGCATGTGAAGCCCTTTTTCCATTTGCATAGGAAGCCCTCTCTCGCGAGTGAGCGAAGAGTTGGAGCGTTCCTTGGGGTAGATATGTAAAGTCCCCCTTGTATAGAGTCCGGATGCAAAAACGGACATAGGCATTGTGTGTGAAACCTATCCGGACAAGTAGAGCCGGATCGGTGATGTTGCATTGCATATGAACCGGGGAAGACTCCAGGTGTTTGGGCATTTTTCGGGTTTTCTACGTGGTAGATTGCATCAGGGAGCCTTGGAGATGAACTCCAAGGTGCACCCGGAAAACTGGGCAAAAGCGAGTTTTGCCAACACGATGGCCGGGGAGCCAACGTGAACATAACCGGGTTATGTGATTGTTGTGGCGGAAACGGGACTCGGTGAGTCTTGACCTGCGCATATGGCTTAAATTGCCGTTGCGATATGAGCACGGGTCAGGCGGAACCGTACCCGATCTATGTCGTTCGGTGGGACCGTTGGCATGGATGAGGGTCTTCGGCGGTCTATGGCTTAAATTGTCGTGACCAAGGCCAAGAAGACAAAATGCTCATATGGTTGGCCGTCCAAGGGGCGGTGGTGGAACGGGAAAATCTATGCCTTGAATTGACGTGACGTTTGTTGGTTCGCCGTGAATGTGCCCTGCGTGCACGAGGTGTGTGGCCGTGCGAGCCTATGATGAGTCCTCTTTATATACCTATTTCCGGACTCATCTAGGCTTATTTTCTTGTCTTTGCACACCGTTTAGCATCATTTGCACTCCTTTTGGTTCGCTACGGTTTTCCATGTCTTGTGCACCTTTTTAGCCTATTTCTGTGCATGTGTGTATTTCCCTTTTTACTGTGCATTATATTTATGTCTGTGACTGCCATGTCGACATCCCATCCAGTTTTCCTGCAGGTTCTGGGATCGTGTGGGCGTCCGGGTCAGGGCTTTCACCATTTTTGACAAAAGAGCCAGTGGTCGTGCGTTTTTACCCACGCACGACCATCGACCTCTTTGGCGCACGATCATTAGTCGTGCGCAGTCATGACCTCTCCTGTGAAAGTTCTGTCCCGGCATATCGCACGATCACCAGCCATACCGCGCACGATCACTGCTCGTGCGCTGCCGGTCGTGCGCAATCACACCTTCTTTTTCCATTTTACTGCCTCCATATCGCACGATCACGGACAATATCGCGCACGACCACTGCTCGTACGCCACTGATCTGCTCGTTGATTCCACTTTTTCCTGGAGTTCTGTCTGGCCTTCGCGCACTATAACTGACCACAGGGCGCACGATCACTGGTCGTGCGCCAGTGATCGTGCGCGCTGTAATTTCTGCAATCTATAAATACGCAGGTTCCGCCCTAATTTCGGTGAGATTGCCAAAGTCCCCCGCTTTTCCGCCATTTTCGTCTCCAAGGAGGGTTTCCACCGTCCTCCATCATCCTCCAACATAGGGAGTTGGTCCGGGCAAGCCTTCAACGCCAAATCAAAGCCGGAGCATCCCCTCGGCCTCCTCCTTCATCCGCAAGCTTCAAGCGGAGTTTTGACCGAGCTTTCTCCATCAAGTTAGGAGGAGCTGGAGCCGCAATCTACCGGGTCATTTCAACGAAGAAGACGGGTCCATTGGGAGTGAGTGACAGCCTCCTCTACCCCGGACGTAGTTGAGGACCGAGCTTGGACTCGGATTGACAACCCGGGATTCCAACCGTGAACCCTCAATAAGGCTTCGGATTCGGTCGATTCGCACACCTCTTCCTCTTGTTGTTGTTAGCTTAGTTTAATTTCCATGTATTGATGAAGTATTATTATATTGATTAGCATTTTCACTATTCATGTCTATGTGAGTTATTGTGATTTTGTTATTATTGCTTGAGGTGCACCATATTCCATCCTCCACCATCCACCCTTGCCGCACTAGCAATTGCTAGTGGCGTGCGTTGCGAAGAGGTGCTCACGACCCTCATTCCGTCATTCTAACCACCTCATCCGCTAGTCTACTCGTCCATCCGCCAATCGATTCGGTGCATAGCGGCCCGTGTAGTTTCCATCCCGCCTGGCGAAGCATCGCATAGCGGCGTTGCATAGGAGTAGCTTGTAGGTTTTATTTTCTGTTTCCGCAACCAACAAAACCCCCATCGTTACCGCCGACCCGAGGACTTCAATCTCAAGTCCTCCTTGACATTAACTCATCCCTTACTGTGTTCCTCAAGAGACCGTCACTTGGGGATTTATTCCCAAACTTTATTACATGTGCGACCGGTACGCTTGCCGTATTTTACGCGCATCAAGTTTTTGGCGCCGTTGCCGGGGAACACAGTCGTTTGAGTTTTTGAAGAGGTAGATGCGAGATAGTCGCCCTTTTCCAATTGTTCATACCCTGTTTTGTCTTTATTTTAGTTTTTGAAATTGTTTACTTTATTTTTCCTGTCCCTTCCTTGTTTTCTTTTTTTTTTAATATTGCAGATCCGAGTTGTTTTATTCTTGTGTGTAGTAATTTCCGGTAAATATTTCTGTTCGCGATGGATTCTGCTGCCGAGTGCCGTATTTTTGATGCTTTGCGGAGTTGCATCGATTCCATGGCTGTTTCTAATGCCGAGCACTATTTTCGGTGTATTCTATGTCAAGGTGTGGGACATATGTTGAAGGATTGCCCTCGCTTGTGCAAGCCTTGTACCTCTGTGGACGCATCCGCAGCAGTCCCCTGTTCGCGGGAGGCTACTATGGATGGGCCTACCAGGGTGTTGCCTGGCCCATACACTGACATGGCGCACCTTGCTCGATCTTTGCCTGTTGAGATTACGGAAGAATCTTTCGCCGCATATAGTTCCTTCATGGGTTCCTCAACCCCTTTTTACGAGCTTCCTTTGAGTGATCACTCTCACTCGGATGTTAGCCCGCAAGGAGTGGATCGGGAACTCATGGACGATCCTGTATGGGACGATGAGAGTGTTCCGGTCATCGATTGGGTGGCATCTGCGGATGATGTTGCGAAGGGGCCTGCGCATTCTATGCCTGATTTTGAGAGCAGCTTTGCCCCTAGGCAGGATTTGCCGGAGTTTTCTACTCCTTTTTCTTGTGAGTCGGCTGGTGAGGCCGTTATTGTTGATGATTCGGTGCCTGAGGTTGTGCCGAAGTGGGATGACGATTCTGCTATCTCCGATGGAGAATGTGGATCTTCGGACCACTATGACGCACCCCGGTGGGACGAGGAGTATTACCTTTCGGATGCGGAGGTTTGCACCTCCCTATCTAACGAGGCGGTCCCCCTTTCCACCGCGGACTTCGATTTCTCGGATTCTCCCCAATACGACTCATATGACACTGACGATGATCATTGTTTGGATCCTGCTGGGGGTGATACCGGGATCACTCCCCCGATTTCTGATTATTTTTGTCCTTCTTCTCTTTTATTCCTTGATCCCCCTTCCATATCTGAGCCTGTGCGAGTTGATTCTCCGCTGGTGTGCTGGGATGACGATGAGCCTTGTGCTCAAGCCGTTGACTCCTACGCACCTGTGTGGGATGACCCCTTGCTAGGCAAGGATTCTTTTTGTGATGAGATGAGCGAGGACCAGGTCGCCTCCACATCTTATTTCCTGCTTCCTCTACCTGAGCTTTTCAGGTATTATTATCTAGGTAGAGGGGTTACTGTTCTATCACCGTATCGGTACCCATTACCGACACGGACATTAGGACAGTTACCTGTGCATTTTCTATTTCATAGGCCCATTAGCTCGAACTGTTTAGAATTTAATAAGTCGTGCTGGGATGACAATAACCCCAGTGCTTATCTTTCATTTTCTGCATTTTTTTTTTTTTTTTATGTCTAGCTTAGTTTAGTATTTCTTTTTTTATATTTTTCTTTAGTTTTTGCGGAGCTCACCCCTGCAGGTATTCATGGAAACTACGCATTGGCGGGGTTGTGATTCTTCGTTTGGCGGGCCTGCTTCTACTTTTCATGCGTCTTCTGGTATGCTCACTAGCTGAGCATTGGGTAACCCCTTCCCTTAGCTCATTCTGATTTTAATTTCTCTATCATTTGATGTGTTGTTTAGTTTAAGTCTGGGGGAGAGCATGTTTACCTTTTGCACGTGCACATTTCTTTTGCATAGTAGAAGCTTTTTGTATTTTATTTTGTTTATGTTCATTGCATCGCACACCACTGCACCCACATGAGCGCGAGCTTAGCTATTAGTGTGCCACGAGTTGAACTTGTATCTTTGTTAGATTTGGAAAATTTCTGTGCTAGTTTAGGATTGTGCGACGGAGTAAAATGTTGGCCTTGCTGTGTTTCTAGTCAACTGTTCTCGTTTTGTATAGAAATTTGTGTAGATTTAATTTTTTTTGTATGCTTATAGTTCTATATTTTTCTATTTGCGTAAATATTTCTTATTCTACTCAAAAGTTGGTGAATCCGGTGTGAATCAAACGATAGCGTAGGAATGTGTGTAGCCGTCACTAGACTCGTATTGCTTGAGTCGGGAGGAAGGATTATCTTTCTTGGTTGCTAAGAACTTGCCACAAGCTATTCTTGAAGCATTAGTACACGGTTAGTCTAACGTGAGAGTGATGTAGGCCACCTTTTGGCCCGGTTGAGCTTTGTACCCATTCCTAACATCGCCCTTGCTAGCCCCTTTGTACCTACCCTTCCTTTTTATTCAGCTCCACTATATTCGCCAAAGCCTCATAGCCGATCCTAGTCGCACACCCAATTCGAGCTTTAGTAGTTTACATTTTATGTTGGGTTGTGATGTGGTGATTCGTATTTGTGATATGTGGTTGTGTCCAAAAGAAAAATGTGCTGATTTTGTAAAAAGAAAAAGAAAATATTTAAAAGACAAATATTTGAAAAAGAGAAAAAGAGAAAAGAAAAAGAGAAAGAAAAAGTTTGATTGAAAATCTTTATTTGAGATGATTTGGATTTGGAGTAGGCGGTGCACACACCCATTTAGTAAAAGTTAAGTCTGGGGGTGTGGTGCACCCGTGTTTATTTTCTGGGCAGCGGGTACTAGTTTTGTACGTTAGCTCATTTGGGTTAGGTGCATACCCTTCATGTTTATCCCTGTTTTCCTCACCGTAACCCAAGCCCCATTATTACCCGAAGTCCTATGGACTTGCGCTTGAGTTGACTAGTGCCGTGGAGAGAGTGTGAACGGGCAAGCTTATGGTTTCCGACATTGGTGGATTCCTTTGGTGGTAATCTTGAGCCCCGGTCTTCAGCAATGCTCACCTTAGTGGCCTGTCTACTTTCTTCCCGCGTAGGACCAGATGATTCACCGTGATTCCACTTTTGAGTAATAATAAAATTTTGATACGCATTGTGAAAAATATAAAACATTTTGTATACTTAAGAATTTCCTCTACTTTATTTTTATGCACGCGAGCATGCGACTTCGCATGGTACTCCGTTTTGCAATTTCTTTGTTAGCTAGTTCATTTTCCTTGTCTGCTTAGGTTGTGTTTGCTCGGGACGCGCAAACAGTTAAGTCTGGGGGTGTGATGAGTCCTCTTTATATACCTATTTCCGGACTCATCTAGGCTTATTTTCTTGTCTTTGCACACCGTTTAGCGTCATTTGCACTCCTTTTGGTTCGCTACGGTTTTCCATGTCTTGTGCACCTTTTTAGCCTATTTCTGTGCATGTGTGTATTTCCCTTTTTGCTGTGCATTATATTTATGTTTGTGACTGCCATGTCGACATCCCGTCCAGTTTTCCTGCAGGTTCTAGGATCGTGTGGGCGTCCGGGTCAGGGCTTTCACCATTTTTGACAAAGGAGCCAGTGGTCGTGCGTTTTTACCCACGCACGACCATCGACCTCTTTGGCGCACGATCATCGGTCGTGCGCAGTCATGACCTCTCCTGTGAAAGTTCTGTCCCCGCATATCGCACGATCACCTGCCATACCGCGCACGATCACTGCTCGTGCGCTGCCGATCGTGCGCAGTCACACCTTCTTTTTCCATTTTGCTGCCTCTATATCGCACGATCACAGCCCATATCGCGCACGACCACTGGTCGTGCGCCACTGATCGTGCGTGTTGATTCCACTTTTTCCTGGAGTTCTGCCTGCCCTTCGCGCACTATCACTGACCACAGGGCGCACGATAACTGGTCGTGCGCCAGTGATCATGCGCGCTGTAATTTCTGCAATCTATAAATACGCAGGTTCCGCCCTAATTTCGGGGAGATCGCCAAAGTCCGCCGCTTTTCTGCCATTTTCGTCTCCAAGGAGGGTTTCCACCGTCCTCCATCATCCTCCACCATAGGGAGTTGCTCCGGGCAAGCCTTCAACGCCAAATCAAAGCCGGAGCATCCCCTCGGCCTCCTCCTTCATCCCCAAGCTTCAAGCGGAGTTTTGACCGAGCTTTCTCCATCAAGTTAGGAGGAGCTGGAGCCGCAATCTACCGGGTCATTTCAACGAAGAAGACAGGTCCATTGGGAGTGAGTGACAGCCTCCTCTACCCCGGACGCAGTTGAGAACCGAGCTTGGACTCGGATTGATAACCCGGGATTCCAACCGTGAACCCTCAATAAGGCTTCAGATTCGGCCGATTCGCACACCTCTTCCTCTTGTTGTTGTTAGCTTAGTTTAATTTCCATGTATTGATGAAGTATTATTATATTGATTAGCATTTTCACTATTCATGTCTATGTGAGTTATTGTGATTTTGTTATTATTGCTTGAAGTGCGCCATATTCCATCCTCCACCATCCACCCTTGCCGCACTAGCAATTGCTAGTGGCGTGCGTTGCGAAGAGGTGCTCACGACCCTCATTCCGTCATTCTAACCACCTCATCTGCTAGTCTACTCGTCCATCTGCCAATCGATTCGGTGCATAGCGGCCCGTATAGTTTCCATCCCGCATGGCGAAGCATCGCATAGCGGCGTTGCATAGGAGTAGCTTGTAGGTTTTATTTTCTGTTTCCGCAAACAACAAAACCCCCATAGTTACCGCCGACCCGAGGACTTCAATCTCAAGTCCTCCTCGACATTAACTCATCCCTTACTGTGTTCCTTAAGAGACCGACACTCGGGGATTTATTCCCAAACTTTATTACTTGTGCGACCGGTACGCTTGCCGTATTTTACGCGCATCAGCCTACGCCTGTGTTGATGTGTGTTTACACTAATAAATTGCCTATACTAATAAAGTGCAGGGAAAGAGCATCGCCGCCCCGATTTTGGGGCGGGATCGTTATGATTTGGTCAGCATAGCTGACCGTTGCTTTTGTTTGCCACCGGGGGGTGGTTTGTGCTTGCAGGTGCTGCGCAGCCGAGCGGAAAATAGCGGGCTAAAGCCCAAGTTTCTGAGCCGGCCCTCGAAGGCCTAATTTTGAGTGTTTCATTGTGACCATGTGTGGCCGGCCTGCGAGCCGATGTATGAAAACACTTTTATGTCAAGCAAACTTTGTAAGGCCTTAAGGCCATTTCTATTTTCTGTGTATTGGTACATTCCTGCGGGTGTTATTGTAGTGGACATTCATGCTGTCGGCAGGGTTCTTAATTATGCAACTTAATTTTAATGCTTCCGCTAGGTGTTGTGTAGGGCGTGCAATTGGTTGAATGGTTTCAATGTGTAACCAACCGGTCTGTCCGTAGTATATGGCGTCGGGCCCCGGCCGGACTTACTGCTATATGCTATCCGACGGATAGGGGTGTTATACCTATGTCGTGGCACGGAAGGACCCTATGTGAGAGTATCACCACAGGACCAAGCCCAACGGTCCATTGTGACTAGCGAGCCCGTATACCTGCCACACTATCCTTACCTATGATTATGGCACAACGTGTCAACTCACACCACATGCAATTTCACATGGCCTTGCCATCAACCATCCAGTGCTTAATAGCACTCAAGTGCTCCACACCGAGTCCCTTATAATCACATCAATCTTGTGCGGTCAAATACTCACGCACCTACACCCTTTTCACATTTTTGTGCTGCAAAGCACTTAAGGGTTCAACAAGAACATAGGGGGAAAACCACCTCATACAACGTACCAATCCCACACTGTTACACGTAGGGATACAACTCTTAGCAGTGGACTATACTAACTATACCATCAAACATTTGAGACTACAATTCCACATATTCCATGGCCATGATGTTTACCTCATTCGATTCCTTCCTTATAATCAAGCCTTCACAAACAAATATGCTTCCATATGAAAATCACTACAATATAAAAATATTTCACATAATCATCAAGCATTATAACATAGCTATAAGTTACACTTTCAATTATCGGGAATCACACCCTCTTTCAAAACCTGTTCCATTCTCTGAATTATAGTCATGCACATCCTTTCCGAATTTCACAAGTGCGTCATTTGTACAACCAAATCTTATCAAATCATTCATTCACTAAGACTCCCTAACCATTTATTTATTAAACTCTTCGAAACCATTTGTTTATCACGGCTACGAATAACTAGGCTACCCCAAACCTCAACATCATCTTACTACGTTTCTTCCACTTAGTCCAATCCAGTTATACACTAAACCGAGACAACATGCACCTAAGATGTTACTGTGCAACAACTATGACTAGACACTCGTGAGGCTATTGGACTCATATGAAAACGTGCTACTATCTGTTGGAAAGGTCTTTCCAAGGATTACAACTTTCCTCTTCAGCTGAAGGCTTAGATCCGGTCGTATCACCCTCAAAATGGCCTTGAAGTTTGTTGTGCATAGACAACAATTTTTTGCACGCATCTTAAAGCAAGATGAATGACATCGATTCTTCTTCTTCCTCTAGCTATTTGTTCAACACCATATACAATACTTCCCCAAACCTTATTCACCCTCAATAGACCATTTCTCTTCACAAAATCAAGTCCATAAACTTCACAAAAAGGGAGGAGAGGTTGAAGACATCAAATCTCTAGGACAAGATCCTACCATGGTCTCTTCCTAGGAGATCTTCATCTCGCACAGTCCAACTCTTTTGAGTCGACATCTCTCCTATGTCATAAATATAGATCTAGCACCAAGGGAAAGGGTAGGATGCTCACCTCGTTTTCGGCCATGGATCTTATTATCCTTCACGGTGACTTCTTCTCCCTCGAAGGCATTGTTAGTCACGGAAAAGAAATGTTCCTCCTCAAGAAAATCTGACCCCGACAACTTTCTCTCTTACGACGGTTTCAACACAGGAAATGGCTTGGCATGAAAATGGAAGTGACAGCTAGGGTCTCCCGTAAGTCTCCTTTTATAAGAAGAGTTAGGGTTAGATTGCACTGCCACGTGTCACCCTAACAATGGGCTACCCATTATTACTTAAAACAAATTTTGTCGAAGGGGCCGGCCCATAGGTGTCATTTGGCGCATTTCTCGAAATCCCGGTTCATCCCGTAAATATGAATCAGCAAACAAGTCGGGGTCAAAAATGTTATAAGTCAACATTGTCGTGTATACTATACCCACTCGATGAATCGTCGAATGGCATCGAGTTTACTCAACGCACTCGATGCTTTGTCGAATGGCGTTGAGTTTACTCAATGCACTCGATGCTTCGTCGAATGGCATCGACACCACTCAATGCTTATAGAATCCAGAATCATTCTAAGTTAAACTTACATTCATCGAGTATTACTTGATGATTCGTCGAATGGCGTTGAGAACACTAAACGCACTCGACGCTTCCAAAATCCAGAATAATTCTAAGTCCATTTTCTCCTTGTGCATTGAGTATCCTCCAATTCTTCGTCGAATGGCATTGTGAACACTCAACGCACTCGACACATCCCGAGTCTAGAATTATTCTAAGTCCATTTTCTCCTTGTACGTTGGGTATCACTTAACGCCTTGTCGAATGGTGTTGAGACCACTCGACGCTTCCTGAGTCCATAATTATTCTTTCTTAAAATTCCTCTTCTGCGTCGAGTACTACTAAATGCTTCGTCGAATGGCTTTGAGACCACTCAGTGACTTGATGCTTCTAGAATGAAGAAATATTCCAAGTCCATTTCTTCTAGTGCGTTGAGTATCACTCACCCCTTCGTCGTGTAGCGTTGAGACAACTCATCGCACTCGATCCCTACTCTGACCAAGATAATTCTAAGTCCATTTGTTCTGGTGCATTGAGTATCACTAAATGCCTAATCGAGTGGCGTTAAGACCTCTCAATGCACTCGATGCTTCCAGAATGAAGAAATATTCTAAGTGAAATTTGCCCTATTACTCGAGTATCACTCGACGCCTGTTACCCGTGCACCACGAGCCTGAGTCTACTTTCCTAACTCAAAACATATGCGAGGGGTCTAGCACAAATCAGTATGTTTCACGTGCTAGGAAAGAAGAGAGATGGTGTTTACCAAGCTGACATGCTTCACAATTAAATGGGGAATCCTCTTGAGGAAGATCTGGATGAAGTTGGTGGATGAGGCGAGAAGGAGGGTGGCAAAGACAATGATGTCATTTGCTAAGAGAAGAAGAAGCCGAAAGAGTAAAGACAGTGTCAAGAAATAAGAGGCCACCACTCGCAGTCCCAGTAGCAATCGTAGCCTTAGAGGCAGAATCCCAAAAAGAACAAGTAGTGGGAGTAAAAGTAACCATGCAGTGAAATTTTGTGCAGAGAACATGAACAAACCGCAAATTGTACTGAAAAGAGGGAACAGAGTGTGTTTCCTCAAGCAACAAAGATGGATTGATGTGCACAGTACCAACACCACGCATAGGAGCATATGTCTGATGTGCAATAATGATAGGAGACACCTGTTCTGGTTGTTTAAGTAGGAAAACAAACGAGAGTTGCCGGTCATGTGACAAGTGGAACAAGAGTTATTAAGCCACTTATCGGAGGAGGCCACAAGAGCACGAGTTGTAGATGAGACAAGAGAAACCGTCCTCATGGAGACAGAAACTGGAAAGAGGAAAGTCTAACCACATGGTTAGAAACAAGCATGCAAAAGAGGCAAAAAGAGTGTACGAACAAATAAACCACGCCACCAAGAAGGACACAAACAAAAAAGGAACAGGAGGGCAAATGAGTCATAGAAAGATCGCTACCAAGAAAAGTAGACCGACAGAGACTCAAACCGCACGGTTTGAGTGATAAGCCGGAAGGACAGGTTGCAAAAATAGGAGAGACCGTGCAAGTAGAGAAAATAATGCGCGCGAGAAGAAACCAGCCGCGGGAAGAAACAACCCGCGCAAACACAACAAGTCGCAAAGAAGAGTGACTATAAAAGAAGGGCACGTGGAAAGAAACCCGCAAAGGCCGCATGAACAAGCAGTCACAAGCACAAAAGAGCAAGACAGAGCGACTGATGGAGATGTTGCTAATGCGGCCGCCATTGATCTCCATCTGAGAGAGTTCGTGGATTGGGACGACCGTTGTCGCAAGCTCGAGGATGGGATTTCTACCACGACGTCCGCCGCCATCGCCGCTACATGTTTTGCACGACGTCCGCCGCCGCTATTAAATAAAATATATAATTATAAATTAAATAATTATAATTCTATATTTTATCAATTATTATTTTAGCAATTTCTATTTAATGCAATTTTTAATTTAAGCATTTTTATTTCCAAGCATTTCATTATTATTTTAATTTCAAGTAATGATGGGTGTCTATAAACATCAAGAGTATTTTAATTTCATGCATTTAAATTTTGTATTATTTTTATTTCATGTAGGGTGCCAATAGCCATCATAGTTTCATTTTGAATTTTGAATTGGAGGAGATGGAGTGTTGTAGGCTATATATAGCCATGTTACGAAGGATTTTATTAAAGAAGAATGAAAAATTGAAACAAGGAATTCAAAATTTGAATTTCCCCCCTCCTCTCTCTCTCCCCCTTTGAGAAAATTCATCCCCCCCTTCCCTTGCCACCTCTCTCGTCCGCCGGCCTCCTCCCTCTCTCCCTCTTAGTGGTTCAGCCACCTCCTCTTCCCTCTTCCTCCTCCTCCCTATTTTCGGCCTCCCTTTTCCCTCTCTCCAAGTTCGGCCCTTTCTTTCTCCTTCAACCTCTCAGCCAACCTCTCCTCCCCTCCTTGCAAAACCGGTCACCCCCTCTCTTTTCTCCATCTCCACCACACAACCCGAGCACCCAACTCCATCCAAAATAATAACCGAGTAGCCCCTCCTTCCCCTTTGGCAATATTCCTACCACCTTTCCTCTCTCATCTTTCCATATATATTAGGCTTCAAGTTTCTCCCTCACCTAGGGCTTTGTAAAGGAAAATGGCTCGCGTCTTCATCATCCGGTGCAGATCCGTGGAGTCGGGTGGAAATAGATTCAACCACCGTCTTGTGCGCCTCCTCCACTCATCTTGTGGACCAATTTTTCATGGGATTTTGGGTAACGATTTCTAAACCAACTCTTGTGTGTTTCTTCTAAATTATTGTGATAATTGGTGGAATTAGAAGGTTAGTAATTTGTCCTGATTTATATTGAAATTGTGCTAATTAAAATCTAAATTTTAAGCATTAATTTTCCGAATATTTTTTGTATAAATGGGAGTGGGTAGATCACATGAACGCTTGTAGAAATCGGTTTCCTTAGCCTTGATTTCTTTTTGTGTTCAAGTGATTTGGTATACCCTCATATTAATTAATTTTTGGGATTGGTTTGGACTTTATTTTGAATCGTTAATTTGTCTGGATCCTCTCGAATTGGTTTTGTTACTTTCTTGCGAATAATTTTAATTTGAATTGCTAAGTGTCCGGATTGGGTAGGTCTTATTCACTTGAGCGAACATATGCCTTTAGCCCTTGTTCAATTTATAAAAGGGGTAGCGTCCCTTTGCATTGTTGATGTTGAGAATTGTGACATTAATTGCTGGAGGAATCGATAGTGTTAATTAGAGAAACTGCACGCTAGATATTTATTTTAATTGTTAAACCTAAGAGCATGTAATTTTATCCATCGAAACCATGGGCCTGCATCAATTTGGTATCAGAGGGAGGTTCACGTCAATTTCCTAATTGGCACTCTCCCCCTTTTATTATTTCGCTGTCACGCACTTGCATGTTTCTATGTCAGAATAATAAAACAAAATTTCTAGTTTTGGTCTGCCAATAGCAACCTAAAGTTCTCAATTTTTTCTCAAAATTGAAAAAAAAATCTGGAAATTCTCCATCAATTTTTTAGTAAGAAATCAAAAAAATATTTTATTCTTATTAAGCCATTATTTTTATTAAATAATTTTAAATTTTAAATTTTGTATGCAAATAGTGGCCTATATTTTTATTTTTCAGCAAAAAAATTCAATTTTTTTTAATAATCACTTATTTATTTTTAGTAAGAAAATCCAAAAAAATATTTTATTGCCTTAGTTATTAAGCGGGAATAAATCCATCTATTGCATTTTATATAGGGTCAGGTTCATTATTCATTGTTTGTGCACTAGTTTCTGGTGAGTTTTCTCTCCGGTTCTCATTATTATGGCCTATGACGTTTATGCTTCCCATTTAGATTATTGGTATGTTAATCTCATGGCTAAACAAACCCCAGACTTGCCTTCATACCATAGGAATACCAACCGTCCCCACGCTTATCCTCCCACTAGTATTGAGGCACCTACTTATGACGGTTTAGGGTGTCCCTAAATTTTTAGAGACTGGCTTAAGGGATTAGAAAATTATTTTAATTATCACTTATGGGACGAACACCAAAAGGTTAACATAGACCGAGATCGATTAGTAGGTCAAGCCCACGTGTTTTGGCTAAATGAAGAGCGTCGTGTTGGTAGTTATAAACAAGCTTGGTTGGCAATGCCTAGCCTACTCTCGGATCAAGTTGATCCCGCCTATCTCCGCACTACTAACACCAAGCCTGTGAGTGAGTATTGTTTTGGTGCTAGTCCCATACCTGCCAATAGGAATTATTATATACTTAACGCTAGATCATTTTCCCCTAAAGGTCGGCCAACCTATAGTGTAACTACTACCACCTTTAGGGAAACCATTCCTAATATATCACATGTCTTGGACTCAAAAAATGTTACTACTATGATATCTGTCTCCTTTAGCCTCGACGTCTAAGCCCCTTGAGATAGTGACTAATACCTCTGAGGATTCTGATTTGGATATAGTATCTCTGGATTTGGAAGTTGACCAGCTATGTGAGATTATTCAATCACGTACGATAGTGCCCAACGAGTCTGAAAATACTGACAGTGAGGGAATCCCTAGTGATTTAGAAGACGATGTATGGGATGATTACGTTTTGATCTGTGAGAGTATTCCACCGCCCATTACTTACCCTACTAGCATTGTGTCTGTTCACCCTAGTATTGAGTGCCCTCTCAAGGATACGATCTCCATCGTGTTAGAGCCTACGATTAAACCCACTGAGATTATATCTGAGGTATCTGAGGAATCTAAAAGTGAGGATGTCCCTATTATTATTGTGGATGAGTTACCATCTAAGGGAAGGGCATTTTTAGACGATTCATTGGTTGTACACCCGGATGAGAGTTCTTTGATGTCGTCACCGTTAGGTGAAATTTTTAATGATTCAAATTTTATCCCGGGTTTAATTTTACCGACCATTGCCCCTGTTTATTTGCCCACATTCGATCACTTTTTAGGATGTGGAACCCGTATTCCTAGTCTGATTTGTTGTTTCACGCCCACTTTTTTAGTTCCTACTTTGACGTTGACTCAGCGTGTAGATATTACTATGTTAAGCGCACTAGTATGTGGACTATTCACTGCACCTCATAGATATAACTACACGTCACTTTTGACAGCTCATTTTTTTGCGTGTCCGTCTACGGTTCCGTCCCCTATTATGACAGATTTTTATTCTTTTGCAATTATGCCTCGGGATGCAGTGTCCCCGATACATACTTATATACCACACCCGGTCGCACGCATTTACCCATGACCTTTTGATGACCCTCATTTCCCCACGTTAGCAATTATAGTTCGGTCGCTTGAGTTGTTTCGCTCGCACTTCTATTCACATTTGGGAGCATCCAATTCAATTGTTTATGATGAGCGGTTAACCTAGGCATATCTTCATGCCAAGCGTGAAAATATAAAAATTGAACTTAAGACTATGGTGTCGGAGCCCATAAAAATTATCTCTGATTACAAGGCTCCTGTGCCACCTGAGTTAACCCCCTTATTCTATGCTTTTGGGTCAAGTCATGTAGCACTGGATTCTCTCCTCATGTATCTAGGACGTTAGTATTTCATTTTAAGTTATATCGCACTCACTTCCACTCCTTTCCAAGACCGTTCGACGCTAGATTTAGTGATTTGGGTTTAGTCTGATCAGTCCCCGAGCAGATGCTTTCTGGATCCGTTAATAAATTAATACGTAGGAATGCCGACCCATCCTTGATTATGAAGAACGTCGGATTTCATGCTTTTATTTCAGATTTTTATATGCCAAAGGGTGTTTCACTTTATTTCAAGTTTTCGGACTTTTTACTGTACGTCTCTGCTCCACCAGAGTGGCTTTCTCCGTCGTTTCTTCCTACCACTAAAAATTCTCTTGGGTTGGGGAGTGTTAGTACTGTCGTGTCTATTTTCCATGTGGACTCCTTAGTTCTTAAACTGGATGGTAAGATTCAAGTTAATTTTCTTTTGCCTTACACCATTTTGAGTTTTGCTATTTCTACACCTGACAGGTTCTTAGTGTTATGGGTTGTTCATGCTACTACGACACGGATTGCGGGGCCATATTTGCCCCATGTTGCTGCTGTTTTCGATTTTTCCCCTCTCACGGGCCACTCAATGGTGATGAGTAATTTTGAGTGGGGGAGGATTGATGGAGACGTTGTTGATGAGTCCGCCATTGATCCCCATCTGAGAGAGTTCGTGGATTGTGATGACCATTGTCGCAAGCTCGAGGATGAGATTTCTACCATGACGCATGCCTCCATCACCACTACATGTTTTGCATGACGTCCGCCGCCGCCATCAAATAAAATATATAAATATAAATTAAATAATTATATATTTTATCATTTATTATTTTAGCAATTCCTATTTAATGTATTTTTTAAGTTAAGCATTTTTATTTCCAAGCATTTCATTATTATTTTAATTTCAAGTAATGATGGGTGCCTATAACCATGAAGAGTATTTTAATTTCATGCATTTAAATTTTGTATTGTTTTTATTTCATGATGGGTGCATATAACCATCATAGTTTCATTTTGAATTTTTAACTGGAGGAGATGGAGTATTGTAGGCTATATATAGTCATGCTATGAATGATTTTATTAGAGAAGAATGAAAAATTGAAACCAAGAATTCAAAATTTGAATTCCCCCCCCCCCCCGCCTCTCTCTCTCTCGCCCTTTGAGAAAATTCATCCCCCCTTCTCTTGCCCCCTCTCTTGGCCGTCAGCCTCCTCCCTCTCTCCCTCTTAGTGGTTCAGCCACCTCCTCTTCCCTCCTCCTCCTCCCTATTTTAGGCCTCCCTTTTCACTCTCTCCAAGTTCGACCCTTTCTTTCTCCTTCAACCTCTCGGCCAACTTCTCCTCCCCTCCTTGCAAAACCGGCCTCCCCCTCTCTTTTCTCCTTCTCCACCAAACAACCCGAGCACCAAACTCCATCAAAATAATAACCGACTAGCCCCTCCTTCCACTTTGGCAATATTCCCACCACCTTTCCTCTCTCATCATTCCAATTATATTGGCCTTCAAGTTTCTCCCTCACCTAGGGCTTTGCAAAGGAAAATGGCTCGCGTCTTCATCGTCCGGTGCAGATTCGTGGAGTCGCGTTGAGATGGATTCAACCACCGTCTTGTGCGCCTCCTCCACTCAACTTGTGGACGGATTTTTCTAGGGATTTTGGGTAATGATTTCTAAACCAACTCTTGTGTGTTTCTTCTAAATTATTGTGAGAATTGGTGGAATTAGAAGGTTAGTAATTTGTCATGATTTATATTGAAATCGTGCTAATTAAAATCTAAATTTTAAGCATTAATATTCCGAATATTTTTCGTATAAATTGTAGCGGGTAGATCTCGTGAACGCTTGTAGATATCGGTTTCCTTAGCCTTGATTTTTTTTTTGTACAAGTGATTTGGTATACCCTCATATTAATTAATTTTCGGGATTGGTTTGGACTTTATTTTTAATCGTTAATTTGTCTGGATATTGTCGTATTGGTTTTGTGACTTGCTTGCGAACGTTTTTTATTTGAATTGCTAATAGTCCAGATCGGGTAGGTCTTATTCGCTTGAGCGAACATTGACCTTTAGCCCTTGTACAATCTATAAAAGGGGTAGCGTCCCTTTGCATTGTTGATATTGAGAATTATGAAATTAATTGCTGGAGTAATCAATAGTGTTAATTAGAGAAACCCAATGCTAGATATTTATTATAATTGTCAAACCTAAGAGCGCGTAATTTTATCCGTTGAAACCATGGGCATGCATCAGCGACTAGCAAGAAAAGACCACGCGAATAGAAAAGTTCACAAAGAATCAAGTCGCAGAAACAACAACAAGAAGGGTGGGCATGGAGGGAAGAAGCAGATCAGAGAGCAGACCAAAAGAAACTAACTGGAAGTTGTTAGACAAAAAAACCGCTTTCTCTTTGGAGAAAAGAATCGGTTTGCACTGATACCATATGAAAAAGAGCTAAATAAAGGTAAACTTTATTACTCAAAATAGATAATTATTATATACGTATGCCCCCTTATTTATAGAAAACAAGGGAGATGAGAGAATACAACAAATAATGTGGGACTAAATACAATCCGTGTGGCCTTTATGGTTTGACAACGTCAAACTGCACACTATACAAAGAACAACTGATCACCCAATGACAATAGAGGAAAGCCGCCAGACCTCAGGGAAAGACAACCGGTTAGGGCCACCAGACCGCTACTGCGGGTTGCCACCAGACTACAGTTGCGACTAACCATCAGACCACTAATGCAACTAATGGCCAGACCACTGCTACGGTTGACACCCAGGCGACTGCTACGACTATCCCTTAGACCACAACTACTGCTATCTCCTGACCGCTAGCTGAGGTTCACCACCAGGCCGCTGAGCATAACCGCTATACAAATGAGGGTAGCAAACTGCTGCGGCTAGTTATAAAACCGCCCGGTCTCCTCAAGCTTCAAAATTACTCTACTACGGCTAACTATAAGACCGCAGTTGTGGGTAGCTCACAGACCGCATCTTGCTAAGACAAGCTACATGAAAACTAGACTACCTAAACAAACTGCCATACCATTCAAACAGTTAGCTGCCCGACTAGACTACATAACGGGAAAACTCTAATAGGTGCTTAACTCTCCTTCGGTCCATGAATGAATGTACCATAATGCTTTAGAGCAATCTCTTCATTAGGTACCTTGAGAGAACTCATTCCGAAATTTTTGGGACAGATCCATGATTGGAAATTTTTGTTAGAGGCAACCTGTATCGGTCTAGCAAAAAGCCCATAGGATGTTTCAAGGTCATACTAATTTGTAGGAAGGATTATCTTCTTGAATACAGATTGACTTTGAGGATCCCTTCTTCTATTTTTGGGAGCCTGTCAAGATGACCTCTTGGTCACTTGATGTAACGCCCTGAAACTCAAAAGAGGGGAGGGTGGAGTTTTGAGCCAAGTCTGGGATTTGGTGGAGGTGACACGGCCTAGGACACGGGTGTGTCGTAGGGGAATATCGTGCTCAGGTTCGGCAATGGTCGTGAGGTCGACAAAATTGCAGTAGACGGTCGTCGGGGCAGTGAACACGGCCTAGGACACGGGCGTGTGGGCGTGTCAGCCACTTGATGCCTCAGCACTCAACGCTTTTCACTCAAAGAGCGCCGAGTGAGGGCACACGACCTGCTACAGGGGCGCGTCCATGGCCGTGTCCTGTTCAGGTGATTTGCGGGTATGTGCTGAGGAAGTTATACGGCCTAGGACACGGCCGTGTCCTAGGGCGTGTCTAGCACATGGCATGTGACATGGGTCTGTCACATGGCCGTATCGTGCTCTGGACGTTTTGGTCCTGAGTCGATGGAGGAACCAGCCCAGCTGCACAGGCGTGTACTAAATGAAACGGGCGTTTTAAGCCTGACACGGGCATGTCGAGTGCCCGTGTTCTTTTCGGGACGCGACGGTTTTGACGGCGAATGAGTTACACGGCCTTGGACATGGGCGCCAAGCCGTGTTTGGCCCAGGAAGTTTATTTTTAGGATGAATCGTGGTAGTTCGTTTCCTTATTTTGAGATCTAACGGCTCAGGCCTCTTCATGCTAGGGTTAAGGTCGGGATTGGGTGTTTAAACTCTCATATTCCTTTGGCCATTCTCTTTATAAATCCTAGAGAGAAGAGAGAGCAAGGAGGAAGAAGGAAGAGAAAGATCCGGTCGCCGGAGGAGATTCGGAGCGCCAAATCGCAAACCGAGCCCAGATCTGCGGAGGCAAGATCATCACGGTGCTTTTCATCCGCATTGTTTTCCATGGCGCCGAAGAGGAACACTAGGGTAACGATTCTAATCTTGAGAATGTTAAGCTCTTCTTCTTTTGCATAGAAAAACACTCTCCCACGAGTGTGCGGCGAGTTTGCGGTATTCCGTGTGGTAGATATGTAAAGTCCCCCTTGTTTAGAGTCCGGAATCGAAGTACGGGCATAGGCATGGTATGTGAAGCCTACCCGGACATGATGGTCTGGATCGGAGATGATTTGTTATGCATTGTTAACCAGAGAAGACTCCATGCCTTTAGTTGTTTTTGGGTTTCTATGTGGTAAATTGCAGCATAGATCCTTAGGGATTAACCCCAAGGCGCACTCGAAAATCTTGGCAGAAGCATGATTCTGCCATCTTTGGTGGCCTGGGATCCATCTTTGTACATAACCTGGTTATGTACTTTGGTCGATCGATTTACGGGCTACGGGGAAACTTAGCTCGCGCCGATGACTTTTATTATCATGGCAGTGTGAGCAGTGAGTTGTGTGTGAAACCATACCTGCTCTATGTGGTTCGGTTTAGTGGCCTATCAATGGCATAGAGGGAGGGTCTTCGGCTTCGGCCATGAAGACTTTATTGCTCACGAGATTTCCGACCCGGGGGCCATGGTGGACCGAAACCACCATTTAAGTGCCCTGAGAGCATGGGGTGTGCAGCTGTGTGTGCCTACACCTATGGTGAAGTGTGCTTAAATTTTACTTTCGCAATCCTTTTTGTTTATGCTAATACAAGTGCAGGGAAGAAGCTTTGCCGCCCCGAGTTTGGGGGCGGAATTGTTATAATTTGGTCATCTTTAGCTGACCGTTATTCTTGTTTTCCCCCGTTGCGGTGATTTCTGCTTGCAGGTGCTGCGGAGCTGAGTGGCAATTAGCGGGCTAAAGCCCAAGTTGCTTAGCCGGCCCTCGAAGGCCTTGGTTGTTTACTTATTTAAATCATTTGTGGACAGTCTGCGAGCCGAAGTTTGTAAAACACTATTTATTTAAGTGAACTGTTGTAAGGCCATAAGGCCAGTATATTTGTGTATTTTGTACTTCATTTCTACTAAGTTTTTGTTAGTGGACATTCGTGCTTGTGCTGGGTTCTTTCCTTTGCAACCTAATAATTAACTTCCGCTAGATGCTCTATATAGGACGTGTATGTTGGTTGAATGGTTTCATTGAGTAACCCACCAGTCTGTCCGTGTTATATGATGTGGGGGTCCGGCCGGACCTACTACTATATGCTATATGATGGATAGGGGTGTTATAATTTGGTATTAGACTATCGGTTTCGGTCAAGCTTAAATGAATCCGTGGGCGAATTCACTTTTATGGGTGGTGAGCACATATGTGTGCATCATCGTTATAACAAGAAAAGAACCCATGAATATCCACTTAGGAATAAAAATTCACATGTTTGAGGAACCTGCGTATTCCTATAATTGCTTTATGCAATGTTGTTTTGTCGCTTATCAGTGTTGTGTACGACTATAGGTTACCAGGAGTGGTGCGGGGCCATTAGAAAGTCAAGTTTTTGAGGCGAGTATCACACCAAATGATGCGCCGGCAACACCTCCTTCGGCTAAGACCATACGATTGGTGGTGGAGCAAGTGTTTGCGATGATTAACGCGCAGCCTGCGATACAGGTGCAACAGCCTACCCCTGCTGTGGAGCAAGTACTGCTCCAAGCAGCGGAGCCAAGGATAGTGGAGCAGGTTTTAGTGGAGCCAGTGTTTCCTAGGAAAGCAATAGAGAAACAACTCAAGCACGTTATGGGCTTCAATCCTCCGGTGTTCTCAGGGACTGGAACCCCAACCCAAGATGAGGATTGGTTCTCCAGAGTCAAGAGAGTGTGGATAGCTACTGAGACGGAAGAGTGGCAGAAGACCACAATTTCCATGTTCTTGCTGGATGGTGACGCAAGACTATGGTGGTAAGGCTTGGAGCTACACCGCCTGAGGGGTAGATAGCTTTCTGACCTCTTGATAGAGGAATTTTCGAGACTATTCTTTGCTCACTACCTCCCCTCGGCTCTGAGGATTGCTTTTGAAAATGAGTTCCAGAAGTTGGTTCAAGGAGATAGTACCGTGGATGAGTATCTCCACGAGTTTACTCATTTAGGTCGGTATGCAGGCACTTCCTTTGCTGATGAGGAGCGCAAGACGAACTGATTCTACGAAGGTCTGAGAGATGATTTGAGACTGTAACTTTCAGGGCCTATGGAGGAGGGTTTCCTGACCTTGGTCAACACTGCCTGGTCTTTGGAAAAAGACATGAAGAACGTACAATTTAAGAAGGATGCTAATGAGAAGGGGTCGGAGTTAAAAAGGCCGAACTCTTCAAAATCGGTGTTCCGCAAATTGAATAAAAAGGCTAGGGCTTCTGGCCCAGCCCCTTCTTCGGGTGCTTCTGGGGCGACTACAGGTCAAACCCCGGGTGCATGTTATACTTGTGGAAAGTCGGGGCACTATGCCCGAGATTGTCGGAGCGGACGTGCAAATTCCGAGAGGAAGCCGGGAGAAACCTACGAAGAAAAGGGCAAGGCGGTAGAGTCAACCGCATCCCACTATGCTCCGACTCAATCAAGAGTCTATAATCTGGGCCAGCAGGAGGCCATCAAACAAGCAGACATGGTGACAGGTACAGTTTAAATTTATAGCAAGTTAGCTTTAAATACTGTTACCTAGTGCTTCTTAGCTTATTACTGTTTGTATATGATTTGTTATGATTTGCGATAGTCTGGCAAGAGCACTATTGGATACGGGAGCTTCGCACTCCTTTTGTACAAAGGTTTCATATCGCGCATCGGAGTCACTTCTTTGATGGAGAAGGACAAATTGGACGTATTACTGTTGAATGGGTATTCTATGCATGCAGATAGAGTTTGTGCCGTAAAGATCCGTATTGGAAGTCAGGAGTTCGACTTACTAGCATCGTTACTGCCACTAGTAGAGTTCGACTTCATCTTCGGTATGGACAGGCTTTCGGAGCAGAAGGCATTCATTGATTGTAACCATAAGGAAGTCAAGCTAGGTGCTGGGCGGGAGACAACATTTACAAGACTGAAGGGGTCGAGCAAGACGCTAATGTCTGCTCTTAAGGTGGTCAAGGCAGTTCGTGCTGGCGCAGAGCTATTCTTCACGTTAGTGGAGGCTGTAAGTATAAGCCCACTTTGGGTAGTATCCCAGTAGTATACGAGTACCCCGACGTGTTCCCGAACTATCTTCCTAGAGCCCTTCCTCAGCGGGAGATCGATTTCACGATCGAGCTAGTTCCAGGTGCCAAACCTGTGTCACACTCTCCTTATAGGTTGGTGCCTAGGAGATGGAGGAGCTAAAGGTTCAACTCGAGGAGTTATTGGAGCAAGGGTATGTGCGCCAAAGTTCGTCGCCTTGGATCACACCAGTCCTCTTTGTTAAGAAGAAGGATGGGAGTTTGCGGCTGTGTATCGACTACAGAGAATTGTACAAGTTAACAGAAAAGAACAAATACCCGATCCCAAGGATTGATGATCTTTTTGATCAGTTAGTCAAGTCATCGGTATATTCAAAATTTGATCTGAAGTCCGGTAAATATCAGCTGAGGATAAGGGAGAGTGATATCCCAAAGACAACGTTCAGAACGAGGTATGTGCATTTCGAGTTTAAAGTCATGCCGTTTTGGCATACTAATGCGCCATCAGTGTTTATGGATTTGATGAACAGAACGTTCAGGGAGTACCTAGACCATTTTGTGATCGTCTTTATTGACGACATATTGGTGTAATCGCAGTGAGAAGAAAATCACTTCAAGCATCTGCATTTTGTTTTGGAGACGCTGAGGAGGAATGAACTATATGCAAAGTTCTCCAAATGCGAGTTCTGGTTGTCCTCAATGGAGTTCCTTGGTCACATAGTCAGTGGTGAAGGGATTATGGTAGAACCAACGAAGATAGCTACGATACGGGAGTGGCTTGTGTTGTCTATGGTAGCGGAAGTCCGGAGTTTTCCAGGGCTTGCCGGCTATTACAAGCGCTTCGTAGAGAACTTCTCGCGGATAGCTCTACCTCTCACGATGTTGACAAGGAAAGATCAGAAGTTTGTATGGATGCAGGAGTTCGTGCAAGCATTCGAAGAGTTGAAGAGTCAGTAGACAATGATGCCAATGCTAAGTTCGCTGAATGGGACCGAAAGTTTTGAGATATACAACGATGCCTCAGGCAGTGGTTTGGGATGCGTACTGCTGCAGCATGGTAGTGTTATTACGTATGGCTTGCATCAGCTGAAAGTGCACGAAAGGAATAATCCGGTCCACGAATTGGAGTTAGCGGACGTGATTTTTGCGCTAAAGCTATGGTGGCATTATTTGTACGGCATAAAGGTCGATATTTATACCGACCACAAGAGCCTGAAATACCTGTTGGATTAGAAGGATCTGAATATGAGGCAGCGGTGGTGGATGGAGTTCCTGAGGGACTATATGTTAAAAATTCATTATGTGCCCGGGAAAGGCAATGCAGTTGCGGATGCGTTGAGTCAAAGGGCTCCCTCCCAAGATAACTGGTTGTCGATTCATGATGAGCGGTTGATTCGGGAGTTAGAGGCGTTAGAGATCTGTTGTGTTGACAAGCAGACTAGCACCGAAGAATTATTGAACTGGACGTAAGTTCAGTATGATCTGGCTGATCGGATTCGCCAGGCTATGGATTTGGATAACATCATGAAGGAAATCATGGATGCAGCTTCGGATGGGTCAAATTCCCAATTTACAGTTGAAGATGGACTACTAAGGAAGGATAATCGTTTGTGCGTCCCAAATGTGGGTAATTTACGGGTGGAGTTGATGTACGAGGCTCATCATACCAAGTACTCAATTCACCCAGGGAGCACGAAGATGTACCGAGATCTGAAGAAGTTGTTATGGTGGCCAGGACTCAAGAAGGATGTTGCACTATATGTGGCTAAATGTAAGACTTGCTCCTTAGTGAAGGCAGAGGCCAAAAGCCAGGGGGTTTCTTGAAATCTTTGCCTATTCAAGAGTGGAAGTTCGATGATATTTCGATGGACTTTGTGCATGGCTTGCCAAGGTCGTAGAAGGGAAACAAAAGTGTCGCACTTCATTCCGCATAGGAAGGATGATTTGGTGGAGAAACTAGCGAAGTTATATGTGGATAATATAGTCAGACTGCACTGTGTGCCCCGCAACATCGTGAGTGTAAGAGATGGACGTTTCATGTCCAATGACTGGAGGTTGGTAC
Source organism: Platanthera zijinensis (assembly GCA_039513925.1). Lineage (NCBI taxonomy): Eukaryota > Viridiplantae > Streptophyta > Magnoliopsida > Asparagales > Orchidaceae > Platanthera > Platanthera zijinensis. The sequence goes on from CM077083.1 coordinate 35,810,152, forward strand.
AGCAAATGCTGGGAACTAAGTTGAAGTTCAACACAGCCTTTCATCTGCAGATGGATGGGCAAAACGAGAGGGTCAATAGGACGATGGAGGACATTCTTTGCATGTGTGTCTTAGACATCAGAAAGCTGTGGGAAGACCATCTGTATTTGGTGGAGTTTGCGTACAACAACAACTACCAAGAAAGCATACAAATGGCGCCCTTTGACGCCCTATATGGTAGAAAGTGTCGCACGCCGTTGTCGTGGCTAGAAACGGGTGAGGCAAGGTTGTACAAAAAGAATGAGGTGGAAAACGCTACATCTTTGGTGCGAACCGTTCGAGAGCGTTTGCTGATCGCTCAGGATAGAGAAGCTAAGTACTACAATGTTAAGCAACGGAACGTGGAGTTTGCGGTTGGCGATTGGGTGTACTTGAAGTTAAAGTCGTTCAAGGGTGTTTCACGGGTATGACGCTTGAAGAAGCTGAGCCCGAGGTACCTTGGACCATTTGAGATCCTGGAGCGAATCGGCGAAGCGGCTTATCGTCTAAAGCTATCGGTAAAGTTCAGTGGTCTACACGATGTATTCCACATATCAGTGTTGCGGAAGGTAGTGCAGGAGCCTTCGCAAGTGATCGCAGTTTATCAAGTACCGGTGGACGAAGGGTTGACGATGAGGGTCAAGCCCATTCGTATTGAGGACTTTGAAGTCAAGCCACTTCGTAACACGGAGATCAGAATGTTCAAGGTCCATTGGGACAATTGCGGTTGTGAGGAGCTCTCTTAGGAACGGGAGCAGACCATTCTTGAGGAGTACCCAGAGTTATTCCACTCAGGTACCGCTTTTGGTTTTGTATATCTTTTCCTTTCGATAATTTCGTGTACGAAATTCTTTTAAGAGGGAGAGAGTTGTAATGCCTCGAAACTCAAAAGAGGGACAGGTGGAGTTTTAAGCCAAGTCTGGGATTTGGTGGAGCTGATACCGCCTGGGACACGGGTGTGTCCCAGGGGCGTGTCATGCTCAGGTTCGGCGATGGTGGTGTGGTCGACGAAATTGCAGTCAACGGTCGTCGGGGCAGTGAACACGGTCTGGGACACGGGTGTGTCCCAGGGTGTGTCAGCAATCAACGCCTCATCACTCAATGCTTTTCACTCAATGAGCATCGAGTGATTGCACACGGCCTGTGAAATGGGCGTGTCCATGGCCGTGTCCTTCTCGGGTGATTTGTAGGTTTGTGCTGAGGAAACTACACGGCCTGGGACACGGGCGTGTCCCAGGGTTTGTCTAGCACACGGCATGTGATACGGGCATGTCACATAGCCGTATCGTGCTCTAGACGTTTTGGTCCTGAGTCGATGGAGGAATACACCCAGCTACACGGGCGTGTACTGAATGACACGGGCGTGTTAAGCCTGACATGGGCGTGTCGAGTGCCCGTGTTCTTTTTGGGACGCGATGGTTTTAACGGCGAATGAGTTACACGGCCTTGGACACGGGCGTGTCGCAAGCCATGTTTGGCCCAGGAAGTTTATTTTTAGGGCGAATCGTGGCCGTTCGTTTCATTATTTTGGGATCTAACGGCTCAGGCCACTCTATGTTAGGGTTAAGCCCGGATTGGGGGTTTAAACTCTCATATTCCTTTGTCCATTCTCTTTCTAAATCCTAAAGAGAAGGGAGAGCAAGGAGGAATAAGGAAGAGGGATATCTGGTCGCCGGAGGAGATTCGGAGCGCCAAATCGCAAACTGAGACCAGATCTGCGGAGGCAAGATCATCGCGGTGCTTTTTAACCGCATAGTTTTACATAGCACCGAAGAGGAACAGTAGGGTAACGATTCTCATCTTGAGCATGTGAAGCTCTTCTTCTTTTGCATAGGAAAACCCTCTCCCGCGTGTGTGCGGCGAGTTTGCGATATTCCTTGCGGTAGATATTTAATGTCCCCCTTGTTTAGAGTCCGGAATCGATGTACGGGCATAGGTATGGTGTGTGAAGCCTACCCGGATATGTTGGTCTGGATCGGTGATGATTTTCTATGCATTGTTAGCCAGGGAAGACTCTGTGCTTTTGGTTATTTTTGAGTTTCTACGTGGTAGATTGCAGCAGGGATCCTTGCGGATTAAACCCAAGACGCACCAAGAAATCTGGGCAGAAGCGTTATTCTGCCATCTTTGGTGGCCCGGGAGCCATCTTTGTACATAACCGGGTTATGTACTTTGGTCAATCGATTTATGCCTACAGGGAAACTTAGCTTGCGCTGATGACTTTTATTGTCGATGCAGTGTGAGCAGCAAGTTGAGTGAAACCATACCTTCTCTATGTAGTTCGGTTTAGTGGCATGACGATGGTATAGAGGGAGGGACTTCGGCTTCGGCCATGATGAATTTATTGCTCATGAGATTGCCTTCTTGGGGGTGGTGGTTGACCGAGTCCACCGTGTAAGTGCCCTGAGAGCACGGGGTATGCAACCGTGTGTGCCTACACCTGTGGTGAAGTGTGCATAAATTGGACTTTCGCAATCCTGTTTGTTAATGCTAATACAAGTGCAGGGAAGAAGCTTTACCGCCCCGAGTTTGGGGGCGGAATCATTATAATTTGGTAAGCTTTAGCTGACCGTTATTCTTGTTTGCCGCCATTGCGGTGATTTGTGCTTGCAGGTGCTGCGGAGCCGAGTGGCAAATAGCGGGACAAAGCCCAAGTTCCTGAGCCGGCCCTCGAATGCCTTGGTTTTTTTACTTATTTAAATCATGTGTGGCCGGCCTGCGAGCTGAAGTTTGTAAAACACTATTTATTTAAGTGAACTGTTGTAAGGCCATAAGTCCAGTACATTTGTGTATTTTGTACTTCATTCATACTGGGTTTTTGTTAGTGGACATTTGTGCTTGTGCTGGGTTCTTTCCTTTAAAACATAATAATTTACTTCCGCTAGATGCTCTGTGTAGGACGTGTGTGTTGGTTGAATGGTTTCATTGAGTAACCCATCGGTCTGTCCGTGGTATATGGCATCGGGCCCTGGCCGGACCTACTGCTATATGCTATGTGACGGATAGGGGTGTTATACTTGACCTCTTAATTTAACAATCATCCTTATGGAATACAATGACATAGCCATGATCACACAGTTGGCTTATTCTAATCAAGTTATGTTGCAACCCATCCACATAAGCCACTTTTGAGATTGAGACTATGCCATTGGTAATCATACCATATCCCTTAGTGACTCGTCTATCTGAACCTCTGAAGGTAACTTTAGGTTCATTCTTCACAGGAGTGTAGTCCTTCAAGTGACATCTTGTTCCAGTCATGTGCCTGGAACATCCACTGTCCAAGTACTATATATGATTATGGTGTACTTAGACTATCCTGCAAAACATAATTTAGGTAATCTTAGGACCCTAAGAGGGTTTGGGTCCTTGGTGCATTTTAGTCTAAATTGAACATGTCTAACTGCAGCTTTTTTGACAGGAAGACTAACTCTTGCCCTAGGGTCATTTGGATTGTGACAGCAATCTATAGTAATGTGACCCACTTTCCCATTGTACCAACACTCATGGATATTGTATCTCCTCTTCTGAACTTCATTTGTTGACAAGCCAACAATAATCTGTTCAGAAGGGAGAGTAGTAGCCCTTATCAAGTTTCTCTCAGCAAAGATCTTACTGAAGTAAGTCTGTCAGTCGATGTACTTGGCTTGCTTTGAATAACACTAACAATAGTTTTCTTTGAAGTAGAAAAACTATTGATGGCATTAGAGATAGCCATGTCATGCTTTCTGACTGACTTACCTTTAGTATGAGAGTTTGCTGGGAGAACTTGATCACAGACCACTGCCTTATTTTTGTGTGAGGGGGCTGGGGTACCAAAGACAAATGGTCCATGATGGGCCATCTGAATTTCCTCTTGTGGGGTTTTAAAAGAACTCATCCCATTTCCATACCTTCCACCATAATTGAGAACATTTTTGTTCATACTTGTGGATCTATCATTCAACCAGTGACCATAGATACTTTCTTAGTCATACCTATTTGATGGTAACACTACTTTCTCAAAAGAGATGGGAGGCTGAATTGGAGCTTTTCCTTTCCCTTTGGAATGACTAACTCTTGGGTTCCCCTTGAATCCAAAACCCCTCTTATCCTTTTGAGAAGTGGAGTCTATCAGGGGCAATACTGTACTGGGCTTTAATTATTTTTCCACAATCCTGTAATCCCTTTGGATATTCTCTTCAAGATCCATAATGAGTGTGTTCTTGTGGCTGATGGTCCCAATATGGATAATTTTGATGGCCTTCTTCTAGCTGACCTCCCTCTTCTTCTGATCTAGCAAAGATGTTAAGTCAGACTACAGGGAAGCAGCAAGCAGTTGGGAGACAATCTACTCAACTTTTTTGTAGCCAACCTCTTGCTTCTCTTTAAAGCAACCAAAAGGGCACCATACTTGTCAATCATTTGATTGACATCTTACTCAGGTTCTGACCCATCTTCATCACAGGATGAAGATGCATCTGAATTAGGACTAGTCTCATAGTCTAAACCATATGAGGAGTTGGACAGTTAATATACCTTATCTGGACAAGGCTGATCCTAGATGGATTCTTCATCTGTCATGGCCATGAGACCATACATCCACTATAATCTTCATCCACCTCAGCATCACTTTTTGAGTGTGATAGAGGGGCCCTAATACCTATCCTTATAGCAGGATAGTCTTAATCTTTGTTAGTAATAACAGCAACCTGCCCTATGTAGGCTTCTTCTTTTTCTTCAGAATTTGAAGAAGCTGAGTCACGCTGAGTCACTCTGACTCCATCTCTTCTCCATTTTGGCAATGAAGGACCTTTCCTTCTCGCCCTTGTGTTGGTGGTGGTGCTTTTTCTCCTCAGATTTCTTCTGCTCTTTTCTTTTAACTGGGCAATCAGCAATGACATGCCCAGTCATGCTACAACAGTAACAAACAACATTAGAATAAAGCTATTTACTGGGTTTTGTGTCATACATGTCTCCCTTGGATAAATTCTTCTCAGCCTTATTGTAGTCCTTCTTGTGATGAGAGGAGGAGGAAGGCATGTTCCTCCACTACTTCCTGTTCATCATCTTCTGAAACTTCCTTGAGAAGGCAGCAAACTCCCAATTTGACATTTTGCTGTCAGATGAACATGATTTAGAAATGTCTGAATCAGCAAGATTTCGTAGGGGAGATCCAATACACTCCTTGCTCTTCTTAGAGCCCTCAGTCTTGAAGGCCACAGTCTTTTCCTTGGCTTGAGCTCTGCTGGATGTCTCCTTCTCCTTTCTAGCAGATAGTTGCATCTCATAGGAGAGAAGCTTCCCAAACAAAGTTTGCTGAGGAGTTTCAGATAGCTTAGCCATCTCTCTGATGTCACAGATCTTGGTGTCCTAATATCTGGTTATAGATTTGAGGAACTTGTCATTCAGCTTATAGTTGCTGAAGACCCTCCCATGGGTCCTCAGCTCATTCACCACTCTAAGGAATTTTTCATAGCATTTAGCTCTGTTGTCTTTCTTGGTCTTCCTGAGGGCTTGATACTCTTGATTAAGTAGGGATTTCTTTTCATCCATGACTTCTTCAGTGCCTTCCATATAGACAACCAGAGTGTCCCACATTTCCTTGGAAGTCTTGTAGTGTACAAGATTCTGGAATATAGAATCATCAATGGCACTAACAATTATTTTCTATGCCCTTTTGTCCATGGTACCCAGAATGATCTCATTATTGATCATCTAAGAATATTTCTTAGGTGTCTGGACAGTGGCATCAAGAACTGAAACCTTCATTAGGATGAAGGGTCCTTCCTGCACATTGATGAAAATCTTAGGGTATGATGTCTCCACAAATAATCTGACCCTTTCCTTCTGATATAAAAGTTCTCCTACCTCTAGATTGGAAGCTTCATGGAGCCCAACTCCTAATGGTTCTCTCCTGAACCCATAATAATATTCTTAGCTACTCTTGGATTTCAACTCAGACTGTTAAGTCTATTTTTAGTAACCTCCCTCTGAAACCAATTGAAAGTCTTTAGTTTCAAGAGTAGCTAATAACCCAACGGGGGGGGGGGGGTAGGTCTTTTTAAGCTTTCTCTATTCTTTGGTGTGTTGTGATTTATTTTAAGTTAGCTTTCAAGATTGAACAACCAACACCAAAGTAATATATAGTGGTTCCCTAGATTATGGGCACATCCACTGTCCCTCACACCTCTCAAACAGATTGTTAGATAAGGCAACTTCTCCAAAGTTGGCTCAATGAGCTTACAAATTAGATCTGTTAGGATCTCATAGACTCCTCCAAGTCCTAACTCAGGCCTAAGGCCCTACCACTCAGAGCAAGCAAGGCTCCTATAGCTCAGTGATCCACACATAACCCACCTTAGAGTTTTCTCCAAGTCCTACAGTTCAGGCTAGCAGTATATCCCTATAACTCAAATAGAAGACTCTCCTACCTCAGATATGAACAAGATCCTACAACTCAGGCACAAAGGCCCTAAAGGTCAGATCCACATAAGGATCCTACCTCAGGCACACAAGAACTACAACTCAGCCTTTATGATTTAGGATTACAACTTAGATCTATTAAGATCCTACTAAATGAAATGGTTATTATTGATGTAAGACACCAGATAAATAAACTCGGTGTCTTTCTCTTCCTGAACTGAGATGGCTCAGTCCTTATTTCTTCACAGCTCCAGGAATGTATGTTTAGGAGTAGTTTTGCTTGGGCTGTGAAGACACTGCAGCAAGGATTTGCTTGTGCTGCAACTTCTAACTCAGAGAGAAAGCTCTTTGAACTTGTTGTTGAAGATCAGAATATAAACAACTATCTTTCTTGATTTTTCAAATCAGAAGAATAAACTACTTCTCCAAGCTCTACAACTCAGTCGAGAGGAAGAAGATGAAGTTCAGCTAATTTCAAAAGTTAATTTCTCCTTTTTTGATCTCGTCTTTTCTATCCCGCCATCCAACGACTCTTTGAGCATTGGTCCCACCTGGAGTTGGTAGCTGTAGGTATACTTTTGCAATAAATGTTGTACAATAGGCAAGCATTGCCATTTGTCGTGTACTGTTCACTTCCCACAACATTTGAATTTCTGCTGACGTCAGCACCCGTGGACTTAGTCAAATTCAGACAATTCTGCATAGGCATTGAGTGACGGTTAGTCACTCAACGCCAAAACACTTAGTGTGTTTTATGCAGACACAAGTCATTGAGTGATCCGTCATTACTCAATGAATATAAACTTTTCGCTGTCTAACAGATTAGGCGTTGAGTGATCATTCATCACTCAACCCATTTGGACTTAGCTGATTTTCTCTATGTGAAGGCGTCAAGTGAAGCTTCTGCACTCAACACTTTCTGCCTTTCTGATCCCCACCATCATGCTGAGGCATTGTGTTAACAACCTTCACTAAATGCTTTTGTACTTAGTTTAATTTTGGTTGAGTTGGTATTGAGTAAACTTCCTTCACACCATGCTTCTGGAGTTAGATTGATTTTTTGTCTATATCTTCTGTGTCTTTGACAGCATGAGCTCCACTCAACGCTTCTGGCTCTAGGCATTGAGTGAACTATCTTCACTCAATGCTTCTGGACTTAACCAGATTTATACCTTAGCAATGCTGGGGATTTGAGTATTTAGTCTTTACTCTATGCTTCTAGCCATCTGGCATTGAGTAAACTGCCTTCACTCAATGCCTGTGGACTTAGATAGATTTCTGTCTTATCAGCATTCTCCCATGTGTACACCTATCATTGTTAGTCAGACAACCTGTCTAATTAGTGTAATAAGTAACAACCTGTATACATAGAACTTATAGCATGCATCAGATACAAACATGTGTATACCATTGTACTATAGGCCTTCTTCAAATCTTGGACATTGTGATCAATGAACCCAATAATTACCACGTGATTCAGGGAGATTTCGCACCGCATAGTGGGAGCTTGCAGATTCTCGTGTGGAGCACTTCTGGATTACGGATCCCAGCTGGTATTTAACACCACCTCTGCATTTTGGAGGGACAAGGTGGGTCTTTGCTCTACCATGCATCGTAAGGGATATCATTATAGCTTTGATGATCTCTTGGAGGAAAGCAATGCAGCTTTACGCATACCTGCCTAGTTGATCATCTTAGCATGTGGCCCGCGAACACTGCTTTTTACTCTCGAGCAGTTGCAGGGGACCCACAACCAAGTTGATCTCTCTTAGGAAAGTAATGCAGCCCATTGCGCACTGATGAGTCCGATTTATATCGGGTTTTTTGGACTCATCTAGGCTTATTTTCTTGCATGTGCACTACTTTTCAATCGGAAAAGTTATATTTTTGTTTAGATCTTCACTTCACCAAAAGTGCATTGATTTAGCCCTTTAGTGTGCAATTGCGCATTCTTTTATTATGAGTAAGCACATGGTGCTCCCCATGGTTCTTTTTGTTTATTTTATGCTGTTTATTGGTGCTGGGAGCTTGTACTCCAGCTTGGTTTTTGCTGTGCAGGTGGTGCGTTTTACCCAAGGCAAAAATTCTGATTTGTTGAAAACGCACGGTCGTGTGTTTCCTTAGCACACGGTTTCTACCTAATCGTGCGTTTTACTTGGTCTAGTGGATCTCGACTCATTTCATCGAGATGAGCTCGAAGAGTATTGATAAGTTGTAATTATACCTACTTTTATAATATTGTTATTATGATATTTTACTTTATTTTTGCCCTTTTTTGTTTGTTTTGTTCAATAAATTGTTCATATTTTGTAAATTTTATTTCTAACTTAGTTGTTTTTGTTTTCCAGAAAAATTCAGAAAAATGTCAAAATTTGACCTGACACGCCCGTGTCATCAGCCCCATCACGTCCATGTCGATGTAGACACTCAACGCTTTTTCAACACTCGACGACTGCCGACATCAGAACTGCCAGCTGTCCAAGTCACGCCCCCCGACACGCCCGTGACTAAGCCTGTCACGCCCGTGACCGCCACGCGTTAATTCCAGAAGCTTCCAGATCGTCGATAAGCGCTCGAAGATCATCGACCACTGCTTGACACGCCCATGACTGACACCTGCCATGCCCGTGATAGACACGTGTCACCTTCCCGAACCTTCCAGAACGCACCAGCTCGCCAGAAGAAGCCAAGTCAAACATGGCAGCTGTGACACGCCCCCAGTCACGCCGGTGACCAGGGCGTGTCACACCCGAAAGTTTGCCTATAAATAAAAATTTTCTCTAATGCCCAAGGGTTCACTCTTTTGAGAAAATTTTAGTGTGTTTTGTGGGCTGCCCTTGTGGAATCCATTTTCATGTAAGGAGACTTTCTCCCCCCTCTCTTTCTTATGTTTGTTTTAGCTTTTCAATAGCTTTGTAATAGCTTTAATTGTAGAAATAAAAATGATTTTCTCTTTTTTGTCTCTCTACATGGAATGAAAATGCATTTGGGTGGTTCACTTTCCTTCTTCCTTTTTATCTTTATGTTCATCTTTGTTCATCTTTATGAAAAAGTGTGTGTGTGTGTACGAGAGTAATTGGTTTTTTTATGCTCTTAGTTAGTTGTCATGATAGTTTTTATTCTAGGGTTTTATCAAAAAAATGAGTCATTATAATGGCAAAATTTAGTTTAAGTCTTCTTTTTAAAAAATCAAAGTTGTATTGAAAACTTTTTAAAACTTATATTTTCATTCCTATGAAATTGTAAAAGAGGTTTTAAAGTGTTTTGTTTTTTTTACTTAGCTTTGTTTTAGGATTGTAAAACCTTTGTGTTCCTTTAATTTTTATTTTCACTTTTTCATCACTTTTATGAAATCCTAAGAATGAAAATGTAAACGTTTTAATTTTTTAACAACTTTGATTTCAACTTTGTTTTCAAAAACTTTTGCTTCTTTAATTTTTATTTCATCTTTTTATTTGTTTTTGGCAAGTTGTAATGGTAGAAAAGTTGTACTTTTAATTTTTAGATAACTTTCTTTTTTGTGTTGCTTTTATGTGTGTGTGAGTGTATGAGTTAAATTTTCATTTTGTTCTTTTAAATTCCATGTTGTGTGTGTGAGTGTATGAGTTAAATTTTCATTTTGTTCTTTTAAATTCCATGTTGTGTGTGTGAGTGTATGAGAATAACCTTTTGTGCTTTCTTTTATGCTTTCTTTAATTTATGTAGAGTGCGTGCGTGTAGGTGATAATTTTATTGCTTTCATTCACCCGCCCACTCATTCGAGCCGGGACTCGTAATTTTATCGCTTTCTCAATTATGAAGAGTGTGTGCGTGTGCGCATCTATTTACGCCTACTCGTTAGAGTTAAACGGCGCTCTACTTTAATTTCCCTCCCACTCATTTGAGTGGGACTTGTAATTTTCATTTTTTGTAACTTAGTTTCTTTTTATTTATGCATTTATTCCCGCCTACTCATTAAGAGTTAAATGGCGCATTGCTTTAATTTACCGCTTACTCAGTTTTGAGTAGGACTTGTACTTGCTTTTATTTCCCGCCTAAACATTGAAGTAGGACTTGCTTTATTAAATTTCTTTATGGTTTTGAAGTGTGCGTAAGTGCCTGCATCAATTAGCTTTTTTTCAATTTTATCTAAAAGCCTTGTTTTTTCTATGTTTTCTCTTATAATTGTTTAGTACTTAATTTCAAACTCACGTTTCACTAAAAACCATAAAGCCATCCCCATACCGATGAGTGGCTGATCTTTATTAGCCTTCAGCATCGAAGAGCATTGGGACAGATAAAATGATTTGAAATAATTATAGAACTTTATTTTAATTTTAATTTAAGGACTTAAGGTTTGCCCCGGGTTAACGACGCATAGGACCACGTAATCGATGTGTGGGCTGTATTTCAGTTATCCATACGCAACGCCGAGAGGCTGCACGTATGGACCGATCCCCCTTGGGTAAAGAGAACTGCGTACGCCCCCTCGAAAGAGGAGAAGAGTAGTTCTGCTGGATTGGGTTCCCCACCCAATAGTGGGGTTCTTAGCGTAATGCGGGCGTTAATGGGAATCCTTCGTAGGACTAACGTTCGGTCTAATAGCCTTAGCGTCCAGGTGAGCGATATCCCTAGACCCAGGTGAGTTCATGTCTATGGAACCACCACGGCCAAGTGACTTTTATTAATTTAAAAACTAAGTTCAATAATTGTTATGAATTTTTTTCGTCTTAATCTGATTCGATGTCGAGCGTTAACCCGTCATCGAATTAATCTAAGTAAAATTCTGCTCTCTTTTCTTTCCGCCTTAATTAACTAAAAATATCACTTTATTGATAGTAAGATAATAGTCTTCAAGGAAGAGTATATATAATCAACGCGCCCTCGAGAACAATGTGACCTCGGTATTCTCCCGAATACCGAGTACTACGCGATAGGTGCACTTGCCTCCTCTCGTTAGAAAACTCAATCTTCTAACCGGCCCGCGGAATCAGACCATTTCGAACCAACCACAGTCGGTCTCTGTTCGGCGGCCATCAAGTTTTTTGCGTCGTTGCCAGGGAGCACGGTTGTTATATCGAATCCGGGACTCTATTAATTACTTTATTTTCAAATAAAAAATTTTATAACAAAAAAAATCCATCCCCCTTCGTTTTTTTGTAGGGTGTATGACCCGTGGACAACCTTCGAGTTCTGAAAATCTTGAATTCGACCCTGAGATTGACCGCTCTCTTGCGCGTATCCGATCTCTACGTCGAATTCCCCTTTTAGACCCTGAAGAATCCACCAGAGAACCCTCTTTCTCTTCTATGGCCGACCCAGATAATTCACAAGCGGCCCAGCATACGATATCCTACTACGCTCGACCCAACTTGGATGATACGGGGTCAAGTATTGTTCGGCCTTCTGTGGCGAACAATAATTTTGAAATTAAGTCAAGTGTTATACAAATGATCCAAAATGCCGTGCAGTTCGACGGACAGCCGGATGAGGACCCAAATAACCACTTGTATAATTTTTTAGAAATTTGCGATACTTTCAAGATAAATGGCGTCACTGATGACGCCATTCGTTTGCGCCTCTTTCCCTTCTCCCTTAAGTCCAAGGCCAAGGAGTGGTTGGTCTCCCTCCCGTGGGGATCCATCACGACCTGGGAGGAGTTGGTAGAGAATTTCCTTACTAAATATTTTCCGCCCGCAAAAACTGCTAGATTGCGGGCGGACATATCCTTCTTTTTGCAAAATTACTCTGAGTCTCTTTATGAGACTTGGGAGCATTTTAATGAATTTCTCCGTCGGTGCCCGCACCACGCGCTGCCAACGTGGTTGCAGGTACAGATTTTTTATAATGGACTGAACAGCCAGACGCATCAAACAATTGACGCAGCTACCGAGGGCACTCTGAATAATAAGACCCCCGAGGCCGCCCAGGCTTTTTTCGAAGAAATGGCTATGAACGCCTACCAATGGATTGTCCCGCGGGCGCGCCATAAGCAGGCAGGCCTTTATGAAGTGTATGCCACTACTGAGCTAGCCCTTCAAGTCGAACGGCTAACTAAGCAGGTGGCGGAGATGTCTGTTGCCTCCTCCACTCTGCCTTGTTTTCTCCCCCCTAATGCCTGCGTGGTCGACGAGTTCGTGGACTACATGGGGAATCTGGTGCGTCCCTCCTTTAAAAACAACCCTTATAGTTGCCACTATAATCCGGGTTGGAGGAACCACCCGAATTTCTCATGGAGTAACCCGAATAACGTGCAGCGCCCTTCTCCCCCTCATTTTGCGCTCTCTTTCTAGTCCCCTCCTCCGAAGCCTCTTCCGGTGGAGGAAAATTTTAATCTATATGTCGCGTTCAATGAGTCCAATATCCGGAACACCACCGGATCGCTTAAAAATTTAGAAATACAGGTTGGACAGCTGGCGCGACTTATGTCAGAATGCGCTCTGAGGGCACTGCCAGGGAATGCGGAGCCTAATCCAAGGGAGAATGCCAACGCTATAACCCTCCGTAGCGGTAAGGAGGTGGTCGATCCAAAACAGATCGATCCTCAGGTACATATTTCACCTCCGACCCCTCTTCCCTCTTCTTCGTTTACGCAGCCCTTACCAGTTTTAAACGAGAAAACTATTTTAAACAAGGCGTTGCTCTACCCGCATAAGTTAGATAACGAGCGAGTGAACGCGCAATATGAAAAATTTATTTTATTACATAAACAAATTCATATTAATGTTCCTTTTTGCGAGGCCATCTGGCAAATGCCTAAGTATGCAAAATTTTTAAAAGAGCTTCTTTCTAACAAACGAAAACTTGAAGATATTTCACATATTTCTCTTAACGCTGTCTGCTCGACGGCTCTTACTAATAAGTTTACCTCAAAACAAAATGACCCGGGACAATTTCCATCCCGTGCCTTTTTGGCGATGTATTAGTAAAATACGCCTTGGCAGACTTAGGCGCGAGCATTAATTTGATGTCGTTCTTGCTCTTCCTGCGATTACGTTTGGGTACTCCTGCTCCTACCAATATGCGCATCCAACTAGCGGATCGCTCGGTTAGGTTCCCCATCGGGGTAGTTGAGGATGTCCTTGTCCGATTAGACAAGTTCACCTTCCGGGTGGACTTCGACATCTTAGACATCGAGGAAGACGCTGAGGTACCAATAATACTCGGTTGCCCTTTCCTCACAACCTCACGTGCGCTAATCGATGTAAGTAATGGTCATGTTCTCCTTTGGGTAGGAGACGACCAAGTTACTTTTTCTATTAACCCCTCAATGAAAGACACGTCGCCGAGCAACGATTTTTACTACTCTTTAGATTCTTTTTATGGAGATTGTTCTTCTCCGATTTTCGAATCCGGGTTTTTAAACGAAGATATTTTTTCACTCGAAAATTTTTATTGTGATGAGGATGCATCTACGGATATGCCTTTTGAACTAATTGGTTCAAAAGACATTAGCACTAAAACCTCGCTAGAAGAACCGCCCACCCTAGTATTGGAGTTACCATGGTGATCTAGAAGTGGTCAAACATGTAATCTCACTGCCAACGGGATATGAGCCTGCAGGGTCGCACATAAGAGATATGGAGAAGTTGGATGATTGACTGTGTTGGTAAAGGTTACCAATCACCGACCTTGAATGGGGTTATGAGCAAAGTGTTGCCTTAGAGGATCGTCGGGATTGGGCAAATGTTGACTTGAAGGTTTGACCAGAAAGTCGACCGAAGGTCGACGATCGTCGACCGCGGGTTGTTGAAGATAGTCGACCGCGGGTCGACGAGTATCGTCGACTGCGGGTTGACCATCATCGACCGCAAGGTTGACGATCGTCGATCGCAGGTCGATGATTATCTTCAACCCACGTTCGGCGTGAATCGTCGAGTATCGTACTTTGATTCTTGCCGACTGTTCAGTCGACTATGTATCGTCGACCGCAAGGTCGACGATCGTCGACCGCGGGTCGACGATCGTCGACCGCGGGTCGACGATCGTCGACCGCGGGTCGACCATCGTCGACCGCGGGTCGACCATCGTCGACCGCGGGTCGACCATCGTCGACCGCAGGTCGACGATTATCGTCAACCAAGTTTGACTTGATTCCAGCAGCTGATTCTCGCCGACTGACTCTCGACGATTCCAACAGCTGATTCTCGTCGACTGATTCTCGCCGATCCTGTATGATTCTCGCCGAGTGATTCTCGCCGATTCTGAGAGATGATTCTCGCCGATTCTGAAACCCTATTTTTCTGTGGTCTGCGTATAGCGATTTTACCTAGGTTTATTTATGCTTTGAGTATAAATAGATACTTAGGTTTTTTGGGAGTCAGGTGAACATCGGCTTTTTCCTTTTCACCGAAAATGAAACCGACGGAAGGGTTCCGCCATTCTTCGTGCGCTCCGCCATTCCCGAATCCCGCCGACGGAAGTGTTCCGCCGCCGTGCTCGCTCCGTCGACCTCCTCCTCTCCAGCGATTGTCGCTGGTACTGCTATTCCTGGCACGGACCTAGCAGTCCGTGGAAGAGCAAGGTGCGGTCGATCTCCTTCCCGATTATCCGTGTGACGGAAAGGTCGGTGTTCTCCCGCTCGTGTGGATTTCTGCAGAGACGTGGACATCATTCCACGTAGAACTCGCCACCAACAGGGACACGAAGCTTGGAGCATCTCCGTTGAGTTGTGACTCAACGCCACTGAGGTAATTTTTGCCTAGTTGTTTGTATTAACTTCTTGATTCAACATGCATGGCCCGATCCAATCTCTTTGGGTTGTTCTAGATTTTATTACTTCCGCTGCGTGCACAAGTG
Source organism: Platanthera zijinensis (assembly GCA_039513925.1). NCBI lineage: Eukaryota > Viridiplantae > Streptophyta > Magnoliopsida > Asparagales > Orchidaceae > Platanthera > Platanthera zijinensis. Next base: position 35,825,353 of record CM077083.1, read on the forward strand.
TTGTGCCAACCCCATAGAGAAACCCAACAGTGGTATCAGAGGGAGGTTACGACCACGTTTGTTGTTTTGGAAGTTTGGATATTCTAGTACGAGTAAACCTAGGGATTTAGAAGTGTTCTAAATGTCTAGATTTAATCTTGGGCCCCGCCAAGATCGTCTGGAATCTTTTGGTAATTTCTAATTGTTAGGAATTATTGTCTCCTTAGCAGTAACCATCCCTCGATTTTGTTTTGGATTTTGAATCCAACAAGGAGAGATGAGCTTGTCTACTGCTTGAAGTTGAGTTGCCTTGGTCCCTTGTCCAATGCATGTAAACCTGAAGATTTGGAAGTGTCCAGATGTTCAGATTTATCCCTTTTCTTCTATCAAATGTTGATAGTGTTCTGTTGTGCACATAAGGGATGCATGAGGATTTTAGTGAAGTGTTTTTCTTTGGATGTGCAAATTGATCAAATGTTGATCTTGGTTAATTGTTAACCTATTACAATAAAATCCCTTCATCAAATATTAAGTGTTCGGATGCCTTCCGATGGATGACACTCTTCCTGCCTCGATCGATGAAGTGTGGGCTTGCCAAAGCAAGGTGCATTAATCTATCTTGGTAAGGGTACGAGCGGATAATTGTGATATCCCACTATCAACATCAGGTCAAGCTTAACTAGGTGACCTCAAAGGTTGAGTGCCTAGAAGCATAGGGTTGGCATGCACCATATGATGGATGCGGATAAGGAGTTATTCACCAACCATACAAGAATTGCATGAGGATGCAATTGGCAAGCGTTGCCTACCTAAATAACCACATCGTGAGAGGAAAGCCAAAGCTGACTCATTGTGTTGGTGAAATACGGATCTTGTCCACTAAGAGAGTAGCTCGCATGAACTCTCCGAATTGATAGTGAGGGCTATTATTTCGAATAAAATAGTGGGAGTTTTTAATTGAAGTCCAAGTTAAAAATAAATTTTATTTGAAATTTTGGTGCTGATTTTATTCTGCATAATTTCTTGTAGAATTCCATGGCAAGTGTTTCACACTCCACGTTGCCTCTGAGAGTCATCCTTGAGAAGGATAAGCTCAGTGGGATTAATTATATGGACTGGTACAGGAACCTGAGAATTGTTCTCAGGCAAGAGCGAAAGCTCTATGTCTTGGAAGAAGAAGCCCTCGAGGTGCCGATCGGGAATTCTTCCCATGATGATAAGGATACTTATAAGAAGTATACTGATGACGCTTTAGACGTCGAGTGCCTTATGCTTGCCACCATGAACTCTGAGCCTCAGAAGCAACACGAGAACATGGGGTGCAAGGAGATTGACGTGCATCTCAAGAAAATGTATCAAGGGCAAGCTCGTCAAGAGAGGTTTGATGTCACAAAAGCGTTATTTTAGTGCAAGATGGGAGCTCGAGACTCAGTAGGGACTCACGTACTCAAGATGATTGGGTATATAGAGAACCTTGAAAGGCTGGGTTTTCCTCTGGGTAAAGAGTTGGCCACATATCTGATCCTGCAATCATTGCCGGACAGTTACGAGCAGTTTGTCTTGAACTACAACATGAATGAGATAGACAAGACACTGCCCGAGCTCCTAGGCATGTTGAGAACTGCTGAGATCAATATGAAGAAGGCCAAGCCTGCCAGCCCCATACTGATGGTGCATAAGGGCAAGTGCAAGGCCAAGGGCTTCAAGAAGACGAAGGTGGGACCTAAGTCACATCTTGAGCCCAAGTCTTCTGCACTGATGAAGAAGAAGAGCACGGTGAAGGAGGGGAAATTCCACCACTGTGGCAAGGCTGGTCATTGGAGGAGGAACTGTCCTTCGTACATTGAGGGTCTGCAGAAAATGAAGGGAGGTATGACTTCCGCTTCAAGTATTTACGTTATAGAGATAAACCTTTCTGCTCCTTCATCTTGGGTATTGGATAACGGATGTGGTTCTCACATTTGTACAAATGTGCAGGAACTGGGAAGGAGAAGATTGCTGAGTAAAGGGGAGGTGGACCTTCGTGTCGACAATGGAGCAAGAGTTGCTGCTGTGGCCGTAGGGGTTTACCGTCTTTCTTTGCCCAGTGGGCTTGTAATAGAACTTGATAATTGTTATTTTGTTCCGGCCATAACTAGAAACATTATATCCATTTCATGTTTGGACATGATTGATTTTTCATTTATAATTAAGAACAACTGTTGTTCGATATTTAAGAATGATGTTTGTTATGTTGTAGCCCAATTGTTTAATGGTCTTTATGTTTTGAACTTGGACCATCTGATCTATAATATAGAAAATAATAAAAGACTAAGAACAAATGACTCAAACCCTACATATCTCTGGCATTGTCGTTTGGGCCATATAAACGAGAAGCGCATATCCAAGCTCCATAGAGATGGACTTTTGGACTCATTTGATTATGAATCATTTGAGCGATGCGAATCTTGTTTGTTAGGCAAGATGACTAAAGCTCCTTTAACGGGCTATACTGAGAGGGCTGAGGATCTCCTTGGTGTTGTACATAGTAATGTATGCGGACCCATGAGTTCCATGGCTAGAGGTGGGTATTTCTACTTTGTTACATTTACTGATGATTTCAGTAGATACGAATATGTGTATCTTATGAAGTGCAAATCCAAGACCTTTGAAAAGTTCAAAGAGTTCAAGAATGAAGTAGAGAACCAATTGGGTAAAAGGGTTAAAGCACTCCGATCTGATCGAGGTGGCGAATACCTGAGTCATGAGTTCCGTGATCATTTGAAAGAGTGTGGTATTGTATCACAACTCACTCCACCTAGGACACCACAGCATAATGGTGTATCTGAGAGGAGAAATCGTACTCTGTTAGACATTGTATGTTCGATGATGAGTCATGCAGACTTGCCTGTTTCCTTTTGGGGTTTTGCTTTAGAGACTGCTGCAATGACATTGAATTGCGTTCCAACGAAAACGGTTCTGAAGACACCATATGAGATATGGACTGGGAAGCGTCCAAGTATGTCGTTCATTAAAATTTGGGACTGTGAGGCATACGTGCGACGTCAAATGCCTGACAAGCTGGAACCCAAATCGGATAAATGTTATCTGGTGGGATATCCTAAGGAAACAAAGGGGTATTACTTTTACCTACCGTCCGAGGGCAAAGTGTTTGTCGCAAGGACTGGCGTCTTCTTGGAGAAAAAGTTCTTATCAAGAAAGACTGAAAAGGTAGAACTTGAAGAAGTTCAAGGCCCACAGGTAGTGAATGAACCGGAATTGGATTCTGAGATAGGACTACAAGATGTTGTAGCTGGAGAACCTACTCAAGAAGCACAAGTCCTACGTAGATCTGGTAGACCGAGGTTTGAGCCTGAGAGATATGGATTTCTCGTGTCTCAAATAGGTAATGTATTGCTTATGGATCATGATGATGAGCCATCAACCTACCAAGAGGCTATGAATGGACTGGACTCCGACAAATGGCTTGAGGCTATGAAATCCGAAATGGACTCCATGTACGCAAACCAAGTTTGGAACTTGGTGGAACCACCTGAAGGGGTGCGACCCATAGGGTGCAAGTGGGTCTTCAAGAAGAAGACCGACATGGATGGGAATGTACAGACATTCAAAGGGCAACTGGTGGCTAAGGGTTTCAAGCAAATTCATGGTATTGACTATGATGAGACCTTTTCCCCTGTTGCCATGGTTAAGTCCATAAGGATATTGCTTACTATTGCTACGTATTATGACAACGAGATCTGGCAGATGGATGTCAAAACGGCTTTCCTTAATGGAAACCTCCTTGAGGAAGTGTACATGACACAACCCGAGGGTTTTGTATCCCCAAATGAAGCCACTAAAATATGCAAGCTGAATAGGTCCATCTATGGACTGAAACAGGCCTCTCGAAGTTGGAATCTTCGTTTTGATGAGAAAATCAAAGAGTTTGGTTTCATCAAGAATGAAGATGAGCCTTGTGTTTACAAGCTTATCAGTGGGAGCATTGTTGTCTTCCTGATATTATATGTAGATGACATACTTTTGATTGGGAATGACATTCCTACCCTGAAAGTTGTTAAGAACAACCTAGGGAACTGCTTTTCTATGAAGGACTTGGGTGAAGCGACTTACATACTCTGTATTAAGATCTATAGAGATAGGTCGAAGAAGTTGCTGGGTTTGACCCAGAGTACGTACATCGAAAAGGTGTTGAAGCGGTTCAACATGCTTGAGTCCAAGAAAGGATTTTTGCCCATGTCTCATGGTGTGAATCTCTCTAAGGACCAGTGTCCAAAATCTTGTGAAGATAAGGACCGCATGAAGTTGATTCCATATGCTTCGGCAATTGGATCAATCATGTACGCGATGTTGTGTACTCGACCCGATGTCTCCTTTGCTTTGAGCATGACTAGCAGGTATCAGTCAGACCCCGGTGAGTGTCACTGGATTGCAGTCAAGAATATCCTGAAGTACTTGAGAAGGACTATGGATGTGTTCTTGGTGTATTGTGGAGAGGAAGAGCTCGTTGTAAGTGGTTACACGGATGCTAGCTTCCAAACTGATAGGGACGAATCCAAGTCTCAGTCAGGTTTTGTGTTTTGCCTTAATGGAGGAGCTGTGAGCTGGAAGAGTTCTAAGCAAGAGACAGTTGCTGATTCTACAACAGAGGCCGAGTATATCGCTGCAGCTAATGCAGCTAAGGAGGCTGTATGGATTAGGAAATTCATCGACGAGCTTGATGTAGTTCCTAGCATTGTTGGTCCCGTAGTTCTCTATTGTGATAACAATGGTGCAATTGCACAATCTAAGGAACCTAAATCCCATCAGCGCTCCAAGCACATACTTCGGCGGTTCCATCTTATTCGTGAGATTGTCGAACGAGGAGATGTGAACATTTGTAGAGTGCCGACTGAGGTGAATATTGCGGATCCACTGACAAAGCCTCTCGCACAGAGAAAGCATGATGGTCATACTAGATCAATGGGTATGCGATACCTGAATGATCAACTCTAGTGAGAGTCTTGTGGGTTGCATGAAAACATATATTCTGTTGGCTGATTATTGTTTATTCATATGATGAATTATGTACCAATTGTTTCCTTTTACAATTAATGGCAAGTTCTTTTATTATGATTTTTCTATATGATAGTTAAATGTTAACGTAATAGATACCCTTAGAATGTTCGCTTCCATGGGACATCAAGTACGTGACTTGAATGTTAGAGCCTATGATTTATTTGAAGCTTCATTCTTAAAAGGTCCCTGGTCGAGTATCATCATAGAAGCTAAGGGTAATGATGGTACATGAAGACTAGCACGTGCGTTGACTGATAACTGGTTCTCACAGGTCATGATATTGTGATATCAAGTCATCACGTGGGTACTTGTTAGTGAACAAGTTGTACTGGACAGACCCAACCTGAGACTACTCTGTGGATTGTCATTCAATCGTGTCACGAGTAGGTCTCAATTGACAATGGTGTTGTGGTCCTTTGACCTGAAGTCACAACATTCATCAAGTGAGGAAGAGCGTGCTTTGATGCCATCTAAAGTCTTCCTTGAGAAAGGTTGATGATAAGGGTGGTTGTTGCGCATGTTACAAATCATTTGGGTGTTTGTGTGTGAGCAGATATGGAATTTGTCCTCCTGTATGACAGGAGTTGCATCCATGGGCCCCTTGATGGAACTGGACTGAGAAATGCATGGCCATGCTTGGTTAGGTCAATATGTGATATTGGACTCACCATTCTCTGGAAGTCCGTCCTGAATCAAGAAACTTGGATTGAGCTATTACGAGGGTGACACGGTCCATGCCTCTAGTTCTTTCCGGATGTAAGGGACAAAGGGACAGAGACAACGCTGGAACATTGGTCATGAAGGCTTATGAGTTATGAACTCTTATTGCTTGGGGAGCAATGATGCATTGCTAGATGCCGCTCATTGTTTGTGAGGTTTTTGTTTTGATACTTTCAAGATCAAGTGGGAGACTGTTGGAGTTACCATGGTGATCTAGAAGTGGTCAAACATGTAATCTCACTGCCAATGCGATATGAGCCTACAGGGTCGCACATAAGAGATGTGGAGAAGTTGGATGATTGACTGTGTTGGTAAAGGTTACAAATCACCGACCTTGAATGGGGTTATGAGCAAAGTGTTGCCTTAGAGGATCGTCGGGATTGGGCAAATGTTGCCTTGAAGGTTTGACCAGAAAGTCGACCGAAGGTCGACGATCGTCGACAGCAGGTTGTTGAAGATAGTTGACCGCGGGTCGACGAGTATCGTCGACTGCGGGTTGACCATCGTCGACCGTAGGTCGATGATTATCTTCAACCCACGTTCGGCGTGAATCGTCGAGTATCATACTTTGATTCTCGCCGACTGTTCAGTCGACTATGTGTCGTCGACCGCAGGTCGACGATTATCGTCAACCAAGTTCGACGTGATTCCAACAGCTGATTCTCCCCGTCTGACTCTCGACGATTCCAGCAGCTGATTCTCGTCGACTGATTCTCGCCGATCCTGTATGATTCTCGTCGAGTGATTCTCGCCGATTCTGAGAGATGATTCTCGCCGATTCTGAAACCCTATTTTTCTGTGGCCTGCGGATAGCGATTTTACCTAGGTTTATTTATGCTTTGAGTATAAATAGATACTTAGGGTTTTTGGGAGTCAGGTGAACATCGGCTTTTTCCTTTTGACCGAAAACGAAACCGACGGAAGGGTTCCGCCGTTCTTCGTTCGCTCCGCCGATTCCCGAATCCCACCAACGGAAGTGTTCCGCCGCCGTGCTCGCTCTGTCGACGTCCTCATCTCCGGCAATTGTCGCTGGTACTGCTATTCCTGGCGCGGACCTAGCAGTCCGTGGAAGAGCAAGGTGCGGTCAATCTCCTTCCCGATTATCCGTGTGACGGAAAGGTCGGTGTTCTCCCGCTCGTGTGGATTTCTGCAGAGACGTGGAAATCATTCCACGTAGAACTCGCCACCGACAGGGACACGAAGCTTGGAGCATCTCCGTTGAGTTGTGACTCAACGCCACTGAGGTAATTTATGCCTAGTTGTTTGTATTAACTTCTTGATTCAACATGCATGGCCCGATCCAATCTCTTTGGGTTGTTCTAGATTTTATTACTTCTGCTGCGTGCACAAGTGTTGTGCCAACCCCATAGAGAAACCCAACACCTAGATCTCAATCCATTACCCGAATCCCTCAAATACGCCTTTTTGGGGAGAAATGTTATAGTCCCGGTAATCATTTCTTCGCATTTAAGCGATTCAGAGACCTACGATTTATTGGAGGTTTTGCTTAAACATCGCCACGCAATTGCTTTGAAAATTTCTGACCATAAGGGGTTAACCCTTCTTTCTGCACTCATATAATTTTCTTAAATGATAATTGCCGCAAAACCATTCAGTCGCAGCGACGTCTTAACCCAAACATGAAAGACGTCGTGAAAACTGAGATAATTAAATTATTAGATGCGAGGATTATTTATCCCATTTCTGATAGTGCATGGGTTAGTCCCATTCATGTCGTGCGCAAGAAGGGCGGTCTGACCGTAGTGGCGAATGAGCACAACGAGCTCGTCCCAACTCGTACTGTTACGGGTTGGCGTGTGTGCATCGATTATCGCAAACTTAATGATACCACCCGCAAGGACCATTTCCCACTACCGTTACTTGACCAGATTCTCGAGCGTCTTTCCCTTCATCCATTTTATTGTTTTCTCGACGGTTTATCTGGGTTTTTCCAAATCCCCATTTCCCCCGAAGACCAAGAGAAAACAACTTTTAATTGCCCGTTTGGAACCTTCGCCTACCGAAGAATGCCATTTGGCCTCTGCAATGCGCTAGCTACATTCCCGGATTGTCTTCGTAATCTCGATCGCGTCCTCCAGTTATGCGAGGACACGCATCTTGTTTTAAATTGGGAGAAGTGCAACTTTATGGTTCGAGGAGGTTTGTTCCTCGGCCATAAGATTTCGATTAAGGGGATAGAGATTGATAAGGCCAAAGTAGTAATCATAGAAAAGCTTCCTCAGCCGACTAACATAAAATCAATTAGGAGTTTCTTAGGCCACGCGGGCTTTTATAGACGCTTCATTCAAGATTTTTCAAAAATAACAAAGACGCTTACTCACCTCTTGGAAAAGGAATCACCTTTTTTCTTTAGTAGCGATTGCGAGTCTGCCTTTAATTTTATAAAACAAAAACTTATCAATTCTCCAATTCTAGTGGCCCCTAATTGGTCCTTTCTGTTCGTAATCATGTGCGACGCTAGTGATATTGCCTTAGGCGCCGTTCTTGGCCAACGCGTAGAAAAACATTTTCATCCTATTTATTACGCTAACAAGACGCTCACTTCCGCACAAGTGAATTACACAACGACGGAAATGGAACTCTTAGCCGTCGTTTTCTCTTTCGATAAGTTTCGCTCATATTTAACGCTATCTAAAGTTATCGTTTTAACCGATCACTCCGCCCTTAAGTATTTACTAGCCAAAACTTACGCGAAGCCCCGCCTTCTTCGATGGATCCTCCTCCTTCAAGAGTTTGACTTGGAGATCCGGGACAAGAAGGTGCTAAAAATCTAGCTGCAGACCACCTCTCCCGTTTAGAAAATCCGGGTGCGAAAGTGCTCGTCGAATCTGAAATAAATGACAGATTCCCCGAGGAACGTCTTCTTGCCATTCGTTCGTCTTCGTCATCTTCGCCTTGGTTCGCAGATTTTATAAACTACTTAGTCGCGCGGGTACTTCCAAATGAATTTTCAAGTCATCAAAAGAAGAAATTCTTTTCCGACTTGAAAAATTTCTTTTGGGAAGACCCATTTCTTTTTTGTATCTGCGCGAACCAAGCGGTCTGAAGATGCGTCGCGGGTGTGGAGTGCACAAAAATATTGAGGCACTGCCACGAGGGTCCAGCCAGGGGGGCACTATCAAGCCAACCGGACCGCTAGGAAGGCGCTAGAGGCGGGCTACTTTTGGCCCACTCTCTTCAAAGACGCGCACAATTTTGTGCGCGCATGTGATAGCTGTCAGCGGTCGGGTAACATCTCATGTCGAGACGAGATGCCCCAAAACATGCTTTTAGAATGCGAAGTCTTCGATTTATGGGGCATAGATTTTGTAGGCCCCCTACCTCCTTCTTATAAAAATACGTATATTTTTGTTGCGGTCGACTACGTATCAAGGTGGGCGGAAGCGCAAGCTCTCCCCACGAATGATGCGCGAGTCATCGTTACATTTATAAAAAAATTATTTTCTCGCTTCGGCACGCCTCGTGCTATTGTTAGTGATAGGGGAACGCATTTCTGTAACACTCTAATGGCTAATACGTTAGCTAAATACGGAGTCACGCACAAACTTGCCACGCCCTACCACCCGCAAACAAGTGGCCAAGTTGAGGTTGTAAATCGAGAGATAAAACGAATATTAGAAAAAAACGATTTCACTTAATAGGAAAGATTGGTCCGTTAAGCTTGACGACGCGTTATGGGCGTATTGTACGGCGTACAAAACTGCTACCGATTGTACTCTGTTTCGATTAATCTATGGCAAAGCGTGTCATTTACCCGTAGAGCTAGAATATCGCGCACTTTGGGCATTAAAACTTTTAAACCTCGACGCTAACTTGGCCTCTCAGAATAGAAAACTGCAACTAAACGAGCTCGATGATTTGCATGCGAAAGCTTACGAGAGCAATAAGTTATATAAGTAGCGTTCTAAGTTATATCACGATCGAAAAATCAAATCCCCAAAAATATTTTCTCCAGTCGATCTTGTCCTTCTATATAATTCACGTCTTAGGCTTTTCCCGGGTAAACTAAAATCGCGATGGTTAGGCCCCTTCAAGGTTGAAGAAGTTTTTCCATATGGGACTGTACTCGTCTCCCACCCGGAAAAAGGCTCATTTAAAGTGAACGGTCATCGGTTAAAGTCTTATATAGCGGGCAACCCTGTGATCGGTAGGAGCGAAACCATAACCCTTCTCCATATATAATCCCCGACAATATAGTCAAGCTACGTGACTATAAACAAAGCGCTTCTGGGAGGCACCCCACGCTTATCTTTTTTACGTCTTTATTTATCACGTTTTCTATTTTTCTAATAACTCAGGGTTCTTAATGGGCTTCCCCAAGCGCGAATCAGGAACGTTTTTTGCCCCCCCCCCCTCTTTCTTTTTTTTTATTGTACATATAGCTGCTATCTTGTTCCTCATGCTTAGCAAACAACATTGGGGACAATGTTGGAACTAAGTATGGGTGTTTTCGTATTTTCGTACTTTCTTTTTCACTTACAAAAACAAAAATTTAAAAACAAAACTTCAAAAATAAAAAAAATAAAAAAAAAAAATTTAAAATATATAAAACACAAAAATCAAAAAAAAATTTGAAGTTTCATTTTTGAAACTTTGACTTTTTTTTACTCGGTCTGCGAGATCCGGCTCATCGAGCCATCCACATAACAAATCATCTCGCGGTAACCTAGTTCTAATTTTTGTAAATATTTTTTTGCAAATAATTTTTGTAAGTATTTTTTTTGTAAATATTCTTTCTCTTTCCCCTCTCCCTTTTTCCCTCTCATCCTTGTAAATAACTTCTCTTTTTCTCCCAAATTTTTGTAAATAGAATGAAAATTTTCTTTAAAATACAAAAAAAAATTCACAAAACTTATAAATACAAAAAAAAATTTCGCAAACTCAAAAATCCAAAAAAAATATTTTCGCATTTTCCTTTCTTTAGTATGTATATATTAAAGAAATAAATATAAAAATACAAAAAAAGATAATAACTTTAAAAATTCAAAAAAAAATTAAAAAAAACAAAAAAATATTTATATATAATTTATGAAACACATAAATAAAATGCATCATTCTTAAATTTCTTGCTATCCAAAAATTTTGTTTTGAGTTTATTTATATGCGAATTTGATCAATTCTTTGTTCTACTATTCATTTGTTAATTATAGATTGAAAAATTAAAATAGCCGGGGTAAAGTTTTAAAGAATTTATTATACTTTGTTAAAAATAGGGGACTCGCTTTAGGCACTACTTTTAATTTTTCATAGATAGGAGCACGTGTACTATGCTAGAAAATAATGACTCTAGAATTCAATTATGCTTACTTTTAGCTTAATGAAAAATTGGAACGTACAATTTATAAAGGTTGCTCTCAAAAATTTTTTAATTAAAAATCTAGTTCTCTTTTCTCCCCTTACTTACCATAACCTACTTGGTATGATAAAAAATTTTCCCCCAAAAAAGATCCTATGTCGATGGGAATAAGATTTCGTTCCGTAAACATAGGTACCCAATAAATTAAAAGATTATATGTTACCGAGAAAGAGGATAAAATTCATTACTCCTACACATATACATTGGGTTAATTTTTATTGTGAAGAAAAAAAAATTTCATGTTAAGGAAATAAGATTTCGTTTTCCTATAACATCCATATCAAAAAAAAGGGAGGTTCGAGAAGAAAAAAAATTTCCTCGCCTCAAAATCCAAGCATCTTCATAAACCAACATCAACCCCCTTAGCCAATTTCATGACTCTAGAATTAATTCAAAAATCTTTTTGAGAGCATAATTCGTAAATTGCATTATTTCCTGTAAAACTCCAATAAGCTAAAGTTCATATAATTCCAAACTATTTTTGTTAATCTAACCAATACAATTATTGCTTTCTATTTGATTACATCAAGAAGCCTTTTGGCCAAAACTTTTGCCCTGTTTAAATCATCTACAGAATTTTAGGACTAAACTCTTATATCCCATATATTTATTTAGATCTATCCTATAATTAATTTAGCGGTAGCAGAACTTAGAGTTTTTTTATTATTCCTTATAAGTTTACCTCAAACTTTTGCTCTAGAATAGCAAAAGCTTAAGTATGGGGGTATTTGATAAGTTGTAATTATACCTACTTTTATAGTATTGTTATTATGATATTTTACTTTATTTTTGCCCTTTTTTGTTTGTTTTGCTCAATAAATTGTTCATATTTTGTAAATTTTATTTCTAACTTAGTTATTTTTGTTTTCCAAAAAAATTCAGAAAAATCTCAAAATTTGACCTGATATGCCCGTGTCATCAGCCCCGTCACGCCCGTGTCGATGTCGGCACTCAATGCTTTTTCAACACTCGACGACTATCGACATCAGAACTGCCAATTGTCCAAGTCACGCCCCCCCGACACGCCCGTGACCAAGCCTGTCACGCCCGTGACCGCCATGTGTTCCTTCTAGAAGCTTCCAGATCATCGATCGGCGCTCGAAGATCATCAACCACTGCTTGACATGCCCGTGAGCGACACCTATCACGCCCGTGACTAACACCTGTCACCTTCCCAAACCTTCCAGAACACGCCAGCTCGCAAGAAGAAGCCAAGTCAAACACAACAGCTGTGACACGCCCCCTTTCACTCCCGTGACCAGGGTGTGTCACACCCTAAAAGTTAGGGGATAAGATACTTACTACTCTAGAGGGTGGTGAATAGAGTATTCAAAAAGAAGAGACTCTAAACACTTCTCTTAGAGCTATTGCGGAATATAAAATAAAAGCTTTTAAACCTAAAGCCTAACTGAGTGTAGTGAATAAAAGAGAAGCTCACTGAATTTTCAGTTGAACTTTTATCCTAACACAACAACTAGCAACCTAGTTAAAGACTATCACAGCAACAGAGCAATGATTAAAATAAGCAAAAGACAACACAAGAGCTTTATAGTGGTTCCCCAATTGGGTACATCCACTCTTCTACCACCCTGGTAGGAATCCACTATAGGGTTTTTATCAGGTGCCCTGCCACAAGTAGATCTGCTTCAGGTAGATCTAAAGACCCTTCAGGCTTTTTATCAGGTGCTTAAAAACCAACAAACAGGTTTTTGATCAGGTGCCCTTCCACCAATGGTTCACTTTTGATGGGAGTAATAGCCCTTTTACATGAGGTTGAAAGAGAGAATTAAGATGTCTTCTCTGTGTTCAGAGAAGCTAGTGGATGGCTCTTAATATATCAAATCTCCCCCTGGCTTAGAGAATGTCCAGGAAGAAGCTTTGCTTCAGGGTGTAGGATCTCCAAATTGCTTGAGAAGACTTTCTGATGCAGCCTTGAAGAAGACTCTAGATTTTGAATGAATGTTCTTCTCCAGCAGCTTTTGTAATCTTGGAGAGTTTGCAACAATAAATGTTCAACAATCTGGGAGGTTCTTCTTCTTGAAAGCTTGAAATCTGAGTATTGATTTTCCTGAAGACAGGATGAACTCAGGAAGAAGAAGAACTTTTCTTTCTCTTGAGATTTCTTGTTCTGTATCTGCTGTGAGTTTTCTCAGTATTATTCATTGTGTTCTCTATATTTTTATCTTCAGCCGACTGCACTGATAATATAGAAACTTCTCTTCTTTTTGAAAAAGCCTCGAGCCCTGCACTAGAAAAACTTTCCAAATAATAGAATAGAACAAATAAATAAACTTGCACCTGCAATCTTTTCTGTCATTCCCAAAAATGAATTAACGATATTAAAAAATATCCTTTCAATTTGACTTTACAAATTGGCATAGGAATTAAAGCCTAACAGTTATATTACAGCTGTAGAAAAGCACAATTTCCTCTAAAAAAACAAACGGCTTTATTCTGCAAAATCTCTCAATTAATGCAAAAGGAATATTGCAAATAAGCAAAAGAATATAAGCATTAAATTGAGCAGAATATTTTGAATAGAATATGTCTTAAACAAGAGGAAATAAACCAATGATCAAATGAAATAACTATAGATAAAAGAAGATAGAAAGCGTCGACCAGAGATCGAAGATCGTCGATCTGAACAAGCAGATCGTCGACCTGAAGAAAAACTGTCTTCACAGAAATCGTCGACCAAGGCTACACGATCGTCGATCTGAATAAGCAGATCGTCGACCCACTTCAGAGTTCATATAACTCTGAGATCGTCGATCATCAATCGAAGATCGTCGAGCGCCATTCGACTATCGTCGAGCACAAATCTACTTAACCATTTTCATTTCAATTCAATCTCAACTAATCTAACCTAAGGTTAGACTAAACTTTAGTCTAACCATTGACCATAGATAATTCTTGGGTCAATTAAGCCTAATTAAGATGACATGGCCCAAATCAAAACTAGGGAACCAACAATCTCCCCCTATTTGGGTGATATCACTCAAACAAAAACAAATCTAAAACAAGCAGATAAGAATAAACAACAGCAAACAGATTTGAATAAATTAGGTTGTCAAAACAAACATCACAGACATTTATAAACAGAGTCTGAAGGAGGAATAGAAGTAGCAGGAGAGAAAGTGATTTTTCTTCTAGGATCACATGCATCCTTCTTTGATAACTTAAAGTCCTGCTCTCCAATAATCTTTAGTTCTCCAGCTTTAGGCAGAACAGCTTCAAGATGTTTTTCCATATACTTTGAAGCATCAAAAACTTCTGAGCTAACTTGGAACCTATCCAATTCTTTCTTTCTGTATGTTGACATAGTAGAAAATCCTGTCATATCTTTACCTTCAGCTTTAGCTTTCTTGATTTGAGCAGTTCCCACCAATTCTAGAAGTCTAGCCATTTTGAAGTTAGTATTAAGCTCTTGACTTTCATAAGTGTTTTCATCATCTGGATTCAATGGATTTACAACCTTAAATTTTACTGATTGAGTTAGAAAACTCTCAGTTTGCTCTTTAGATGGCTTGACATTTGAATCTTTTGGCTCTTGAATCATAAGACTAGATGGAGGAGCATACTCAGCATATTTCTTGCTTGATTTGTCAGAGTATATAACTCTTTTTCTTTTTACATCTACTAGTTTGGACTGAGCAAGTTTTTCATTTGAAGGTGACAATTTTGCTTTTGGAGGAGACCCAGGAGCTGAAGGAAGAGAGAAAGTTGGCTGTTGATATACAACTTCCTTTACTTGCTCTCTTTGACTGTCTGAATGCCTAGTCTTCCTCTGATCATGAGACCTGCTGGGAGGAGGCTGCCTGCCCTTCCTTTGATAGATGTATGGTTGATTTGGTCTGGTAGAAGGAGCAGAAGATCTGGGAGCAACATTTCCTGAAGCACCAGCAGAGGGAGAAGGAGGAGGAGGACCTCTCTGAATCCCCTTGGGATGAGGAGAGTTCTTCCTACTCTTCTTCCTTGCTTTCTGAGCATTTTTAGAATACCACATCCAAGCCTCAAAATTTTTAGATTTAGGATCAATTCCTTTCAGAATATAGTAGGGAATATCATGATCTGGGTTAGGAGGTGCTGGAGCTATGGCCTTCCTTTTCTTTTGAGCAGTCCTTTTCTTTTTCTTATTACCCTCTGAATCATCAGAATCCTCATCCTCATCCTCAGAATGTGAGGACTGAGGTTTTGCATACAAATCATCAATATCTTTTAGCATAGCTTCCTCTTGTTCTTTAGCTTTCAGAAGAGCCTTTTCTCTTTCTTCTTCTTATATATCTTGAGCCAAGAGAGAATCCAAATCTGGACCTGGGTAATCATCCCAAAGAGTAGAGATCACAGAAGATACAGCAGATTCAACTTCTGGAACATAAACTTACACATCTTTATCTGAAGACTCTACCGAATTCCACTTAGCTTCTACGAAGGAGGTAATAATCCCTTCTAGATATCTGGCAACTACAGGAGTGGAAATCTCCTCAAGATACAATTTGAAGGCAAAGGCTGCTTCAGCTATTGCTTTAGAAATAATAAAACTATCCAAAATTTTAAGGCTCATTGGTCTCTGATAGCACATAATGGCCTGAAGGGGGCCAAAAGAACAAGGGGAGGATTGACAGATATAATGGCCTCCAAGAGATGAGAGAGAGGACTCATCATCTGAATCAATAAATACATCCAGTTCATTTGGAACTACTGGAGCATCTATATCTACAATCCTCTGTACAGAATCTGGAAAGACTTCATCTGGAACTGCATCTGAACATGTTTCTAGCTCCACTGCTGCTGGAGATTGCACAACCTGACTAGCCAAAGCAAAGCCTGAATCATCATAATTGAGCATCTCCCCCTGCCTGGGTTTAGTGGAAACTAAACCTAGGCCCCTAGATGAAGAAAGGGCTGAGAGCGCAGTGAAGGAAGCAGCAAGTGATGAGATGGAGATAGCAAGGGGGGCAATGGCTTAAGCTATCATTGTTTTGATGGATAGAGTAATGAGGTCTAGGATATTTTCAATGAATTCTTGTGTAATTTAAAATGATGGAGGAATGATAGAAGTGGAAACATCAGAATTGATGGTCTTCTGAACTGGGGCTTCAACAATTGGGGAATTATGATGAGATGGATGATCATTTGTGGGTGATTGATGATTTGAATTAGCTGGGGAGTGATGATGAGATGGAGTAAGCAGATTGAACATGGAATCTATGTTGAAGCTTGGTATCTCAGCTAGATGAGCTGGAGTTGGACATGCAGATTGCGATGGATGGTTCACAGGAGAAGAATGAGTTTCAATGGAGGTGGATGGCAAGGAGGATGAAGCAGGAATTTCTTCACTAGGGTGGGAAGTTGCTTCAGGAGCCCTTGTGCCCTCAGATGTTGTAGGGGCAGACCGAGCCTTTGATGGTTTCTGAATGGTCCTTTTCTACTTAACAAACAGAGAAGGATCAATTCTCTTGCTAGCATTTATTATTGTAGGAGCAGAGCTTAACAGCTGGGAAGCTTTCTTTGATAGAAAGAACCCAATCAGCCTACCTTGAGTAACCTCTTTCTTGTTGTTCTTTTTCCTGAGCAATTCAAATATCAATCCAGCCTAGTTGATTATTTTCTTATTCAGTATCGCTGACATCAAGGAAAATTGTTGCCTGTTGATGTTTTCATGGGTTGAATGCTTTCCAAGCAAAACTTTTCCATCCAGGTCAGCCAAGAACTTAAAACCAACAGATAGATTTACCTTCAAGAGCTTAGATGGAATGCCATCTACATGTCCCATCTCTAACAGCATCCTACCATACTCAGCTGTTTCTTGCTCACACTCATCAGATCCATTCTTTAACTCAAAGATTTCAGTCAGAATTTTGGGAGTAAGAATTACCTCCACAGCGTTTATGGTTCCTATCATCGCTTTGTCATCTAAAGAAGATGTATACACCCATTCATTTATTTCTGATAGGTGGAGTTTGATTTTTGTAGAAATGATTTTCTTGAGACCTTGATCATAATATAACTGCATCATCTCTCGAAAAACTTGTTCGCAGTCGCTGAAGGAATCGAAATCAACACTGAAACCGGCATCGAACTTCATCACGGACAGGGTTGCAGAGGAAATCGCCATGGAATCGACGAGAGAAATCGCAAGAAGATAGAGGGAGAAAGTGCAGGACGAGAGCTCGAAATAGTCCTGGAAGCAGAATACGAAAAAGCGAGCTCCATCGACGATCTTCAGACCTAAATAGACGATCATTTAGAAATAAACTAGAATCATCGATCTCTGAATGAAGATCAGGAGAATCGGTCGTCGATCGTCGATCGACGATCAATTTCCGAAGCAAAGTCGTCGATCATCGATCGACGATTTCTATCTCTAAAAGAAAAGAGCTGTCGTAGACCAAGGGTCGACGATTTAGCTCAACCTGTTCGACTATCTTCGAACACTATTCGACAATTTCTGAACAGATTTCAACTTAGCAGATTTTTACACTTAGTCTGATCCATTCATCATGCCTAGTTGATTCAAAAAGAATAGATGTTTCTTTTCATCTAAAGGCTTTGTAAATATATCACTTCTCTGAAGATCTGTGGGTATAAACTTGAGATTTATTTTATTCTTGTCAACACAGTCTCTAAGAAAATGGTGTCTAATGTCTATGTGCTTAGTTCTAGAATGGTGCACAGGATTTTGTGCTATGGAAATAGCACTGGTACTGTCACACATAATTTTGGTGTTTTTGTGTGTGTACCCATAATCCAAGAGTTTATTTTGAATCCACAGTATCTGTGAACAATAACTACCAGCTGTTATATATTCATCCTTTGTAGTTGAAGTTGAAACAGAAGCCTGCTTCTTGAAAAACAAAGAGACTAATCTCTCACCTAGGAACTGACAAGTCCCTGAGGTGCTCTTCCTTTCAACTCTATAGCCAGTATAGTAAGCATCTGAGTATCCAATCAACTCAATTTCTTATTCAGCTGGGTACCAAAGTCCTAAATTTGGGCATCCCTTCAAGTATCTTAAGATTCTCTTAAGAAGAGTTAAGTGAGATTCCTTGGGGTTGACCTGAAATCTAGCACAGAGGTATGCGACAAACATTATATCAGGCCTACTTACAGTTAGATATAATAGGGAACCAACAATGGCCCTATAATTTTTCTGATCAACAGGCTTTCCCTTTTCATAAGAATCAATAACTACATTAGTAGCCATAGGAGTGTGCATTGCAGAAGCATCTGCAATCCCAAACTTCTTTACCAATTCCTTGGCATATTTAGATTGGGAGATGAAGATGCCATCAGCATCTTGTTTCACTTGGAGACTAAGGAAATAAGACAGCTCACCCATACTACTCATCTAAAACTTTGAATGCATTAGGTCTGAGAACTTTTTGCATTGTTTGGGATCAGTGGAACCAAATATAATGTCATCCACATAAATTTGACCTAACAGGATCTTGTCCTTATGGTGCTTAAAAAAAGGGTTCTATCAACTATGCCTCTAACAAACTTATGTTCTAATAGGAAACTAGCTAGAGTTTCATATCATTCTCTAGGAGCCTGCTTAAGTCCATACAGAGCTTTTTGCAACTTAAAAACATGAGAGGGATAAGTTGAAGAGATAAAACAAGGGGGTTGTTCAACAAATAACTCTTCCTTTAGCTCTCCATTCAGGAATGCACTTTTTACATCCATTTGGAACACCTTAAGCTTCATATAGGCTGCATAGGCTAGAAAGATCCTTATTGCCTCTAGCCTTGAAATATGAGCAAATGTCTTATCATTATCTATGCCTTCTTCCTGTCTGTAGCCCTATGCTACAAGCCTTGCATTATTACTTATAATAATTCCTTGAGCATCCAACTTGTTTCTAAACACCCATTTGGTGCCTATAACCAGTTGACCTTTTGGTATTGGAACCAAATTCCAAACTTTACAACTTTCAAACTGGTTTAGCTCCTCTTGCATAGCAATGATCCAGTGGGGATCTTGCTGAGCATCTTTTATGGTTAGGGGCTCAATCTGAGAAAGAAAACAAGCAAGCATCACATCTTGACTTAGTTGATGTCTAGTTTGCACACCAGTTGAAATGTCTCCAATCACTTGAGATGTAGGATGATCTCTAAGTGTGACATAATCAGTTGGTGGTATGTGATCTTCAACAGCAGTTGGAATCAATTCCTTAGGTGGAATTAGATTGGCTGTTGGTAGAGTTGCAATCACTTCTACTTGGTCTTCATCACTGTCTGAATCAGCTATCTGAAGAGTTGGTTGAGGTTGAATCTCCTGAGTGAGTTTTAGCTCATCCAAATTCTTGCACAAGTCAGGTACCTGCAAAGAGTTACTGGAAGAAGTTTCCTTCTCTCTGTAAAACATGTTAATTTCATCAAAAGATACATGTACTGACTCTTCAATTTTTAATGTGGATTTATAAAATACCCTATTAGCTTTGCTTACTTGGGAATATCCTAGAAAGATTCCCATTGAAGCCTTTGATTCAAACTTTCTAATGTAGTCTTTGTTATTGTTGTGAATGTAAACTACACAACAAAAAATTCTAAAATAATCTATTTTAGGTTTCTTTTCTTTAAGTAATTCATAGGGAGTCTTCCCCTTTAATTCATGTATCAGACTCCTATTCAGTACATAGTTAGCTGTGCTAACTACTTTTTCCCAAAAGGATAGAGGAATATTAGCATCTGCTAACAATGTTCCTGCAGCTTCAATCAGGGTTATGTTTTTCCTTTCAACTACCCAATTTTTTTGAGGAATTCTAGGAGCAGAGAAGTTATGTCTGATACCTTCTTTCTCACAGAATTCTTGCATAAGAACAGATTCAAAATCAGTACCATGATCACTTCTGATCAAGGCAACTTTAGTAGAGTACTCAGTCTGTATACAAAGTAGAAAATCTATAAGAACTTTAAAGTTATCAGATTTAGTTCTCAAGAAGAACACCCAAGTGAACCTAGAGTAATCATCTACAATTACTAGGGTATAGAATTTCCCTCCTAGACTCTGTACAGCTATTGGACCAAAGAGATCAGAGTGCAATAGGTACAGGATTCTAGGTGAATCAATTTTATTTACAGCTTTGAAACTACTTTCAGTTTGCTTGCCTAGTTGACAAGCCTTGCATAGGCCTTCCTTCTTGTAGGGGAAAGAGGGCAAACCTCTGATACGGTTGTATTTAGATAACTTAGATATGTTCTTAAGGTAAACATGACCTAGCCTTTTATGCCACAAAGTATTATTACTACTCACTTCATTAAATAAACAAATTTCAGAAGAGGTGGATTTAAAATCTATAAGATAAATATTTCCTTGCCTAATACCTACTAATACAACTTTATTATCCAAAGTAATATTGCACAGAGTATTAGAAAACCAAACCTGGTAGCCAGCAACACACAGTTGACTTACAGAAATGAGATTATGCTTCAGTCCTGTGATATAAGCTACCTTCTTGAAAGTCACTGACCCTATGGTGAATTTACCATATACTTCAGTATGACCACAGCTGGAATCACCAAAGACTACTTTTGGTCCCAACTTGGCTTTGAAGCTTGAAAGGTTCTCTTTGTTTTTAGTCATATGCTTGGAGCATCCACTATCCAAATACCACTTGTTCTGAGTGATAGGATAGGTCTTCACCTGCAATAAGATAGATTAAACATTATGGACCCAGGTAACCTTGGGTCCATTGTTCTTCACATAGGAAAAACAAGAAATGAAAGAGTATGCAGGTTTAGGGTGATATCCTAAGGGATGAGATCTCCTAGGTGGGATAATCCAATTAGCAGACCTAGGGTTGCTATAAAACTTATTGTTTCTGTGAGCATTGTTGTGATTCTGGAAATTTAGTTCTGATCGTCGATCGATGTTCGACGATCGGTACCCAGATCGTCGATCTTGGTTTACAGAAAAGGATTCTTGATTCCACGATCGTCGATCTCTGTTCGATGACTCAGGCTGAGATCATCGATCACTCATTGCTAAGTAGTTATACCCAGCAGGTGAGTTCAGAGATCGTCGATTGTCGTTCAACGATGGGTACAGCGATAGTCGATAGGCGTTCGGCGATTTTGGTATTTCTATGAATTTTTTTTCCTTTTGTCTCTCTTAATCTTATTTAAAACTTTCTTAGCCTTTTGAATAACCTCAGTGGTTTGTATTCCCTTTTCAGAAACAAACTTTATTGAAGTAGATAGATTGTATTCAAGAGGAAATAGGGGTTCACTAGGGGAGGCACCTAAGCCTAACTTATTGTTGCCTACCCTAGTGTTGGCAGTGCTTGTGATTTCTAGCAACTTAAGGCTTCTGCCATTAAGTGAATCTTCTAACCTCTTAGCTTTAGCTAGTTCTAATTTAAGAAATTTGATTTCTTCAGATGCTCTAGTGAGTTCAGATTCTAACCTAATGTTTTCACTAAATAGAGATTCTGATTCAGCTTGTTTATCTCTAAGAAACTTAATCTCCTTTTCTGAGCTAAGTAAATCTAGGTAAAGAGTTTTAAATTCATGCTTAAATTCATCAGAGGTAAAATCATAAGATGCAATTACCTGGTCTTCATCAGATAATTCATCCTCCTCATCTTCAGTCATCTCTGCAGCTGTGTTGCTGCTGCAGGCATTGATTGCCATAAGGAAAATCTCCTTAGCTTTCTTCCCTTCTTCATCATCTTCACTGGAGCTGGAGGAAGAGGATTCTTCCTCAGTATTACTCCAGGTCTTTGCTACAAGATCTTTCTCTTTCTTCTTATATTTGTGAGAAGATGTCTTGGAATAGTGCTTCTCATGTTCCTTCTCTTTTCTCCTTTCCTTATGCTTTGTCTCTAGATACTCAGGGAGAATGTGTGCAGGCTTCTTACATCCATGACAAATAATTTCTTTAGATGGGGTTTTATCATACCTTGGCTTGTCATCATATTTTGATGACTTTCTTCTGTTGTCCTTTCTGCCCATCTTGTAGAACCTCTTGGCAAAGAGTGTCATCAGTTCTTCATTTGATTGAGTCACTTTGGACTCATCATCAGGCTTAAGAGAAAGGGTTTGCTCTTTCCTTGTTGGAGTAGATGCTTTGGCTTCGGCTTCAGCTTCCCTGGTCTTCAGTACTTGCTCAAATTATTTGAGCTTGCCAAGGAGAGCTTCAGTTGAAATCTCTGTTGTACTTCTAGACTCCTTGATTGGCCATATTCTGAGGTGCAATGTGCTGGGGAAGAACAATAGTATTTTATCATTGACTTCTGTCAATGTGATCTCCTTATCAAGTGTCCTCAGCTCATTGATAATGGAGCTGAGCCTTGTGTACATATTTTCTACTGTCTCATATTCTTCCTTCTTTAACTTCTCATATTGGGATATGAGGTTGGACCTTATGTCCTTCCTCTCATCAGCTGAACCAGCTACAATCATATTCAGTGAGTCCCACATAGCTTTTGCAGAGGTGCAGTCAGGCACTTTCTGGAATGCCTCATCAGACATAGTTTGAGCCAAAATATTCATAGCTTTGACATCAACTATCTTGGCCTTCTTGTAAGTTTCATTATAGTCAGGAGGTGGCATTGAACTGAGATTTGCAGATGTTGTAGCAGTAGCTGTAGCAGGTGGTTTTTGTGGCCCTGTTAAGATAGAGGAAAAAATATCATCATCAATAGAGTTCATGTAAAGTCTAATTCTTGCCTTTCAGATGCCAAACTTAGCTAAGTTTCATACTGGAGGTCGGGTGCTAGAGTAATCTTTGTATTGGGCCATGTTTCTAATGTGTGTATATGGTATCAAAGTATCTTATCACAAGATCTTTTGGTTCAGGTGTTAGCCTGTTCAACCAATCAACCTGATAAGGATTTAGTTGTTGAATAACCAACCTTACTTTGATACCAATTAAAAGTGAGGGGATAAGATACTTACTACTCTAGAGGGGGGGGGGGGGTCAATAGAGTATTCAAAAATCAGAGACTCTAAACACTTCTCTAAGAGCTATTTGCGGAATATAAAATAAAAGATTTTAAACCTAAAGCCTAACTGAGTGTAGTGAATAAAAGAGAAGCTCACTTAATTTTCAGTTGAACTTTTATCCTAACACAGCAACTAGCAACCTAGTTAAAGACTATCACAGCTACAGAGCAATGATTAAAATAAGCCACAGACAACACAAGAGCTTTATAGTGGTTCCCCAATTGGGTAGATCCACTCTTCAACCACCCTGGTAGGAATCCACTATAGTTTTTTATCAGGTGTCCTGCCACCAGTAGATCTGCTTTAGGTAGATCTAAAGACCCTTCAGGCTTTTGATCAGGTGCCTAAAAACCAACAAACAGGTTTTTGATCAGGTTCCCTTCCACCAATGGTTCACTTTTGAAGGGAGTAATAACCCTTTTATAAGAGGTTGAAAGAGAGAATTAAGATGTCTTCTCTGTGTTCAGAGAAGCTAGTGGATGGCTTTGAATATATCAAAGCTCCCCTCGCTTAGAGAATGTCCAGGAAGAAGCTTTGCTTCAGGGTGTAGGATCTCCAAATTGCTTGAGAAGAATTTCTGATGCAGCCTTGAAGAAGACTCTAGATTTTGAATGAATGTTCTTCTTCAGCAGCTTTTGGAATCTTGGAGAGTTTGCAACAATGAATGTTCAGCAATCTGGGAGGTTCTTCTTCTTGAAATCTTGAAGTTTGAGTATTGTTTTCCTGAAGAAAGGATGAACTCAGGAAGAAGAAGAACTTTTTTTCTCTTGAGATTTCTTGTTCTGTATCTGCTGTGAGTTTTTTAAGTATTATTCTCCGTGTTCTCTATATTTTTATCTTCAGCCGACTGCACTGATAATATAGAAACTTCTCTTCTTTTTGAAAAAGCCTCGAGCCCTGCACTAGAAAAACTTTCCAAATAATAGAACAGAACAAATAAATAAACTTGCACCTGCAATCTTTTCTGTCATTCCCAAAAATGAATTAACAATATTAAAAAATATCCTTTCAATTTGACTTTATAAATTGGCACAGGAATTAAAGCCTAACAGTTATATTACAGCTGTAGAAAAGCACAATTTCCTCTAAAAAAACAAACGGCTTTATTCTGCAAAATCTCTCAATTAATGCAAAAGGAATATTGCAAATAAGCAAAAGAATATAAGCATTAAATTGAGCAGAATATTTTGAATAGAATATGTCTTAAACAAGAGGAAATAAACCAATAATCAAATGAAATAACTATAGTTAAAAGCAGACAGAAAGCATCGACAAGTGATCGAAGATCGTTGATCTGAACAAGCAGATCGACGACCTGAAGAAAAACTATCTTCAAAGAAATCGTCGACCAAAACTACACGATCGTCGATCTGAATAAGCAGATCGTCGACCTACTTCAGAGTTCATATAACTCTGAGGTCTTCGATCATCAATCAAAGATCGTCGAGTGCCATTCGACTATCGTCGAGCACAAATCTACTTAACCATTTTCGTTTCAATTCAATCTCAAGTAATTTAACCTAAGGGTAGACTAACCTTTAGTCTAACCATTGACCATAGATAATTCTCAATTAAGCTTTATTGAGATGACATGGCCCAAATCAAAACTAGGGAACTAACACACCCGAAATTTTGCCTATAAAGAAAAAATTTCTGTTATGCCCAAGGGTTCACTTTTTTGAGCCAATTTTAGTGTGTTTTGTGGGCTGCCCTTGTGGACTCCATTTTCATGTAAGGAGACTTTCTTCCCCCTCTCTTTCTTATGTTTGTTTTAGCTTTTCAATAGCTTTGTAATAGTTTGTAATAGCTTTAATTGTAGAAATAAAAATGATGTTCTCTTTTTTGTCTCTCTACATGGAATGAAAATGCATTTGGGTGGTTCACTTTCCTTCTTCCTTTTTTATCCTTATGTTCATCTTTGTTCATCTTTATGAAAAAAGTGTGTGTGGGTGTACGAGAGTAATTTGTTTTTTTATGTTCTTAGTTAGTTGTCATGATAGGTTTTATTCTAGGGTTTTATCAAAAAAATGAGTCGTTATAATTGCAAAATTTAGTTTAAGTCTTTTTTTAAAAAAATCAAAGTTGTATTGAAACTTTTTAAAACTTATATTTTCATTCCTATGAAATTGTAAAAGATGTTTTAAAGTGTTTTGTTTTTTTTAATTAGCTTTGATTTAGGATTGTAAAACCTTTTTGTTCCTTTAATTTTTATTTTCACTTTTTCATCACTTTTATGAAATCCTAAGGATGAAAATGTAAACGTTTTAATTTTTCAACAACTTTGATTTCAACTTTGTTTTCAAAAACGTTTGCTTCTTTAATTTTTATTTCATATTTTTATTTGTTTTTGGCAAGTTGTAAAAGTAGAAAAGTTGTAGTTTTAATTTTTAGATAACTTTCATTTTTGTGTTGCTTTTATGTGTGTGTGAGTGTGTGAGTTAAATTTTTATTTTGTTCTTTTAAATTCCATGTTGTGTGTGTGAGTGTATGAGTTAAATTTTCATTTTGTTTTTTTTAATTCCATGTTGTGTGTGTGAGTGTATGAGAATAACCATTTGTGCTTTCTTTTATGCTTTCTTTAATTTATGTAGAGTGCGTGCGTGTAGGTAATAATTTTATTGCTTTCATTCTCCCGCCCACTCATTCGAGCCGGGACTCTCAATTTTAATGCTTTCTCAATTATGAAGAGTGTGTGCGTGTGCGCATCTATTTCAGCCTACTCGTTAAGAGTTAAACGACGCTCTGCTTAAATTTCCCGCCCACTCATTTGAGTGGGACTTGTAATTTTCATTTTTTGTAACTTAGTTTCTTTTTATTTATGCATTTATTCCCGCCTACTCGTTAAGAGTTAAATGGTGCATTGCTTTAATTTACCGCCTACTCAGTTTTGAGTAGGACTTGTACTTGCATTTATTTCCCGCCTACTCATTCGAGTAGGACATGCTTTATTTAATTTCTTTATGGTTTTGAAGTGTGCATGAGTGCCTGCATCAATTAGCTTTTTTTCAATTTTATCTAAACGCCTTGTTTTTCTATGTTTTCTCTAATAATTGTTTAGTACTTAATTTCAAACTCACATTTCACTAAAAACCATAGAGTCGTCCCCATACCGATGAGTGGCTAATCTCTATTAGCCTTCGGCATCAAAGAGCATTGGGATATATAAAATGATTTAAAATAATTAAAGAACTTATTTTTATTTTTATTTAAGGACTTAAGGTTTGCCCCAGGTTAACGACGCATAGGACCACGTAATCGATGTGTTGGCTCTATTTCCATTATCCATATACAATATCGAGAGGCTGCATGTATGGACCGATCCCCCTTGGGTAAAGAGAACTGCGTACGTCCCCTCGAAAGAGGAGAAGCGTAGTTCTGCCGGATTGGGTTCCCCACCCAATAGCGGGGTTCTTAGCGTAATGCGGGCGTTAAGGGGATTCCTTCGTCGGACTAACGTTTGGTCGAATAGACTTAGCGTCCAGGTGAGCGATATCCCTAGACCCAGGTGATCTCATGTCTATAGAACCTCCACGGCCAAGTGCCTTTTATTAATTTAAAAACTAAGTTCAATAATTGTTAAGAATTATTTTCGTATTAATCCGATTCAATGCCGTGCGTTAACCCGTTATCGAATTAATCTAAGTAAAATTCTGCTCTCTTTTCTTTCCTCTTAATTAACTAAAAATATCATCTTACTGATAGTAAGATAATAGTCATCCTAGAAGATTAGATATAATCAACGCGCCCCCAAGAACAATACGACCTCGGTATTCTCCTGAATACTGAGAACTACGCGATAGGTGCACTTGCCTCCTCTCGTTAGAAAACTCGATCTTCTAACCGGCTTACAGAATCAGACCATTTCGAACCAACCACAGTCGGTCTCTGTTCTTGCGGCTATAAAGTATAAATGCACAGTAAACGCACGGTTTCGGCCAAACCGTGCGACAGGAAAATGCACGGTTTTCCTGTACCTTTCGTTTTGTCACCATTTTGTGGATAATCGTGTGATTTGTTCACGCACGGGCGGCAGCGCCCGTGCGCGAGTAAAACACACGGTTCCTCTGTTTTCTACTACATTCCCATGCTCTGTATTTACCCGTGCGATTTCCTTCACGCACGGGCAGAAGCGCCCGTGCGTGAGTAAAATGCACGGGTCAACGCATCTTCATCTGCAAGCTTGGCCAGGAAGTTTGATAACGCACGGTTAATGCACGGTCGTGCGCCAAACCCTGCATGACCAATTTCTTGACCTGTTTATATTTAAGCGCAGATTTTCTTCCATTTGAGAGCCACCACATTTCCTCTGTCGTTTTAATCTTCGACAAAGGGTTCCACAGTTTTCCTTCATTCTCCACAATAGGGAGGTGCTCCGGGCAAGCTTTCACCGCCAAATCCAAGCCGGAGCTTCCTCTTGGCCTCCTCCTTCATCCTTGAGCTTCAAGAAGAGTCTTGACCTAGATTTCTCCATCAAGCTAGGAGAAGTTGTGCCATCCTCCACCGGCTCGTGACACGAAGAAGACGGGTCCATTGGGAGTGAGTGACAACCTCCTCTACCCCGGACACAGTTGAGGCTAGAGTTAGGACGCGGATTGACAACCCGATGAAACCTACAGTGAATCCTCAGCAAGACTTCGGATCCGGTCGATTTCACACACTTTTCTTCTCTTGTTGTTGATAGTATAGTTTATCCCTTTGTATATGATTAAGTATGTGTATTTTGTAAAACATATGTATACAATCATGTCTATGTGATTTCATATTTATGTTATTTGATTGAGGTGCGCCTTTATTTTCCATCCTCCACCACATCCGATTTTGCCACACTAGAAATTGCTAGTGGTGTGCGTAGAGAAGAGGTGCTCTTGACCCTCATTCTGTAAGCTTACTCGTCCATCCGCCCAGCAATTCGGTGCATAGCGGCCCATGCGATCTTCCATCCTTCCTGGCAAATCGATGCATAGCGGCATTGCGTAGGAGTAGTTTATAGTGTTTTATTTTCCTTTTCCATAATTATTAAAACACCCCATCGTTAACTCCGGCCTAAAGACTTCAATCTCAAGTTCTCCTCGATATTAACTCCCCCCTTACTGTGTTCCTTGAAGAGATCGATACTTGGGGAAATTTGCCCATTTTATATTACTTGTACGACCGGTACACTTACCGTTCAAACGCATTAAGTTTTTTGGCGCCGTTATCGGGGAACACAGTCGTGAGAGTTTTTGAAGAGATCGATACTTGGGGAAATTCGCCCATTTTATATTACTTGTGCGACTGGTACACTTGTCGTTCAAACGCATTACATTTTTGGCGCTGTTGTCGGGGAACACAGTCATGTGAGTTTTTGGAGAGGGAGATAGTAGATCGAAGCCCTATTCCATTTGTACATTTCATGTTTCTTCTTTTCTATAGTTGTTAGAATTTTTATTTTTGATTATTTCTTTTTGCCCTTTTCTGATTTTTAATTTTGAAAGCAGATCCATGCTATTTTTTATTTGAGTGTGTAGCCCTTTTTGGTAATTATTTTTATTCGTGATGTATTACGTAGCTGAGTGCAGTCAACTTGATGCTTTACGCCGATGGATCGATGTCATGGCTGATATGAATGATGAGCATTGTATTCGATGTGTGCCATGTCAAGGTGTAGATCACATGGTGAAGGATTGCCCTCGTCTGTGCGATCCTTCTCCCACTATGGGCGTGCCCGCAAAAACCTCCCATTCGCAGAAGACTATTATGGACAGGCCTACCAGGGTATTGCCTTGCCCATACACTGACATAGAGCACCTTGCTCGTTCTTTGCCCGTTGAGATTACCGAAGAATCTCTCGCCGCATACAGATCTTTCATGGGTCCCTCGGTTCCTTTTTACGAGCCTCCCTTGAGTGATGACGATAACTCTAGTGTTAGCCTGGAAGAAGTGGATCTGGAACTCATGGATGCTCCTGAATAGGACGATAAGATTGTTCCGTTCGTCAACGGGATGGCATCAGCGAAAGATTTTGCGAAGGGGCCTCCTCATTGAGTGCTTTATTTTGGGAGTAGTTTCACCCTTCTACAATTTTTGCCTGATTGTGCTATACCTTTTTCTTGTAAGTCGGTTGATGATGCCGTATTTTTGGATGAATCGGTGCCTAAGGTTGCACCAAGGTGGGATGAGGAATATTCCCTTTTCGATGCGGAGGTTTGTACCTTTTTATTGGACGAGGACATTCACCTTACCACCGTGGACCTCAAGTTCTCAGATTCCCCACAATACGACTCGTATGGTACCGACGATGATCTTTGCTTGGATCTTGCTGAGAGTGAAACTGGAATCACTCTCCCATATTCTTATTATTTTAGTTCTTAATCTCTTTTATTAATTGATCCCCTTTCTTTATCTGAGTCTGTGCAGGTTGAGTCCCCATGGGTACGATGGGATGACGATGAGCCAGGTGCCCATACCGCTGCCATCGCTTCCTACAGTTCTGTTGTTGACAATACCTTGCCAGGAAAGGATATATTTTGTGGTGAGATGAGTGAGGACAAATGCTCATCCTCTTCTTACTTCCAATTTCCTCTACCTATGTTGGGCACGTATTATTATTTAGGTAGAGGGGTAACTGTTTCATCGCTATATCGGTACCCGCAACCGCAACGAATAATGGAACAGTTACCTGTGCAATTTTCTTTTCATAGGCCCATTAGTTAGATATGTATAGAATTTAATAAGTCGTGCTGGGATGACAGTAACACCAGTACTTATCTAGGAGTCGGTTTATTTAGTTATTTTTACAGTTTTAAAAATTGTTTTATGTATTGCATAGCTTAGTTTAAATCTTGTTATTATTATAGTATATGCAATTTTTGTTGGAGCTATTTTGTAGGTGGCCTTTCTTTGGTGCGGCGGAGTGAGCTAAATATTTTCACAGGTTTGGCTTCATTCTTTAACGCCAATCTTCTGGTATGCTCATTTGCAGAGCATTGGGTAACCTCTTCCCCGAATTTTACTTCATTGTTATCTTGTGATAGGTTATTTAGTTTAACTCTGGTGGGGGAGAGTTATGCGTTACCTGTTCACATGCACTATATGCACTTGCATACCACGAGTATTTTCATTTTCAGTTTTTATTTTATCGTAACATCATTGTGCACCTACACACACATGAGCGCGATCTTAAACACGCGCTCGGCTCAAGTCAAATGTATTTCTTTTGTGTTAACTTTAAAATAGGAGTGCTGGCTTATGATTTTAGGATAGAGTAGTGTGAAACTCGTGCAGTACTCCTAATTAAGTACTCATAGTCTGCGTAGAAATATTATAGATTTAATTTTTCTTATGCTCGTAGATTTATGCTTTTCTGCATTTGTAAATATCGTTTGTACTACTCCAAATTGTTGAATCTGGAGAAATCGGACGGTAAAGTAGGAATGTGTATAGCCATCACTAGCCTCGTATTGCTCAAGTCGGGAGGAAGGATCATCTTTCTCAGTGGCTAAGAACTTGCCCCAACCTACTCTCGAAGCATTGGTGCATGGTTAGTCAAGCGTGATCATGATGTAGGCCATCATTTTGGCCCGGTTGAGCCTTGTACACGTCCTAACGATAATCCATGTTAGCCCATTTTGCGCCTATCCCACCTTTTGATTTATCCCTACTTGCAATCACCAAGGCCTAAAGACCTTTCCCAGTAGCACACACTTATTTATAGCTATTAGTATGTTGATTCTTCCGCCATGTGTTGTTGCTGCGAAGCAGTTTATGGTTGTGAGGTGGAGATGTTAATGCTAATTTGGCTAAATGTTGTTATACAAAAATGGGAAAACAATGTTGTTTGATATAACAGAAGAAAAAGTTTAAAGGAAAATTAAGTTTATGTTGTGTTGCGGCGGTCGGCAGTGCACACACCAGTATTGTCAAGTTCAAGTCTGGTGGTGTGGTGCACCTGCACGTATTGTTTGCGAGAGGATATGCATTTGTATGAGCTCATTTGGGTTGTGCGTAGCCGCTGTTTTACCTTTTGCATCCTTACCTACGTATGCACCCAAGCCTAATTATTATCCTAAAGTCTTACGGATTCACGCTTAAGTCGAACTAGCGATGTGGAGAGAGTGAGAACGGGCAAGCGTATGGTCCCCGACATTGATGGATTTCTTTGGAGGAGATCACGAGCTCCGGTATTTTACAATGCTCGCCTCAGTGGCCTTCCTACTTTCGTCCTACGCGTTACCGAATGATTCTGCAGCATTCCTATTTTGAGTAATTACAATATTTATTTACATCTGTCAAAATTTATAAACTCCGTAGCATAATTAAAAATTTTATCTATTATATTTTCTACATCCATGATGTATTTGATTTCTCGTTTTACTCTATTTAGAAATTACTAAGCCAGCTAGCTATTTTCGAGTAAACGGAGAAATGATTTGCTCGGGATGATAAAATGTTTAAGTCTGGTGGTGTGATGAGTCCGATATTTATAGTGTTTTTCGAACTCATCTGGGCGTGTTTTCTCACTCGTGCACTGCATTTCAACCGGTATTCGGTTATATTTGCATTGTCCGGTCTTTGACCCCATTGTGCACTATTTTGGGCCCGAGGGCGTGCGATTGCGCATTTTTTGTTGGGGGTAAGCCAATGGTACTCCCCATGTTTCTTTTTGTTGTTGTTGTCGTTTCTATTTTGGTGTTGGGAGACAGTGCTCCAGTTTGTTTTTATTGTTATGCAGGTAGTCGGGACATCCTATATTCAATTTTCAGTTTTGTGTAAAACGCACAGTCGTGCGCATTTCTTCGCGCACGGTTTCAGTGCAATCTTGCATTTCACAAAGCATTCCTAGGGGCATCTGTTTCTACCCGTGTGATTTGTTCCCGCACGGTTTCGGCCAAACCGTGCCAGAAGAAATCGCACAGCCTGTACCTTTTGCCAAGCTTTCCAGTGATCTGTGGTTAATCATGCGTTTTATTCACGTACGGGCAGTAGCACCCGTGCGCGAGTAAAACACACGGTTCCCCTGCTTGCGTTGATTTCCAACTCTGTTGTTACCCGTTCGATTTCCTTCATACACGGGCGGAATCGCCCGTGCATGAGGAAACGCACGGGTCAATGCATCTCTCCTGCAAGCCATTTTCTGTGCGCCAAAATCGCTCGGTTCACGCACGGTCGTGCGCCAGACTGTGCGTAACCAAATTTCTTATCTTTTTCTACTTAAGCGCAGATTTCCTGCCATTTTTAGGGAGCTCGCTTCCAACCATTCCTTCCGCATTTTTAGGGCGAACTCCGCCGTTCCACTAAGGGGAGGAGATCCGGGCAAGCATTCAAAGCCAAATTCAAGACGGAGCTTCCTCTCAGCCTCCTCCTTCATACTTGAGCTTCAAGAAGAGTTTTGACATAGCTTTATCCATCAAGCTAGGAGAAGTTTGTGCCATCCTGCACCGGCTCGTGACACGAACAAGATAGGTCCATTGGGAGTGAGTGACAGCCTCCTTTACCACATACGCAGTTGAGGACCGAACTAGGACGCAGATTGACAACCCGACGAATCCTACCGTGAATCGTCAGCAAGACTTCAGATCCAGTCGATTTCCCACACTTTTCTTCTCTTGTTGTTGATAGTATAGTTGATCTCTTTGTATATGATGAAGTTGTACTTATTTTGCTAAACATATGTATAAAATCACGTCTATGTGATTTCATATTTATGTTATTTTCTTGAGGTGTGCCTTTATTATCCATCCTCCACCACATCCGATTTTGCCGCACTAGCAATTGCTAGTGGCGTGCGTAGCGAAGAGGTGCTCTCGACCCTCATTCCATATGCCTACTCGTCCATCCGCTCGGCGATTCGGTGCATAGCGGCCATGGTGGTCTTCCATCCCGTCTGTCAAAGCTATGCATAGCTGCATTGCATAGGAGTAGTTGATAGTGTTTTGTTTTCCTTTTCTGCAACTATCAAAACCACTCATTGTTAACTCCGACCTATGGAATTCAATCTCAAGTCCTCCTCAATATAAACTCCCGCCTTACTGTGTTCCTTGAAGAGATCGATACTTGGGGAAATTTGCCCATTTTATATTACTTGTGCAACCAGTACACTTATCATTCAAACGCATCAAGGTGTTAACAACAATTAAATATGGGACACATGTCGATCATCTCGCTAATTGTCGGAGTTATAAATAGCAGCTGAGATCGAGATCAAATAGCTTTCTGATCAAAGAATTAATTCATTATGAAAAATGAGAAGCGGAGATTGTCATCTTCTTCCGCCATTGTTACAGAGCCATGAAATTCAATTTGAAATCTGACGGGGTTCTGAGTTTGCTGAGGCATTCAACATTTGCTACAACAAGTTCAGAGTATTTCTCTGAGGAAGACGAATCAGTCTAGGCGAGCCCTAGCTGAAATTATCTTTACAATCCAAGCCGTGCCAAATCTGAAGATCATTTGTTGGATCTTTGAAGAAGAAGTAGAGAGGGCTGATATCTGTTTAGTCCATATCGGGATAGATTCCTGAATAAAAAGAAGCAGAGGTTTCTGCTAGTCGCTTCTGTTGAAAATTGTGAAGTGAAAGTGGCATATTGAGCGACTTGGGAATTCTATCCGCCCGGCCTTTGCGTTCTGGATAGGCGGATATGCAGGTCGGCAATTAGGCAGGGGTTAGCTAATGGTCAGGCAACCAGGGAGATCTATCCGCACGGACTGTGCGGACAAGACTGGCAGTTAATTAAGTCAGCAGATGTGCTGGAAGTGGAGGCCTTGGAGGTCTATTCGAGCAGTCTGTGCGAACAGAGGAGGTGGCCAGCCAGACCAGTTTTTGCTCAGGCAGTAGTATATTCCCAGTTTGTAACCGAGCGAATAGGTTTTCTATCCGCAGTGTCCGGCAAGGTGCGGACTGGACTGGAGCTCGGTAGACTGGCATGGCAGATGCCTTGGTCTATCTCTTGTGGTGCGGCTGGTGGTTGCCGCAGGGTTCGCCGGTTAGGGCGGATTTTTGCTGGAGTTCGTCGAGCTTGGCGGACTGGTACCAGTGTCCGTCATTAAGTGTGGACTGGCCCTAGTGGCCAGTGGTGTTGACTTGGTTGGTTCTGAACTAAGTCTATGGTTGGCTCAGTCCGGGGATATAACGCAGTAGTGCGTGGACTGCTTCTCAGTCCGCCAAGC
The DNA here is from genome assembly GCA_039513925.1 of Platanthera zijinensis. Lineage (NCBI taxonomy): Eukaryota > Viridiplantae > Streptophyta > Magnoliopsida > Asparagales > Orchidaceae > Platanthera > Platanthera zijinensis. The sequence continues at coordinate 35,859,583 of CM077083.1, forward strand.
TCGTCAAGTATTTCCCTGTGGGTTGGCTGCTTGCTTGGCGAATGTTCACTAGAGAATTGTCCGCCTCATCGCGCGGACTGGAACCTTGTCCACTGAGTCCGACAGCTGTCAGCTTGTGCCTAGCTTCGGACTCAGAGTTATGAAGACTGATGCTGTGTCTGCAAGGCAAGCAGACTGCGTTCATTGTTCGCCAAGTTAGGCAGTTGGATTGGTGCCTTGGCTGCGAACTTGGGGGGAGCGGACTGTGCGGTCTTCGCGGGATGGAAGACAGGCAATGTTGATGAAGAGTCTTGCGGGTTGTTGACCAAGTATAGCAGCCTTATGCGACAAGGCAGACTGGGAAGTCAGTCCGGCCTTGCTGATGCTGAGGCGAGCTGGCTATCGCACAAGGTCGCGGCGGACTAAGCGGACTGCTTTGTGTTCATCGCGGGATGGTGGCGTTTATCCTATAGGCTAGGGAGGTGACCACACTCCTCATCATGCCTATAAATAGTACCCCTCCGTCATGTCAAGAATAGAGAGAATGAACAGTAAGTGAGCCCGCAAACCATTACTGTGGACTGGATTTTGGTATCCGACCGGGTTAATGGAGTTGACCGGTTTGTGCTGTTCAGGTTGTGCGGATAGCGCTGGAAAGTTGGGACATGGCTCTGATTGTGGTCAAAGACAGTGCAGAATCTGCGGTTAAGCAACCAGCGGTAAACAGCAGGTCGCGGACAGCGACTAGGCGGTCTTCTCTTTGGCAACTTGTTTCGGGGTTCAATAAGTCGTCTGCTTCAGGCGACCTGTTCAGTTCGACAGCAGCAAATCACACGGTCAGGCAGCTAGGGGGCTTGCTGATCGGCGAGTAGAGCTTGTATTGGAATAACGGTCTGTCCGCTCGGTTAGTTCGCGGTTTGGCGGACTAGGCGGTCAGTGCGGACTCCGTAGTGAAGTAGTGGAATCGGCGGTTACTCCTTTAGTCCACGCAGTTAGGTTTGCCTTGTATTTTGATCTGTTTGGTACATTGATGAAATCTTGTCTCTCCTTGTAAGAAGATTGTTGTGATCAATATAGATTCTTGTTACTGCATGTGTCTCTGGGGTTGTTTTAGCATTCTAAGTTGAGATAACCCCTGCTCATTCCAAGATCCAGAAAATTCAATAGAACAAGTCGGGCTTCAATTCACGATCACTTTCTCATCTTGTTGCTGTGAAGACGTAGATAGGGCTTACATCTGCTCAGTCCAGGTAGACAGACACAGAGAATTTTCTCCACTGTCTGTAATTAATTTCTTTGATATTCTGTGTAGGATTCATATTCAATCTGAGTGGTAAGGTTAAGTGTCTGAGCTGTTAGCATATGTTATAAAGGATGAGGTAGGGAAAGGGTTTCCTTAGTTGTAGGACTGTGGATCACTCTGAGGTAGGGCAGAATTACCTGAGGTGTATGAGTGTCGATTCACTCTGAGGTAGAGTTCTTGGGAAGAACATTAGCTATAGGATCTTGGTGATCTAAGTGGTAAGACTTGTATATTCTAAGTTATAGGTGCCAGTTGGGCTCTGAGCTATAAGATCTGAGGATTTGAGGAAGAAAAAATAAGGTGTTTGGCTTAATCTAGTCTATTGCTATATAGGCGAACGGGGAAAGTGGATGTACCCATCAATTGGGGAATCACTATAAATCTATGAGTATTGTGTTGTGATTGTTGTGCTATGATTGTGTTATAATTACTGAATAGCTTTCTTGCCTTATCTTACAGAGATAGTAATTAAGATAGAGAATCAGATTTCATTAACTTTAAGTAGCCTAGAATTAAATTGGACCTATTCACCCCCCTAAAGGTGTTTAGGTTATCCTGAAATCAAGACTTTCAAGTGGTATCAGAGGGAGGTTACTCAAGAAAGGACTTAACAGTCTGAGTTGATCTCCAGGGAAGCTGTCAGAAGGTCAAGATTGGTTCAGGAGCAAATCACACAGATCTTGGATCTATGAAACTTCTTCTTTGTAGGAAGGAGACTTTTGGCATCTGGAAGGAAAAGGTCAGATTGTTAATGAAGGCATCTGATCCTAGGATTTATATCATAGTACAAGAAGGACCCTTAATCCACATGAAGACATCTGTCCTTGATGAAAATTTGAAGACTCCAAAGATGTACATTGAGATGACTAAGGATGAAATCATCTTAGCTATACTGGATAAGAGGGCACAAAACATTATAGTTAGTGTCATAGATGACTCAACATTCCAAAACCTTATCCACTGTAATACATCAAAGGAGATGTGTGACACACTAATTGCCTTTATATAGGGAACAAAAGAAGTGAGGGACAATAGGAAGTCAATGCTCAATCAAGAATATGTAAGCTTCAGGAAGAACAAGACAGATGACATAGCCGAGTGCTTTGAAAAGTTCTTTAGGATTGTGAATGATCGAAGAACATATGGCAGAGTTTTCAACACATATGAATTAAATGACAAGTTTCTCAGGTCTTTGACTAAAGACTGGGCCACAAAAATTTGTGCCATCAGAGAAGTGGCAAAACTTGCATACATTCCACCACCAACCCTATTTGGAAAGTTGCTGTCTTTTGAAATGCAGCTGACTGTTATAAAGGAGGAGGAGAAAATCAGCAAGTCTGCAGTCAAGGACAAGTTAGTGGCCTTCAATGCTGAAGCCACACGGAGGAGCAGAAGAAAGACTATGTCTCCACCAAGGAGAGAAGTTGAATCTGATTCAGAAAGCTCAGAAACCATCACATCAGACTACCACATATCTGATGAACATTTTGCTGCCTTCTCAAGGAAATTTTAGAAATTCATGAATAAGAAACATTAGATAAGCAGGCCATCCTATTATTCTTATCCCAAGGAAGATTACTATAAGGGCAGGAAGAAATCCTCTAAAGAGGACAAGTATGGCTCTAAACCAAATAAACATGCTTCTTCTAAAGTGGTCTATTATTGTTGTAACAAGCCAGGGCTTATTATTGGCTACTTCCATATCCAAAGGAAGGGTGCTGGAGAAAAGAAGGAACATCAGCAGCTGGGCAAGAAGGAGAAATCCATTATTGCCAAGAAGCAAAAGAGCTGGACTGACTCATCATCATCAGAGTAAGAAAAGGAAGATGAAGATGAAACCTACATTGGGCTATTTACTATTGAAAAAGAATCTGTAGAGGCAGACTTCTTAGATATGCTGGCTGCTATTGCTGAAGAAGCTGATGATGTTTCCAAGTTTGAAGAAAGAAAAGAAGACATCCATTGCCTTGGGCTGATGGTTCTGACTGAAGAAGGACCCAGCTAGGAGCAGCCTGGTCCAAGCAAAGTACATTCTCTTTCCTCTGTGTCAGATTATGTGACAAGTCTAGAATGAAAGTCATCAACATCAAGAGATAAAGTTGGTTCTTAATCTGAATGAGAAGTCAATCAATTTATTGATGATAATGGTGAACTCCTGCAGCCACATAAGAGAAGCATGCTCCTGGCCAAAAAGCAGGCAAAGGAGATTACCTCTCTGCAGCTGGCTGCTTCAGACTCAGCAAACATGCTTAACCTAAAGTTGAAATAAGTCAGCGAGCTGAAAAGCATCACTGTCATTCAGATGAGAACAATCACCTTCAAGAATGACCACATTTGGAATCTTCAAGGTAAACTCCAAAAGGAGAAGGAGTTAGTGGCTAAGTTTTCAAAGCCATGTTCTATATTGCCCTTGATAGATTCCTTCTCTCACCAAAAGGGTAAGAAGGAGTTAGGCTTCATATGGAAAACTAGAGCTGCCAATTCCAAAAGGAAGGGCAAAGCTCTAGTGAAGCCACTAGTCTCCAAGCCTCAAATTCCTTTCGGGAAAGTGATGCTACCATCTAACAAGTATCACCATGAGAGCATTTATGGTCACTGGGAGTATGGTGTTATGAATGGTAAGGGTGCTAGTACCTACAAGGCATCCCATGGAAAAATCCAAATGGCCCATCCTAGACCATTTGTGTTTTGTGTACCAAACACAACACTCAAAAATAAGGCTGCAACCCATTCTCAAAATCTGTCTGTCCACAATCAAACCAAAGGAAAGACTGTCAGCAAACCTAACTTGGGAATATCTAAAGCCATTAGGAGCATGCACTGTAACATCCCCCAATCAACTAGACCCCTAGGAGGGGTTTTGTCATGACTAGGTCATGACAAAACAATAGGAAGCCCCAGAAGACCAAGTGGATCTAGGAATGAAGGTGAGATCGCAGTGGTCTGCAAATAACACTTTCCAATTATCTAACCCAGGGTTTGCCATTAGGGCCTCACCTTGACTTTTTGATTCCACCATAACATCCCTACCCCTTTAGAAGGTTCATTGGGTCACCAAGGATCCATTGGGATCAACTAAAAAGGTCAAGTTGACCAAAGTCAACCCGAATGTCACAACCTGCATTTTCACCGCCTTTAACGATATATCAAAGTAAGGGAAAATGTGCGTCATGATGCCACGTCAGAAGGGGATAACTGTGGACTCTTAGGCAAAACTCTTATTTGACACATAAAGAAAAAATTTTAAGTTATTTAGAGAGAAATCCAGTTTATGTTAAGCAGTTAGCCATATCCCTCGGCTTAATAGCTCATCTAGTCCACGGAGAAAATAGTTATACGCTGTGGAAAATACTTTTTTATGAGATTAAACATCCTATATGAGTGTAAACGTCCTCGATGGATAACTCATGTTATGCAAGACCCTAGATTTATAAGAAGTATAGCAAAAAAATTTTGCGCTAACCAGAAAGTAGTGACTTAATTTTAAAAGAGATGACATGTATGATATACCAATAATAGGGTTTTATAAGTTAAAAATATCTAACATGCAGTCCTAACATAAAACATCTCAGAGAGCAAGTAATCAAATTTATCACAAAGAAAACAACTAGCAACTAGCAAGGTATCCAAAATCAACTATCCTATGAGCATCAATAATCTGACATGAACCCACATCAAGTAAAAGTATGTCTGAACTAGGTAAAGTAAACTAAAACAACAAGCTACCTCGCAACAATGAGGTGAAAACGACAACCAACACTACTGCTTAGGAACTCCAAAACCAGCTCCACATCCTGCTAAAGCTCTGAACCTGAGGCATTCCAAAGACAGAACACCTCAGCAAGAGGGTACAAATGGTGGCAGAAAAGTAAGCCAAAAGTAAATAATGGTCAAAAGGGGTACCAACCCAAGACCAAAAGTACTGAAGTAAAGTACAGAAGTAAAGTGCCAAAATCAAAAAATTAAACTTACGTGGATCGTCACATACAACAAATCACACCAGATGCACAAGGCTAAAAAGGTGGAAACCATGATTAAATCATAAGAAAGAATACTCAAAACTTTATTAGCCACTTGTGGTCAACTTTACCCAAAAACACAGGCGAGGTGGTCGCTCATCCGGACATACCCTCACATATATAATATCCGTCTAACTGCAGGGGAGACTCATACACTCCACCATTTACTGCAGACGACCAAACACCCGGTATAGTTCCACAAGGTACTAATAAAGGGAACAAACCTTGCGGTGGTGGTTTGGTCCACTAACACCCGCAACAAAGGAAAACCATGATATAAATCTCAAGACTTGTCACTTCAAATTCTATTGGACATTTCTAGATTTAGAAGCGGTTGATCAACCTTTAGGAAGGATTTACAATCCTAGATAAACTCTAACATGTCCTACATAATAGTTAAGGGATGGTTAAAAGAGCAAAGATTCAACCACATCATTAAAACATATACCATTATACAAGGTTAGATTAGCAAAATTAAGAACACGATAATACAAGTGTTTTTAAACAAAGGGTTAAGATAACACGAGAATCAGCAAGTTATTAATGATAATGACAAAAGAAGTTAGAAATTTCAGCACATCGGGAGAAGGAAGGGAAGAGGGGAGTAAACCACCACTTGCGTTGGTTTTGCCAGAAAAACTCTCCAAATCGCTCCTTGTCGTAGATCGGGGTTAAAGAAGATGAGGGAAGTCAAAATCTAACAAGAATAGCTAAAAGAAGAGGTTAAGCCCAAACACCCTAACGAGAAATTCTCAAGAAATGAGGAATGTTTTACAACGATGACAAAGCTCTCGCTGAGAGCTTTCAGGATCTTTTATCGGTTCAAGATTTCGAACATCGGAGCACCGTCGGCGGCCATCGAATGAATCACAGAAAAAAAACTTTCTCCCTCTTGCTCACGCCGCTCTGGTTCGGGAGATGAATAGGAAATTCGGTCTAAATGAAGGAGGAAGAAGAAGTAGGTATATATATACTAAGGGTAATATAAGAATAACTGTACTTAAGAAAACGAACCGGGATTGGCTGAACCGGGCTTTCCGAGACAAAGGTTTGGGTTTTCACGAGAATAAGACAAGACTTCTCGAGAACAAAAACATACTTCTCGAGTACTAAAAGGGACTATCTCGAGAAAAGACTATGGACTTCTCTAGAAGGGCTTCTGGACATCTCGAGAACAACCATCGTCTTCTCGAGAACAAGAGGAAGATTTCTCGAGAGCTTCTTGAGAAATAAGAAAACTTCTCGAGTAATGGGTAAGCATTACTCGTGAACAACTCAGGACTACTCGTGTACTAGACTGCATCTCCCGAGAATAAGAAGATTCTTCTCAAGAACAACAAGGAGATTTCCCGAGAACTGCATGACTTCTCCAGAACAATTGGGAAGAACAACCCCGTTCGATTAATTCTTCTCGAAGTTGGTTGAACCTATAAACCGTTCGATGAATTCTGATCGAAGTTCGCTGAACACAAAGGAAAAATCGCGTTCGAAAAATTCTGCATGAAGTTCGTCGAACACAAACCCGTTCGACGAATTCTGCTCGAAGTTCGTCAAAACCAGAACTGTTTGACGCTTCGTGTGAATGCCGTTCGCCGTTCTTCTAATGCCTTTCGACGCTTCATCGAATGCCGATCGCCGATCGTCGAACTCCGTTCGATGATCGTCGAACTCCAAACAGTGCCCAAAATATGTTATCTCCCGCCTCATATCAACGAAAACCTACCCTTAAGGTGGGCTCCTCGAGAATAAAATGAAGCATAAGGATTTAATATAATAATCATATTCAAATAGTTTGAATAATAAAATACGAGCTCAAAATGGAGGCCCAAACGCGCATCGAATTAAACTATTTTAACAGCGAAGACAAGGCTAGAATCTAGCGCACCATTCTTGAGACACAAACATCAAATACTTACACAAGCAAAAATCATCACAAGGATCCAAACATGCACCGAGGCTCCAAAATGCTTGGATAGCAATAAAACTAGACAAGTACAAAACCTCAAACCTTTATCCTTTTCAATCAAGGAAAACATTCAATTTAATCAAAATCTCAAAATCTGGTCAACAAGACCCAACGGACACAAAAACAAACTAACGGTGCAGCGCCGTCAACATGACGTAAAAAAAGTAATGCCTTGATGTCATAAATATGACGATACCAATTCAAATAATATTATCGGAAAAATGGGGGCGTTATAGTCACTCCCCTTAACAAGAAGTTTCGTCTCGAAACTTATCACAACTTCAAAATCAAACCAAAACGAGAAAGAACCAACATTCCCCAAAAATCGGGAGACATACTAGAAACTTAGAGAAGAGGTGAGGATGAGATTCCCTCATCCACGACTCAAATTCCCATGTCGTGCTCTCAACGTCTTGATTTCTCCAAATAACCGTGATCATGGGGATGGTCTTTCTCCGTAACACTCGATCTTGAGATTCCAAAACACGGACATGCTCTTCCACATACGAAAGGTTGGGCGGAATCTGGGGTACCGAGTCAAGGCCTTGACCATCACTACGAACACACTTCCACAACTGGCTCACATGGAACACATCATGGACACCAAGGAAGGTAGTAGGTAAATCTAGTCTATAAGCTGACACTCTGATGCGCTCAAAAATTTGAAAAGGTCCCACATACTGGGGGTCTAACTTGTGGTTCCTTCCAAACCTTTTAACACCTGACATCGGAGAGACTTTCAGAAAAACCATGTCCCTAATGTCGAACTCCAGATCAACCCTTCGTCGATTAGCATATTTCTCATAATGCTCTTGTGCTATACGAAGCTTTTCTAGAATATGAGTCACATCACAATTCATCTCTTTAAGGGCTTCCGGACCTAGCAACGGTCTCTAACCAACCTCAGCCCAAAACAAAGGTGTCCTACAATGCCTTCCATACAAGGCATCAAATTGGGCCATCTGTAGGCTCTCTTGATAACTATTATTGTAAGCAAATTTCATGAGTCTGAGGAGTTCATCCCAAGAACTACTATGATCCAATATATAACACCTTATCATGTCTTCCACGATCTGAATCACCCTTTTTGTCTGACCATTTTTCTACGGATGATAGGAAATGGAATACCTTAAATTGATACCCAACCCCTTTTGTAAACTCTTCCAAAAACGAGACATAAATCTGGAGTCTCGATCCAATACAATGCTAAGAGGCACTCCATATTACCTGACGACTTCATCGAGATATAACTCAGCAATCTTCTTCATAGAATACCCAAACTTAAAGGGCACAAAGTGAGCACAATTAGTCAATCTATAAACTATCACCCAAATAGAATCGTGCCCACGAGGAGATTAAAGTAAACCGGTGATGAAATCCGTACAAATACTCTCCCATTTCCAACTTGGAATATCAAGCAGTGTTAGTTTACTACCAGGCCTTCTGTGGTCAGCCTTAACACGCTGACACGTATAACATTCTGACATAAACTTTGCTATATCATTCTTCATTCCCGCCACCAAACAATTTGCTTCAAATCTTTATACATTTTTTGTGGAACAAGGATGGTAGGCAACAATAGAACCATGAGCTTCCTTGAAAATCTTAACCCGAATGTTACCAAAAGCAGGAATACAAAATCTACCCCAATATTTCATGGTATCTAACTCGTCCAAAGAGAAATTAGGTAGCTCGCCCTTCTCAGTTCTATTCCGGAGATGCAACAAATCAGGATCATCCTTCTAGTGCACTCTGGTAAGGGAAATACATGAGGGCTCTTCTGCTTCAAAACTAGCAGGCCCAATACTATTCCCAACTTCGATGTCCATCAACAGGAATTCTTCCACCAGGGATTGCACAGATAGATTGAATATTTTGGTGGTCTTCCTACTCAAAGCATCAGCTACTACGTTAGCCTTTCTAAGGTGATACAAGATCTCCACTTCATAATTGGCTACATACTCTAACCACCAACGTTGGCGCAGATTCAGCTCCTTATGAGTGAATACGTACTTCAAACTCTTATGTTATGTGTAGATCTTGCATAATGCGTCGTACATTAAGTGTCTCCAAAGCTTCATCGCATAAATTACAACAACAAACTCCAAATCATGCGTAGGATAGTTCCTTTCATGAATCTTTAATTGCCTTGATTCGTACGCTATCATCTTCCCTTCTTCAATCAAAATACAACCAAGTCCAATGTGTGATGCATCCACATACACAGCATACTCGGCTCCTTCCGTAGGCAAAGTTAAAACTGGAGCAGTACACAATCTCTTCTTCAATTCTTGGAAAGCTTCTTCACACTTATCGCTCCAAATGAACGCGGTGTTCTTCTATGTATATCTAGTTAGTGGTGCAGACAACACATAGAACCCTTCCATGAATCTTCTATAATAGCCAGCCATGCATAAGAAGCTCCTAATCTCCTTAGGTGTAGAATGTCTCTTCCATTCCATCACAATAGAAATCTTGGTTGGGTCTACGGAAATACTGTCCTTGCCCACAACATGGCACAAAAAAGACACATGCGGTAACCAGAATTCACACTTACTCAGCTTGACATAGATTTTGTGCTCGCTCAGGGTTGACAAAACTAAGCGTAAGTGTTGAGCATGCTCCACAACACTACTTGAATACACGAGGATGTCATCTATGAACACGACCACAAAATGGTCCAAGAAATCCTTAAACACTCTATTTATTAAGTCCATAAAAGCAGAGGGGCATTTGTCAAACCAAAGGACATCACCAAGAACTCAAAATTCCAGTGTAGGGAATGAAAAGACGTTCGTGGTATATCAGCCTTACGGACACTCAACTGGTGGTAGCTTGATCAAAGGTCAATCTTCAAAAATATAGCGCATCCCCACAGTTGATCAAATAAATCATCAATCCGAGGCAACGAATATCTGTTCTTGATTGTTACCTTATTTAACTCTTGATAATCTATGCAGAGCCTCAAGGAACCGTCTTTCTTCTATACAAACAAAATAGGGCCACCCTACGGAGAAGAAATCGGCCTAATAAAGCCATACTTCAACAACTCATCCAGCTGAGTGCGTAACTCAGCTAACTTATGCAGAGCCATACAATACGATGCCTTAGTAATAGTTCAAGATTCGGGCTCGAGGTATATCACGAACTCCACCTCTCTCTCTGGAGGAAGTCCTGTAAGACTACTAAGAAAGACATCTTGAAAATCTCGCACCACCGAGATATCCTACAAGACGTGGTGTAACAAAATCTGTTTCCAAAGCAGAAATAGAAACAAGATACGCCTCGCAACCAAACTCTAGAGCTCGACAAGCACGTACTGCAGAAATAAAGAGGGAACCCTTACCCTGAAAAACATAGACACTCATAGGTTCGCAATTGTCCATCTTGAAGTCCAGTCGCTTTACCTTGCACTGGATGACCACATCATACTTGGACAACCAGTCCATGCCCAAAATCATGTCGAAATCTACCAGGTCCAACACCATCAGATCCGCAAAAGCTAGGAACTCGCCTGAACAACTAGGGCATATCTTAATTCCTTGATTTGATACCATCAGATCTCTGGAGGGAAACTTGACGCTGAAGTAATTTCCAAATTGATCCATGTTCAAACGATGTTTATCTACGAAACTCCGCGCCACAAAGGAATGGGTGGCACCCGAATCGAAAAGAACGTGCGCCCACCTATTCTTCACCTTAAACTCCCCTAAAACTGTAGCATACATAACTAAACGAACGAAAACTAGGAAAAACAAGGGAGAGTAAAAGTTACACTAGAATCAAACCTGATATCACTTGGGTAGAGGTCTGAGCTTCTTCCCTGGTCACCGCCATTAGCTTTGCTTTCCCTCTATCCTTGTTTGGTGGCGGCGGAAGATTCTGAAGCGGGGCCAGCTTTAGTTGGGACTGAGCCTGGGGGCATGAAGACTTCAGGTGCCCCTTTTGCCCGCACTGGAAGCAAGCCTTATCCTTCGACCAGCAATGACCAACGTCATGTCCCTTCTTTGTACATAATGTGCATACCAGATCTCCCTTGGGTGCGCCTTGGATGGCAAGCACCTGCTACTGCTTCAGAGTGGCAGTCCTTTTAAAACACCTTTCATAAGGGTGGCCGGATCGACCACAGAAGCTACATATTTGTCCATTTTTCCTCTTCGAAGAAGGGCCAGATGCCCTAGAGCTTCCATCCTCATCACCTTTCCTCTTCTCTTTTCTCACTGCGACACCTCGATTCTTGCCATTTTCAATCGCCTCAACTTTCCGATCGGCTTCCACTGCTTCAGCATTACTTTCAGCTTTATAAGCACATGCCCACTGTTGGACATCACTTCATAGTCCTCCGAGGAAGCGCTTCACTCTTCCCTCCTCTTAAGCTACTAAATCAGGAGCAGATCTGCTCAACTTACTAAACTCAATCTCATAATTGCTCACCGTGAGCTATCTTTGCTTCAGATACAGGAAATTATTCATCAGATGGTCTTGCTCGACCGAGGGTAGAAACCTTTTCAGCAGCATCTTCTTAAAAGGTTACCACGAGCATCCTTAATTCAGGCTCTCCTTCTACCGCATCCACCAACTCTTTGCCAGGACTTTTAGCTAATCGGTTGCAATCATTACCTTCTAGGCATCTGCAATCCACGAATACGAGAACATTTCCTTTATAGCGATGATCCAATCATACAGAACCATAAAGTTAGCTCTCCCATTGTAAGTGGGGGGTCCCAATCGCTGGAAATGCGAGATAAAAATCATCTCTGGTGGTAGCATCACTGGGGGCACCAGAGGAGAAGAAGAAATGAGAATTGCTTGATCCACGGCAGGATGTTGCACTAAGGGTTGCTGTGCGGGAGCGGCGGACAACAAAGTATAAAGTTGTGATTGGATCGCAACTACTTTCCTCGATAGAGCCTCATTGCTCTGATGCAAAATCTCGATCAACGCCTCACTTTGCCCACATGATGACTCACCCTCCGACTAGGGAGTCTACCTCATTGCAGGACGCTTTGGCAATATTTCTAAAAGGCGACGAACAACTCATCAAAATCCTAGATTACGACTAAGCCACACAACTTAGTTCAGACCATACTTAAAAGACACTTGTTTATGCTGCAAACTTGCTCTAGGACTTTAGAATGATGTTATGTCCTACTTAGGATGATATCCTCTCATCCTATTGACTCATGTGCCTATGAAATTAATACATGGATTCTTTATTCTTATTTAAAAATCATGTGTGTACATGTGTTATTATGTAAACCTTAACTTTGCATGCGTGCTTATGCGGTGATATGCTATGTATGCAGTATTATGCAACCTAAAAAGGCCTTAATGCATGTTATGAGCGACGTACATATGAAATGTAATGGATCTCATACTACATAACATCGCATGCCACGAGAAAAGAAAACGTGCTAATGGTCACCCATGTGATGGTGGTTTTGCATCCCATAGTACATAACTGTCACATGTTGCCACCTATGATGGATCCATATACAAACACATATTACGCATCCCATACTACATAATATGCCCCGTATACTTCTTGTCATTCTATGAGTGTAGTGACTATGCTTTGGCTAAGACGTATTGATGACACATCGGTGTGTGTATTCAAATGAATAAAATCAAATCTACAATAGATTGGTTGGTTCGACCAACTTGTCAAACCAACCTCCCTCTGATACCAACTGTCACAACCCGTATTTTCACCGCCTTTAACGATATACCTGAGTAAGGGAATATGCGCATCATGATGCCACGTCAATAGGGGATAACTTCGGACGCCCAGGCAAAACTCCTACTTGACACAAAAAGAAAGATTTTTAAGTTATTTAGAGAGAAATCCAGTTTAAGTTAAGAAGTTAGCCGTATCCCTCGGCTTAGTGGGTCATCTACTCCATGGAGAAAATAGTTATACGCTCCGGAAAATACTTCTTTTATGAGATTAATCATCCTAAATGAGTGTAAACGTCCTCTACGGACAACTCATGCTATGCAAGACCCTATAATTATAATAAGTATAGCTACAAGTATTTGCGCTAACAAAAAAGTAGTGACTTAATTTTAAAAAAGATGGCATGTATGATATACTAATAATAGGGTTTTATAAGTTAAAAATATCCAACATGCAGTCCTAACTTAAAACATCCCAGAGAGAAAATAATCCAATTTATCATAAAGAAAACAACTAGTAGCTAGCAAGGTATCCAAAATCAACTATCTTGTGGGCGTCAACAATCTGACACGAACCCATATCAAGTAAAAGTATTTCTGAACAAGGTAATGTAAACTAAAACAACAAGCTACCTCGCAATGGCGAGGTGAAAACCACAGCCTACACTGCTGCTCATGAACTCCAAAACCAGCTCCACTACCTCCTAGAGCTCCGAACCTGAGGCATTCCAAAGACAGAACACCTCAGTAAGAGGGTACAAATGGTTGCAGAAATGTAAGCCAAAAGTAAATAAAGGTCAAAAGGGGTACCAATCCAAGACCAAAAGTACTAAAGTAAAGTACATAAGTAAAGCGCCAAAATCAGAAAATAGAACTTATGTGGATCGTCATGTACAACAAATCACACCATATGCACAAGGCTAAAAAGGTGGAAAGCATAATTAAATCATAAGAAATTATTCTCAAAAATTTATTAGCCACATGTGGTAAACTCTACCCAAAAACATAGGCGTGGTGGTCGCTAATCCGGACATACCCTCTGAGATATAATATTCATCTAACTGCGACGGAGACTCATACACTACACCATTCACCGCAGACACCCAAACACCCGATAGAATTCCACAAGGTACTAAAAGAAGGGAACAAACCTTGTGGCGGTGGTTTCATCCACTAACACCTACAACAAAGAAAAAGCATGATATAAATCTCAAGACTTGGCACATCAGATTCTATTAGACATTTCTAGATTAAGAAGCGGCTGATCAACCTTTAGGAGGGATTTACAATCCGAGATAAACTCTAACACATCCTACATAATAGTAAAGGGACGGTTAAAAGAGTAAGATTCAACCACATCATTAAAACATATACCACTATATAAGGTTAGATTAGCAAAATCAAGAACCTTATATTACAAGTGTTTTTAAATAAAGGGTTAAGATAACACTATAATCAGCAAGTTATTAATGATAATGTCAAAAGAAGTTAGAAATTTCAGCAGATCGAGAGAAGGAAGGGAAGAGGGGAGTAAACCACCACTTGCCTTGGTTTTTCCGGAAAAACTCTCCAAATCACTCCTTGTCGTATATCGGGGATAAAGAAGACGAGGGAATTCGAAATCTAACCAAAATAGCCAAAAGAAGAGGTTAGGGCCAAAAACCCTAATGACAAAAACTCAAGAAATTGAGAAGGTTTTACCATGATGATGAAGCTCTCGCTGAGAGCTTTCAGGATCTATGATCGGTTCAATATTTCGATCACCAGAGCGCCGTAGGAGGGCACCAGAAGAATCACGGAAAAAAAACTTTCTCTCTTGCTCACGCCGATCTAGTTCGGGAGATGAACAGGAAATTTTGTCTAAATGAAGGAGGAAGAAGAACTAGGTATATATATACTAAGGGTAATATTAGAATAACTGTACTTAAGAAAACGAACCGGGATTGGCTGAACCGGGATTGGCTGAACCGGGCTTTCCGAGACAAAGTTTTTGGTTTTCTCGAGAACAAGACAAGACTTCTCGAGAACAAAAACGTACTTCCTGAGTACCAAAAGGGACTATCTCGAGAAAAGACTATGGACTTCTCGAGACGGGCTTCTGGACATCTCGAGAAAAACAATCGCCTTCTCGAGAACAAGAGGAAGATTTCTCAAGATTTTCTCGATAAAAAAGAAAACTTTCCGAGTAATGGGTAAGCATTATCGAGAATAACTCAGGACTACTCGAGTACTATACCACATCTCCTGAGAAGAAAAAGATTCTTCTTGAGAACAACACGGGGATTTCACGAGAACTGCAGGACTTCTCGAGAACAAGAGGGAAGAACAACCCCGTTTGACGAATTTGGCTTGATGTTCGTCGAACCGATAACCCGTTCGATGAATTGTTATCGAAGTTTATCGAACACAAAGGAAAAACCTTGTTTGACAAATTCTGCTCGAAGTTTGTCGAGCAGAAACCCGTTCGACAAATTATGCTTGAAGTTCATCGAACCCAGGATTATTCAATGCTTCGTGCGAATGCCGTTCGACGTTCGTCAAACTCCGTTCGACGCTTCGTCGAACTCCGATCTACGATCGTCGAACGCGTCGAATGGAGTTCGATGATTGTCGAACGGAGTTCGACGCTTCGTCAAACTCCAAACAGCGACAAAAAAATTTCGCTTCCACCCTCTAATCGACAAAAATCTACCCTTAAGTAGGGCACCCCGATAATCAAATGAAGCATAACGATTAAATATAATAATCATATTCAAATAGTTTGAACAAGGAAATACGAGCTCAAAATGGAGTCAGAAACGCGCGTTGAATTAAACGAATTTAATAGCGAAGACAACCCTAAAATCCGACGCACCATTCTGGAGACACTGACATCAAATTCTTACACAAGAAAAAATCATCACAAGGATCCAAACATGCTCCGAGTCTCCAAAATGCTCGGATCGCAATAAAACTGGACAAGTCCAAAACTTCAAAACTTCATCTTTTTCAATCAAGGAAAACATTCAATTCAATCAAAATCCCAAAATCTGGGCAACCAGATCCAACGGACACGAAAACGCACTAACGGTGCAGCGCCATCAACTTGACGTAAAAAAAGTAACGCCTTGACGTCATAAATATGATGATACAATTTCAAATTATATTATCGAAAAATCGGGGGCGTTACACCAAACCCTAAACTAGTCAAAGTGCCCTATCTAGGGCCAGAGGACCTTCCCTTAGTCAATTTGACCCCATATAAACCTCCCTAGCCCAAAAAGGCTCTCATTGGGTCACTAAAGCCCCATTGGGGTAAACTAAAGAGGTCAAGTTGACTAAAGTCAACCCTAGCTCCAAAGTGGTCAAAGTGCCTTAATTAAGTGTCAAGTGTCCTACAAGATTCCGAACCAACCGTACCTAAGCCATCCTAGACCTTAGGGGGGGCCAATGGGTCACCATGGACCCATTGGGGTCATCCCAAATGGTTATGTTGACCAAGGTCAACTCAACCCTAGTACTAGGTCAAACTAGCTCAAATGGGCTAACTCAAGCTCAAGCCCAATCCACTTGGGATAAAACCTTATTTTCATAAATAATATGGGTTAGTAGGGTGCCATTAGGCTAGAGTAGTCATCAAAATTCAACCATGGTGACTAGGAGAGAGAAAACTCCATTTTTCCCTTCAATGGAGGAGAGAGAAAGTGAAAAAGGAGGTCATTCATGGCCAAGGGAGACCAAGGGCCTCTCCAATTGATGGATACATTCTCCCTTATTAATTTTGAGGAGTTGAATAATCATAGCTAGCCACCAAAGTGGCTGAATTTAATTTCTGCCATAAGGAAGAGAGAGAAAAAGGAGAGAGAAAGCCATTAATGGCCATGAGAGAGCAAGAGTTCCTCTCTAATTGATTCTAAAGTCTTGATTCATCTTCCCCTCATCAGTTAGAGGGGACCAGCTATTTTATCCAGCCTCTAGGTGGCTGGATTCAGAGATTTACCTTGGCAGAAATTCTCCCTTGATGGCCGTTAATGGAAATTGGTGCTTGACCCCTCCCCTCCCCCATTTTGCTATCTTAAAAGCTTCCCCAAGGTCAGAGGAGTAGTTTCCACTCTTCACCAAAAGACACCGAGACCTTTGGCTGCGTAGTTGTAGAACACCCGAAATCCCAAAATCCGGCGATGGTGGCGCGGCGATCGGCCCGGCTTCAACCCTCCACTAAGGTCTTCCTCTACTCCTTCCTCGTGGGCTAGATCATAGGATTCATTATTGATAAGAATCAGTCTTAGTTGAGCCGATTCCAAGCTTCAAAATCCTTGGATTTTTGGTTTTGGGCTTCCTCTCGGTTTCGCCGGAAATCGCCACTCCGACAATCGTGCCGCTACCCAGCGATAGCCCCCATCTCAACGGAGGAGGTGGTGGTTGTGGCTAGCCGGGGAGGGGACTGGATCACCGGCAAAATTGTTGGAAAACACCTCTAGGTTCGGTCAATCATGGCCATGGGCTGGAGGTAGAAGACGACTTCCTTGACATCGCATTAGTTCTGTACAAATAGTTAATATATTTATTAATTAAGGTTTTATATTTTTAACCCTTCACTACGCCCCATTTTAATTAAAAAATGAGACCCTTAGGGCTAATCCATAAAAAGTGGGCAACATGAAAATTATAGCCCTTAAAGTCTACTTTAATTGAAAATAAATTTCAACCAATTTGGGTAAGTAGTTTGACCACAGCACTCAAAATAGAGCAGCCTATACAAATGCTTGACCAGAGACTCAATTGAGTGCACCATCAATCCAGCCATTCAAATGACTTGAGATTTTGGTTGTTGGTCACTATTACCTATACCTATAATATATCAAAAAATGGGAATTTTTGGAAAATATTATCATAAAGTTATTGTAGGAATTTAATAAACCTTGTAAGAATTATTTAAGGGATCTAATTACCTCTAGACCCACCAAAATTTTGGTGAAAGTTTTTTAGGGTCACATTATGACTCTGATAAAAATTTCACCCCATTTGGGGTTGATTTGAATAGGTATTGTTGTGACCACAGTTTGGTCCCTTAAGGGTTATTTAAAGCAAAGAGATTTTGGGGCATAGTGGGGTCAATTCTCACCCAAAGGGGTTGGTATTTGGGCCAGAGCTCCATTGTCAGTTAAAACATCCTCTCATGGAGTTGGAGGTGTTTTGGGGTGGATTTTCCCTAGCACCATAGTTCAAACCCAAGGTAGAACTTTGGGGGCTTGTGAAGGACATGGAGTGATATGTCCTTGTATAGACTTGGTGTTTAGTACATGTGATCTTAGGGTGGTGAAATTCCCTAGGAAGGAATTTGGTGACATTTATACTAAGGCACACAACTTAAACAAATTAGGGATAGTTTGGGCCTATACCTTTTATGAAAATGTTGAAGGGTCATATGATCTTGGATTTTCATGAACATTTGATATGAGTAATTTTATAGTGCTATTGACCCTTGAAATTTATTATAGGATGTTTAGAAAAAAGTTGCTCATACTTGTAGGTATATTCTTCACCTTGCCCTTTTTGATGATTTTTAAGTAACCATGGTTAGATAAACTTAGAATAATATAAAACTCTAGCAAGGTTAATTAAATATCATTTAGAGGCACTAGTAAATTATTTGGATCATTTGGGCATTTCCTCTTAGTACTTCTTGTGTTAATTGAACTAGTGCACCATAATTTGATAAATAGATAATAAATATTATATCTTACTATAAAATTGTGTTACTAGACCAGAGAACTTTTTAGGGGATAATGAAGTCTAGAAAATTATCACATGTCATTTGGATGTGTTTATAAAAATGTTTCTTCACAAAGTGCACTTTAATGAAATCATTTGAAGTATTTTTATACATGACTCACTGACCTTAGAATTGCATTAATCTTAGTAAGTAGTGTTTTATGATCATTATAAGGCTCTGATAATTTTTATATAATTTTTGGACTATGATTTATGGTACTCCCTTCATTATCTAAAATTATTTGAATTAAATTGAATTAATTATCTAGAGGTTATTACATTTATGAAAATATGTGAAATACGGGATTCTCTGATATTTTGGTATCATAAACTGTTCATAATTTTTGGGTGGCCATAACTTAAGAAAATCTAGTACTTCATGATCAAAATTACCCATAGCCTATCTTTTGCGAAATTTAATAAATGCCAAATTAATTAGGAAAATTACAAGTTTTTGGATTTAAGCTAAATGTGTCATGATAGACTCCCAATAATTATCATAGGGCATTTTGATGAAAATTTGGAGTACCTCCTATCATGTACATCATATAGCTTAGGTTGGTCTGCATTTAGTAAAGCTGCAGAAATTGTGATAACCTGTGTAATGGACATAGGGAGATGGGTTTAATAGTTTACTAGTTTGGTAAGGTGAAAAAGAGAGCTTCATTAGGAGTCATGATGAGGAGAGTGCTGGGTTGACAAGTGTTAAGAGGTACTCGGGATAGATCGTCTTTCCTGTTGAGAAAGAGTAAGTCAAAATACACGAGGGTTAGATACAGTATAATATTAAAATTGATCGGGAATTGGGTAATAACCAATAATAGTAAGTGTCTTGCGAAAGGAAACGATGGGCTTCAGCTACCATCATAGTTCCTAGTGTCTTGTGTGGGCCCTTCACCGGGAATACCTTGGGCAGTCCTGGGCAAACCTAAACCATAAGAATAATCAATGTTTAAGAGTAACTAGTATAACAAGGATTACACTTAAACTCACACTCCCCGGTGTAGTTGGAGTTAGGTTGGGACTCACGAGCAGTGCACTCGGTGGTTTTAGTGTTGGGTAGGTTAGCTCGGCGAGCCGATGACTCGGTTGATAATTGTGACGAACGGGTTAGTCCGGGGAGCTTTGGCTTGGTATATAATTGTGATGAACGGGATAGTCCGGGGAGCTTTGGCTCGGTGGGAGAATATATTAATGTTGCATGTGCATAAGATAAAAGGTGTTGGGTCTTCAGTATTGGAGAGTCGTCACACCGACACCAATACGTTGACTCAGCGAGTATGGATTAGCACTTGGCCAAATAAAGTCCGATGCGCAGCCGACAAGAGTATGCAGGAGCTCCGTTTAGTGCACAAGCATTGAGGCATATGATAGGTCTGACTGGTAGTGTTGATACCAGTTTAGAGATGAGTGGGGCCCAACCCACCGCTTCCGTGTTCCACTACGGAGGTATCCTGGGAGGTTAGGCTCTAGAAAGGTGGAACTAAAGGTCTGTGCGCACAGAGTCGTGTGTGTGTGTTGTACTTGCCTGTTCACATGATTGTATACTTTGATGTCATAGCATCATCATTGCATATAACCCTTGACACCTATTATATAAAATAGTATGAGACACTTTATACAATAGGCCTTGTAAAATGCCCCGTTAGTCAATAGGATTGTATGAGCATTCCTATAGGTCATGGCTTCTTACTTAGTTTACCTTCTCCTACTTTACTTGCTCACCTGTAATTATGTATACTTATGCTGCTTACCTACTACTACTTACATATACTGTTTATGAACTCATGATAGACTTGTTTCGCCGCCCCCTGCTTACTTTTATTACTCTCCACCTTCATTACCTTCCTTTTCCTTCTCCCTTCTCTGTGCCTAGGAGCCATGGGGGAGGGGTGGGGGATGATAGGACTTAGTCTTTTAGACTAACGGTCGTTGACCAAATCATTTTATGGGATCATGGAGCCGAAGCAGGAGATGTAGCCCCAGAGGTTGGTGCGCTTTGAGACGAGATTGTTTAGCATTGGAGTTCAGGCAGCAAGGATAGTGAGTCCCGATCAATTTGCTTCCGTGATTGAGTGATTTTTAGTGAGGATTTTGATGTATCGGGCAGGAGCCCTCTTTAGTACTTTGCTTTATCATTTCTGTGGACTATCTCTTCGTGGAGAATTATTTATATATATATGATTCTGGTAGACTAGTATTGAGTTTCATTTTACACATGTACTCTTATATTTATTTTACACTTCTGCGATCGATATGGACGGCAGGATCGGCATTTTGTAGTGATGACCTTCCCAGGTGTGTTGGTGTCACCGCAAAGCGACGGTTCTGGGTATAAGACCCCGATGGTTTAAAATAAAAAAATATGGGGTCTTACATGCACTCTGGAAAGAAGGCATCTACTGATAGGGTCCAAGATATCCCAAGTTCCTCTACTAGCAAACATATCCCAAATTAGGTTGTGGCTAGAAGAAATAAGAAAAAGGCTGCTGTTGTACAAAGTGGATTGAGGGCTGCTGACAGCAATGCTGATAAGACAGCCCTTAAGAGATGGTATAACATTTATGAGTGCTGGTGTTGTGGAAAAGTGAGCCACTATACTATTGATTGTTATCATAATAATTGTGTCCAGAGAGATATTGCCGGCTTACCTGTCAGAAGAGCTGCAGGCAGGCATGTTCATTTTCAATCTAACATCCACTTAGGACCCAATAATAATTAGGGTCCTAAGGTTAGATTATTTATTTGTTGCATGTGAGTCCAAGTGGCCATACGCCTATATGGTACTTGGACAGTGGATGCTCCAAGCACATGATTGGAACAAGGAGCATGTTGAAGGAATATACTCCAGTAGAGAATTGACCCACAGTAATTTTTGGTGGTTCAGAAAAGCGAGTAATCAAAGGGTTTGGTAAGATATCAAATGGCATAATCACTATCACACAAGTAGCTTATGTGAAAGGTTTGCAACACAACCTAATAAGCATAAGTCAACTATGTGATCTTGGCTATGACATTTCTTTCCTCGGGGATGAGTGCCAAATTAGGAGGTCTAGTGACCAAGGGGTCATCTTGACAGGCACTAGGAGAGGAAATGTTCATTGTCTGAATTTTGTTTGTGAGAGTAAGGACTCTCCTATATGCCTAGATGAAGATGAGAAAGCCTCACATTGTGTCCAATAGCACAAGAGGCTTGCTCACCTAAATAACAAGACAAGAGGAAAACTCTGTAGTGAAGAGTTAGTGAGAAATGGTCCTATGGTAAAGTGCACTAAGGAGGGTATCTACTCTGCATGCCAAAAGGGAAAGCAGACCAAGACCTCCTTCCAGTGCTATGGTACCAAATACTTAGTGAGGTGTTTATACCTCCTGCATATTGATCTATTTGGTCCTATGCAAGTTCATAATGTAGGTGGGAAAGTCTACATTCTGGTGGTTGTTGATGATTTTTACGGATTTGCCTGGGTGTTCTTAATAAGGAAGAAATCTGAAACCCCTGATATCTTCCAGACATTTGTTAAGCAAATTCAGAATGAATTTAACAGTACTGTTGTCAAAATAAGAAGTGACTATAAGACTGATTTTTAGTCTGAGTGCATGACAAAGTTTTATGAAGAGCATGGGATTAATCAAGAGTTCTCCTCTCCTAGAACACCCCAGCAAAATGGAATTGCTGAGAGGAAAAATAGAACCCTCATAAAGGATGGTAGGACATTGTTAAGCGACACATCTCTCCTATAATATTTCTGGGATGAGGTAGTTCGCACTGCATGTCATGTACTCAACAGGGCTTCCATCACCAAAAGCCACAAGAAGACTCCCAATGAGATTCTGTAAGGCAGAAAACCATGCTTATCCTAATTCATGATTTTTATTAGCAAGTGCTATGCACTGAACAATGGTAAGTCCTATGTGACTAAGTTTGTTGCCAAGTCCCAAGAAGGGATCTTTGTTGAGTACAACAACAATAGTAGGGTATATAGGATCTAAAACTTGACTAGTCAAGTTATAGAAGAATCAGTCCATGTTGTCTTTTATGAGTCAAACCTAATGAACTATGAGCTGCCTAGATCCTCTTCTAGCTCTACAGGTTTAAAGGAGGTGATGGACAAGCTTACCATCTGGGAACATCATCTAGAAGTTCTAGATAAGAAAGGAGATGGATGCTATCCAGGGGGAGTTCAAGACTCACAAGATGAGGATGAAGAATAGCAGTTGAAGACAGTGAAGTACAACCAGTTGAGGAAAATGAAGAACAATAAGCTGAAGCAAGATTGCCTCCTGCTGAGAGATATCCGAGGGACCATCCAAAACACCAAATCATTAGTGATGAAAGACATGGAGTCCAGACTAGAAGCAAGAGCATCAATACAGCTCTCTGTTCAAGCTTCTAATCTCAAATAGAGTCCAAGAAGCTTAAAGAGGCTATTAAAGATCCTTTCTGGATTGGAGCAATGCAGTAGGAGCTGAATCAGTTTAAATGTGTATTGTTTGGAAGCTGGTTCTCAGACCTAAGGGACATAATGTCATAGAAACTAAGTGGATCTACAGGAACAAGTTAGATGAGAATGACATTATTGTCAAGAACAAGGCTAGATTGGTGGCAAAAGGTACAGGCAAGAAGAAGGAATAGATTTCGACCAGACTTTTGCCCCAATAGCCAAGATGGAAGCAATAAGGCTATTTCTTGCATTTGCTGCCTATCAAGGATTCAAATTCTACCAGATGGATGTGAAGTCAGCATTCCTTAATGGGGACTTAAAAGAGGAAGTATATGTGGATCAGCCACCAGGTTTTGTAGACCCTCACCTTCCTGATTCAATTTAGAGGCTTATAAAAGCTCTATATGGGTTGAAGTAATCCACTAGAGCATGGTATGAAACATTATCTAATTTCATCATTGAGAAAAAATTCTCAAGGGGGAAATTGACAAGACCCTATTCCTAAGGGAATTTAAGGGCAAGATTATCCTAGTCTAGATATATGTTGATGACATTATCTTTGCATCCACTGAGGACAACCTTTACAGGAATTTTGCTAAACTTATACAGGGGAAGTTTGAGATGAGCAGCATGGGTGAGCTCAAGTTCTTCTTGGGACTTCAAGTAAGACAGACTGATAATGGCTTGTCCATATCCCAGTCAAAGTTCACCAGAGAGTTGATTAAGAAATATGGTATGGAGAATGCCTCCACCATGAGAACTCCAATGGGATCAAGTATGCATATAGGCAAAGATGAGGCAGGGAAACCTGTTGATGAGTTTTTGTATAGAGGAATAATTGGCTAACTTCTATACTTGACTACTAGTAGGTCTGATATCCTGTATGCTATATGTGTCTGTGCTAGGAATCAGGCCTGCCCTAAATGTTCTCATTATTCTGCTACAAAAAGAATTTTAAGGTATCTTAAGGGTACACCAGATCTTGGTCTATGGTACCCTAGGAATAGAGATTTTGAGCTAGCTGGATTTTCAGATGAAGATTTTGTAGGATGCAAGGAAGACGGGAAAAGTACTACTGGTACATGTCAATTTCTAGGTGGAAGGCTAGTGTCATGGAGCAACAAAAAGCATACCAGTGTGACTATCTCAACTGTAGAATCAGAGTACATTTTAGCAGGCAGCTGCTGCGCTCAATTGTTGTGGATACAACATTAGCTTGAAGACTATAACATTGAGAAAAGTAGAACTCCTCTTTATTGTGATTCTACAAGTGCCATTTATATTTCTAGGAATCATGTTTCACGCAGCAGGACTAAGCACATAGAAATTAAGTATCATTTTATTAGGAAGCATGTCGAGAAAGAAGACAATTTCCTAAAGCTTGTCTCTACTGACAAGCAAGTGGCTGATATTTTCACTAAACCACTAGATGCAGCCAAGTTCAACACCTTCAAAATTGAATTGGGTATGTTGAACTTAAAATAGCTTAAGGTACTCCCTAAGGTATTATTGTTTAGTACAAGCTTGTTCTTCTTGTAGGTGATGCAGACCTAGTGGGAAACAAGATGAGAGCAGATGCTCCTATTAAGGGTGAGCAAGTCCAGCAACTACATGACTAGAGAATTTCAAGTGGTATACAAGATAGTCGTGTTTAAGGGGCAAGTTGGCAGCTGCACTACTGTCTTTATCTACATTAGATAGGGGGGAGAACGTAGGAGGAGAGAATGAACTGATGCTCCGACCTGACTATCTGAAGAGGTCAAAAAGGGGGAGAGATAGAAGAGATTGATCATATTCAAGTAGTCTCCAAGGGGGTAAGACAAGAGAAAAGCTCAAGAAATCAAGCTCCTTCATTGTAGAAAGATAGGGGGAGAAAGTCATTGGGAGAAGAGGTTGATCAAGCAAGAAGAGGTTGATCAAGAAAGAAAAGATCAAGCTGAGAGGTAATCCTCTAAGTTAAAACTCACCCTGCAACAATTTAGGGGGACTAGGTAAAATTCATCTCACTGAATTTTATAAGTTTTTACTACCTATGTGATGTGTATCTCATTGACTAAGGTAATTGAACAGTGGTCTTGACAACTTTAAATATGGGGAGATTGTTGGGTCCATTGATTCCAATGCCCCTGATTTGATGATGTCAAACAAGTCAATGAGATAGACATAGTTGTATTTGATTATGTTTAAGTTCATGCATACAGGTTGGTCTTTGTCCCAATGATTGGACAGATAGTTCAAGAGACAATGACAGGTGGACTCAATGTGAGGCTGGAAATTCAGAAAAATGCCTAAGTCCAGAAGTGTTAAGTGAGGCAAGCTCACTCAAAGCCATACAACTAATAGTGCTGAGAGAAGGTGGGCAATAAATGCTTATAGTATTGCAATGGCAGAAATATGGCTAAGTCCACAGCATTGAGTGACCCTAACTCACTCAATGCCTAAGCAGTGGAAACCTGAAAATTGACTAAGTCAAAAAGTATTGAGTGAAGCTTCATCACTCAATGCCATGCTAAGTCTGTCAACGCCAATGTATACTGAGACAAAAAAGTCGACTAAGTACAGAAGCGTTGAGTGATGCTCACTCACTCAATGCCAAGTTAAAAGGCTTTGAGTCAAGTCGTTCTGTGAAGAAACCAGAATTTGGCTAAGTCTAGAATCATTGATTGAGGCGAGCTCACTCAATGCACTCAATGCTTTTTAGCAGAAAGGAAAGCAGAAGAATTTGTCTAAGGCAAATAGCGTTGAGTGAGGCATATACACTCAATGCTCTCAACGCCATCAGTCAGATAGCTGAAGAATGGGCTAACGGTAAATTGCGTTGAGCGAGGTCAACACACTCAACGCCTAGCAGAGCTAGAAAAATTTTCTAAGTCCAGAATCGTCGAACTCAGCTCATGCACTATTTGTCGAGCTAAGATTTGATTTCGTCGAACGGAGTTCAGAATTCGTCGAACTCAGCTTTCATCTGTAAGATGAACTCAGCCTTCATAATCATCGAACAAAGCTTATCCACTATTTATCGAGCTAAGATTTGCTTTCATCGAACAGAGTTCAGAATTCGTCAAACTTAGCTTTCATCTCTTTAGCTGTTTCGTCGAGCTGAGCTCAGGTTTTGTCAAACTGAGCTTGGAGTTCGTTGAACGCATAACTTATGGGAAGATAGTTGATTTTGTCTAAGTATAGAATGATGCTGACATCAGCAAAGTCAACAAATTTTAGATTCATTGCAAATCTACATTAGCGTCACCGTCAGTCTACAGTGAATCTAAATTTGATTAATCTGAGGTGTTAACCGCTGTTAAATCTGGGACACGTGTCGATTATAATGCCCCTGATTTTACGATAATATTATTTGATTTGGTATCGTCATATTTATGACGTCAGGGCATTATCTTTTTACGTCATGTTGACGGCTCTGCACCATTAGTGCATTTTCGCATCTGTTGGGTCTATTTTGCCAGATTTTGGGGTTTTTGATGAGATTGAATGTTTTCTTGTTGGAAGAATTAAATTTGTGAAATTTATGCTTATAATAATCATTTGATGTTAGTGTCTCAAGAATGGTGCGTCGGACTGTAGTGTTGTCTTCGCTGCTAAATTCGTAGAGTCGACATTTTATCCCTGAATATTAGACAAATCGATTTTCTATTTTGTCCCTTCAGTTCATGATTGTAACAGCCCAAATTTCAATTTGGAGTTCAGGCTGGGTGACACGGCCTAGGACACTAGCGTGTCCCAGGGCGTTTCAAGCTTTGGGTACTCGGCTGTGTTCTAAGAGCCTAAAAAAAATGAAGTCCACAGGCGATGAGAGGCGACACAGCCTGGGACACGTGCGTGTCCCAGTACGTGTCCTGCTCGGGTTGGTAACCGGGTGGCATTGAGTGGCATTGAGTGTGGCACATGGCCTGTGACATAGGCGTGTCATAGGGGCGTGTTTGGCATACGGCCAAGGACACGGGCGTGTGCCTTAGCCGTGTTCTTCTCTAGTTGGCAGTCCTGTGTTGAGTGAAGGACAGGCCCCTAATCACGGACATGGACTTCCTGACACGGGCGTGTCAGGGGGTTGACACGGGCTTGTCTCGGCCCGTGTTCTGATCTTGGTGAGTCGGTTCGTGTAACACTTGCAGTACACGACCTGTGATACAGGTGTGTCACAGGCCATGTCAGCCGCCAAATTAGACTTTTTAAGTGATTTGTTGCAGTTCGTTTCCCTCATACTATATCTAATGCCCCAGGGTATTTACAGCTGGGTTTAACTGCGGGATTGGCATGAAGTTGTCATTCAAACCTGAGCCTTTCTCTTTCTAAAGAGAAGAGAGAGGAGAGCTTGGAGGAGGAAGAAGGAGAAGATTTTTGGCCACCGGTGGAGCTCCAGCGGCGCGACTCGAGATCTGAAGCCAGCGTTGTGGAGGCAAGGCTGTTGTGGTGATTTCAATCCAGCTAGTTTCTCCATGGCTCTGAAGCGATCGTCAAGGGTAACGATCTTCTTCTTGGACAAGTGAAGTCCTACTTTATGCATTTTCATGGGATCCTCCACCAAGAGGTTGAAAGCATAAGTGATTCCAGTGATCGAGTCTGCATTTAGATCCGGAAGTGTGTAGTACAGAATAGGCATGCTGTGTGAAGCCAATCTGGATGGATGTCTAGATTGGTGATGTTGCGAGCCGTAGAAGACTCCGTGTATAAATCAATTAGCTTGTGGAGATTGTAAGGACGATTGTTAATTATAAGAAGGATGCTTTGCATAGCTCCTTTGGTTGTATGCTCGGTACGAGCTGTATTGATGGAATGAAAAGTGGCACTGTGTGCCTGTGATATGAGATGGATTGCAGACACCTCTGAGTTGGTGGGTGCGAGAGGTCTCCGACGTGTGTTGGAGGCTGATGCCCAGTTACAACAAGTTCAGTGGTAGGATCGGGTGAGTGGTCGATTGGTGGCAATGCAACGGTATGATTCCCTATACTTGTTACACTACTTGAGTTGGTCGGCTGATAGTTCTCACAGTTATCGTAAGGTGCGTGCCTCTGAGTGAGACGGGTTCGTGAGGTCTTCAACAGGGGTTTGTAGGATCATGCACGGTCAATAAGTACACACCTCGAATCGGTGGTGTAACCTTGAGGAGTTTGGTACACCATAATCGTACCCTGAGTGCACAGAGCGTCTGGCACGAAGGCCAGCATTTGTGATGTGATGATGTGTGTGATATAGTTATATGTTGTACATGCAAGGAAGGAACCACTGCCCCGGGTAAGGGGTAGGGTCGTTATAATTGGTCAGCTGAATACTGACCGTTGCTTTGTTTATCACCCATGGGATGGATGTCCATATACAGGTGCTGCCTTTATTGATACTGAAATGGATTGAGGGGGCTGAAACCCTTGCTTCTGCTGCTATTAAGCCCTCGAAGGCCATGCAAAGATTTGGATTTCATGTGTGGCCGGCCTCCGTGCCGATGTATGAATTCATATGTTTGTAAAGAGAAACTTGTAAGGCCTTAAGGCCGTGAGCGGTGTGCTTGTATACATTCCTTGTATTTTTTGTAAATGTGTTATTTATATAGTAGTGGACATTCATGGATTGAGTTCGTGCCACTTATAAACTTCCGCTAGAATGCTCTGGGTTAGGCTGCGATGGTATTTTGGTATTAACCTGTGACCTCGCCGTCTGTTTGTGGCATATAATGTGGGTCCCCGGCCGGACCTTCTATTATATGTTATATAATGGGTCGGGTTGTTACATTTTTGTATCAGAGGGCCTCAGTTTTTCTCTTTCGAAATCGTGGTCGAATTCTTTTGACGGGTGGCGAGCACGTATACGTGCGAACCGTTTTAACATAATTGAACTCAAGAATGTCCACTAGGAATGTGCGCATGTGTATTCGATATGTTTGCCATTTTGGATTGGAGGTTGATTATTGATATCTTGTTCACATATAGGTGACAAGGAGTGGTGCTGGGTAGTCTGAGCCCCAACGTTCGGATGAGAGTGCGGCACCAGCTGAGGTGCCCATACCACATCCTTTTGCGAAAACCGTACGCTTAGTTGCGGAGGCAGTATTTTCCATGATTCAAGCACAACCTATTAGGCAGGCAAGGCCTGTAGTGGAGCCAGTTCGGGTTGGTGCTGTAAGACCCCTCTCCCGGAACACAAGACACGGCACGAGAGGGGTCTTATGCCCAGAACAGCTGCCTTGGGGTAGCACCAGCACTCGAGCTAGCCTGTACCACAAGACGCCTATTCTGCCGGCTACAACCAATATCAACATATAACTGCCAACCTAACCATAATAATATGAAAGTCAAATCCACACCAAGTATAAGTCCATAAGTGCATCAAAAGAGAAGCTGAAGCAAGCTTCTACAAAATCAGAGTACGTAAACAAAATTGCCCCGAAGGGCTATAACAAAATCTCTCTCTCACTCACATCTGTAACCGACGGTAGCGACGGTACCATCTCTTCAGGCCCTGTCACCCTGGCCTGGCTGTCCGTCTGCATAGCCTGCTGCTCCACCTGCGGGGTTTCCTCCTAAAAAGGAAGACGTAGCAACCGTTAGTCAAAAAGACTAAGTGGTTTCACATCCGCTCCCCCGCGACTCCTCGGCACAGGGCGGAGAAAGGAACAGGTGCAATATATAAATAACAGTAGTACAACAGGTGAAGTGAGTATACATACTATAAGCAGCAATATCAGTAGTGTATAATAAACAAGCTCTTATTTTCAAATCTACAGACTACAACAGCAAGGGAGTATATAACTAGAACAGTAAGTAACTCAACTTATATGGATGCCCATACAAGCATATAAGTTGAGGGTCGTCCAACAGAGAGTAACTCATCGTATAGGAGTGCCCATACAAACTTATACGATGAGGGTCTTGCGTTTGTAATGAAGTGCAATGCTATGTATGCAATGCATTGACA